>OX387241.1:182125932-183332208 GCA_947561735.1 Cenchrus americanus | reverse complement strand
CTTTTTCTTTTCTCACTTGTTACTTTCTTGTGGGTGTTGTCAATGCACTCATCAAGGGGGAGATTGAGGACCATGTGTGGTTCGAGGACCGGTGGATGGTCGCTTCCTTGTGTGATGAGTGATTGACAACGTTGTGTGGACTGATTCTTGGCTAAGTATTGCGGGTGCGGGTTGCGGCTTGACTCGTGTTGGTGCGGGTGAAGAACAAGCGCGAAAGGTCGTCGCGGTGAGGCCTCCGGGTGTGGAGAAGACAAGTAGGCTTTGTTCGAGGGACCCGGTGGCCGGCGGGGTCAAGTGCGGGCCGCATGGTGGCATGAACAAGCAAGATGAAGTCGTGGACGGTTTCTTGGTTGAGCCACAAAACCAAGGTCGAGCCGGGACTTCATGGGAGCCAAGTCATGAGTGGTGATTGGCGGAGGCTACATCAAGTTCGCGGGGTTTGCGGTGGTTCACCGGTAAAATCACCGGGTTACTCGGCTGAGCCACAAAGCCGAGGCCGAAGATCGGGTGTGGTTGTTGGCCAAAACCGGTCTGACCGGTTTGGAGAACCGGTCTGACCGGTTTGGGGTCGCAGGGCGCCGGAAGCTTCGAGGCGGAGGACACGCGTCGGGATCGCAAGGCTTGCGTTGAGGCTACGCAGGGTGCGGTCGCTGGGCATCCGTCCGATGGTGAATACATCAAGAATTCCAAATCCGCCCTTGAGGGGCTTGTATCCCTAGTTAGTAGAGAGGGGCATTTTAGACATTCGGTTGCCGCCTATATAACCCAAGAGGTGAGAGGTTGGCAGCCAACTCTTGGAACCCTAGCTCATTAGTTTTCCTATTTTCTACCTATTTTCTCTAGGTTTTCCTTAGGACTAGCAAGAGAGCTTCACGGAGAGATCTTGTAGAGAGGGATGGATGATCGGGCGGCTTGCTAGACCTTGTACGAATCCTTGTTTCATGTATAGATGATTCGGCGTGATTCATCAAGGTTTGGATGTGTTTTCCCGTTGTTTTTGGTGGTGATTTTCGGAGCCCTCTTAGGTGATTTCTTTGGAGTGTTTTTGGGGCTTTTCTCTTGGTGATTCGGTGGGGGAAATTTGTGGGAACCCTTCGTGGTTCTTTGGGGCCGTGATCCCCCTCCCAAATCCGTGAGAAAAGTTGCTCGAATTTGGGGTTTCTTGAGTTCTTGGGTTGGAAGTGCTTTCGGTGGGATTTCTTCGATTCCTCCTTTTTGGACGAGATTTGGTGGGATTAAACTTGACCATGGACTCCTCATGAGGTGTTCCTGATATCCCCAAAGTCTTGTTCAAGTCCGTGGAGCGATTCGGGAGATTGAGATGTGGTTTTGGGGGAGTTGACCCGCGGGCTGTGTTCTTCTCGACTGTTCAGGCTAAAACCGGCCTGACCGGTTTCCCAAACCGGTCTGACCGGTTTCGCCCAGTGGGCTGTCGAGAAAGATCTTTGAACAAGGAAGTCTTTACTACTCCATGGCTTCGTTTGTTCAGATGTGGAAAGGCTTTTGAACTGTTTGAGGGTCTTGGGGAGTTTCTGGACAAAATCGGTCTGACCGGTTTGCCTAACCGGTCTGACCGGTTTTTCCCTGCCCTTGTGAGGCTAAGTCCAACAGGAGCGGTCCGACCGGTTTCAGAAACCAGCCTGACCGGTTTGAGCTGCCAGCAGCCTTGTCGTGTGAGTTTCCGCTGCGTGTGTGTTGAGGTAGTTGTTCGGGTCTTGTTCCTAGGTTCAGTAGCACTCCAGTGGCTACGTGAACTTGGCAAGAGAAGCTTGCGGAGGTGCACGAGTGAATTTGGGTTCATAGGCCGAATTCTTGAATAGAATTTTTATCGGCTCCCATTCACTCCCCCCTCTCGGTTCGCCGTTTCGGTCCTTCACCGTGTAGCCAAGGCTAGCTGGAAGAAGAACAAGAACGGTGATAATGCCGAGCTCAGATGGAAATGGAGCTTTCGTATCGGCGGTTCCGGGTAAAAGGTTCCACTTTATAACCGCTGCGGGGCTGTAACGGTCAGTTGACCCAGTCGGGTATCTGGTGTAGGCAACACAGAGCTCGACAATGGTCAACTCGTGAGGTTTCGACATCGTGAATACGGTTGTGGAAATCGATGGTAGAGCGACGTCATGGCGTCGTAAGGTCGTGACACTGATGGCGATGGGGCTCAACGGTCTAAATAATCGACCGTGATGGGGAGCAAAACGAGGAAAGCTCAGTGTACAATGCTTTACGTTTGTGATAGCATCAAAGAGAACTTAGCAAAATCTTCGATCAATCCTCGGTGTACTTCCTTGCTCGATTCTGAGGATTTGACGCTTATGAGCACGGACCAAGAATGAATACACGGTGGATGACTTCTTCATATTGACTATTCGAGAACCTTGACTGCTCAAGAAAATTTCTACGTCTAATGCTTCCAGTTGGCTAGTAGGAAAAGGAATTGATGCTATAAGGTTGTCGAGATTGGCGGCACGAGGCCAAGTCGACAGGAATTTCCAAAATAACATTATGAAGAAAAGGAAGGCTAATAAAAGAGTTCCATAATTTCTTGTACGAAAGATGACTTCAAGCGGGACTTCAAAATGATCTTGCTCACACCTTTACTTACTTTGCAAATTTGGGGTTTTGGCAACTCATTATTTTTAAGGTGTGGGAATTTTCAAAGTTGATGCGATGCGCATGCTTGTGAAGACACTATGCACATGCTCGTGCGGTATGGTGCTCATGATGCACGTTAGAATGACTCGGTTACCCATATGATGAGTTAGTGATTGCAAGGGCAATCAAAGGTAGAGAGAGGATCTGTGTGACGAGTTGCTATCTCACAACCAAGATACCTAGTGCGCTCCTAGTGGCCGTCGGGTGGCTGCAGAACACACGATGCCCTAGGCTCCGTTGCGGCACCTTTGGTTATGGGATAACATTGTCACCAATCAAGTTAGGTAGAGTAGGGTTACGGAGTTTTCATGCGGATGCACGTTAGTATACCCAAGCTTCCCAATGCATATGCTATGCAGTGCATGCTCAAAAGCAACATTTATTTTAATCACAAGGTCGTGAGCAAAACCAAAGAATAAACTCAATATTGCGGAATCCATTGGATATTTGATTGGCAAGTAATTTGTGGAGCACGGAACTTGACTGATCATAACGAGCATAAGTAAGGCCTTACAAAGATCATTACGGAAAGAGACGCTTAATCAAGCCATTACATCGATGAGGGTTTTCAGAATCACCAAACAACGTTTGGAAATACAATGCAGACTAGCTGCACAAAGAAGCTCCTAGTTCAACCATCCGCAATAGTTAACCAAATGCGGTTATTGTACACTAGGGTTCCTCACACTACTACACTCTTACGACTCATAATTTTTATTTCCAACAGACCAACTTCCTATGGTGGGATCTTCCACGCTGAAAGACTAAGGTGACTCGGGTCCAGACTCAATTCCAGATTCACCTTGGATATCTTCAGCATCTTCTTCTTGTGCGGGTCCAGGAATGACAGGTTCTGGGGGTGGAGCTGCTATAGCTTCCAGTTGATTTTCTAGTTCAAGCATATACTGATCGTTATGCTGCAACAAGAAATTCTGCTTATGTATGATTTCGGTTAACTCTTGTATCTTTGCCTTATCCTTGCGTCTTTCCTTTTTAAAAGTAGCTATCATTGCTCGAGTTGCCTTCAACGCTTGAGCTGTACACTCCATTTCCTTAACTTTATATCTATAGATTTGGTGTCTATATAATACACTTTCTCCCACCATCCGTTGGTAGGTGTCGTACATGGCTTCTGAAAAGTGGACTGAGGTGACGAGGTCAGGGCTATAGCTGGAGTTGCTCTGGGCTGGAAGGATAGTTTCACGTTTGCCACCCGGTGCAATGTGTCGCTCGGGCACTGGAATTACTTTGGCTGCAGAGTTGACTATCTCGGCAGGGTGCTTTCCACAAAAAGTTGTGAGTGCTTCGAGAGTAGCCTTCTGCACCGTGTCGGACAAGTTTCTTCCGTGTGCCATACATTCCCACTCTTCCCAAGCAGGATTGGTCGGGCACACTGAAATCTTCACCTTTACTTCACAACGAAGGAGTTGGCCTATGGTCATGACCTCACGTGTCGAGTACTCTAGGTAAGTGGTGTACCCAAAGTCCTTCAGGGTGTCCCACAAAAGTGCAGGAAATCCACCCCCCTCGAGGTGATTCACGAGAGTCCATGATTCCACATCAGCCGACGTAGAGCCAACATTGTCCATCTGGACATAACGACAAAAGTGAGAATCAGGCGGGTGCGAGTGTACAAAGGTAACTCGATCCACGAATACGGGTAGGGTTAAGGTATGGGGTAACCATGCGTACTAAACAACGTCGTAGGCGGAACTCGAACGAGCAGGCATACCTAAGGATACAAGGTTCTGGAAATCGAAAACCGAACTTCCTAACTCAAGCCAGAGTCCAACACTTCTCAATTCTGCGTGGCAATTTGGCATGGTTAGGAGACTCAAGTTGGGTATGCAAGGTTGCTAGAAGATTAGGAAAGGTGCTATCTAGGAAAGATATCAAAAGGTTCTAGGAAGATGGCAAGACAAGGGTTGACTGACCGAGCATAACTTGCGGTAGACCTAAGTTATGATCGTGAACTTGGGCGAGAAGAAACTGGATTAGATTGGAGCAACCTAGGTTAAGATCACCTAGACGAAAGATTCTTGGACAAGAACAGCAATCCAAGCAACAACTCTAATAAATTTAAGCATGACAACACATCTACACCTAAAGAGGCTAAACCGGACAAAACACGCTATCACTATTTTACCTCAGAGAGCACGGAAATAGACGTGAGTTCAGTTTAGGTTCTTTCCACGACTTTTAGCATGATGCAAGATCGTCCTATTCGTCCTCACAAGGCATCCAAGCCAAACTCGGAGTTAGTGCCGGTGGCATGGCACATACACGTCACTCCCTATAATAGCTAGTCGAGATCTAGTCATTGCTTACTTAACGACTTTCGAAATGAGGTTAGTGTACCTGCAGAAGATCACAGAACACAACGAACCTTTCATGCCAGCACTCATGAAAGGGTCCACATACATTACCGTTCACTTATAGAAACGGCATCCATGCGTTAAGCCGCTGCATGGACAGCGTCCAACCACGGACATCCTCTGTTCGAATGGAGTATATCCTTGCCTTGCATGATCGACATGCGGAATGCTCACGCATGAAACACGTGGCGACACACAACTCACAACCAGATGCGAAGATGGGATCCGTGGAATGGATCACTCCATCAACCCTCGCAATTCCCGTGATGCGGTACAGCACACGTATAAAACACGTGGCTCATCTAGTTTGGTTGTGCAAGAAGGTAAGTCTGACATAAAGAAATGTGCTGGGAGTTAGCAAAATAAACCATAGATTAATAAGCCACCTGAAAGAACCCAAAAATTCCTTCTAGGGCCTCTCGGTCTAGTTTATCCTTAACGGACCAACGTGTTTTGCAAACCAAACAATCTTGGCAGCTTTTATTCCAAAATCATGTGATTGAGGTTGTTAATTAAGCTCTGGTGCATGCAATCGCTCTGATACCAGCTGCGACAACCTGCCCAGGAAAATACCGTACTATCGCCTAAGACCGATCCACTTTGGTCACGAAGCAATAGTAAAGTATCATCCCGTCGTTAGTTGCCGGGTTAACGCCCGGTGAATCACTTGAACATCGAACAGAAGATCGACACATGCATTAAAACTCACACGAAGGCGAGTCCAGAGTACAACATGAATTAAACATTTTATTACAAACCATTGTTCCGGACATGGAGTAAAGGTTCTGAGTTTGAAAACAACGGAATTAAAATAACTAGCGCTACGGTAAACATCACAGGAGGCCATCCGTGATGTCATCACTCGTCATCACCCATCCGATCAATCACACCTGCAACAACAGTTTTAAAGCAAGGCTGAGTATACTAATACTCAGCAAGACATAACCATCAGGTGAAATCTACATCATCAAACTCTAGACATGAAAGGCTTTTGGCCGGTGGAGTTTCTTTTGCGAAACAGCTACTAAGGGTAGATCCTTACTTTCAAAATTTTAGCACAAGTTCTAGTTGATTACCATTTCTAAATGCGCCATCTAATTCAATCAAGAATTAGGCAAGCAATTAATTCATATAACAATTATCCTCGAGTTGCATCATTATAGGATATCATGGCCAGTTGATTAAGTAGTCTCGGATAACGGTCAGAGGCCGACAATCTATTGATTTAAACCTTGCAAGGTAGACCCAAACACATGGTAGGCTTCCCCCGAAAAGACAACTTTCCCAAGCCGTTTCCAAAAGTCCTCCGGTTGGGAGCAAAACCTACAGTCCTGGGTGCAAGGTTAGCTGGTATACCCCGCAAAGTATCCAGTCTCACACAATACACCCCCTTCCCGGTAGCTAGCCGGTAAAGCGATTACTCAAGAGTAGTAGAGAAGAGTTCCCGCGCCGTCTCATTAAGGTACTAGGCTTACCGGTCCCATACCCGGTGAATGTTTAGTACGTTCAAAAGCTTAGCCCACGAAAGCCACTAGACCGGAGCCCAAATCCCATGCTCTTACCACATGAGCAATCCATTTATAAAGATCTTATGATTCCAACATAAGAACCTATTCTCGCGAGTGACGAACATCACTCGACTTCTACCGGGTCCTATAGCTTAGCAGCTATCGACCTAGCATACTAGTGATAGAGCATAGGTACCTAAGGATCATGCATCTAGGGTTTCAATACAACTCTTGAAACGTAAATGCACAATCGAAGCAAACATAATTGCATAATTTTGAAAGATGGGGTTAATGATCCTTGTCGTCACCTTCGTCTCCTCCTTCCGGCACGAGCGTACGTCTACTGGCGGAAAGATCTACACGAAGATGCAAATGCAAGATTTATTTGACGGTTTTTAATTTAATTAAGCTCAAACCATAAATGACATCCAAGGGGTGTATTTGTTGGACACATTCACCTAGATAAGAATACATTTAGCATACTCTTCCAAAAAGGAACAATTTGCAACTCTTCATTAAATATTCTTTTTGATGGTGACTGTGTACATATATATACATAATTAATTTAACTTAATTTCACAAACAGTAGTGGGTGGGTACGTTTAACTTTTTAACATGATTTGCAACCACACACAAGATTAGCAAGGGTGGTTTGGTGATATTTCCCATTTAATGACTATTAAGCCTTTATTACTTCCAATGCTTTAATTCATGAAACTAATTAAGAAAATTCAGTGGAAGAGTGTGTTACACTCTAAACACCTATAACAAGCCACTGGACACACATGCGAGCTTTGGATAGCTATAAATTAATTATTTTTGAAAAAGACAAAAGCTAGCTAGATGGACAAGGTAAAAGCACACAAAAATAATTACTCAACAAAATGATCCAAACTTTCTCACACATGTTATATGGTTCGAAACTAGCCTAGAGGTGCAGCACATACACCTAGAACTATTGTGAAACTTGAGTTATGTATTTTCAAATAAAAACAAGCATAATTCAAGTATAAATATTTCTGGTATTTATAAAATTGTGATTAATTCATCAGTGGTGTGCTTTGGAATTAAAAGACAGTGTGCAAAAGTTGGTTGCAAAAACTTAATGATTTTTAGCTAGAAAAATCATTTAGGCAGATCTGGCAGTAATGGAAAAACATTTTTATAAGAAGATTTACATCATAAATTTGTGCAATTTTTGGCATAGGAGCTAGACATGACCGAGCACACAACATATCCAAAAATTAGCTACAGAGGATTTATATATTTTGAGATATTGCAGATCAATGTTTTTCATAATTGTATTTTTCATGCAATAACTAACAGGAATTAGCCCCGGCAAGAATAACAAAAGTTGTTGGATATTTCACCACGAATCCAACAAAATTCGGTTTGCATTTTTCTAATTTACCTACGATTTTCTACAGATTTTTCAACTTTCAGCCAAAGCACTAATACTATTTAAGAACCACTTTGCAGTCAGGGCCCTCACTTTTGCACTGCAGCCCTTAGAAAGAAGTTACACCTCGCAATGTGACCCTCGAGGCCGGCCGGCGCGGCTCTGGCGGAATTCGGCTAGGGGCGGCGGCGGGGCCGGTCGGGGGAGGGGCCGGGGGAGGTCCCCCTAGCTCGCCTAGGAGCGGATGGGCGCTGGGATTTGGGCGGGGAAACCACCGGCAAGCGGCGCACCGGCAGCCCACGGTGGCAGCCGCCGCGGCTGCCCAATTTCTGGTGAGGGCGGCTCGGTAGGGAGGAGGAGCGAGGCGACGAGCATCTACTAGTGCAAGGGAGGGTGATGGGTGTTTAAGTTGGGGAAAATCACCGGTCGGACTCGGTGCTCGCCGTGGCGGCCTCCCCCGGCGCCGGCGTTCGGCGCGGTTGGCCGCGGGGAGGGCCGGCCGCCACCTTAAATAGTAGGAGTGGCTCGGGCAGCGTTGCATCGAAGTAAGGAGCGGGTTAACGCCGTGGTACGTCGTCCATGTGTTGGTAGCAGCGCCCAGCGGGGAAGGCAGTCGACGGACCGCCGGTTCGTGTGCGAACGTCGATTACGGGTTGGTCCAAAGGGGGAAAAGGGTGCACGGACTTCAAGACGCCTCGGTGTGCGCGGCCTGGGGAAGGAGCAGCCTCGGGGTGCGGCCCGGGGCTCGAACGCCGAGGGGCGAGTGCCGGCGCGCGGCGCGGCGCCCCGGCGCGTTAGAGCACGGGTGCGTCGCGGCCGGCCTGCTTTTTGTTCGGACTGCCGCTGTTCGACCATGCTTTGCTCAAAAATTTTGAATAGAAGTGCAAGATGTGGTGAATAGGAAAGTTGTAGATCTCACTAACTGTCGTATGGAGCTCCCTGGGACCACTACCTCGGTGGGTACCAGGACCGACTACTCGGTGGGCCCCTGGGACTACCCGGCTTCCGATGCATGGCACCTGATGGCGTGAAGCACAGGGACTACAGAGGAGAAGTACTCGGTTAGGAAGCTGTACATGTCCCGCACTGTATGGAAGACTCCTAGACGTACTCGACTAGTACTCTCTCTCTATTCCGACTTGTAACCCTGCCTCCTGGACTATATAAGGCGAGACAGGGACCCCTTTCTCATCATCTCATTTCACGGCGTACAATTGCACCACCTTGTAATCGTACCCAATCAATCCAGAGCTACGCAGCATACAGGACCTAAGGTATTACGCACCTCGCGGCCCGAACCTATCTAAATTGTGTGCCACGTGTCTCTTCCTTCGAGTTACCGATCTCGGCGAGGCCACATTCATCTACTTCGGGTACTCCCCTTAGTAGGTTGTCGGTCTAAAACACCGACAGCTGGCGCGCCAGGTAGGGGATCTCGCCCGAGATCACATGGCGAACTCGACGGCTCCTGTCTAGTTCAAGCCAACCGTTGCCTTCAACTGCGGTGACAACTTCGTTTTCGGCGCTTGGGTCTGCACTGCTGACGGCGCGGGATCCTTCCAGCGCTGCCTCACCATGCCGCCCAACCCAGAGACCGGCTTCGAGACGCTCCCTGAAGTTGTCACAGGCGAACTCGCCGGCAAGTTCGGCGAAATTTCGCTCTTCGACCATCATGCTGACTTCGAGCTTGGGTCCGCTTCCTACTCGAACTCGACGTCTCCGTGGGCTATCACATGCGAGTCGGCTACTCAGCCATCGCATGTGGTCCCACCACCCCGTGAGCGCTCCACGCGTGGCCCTAGCAACGTCGGCAGGGCCCGCACGGAGGCTCCCTCTTCGCGCCGGGCCGGCAAGGAGCCCGTACCCGAGTACAACTCGGACTCCGACACCGCCCCCGGCCACGCTTCAGACTCCAACCCCCTCTCCGGCTTCTACTCGGACTCCGTGTACGAGTTCGACTTCGGGTCGGAACCAGAGGATCCCAAGTCCGAGGACAACACTACAGAGCACCCCTTATCAGGGCTGGCCTCTGGGTTGGTCATAACATCCACACCTGCCGACAGATTCGTCTACTGGCCAGATCGCAAGCCCGTGGACCTGATAAGTGGAGACTCACACTACGTCGCCTACCTCGACTCGCTCCCGTTCCAGGAGGGAACACCACTTGCCCGAGCTGATTCGTACACCCCCGACCGAGGTGGCGAGTTCTGAATCCAGTCTTGACAACCCTGATCGCCAAGTCTTCATGGCTGCCGGCGACACACCAGGACCCTCAGGGACGGCTCAGGACAAGTACCTTGAAGACATCTCTGCAGACGAGTTGTCTGCCGATGCACCTCCAGACGAGACCGCCGCCAACAGGGACGCTCGACGTGAGCATAACGGGGAAGCGCAACAAATGGCGCCGGCATCTCGGAGACAACCTCCCCATCCGCAACCTTGCGATAGCTCTCGAGGCGGTCGAGAGCAGAGTACACACTACCCCCGAGCAATGCCTTATGTCGATCACGGCGATCGCACGCCGTGTCGGGGAATACACGGCGGAGATGTCATCGCCAAGCTCGTTGAAGATGCTTACTTCATGCGGGTCGACAACAGGGTGAACCAGCCTCCTCCCGCCAGGAACCGCGTCAACGAAGCTACAAGTCGCAGCGCTGACCTCGGCTACAACCGTACTCGAGCCGAGCTCCCGGCTCAGCCCAACCGTACTCGTGCGAATGCCGGCGGACCCTCGCAGGGTGGTAACAGCAACCGTGAGGTCGTCCCTCACCTCGCTCCTGACGGCGGCGGCCGCGACCCTGACTGCGGTGGCAGTGACGACGGAAGCTCCAACCACGGAGCCAACAGGAGGGCCGGTGGCGGCGGCAATCGCGGCGGTCGAGACCACGCGAACGCGCCACACCTCCGAGGAGCCTCACGGGGCGGCTACGACGCCCGCCGGAAGATCGAAGAGCTGCGGCGGAAGAAGTCGGCCACCGCAGGCGACAACGACGGCTTCCCCGCCTTCTCACCTCGACTTCGCAACTTGCTCCTCCCCGACAAGTTCAAGCCTTTGGGGATCACCAAGTACGACGCGAAGCGAGGACCCCCATCCGGTGGCTCGGGTGCTACGCCCTCTCCATCGAGAATGCTGGCGGCAACAACGACACCAAGTGCCTCTACTTCCCCTTCTGCCTGGACCAAGCCCCACTCACATGGCTCGAGTCGCTGGACAAGCACTCGATCGACAAGTGGGACCGGCCGAAGGAGCGGTTCACCGGCAAGAACTTCGCATGCGCCATGGGCCGCTCAAGTACTTGCATGGACCTGGCCATGGTCAAGCAGGAACAAGGCGAGACCCTCCACAAGTACATGCGCCGCTTCTTCGACAAGCGCGCTACCGTAGTCGACGTCACCGAAAAGGAGATCATTGACCTCTTCCAAGACGGCCTCTACCACCGCCGCACCTTCGAAGACTTTGGTCGTCACCGCCCCATGTCCATCCCCCATCTCAAGGACATGATCACATCCTAGGCGGATGAAGAAGACAAGGCCAATGCCAAGTACGATGCCATCCGTGGCAAAAACAAGCATAACACAGGCGGCGGCAGCGGCAACAACGGGAACCAAGGCGGTCGCAGCAACAACAACAACTACTCGGGTCCCAACCGCAAGCGCAAGCCAAACAACACTGTCGCGGCTATCCAGCGCCCCGCGAAGGAGAACTCGAAGAAGAACTCTGGCGGCTTCAAAGACTTGTCGAAGGAGAAGTGCCCATGGCATGTGGACGGAAACCACACTACCGAGCAATGCTACCAACTCGGGCGAGCACTCAAGAGTACTCCCGCAGCCACCACACCCTCATGACAAGAAAGGCAAGATAAAAAACGACGGAGACAACGGCGACTTCCGAGAACCCGACAAGACCGTCAACGTCCTCTTCGGTGGACTACCCGGCGAGACGAGGAGCGAGAAGGCTACTCGTCGAGAAGTCATGAGCATTGAACCGGCGGTACCGACCCCCCTCGGGTGGTCGGAGGTACCCATTACCTTCTCCCACGCGGATCAATGGACCGGCTTCTCCGAACTAGGGTGGTTCCCTCTCGTCCCGAAGCCGGTGGTCGCGGGCTCCAAGATCAACAAGGTCCTCATCGACGGTGGAAGCGGGCTCAACGTCCTTTTCGCCAAGACATTGAAGAAAATGAAGCTCGACATCACTCACATGCTCACCAAGAGCAACACGCCTTTCTACGCCGTCGTCCCCGGTAACGCGGCTATCCCGCTAGGCTCGGTGGTCCGGCCCGGTTACCTTCGGGGAATCTCGGGACAACTATCGTACCGAGTATATCAAGTTCGAGCTCGCCTTCTTCGAGACATCCTACCATGCCATCCTCGGCAGACCGGCCATCGCCAAGTTCATGGCGGTGCCTCATTACACCTACTTGGTACTCAAGATGCCAAGCCCAGCAGGTGTACTCTCTCTCCAAGGGGACTTGAAGATCTCGCACGACTGCGACACGGAAGCTGTGGAGATCACCTCCACAAATCAAGTACCCAACGTTATGATGGAGGTCTACGACGCGTCGAAGAAGCTTGCCACAAGTGAACTCGACACCCCTGAGAAGTCTGACAAAACCAGCAAGCCTCAACCAGCTGAGGAGGTCCTGGTCAAGACGATCGACCTCAGGACAGGAGATGCCAGGAAGACCACCACCATCGGGGCCGGCCTCGACCCCAAATAGGAAGACACGCTCATCATCTTCCTCCGGGCTAACCGCGACATCTTCGTGTGGAAGCCAGGGGACATGCCAGGAGTGCCCAGGGAGTTGATTGAGCACTGCCTCAACGTCGATCCTAAGGCCACCCCAAGCGACAACACCTCCGCCGTTTCGCCGACGACATATGGGATGGCATCAAGAAGGAACTCGCCAAACTACTCGCGGCTGGCTTTATCAGAGAAGTCTTCCATCCTGAGTGGCTCGCCAACCCCGTCCTCGTCCACAAGAAGAACTCGAACGAGTGGAGGATGTGCGTCGACTACACCGATCTCAACAAACACTGCCCCAAGGACCCCTTCGGGTTGCGCGGATTGATCAAGTCATCGACTCCACGGCGGGGGCCGCGACCTACTCGCTTCCTCGATCGCTACTCCGGTACCACCGGATCGCGATCAAGGAAGAAGACCGGGGAGAAGACCATGTTCATCGCCCCGTTTGCCGCGTCTTGCTACACGACCATGTCATTCGGGTTGAAGAACGCCGGCGCCACCTATCAACGAGCTATCCGGGCCGCTTCAAGAGGCAACTCGACAAGAACGTCGAAGCCTACGTGGATGACGTGGTCGTCAAGACCGAAACTCCGGTACCCTCATCGACGATCTTGAAGAGACTTTCGCATCCTCGCGCAAGTACCGCCGGAAGCTCAACCCGAACAAGTGTGTCTTCGGCGTACCTTTAGGCAAACTACTCGGCTTCATCATCGCTAGCGCGGAATCGAAGCCAACCCCGAGAAGATCTCCGCCATCACCGGCATGAAAGCTCCCGGGTGCATCAAAGACATCCGAAGCCGACCGGGTGCATGACGGCCTTGAACAAATTCATCTCGAAGCTTGGAGAACGGGGGCTCCCCTTATTCAAACTACTCAAGCATCAAGAGAAGTCCGTGTGGACTCCGGAGGCGGACCAAGCCCTTGCCCGGCTCAAGGACTTCCTATCGAAGCCACCGGTCCTCACGGCTTCTCGCAAAGGCGAGCGCCTCTTGCTCTACCTCGCCGCGACTACCCATGTGGTCGATCGCCATCGTCGTCGAGCGGCGGGGAAGACGGCCACGCCTATCCGGTACGGCGCCCCGGTCTACTTCGTCGGCGAGGTCCTGTCAGAGTCCAAGGCACGCTACCGGCCGTACGAAGCTTCTATACGCGTACTCATCACACGGCGGAAGCTACGACACTACTTCCAAGAGTACTCGATCTCCGTCGTCACCGACTATCCGCTCGGCGACATCTTGCGGAACCAAGATGCTACCGGAAGCCACACACGGCCATCAAGTCGCGGGCGCTAGTTGACTTCATGGCGGAGTGGCGGGGAGAATCGCCTACCTACTCCAACCGTGCGACCGAGCATTGGGTGATGTACTTCGATGGCTCACTCAACCTCGAGGGCGCGGGCGCGGGGGTAACGTGGTCTCTCCAACGGGCGAACAACTCAAGTACGTCCTGAGATCTTGTAGAAGGTCTCAAACAACGAAGGCGAGTATGAAGCTCTCCTACATGGGCTCCGCCTCACGGCTTCACCGGGCATCAAGCGGCTACTAGTCTACGGCGACTCCGCGGTGGTCATCAATCAACCAAGTCAATAAGTCCTGGGACCGCAACAAGGAGAACATGGACGCCTACTGCCTAGAAGTCCGCAAGCTCGAGAACAAGTCCTACGGTCTCGAGTTCCACCACATCGTCCGCGACAACAACGTTGCAGCGGACGTCTTGTCGAAGCTTGGTTCTACTCACGCTCAAGTACCAGCGGGTGTCTTCGTCCACGAGCTTCACGCGCCATCCATCCCGGAGCCGGCGCCACCGACTGCTGTCCCAGCGCATCCGCCAGCTGGCCAGGACGTCATCATGATCGACGCGGACTGGAGGCAACCCTTCATCGATTACCTCATCGAGCAGAAGGTCCCCGCGGACAAAAACTTAGCGGAGCAGCTCATCCGCCGTGCCAAGTCCTACGTCCTCGTCGGAGACAAGCTTTACAAGCGGGGCGCATCCTCAGGAGTACTCATGAAGTGCGTCCCCAGACAAGAAGGCAAGGACATCTTGGAGGGGATCCACAAGGGTGTCTGCAGCAACCACGCGTCTTCTCGCACGCTGGTCAGCAAGGCCTTCCGGCGAGCCTTCTACTGGCCCACAGCTGCGGGCGACGCCGAAGAACTCGTCGAAGGTGCCAAGGATGTCAATACTTCGCCAAGCGACAACACGTCCCAGCCTACAAGCTAGTCACCATACCGCCAACCTGGCCCTTTGCCCGTTGGGGGGCTCGACATGATTGGACCACCGACAACCGCGCCGGGTGGATTCAACGAGTATTGGTGGCCATCGACAAGTTCACCAAGTGGATCGAGGTCAAGCCGGTCACATGCCCCAAGGCTGACAGAGTACTCGACTTCCTGGATGAACTCGTGCATCGCTACGGACTACCCCGCCGCATCATCACAGACCTGGGCTCCAACTTCAACAACCACCGGTTCGGGAAGTACCGCGAGAACGACGGGATCGACGTCCGATATGTCTCGGTTGCCCGTAGCGATGATGGACAACTTTCATAAAGGTAGATTTTGAAGTGTTTAGGTGAATTTTGGAGAACGCGGCAAAAGTTCCGGACGACATTCGCCGACGTCAACGGTTAAGCCGTTCGACCGTGTCTTTGACCAAGGGTTGACTATGGGTGTGTGTAGACTTGGTCAAGGGGTCTATTGGGGTTCATTGGCGAGGTTTTCGAGGTGATGACCCGAGGTTGACCTAGGTTTGACCGGTTTGACTCACCGATCCGGTCATTAGCGTTAATGATGGTAATTAAAAACCTGGGGCGTCACAATTTTTTAGTAGTTTGATGGAGTGCACAGTTTTCACTCATCAAAGGGTTGATTTTGATAATCTTGAGTCTAAACATGTCATAGCTGGGGTGGCAACGAAACTTGAAATTTTGGGCTTGAAACCGTTTCTTTAGCATAGATGTGATTGGAATGATACAATAGTTAGACAATTCTATGCAACTTATGAAATGGATTTCATAGGGAAGAAAATGAGGTGGATGACTGGTAAGAGTGAGTATGAGGCCACATTTGCAGAATTTGCAGCTGCCAATCTTCTTAACTATGAGTATTTTAGTGAGGGTGTTGATGTTTATAAAGAGGATATTCTTGAAAACAAAGTTCTCTTCTATGAGCCTGGCACGTCTAATGCAACTATAATGAACTGGCTAGCAGTAGGACTTAGACATCATCCGGCTGCCATCAACAACATCATTAGACATACCTTTATGCCTAAAAGTGGTAATAAGGATAAAGTCCAAGAACATTATAGGAATGTGGTTGATCACGTCATGAATGGAACTAAATTTGATGTTGTGAAGCTTATTCTTGATCAAATGATTTGCAAGAAGCGTCTTGTCCGAGACAGTATTTATTTTGCTCCCTATATTATGTCATTGATCAAGATCAAGACGGGGTTCAATGGTTTATGTGATGTGAAGCATGAACTTTATCGTCCATTTTACAATGCTAAAGCTTTTCTCAACAAGCCATTGAGACCTTATGGGCAGGATGCAGAGGCTCACAATGTTGCAGAAAATATTGAGGATCATGGTAGTGATGATGAAAATGCAAATGTTGGTAACATGGGCTATGCTAATGTTGATGAGGGTGCTTATGCTATGCCTCCTTCTCCTCCTCTAGTTCATCCCATGCAGCCACAGTGGGAGCCTCCGGCTGGATACTTTGATTCTTATTTTGCTAATATTCAGTAGTCCATGAACTCTCAGTTTCAGCAGATGCAATCCAGGTTCAACTCTCACTTTGAGGCATATGGGCAGCAGATGAATGATACTATGCATGACCCCATGATGCAAAGGTTGGGTGATATGCAGACTGATCTTCAGAATGACCTCAGTGCCTTAAATGACATATTTTCTCAGATATCCACCTCAGAGCAGTATCAGCAGTTACACGATCAGCAGACTTAGCTTCAGCACGATGTCCATGCCCTGAACACTGCTTTCGGAGATTTCAGAGATCATTTTTATCATTACTATCTAGCTCCAGCTCTACCACCACAGTTCTGTCCTCCTCTGCCGTTCTATCCTCCTCCGCCGCCGCCTTAGAATGACTAGACCTTTTGGTATTTGATGCCAAAGGGGGAGAGAGATTTGGAGGAGTGATGAGTGATCTTTAGGGGGAGCTCACTTTCTTTGCATACATTTGGAACTCTTGCATTGCATCTGCATATTTAATTTCGGTTATGCATGAACTTTGGTTGGCTTGTAATAATTTTGTGAGACTTATGTTTTGGTGTGTGATGTGGTTGAGAACTAGAACTTGTGGTTATCTTGTGATGATCTATGGTTGTGATCTCATTTTGCTTATCTTGTGGCTTGTTCTAGTTCCCGTAGTAGTTTTGAAGCTAATCCTTCCTTAATCTTTTCGGATATATATATGTGGTTGTTGCCTTGATCTCTATTTTGTAGGGAAACTCCGTCAAAATTTATTATATTTATAAATATGTGTGAAAATCAAATGAAAATTATACAAGATGATGATGGTCCACAGTCATGTTTGAACACCAAGTTTACACAAGATCACAAAAGGAAAATGCCTAGCTAGAGCATTATCATGGATATGAAAGCATACATCATTGAGCCTTAAAACAACCAAGCCAACTATATGCAAATCATGTACATGCAAAGAAACATCACGTTGATAACAAAATGCAATGCATGCAAATAAATAAATATGAGAATGAACATGATGGTGGTTCTAAAAAGGAAAACTAAACTTATATTAATAACCACAAGTTTATCATCATAAGATAGTGCCATCCTTTATTTTCTCTAAGAAAGTAGTAAAAATATAAAGAAACGGGTTGCCTCCCGAAAAGCGCTTCATTTAAAGTCATAGAGCTCGACTTTCTCACATACCTTCTTTTTTCGCATAGCCATGGCCCTTCATGCAAGAAGAAAAGGTACCAATGCAGCTTTAATTTACTTCCCATGTTGTGCATGATCGCTTATAGAAGACTTGCCAAAGGCATCCTTTTGTTTCATCGCTGTCCCCTTCTTTATCATCCATCGGTGCTGCCTTCACTCCATGATTTTTTCCTTTAATGTCTAGAACAGAAAGTATACCCAAACTCTATTCATTGCACAGTGCACAAAATTTCATTTCCAACGAGTCTTTATTTGCCCAAATCGGACTCCGGACAAGAGAGTTACGTCTGTTTTACTGCAGCGATGAAATCTGTCCTGAAATTTCAGAACGCACAACACTCAATGTTTTCTCCATAACTCCTTGCACGGGTCTTCAAATTTGTTGGTTCTTGATGCGTTGGAATGGAAACTTGATGGAGCTTCTGAATATCTCATTTTGTTCATTTGTACACCTCTGAACAAGCACTCAAATCGATGAAGACAACAGCATCCATTGCGGGATTTGAAGAGGTTGATGATTTATCTTGCAACTCTTTTAGGCATGACTTCTCTTTTCATTATTCAAGCCTTGTCTACATGGTTAGTAAAAATCGGGCCTTCTCCCGACATGTGCTTCTTTAAGGTCATTAGCTTGACAAAGCGCAAAGCATGGTCGAGATTTACAAAACTTATTGTAAACATACGCGTCCATAATTAACACCACGTGCGAATTGTAGCAACAAGTCAAGGTGTAAATAAAAGAAGCATATGTTTCATGCATAGCACTTAGCTCATCATTAGGAAAAGGTTCTTTAGGTGTGAGATTAATTGGTTCAAACATAAATGTTTCCTCTTTTTCATTCTCAAGAAATTCTAGCCAATCAACATGATCATTATTGAAACAAGGAATAGAATTTAAACTATTATTCATACTATTGGTTGAGCATGAGTATTTGAATTTATCAACATCAATACCAATAATATCCTGAGATTTCAGCGCGTACCTTGGCCTTACAGCTTTTTCAACGAGAGTGATATTTGGTTCATCTAGTGGTGTTGAAGGTGAATCAATCTCAACGAGTGAAGGTGTCTCTTTGTTACCTTTTTGCACCCCCTCCATCTCTTCATGTGGAACGTGTAATCCATCAACTACATTTGCATTTGTCTCTTCTTTAAAGTCTTCATTGTCATCCCAATCTTCATCTTCAAAGTCTTTTATGTTACTTTTTTATCTCCATGTACCACATGTCGTCAAGATCGCTCATTGTTGATTCACTGTTTTCTTCATCCTTGAGTGCTTCCATGTCTTTATTTGCTAGTGTGTAGGCTTCAATAGCACACAAGCTATCACCTTGTGGGGAGGGGCCTTCTTGGAGTACTTGCTCTATGTCAACCCCTTCCCATTAATCTTCCAGCTTGAGTCCTATCTCCTCCCATTTATCCTTCGAGTCCCTAGGCTCGTCACGATTGTACTCTTCTCTTTCTTCATCATAAATCCTTGAGTTGTCAAACCGGTCGATCCATCCTTCATCTCCTTCTCTTTCTTCTTCAAATGTCTTTTCGATCGACTCTCCACTCATCTCTTGATCAAATATATCTTCAACTAGTTTGGCAACGTGTCGGCGTTCCTCCTTCCTTCGGTAGTTGATTAGTGGGGCAAAATCAACTTGAATCCAACCGGATTGATTGAACTCCGCCAATGGTCTAGCATTCCACATACTTCGGCCTACATTCATGTTAGTTTCAACATTTTTAACATCCGAAATGACTTCACTTACCTTGGGAAGTGGATCTTCAATTTCTCGTATGGTCGGTCCATCTTTCTTGACCTCCGGTTCATCGTAATATCCGAAATGACTTCACTTACCTTGGGCTTGCTTTTGTCGTTTTGCTCATCTCGACAACATCTTTGCCAATCTCATTGCGCTCTTTGTCTATTGCTTATCCTTTGAAAGATTTGTGCGGCTTCTCTAATTGTTTTATCCATTATATCACCGCCTGCACACAAGCTTACAAAACGAGATGAGTAAGGGGTTAGTGAAAAATAAAAGGTATGCAACATCAAGTCACCAGAAAATCCCAAGTTCGGGCCTCGCTCAACTAGTTCATTAAAACGGTCCCATGCTTCATCAATCCCTTCATCCTATCCTTGCTTGAAAGTGAGGACTTGCCTCCTTAAGTCTTGGACCTTGCTTATGGGAAAGAACTTCAAAAGAAACTTCTTCACTAGCTCATCCCAATTTCCTTTTGCTTCAATGGACGCAAGTGTGTACTATCTTCGCGCTTCATCTTCGAGAGAAAACGGAAAAAGATTCCACTTGAACCAAGTGGTCGGAACTCCTCCTTGTTGCACCATGTTGCATATCATAGTGAATTCCTTAATGTGTCTATATGGGTTGTCATCCTCCAATCCTGTAAATGGTTTTATCGCCACTAACTTGATGATTCTAGGCTTCACTTCATAGTGGGTTGTAGTAAGCGTCAAATCTGATTTTTGCATCTCAATGTCTTCCATTGATGGCATTGCTAGCTCCCTTAGCGACATCTCTTCGTCTTCCAATGGTGAGGTGAACAAATCCATCTAGGCACAAGCAAAGTAGAAAGAAAAACAAAAAAATATTTTTTTCTAGAAAATAAGGGTTAGATGTTAGTAATCAACAAAATTAATACTAGATTAAACGTAGCAAACTGGCTTGCTCCCCGGCAACGGCGCCAAAAAAAGAGGCTTGTTGACGGTTGAAACACGTAACAACCTTCGATCCGCAAGTGTACGGACCTACACCTTTTTCACCACGGGGTGACCCCCAAGGTTCTTGTCAATCCGCAGAGCAAGGGATTGCTAGCGCTTAACCAAGTACTAATCTAGTTGATGGGAAATCATTTGAAAGGGGTATTAATCTAAAGGTAAAGACAATCTAACCTAAGTTGATCAAACCAATCTAAGGCTAAACTAGATGATAAAGGGTGGACACAAGAGAGAGAGGTTAAGATAGATAACCGTTCCTTCCCTAGGGTTTAGGATCACATGAACATGCATCTAGTACATGAAAAGGGAGTTGCCTACACTAGCTTCATGGCGATTATGCGGCCGCTAAGCCTTTACCCTAAATCGTACTGTCACTACGCAAGGTAATCAAACACTTTCAAGTATAACCGCATCTATGCCCAAGCATCCATAGGGTTAAGCTAATCACCACGATTACCACAATCCCTGCGAAGACCACATGTTGTGCAAACATGTGTAAACAAAGCATAGGCGAAGGTATAGACCATAAAGCATTGATTGGCATAAGGTTCATGTATAGATTACATATCATGCACCCATGTAACCCAAGGGACAAACAGAGACATTACCACATCATCTTACATGGATTGAAGTGCATAGGGGTGATGGAGACTCCGGAGAACATCGTTGATGAAGATGGCAGCGACGAAGCTTGGGAACACCCCTAGGCCAGCGGCTTGGAGTCTTCCTCTTGGTTCCTTCCTTCCACCAGCGTTGATCCTTGCGACGAGCTCATCCAACTCTCTCCCACATCTTGCGGTGGCGATTTTCTGGTGAATGGCATCGGTAGAATGATTTGTTCGATGCGGCGGCCAACGGCGGCGGAGGCAATAAATAGACGAACACCTAGGGCAAAGGCCGTTGCGAATCTGGCCAAAAGGCCCCTGGGCCGGCCGGCCCAGGCCGTTTCTGGGCTAGTTTGGGCCTGTGTTCCTCCCTGGTTGCTTCTCGCATGATTCCTTATTTGTGTGCACTTGCATGTGGGCCTTTGACGTCGTTTCCTTCACGGTTAAGGCTGAATCCTTGCTATGCAAGCTTTGCGTTTTCTAGTTGAGTCCCTGAAGACTTGCACATTGACGCTTCGGTCCTCGGGTCATTTGGAGTCATGTTCATCGCGTGTCTTGACTTTGTCAGGCTTTATGATCTTTTTCCAAAGTGCTCGGTGAACTTATCTCGAAAGTCTTCTCTTTAGCGTAGATTTCCTGCGTAAACAATGAACTCCAAAATCGACATGCAAGAGTGAACTTGTTATATACAGGGAGTTAGACCAGTGGTTAGAATAATAAATCAATACCAACATTAAAGGTAAACTCAAAGCTAGGTTGACAGAAATTCACCGTCAACAAGCCCTGGACTAGGGGTCGATGGCTCGACGTGTACACGTGTTCCGGCGGTGCGGTGTGGTGCATGACGGTGGCGCGGACAAGGTCGGGCGGCGAGGTTCGACAAGGGAGGCGCGAACGTCGCAACAAGCGTTGGGTCGCGGCTCGGCTTTGCGTGCATGCGTGGGGAAAAGCGTGCACGGTGCTAGGCGTTGGGCTGGCCAAAGGCGGCGTCCATGCCCTCTCGTGCGTACATGAGAACACGGGCGTGCTGGTGGCTTGGCCACAGCGGCAGCTCGCAGGGATGCACCCTACGACGACGGGTAAGACAAGGCGGCAGAGGTCAGGTGAAGGCATCTAGGCCCCTAATTCATGTTTTGGTAATTAATGAAAATCATTATGGACTAACATTTTTATTTGAGTTTTAAGAATAGGTTAGTCCGGTGAAATGATGAGATCATGCGGTATAAATGAGAAGGTCTTGTATGACTTGTGTTGGAAAGAGCTCAAGGCAAAGGTAAAAGATAGGGTTTTATTTTTGTCGGTCATAAGGTGATTAGTGGATGTTGAATGAGCGTTTTGATAGGATAGATAGCCGTACTATCAAGAGGGATCAATTTCATTAGCTTGACTATCCATAGTGCCACTTGGATGAAAAATTTGCATGCATTGCATTTAGATGAGTGGCAATTTCTCTTGGTAAAAGGAATTCATTGAAAATCTTAAGGAAAAACAGTTTTCAGGTGTTGGGCGGACAGTCCGGGCCCTTAGGGCAGACAATCTGCGAGTTTATGATATTTATTTAATATCAGACATTTTTTTGGCAAAAGTTTTTGAGAAAATGCGCTTCCGGGCGGACTGTCCGCGGACCCCAGGCGGACGGTCCGTTATTCTTAACGGAACGGGGTGCAGCTCGGTGGACCGGGCGGACGGTCCGCGGCCGCTCGCGAACAGTCCGCGGGGCCCGTGGTGGACGGTCGCGTGGCCCTGGTGGACGGTCCGCCCGGCCCAACGGTCACTCCTGCCAGCCGTTGACTTCTTGTTTTTACCGTTGGAATTCAAACGCAGACAGTCCGCGAGGACATCGCGGACAGTCCGCGAGGTACGCGTTTTGCCCATAACGGCTAGTAACGGGAAGGGGCAGTATATATATTCAAAGCCCAGGGTTGGAGAGGTCCTCTTGGCACATTGAAAGGTCCATACTCCCTTGTAGATCTCTCCCTCTCCTCTCTCTCTCTCACTCACTTGGCTTAGTGATTGTATTCTTGGTGAGATTGAGAGCGTCTAGTGCATTGCATCAAGGTTTTGATCTTTGTGGCACTAGAGAATCATCAAGCAAGTGGTTGATTTGTTACTCTTGGAAGTTGCCGCTTCCTAAACCGCTTGGTGGTGGAAGAATCCGTTGAAGCTTGCAAGAAGATTGTGCGTGGCTCCAGATTTCGTGTAGTGAGAGTTATTGTGCTCACCTCACCGGAGCGGTAAAGAGCAACTCTAGTGGAATCGAGGTGTGGAGTGGTTCTTTGGTTCTAACCGGCTCAAGATCAAGTGGTGTCTTGATAGAGGAGCGGTTGAACATTGAATCCACCTCAGTGTGGATTAGGGGTGACCGGCAAGTCATCGATACCACGTGATAAAACTCGTCTCTTGTGCTCGGTTATTTATTTACTAATTTCCTTTCAAGTACTTTTCTCTGAGCATTCAATTTCTAGAGATTGTTGTATATCTTGTCATCCTAGGCCGCAAAACCCCCATCATACGAATAGAGTAGGTAGAAATTTAATTCTCCTTGTGATTCTAATTAAATTTGTTAAGTGTTATGGTTTTAGATTTTAAACCGCCTATTCACCCCCTCTAGTCGGTATCCTAGATCCTACATCAGGGTGCAGTGTAGCGAGGTTCGACATGGGTGACACAGCGGCGAGTCCTGGGGTTTCTGCACCGGGGTGCTCGCCCATTTGCGCGCGTGTGTGCGTGCACAAGTTAGACAGAAAGGCCTACGGGCTCAGCCCCTCAGGTGCGTGAGTCCGGCCACGAAAAACATGGCTTTGACCCGGTGGTGGTGTGCGCGGGCACAACGTCGGCGACGCAACCATGGCGACGGCACAAAGTCGACGACATGCGCATGGCAATGGGACAGAGACAGGTGGTCGTCAAGCGAGGAAGCGCACACGCGAACGACAGCAGCACCTGGAAAACGGCCGGCATAGCTCGATGGTCAGAACTCAAACGACGGCGAGTCTACACGGCGGCGTAGCGTAGGCAACGAGCAACTAGGTGAGCACTCACGGCTCGGTTCAGCCACGGCTTGATGGCCAGGTCCACAGCATGGTGAATGGGGCGGAGGGGCTCACCTTGTGCTCCTAGACACGGGAGCAAGGCGGCGGTGCAGAAGGTGCGGCGGCGGTGCGTGAGCTGAGCAGAGGATGCAGGGGTTCGGCTTGGAGCAGGGGCACGACACGGTGAAGAGGAAGCAGGGGCAGCGTCGTCCTTGGCATGTCTGGTTCGTGTCTTCATAGTGAACAGCAGCTCCGGCACCTTCGCGGTCCACGCACAGCACCCCCCTCCTCGGGTTGCCTCGCCTCCAAGCCGGATGGCGACGTGGTGGTCCAGCAGCATGGCGGCTTCGGCCTCCTCCATGGGTGGCCTCCGGTTCTCCTCTCCTCCAGCTTCTCCTTCTCCCCCTCTTCTCCGCTCCTCTTGTAGTGGACAGGGGGAATCCCCAAGGGCGGCAGCGGATCAAGGAGAGACCGATTGGGAACTTTTATAGGACAGCGCGGCTAGGGTTTGGGGAAGATGGATCAACGGCAGGCGGACCTAGGCGTCCGTGCCTCGGCCACGCAGCAGGCATCTCGCGGCCACAGGCGTGCTCGGTGTGGGGCGCGAGATGTTGCCCTCACACGGCACCCCTGCGTCACGGTGGGGAAGATCGATAGGGAAAGAGGAAAGGTGGGGATGAGGCTGACCAGCGGGACCCGCGCAGCGGTGAGACCGAAAGAGTAGATGGGCCACGCGAGTTCTGAAAGCTGAGGGTGTTCCGATGGACCTTAGCACAGATGATTAAGGCCAAATTTGAAAAGGTGGTTTTTCCTATTATCTAAACACCTTAACTCCTATTTAACTCTAGATTCAAATTTCAATCAGAATTCAAATTTGAATCCCACACAATTAAGATCCAAAATAAATCCAATAACCTCCAAAGTTTGCAAACTTGATGGAGCTCTAAATATCTCATTTTGTTCATTTGTACACCTCTGAACAAGCTCTCAAATCGATGAAAACAGGAGCATCCATTGTGGGATTTGGAGAGGTTGATGATTTATCTTGCAACTCTTTTAGGCATGACTTCTCTTTTCATTATTCAAGCCTTGTCTACATGGTTAGTGAAAATTGGGACTTCTCCCGACATGTGCTTCTTTAAGGTCATTATCTTGACAAAGCGCAAAGCATGGTCGAGATTTACAAAACTTATTGTAAACATACGCGTCCATAATTAACACCACATGTGAATTGTAGCAACAAGTCAAGGTGTAAATAAAAGAAGCATATGTTTCATGCATAGCACTTAGCTCATCATTAGGAAAAGGTTCTTTAGGTGTGAGATTAATTGGTTCAAACATAAATGTTTCCTCTTTTTCATTCTCAAGAAAATCTAGCCAATCAACATGAACATTATTGGAACAAGGCATAGAATTTAAACTATTATTCATACTATTGGTAGAGCATGAGTATTTGAATTTATTAACATCAATACCAATAATATCCTGAGATTTCAGCGCGCACCTTGGCCTTAGAGCTTTTTGAACGAGAGTGATATTTGGTTCATCTAGCGGTGTTGAAGGTGAATCAATCTCAATGAGTGAAGGTGTCTCTTTGTTACCTTTTTCACCCCCTCCATATCATCATGTGGAACGTGTAATCCATCAACTACATTTGCATTTGTCTCTTCTTTGAAGTCTTCATTGTCATCCCAATCTTCATCTTCAAAGTCTTGTATGTTACTTTCTTTATCTCCCATGTACCACATGTCATCAAGATCGCTCATTGTTGATTCACTCTTTTCTTCATCCTTGAGTGCTTCCTTGTCTTGATTTGCTAGTGTGTAGGCTTCAATACCACACAAGCTGTCACCTTGTGGGGAGGGGCCTTCTTGGAGTACTTGCTCTATGTCAACCCCTTCCCATTCATCTTCTAGCTTGAGTCCTATCTCCTCCCATTTATCTTTCGAGTCACTAGGCTCGTCACGATTGTACTCTTCTCTTTCTTAATCAAAAATCCTTGAGTTGTCAAACCAGTCGATCCATCCTTCATCTCCTTCTTCTCTTTCTTCTTCAAATATCTTTTGGATCGACTCTCCACTCATCTCTTGATCAAATATATCTTCAACTAGTTTGGCAACGTGTCGGCGTTCCTCCTTCCTTTGGTAGTTGATTAGTGGGGCAAAATCAACTTGAATCCAACCAGATTGATTGAACTCCGTCAATGGTCTAGCATTCCACATACTTCGGCCTACATTCGTGTTAGTTTCAACATTTTTAACATCTGAAATGACTTCATCTTTCTTAACCTCTGGTTCATCTTAACATCCGAAATGACTTCACTTACCTTGGGCTTGCTTTTATCATTTTGCTCCTCTCGACAACATCTTTGCCAATCTCGTTGCGTTCTTTGTCTATTGCTTATCCTTTGTAAGATTTCTGCGGCTTCTCTAATTGTTTTATCCATTATATCGCCTCCTGCACACATGCTTACAAAACGAGATGAGTTAGGGGTTAGTGAAAAATAAAAGGCATGCAACATCAAGTCACCGGAAAATCCCAAGTTCGGGCCTCGCTCAAGCAGTTCATTAAAACGGTCCCATGCTTCATCAATCCCTTCATCCTCTCCTTGCTTGAAAGTGAGCACTTGCCTCCTTAAGTCTTGGACCTTGCTTATGGGAAAGAACTTCAAAAGAAACTTCTTCACTAGCTCATCCCAATTTCCTTTTGCTTCGATGGACGCAAGTGTGTACTATCGTCACGCTTCATCTTCGAGAGAAAACGGAAAAAGATTCCACTTGAACCAAGTGGTCGGAACTCCTCCTTGTTGCACCATGTTGCATATCATAGTGAATTCCTTAATGTGTCTATATGGGTTGTCATCCTCCAATCCTGTAAATGGTTTTATCGCCACTAACTTGATGATTCTAGGCTTCACTTCATAGTGGGCTGTAGCAAGCGCCAAATCTGATTTTTGCATCTCAATGACTTCCATTGACGGCATTGCTAGCTCCCTTAGCGACATCTCTTCATCTTCCAATGGTGAGGTGAGCAAATCCATCTAGACACAAGAAAAGTAGAAAGAAAAACAAAAAAAGATTTTTTTTCTAGAAAATAAGGGTTAGATGTTAGTAATCAACAAAATTAATACTAGATTAAACGTAGCAAACTGGCTTGCTCCCCGGCAACGGCGCCAAAAAAAGAGGCTTGTTGACGGTTGAAACACGTAACAACCTTCGATCCGCAAGTGGACCTACACCTTTTTCACCACGGGGGGACCCCCAAGGTTCTTGTCAATCCGCGGAGCAAGGGGATTGCTAGCACTTAACCATGTACTAATCTAGTTGATGGGAGACCTTTGAAAGGGGTATTAATCTAAAGGTAAAGACAATCTAACCTAAGTTGATCAAACAAATCTAAGGTTAAACTAGATGGTAAAGGGTGGACACAAGAGAGAGAGGTTAAGATAGATAAGCGTTCCTTCCCTAGGGTTTAGGATCACACGAACATGCATCTAGTACATGAAAAGGGAGTTGCCTACACTAGCTTCATGGCGATTATGCAACCGCTAAGCCTATTCCCTAAATCGCACTTGTCACTACGCAAGGTAATCAAACACTTTCATGTATAACCGCATCTATGCCCAAGCATCCATAGGGTTAAGCTAATCACCACGATTACCACAAACCCTACTAAGACCACATGTTGCGCAAACATGTGTAAACAAAGCATACGCGAAGATATAGACCATAATGCATTGATTGGCATAAGGTTCATGTATAGATTACATATCATGCATCCATCTAACCCTAGGGACGAATAGAGATATTACCCCATCATCTTACACGGATTGAAGCGCATAGGGGTGATGGAGACTCGGAGAACGTCGTAGATGAAGATGGCGACGACGAAGCTTGGGAACACCCCTAGGCCGGCGGCTTGGAGTCCTCCTCTTGCTTCCTTCCCTCCGCCGGCGTTGATCCTTGCGACGAGCTCATCCAACTCTCTCCTACATCTTGCGGCGGTGATTTTTCGGTGAATGGCATCGGTAGAATGATTTGTTCGATGCGGCGGCCAACGGCGGCGGAGGCAATAAATAGACGAACACCTAGGGCAAAGGCCGTCGCGAATCGACCAAAAGGCCCCTGGGCCGATCCGACTGGGCCAGCCGGCCCAGGCCCTTTCTGGGCCGGTTTGGGCCTGTGTTCCTCCCTGGTTGCTTCTCGCATGATTCCTTATTTGTGTGCACTTGCATGTGGGCCTTTGACGTCGTTTCCTTCACGGTTAAGGCTTGAATCCTTGCTATGGAAGCTTCGCTGTTTTCTGGTGAGTCCCAGAAGACTTGCACATTGACGCTTCGGTCCTCAGGTCATTTGGAGTCATGTTCATCGCGTGTCTTGACTCTGTCAGGCTTTATGATCTTTTTCCAAAGTGCTTGGTGAACTTATCCCGAAAGTCTCCTCTTTAGCATAGATTTCCTGCGTAAACAATGAACTCCAAAATAGACATGCAAGAGTGAACTTGTTATGTACGGGGAGTTAGTTCTAGTGGTTAGAATAATAAATCAATACCAACATTAAAGGTAAACTCACAGCTAGGTTGACAGAATTTCACCGTCAACAAGCCCTGTATTAGGGGTTGATGGCTCGACGTGTACGCGTGTGCCGGTGCTTTGGTGTGCATGACGGTGGCGCAGACAAGGTCGGGCGGCGAGGTTCGACAAGGGAGGTGCGGACGTCGCAACACGCGCTAGGTCGCGGCTCGGCTTTGCGTGCACGCGTGGGGAAAAGCGTGCATGGTGGTGGGCGTTGGGCTGGCCAAACGTGGCATCCATGCCCTCCCGTGCGTGCATGAGAACACGGGCGTGCCGGTGGCTTGGCCACGGCGGCGGCTCGCGGGGATGCCGAAACGACCCGGATTTCCACGAACGGAACCCCGAATCTTAGCACCTCGGTGGTAGTCCCGGGAGGGCTACCACGTGCAAACCCCGTCTCGGCGATGCCAAAAATTCATACGGAAAGATAAAAAAACAATAAAGTAGAGTACAACATTTATTTTATTACATTGATCGAGTACATCTCTTCGGCACTTGCCGGGTACAAGTCCATCGGGACCGAATCAAACATAAATAAAACGTCTAGCAACGGCTCCATGAAAGCGCGGGGAAACTCCATATCCGCGGGCGGCTCAAGTGTAGGAAGAGCTCTAGTCCACCCAACCGTCGTTGTCGAAGTCGTAGTCCGGCTCGCGTCGAGTCACCGGGGGTCTACCCGATAAGCGGGTAGGTCATGTCGACTTCCCAACAAAGAGGCAAAAGCGGTGTATATTCTACTATGCATGAGATAACCCTATTCGGTCGTAGAAAGCTTAAGCAAAGCAAAGCATTGCAACGTACAAGGTAAGCGAGAATATAGCAAGGAGGTCCACACCTCGGGGAAGCTTCCGCTTCCGAGGTCCACACCTCCGGGGTCCACACCCCGCTCAAGGAACACCACACCAAAACTCCGGATCTCAACCACGATCCGAACCCAACTCTCATCCGCGATGTGGAGCCCTCCGCTCCTATCCCCACATCTCAACGGCGAAGCCGGCTCACACACTCGGGGGGAGAGAAGAAGCACAAGGGAAGTGTATCTAGTCGGGTGAGAGATCAAAAGACCGTCCATAACCGGTGGACACGGACTATAGCTATAGGTTTAACACTCGCGAGAGGTTGTACATTTGTACCCGCCCGAATAGGACCGGAACCGGCCGTCACCGGTGTCCGACCCTACCATACGGGCGAAGCTCAAGTAAGTGGATAGTACCCTTCGCATCTCCGAGCACGGCCCGGCCTCCGCGGAAGAGCTCATACTACCCGCGAGAGGTCCCTCGAAGCCGTGGAACCCTTCCCCCCGGCCTCGCCGGGGGCAAAGTCTACTAAGGAGGGAAAGACCACTCCCGACACGATCACACCGATCCTCCTACGGGAGGGGTGCTATCCACTACAAGTCTCACCCCGCACCCCCGCCCAATACAAGGCGGGCGGTCCGTACGAAAGTAGTCATCCGAAACAAGGTCAGCGACGATCGGTCCTTAAGGGGCCGAGAGCGAGCACTCAACATCTCCATCCCACACGACACGACCCTCGGGTAAGAGGCCGGATCACATCTTCCCTCGGCGGCCGTTCACAAGTAACCAAGCGACTCGCTCCCGCCAAAACACAAGGCAAGGAGATACGCACCCGAACGCACGCTAGAAACACACCGAGATACCCACATCTCGGCCCAAGCCCGCAGTTCCATCCATAGTCAAGCAACAAAAGTATGGATAGTTGAGGTAAGGGACTAGCTAGGGGTCCGTAGCTAGTCCGCGCGGTAGTAGAACAAGGAAACGAGGATATAACAAAGCATCAAGGCATGGCTTATTAAACGGGTTATGCAATTCATCGGATCAATGCATTAAAGTAAAGCACTAGCGGCTATTAAACATCATGGGATCTATATGGTTGGGAGTGACATGACACCTTCGTTGCCGTGGAAGCGATCGGTCATGCGGGGCGGTGTACTCGGGGTCCTCCACGTCCTCCGGTCGAAGCTCGGGTCTGCGGCACGAGATTCGACGCGAAAATAAGATAACGGTGCACATCTAAGCAATAACTCCAAATAAGAATCATTTTAGAAGATCCAAAAGAACCCAAACTACCTACAATCAGCAAGGTTTCGCAAATACGGATTTATAGAAATTAGTTTTGTATTTTTCGAGCTCCCTAGAATTTATTATGAATTTTTGAAGGTTAAATACATTTTGTGGAATTTTATACGAAAAGAAAAGGGATTTTCGAGAAAACAAGCTCGTGACGTCGGCATGACGTCGGCATGCTAGGGTTCGTGGGCCGATGTTGGGCCGAAAGGTTTATTGGGCCGAAAATGGCCCATTGGGCTCGGCCCAAGCGGCCCGGATGGGAAAAGTTCCCTAAGCCTCCCCGAACTCACTCGGTTGGAGCCACTCTCAACGCACCGGGCTTCCACGGCGGCCGACGGGCGGACGGCTCTTAAGGCCCGGCTAACACCGGAGGCCCGGCGGCCTTTTACTCTACCGCGGCCGGGGAAGGATCCTTGCTCGTTGACGGTTAATATTTGTATCAAAGTTCGTTTGTGACTCGCAAGCGTACAAGTCTCCCATCGTAGTCAAGGGACCCTTCTTCCCTCGAGTGGTGAACCCAAGGTATCGAATCCGTGGAACAAATGTGACGCAAGAGTTGATCTAGTAAAGCCAAGTAACTTCAATCTTTGGTAAAAGAGAAACCCTAATGCATCTAGATAAGAGCACAAAACAAAGATAAATCTAATCTACTAAAGACCGGAGAAAACAAAGTAAGATTGGGTAGATAAACCGATCTAAAGGGATCGGGGTAAGCTTTTTGTTGAAGTTCCAAGCAAGAGAAGAAGTAGCAAATCGAATCTTAATAGAAGCCTCTTTAAATCGTGGTTTCCGTACAAATCCGAAAACATCCGCCTTTCGAGACCCCCGTTCGTCACAACGTATCCCTATTCATGCGGGGAGCTTAGGGCGAGTCAAAAGACAAGTCGAGATTCTTTCGGAAGATCCGGCGTGTACCTCTAGCCACCGCGGCTACAAGAACACCCTATGTAATCTATCGTACGAATAGAATTGGAATAAGCAAAGCCGATCGAAAAACGAAATCTTCGAGGAAACACTTGATCGCTAAGAAAAGGTTCAACTTGATAATTCAACTATGACAATGATACATACACAAGATCACCACCGGGATCCTTCCTTGATCTTGCTTCTAGCTCCGGGAACTCCGACGTGGTCTTCCATGCAAGGTTCCCACGTCGGCTAGGGAAACCCTAGTCAACTAGCTCGACCCTCTCCTCTCCGACATGGTGTCCCTCTCTCTCTCTGCTCCTCGGCGGCCGAAGACGAAATCTTCTCTGCGTGGCTCTCGGTCAGGGGACTATAAATAGCCCGATTGGCGGCTAGGGCAAAGGAGAGCGAATTTGGGCCCAAAATGGGCACGGGCCGACCGGACCCGGGCCGGCCGGCCCGGGCCCATTTAGGCCCGGCCCCGTGGGCTCCTTTGCCCCACGTCGGTTCCCTTGCTTCCTAGATGTTTCCCCCTTCGCATGTAGGTCCATGTCGTCGGTTTCTCTCCGAATTGGACTCAACTCCTTGTCTTGCAAGATTCAGCACTTTTCTGGTCAGGTCCCTGGAGTCTGTCGTCTTCTCGGATCAAGTCCCCGGCTTCTTGGAGTTAAGTTTGCTTCATTGCATGACTTGTTCGGGGCTTCAAGGTCTTGTCATGAGGTGCTTGATGAACTTATCCCGAAAGTCTTGCATTCAACACTAAAACCCCGCATAAACATTAAACTCCAAAACCGACATGCACACGTGAACTTGTTATACCACGGGGGTTAGTACCAATGGATAAGGTAGAAAACTCATGCCAACACCGAAGGGAAACTCATGGCTAGGTTGACGGATTTTCACCGTCAACATCTCCCCCATGCTTAAACCTTGCTCGTCCTCGAGTAAGCCTTCGATGGATATCATCATTGCTAAACAATGTTTAAACTCTGCACTTGAATACACATGAGAAAACATAATGCTCTCAAAATTTTAATTCATTAAAGTTCCATAATGTGCTAGCCTTCATCTCTACCGAGGGTAGATTCTTATTAAGCTTATCCCACAAGTATTAACATGCTCACAAAGTTTTAAATAGATCTCGAATTTTTGAAATAAAGAACGAGAATAAGAAAAGCTAAACCAAATTCACAAATTTAAATCATCTTGTATATTGCTCATGAACTCTCATCTCACTTGTCTCTCAAGCCTATATATTCTACTCCTTTCCCTCTCATATATATGTGGTAGGCTTTATATGGAGCTTTGGGAAAGTTTAGTCCTAACAAGATTTTATAAATGAGGTGTTGTCAAAACAAGACAAGCTTCTCATGGTCTTACCGAGACTCGTAAAAAGGTCATTGGAAAATAATGTTAAATCAAGGAGGGGAAAGAGAAAAATACACACACTTTTAGATAAGTGGACATGTGCAAATGGCAAAGAGTGATCCCAAGGCACAAAGGAAGTCCTCGTTATCGGATTGCACATGGTTGGAAAAATGAGAATGGATCTTTTTAACTTGAAGCCTTGAATGCACTTTTAGAGAGCCGGGGAGTTTACTTTACGCACATATATTTTTTTCTCTTCTCATATTTCTCATTCTTTTCTTTCATTCATTCATCATTTTTTTTCTTGTCATATATTCAGTCCATGACATTCACAATGAAGTTTTGATTTTTTTTTATTCCTTGAAAGTCATGAGTATCACTGGATTTTTTTTCCTTTCATCAACATTTTTTTTTAAAATATTCCCCTTTGAACTCTAAAACTGCACCGTACCTACCTCCTCCCCCATGCTTAGACGTTGCTCGTCCTCGAGCAAAGAGGCGAAAAATAAGGTAGGTACGGAGATATTTTTCCTTGGAGAGATACTTGAAATCTTCAATGTTGCCACCGTCTTGCGATCTTCCTTGAATTGATGATCCATTCTCAACAATAGGTTGTGGTCAAGGAGGTAATCACAAAAAATGATATTTGGTTTAAGGGTGGATATCCGGCGAAGTTTGTGAGATCACCGATGTGGGGATACACAATGCACGGATAAGAGGCTAGCAAAAAGATAGATACGCAAAAATGGAATGACCAGCTTCTTAGTCTCGGGCCAGAGAAATCATGGCCTGCAATAACTCACTCAAAAATAAATCTTGTACACTAAGGTTCATGCACTCAAATATATATAAGGCTTTGGATAGGTTGAGCAACACACAAGTGATATTTGTGACAAGGTTAGCGATATTTTTGAGCATAAAAGACATCTTTAATTTATTCATAACTTGAGAGCACATAAAACACTATGGGTCTTTATTTTAATCATGACCTCCGCTGAGAATTAAGCTAGCATTTAAATAAATTCAGATCTGTATTTTTAAGAGAGCACTAGCTTAAACATGCATAAATCAATTACAAAGATGAACAAAGCTGCAATTTTAATCATATATCATCATGGCACGAATTTTGTAACTTTTCCAATGATATAATCAAGGTGGTGTCTTTATTAATGGTGACATCAAGTTGAAATACAAACTGAAAATAAACAAACATGCTTGCTGAAATTTAAATAAAAACAGAAAATACTACGCAAACACACATAAGCAAAAGCTGAAAATTACAGAGGAAAAGAAAAGAAAAGAAAACTAAAGTTCCTAAATCTTCTAGTCCTCCGCCGGTGGTTGATGTTGATAATCTTGATAACAATACCCTTGCTCATAATACGATTGGACATTTCCTCCGACGAATTGATTTGGCTCCACAAGGTGAAGGCATCCAAGTTCAAAGGCAATATTTACGTTGCCTTCACCAAGTGAGCTGCGTTAGCTTGGATGGCTGCGATGTTTTGAGCGTTTCTTGCAGCATACCCTCCAATAATGGCCATGCTTTGTTGTGGTTGGGGATGATGAGCGTAGGACTCCACGAAGTTAGCGTTGGGCACAACATAATTCGGTGGGGGTACCGGTGCACCCCCCCCATGCTTGCTCTTGTGGCCCTCCGTAATAACTTGGCGGAGGAGGGACCCCGCCGAACGGTTGCACATTGGGTTGTGCTCCACTCGCTTGTGCGGAAGATGTTCCCTCCTCTACGATTCTTCCTCTCTTGTTCTTCCTTGCGGGGACAAGTAGTCCCTCTTCCAACCAATCTTCTCTCCCTTCATTGAAAAGCCTAAGCCTCTCGTTGGGAAGGGGTAGGTTCACTATGGCCAACCGATAACCTCCTCTCTCATCTCCACTAATGTATTTGCCTTGCCGCAAATATTCAATGCTAGAGAGGTACCTCGCAAAAGGTGGTCGGGGTTTATTGCGATCCCCGGCCGCAAGGAAAAGGCCAACATGGAGAGGTAACACCCCGAACCAATATTACCCGCCCCCGATGTTGCTTCACAACACCAACGGTTGATCATGAGGTAAGGGGGGTCTATTGGCTGCCCGGCAATTAAAGCCGAGTATAACCAATTCAACTCCGTGTCGGTCACCTTTGTTTCCTTCATCCTCCCCAATATCCTCTTGCACATCCAAGAGTGAAATATCCGGATAATGGGGTTGCGGATGCAATTGCGTTGTTGATGGGCTTCTCCGAAGATCATGTTCCAAAATCCCGCTAACATGCGGGTGGCACGTCAACTTTCTCCGGAGCTCCCTTGTGGAATCCAAGCAGCTCCCTAACGTGCTCGTAGGGAACCTCTTGTTGGACTCCCTCCAAACGGAATGACAAGCTTTGCACCCCATCATCATCAACGATGGGTGCAATAGTCATTAAAATTTCCAAGGCGAACCCCAAATGGGTGTCCACCGATACTCCGTTGGAGAACTGCACCCATCCGAGGTGCCCCAACATATAGTATATGTTGGTGCAAAAACCCAAGGTGTAGAGTGCTTGGTCGTCGAACTCGACGTTGGGCACAAGCCTCTTCTCAAGATTGGCGAGCCTCTCCTCCTCCTCCGTCGACAAGATGATGAAGCCGTACGAAGAGTGTGTCGGGGTGTAAGGAGGTGGTGCGGTTGAGCGAGTCGATCGTTGTGGTGGCGCGGGCTGCTCCTCTGTGTGCCCACGAGGTTCGGTGAACCTCATGGAAGTGCTTGCAGCCCTCATACCACCAAGGAGGAGAGCATCGTTCCTTCTCGGTGGTGCCGTATCCATCTCCATGCTCGGGGAGACTCGGAAACCAAGTGCCTCCTCGAAGACGTGGTTGATGACGGCTTGGACGATGACGAACTCTTCTTCTTGGAGAAGAGACTTGTGGTCTTCTTCCACATGGTTGCTGCACTCTTTTCTTCAACTAAAATTCCGGGTTGCAACCGGTAACTAGGCACTTAAACTCTTTGCTTCGGATGTGGACTTTAAGTGGATTAAGGATGTGGATTTTTTTCTTTTTTCTTGAGCTCTCAAGCTTGGGAAGGTTGGCTATGTCTACGGAGGTTTTGAGCACACAAACTTGAACACACAAACAAAGGAAGGAGAGGGAAGCTTGCCTGCAGAAAACGGGAGCCGGGGGGCTCCTTATGTAGGGGAGGCCGGCCTCGGTGCTCCTCCCCGCCTCGTCTTTCTTCCAGCACGATCATTTCACCTCTGCAACTTTCCTGCCCGCGTGCTCCACGAGTTGCACCGCCCAAATGCTCCCGTCCACTCCTTGGTCCTTCCACTTGATGCTTCATGTTTTGGGTCATGTCCATGCTCCCTAGCTCCACTTGCTTCACATGCCACCATGAAATTCCTACAAAGTTGATGCTTGCTGCCCACCATGCTTGTCCTTCGCATGTGAAATTGGTGAAAGTTGATGAAAGGGAATCCAATGGTGCATGCATGATTACTAGATTGCCTCCATTAAGGTGTGTTTAAGGTTAAGCACTCCTCTAATTCGAAATTTAAAATATTTTTCAGAGCCATGCAAGAGCTCGAACATAATTTTAGAGAAGTTTTTAAACCATTAAAAACAAATGCAAGTCGAAAATATTTTTTTATTACGTCGATTTCGGTCTCACCGGTATAGTTTGCCTTCATTGGTTGAGAGCAGACATTTTCCCGGCTTGATCATGGGGGCATAGGTTTAGGTTCTAATTTTGGCTAAATAAGAAAGATTTTGAATAAAACAAAATTAGAATAGGCTTAGAAAAATTCTAATCTTAGAGAAACCAAGGATATAGATTTTTAAAACCAACCAAAAGTTTGGATTTCTAGGTTCACGCGAGTTCTACCACGTGCTGAATTTTCTTATTAACACATAGATATAAGTCGTGGCTCTACTCGCGTGGTTTTAGCATGAAAAATAAGTCAACCTCAGCACCATAATGAAGGCGAAAGGTTGAGTTAGGTTCTGAAATTATTTGGTTGAGGTTTCTCGAAAAGAAAAGAACAAACAAGCACATAGGAGGGTTCATGCAAAGGGTTTATGATAAAGCAAACATTCAATCAAGAATTATGTCTCTAATATTGTTCGGCCACTTCTAAGTCTAATGTCTTTGCGTAATAAAACTCAAAAACTAAATTATTAAAAAGACTCGAAAAACCCGGAATCGGGTTGTCCTCCCGTAGCTTATTCTTGACTTGACGAAACGGGTTGCCTCCCCGCCTAGCGCTTCGTTTTTAGTCCATGGCTAGACTTCTTCACTTGATTACTTCGGATCAACGCTCTTTGTGGGCGTTGCAATCTTGGGTACCTGCTTTGGCTTAGTCAATTTTTTTTTGGTCTTCACGAGGCGGCTTTGTCCTTTGGTCTTGACGGATGCAACATCTTCCTTGTGGCTCGGCATCTCGAACTCCGGTCCTTCGGTCGTGATCTTCATGGTCTCTAGTGTGATCCTTCATCTCTCCCGAATGAGCTTGAGTAGCCTTCGCCGTCTTGGGACCTTGGAGTTGTCTCGGATATTCTTCTTCGTTACCCATCGGGCGCCCGACAAATTGTCCCACTTGCGTCTAGCATCTTCATCACGATGAACACTTCACGTATAGGGCTTCCGACCTCCGTCACCTTGCCATCTAAATTCTTCAATATTTTCTCCATAGCCTCGAACTTAGTGACGGCGTCCTTGGACATGGTCGTACTCCACACACTCCTTGCATGAGGATCTTGCTTCGGCGGCCTTTAGGTGTTGAGCTTCTTTCTCCATCTCCATCTTCTCCATCCTCCTCTTAAGTAAACCGATATGCCACTCAAGGAATCCGACTCGTATGCATTCGGCTCTCGCAATCGTCATGCGGATAGTTGAGACTTTGATCTTGAACGGCCTCCCGGCGTCTTGAAGGTTTATGATAGGTAGATCAACGATGTCGGGGTGCGCGGCGCTCCGGTGGTTGAGGTTGATCTTCCTTTGGACTTGGAGGTGGTGATTCCCTTGGAGATTTCGACGGTCCTTCGACTTCAACTTTTGAATCTAGGGTTTCCACCCCTTTAGCTTGTGTTGCATGTCACCTTTGCCTGTAAAGTTTTCCTGGATCATCCACAAAAAGGTTTGGGTTTCTTGGAGAGGTAGCCAACCATCTCCGGTTAGGGTTAGCAATAAGCAAAGTATGCAAAAACTAGAAAGGAAAAATAAATCTATGAAAACTAGGGTTAGACAAACTAGATTAGATGTATTTTGAGGATGATCAAAATTTAGTAGATGCAAAAAGAAAAACAAAAAGAAAACTGAAAATTACAAAAAGGCAATAAAAAAACCAAATCTCGATCACTTTTTCCCCGGCAACGGCGCCGGAAAAAAGGGGCTTGTTGACGGTTAATATTTGTATCAAAGTTCGTTTGTGACTCGCAAGCGTACAAGTCTCCCGTCGTAGTCAAGGGACCCTTCTTCGCTCGAGTGGTGAACCCAAGGTATCGAATCCGTGGAACAAATGTGACGCAAGAGTTGATCTAGTAAAGCCAAGTAACTTCAATCTTTGGTAAAAGAGAAACCCTAATGCATCTAGATAAGAGCACAAAACAAAGATAAATCTAATCTACTAAAGACCGGAGAAAACAAAGTAAGATTGGGTAGATAAACCGATCTAAAGGGATCGGGGTAAGCTTTTTGTTGAAGTTCCAAGCAAGAGAAGAAGTAGCAAATCGAATCTTAATAGAAGCCTCTTTAAATCGTGGTTTCCCGTCCAAATCCGAAAACATCCGCCTTTCGAGACCCCCGTTCTGTCACAACGTATCCCTATTCATGCGGGGAGCTTAGGGCGAGTCAAAAGACAAGTCGAGATTCTTTCGGAAGATCCGGCGTGTACCTCTAGCCACCGCGGCTACAAGAACACCCTATGTAATCTATCGTACGAATAGAATTGGAATAAGCAAAGCCGATCGAAAAACGAAATCTTCGAGGAAACACTTGATCGCTAAGAAAAGGTTCAACTTGATAATTCAACTATGACAATGATACATACACAAGATCACCACCGGGATCCTTCCTTGATCTTGCTTCTAGCTCCGGGAACTCCGACGTGGTCTTCCATGCAAGGTTCCCACGTCGGCTAGGGAAACCCTAGTCAACTAGCTCGACCCTCTCCTCTCCGACATGGTGTCCCTCTCTTCTCTGCTCCTCGGCGGCCGAAGACGAAATCTTCTGCGTGGCTCTCGGTCGGGGGACTATAAATAGTCCGATTGGCGGCTAGGGCAAAGGAGAGCGAATTTGGGCCCAAAATGGGCCTCGGGCCGACCGGATCGGGCCGGCCGGCCCGGGCCCATTTAGGCCCGGCCCGTGGGCTCCTTTGCCCCACGTCGGTTCCCTTGCTTTACGGATGTTTCCCCCTTCGCATGTGGGTCCATGTCGTCGGTTTCTCTCCGAATTGGACTCAACTCCTTGTCTTGCAAGATTCAGCACTTTTCTGGTCAGGTCCCTGGAGTCTGTCGTCTTCTCGGATCAAGTCCCCGGCTTCTTGGAGTTAAGTTCGCTTCATTGCATGACTTGTTCAGGGCTTCAAGGTCTTGTCATGAGGTGCTTGATGAACTTATCCCGAAAGTCTTGCATTCAACACTAAAACCCTGCATAAACATTAAACTCCAAAACCGACATGCACACGTGAACTTGTTATACCACGGGGGTTAGTACCAATGGATAAGGTATAAAACTCATGCCAACACCGAAGGTAAACTCATGGCTAAGTTGACGGATTTTCACCGTCAACATTGCCCCTCCCTTAGGCGCTCGCCGCGGCCGGCGGCGGCGCGGCCGCACGCGCCGGCGTCGACGGCGGCGGCGACCATGGCCCGCGCCGGGGTGCGCTTCGGCCCGAGCAAGCTCCTTTCTCTCCCCCGCAAGGAAAACACATGGCCCGATGGCCTTCTCGCCCGGGAAGGCGCCACGCGCGCGACGCGGCGCGGCGCTCCTGTGCGTTGGCCTCCACTAGTGGCGAGGCCGTGGCCATGGCGCGCGTGGGTGCGGCCGGCCGGCCCTCGCATTCACCGGCCACTGCTACAAAAGCCCTCGGCACGGAGGCCGGTTCACGGCACGACGACGCAAACCACCGCGGCGGCTCGCCCGAGACGGCGCGGCGTCGATGGGGATCCCCCGCACACCGGCCGGGGCCGGCTCTCTCGCAAGCACCGCAACGGCGGCGGTTGGACACGGCCCGGTCTTGGCGGCCGGGGTGCGCCGGCTCCGCCACCGTGCTCTCCCCGAGTCACGCACCGAACGGCACCACGGCCACGACATGGAACTTGAGGCGCGACGCGCGCTCGGCACGGGGCTCGACGGCGCGGCGCGGGGACGTCCTCGTTTTCCCCAACAAGGCGGCCCGAGCTCCGGCCCTTGCGGGTTCGCCGGTGCGCGCGGCTTGGGGTAGCCACGCCCCCGGACCTCACCGGCGGGGCACGACACGGCGTCGTCCATGGGGGAGACGGCGGCGCGGCGCGCCCGATCCACCGGCGGCTCGAAGGCACACCCACGGGCGAACGAGAATACGAGACCGGTGCAAAGGAGAAGAGAGAAGGCCACGGCGCTCACGGCGGGTCGGCGGTGAAGACGTCGCGGGCACGGCATGGGTGGCGGCGCGGCGTCGGTGTTCACGGCGGCGCTCGCACCGGTCCGGCTCCTCCTCGGTCACGCACGCCTCCTCCCCCCGTCCGGCTCCTCGCGACCTCGTCCGCCCTCCGCGACAACGCGGCCGGCGGCGGCGCGGCGTCGGTCCTCCGCCTCGCCTCCTCTTCCCTCGCTCCCCCCCTTCCTCTTCCCCTACGGCGAGCGGCTGCGAGAAGGGGCAAAACCCCAATGTGGATTGGTGGCGGTTGTCCCTTGCCGCTTGCCTTCCTCCCGCTTTTGAACCCACGGCGCCGCCAAGGCGGGGGCGAGATTTCGGGGGGCGCCCCGGCTTGGTCCGCCGGGCGGCCGTGGTGGCGCCGCTCGCCTCCTCTCCGTGTACTCGGCGGCACCGGGGCAAGGTGCGGGGGTAGAAGAGGCTTTTCCTCCCCCCGCCCCGGCTCGATTCGCGCGCGGACGCCGGTCCCTCGGCGTGCGTGCGGCCGGCGGCTCGGCCACGCCCGCGCCGCGCGGCGGTGCGACGAGACCGGCGGCGGCGCGGTCGGGTGTCCGGGGCTGGGTTGGGCCGGGTAGGTGGAAAGGGACGGGCGACATGCGGGGTCCCGCGGCTAGCGACTAAAGGAGAGGGTGAAGCGGTGCGGGTTGCGGGGCGGAAGAGGTTGCGGGTTGGGCCGGCCGCAGAGCAAGGGAAAGGTGAAGACGGCCCAAAGCACTTATTTGACATTTTACAATTTGAAGAATTATGCTTTGAACTAGGGTTTGAAAAGGAGTTTGAATTTGATTCCCACTCGAATTCAAACTACACACATTTGAACTCCAAATAAACCGAGAGAAAAACAACTCACATATTTTACCATATTTTAAACATATGTTTTATAAATGGGATAATTTGGTGAAGAATTTAGAGAAGGGCTAGCAATTTGGTTCAAAAATTGATAGCACTCAAATTCAAGCAAAAAGTTTTAATTTTTCGCAAAATTTACACACCTAAATTCCTGGGTTGTTACATTCTCCCCCACCACCGAGAATCTCGTCCTCGAGATTTAGTCCTCGACCTCCTCTCGTGAACAAGTGAGGGTACTCTTTCCGAGGTCGGCTTCCTTCTCCCAAGTTGCTTCTCGCTCCGTATGGTTGCTCCACAACACTCTACGAACGGAATGGTGGTTCTCCTTGTTTCCTTGACGGCTCTGTCCAAGATTTTCTCGGGATATTTCGTATACTCCGGGGTTGTCTTGCAAGTCAAGCAACTCCATGGGCACTTGCTTTGCCTCCACTTTGCCTTCTCGCTCTTCTTCGATTGTGACACATGAAACACTGGGTGAACTCCTGCCATTGACTCGGGTAGTGCAAGCTGGTAGGCCAAACTCCCAATCCTTCGGGTAATCGGGTACGGCCCCACATACCTCGGCGCAAGCTTCCCCTTCACCAAGAACCTCTTAGTTCCTCGAAGCGGTGAGACTTTCAAGTACACCCGGTCGCCAACTGCAAAAGTCAACTCTCTTCTTCTTTTATCGGCATAGCTCTTCTGACGGCTTTGAGCGATCTTCAGGTTCTCACGAACTTTCTCAACTTTCTCCTCTGCTTCCTCAATGATTGCTGGCCCAAACAGTGTCCGCTCTCCCACCTCTGACCAAGCTAGCGGGGTTCTGCACTTCCGCCCGTAAAGGGCCTCAAAGGGTGCCATCCGGAGACTCGCTTGAAAGCTGTTGTTGTACGAGAAGTCTGCAAACGGCAAACTGCTCTCCCAATCGGTGCCATAAGTGAGTGCACACGCTCGTAGCATATCCTCCAACACCTGGTTGACCCTCTCCGTCTGACCATCTGTCTGTGGGTGAAAAGTCGTGGCCGTAGCTAAGAGTGGTGCCCATGAGCTTGTGGAAGCTGCGCCAAAACTTGGAGACAAGCGTGGCCCTCGATCGGATACAATACTTCTGGGTGCTCCGTGCAGCCGAGTATGTGCTCTACGTACAGTTCTGCCAACTTCTCGGTTGCATACCGGGTCTTCACCGGCACAAAGTGAGCCACTTTGGTCAGTCGGTCCACTATGACCCAAACCGAGTCATTTCCTTTTGGTGTTCGAGGAAGTCCCACCACAAAGTCCATGGAAATGTCCTCCCACTTCCAAACCGGAATAGCCAACGGCTTCAACAACCCAACAGGTTTCTGATGTTCAATCTTTACTCGCCACGGGTGTCGCGCAGGCCACGTAGTGTGCTATATCTTTCTTCATGTCCTTCCACCAATATCGGACCTTTAGATCTCTCGTACATCTTGGTGCTGCCCGGGTGAATCAAGTACCTCGAGTCGTGAGCTTCTCTCATGATCCGTTCCCGGAGTGCCTTGTCTTGTGGTACACGGATCCGTTCTTCCAACCACGCGGTGCCTTGTTCATCTACCGGTAGTCTTCTGCTTCCACCTGTTTCATCGGTTCTCGCGAGCTTTGATTTACGCACACTCTGTCCGGGGCGTACGGATTCGTTCCTCCGGGTCATAGGTCACTTGCATCACGTTGACTTGGCCTAGGTCTACAATTTCGATTCTCGGCTTCTCTAGCTCTTCATGCGAAGCGGAGTTGCTCTTCTTTTACCATGAGGTTGTTGCAATTGGTTTTCCGGCTCGGAGCATCCGCCACGACGTTAGCTTTGCACGGGTGGTAGTTGATCTCGACGTCGTAGTCCTTGATCGGCTCTAACCATCGCCTCGCCTCATGTTCAACTCTCGTCCGTGTAAAGAAGTACTTCGGGCTCTTGTGGTCGGAAAACGGTTCACACTTGTTCCCTATCGGATAGTGTCTCCGGATCTTGAGCGCATGCACAACGGTGCCGGCTCCAAGTCGTGTGTCGGGTAGTTTTCCTCGTGTTTCTTCAGTGCCCGGAAGCATAAGCCACAACTTTCCCTTCCCGCATCGGCACACATCCAAGTCCTTGCCTTGAAGCGTCACAAGTAGACCACAAAGTCTTTCTTGATATACGGCAAGGTGAGCACCGGGGGCCGTGGTGAGTCTCTTTTTCAGCTCTTGAAAGCTCTTCTCACACGCTTCGACCACTCGAACTTTGTGTTGTTCTTGAGTAACTCCGTCATTGGCTTTGCGATCTTGGAAAAGTTCTCGATGAACCTTCGGTAGTATCCGCCAACCCAAGGAAGCTCCCGACATCCGTCACGTTTAACGGCTGCTCCCACTTGGTCACCGACTCTACTTTGGACGGATCCACGGCTACCCCCTCTGCGGACAACACGTGTCCCAAGAACGCGACCTTCTCCATCCGAAGTCGCACTTGCCGAACTTAGCGTACGGTTCTGCTGTCTCGGCCTCTCTAGCACGACTCTCGGTGCTCCTCGTGCTCCTCCGTGTTCTCGAGTAGATCAGGATGTCATCGATGAACACCACTACAAACCTGTCCAACTCTTCCATGAAGACCTTGTTCATCAGGTTCATAAAGTAAGCAGGGGCGTTGGTCGGCTCGAAGGAAACCACCACGAACTCGTACAAGCCGTAACGTGTGGTGAAGGCTGTCTTGGGTATATCCTGCTCTCGGATCTTCATCCGGTGGTAGCCGACCTCAAGTCGATCTTGGAGAAGAACCTTGCCTTTTTGAGCCTATCCGGCGGGTCCTCGATTACGGGTAGCGGGTACTTGTTCTTGATTGTCATTGAGTTGAGCGTGCGGTAGTCAATGCACATCCTCTTAGTGCCGTCTTTCTTCTCCACGAAGAGCACCGGTGAACCCCACGGTGAGGCACTCGGCCAAACAAACCCTTGCTCGAGCGGCTTCTTGGTGTTTCTTCAACTCGTCCGGCTCGTCGGACGACATCCGTAAGGACTCTTTGCAACGGGCCCCGCCCCCGCATCGGCTCAATCACGAACTCCACGTCCCGGTGCGGGGGTAACTCCGTAAGCTCCTCCGGGAACACGTCCAGGAAACTCACGGACCACCGGGATTTCTTCAATCTCTTTCCCACTCATGTTGCACATCATCGTAGTAGCCTTCGGACTGCGTGGCTCGATCCGCACTATAGTCCCACTCGGGGTGTTCTAGCCGTATCACTGCGGGGTTGCAAGAGACTATCCCGTTGTGCTTTGCCAACCAATCCATCCCTAGGATGACGTCAATCCCGGTAGACTCCAAAACTGTCAAGTCTGCCGTGAACCGTAGCCCCTCAAACACCATCCTCACTCCCCGCACTCTAACGTACTCCTCTTCTCTCCTAGCGGAGAGCTAGTCAAGATAGGCCTTGGTCGAGGCTTAGTTGGTAAAGACCTTTCTTTAGCAAACTTGGTAGAAATATCCGAAAACCGAGCTCCGGTATCGAACAAAACGGTTGCCAAACCGAGTCAACAAGGAACTCACCAAGTGTGACGTCGGGTGCGGGCCGCTGCATCCTTGGCGGTGAGGTGGTTCGACGACCTCGTGTAGGCGGCGGGCCGAGCGGTCCTCTCGCTGTGTACGGGGTGGCTGTCCTCCTCGGTGCTTTGGTGGCTTGGGCCGGGCTCTCGGAACCGAGAGCTGCGGTTCGACTCCCCGGTGGCGCCGCCGTGGACACTCAAACGACTTGTGCCCAATCTCGTCGACGGTTGAAGCAAGTCACCTTGGATCTGTCCGCCGACCGCGGTGGTGGTCCGGGTTTCCGGTGATTGTTCGTCCTCCACTCCCGCACGGGTTGGCTGCGCTCGCGGCCGAGGACCGAGAGACGTGGTGCCTCCGCCGTGACCGGTGGCCCCGAGCGTAACCTCGTCCTCTCGCCTCGAGGTGGTCCCGAGCGGCCCGCCCGATCCGTGCGCTTGGACTTGTTTCCACGAACCTCCATGTACTCAAGCCTTGACCTCTCCACGATCGGTGCCTTGTCGATAATGGAGCGAAGTGTTGGGCAATCGTGTGCGGACAAGTGGTGTGCCATCCCCTTGTGCGGCCCCTTTCGAACCCGTAGACCTTCTTCTTCTCTCGTGTCGGTGTCGTCCGGCACGTACCTCATCGGCTCCTGGTAGCGGTTGGCGTACTCCCGCACGCGACATGTTTCCCATCTTGAGGTGCTCGAACTCGTCGGCCTTCCCCGTCCATCACCGCATCCGGAATGTGGTGACTCCCGAAGGCCTCCACGAACTCGTCCCACCCGATGTGCAACGGGTCCGGTGCGAGTCACGATGCTGTCCCACCACGCACCGGCCGTGCCGATCGGGCCGGTGCGCCGCCACGGTCACACACTCCTCCTCTGTAAGCTCAGTCAGCTCCAGCTTCTTCTCAATCTCACGTAGCCAGTTGTCTGCGTCCATCGGGTCCGCTGAGTGGTCGAAGGTAGGCGGTCGCAGCTTGTTGAAATTCTCAACCTTCTTCTGGAAACCCTCTGGCGCGTTGCGGTTCTGCCCCCTGTGGTTGTTGTTGTTGTTGTTCTGAGATAGCATCTGGGTGATCGTCTGCATCAGCTGAGTCTGCACTGCCATCACGTCGGCCAAGTTCGGGGGAGGTGGCGGTGGTGGCACCTCGTGTCCCCGAGCCTCGGGGGGGGGTACTGCTCGTGCTCGAGCTCCTCGCTCCCCGAGCTCCCTCGTCATCGTGCGCGGCTCCTCGACCGCCAACTCGGCCTCCTCGGCCTACGCGGCCGCCGGGCCTCCGCGGAGTCCGCCTCGTGGCGCGTGACCTCCACGGCATCCGCGGCCTCTCGCTCCCGCTGGGTTAGGGGCATCCTCCCCTCCGTCGTCCCCAGCGACCTCCTCGAAACGGGCCAAGAGTCGCCCGGACCTCCTTGCTCCCGACATCTGTTCCAGTTGCAAGAGTCAGTAGTGGTAGGGAGAATATATCTATTAAGGTTATTAACTATAAAGGAGTAATCCTGCTAACAGTCAGAGAATTCATACAGACATAAAGAAGCATGAAATCCGAAAGAAACCATGAAGATCCATGTCACTCAATCAATGCCACCATACAAAAGGGGGGGTGCACCTCGAGGTTTACTCCAACGACCTTCGAGGGTGCACGGCAACACATCACGCTAACGCATGGTACATCATGGGGTAGCTACTAAGGTCATGACAACATGAGCGATAACATCACATCTAACTTATTACAACGACTCAGAATCTACTGATAGAACTCCACTCCCATCACGGGGTACACTGAGGTGCCTCGGGACTGGAGTCTGGTGGAACCGAGTAGAACGGTGGTGAGTGTGCCCCTGGGTACCCCGGCACTCTGATCGCCGGTCCTCCGTAGTAGTCAAAGGTATCCTGAAGAGCACGGTCCATCTCCGCTGTGTCCTGAGAACCACTCGGGTACGGGCGTACACGTGGTAGGTGTGTCGGCGGTAGCTCGAAGGTCTCTGTCCTCAGTCGGGGCCTCTTCGTGAGCGGTAGCTGCGCGGAGAGCTCCTCCAACTCTCTCGGCCCTCTCGCCGGTCGGAACGCTCCCGGTGCCGTGCGGGCCCCCGGCTGCTCGGTCTCTCTCCTCGTAGACCGGTCCACCGAGGTAGCACAAGTGGTGGTAGTTGTGTCGACTCGCCTCCCGAAGATACCACACCTTGACTTGATAGTCACCGCCGCTGCCTCCAACCGACTCCAAGCGGTCCCTCGCCTCTGCAAGTCTCACTCTGTCCTCACGCGTGGCCTCCACTGTAGCCCGGTGCAACTCCTGCTCTGTCCTCAGCCGTGCCTCCAGTGTAGCGATCCTCCTGGCGTCCCTCTCGGTGCTGGCTGTGGCTGCTGCCAGTCCAAGCTGTACCAGCTCTCCGTTCCTCTCGTGCGACTCCTCCAACCGGTCAAGCAAATCCTCTCTCTCCAGCTCCAGGTCCTGAACTCGCCGCAGGGTATCATCCCACTTCCACCGAAGGTACGCGATCTCACTGTCTGCCCAGAAAAGCGCCTGGTCCTGAGCCAGGATGCACCGTCTGGCTGCGTGCATCTTCTTGTCCTCCTCCACAGTAGTCACCTCAAGGTACTGCGCTCGGTCGCTCGTGTCCCAACGACCCAGAGTCGTAGATCCCTGACGGAAGCACGGCCCGAACGGTGTGTCCTTGAGCTTCTCCTTGAGCCGAACACAAACCATCTTGAGAGCTCGCGTGCGCCGGTCCGGTGTGCCTCCGTGGTCGAACTCTCGAAGCGGTGCACCTTAACCTCCTTGAACTGCGGCACCCGTGGGTCCGCCGCACCGTAACGGTCGGGGAAAGTGGGTGTCCGCTCCCCGTGCCCCATGGTCCTCCCCTTGTAGGCGACTCGGTCGGTCCCTACTCCACCGCCTCCGGGCACTCCCTCGCAAGTGGCGAAGCCTCCGACCTTCCCCGCCGTCCGACTCCAAAGGGATCCACGCTTCCTCCGCAATCTCGCACAACGTTGTTAGAGCGTAGTTAGTAAGGTAGTTAGTGAAAGTTAATCAAGGTAATGCATATATATAAGTATAGTTATATACATACGGAAGCCAAGGGGTTTATATAAAGTTTCAAGGTTCAGAAACGGCTTCCTATGCTATCGACCATTCCTGGGGCTCGTCCTACAGTCAAGCATGGCTCTGGTACCAACTGAAACGACCCGGATTTCCGCGAACGGAATCCCGAATCTTAGCACCTCGGTGGTAGTCCTAGGAGGGCTACCACGTGCAAACCCTGTCTCAGCGATACCAAAAATCCATACAGAAAGATAAAAAAAAACAATAAAGTAGAGTACAACATTTATTTTATTACATTGATCGTAGTACATCTCTTCGGCACTTGCCGAGTACAAGTCCATCGGGACCGAATCAAACATAAATAAAACGTCTAGCAGCGGCTCCATGAAAGCGCGAGAAACTCCATATCCGCGAGCAGCTCAAGTGTAGGAAGAGCTCCGGTCCACCCAACCGTCGTTGTCGAAGTCGTAGTCCGGCTCGCGTCGAGTCACCGGTGGTCTACCCGATAAGCGGGTAGGTCATGTCAGCTTCCCAACAAAGAGGCAAAAGCGGTGTATATTCTACTATGCATGAGATAACCCTATTCTGGCTGTAGAAAGCTTAAGCAAAGCAGCATGGCAACGTACAAGGTAAGCAGAATATAGCAAGGAGGTCCACACCTCGAGGAAGCTTCCGCTTCCGAGGTCCACACCTCAGGGGTCCACACCCCGCTCAAGGAATACCACACCAAAACTCCGGATCTCAACCATGATCCAGAACCCAACTCTCATCTGCGATGTGGAGCCCTCCCCGCTCCTATCCCCACATCTCAACGGCCGAAGCCGGCTCACACACTCGGGGGAGAGAAGAAGCACAAGGGAAGTGTATCTAGTCGGGTGAGAGATCGAAAGACCGTCCATAACCAATGGACACGGACTATAGCTATAGGTTTAACACTCGCGGAGGTTGTACAACCGTACCCGCCCGAATAGGACCGGAACCGGCCGTCACCGTGTCCGACCCTACCATACGGCTGAAGCTCAAGTAAGTGGATAGTACCCTTCGCATCTCCGAGCACGGCCCACCCTCCGCGGCGAGCTCATACTACCCGCGAGAGGTCCCTCGAAGCCGTGGAATCCTTCCCCGGCCTCGCCAGGGCAAAGTCTACTAAGGAGGGAAAGACCACTCCCGACACGATCACACCGATCCTCCTACAGGAGGGGTGCTATCCACTACAAGTCTCACCCCGCACCCCCGCCCAATACAAGGCGGGCGGTCTGTACGAAAGTAGTCATCCGAAACAAGGTCAACTGACGATCGGTCCTTAAGGGGCCGAGAGCGAGCACTCAACATCTCCATCCCACACGACACGACCCTCGGGTAAGAGGCCAGATCGCATCTTCCCTCGGCAGCCGTTCACAAGTAACCAAGCGGCTCGCTCCCGCCAAAACACAGCAAGGAGATACGCACCCGAACGCACGCTAGAAACACACCGAGATACCCACATCTCGGCCCAAGCCCGAGTTCCATCCATAGTCAAGCAACAAAAGTATGGATAGTTGAGGTAAGGGACTAGCTAGGGGTCCGTAGCTAGTCCCGCAGTAGTAGAACAAGGAAACGAGGATATAACAAAGCATCAAGGCATGGCTTATTAAACGGGTTATGCAATTCATCGGATCAATGCATTAAAGTAAAGCACTAGCGACTATTAAACATCATGGGATCTATATGGTTGGGAGTGACATGACACCTTCGTTGCCGTGGAAGCGGTCGGCCGGCCGGAGCGGTGTACTCGGGGTCCTCCACGTCCTCCGGTCGAAGCTCGGGTCCGCGGCACGAGATTCGACGTGAAGATAAGATAACGGTGCACATCTAAGCAATAACTCCAAATAAGAATCATTTTAGAAGATCCAAAAGAACCCAAACTACCTACAATCGGCAAGGTTTCGCAAATACGGATTTATAGAAATTAGTTTTGTATTTTTCCGAGCTCCCTAGAATTTATTATGAATTTTTGAAGGTTAAATACATTTTCCGGAATTTTATACGAGTAAAAGAAAAGGGATTTTCGAGAAAACAAGCTCGTGACGTCAGCATGACGTCGCATGCTAGGGTTCGTGGGCCGATGTTGGGCCGAAAGGTTTATCGGGCCGAAAATGGCCCATTGGGCTCGGCCCAACCGGCCCGGATGGGAAAAGTTCCCTAAGCCTCCCCGAACTCACCGGTTGGAGCCACTCTCAACGCACTCGGGCTTCCACGGCGGCCGAGAGCCGGACGGCTCTTAAGGCCCGGCCTAACACCGGAGGCCCGGCGGCCTTTTACTCTACCGCGGCCGGGGAAGGATCCTTGCCCCTCCCTTAGGCGCTCGCCGCCGGCGGCGGCGGCGCGCGGCCGCACGCCGGCGTCGGCGGCGGCGCGACCATGGCCCGCGCCGGGGTGCGCTTCGGCCCGGGCAAGCCCCTTTCTCTCCCCCGCAAGGAAAACACATGGCTCGATGGCCTTCTCGCACGGGAAGGCGCCACGCGCGCGACGCGACGCGGCGCTCCCGTGCGTTGGCCTCCACCGGTGGCGAGGCCGTGGCCATGGCGCGCGTGGGTGCGGCCGGCCGGCCCTCGCATTCACCGGCACTCGCTACAAAAGCCCTCGGCACGAAGGCCGGTTCACGGCACGACGCAAACCACCGCGGCGGCTCGCCCGCAGACGGCGCGGCGTCGATGGGATCCCCTGCGCACACCGGCCGGCCGGCTCTCTCGCAAGCACGGCAACGGCGGTTGGACACGGCCCGGTCTTGGCGCCGGGGTGCGCCGGCTCCGCCACCGTGCTCTCCCCGAGTCACGCACCGAACGGCACCACGGCCACGACATGGAACTTGAGGCGCGACGCGCGCTCGGCACGGGGCTCGACGGCGCGGCGCGGGGACGTCCTCGTTTTCCCCAACAAGGCAGCCCGAGCTCCGGCCCTTGCGGGTTCGCCGGTGCGCGCGGCTTGGGGTAGCCACGCCCCCGGACCTCACCGGCGGGGCACGACACGGCGTCGTCCATGGGGGAGACGGCGGCGCGGTGCGCCCGATCACCGGCGGCTCGAAGGCACGCCCACGGGCGAACGAGAATACGAGACCGGCGCAAAGGAGAAGAGAGAAGGCCATGACGCTCACGGCGGGTCGGCGGTGAAGACGTCGCAGGCCCGGCGTGGGTGGCGGCGCGGCGTCGGTGTTCACGGCGGCGCTCGCACCGGTCCGGCTCCTCGGTCACGCACGCCTCCACCCCCGTCCGGCTCCTCGCGACCTCGTCCGGCCCTCGCGCAAGAACGCGCGCGGCGGCGCGCGGCGGCGGTCCTCCGCCTCGCCTACTCTTCCCCCGCTCCCCCCCTTCCTCTTCCCCTACGGCGAGAGCGGCTCCGAGAAGGGGCAAAACCCCAATGTGGGTTGGTGGCGGTTGTCCACCGCCGCTTGCCTTCCTCCCGCTTTTGAACCCACGGCGCCGCCAAGGCGGGGGCGAAATTCGGGGGGCCGTCCCGGCTTGGTCCGCCCGGCGGCCGTGGCGGTGCCGCTCGCCTCCTCTCCGTGTACTCGCCGGCACCGGGGCAAGGCGCGGGGTAGAAGAGGCTTTTCCTCCCCCCGGCCCCCGGCTCGGTTCGCGCGCGGACGCCGGTCCCTCGGCGTGCGTGCCGGCCGGCGGCTCGGCCGCGCCCGCGCCGCGCGAGCGGGGTGCGACGGGACCGGCGGCGGCGCGGTCGGGTGTGCTGGCTGGGTTAGCTGGGTAGGTGGAAAGGGACGGCTGACACGTGGGGTCCACTGGCCAGCGACTAAAGGAGAGGGTGAAGCGGTGCGGGTTACTGGGCCGGAAGAGGTTGCGGGTTGGGCCGCTGCAGAGCAAGGGAAAGGTGAAGACGGCCCAAAGCACTAGTTTGCCATTTGGCAATTTAAAGGATTATGCTTTGAACTAGGGTGTGAAATAGAGTTTGAATTTGTTTCCCACTCAAATTCAAACTACACACATTTGAACTCCAAATAAACCGAGAGAAAAACCAACTCACATATTTTACCATATTTTCAATATATGTTTTATAAATGGGATAATTTGGTGAAGAATTTAGAGAAGGGCTAGCAATTTGGTTCAAAAATTGATAGCACTCAAATTCAAGCAAAAAGTTTTAATTTTTCGCAAAATTTACACACCTAAATTCCCGGGTTGTTACGGATGCACCCTACGACGACGGGTAAGACAAGGTGGCAGAGGTCAGGTGAAGCCATCTAGGCCCCTAATTAGTGTTTGGTAATTAATGGAAATCATTATGGACTAACATTTTTATTTGAGTTATAGAATAGGTTAGTCCGGTGAAATGATGAGATCATGCAGTATAAATGAGAAGGTCTTGTATGACTTGTGTTGGAAAGAGCTCAAGGCAAAGGTAAAAGATATGGTTTTATTTTTGCCGGTCATAAGGTGATTAGAGGATGTTAAACAACCGGGTTCATAGGATAGATAGTCGTACTATCAAGAGAGATCAATTTCATTGGCTTGACTTTCCATAGTGCCACTTGGATGAAAAATTTGCATGCATTGCATTTAGATGAGTGGAAATTTCTCTTGGTAAAAGGAATTCATTGAAAATCTTAAGGAAAAACAGTTTCAGGTGTTGGGCGGACAGTCCGGGCCCTTAGGGCGGACGGTCCGCGAGTTTATGATATTTATTTAATATCTGACATTTTTTGGCAAAAGTTTTCGAGAAAATGCGCTTCGGGCGGATCGTCCACGGACCCCGGGAGGACGGTCGGTTATTCTTAACGAACGGGGGTGCAACTCGGTGGACCGGGCAGACGGTCCATCGCGGCCGCCCGCGGACAGTCCGCGTGGCCCTGGCGGACGGTCCGCCCGGCCCAACGGTCAGTCCTGCCAGCCGTTGACTTCGCGTTTTTACCGTTGGAATTCAAATGCGGACTGTCTGTGAGGACCTCGCGGACAGTCCGCGAGGTACGCATTTTGCCCATAATGGCTTGTAACAGGAAGGGGGAGTACATATACTCCAAGCCTAGGGTTGGAGAGGTCCTCTTGGCACTTTGAAAGGTCCATACTCCCTTGTAGAGCTCTCCCTCTCCTCTCTCTCACTCACTTGGCTTAGTGATTGTATTCTTTGTGAGATTGAGAGCTTCAAGTGCATTGAATCAAGGTTTTGATCTTTGTGGCACTAGGGAATCATCACGCAAGTGGTTGATTTGTTACTCTTGGAAGTTGCCACTTCCTAGATGGCTTGGTGGTGGAAGAATCCATTGAAGCTCGCAAGAAGATTGTGCGTGGCTCCGGATTCCGTGTTGTGAGAGGTATTGTGCTCACCCCACCGGTGTGGTAAAGAGCAACTCTAGTGGAATCGAGGTGTGGAGTGGTTCTTTGGTTCTAACCGGCTCAAGATCAAGTGGTTTCTTGACAGAGGAGCGGTTGAACATTGAATCCACCTCAACGTGGATTAGGGGTGACCAGCAAGTCATCGATACCACGGGATGAAACTCGCCTCTTGTGCTCGGTTATTTCTTTACTTAATTTCCTTTCAAGTACTTTTCTTTGAGCATTCAATTTCTAGAGATTGTTGTATATCTTGTCACCCTAGGCCGCAAAACCCCCAACATAGGAATGGAGTAGGTAGAAATGTAATTCTCCTTGTGATTCTAATTAAATTTCTCTAGTGTTGTGGTTTTAGATTTTAAACCGCCTATTCACCCCCCGTCTAGTCGGTATTCTAGATCCTACATCAGGGTGTAGTGCGGCGAGGTTCGACATGGGCAACACAGCGGTGAGTACTGGGGTGTCTGTGCCAGGGTGCTCACCCATTTGCGCGCGTGTGTGCGTGCGCAAGTTAGACAGAAAGGCCTACGGGCTCAGCCCCTCAGGTGCGTGAGTCCGGCCAGGAAAAACATGGCTTTGGCCCGGTGGTGGTGTGCGTGGGCAAAACGTCGGCGGCGCAACCATGGCGACGGCACAAAGCCGACGACATGCGCATGGCAATGAGACAGAGATAGGTGGTCGTCAAGCGGGGAAGCGTGCACACGGACGGCAGCAACACCTGGAAAACGGCCGGCATGGCTCGATGGCTAGCACTCAAACGATGGCGAGTCTGCGCAGTGGCGCAGTGTAGGCAGTGAGCAACTAGGTGAGCACTCAAGTCTCGGTTCAGCCACAGCTTGATGGCCGGGTCCACAGCATGGTGAATGGGGCGGAGGGGCTCACCTTGTGTTCCTGGACACGGCAGCAAGGCGGCGGTGCAGAAGGTGCGGTGGCGGTGCGTGCGCAGAGCAGAGGATGCAGGGGTTCGGCTTGGAGCAGGGGCACGACACGGTGAAGAGGAAGCAAGGGCAGCGTCGTCCTTGGCAGGTCTGGTTCGTGTATTCACAGTGAACAGCAGCTCCGGCTCCTTCGCGGTCCACGCACAGCACCCCCCTCCTCAGGCTGCCTCGCCTCCAAGCTGGATGGCGACGTGGTGGTCCAGCAACGTGGCGGCTTCGGCCTCCTCCATGGGCGGCCTCCGGTTCTCCTCTCCTCCAACTTCTCCTTCCCCCCCTCTCCTCCTCTCCTCTTGCAGTGGACAGGGGGAAATCCCCAAGGGCGGCGGCGGATCAGGGAGAGACCGATTGGGAACTTTTATAGGACAGCGCGGCTAGGGTTTGGGGAAGATGGATCAAAGGCAGGCGGACCTAGGCATCCGTGCCTCGGCCACGCGGCGGGCATCCCGTGGCCACAGGCATGCTCGGTGTGGGGCGCGGGATCTTACCCTCACACGCACCCCTGCGTCACGGTGGGGAAGATCGATAGGGGAAAGAGGAAAGGTGGCGATGAGGCTGACCAGCGGGACCCGCGTGGCGGTGAGACTGAAAGAGTAGATGGGCCGCGCGAGTTCTGAAAGCTGAGGGTGTTCCGGTGGACCTTATCAGAGATGATTAGGGCCCAATGTGAAAAGGTGGTTTTTCCTATTATCTAAACACCTTAACTCCTATTTAACTTTAGATTCAAATTTGAATCAGAATTCAAATTTGAATCCCACGCAATTAAGATCCAAAATAAATCCAATAACCTCCAAAGTTTGCACGCTAGCATTTTATAATTCCTAAATTAATTATTTAGTTCAAAGTAAATCTAGGAAATTAGGGAAGGATCAAAGAAGACATCCTTATATTATAATTAAGCACCCAATTTCAAATCAAAATTTTGAAATCCATTTATGCATTGCTAACATTCCAGAGAAAATTCCAGGATGTTACACCACCCAAAACGGATGAGTTCATTCAGTGTGAGTGTGGCCATGTTCGGGTCATGAATTTCGCGGTTCTAGTCCTTAAGTGCGATTCATAATGATTGACATGTTCGTTTAGAGTGGGTGTACACACTAGTTTGTGGGTTAACACCATGTGCCAATCCTTAACTGTAATTCTCAATGATCAGCATGTGGATCCACTTGTGAGACTGTTGTTCACGGATAAAAGACGTATCCACCTACGATCCGCAAGCGTACGGACCTACACCTTTTTCACCACGGGATTTCCTAGGTTCTTGTCAATCCGCGGAGCAAGGGGATTACAAGCGTTTGATCTACCTCTACTCACTAACTACTCAAACCCTATCTATGTTTAAACTAGAACACGACTACACTACTAGAGAGAACGATTAAGCTATCAAGATAGAAGACACTCGCCCATGGGTCTACGATAATTGAACATGCAACCACTTAAGCAAGAAAACCAATCTAAACTATTGGGGTTGTGACCATGGTTTCGCCCCCCCCCATACTGTCACTACGTGGAGGTATTCGTGACTAGACCTATGATGGACACGGTGTATTGAATTGATCCAAGGGAGCATTGGGATCCATACTTCCTTTACGGCATGATAACTAACGTTAAGCATCTAAGCACATTAAACACAAGATGATAGATAGATGTTACAATAAAGTACGATTACATCTCAAGACCGATTACAATACATGGACGAATAAGAAGATTACCCCATTATGGTGCTAGACATGGCACCGTTGATCATGGTGACACTTCTGATGGTGTCTTCCTTCTCCACTTGTGGGTGCTTCCTTCGAGTTGGGCGATCCTCCTCCGGAGATCTCCCTCCTCTCTCTCTAGCTTGTGGATAGCCTCTCAGTGCGAATGGCTCTCTCTTTTCGCGAATGGTGGTGCCTCCAGGGCTTTAGGGTTGAAAATCATCCGGGTGCAAGGAAGGGGGGCCAAACCGACTACTGGAGTGGGCCAGGCCGGCCGTCTTGGGACGACCGGCCCAGGCACATCTCGGCCCGATTCGGTCGCTCCTTCGCTCCCGTGGGTCCTCATGTGATTATGTACTTTGCCCCTCCATTTGCATCATTTCGACGATGTCATCCTCGCGCCCAAGATGGAGGTTCTCCGTGCATGAAGTTCAGTCTTTTACGCTTCCATCCTCGGGGATGTTCCTTTGTAACACTTCGGTCCTCGCCACCATTATAGATGATTTCATCAAGCTCATGGACAAGAACAAGACTCCGTAATTGCTCCTTTGAACTTGTTGTGAATCTGTCCTTTATATCCACGTTTTCCTACATAAACACAACACTTCCAAATGCATGCACAAAGATGAACCTGTCATATGATTAGTCTGCCTAGTGGCGGGTTAGTTCAATAATCAAATACAAGCCAAAGTGTAATGAACATGTTTGGTGTACCAAAATACACTGTCAACATCTCCCCCACGCTTAGCTCTTGCTCGTCCTCGAGCAAGTACTGGTAAAAGAACTTCATCCCAGGCGTTGTAATCATGCTCCGCTAGTTCATTCTTCACAAGTTTGTCAACCTTTTATCTTTAATACATAAACATAAAGTAATGATCATCATACATAAACATGGGCGTTTAGAATCTTTACCACGTCAAAATTTACCCCACAACTCAAACTCTTCACTCGAGGCCTTCAATCTCAGCCATGCTTACTTCTTTACTTCCATTGGAGGGTTTTATGATTTTCAAAAATAAAATTCCTGCAACAATTGTTAGACAAAATCCTTTCTCCAAGCTCTCACATGTCGCTCATATAAAGTGGCTATCCTACACAATTGTTTTCATAAAACTCTCACCTCCCATAAGTCTCTCATATCACATGTAAAGTGGAGCTATAGGTATGGCTAGCACAATCAACACAAGTATTGTCAAACTAAGAACTTCCTCTAATGGTTGTTTACCTTTCAAAGCTAATGACCATGAGAACTAATCCATATGTAGGGATATCAAGGATAAGAAGATATAGAATGGTGGACATGTGCAAGGGCAAAAGAAAATTTGACTACGAGGCACCAATGATGTCCTCGTTGTTGAATTGCACATGGTTGGAAAAAGAGTGAAAGATTCGTCTCTCAGCAACGTGACATCCTTTCTTGCACTTTATTTTTCTCTTTTCACTTCATTCATCCCTCTCATATCTTTCTTGCTACTCCTCTTTCTTTCTTTTTCTTCTCTCTTTTTTTCTTTTCTTTTTCAATAACTCTCTTTCATTCTCTCATACACATATATTTTTTTCTTTCTTTCTTTTCCATACACATATTTTTCTTTACTTTTCCCTCTCTCGACATCTTCATCTCTCTTTTCAAAGCCCTCAACCCCTCTCTTTCTTGCATGCATACAATCTGAATTTTAAAATAAACTATGCTAGAGACGAGATGAAACTTCGAAAATAGGTTGTGTTCAAGGAATACGATGTACAAAAGAGATATAGTGGTTTGGGTATGGAATTCGGCGATGTACGGGACTTCCGATGTGAAAGTCATGTTACTGAATGCATGACGAGGCTAGCAATAAAAGATAAGCACAAGGACATGGTCATTGCTTGAAATTAAAACTTCCAAGAGAGAAGGATCCTAGCCCAACTCATTGTGCTAATTGCACTTATGGTGGAGCAAAATTTAACTAGGCTTTGTATAGGATTTTTTTTCCTTACTCTCAACTTGGAAAAAGAGGATTTGCTAACCTTTATTACAAGGGTTTTTCGATAATTTTCAGAATTAAATTCCTCCAATATTTAGCATTGAAAATAGCACAACTAAAATAAAAAGCTCAAGCTCGAAGCATGGTGTGGGTACTTTTAGAGGTAGCAATTCCACTAAGCAACACAGTAAACGTTTCAAATGAAACAATTATGTTCATAAATAAAAATTAAAGATGAACAACGAGTAAAGCGAGAAAAAGCATCACAAGAGACACAAAATTTAAAGGACTCTTTTTATTTGATTTTCTTTGACACAAACACTAATTTAAGACACTTCAAACTTGCAAAAATTTAAAGCACACTCAAACTCTAAGACTCTCTTAAACCCTATGACTCTCTCAGAAAACTAAACCAAACCAAACTAAACTTGAAACAAAAGGCTAGCTAGCTAGCTCTCCCCCGCACTAAAATCATACGATGTTCTCGTCGTATCTTACAAAAAAACTACGGGGGAAAACTTAAACCTAGTGGTACTTCCCGCAACCATTGCACCACTTGCCCTTTATGTTCCCCACCATGCCGAATAACTTGCGCACGTTGCGATTCAGGAACTTGTAGTCGTCTTCGACCATGCCTTCCAAATCTTCCATACGCTGCCTCATCACCTCCATGGCCTGGAAACATTCGTCGACCGATGCGTAGAGCTCCGAGATGGAGTGACTGCAAGCCGCATAACACAATGGATGCATCCCGAAAGGGTCGTCATCGCTAGGGTCTCTGTCGTCGTCGCCGCCGCCGTCGCCATCATCACCGTCGTTGCCGTCGTCATCGTTGCCACTGCCGTTGGGGCCTTCGGGAGGCTTCTCCTTGGGCACCTCTTCCCAATAGCACAAGTCATTATCTTCCCTTCCAGCGGCCGCCCACGAGCTCGGGCTCGTCGGAATAGTCGCTTCCCCCAGAGTCCTTAGGCTCGGGCAACACCTCCTTGTAATCCTTCCTCTTCATGCCTCGGATGTGCACTGACCTTTGAACGGGAGTAGGGACCTTCTCCTCTTTGACGGGGTTGCGAGATGCAATAGCTCCGGTCGGGACACGCCCTCCGCAACTGATGCGGGCGGTCCTCCTGATCTCAACGGGTAGCTTGAGCTCGCATCGCTTCGACTCCTCCATCGATGGCTCCTTGGTGCCTTGCTTCAACTCTACACTCTTCGAGGACATCATGGCTGCTGCGTGGGTGCAAAAGATTGCGAGATGGGATGGATTCCCGAGCTCCCAATTCGGCCAATTAAATAGTCTGAAAAGGAATGCCCTAGAACCGCATTTTCCTTTTTCAAGCTTCCCTTAAAATTTTCTGACCAAAGAAGGAAGTCGAAAAGGCACGTTCCAGGGAAAAACCAGGGCGAACTGCTGTCAGAACCCCCCTGGGCTGGTCGAACTGGGCCGGGCCCATTTTCCATGTACCCCATTTATTTCTCATTCTTAGCCCGTGACAAAAAGTTGGCCCAGTAAAACTTCGCGAGAAACTCCAGAAAAATAAAAGAAAAACTATTTACAAAATCCACACCTTGTTTTACGTCCTAGGCTGGACGTTCGGGCTCTTCTTCCATGGTGAAGACATCAATATGGTGAAGAGGCACTACGTCGGGTTCGTAGTAAACCTTAAGCCGTTGACCATTCACCATGAATTGATCACCTTTCACATCCATAATGGTTACCACTCCGTTGCAGAGCACTGAATGAACAATGTAAGGTCCGTCCCATTTGCTTTGCAATTTCCCTTTTCCGAAGGTTTTAAACCTCGAATTGTAGAGGAGGACCTTATCTCCTTTAAACTCTTTCTTCTTCAACCTTTTGTCATACCACCTTTTAATCCTCTCTTTGTATGTGCTTGCATTCTCATATGCTTTCAAACTCATATCCTATAGCTCGCTTATTTGAATTATTAGCTTCACCACTGCGGCATCAAGATCGAGGTTCATCTCTTTGATCGCCCAATAGGCTTTATGTTCCAACTCAACTGGAAGGTGGCAAGCTTTTCCATAGATGAATTGATAAGGAGTCATACCTATCGGTGTCTTGAACGTCGTTCGATACGCCCACAAAGCTCCGTCTAATTTTTTAGACCAATCTTTGCCTCCCTTCTCTATGGTTTTGTTGAGGATGCTCTTTAATTGCCTATTTGACGTTTCCGCTTGTTCGTTGGTTTGTGGGTGATTGGCCGTAGAGACCCTATGTTCAATTCTCAACTTGGACAAGCACTTTTTGAAATTCTTCCCGGTGAAGTGAGTTCCTCCATCGCTTATCAAGATTCTCGGTGTACCGAAACAAGGAAAAATCATGCTCTTGATCATGGCAATGGACTCCTCCGTGGAAGCTTTACAACATGGCATGGCCTCTACCCACTTGGATACATAATCAACCATGACTAGGATATGCTCATATCCATGTGAGTTTTTGAAAGGCCCCATAATGTCTATTCCCCACACACATCGAATAAGTCGATTTGTAGATTATATTTCAAGGGCATTGAATTTCTTTGAGAAATATTCCCGGTTCTTTGGCATTCGGGCATGATGCAACGTATGTTTTAGTATCTTCATGCATCTCCGGCCAATAGAATCCACTAGACCACACTTTTGCTTGGGTCCAAAAATGGCTATAGTGTCCACTGTACTCCGCCGAGTGGCACTTTCTCAAGATTTCAAGCCTCTCTTCTCTTGGCACACATCTTCTCATGACTCCATCATTGCCAAGTTTGAAGAGGTACATTGCATCCCAAAAGTATTTTCGACTTTCGGAGAATATCCACCTTTGAGAGTTTTTATCCAAATGATCAAGATGCATCTTCTGAATTGCTCGAATGATGTCAATCATCCAAGTGTCTTTATCAAGCACTCGATAGAGGTGGTCATCTCTCATCTTGTCTTCCATGGGCTCTTTATCATCTTATCCACGGTTCATCCTAGATAATTGATTGGCCACAACATTCTCCACCCCCTTCTTATCACGAATTTCAACATCAAACTCTTGGAGAAGAAGGATCCAATGGATCAATCGTGGTTTAGCATCCTTCTTAGCCAAGAGATAGTTGATGGCCACGTGATCGGTGTAAACAATGACCTTCGAATTCATGATGTAAGATCTGAATTTTTCAAAGGCAAATACCACCGCTAGCAACTCTTTCTCCATAGAGGCATAATTTAATTGTGCCTCATTAAGAGTTTTACTAGCGTAGTAAACGGAGTGAACTCGGCCTTCCTTTCTTTAACCCAAAACCGCTCCTACGGCGTAGTCACTTGCATCACAGATGATCTCAAAAGGTTGGCTCCAATCTGGAGGTTGAATAATGGGAGCACTCACCAAAGCACTTTTCAAGGTCCGGAATGCTGCTAAGCACTTCTCATCGAAGTCAAAAGCCACATCCTTTTGAAGGAGATGCGTCAAAGGCTTAGTGATCTTTCATAAGTCCTTAATAAATCTTCTGTAGAATCTAGCATGGCCTAGAAAGCTCCTCAAGGACTTAACATCTGTCGGAGATGGGAGTTGCTCAACCATCTCCACTTTAGCTTTGTCCACTTAGATTCCTCTCTCGGATATAACATGTCCGAGCACTATGCCTTGCTTAACCATGAAGTGGCACTTTTCCCAATTTAGCACCAAGTCTACCTCCGCACACCTTGTAAGTACCTTATCCAAGTTTGCTAAGCAATCCACAAATGTCTTCCTATAAACGAAAAAAATCATCCATGAACACCTCAACAATTTCTTCGATGAATTCCGAGAATACGGTTATCATGCAACGTTGAAAAGAGGCCGGAGCGTTGCATAGACCGAAGGGCATCCTTCTATATGCAAACGTTCCGTAAGGGCACGTAAACATTGTTTTGTGTTGATCATCTGGGTGAATGGGAATTTGCATGAACCCCGAGTACCCATCGAGAAAGCAAAATTAAGCGCAGTTTGCTAATCTCTCGAGCATCTCATCGATGAACGGTAGGGGGAAGTGATCTTTCTTCGTTGCTTTGTTTAGCTTTCGATAATCGATACACATCCGCCACCTGGTCATGATTCTTTGCGGTATCAATTCATCATTCTCATTCTTCACCATGGTTAAACCTCCTTTCTTCGGTACACAATGTACCGAGCTCACCCATTCGCTATGCGGAACCGGGTAGATGATTCTGGCATCAAGTAACTTGATGACCTCTTTTTTTACTACCTCTTGCATGGCATGAGTTAGCCTCCTTTGGTGGTCCACTGTGAGCTTACAATGGTCTTCCATAGGTATACAATGAGTGCAAAAGGCTGGGCTAAGACCTTTGACATCATTAATCGAGTATCCAATCACCTTTCTATGTTTTTTCAATAAATTCAGCAACTTCTCATTTTCTTCGGGACTCAACTCGTTGCTCACGATGACTGGATAAGTCTTGTCTGGGCCCAAAAATTCATACTGCAATCCTTTGGGCAAAGGTTTAAGATCCACCTTGGGCACTTGTGGCTCCTCGAGTTTGATTTCTCCTATGTCCTCAAACTTTTCTTCCTCCACATTTCCATCTTGTGGTTCTAATCCCTTTGTTGCTTCCTCTAGTTCTTCATCTCGTTGATCATTGGCTTGATTCTCCATCGCCCTTTGCAGCGAGTCTCCAAGGGTTTCAACAAAACAAAGACTATCTACCTCCTCTACTTCTTCGTCTTCGGGAGGAAAAGGTGAAGGGTGTTTAGAAACGCGAAGAAAGTTATATGTGTACATCTTTCCATTAAGGTTCATTGTTATTTTGCCTTTTGTGGCATCCAACACGGCATCAACCAACTTAAGAAAGAGCCTACCTAGAATTATGTGATCATGATTACTATGGTAAGCATCAATAAGAAAGAAATCGGTTGGTATACATTTTCCAAAGATGTTTACATTCATGTTGCAAGCAATACCTAGAGGTCCAATAGTTCTACCATCTCCCATGATTAGTTTTGTTGATGTTGGGGCTAAGTCTAGGTTGTGGTCTTGAACTTTATCGTAAATTTTAGAAGACAGGACACTTACTTGGGCTCCGATGTCGCACAAAGCTTCGCATTGAACTCCATTGATCTCGCAACTCAAGTGTGGTGTCGTCTTCTTCTCTTCTTCGGATCCTATCGCGTAAACTTCGGTGAGGCAAGCATATGGTGATGCTTCGGGCTTGATCCCCATTATTCTTTTCACCTTGGCAATGTGTTCTGAATCCACTTCATCATCTCCAAAGAGCTTTTGAAAGATCTCACCGGTGGTTTCAAGGTCGTATGAATCTTCCACTTTCTTTTCCGGTGGGAAATCCGTTTCCAACGCTCTTGCCATCCCCTTTTGGTTAGGGAACTGTCTTCTCTTGTCGAATACTTCTCTATAATCGATTGGAACCCAATCCATGTGTTCGAACTCCATTAATGGCTTCACGCTTGACATACTCCTCTTGGTTGTTTCATTTGATTCAGCGAAGTCAGCGCTCGGGGTAGCTCTTGACTTGATGTGCTCTTCTTCAAGCTTTTTCGGGATTGGCTCCTCTTTCTTGACTTTCGAGGTTGCCTCTTTAGAAATTTCATCATGCTTCTTCATCCTCAAATTGTATTCCGGCTCTCCCGCAAGTCTTGTTTCCCAATCTCTTCGCATGGCCGCCGCTTTACTAATTTTTTGTAGAAGTTGAGCGGCTTCCGTGAGTGTTTTCTCCATGAGATCCCCACCTGCACACATTTGGATGTGTTGCATGCAACTAGGGGTTAGGGAAAAGAAAAATGTATGCAAGAGTATGTCACCGGAGAAGCCGAGTCTTGGTCCTTGTTCGATCAACTCATTAAACCTATTCCAAGCTTGGTCTATCCTTTCCTCTTCTCCTTGCGCGAAAGTGATCACTTGCCTCTTTGATGTTGAACCTTGCTAATTGGAAAGAACTTCTCGCAAAACTTCTTTGTCAAATTGTTCCAATTGCCTTCAACTTCAAACGATGCTAACGAGTACCCCATCTTTGCTTCACTGGCAAGTTAGTAGTGAAAGAGATTCCATTTGAACCATTCATCGGGAACTCCCTCTTGACGCACTGTGTTGCATAGTGTAGTGAAATGTCTCATGTGTCTAAATGGGTTCTCCGTAACCATCCCTTCAAACGAGTTTGCCGCGGCCATCTCGATGAACTTACATTTGATTTCATACTTGGTCACTTCGAGCTTAGAATCCGACTCTTATACTCTTATGTCTTCACATCGAGGACTAGCATAATCCCTTAGTGATTTCTCCGGTTCTTCCGTGGGATGATTGACGAACACCATCTAGACAATAAGATAGAAACAAAAACAAAAACAAAACAAGTGGTTTTCTAGGCAATATGGGTTAGATATAGCAAATAAAAGAAAAACTAAAAATAAAACAAAGTTAGATGCAAACCAAACGATGTAAACTAGCTTGCTCCCCAGTAACTGCGCCAGAAAAAGGGGCTTGTTGACGGATAAAAGACGTATCCACCTATGATACACAAGCGTACAGACCTACACCTTTTCACCACGGAATTCTCTAGGTTCTTGTCAATCCGCGGAGCAAGGGGATTACAAGTGTTTGATCTACCTCTCCTCACTAACTACTCAAACCCTATCTATGGTTAAACTAGAAAACGACTATACTACTAGAGAGAACGATTAAGCTATCAAGATAGGAGACACTCGCCCATGGGTCTACGATACTTGAACATGCAACCGCTTAAGCAAGAAAACCAATCTAATCTATCGGGGGTTGTGACCACGGTTTCTCCCTTTCCGATTACACCTCACAATAAAGTACGATTACATCTCAAGACCGATTGCAACCCATGGACGAATAAGAAGATTACCCCATCAAGGTGCTATACATGGCACCGTTGATCATGGTGACACTTCCGACGGTTTCTTCCTCCTTCTCCACTTGTGGGTGCTTCCTTCGAGTTGGGCGATCCTCCTCCGGAGATCTCCCTCCTCTCTCTCTAGCTTGTGGATGGCCTCTCGGTGCGAATGGCTCTCTCTTTTCACGAATGGCTGCGCCTCCAGGGCTTTAGGGTTGAAAATCTTTCGGGTGCAAGGAAGGGGTGCCGAACCGACCCCCGGAGTGGACCAGGCCGGCCGGCTTGGGCCGACCGTCCCAAGCCCATCCTGGCCCGGTTCGGTCGCCCCTTTGCTCCCGTGGGTCCTCGTGTGGTTATGTACTTTGCCCCTCCATTTGCATCATTTTGACGATGTGATCCTCGCGTCCAAGATGGAGGTTCTCCGTGCATGAAGTTCGGTCTTTTACGCTTCAATCCTCGGGGATGTTCCTTTGTAACACTTCGGTCCTCGCCACCATTGGAGGTGATTTCATCAATCTCATGAACACGAACAAGACTCCGTAATTGGTCCTTTGAAATTGTGAATCCGTGCTTTATGTCCATGTTTTCCTACATAAACACAACACTTCCAAATGCATCCACAAAGATGAACATGTCATATGATTAGTGTGCCTAGTGGAGGGTTAGTTCAATAATCAAATCCAAACCAAAGTGTAATGAACATGGTTAGTGTACCAAAATACACCGTCAACAACTGTGTTGTCCCCAAACGTCCATTCAAGATGCTCTTCTATGCTTATATACATATTAATATTACACACACACACACACACACACACACACATATATATATATATATATTGCTTTTCGAATTCCATTGTATTCCGTTTTGGCCTTGTCGCATCAACCAGTTCATCACATTTCTCAGTCTCCAAGGCCGCGAGAATCATCAAGTGCGAATCCAAACCATTCGTAGACCTTTTCAGTCATGACTCGCGCAGCGTACCTAATCGAGGAGGACTTGTCAAGTCATGCTACAACATACGTGTTGCAATGCAAGGACCATCCGGTCAATCTAATTGCCTTGCAGCCTTACAACACCCAATCTGTTTTGTCCAAATGAGTCGATGCAATTGAAATGGCCATTAGATGCAGCTGATGCGGCGTGAGTTGTCAGTAGGACATTCTTGTGCTAAGTCCTGAAGTGAACACATACCTAGACACGTCGGGCTCATCCCTTGATACCCATCGTCCACACATGTAATCAATGTACACCACTGAAGATTCTAACCTAGATAGATTCATATTGGGCGTAGGCCTGACTATATTCTGAGCATCTCACGTTTTCCATAGTAACTTTAGCAATGCTACACCGAGATCACATGCCCACTGTAGTCCTTGATAAATAGGCGATGGCGGCACAACATTCTAGAAAGGAAAGGCCAACACTCATCGGTTCCTCTCTACTTCAGTGGGATACAAGGGTGAGATCATTTTCTTGCTAATCTTGTTTACTTTATGTATGTATAGTATTGAGACGGGAACATTGTTAGCTTATGCAGGATTTGTTCTTCGTTTGTGTTTGTAGTACATGGAAAATGGTCGGGCAAGGGACAGAGCATGGAACTTGGTGGAGTCAGGGAAGCGGGAGCAGTCGGGCGCATTGGCACCTCACCAGCACCCGGTTCAGCCACTGCCATCGGCACTGCTGCAGCACCCGACCCCAATGGCACCTCCACTTCCGCTGCAATCAGCACCTCAGCAGCACCCAACCCTAATGGCACCTCCACTTTTGCTGGCATCAGCACCTCAGCACCACCCGGGGGTGATACCACCTCCAGTTCAGCCGCTGGCAACAACAACTTAGGATCAGGTGAACCTCATTGCACCACCTTTTCCCCCACGGTCTAGGCTGCCAAGTCTATTGTTGCTCGTTGAAATGCCACCCCCGCGACCAGTGATAATTGAACAAGATAAATAGCATGGCCTGAAATGGTCTGTGTTGCTTTGGCTTCAGCAGGCCGGACCCGCCCGTGTTTTTAACGAAGGTATGTGGGCGTGCCCTTTTTCCAGAGGGGTCACAGGCAATGGAACATTCATGACCTACTGTTACATGTGCATAGCATCGCCATTTTGCCTACTTGGCTATGGGATACAAGGGCGGGGCATAGCGCTTTGGAAGAGTATCTGCTCCAAGATACACATTTTGCTGCACTTCGTGCAGTGGCGAGATTGCCATGAGCCCGTGATGGTAGTAGTATGAGTCGTGATGGTAGATTGCTTGTAGTGTGCAACTTATAGTATGTCGTTGTACTTCCACTAATAGTGGGTCGATCCATCCTCATGTGTAATCCATGTGTATACATGCATTTGTGTCATTTTTATTTGGATTGTGTTGTTTCTAATAAAAATTGTAATATATGTCTACTCCCTCAGTATAAATTCAGTGTAAACGGAAAGTCCGTTCCCTTGATTTCTTAAAGACCAGATGAACACAAGGTTAAAGTCAGTTTTTGTAGTTTTCAGTCAGACCGGATTAAACTGTCACAGATATGCAATGAAAAAACCAACATGTTACAAGGAAAAAACAGTAGGAGTAGCAGTAGCAGTAGCAGTAGCAGTAGCAGTAGCAGTAGTAGTAGCAGTAGCAGTAGCAGTAGCAGTAGTAGTAGTAGTAGTAGTAGTAGTAGTAGTAGTAGTAGTAGTAGTAGTAGTAGTAGTAGTAGTAGTAGTAGTAGTAGTAGTAGTAGTAGTAGTAGTAGTAGTAGTAGTAGTAGTAGTAGTAGTAGTAGTAGTAGTAGTAGTAGTAGTAGTAGTAGTAGTAGTAGTAGTAGTAGTAGTAGTAGTAGTAGTAGTAGTAGTAGTAGTAGTAGTAGTAGTAGTAGTAGTAGTAGTAGTAGTAGTATTCAATCATACTAGATGAACAAAGGTGAAAGTTCGTTCGCTTCTACTCCTCCTTCTATTAGTAGAAAATACTACTAATGCACTAATCAAGATTCCACTTCTTTGTCGATGGTGCACCCGGCGCCTTGTTGCTGTTGCTCACGGATGAGGATGTCACTCTGTCGGCGCCGCGCGGTGGAAGATAGTGGCAGACCTCCTTGGGCGCCACCTGCGAATGAGGTCGTCCCTCCAATGCCGCCGCTAGAAGATGATGGCACCGCTCCATGGCGGCCGGTCGAGCACGGCCTTAGTGCTGCTCCATTGCGGATGATGACAGTCGATCGATGATGACCTCTACTCAGTGAGGATGGCAGAGATCAACTGACGCCGACCGATGAAGATGAGAGAGCATGATGGCACTTGGAGACAATAGTTCCTAAGTGAGTGGTGGTGCTTTCTCTGACCCCAAACACCTCTTGCTGACTCGCGAGGGGTGCGATGTTTTATAGGCACATGATCTTGGATTTCAATTTGTTCCATGAACTCCTAATCATCAGAGGATGTGTCAACCAGCACCCGAATAGGCCTCCGCTCTGCCTCCTCATCACCAGACAACAAAGGATCCTCCCTTACATCAGAAGAGGAGGAGAATGTGGCTTGCACCGCACCTGTAGGAGACAATGGATCCATTGGGAAAGTAAGAGTGTGTTGACGGATAAAACTCGTATCCACCTACGATCCGCAAGCGTACGGACCTACACCTTTTTCACCACGGGATTCCCAAGGTTCTTGTCAATCCGCGGAGCAAGGGGATTACTAGCGCTTAACCAAGTACTAATCTAGTTGACTAAGGAAACCTTTAAAGAGAGTATTAATCTAAAAGTAAAGACAATCTAACCTAAGTTATTCTAAGTTAAGTTGATCAAACAAATCTAGGGTTAAACTAGATGGTAAAGGGGTGAACACGGGAGAGTGAGCAAGAAAGATAAGCGTTCCCTCCCTAGGATCTAGGATAACATGGTATGCATCTACTACACGAAAGCGGTAAACCAATCTACCGGGGGTTGTGACCACGGTTTCGCCCTTTCCCTCCTCTCGTACTGTCACTACGCGAAGGTATTCGTGACTAGACCTATGATGGACATGGTATGTTGATGGAATCTATGGGAGTAGCGGATATCATACGCCCGAAAAACATGGTAGCTAACCTTAATCATCAAAGCATCATCAACATGAAAACAATAGATTGAAACCACAAATCGAGTAGCGATCACATAGCATGTATCCATCTAATCCTAGGGATGAACGGAGACATTACCCCATCATCTTACACGGATTGAAGCACATAGGGGTGATGGAGACTCCGGAGAACGTCGTCGATGAAGATGGCGGCGATGGAGCTTGGGAACACCCCTAGGCCAACGGCTTGGAGTCCTCCTCTTGCTTCCTTCTCTCCGCCGGCGTTGATCCTTGCGACGAGCTCATCTAACTCTCTCCCTCATCTTGCGGCAGCGGTTTTTCGGTGATTGGCGTCGGTAGGATGATTTGTTCGATGTGTCGGCCGACGGCGGCGGAGGCAATAAATAGACGAACACCTAGGGCAAAGGGGGGACCGAACCGACCTCGGAGTGGGGCTGGGCCGGTCGGCCCGAGCCGGCCGGCCCGAGCCCACTTCGGCCGGTTCGGCCCCGGTTTCCTCCCCGGTTGCTTCTCGCGTGATCCCTTATTCGTGTGCACTTGCATGTGGGCCTTTGACGTCGTTTCCTTCACGGTTAAGGCTTGAATCCTTGCTATCCAAGCTTCGCTCGTTTTACGGTTGAGTCCACGAAGACTTGCACGTTGACACTTCGGTCCTTGGGTCATTTGGAGTCATGTTCATCACGTGTCTTGACTCTTATAGGGCTTCATGATCTTCTTCCAAAGTGCTTGGTGAACTTATCCCGAAAGTCTCCTCATTGGCATAGATTTCCAGCGTAAACAACAAACTCCAAAATCGACATGCAAGTGTGAACTTGTTATATCATTAGTATGCCTAGTGGCCGGTTAGTTGCAAATCATAATCGAAACCAATGTATAACAAGTACTCTAGGTTGACGGAAATTCACCGTCAACATCTCCCCCATGCTTAAACCTTGCTCGTCCTCGAGTAAGTGGTTCTTGCTTAAAAAGGGAAATCAGCATTGCCTTCCAATGTTATCCCCGCACTTAGTCATTCATGACGAGACAAATTGCTCTCTCTTAAAAATTTATTTTTAAGGTTCAAGTTGTGACCGGCTTCTTTTTCATTATGGAAGATAGACTAACAATAAAGAACAAGCCACATTTAACACGATGCTCTCAAACTTAAGTGAACTTCAAACCATTACCTTGTCACATGGAAGATTTTCAAAAAGATGCATATCCAACATAAGTTAAAATCTCTTGCAAGAGCTCATGGAACACTCATCTCATCAAGTCACTCAAGCCTATACTAGATTATTTTCAACCTACTCTACTCATATGTGATAGTGGAAGGCTTATGTGGAGCTTGGAAGGTTAAAAACAATCCTAGCAAAACATACATCCGAAAAATTGTCAAATTAAGAGAGAGATCTATTGGAATTACCGAGACTCGTCAAAAGGCCATGGAAAATAAATGTTGGAAAGAGAGAGGGACGAAACACACACATTTAGATAAGTGGACATGTGCAAGTGGCAAATGGATGATCCCGAGGCACGAGTGAAGTCCTCGTTATCGGATTGCACATGGTTGGAAGATTTGAGTATGGATGTGTCATCAAGGCACTTGAGAACTTATGAAGCAAAAAGAACCGAGGAGCATCTTTATTTTTTTTTCTTTATTTATTTCCTTCTCATTTTTCTCTCTTTCTTTTTTTCACTTTATTCTTCCTATTTTTCTTACTTTTCTTTTCTTCTTATCATATTTTTTCATTTTTCATTTTTATTCTTTTTTTCTTTTTTTTCTTTTGCTCCTCAAAACTTTTTGCAACATAATACTTACATAGCATTTGTGTCAGAGAATGACTCCTCCCCCATGCTTGAACGATGCTCGTCCTCGAGCATAAAAGAGAGGGAAAATGACCGCTAAAGTAAGTATAAATTCCATAATCTTGCGGAATATTTGAATCTACATCGAGAATTTTACTCCATACTCAAATTGGGTAGTGGACAAGGAGGTGATCACAAAAAGATGTTTTTGGTTTAGGGTGGATGCCCAGCGAAGTTTGTGGAATTTTCGATGTGAAAACCCACAATGCATGGACAAAAAGGCTAGCATGAAAAAGTTACACAAAGGAATGACCAGCTTCTTAGTCTCGAACCATAGAAATCAATCCTAATCCAACTCATAAAAACATATGTTTGCAATCTACGGGTTTTGTTATCATAAAACATATATGTATATGGCTTTGGTAGGTAGAACATTGCAAGAGCATCACAAATATGTAGATAGCATAAAAGTTAAGTTTTCATAAAAACAACAAGTTATCCGGCTATCCATAAACTTAAATCAAAGAGCAAAGATATGTATGTGGGTCTAGAGCATAGTCATTTCACCTCCACAAATAAAAGAGCCGGTATTTAAATTAATTTCAGATCATGTTATAGAGGGCAATTAGCCAAGACATGTATAACTTCATGTAGGTAAAACAAAGCGGCAAGTTTCATCATCTTTCCGTAAGCATAGGCAATATAGAACATCGAGGTGAACACATGGTCATGCTTATCTATTGAAAGTAAAACGAAACCTAGGTTGTCCTCCTAGTAGCCATGTTATTGTTTGAAGAGAAAAACAAAAGGTTGCACCTAGTTGAGGTTGAAGGCATACTTACAAGCATTAGTGTTTGGAAAAGAGAAGGTCCATGGAGATGTTACCATCCTTTGTAATTCTTCGTTGCCTTCTTCCGACATCTCCATGTATCGATGTGGCTTTTGCTTTTGTCTTGATTTATTAATGCTCCTAAACTTCTGAATTTGATCTTGTATGCTTAATGGAGTCATTGGTCACCGTTCTCTTCAATGTTGTCATCACCATCTCCTCTTTCTTGTTCTCATCATCTCCTTGCCGTCTCTTTTTCATGGATTTCCCCCTCTGTCCAGAACAGAACATATATCGAAATATAGCTCTATTGAAAAGTTTATGAAATTACCTTTCCAACGTGTGGTTATTCATCGAAAACGGAGTTCAAACAAGGGAGCTATGTCCGTTTTATTTCAGCGCTGCGTGCTGTCCAAAACTGATTTCAGGACGTGTTGCACTCGGTGATTCGGGCATGACCGCTTGTAGGAACCTCCGATTGTCTTGATTCTTGATTTTTTGGAATCGTAACTTCATCTGTCTTCTAAATATCCAAAAATATCCAGTGTTTTCCCTTCAAGACCATGCAGAATTTTGATGAGATTTGTGGCTTCTTGCGCATTGATCCGGAGATGTTAATGATCTTGATCATTCTATCTTCGGAGTGTCATGTTGCACTTCCGTGTTGAAGATTCAGGGTCTCCACCATGCTTAGCATTTTGCTAGTCATGGAAGAAGAAGACAAAGCACTTCTTAGCCATCCTTCAATTTCCTTGTAGTGAGAGTCTTTATCTTGCCTGTAAGACGTTTTAAACGCACATTCTACCCCCAAGGTGACGGTTGGGAGTAGATAGAATTGCCAACAATCCAACAATGTCTCCTAAGATTCTTAACTTGTGGCATAATTAGTCTAATGAGGAATAAAAACCTAATGAGTGTACGTGGTGCAAGGTGTGTATGCACATGATAGGAAAGCATATAAACAAGACAATGTTTTCACCTAGTTCTAAACACCATGTTTACAACTAGGTTGCTGAATTTCTCCATAGCCATAAAGGTTTATATATCTAGGGTTAAAACACCATGTCTATCCTTAAATCAATAACTCTTATAGCACAAGAAAAATTAAGCGCATTGCAAAGCTTATAAACTGACCAAAGCAACTTGAAAACATATGAAAAGCTAGCTAGGTTTATCGAACTTAACGATGATGGTCCGCAATCATGTTTAAACACCACGTTTACACAAGATCACAAAAGGAAAATACTCATAATGCCTTATGAAGTATTAACATGGAAAATGAAGCATACATCATTAAGTATATAAAACAACCAAGCCAACTATGTGCAAAACATGTATACACAAAGAAACATCACGAGGACAACAAAATGCAATGCATGCAAATAAATAAATATGATCATGAACATGATGGTGGTTCTAAAAAGGAAAACTGAACATAGATTAATAACCACAATTTGATTATCATAAGATAGTGACATTCTTTATTCTCTCTAAGAAAGTAGTAAAAATATAAAGAAACGGGTTGCCTCCCGAAAAGCGCTTCATTTAAAGTCATAGAGCTGGACTTTCTCACATACCTTCTTTTTGTTGCATAGCCATGGCCCTTCATGCAAGAATAAAAGGTACCAATGCAGCTTTAATTTACTTCCCATGTTGTGCTTGATCACTTATAGAAGACTTGCCCAAAGCACCCTTTTGTTTCATCGTTATCTCCTTCTTTATCGTCCTTCGGTGCTACCTTCACTCCATGAATTTTTTTTAATGTCCAGAACAGAGAGTATACTCAAGCTCTACTCCATTGCACAGTGCACAAAATTTCCTTTCCAACGAGTCTTTATTTGCTCAAATCGGACTCCGGACAAGAGAGTTACGTCTGTTTTACTTCGGCGATGAAATCTGTCCTGAAATTTCAGAACGCGCAACGCTCAATGTTTCCTCCATAACTCCTTGCACGGGTCTTCAAACTTGTTGGTTCTTGATGCGTTGGAATGGTAACTTGATGGAGCTTCTGTATATCTCATTTTCTTCATTTGTACATCTCTGAACAAGCTCTCAAATTGATGAAGACAGCAGCATCCATCGCGGGATTCGGAGAGGTTGATGATTTATCTTGCAACTCTTTCAGGAATGACTTCTTTTTTTTCATTATTCAAGCCTTGTCTACATGGTTAGTGAAAATCGGGTCTTTCCCGACATATGATTCTTTAAGGTCATTAGCTTGACCAAGCGCAAAGCATGATCGAGATTTACAAAACTTATTGTAAACATACGCGTCCATAATTAACACCACATGTGAATTGTAGCAACAAGTCAAGGTGTAAATAAAAGAAGCATATGTTTCATGCATAGCACTTAGCTCATCATTAGGCAAAGGTTGTTTAGGTGTGAGATTAATTGGATCAAAAATAAATGTTTACTCTTTTTCATTCTCAGGAAAATCTAACCTATCAACATGATCACTATTTGAACAAGGCATAGAATTTAAACTATCATTCATACTATTGGTTGAGCATGAGTATTTGAATTTATCAACATCAATACCAATAATATCTTGAGATTTCAGCGCATACCTTGGCCTTAGAGATTTTTCAACAAGAGTGATATTTGGTTCATCAAGCGGTGTTGAAGGCGAATCGATCTCAACAAGTGTAGTTGCCTCTTCATCACCATCTTGCAATTTCTTCAACTCATCATGTGGAACATGTAATCCTTCAACTATGTATGCATTCATCTCTTCTTTGAAGTCTTCTTTATCAACCAGATCTTCATCTTCGAAGACTTGTATGTTGCTTTCTTTATCTTCCATGTACCACATGTCGTCAAGATCGCTCATTGTTGATTCACTCTTTCCTTCATCCTTGAGTACTTCCATGTCTTGATTTGCTAGTGTGTAGGCTTCAATAGCACACAAGCTATCATCTAGCTTGAGTCCTATCTCCTCCCATTTATCCTTTGAGTCACTAGGCTCATCACGATTGTACTCTTCTCTTCCTTCATCATAAATCTTTGAGTTGTCAAACCGGTCGATCCATCCTTCATCTCCTTCTTCTCTTTCTTCTTCATACATCTTTTGGATCGACTCTCCACTCATCTCTTGATCAAATATGTCTTCAACTAGTTTGGCGATGTGTCGGCGTTCCTCCTTCCTTCGGTAGTTGATTAGTGGGGCGAAATCAACTTGAACCCAACCGGATTGCTTGAACTCCGCCAATGGTCTAGCATTTCACATACTCCGGCCTACATTCATGTTAGTTTCAACATTTTTAACATCCGAAATGACTTCTCTTACCTTGGGAAGTGGATCTTCACTTTCTTGTATGGTCGGTTCATCTTCCTTGACCTTCGGTTCATCTTTTCGAAATTTCAGCAAGCACCTTGGGCTTGATTTTGTCATTTTGCTCCTCTCGACAACATCTTTGCCAATCTCGTATTGTTCTTTGTCCATTGCTTATCCTTTGTAAGATTTGTGCGGCTTCACTAATTGTTTTATCCATTATATCACCTCCTGCACACATCCTTACAAAACGAGACGAGTTAGGGGTTAGTGAAAAATAAAAGGTATGCAACATTAAGTCACCGGAAAATCCCAAGTTCGGGCCTCACTCAAGTAGTTCATTAAAACGGTCCCATGCTTCATCAATTCCTTCATCCTCTCCTTGCTTGAAAGTGAGCACTTGCCTCCTTAAGTCTTGGACCTTGCTTATGGGAAAGAACTTCAAAAGAAATTTCTTCACTAGCTCATCCCAATTTCCTTTTGCTTCAACGGACGCAAGTGTGTACCATCTTCGCGCTTCATCTTCGAGAGAGAATGGAAAAAGAATCCACTTGAACCAAGTAGCCGGAACTCCTCTTTGTTGCACCGTGTTGCATAACATCGTGAATTCCTTAATGTGTCTATATGGGTTGTCATCCTCCAATCCTCTAAATGGTTTTGTCGCCACTAACTTGATGATTCCAGGCTTCACTTCATAGTGGGTTGTAGCAAACGTCAAATCTGATTTTTGCATCTCAATGTCTTCCATTGACGGCATTGCTAGCTCCCTTAGTGACATCTCTTCGTCTTCCAATGGTGAGGTGAACAAATCCATCTAGGCACAAGAAAAGTAGAAAGAAAAACAAAAAAGATTTTTTTCTTTTTTTTAGAAAATAAGGGTTAGGTGTTAGTAATCAACAAAATTAATACTAGATTAAACGTAGCAAAGCGGCTTGCTCCCCGGCAACGACGCGCGAAAAAGGGGCTTGTTGACGGATAAAACTCGTATCCACCTACGATCCGCAAGCGTACGGACCTACACCTTTTTCACCACGGGATTCCCAAGGTTCTTGTCAATCCGCGGAGCAAGGGGATTACTAGCGCTTAACCAAGTACTAATCTAGTTGACTAAGGAAACCTTTAAAGAGAGTATTAATCTAAAAGTAAAGACAATCTAACCTAAGTTATTCTAAGTTAAGTTGATCAAACAAATCTAGGGTGAAACTAGATGGTAAAGGGGTGAACACAAGAGAGTGAGCAAGAAAGATAAGTGTTCCCTCCCTAGGATCTAGGATAACATGGTATGCATCTACTACACGAAAGCGGTAAACCAATCTACCGGGGGTTGTGACCACGGTTTCGCCCTTTCCCTCCTCTCGTACTGTCACTACGCGAAGGTATTCGTGACTAGACCTATGATGGACACGGTACGTTGATGGAATCTATGGGAGTAGCGGATATCATACGCCCGAAAAACATGGTAGCTAACCTTAATCATCAAAGCATCATCAACATGAAAGCAATAGATTGAAACCACAAATCGAGTAGCGATCACATAGCATGTATCCATCTAATCCTAGGGATGAACGGAGACATTACCCCATCATCTTACACGGATTGAAGCACATAGGGGTGATGGAGACTCCGGAGAACGTCGTCGATGAAGATGGCGGCGATGGAGCTTGGAAACACCCCTAGGCCAACGGCTTGGAGTCCTCCTCTTGCTTCCTTCTCTCCGCCGGCGTTGATCCTTGCGACGAGCTCATCTAACTCTCTCCCTCATCTTGCGGCGGCGGTTTTTTCGGTGATTGGCGTCGGTAGGATGATTTGTTCGATGTGTCGGCCGACGGCGCGCAGAGGCAATAAATAGACGAACACCTAGGGCAAAGGGGGGACCGAACCGACCTCGGAGTGGGCTGGGCCGGTCGGCCCGAGCCGGCCGGCCCGAGCCCACTTCGACCCGGTTCGGCCCCGGTTTCCTCCCCCGGTTGCTTCTCGCGTGATCCCTTATTCGTGTGCACTTGCATGTGGGCCTTTGATGTCGTTTCCTTCACGGTTAAGGTTTGAATCCTTGCTATGCAAGCTTCGCCGTTTTACGGTTGAGTCCCCGAAGACTTGGACGTTGACACTTCGGTCCTTGGGTCATTTGGAGTCATGTTCATCACGTGTCTTGACTCTTATCGGGCTTCATGATCTTCTTCCAAAGTGCTTGGTGAACTTATCCCGAAAGTCTCCTCATTAGCGTAGATTTCTGCGTAAACAACAAACTCCAAAATCGACATGCAAGTGTGAACTTGTTATATCATTAGTATGCCTAGTGGCCGGTTAGTTGCAAATCATAATCGAAACCAATGTATAACAAGTACTCTAGGTTGACGGAAATTCACCGTCAACGAGTGTGTTGTGTGAGAATTGAGTTTTTTGTTGGTTGCAAGAGTGGCAAAAGGAAGAGGGAATTGGGCGATAAGTGGGCTTTTGTTGGTTGACAAACTAAGATATCTGTGGCCAAAGGAACCCATTCAACCATTATTCAAAAAACTGCTCCCAAAAAGATTAGAAGATTAGAGGAATAGTGATGTGAAGTGTTATAAATTGAATAAATCATGTGAAGCAACACACATGTGATGCCATGATAATCAAACATCCCAATAGCTTGGATTAATAAATCTTCTATGCAATCAGAGATCTATTTTTCTTTTTATGCAGTTGGACATCATCTTTCTTTTTATGCTACTAACAATGATGCCAGCGCGACACACACATGCTATATGTTTACAACAGCAACAACAACTTAGCCTTTTGTCCCAAGCAAGTTGGGGTAGGCTAGAGATGAAACCCACAAGAAACAAGGGTAGGAAAAGCACAAAGCACAAGAACACAAAAGACAAAAGAGAAGGAGAAGATCATGTTTCAGGGATACTGATTGCAAGTCTCCAAACACTTCAATCCATAACTAACTCCTTGGGGTTGTCCTACTCCTTAAGGTCTCTCTTGACTGACTCATCACAAGATAGTTTAGGTCGATCTCGACCCCTCCTTACACTACTGACCCGGTCTAGCACCCCACTACGCACCGGTGCCTCGGAAGGCCTCCTCTGGACATGACCAAACCATTTCAACTAATGTTGGACCAATTTTCCACAATTGGTGCCACCCCAACTCTATCTCGAATGTCTTCGTTTTGGACTCTATCTTTTCTTGTATGCCCACAAATCCAGCGCAACATACGCATCTCAGCGACACTCAATTGTTGGACATGTCATCTCTTTGTAGGCCAACATTCAGCACCGTATAGCATCGCCAGGCGAATCGCCATTCTATATAACTTATCTTTTACCTTTTGGGGCACCTTCTTGTCACATAGGACGCCAGAAGCTTGGCACATTTGAGCAAACCAGCTGAAATCCTATGACTAACATTGTAAAACCCCGGATTTTCATAGAAAACCAGAATCCCTATACCATTGTGATAGTCCCTGGATCAGTGGCTATCGCGTACAGAACGTCTCACTGATACTATCACAAAATCATACATCGCATCACACAATAGTAAAAGTACATAATTTATTACATGTCCATTATGGAGTACATCATTACAAGCCTCTTGGCTGAATCAGAGTGAAATTATACGCAGTGGTAGCTAGCATCTCAGAAGGGTCTCCATCTTCTATTCTTCTTACCACAGGCATCCTTGAGCGAAGCGACGCATCCCTCAGTCGTACCATCCATCGGCGTTGTTGTCGTACTCGGACTCGTACCCTGCACACCCAAAGTCTATCCCCAAGGAGTGGGATAGGTCCACGTCACCAACTGTATGCAGCTTTAAATGGCCGAACTTCTAAAGGGAGAAAAATAGACAAAGAAGCAGCTCTGGTTTCCTATGCAGCAGCAGCAGCAGAGTAATATCAAGATATCTCCATCAAGTTCCCAACCCAAATCTCTCAACACAGCTCGGAACCACCTGGTCATCCAGGGCCCCATCTCCACAACCTACTCCTGTCTAGGGTCGATGCGAGGACTCCCTCTCCTCGCTCCCCAATGATTGCAATCGGATCAACGAGGTAGATGGAGCCTCTCCCCTCTAACCAATTGCAACCACAGCTCACCATACACTCACCTATAGGGGGGAGGTAGAAATCCCAAAACATGATGAACGAACATATCTTATAGGCATTGTCAATGACCGTGGACGCGGCTATAGCTATAGATCGAACAACTCTGCAGAGTGTGTACACCTGTAACCAACCCGGAATGGCACCCGGTCGGTGTACGGCCGACCGAGCCCATCCTACCGTGCGAACTCTCGGTAGTTACGGTCCCATCCTGCATCCGGCCCTCAAAATGGTCCCCCTCGCAAAGGGAATAGCACCGGAACTGTGAAATGCCCCCGTGTGGCCACACGGGCAATGCACTAAGAGAAGGTGGTGTCACTCCCACCTCTCCCCCACTGATACCCTTTATCCTGCTGGCAGGTATGGTTCAGGACTTGTCGAGCTCAACTCGGCCCTAACCCCACGCTCGGCGAGGTGGTGTGTACGAAAGTCCTATCGACAAGTTGATCCACTCGGTCTCAGACCGGGACGAGCTCATATCCTCCAAGCGCAAATAAAACCCCAACACCTAGGCTCCGAAAACAATCAAAGTTGGGATACACTGAGGAGTGCACCCCTGTCCCCGATCCCAGATCGGTTGTTTCGAGCCCACCCCCACCAAAGTACCCAAAACGCCTTCTCCTGCCGGTTTTACCCCACACACACACCAAGAACCAATATTCCCAACCCAACACATGCATCACGAAGCTCAACATATATACACGCTTATAAACATATAGGATATTTAAAGTAGGCAGTGCAAGGTTCATCAGCATGCATATAAAGTAAAGCGTCAGCAGTCTATATAGTAATGTTTATAGGTTTTCAAAATCAGTCAGGCGTGAACTTGGGGTCGGTTAGTCCTTCGCGGCGAAGTCATCAGCGTAGTCGTACTCCGGGATCAGCTCCACGGCTCCAGCTACTCCTATTATCGCGTAAAAGAAAATAAAAAACGGCCCTAATGCAATTAACTCCAAAGAACGGCAATTAAGAGCCAAGAGAGAGCAAAAACTAGCCTATTACGGAGTTTAAGATTTTAGAGAATTTATGGAAAAGGTTTTGTATTTTTTGGAGCAAAACTGGATTTACTAGGATTTTCCATAGATAAAATAGTTTTCTGGAAATAAAATACGCATACGCAATAGCATTAACTTTAGGCTCTCTATTGGCTAGCTCTAAAGGGTTTAAAGCTATTTGCTAGCTGGCTGCAGGCCGGCTGTAGGCGCGGACATGGCGTCCACGTGGCGGCTTTAAGCCCAGCTGCAGCCCACATTGTTGTTAGCGTGGCTGGCCGCACGGGATCCCAGAGGGATTCGCTACAGCGCGACGCGGTGTAGGTAGACGTGCGCCTAGGGATCTGAATGGTTGGCCGCACCGGATCCGGTGGATCGGCTCCGGCCAAAACCGCGTGTGGTCCTGTGTGCACAAGAAAAACCCCCATGGGTTTAGAGGCAACCCAGGGGTGCTCGACGGTTTGCCACAAAGGGGGGTGGCTCGGCCGCATCTCGCCGGTGGCGAGATTTCACGGTGGTACCTAGCCCACTCCTCAACAAGGTATGACCAAAACCAAAGCTCGCCAAGGAAAGGAAGGGAACGGCCCTTGGCTGGGCGTTGGCGCACGACGGCGAGACGACGCTGCGTGGTGGCTCGACGCGGGATGGATGGCTGCGCGGTGGTGGCGTTCACGCGGGTGAGGGCGCGTTGGTACGCCCAGATGCTCGGCGCGTACGCGTGGGAATCAAGCAAGGCAGAATGAGTCTTAAGGTCGGGACTTTCACCCACGCCTGATGCTCGAAAGCTTGGCCAAGGTGGAGCAGAGGGTCAGCGCTCTCGGCGACAGGTGACAGGAAAAGAATAAGGCGCTCGCGGCCGACGGCGTCATACGAGTGAACGTGGCCTCGTTGGCGGCAAGGGCACGCGGAGGATCCCAAAGGCCTCACCTTTTCCCCATGTCCACGCGTGCACTACGACAACCCGCGTGGCAAAGGCCACAGCGGCACGGTGAGCGGGACGGCGAGGTTCAGTGCAAGGGGGCAGAGCCAAAGGCTCGACTTTGGCCTCCCCGACGACGTGCGCGCGTGCGTGGGTGCACGGGCACATGGGTGTGCGTGAGGGCATGCGCGTGCACATGCCGAAGTCACGGCCATGGCGGTGACTAGAACAATGGCAGTGACACGACGACCGGAAAGACAAACACGGGAAAGGGAACAAAGAAAGGATGGCAAGCAGGGCGGCGGTGCGGTGGCGTTCGGGGACACGACGACCATGCCCTTCGCTCGATGGCGGGGCCTCATAGAGGGAAAGGGGAGTCTTTCCTCACCTCGGTGGCCACAGGCCAAAGCGCAAGCGCTGATGAAGAGGGGGTCGATGCGGTGAAGTCCGGCTTGGAGCAGTGGAAGACGAGGAAGCAGTGTGCGAAGGCGTGCGTGGCCATGACGGGTCCGGCTCCTCCTCACGGGTGGCTTCGGACTTCGCGACGGGCTGCGGTCCCTCGGACGACTCTCCGCCTCCTTCACCTCCTCTCCACCCTTGACATCACCGGCGGTACGGACAAGGAGCAAACTCCCGGTTGGCTAGGGTTCGGGGCCAAGGCTTCCGTGGCTGCTCTTATAGTGGGTGGTAGGTAGGGAGGACGGCGTGATGTGCCTCGAGAAGCGTGGAGGCATCCGGCGGCAGCGGGTTCAGCCACACAGCCGGCCTTTCCACTGTGGCGACGCGGGACTAAGAGAGAAGAAGGAGAAAAGGGGAAAGGAGGGAGAAGAAAGAGGCGACGTGGTCGCCTGACAAGTAGGTCCCGCACGGCAGTGACTCAGGCTCCGGGGGTGAAGTGGCCGGCGGGTTGGCGGTTCGCTGATGGGCCGCGCACGGGCTTAAAGCGAGTGCGGGCTGAAAAGGGGGTCGGCGGCCCACGAAAGGTTTAGAGGTTTACCTATTATACTTAACTCTAAATCCTATTTGATTCAAGTTTGAATCCAATTCAAATTTGAATCCACAAAAATAAAGCCAAGTAAAACCCAAATGAAAATCCAACTTCTCACACTAGCATTTTATAAGTTCTAATATTATTGATTGACTTAGGGTAAAATTTAGGATTTCAGGGAAGGGAAAAGGAAGACACCCTTAATTATTTCATAAGCACACAATTTCATAACAAGTTTTTGGAATTCCACATTTTTAAAAACAAGCAAAACCAAGGATGTTACAAACATCCTCATCAATGTCACCATCCTTTTGTAGCATCGATTCCAAATACCTAAAAGTCTCTTTCTTGGCCACCACTTGTCCGTTGAGGCTCACAACTCCATCTTCATGTCTAGTCATGCTGAAATCGCACATCATGTACTTAGTCTTCGTCCTGCTAATTCTGAAACCTTTCGACTCTAAGGCGTCCTTCCACAGCTCAAGCTTCCCATTAACCCCTGCCCTAGTCTCGTCAACAAGCACAACATCATCAGCAAAGAGCATACACCATGGGATGCCACCTTGGATGTCCCTTGTGACCTCATCCATCACCAAAGCAAATAAATAAGGGCTCAAAGCTGACCCCTGATGTAGTCCTATTTTAATTGGAAAGTCACTAGTGTCACCATCGCAATAGTGAGATATATGTGTTCCTTTCCAAGAAAGTAGGTTATTGAAGATTGGTGTAATGTTCGGTAAACAAATTCCAAGCATATGCCAATAATTAAAATTTTGATATAATTGAACAATTGTTTTCATACTCAAGATACAAAGTACAACTATAGTTTTATGTAATGTGCATGAAGATTAGTGAGATATAGCACACGCTAAAATTTGTGAGGTTCAACAGGCATCTATGTATATATCCAACACACATCTGACTTTTTAAGATAAGAAAAAAGATCATTTGTGACTATCCCACTATTGTCTTAGTTTTGTTTCAACCATCAAACTGCAAAATAAGACATTTTTACCACTCAACTATCAAAATTATTCATATTTTTATAATCAGACGGTTTTGTTGGGTGATTTTGGTCACGCGAATGCCATGTGACAATGGGTTAACTTCTGCTAACAGTTTTTCTCTTCCCTTTCTCTCTCTATCTCTCTCTTTTTAAGAGTTAACCGGTGGCTAAGAAAGCTCACCTAAACATTTTCATTTCTTCAAAATCAAGCACACATCCTTGTTGCCAAGGAGATTACAAATCGCAGCACAAATCCACATTGTCCCCCGTTGGAGACTCCCACCTACTGGCCTCCGTCTCTGTGTCTCCCATTTTAATTGTAACAATGAAAAATGATGTTAGATATGATAAATTTTCAGATATGTAGTATGTTATTTGTACTCGAAAATTAATTAAACCATTAAAGCATGGCAAAAATCTTGATTGAGCTCCACATAAGGACTAACCACTACAAGAAACTATTTAATTTGTGACGTAATCATTCTGTCGCGGATTAAATAAAATTCGTTGCAAATCAGCATCCGTGATGATTTACATTTTCGTGGTGGAATGAGCATCACTGATTAAATCTCTCGACGTTCCCTTAATAAATGTCGCGATCTGTGACATATCCAGATCGTCACGGAGTAGACCGAGACCCATGCAGCCCAACCCATGGCTCACTATCCGTGACAAAATAAAATTGTCACAAATTGCTGTTGACTGATGTGACATGACTGCTGACTTGGATGCTGACAGGATGCCACCTGGATGACGACGTGGATACCACCTGGACGCTGCCGTGGATGCCACCTGGCTGCTGACGTGGATGCCACCTGTAAGCTGACGTGGTGTGCCACATGGCTGCTGACTCGGATGGTTTTAATGACATGGACAATGACATAGTTTTCCACGTGGCTGCTGACATGGCAGCTGACTTGGACGACGAGAATGACGTGCGTGATGACGTGGAATTTTTAGGACCTCTGGACTGACGGGCCCTATTCTAGAGGGGGCCACATTTTGGCCCAGAATTTCAGCCCCTTGAAATCAGCCAACCAAAAATACCCATCACATTTAACCCACAGAATAATAAACACAAAAATCTTTCATACAGAATTCAGCCCAGATATAATCAAATTCAGACCAGAAGACAATCACATAATTTTCTGTAATTTAACATTTGTATCTTTTCTATTTTCATTTTGCATCAGAATCATCACAACACAAAAATATGTTGCAAAGTTTGCATCAGCAGTATCTATACAACAGGTCCTCATCTACATTTATTCAGCGGAAAAAATGAAGCTCCACAAACAGAAGCAAGGCGCACAAAAGTATGAACCAACAAAAAACTCTATATAGCAGCCACATTTTGCATCAGAAGCAAGGTAAGGCCAACAAAAAAGACATGCAGGTCGCCAGGATGACTGAAGAATCAGTTGTACATCACACCATAAGCCAACAACTTCTCACCATCAGACATGCAGGTCACCAGGATGTCAACCTGAAAACCAAAAAATAAGACAGTTAACTTGTAGTGCTAACAAGACAAAAACAATATTATGTAGGTAGTAGCATGCCAGATTGTTTAGAAGAAAACATATAGAACTATTCCTATAATATAGAACCACTGAACCACAAATACACAAATATCAGAGAGACTCGGTGGAGCAGATGTGCCCAAATATCTAAATCACAAATCCACATCTAGTATCATGTTAGTTAGTATTAACAAGCTAACAAGTAACATAAACTTCTAGAGAGCTAACACGCAGATCGCATGCTATGTGCATCCATCAAGGGTAAACAATGATCCAGATCCATGCAAGGACAAGCAAAGGACAACATATGGCAATCCAACTTGCAAAACATCATATGTTTGGTTCCAAGAAATATAACATACCCTCATGCCAATCCATTGGTTGATGTCTGACCGAGAAAACATTAAAGTTTCGCTTCCAAAGCAGCTTGCTTCTTCTCCATATCCTCCTTATCCCTTAACCTTGCCTGTTTCATTTATTGCAGTTGCCTTGACAAAACTTCAATTTCGACGTGCTAGCTGCTCACAACAGATCGAAGGTCATTGTTGACGGTTAAATAACGCGTCAAGTTACGATCCGCAAATGCACGAGTCGGTTGTAGCTTTTCCCTTAGAGTATTCCCCCCAAGGTTAATCAATCCGTGGAACAAGTGGATTGCTATGCTCAACTAGGCACTAATGTTGTTGATTTAAAACTCTTTATCAAATATGTTTAAGTATGGAACTTAATCTAATTTAATCTAGGTTAAAGAAGACAAAGTGGAGAGTGATGGAAAGGAGATCTCAAGAATGTAGAACGCTTGTCCAAGGGATCTAGGATCACTTGAAGATGTAACCACCTAGCAAGAGCAACCCGATCTAATCTATCGGATGTAAAAGTGCACGGAGTCCAACCCTTTCCCTCTCGCATACTAGTCACTACACGAGGGTAATCTGTGATCGAACACCAAGTGCACAAGACGTTGATGTGTTCTAGGCATGCACGATCAAAGGTGTGAACCAAGTTCATTATGTTTTCCCTACCGCGCACTGTCACTACACGATGGTAATCGCATAAAGAACAAAAGGAACACGATACCGAAGCTACGAGTGATGCATCCCCAAAGCAAGCTGGCCGACCAATAAGATTAAAGCACCATCAACATTAACATGAATATGATAGCAAAAGATTCAAAACATAGGTTCGGTGATTACAACTCAAGATCCCCCTTCAACCCCTAGGACAAACAAGGACTTTACCCCATAATGTTACTCATTGTAGAGCTGATCATGGTGTAGAATCCCCCGAAGTAGATGAAGGCCACGCGTGCTCCCTTCGCGATCCAATCTGCTTCTTGTTCTCGGTCTTGTGGCGGCGAATGACGAGTAGAGATTGGTGGAATGATTGGATCTGAATGGTAACTCCTCCTTGGGTGCCTAAGGGGTCATATTTATGCCTTTGAGGAGTCTTGGGCGTGCTCCACCTTGCCTTCCACGAGATCTTTCTTGGGAGAGAAGGGAACTTGGTTTCCATAAAATCAGCCTCGTTCAGATTTTCCTGATTCGCAGCCCTTTCTTGCCAGAGCCATATCTCCCACGTCCGGACTCCAACTAATGCAAATTCGGTGTCCAGGTAGTGTGCCACGAAATTATCTTCAACTTTGATATTCATTTCATTCCTTGTAAACGAATATAAGATCTCCAAATCGGCCTTGGAAGATAATCTGTTCTGATTTCGGACTGACTGCGCAGCAGGGATTTTGGGGGCCTTATCTCCTAGCTTCCTTATCCGAATTGGGCCTTCCACATGTCCAAATCGAAGGTATCGTCAAGACCCATAACTTTGGTAGTCAAACGTTTGCCATTAAAGGCCGTTTAAGTATCCAAATCTGCACCGAAAGATCATGCTGTCCTGGGCTACGAGAATATCTCTCGGGCTGAATTGATCTCGTTGGTATACATCCAAGTCCCCGGAGTTTTGTGTGTTGATGCTTCGGTCCTTGGGTTGTTTGGAGTCATGTTCACTTCGTGTCTTGACTTGTGACGGGCTTCATGATCCTCTCTTGAAGTGATTGATGAACTTATCCCGAAAGTCTCCTCTTTAACATTAATTTCCTGCGTAAACAACAAACTCCAGAATCGACATGCAAGTGTGAACTTGGTACATCATTAGTATGCCTAGTGGCGGGTTAGTTACAAATCATAATCGAAACCAATGTATAACAAGTATTCTAGGTTGACGGAAATTCACCGTCAACAACTCCCCCGTGCTTAAACCTTGCTCGTCCTCGAGTAAGCCTTTAATGAATATCTCTGTTGCCTTTCATTGCTTTATACCCTGCACTTGATCATACACGAGAAAACATAATGCTCTCAAGGATTTAATCATTAAAGTTCCATAATGTACCAGCCTTCATCATTATGGAGGGTAGATATTAATTTAAGCACTTCCCACAAGTAATTACCTCGTGCTCCCAAATTTCAAATAAATCTTAAAAATTTTGAAGTTAAGAGCGAGATGAAGAAAAAGAGCTAAACCAAGTTCAAAAATAAACTTCCTTGCATCTTGCTCATGAACTCTCATCTCATCTTGTCCCTCAAAGCTATTCATTCTATTCATTTCCCCTCTCAATATATATAGTGGAAGGCTTTATGTGGAGCTACATGGGAAAAGTTTAGTCCTACCAAGATATTATAAATGAGATGTTGTCAAAAAAAGACAAGCTTCTCATGGTTTTACCGAGACTCATCAAAAAGGTCATTGGAAAATAATGTTATGTCAAGGAGGGGGAGAGAAAATACACACACTTTGAGATAGGTGGACATGTGCAAATGGCAAAGAGTGATCCCAAGGCACAAAGGAAGTCCTCGTTATCAGATTGCACATGGTTGGAAAAATGAGTTTGAATCTTAAATCTTGAAACTTTTGAGATTCCTAACGCACTTTAGAGAACTGGGGAGTTCACTTTAATTTTTTTCTTTTCTCATACATATTTTTCTTTATCTCTCTTTTTTCCTTTATACTCATTTTTTCTTTTTTCATTATTATATTTTTATTTTCTCCCCTTGAACTCTAAATTGTATTGTACCTACCTCCTCCCCCATGCTTAGACGTTTGCTTGTCCTCGGGCAAAGAGGTGATAGAGATAAGGTAGGTGAAGGACCGATACGGCGAACCAGAGAGGGGGGCAGTGAATGGGAGCCGATAAAAATTCTTCTCGAAGGAGATTAAGACTCCAACAAGACGAACATGGTTTCCAACACACGTCTCCGACTCATTACCCAAATTGGCCAAGTCCACGTAGACACTGGCGTGCTACTGAACCTAGGAACCAACACACAACCTACTGACCCGAGAACGCAGCGGAATACCAAACCTCGAGTCCACTGACCAACACCGGTCAGAACGGTGAGCTCCACCGGTCAAACCGGTCCCTGCTGGTGAAACTTGGTGACTTCCAGAAAAAGACTCCACACCGGTCAGGCCGGTGCAACACACCGGTCAGACCGGTCACAACCAGAAAGTCCCAAAAACACCAAACTGGCCTACCGACCTCCAAACAAACCCAAACTCAAAACAGCCCCAACACAGGACAACCGTAAAACCCCGGATTTTTATAGAAAACTCGAATCCTGTACCATCGCGATAGTCCCCTGGATCGGTGGCTATCGCGTACGAACGTCTCACGGAATGTTACACAAAGTCATACATCGCATCACATAAAGTTAATAGCACATTAATTTATTACATGTCCATTATGGAGTACATCATTACGGGCCTCTTGGCTGAATCGGAGTGAAAATTCTACGCGGCGGTAGCTATCTTCTCGAAGGGTCTCCATCTTTATTCTTCCCGCCACGGGGCAACTCGAGCGAAGCGACGTATCCCTCGGTCGTACCATCCGTCGGCGTTGCGGTCGAAGTCGGACTCGTACCCCCGCACACCCAAAGTCTATCCCCAAGGAGTGGGATAGGTCCACGTCACCAACCGTATGCGGCTTTAAGTGGCCTAAATTCTAAAGGGAAAAGAAAGTAGACAAGGAATCGATTTGTGGTTTCCCTAAGCGACGACGACGAGAGTATAAACAAGGTATCTCCATCGGTATCCCAAAACCCAAGTCTCTCAACACATCCGGATCCAAGCGGGTCACCCCGGAAGACCCGTCACCGGCTCCTACTCTGTCTAGGGGCGATGCGAGAACTCCCTCTCCTCGCATCTCAATGATTACAACCGGATCGACGAGGTAGATGGAGCCTCTCTCCTCTAGCCGGCTATAACCACGTCTCACCACACTCTCACCTAAAAGGGGGAGGTAGAAATCCCAAAACATGAGGAACGAACATGTCTTCTAGGCGGTGTCCATAACCGAGGACGCGGCTATAGCTATAGATCGAACAACTGCGAGAGCGTGTACACACTGTACCCATCCCGGAATGGTACCCGGCCGGTGTACGGCCGGCCGAGCCCATCCTACCGGCGAACTCTCGGTAGCTACGAACCCATCCCCGCATCCGGCCCTCAAAGTTGCCCTCCCCCCTCGGAAGGGACTACACGGAGCCGTGAAATGCTCCCGTGTGGCCACACGGGAGTCGCTACGAGAGGGTGGTCTCACCTCCACCGCTCCCCCACGATACCCCGCTATCCATCATAAGCGAGGTATGGTTCCGCACTTGCCGAGCTCAACACGGCCCTATCCCCACTCTCGGCGGGGGTGGTGTGTACGATGTCCTATAAACAAGTTGATCCACTCGATTTCGGACGGGGGCGAGCTCATGTCCTCCAAGCGCACGAAAAACCCCAACACCTAGGCTCCGAAAACCGTAACGGGAGGGATGCACCGAGGAGTGCACCCCTATCCCCGATCCCGGATCGGTTGTTTCGAAGCTCACCCCCCGCCAAAGTACCCAAAACGCCTTCTCCTGCCGGTTTTTACCCCACACACGCCAAGAACCACTATTCCCATCCCAACACATGCATCGCGAAGCTCGGCGCACATACACGCCCACATAAACGTATATAGTAGTAGTAGGACAATCAAGGACGGGGGTAAATAAAGAGGCGATTGCAAGGTTCATCAACATGCATACATAAATTAAAGCGCTAGCAATACTACTCGACAATGCCTAATGGGTAGTTCGAAATCGGTCGGGCGTGAACCTGGGGTCGGGTAGTCCTCCATGGCGAAGTCGTCCGCGTAGTCATACTCCCGACTCGGCTCCCGGCTCCTCCTGCTCCTAGTAGCGCGAAAAAGAAAATAAACGAGCGGTCCTATGGCAACTTCAATCCAAATAAGAGCAATTAAGATCCAAAACGGGAACAACCACCCACCCATCCCGTAGCTTGAGATTTTAGGATTTTTAGAAGGGAAAACGATTTTTACGGAAGAGGTTTCGTAATTTTCGGAGTAAAAATGGATTTTCTAGGATTTTTAGAAGGGAAAACGATTTTTTTACGGAAATTTTAAATAAAAGAAAACCCTTCCTTTTCGGCCGGCCGCACGGGATCCCGGATCCCGGCGCGGCCGGGGGCTTCCGTGGCCGCGGTGCGCTCGGCCCGCCACCGACCGGCCGCGGCCGATCCGGCGGCGGCCGGTGCGGCGGGGGCGCGGTGCGGCCACCGTGTGGCGGGGTTCGAGTGGCGGGCCGCACCGGATCCCGCGGATCGGCCTGCGGCCGCGCGCATGTGTGGGCGCCGTGTGCATAGGTCCTAGGGGTTATCCCCTCCCCCCCGCGTGCGTGGTGTTCGACGAATTGCCCGAGACGGCGGCGGCGCGGCGGCGGCTCGCCGGCGGCGAGGTGCGCTCGGGCGGGCCCGCGGACGGCCGGAATGAGGGTGAGGTGCAGCGGGGGCTTGGTCTTCCCCTTACTCGTGCGCGGTCTTGGCCAAGGATGGGCGGCGGCGTGGCGAGACGAGGGAGTGGCGGCGACGGCGTGGGCGGCGGCGCGGCGAGGGTCGCCGGCGGCGGCGCCAATCGAAGTCTAGCGCCCCGGATTTGGTCGTGACGGGTCCTACGGGCGCGGGTCGCCTTGGGCGGGGTTTTCCCCCCCCTTAGGTAGCACTGGAACGGCTCTTGCCCTCCGCGGCGAGCTGCGGCGGCGGCGGCGCACGGTGCGAGCACGGCTCCGGCCTAGGGTGGCTCGCGCGCGTGCGCACGGGGGCTAGTGCGTCGAGGCGGTCGTGGTGCCGGGCTCGTGTGGGCGGTACATGTTTGTGCGCGTGTAGAACGGGACCGAGCGGGGGCGGCGGCGCGGCGCTGCGGAGCTCGATGGCGGCGTGACGCGCGTCGGCGACGTTAGGATGGTGCGGTAACGGAAAAAGGGGAGCGGCGGCGTGTGTGCGCGCTAGCGGCGGCGGCGGCGGTGGCACTGCAGAGAACGGCTCCCCGGCCCGGCACGATGGCCGGCATCACCGGCGGCGGCGGCGCGGCGGCAAGGTCGGTACGGCGAGCGCAAGGAGCCGCGGCTCGAAGGCGGGTCAACCACGGAGAGGAGTGAGGGGGGTTTTGCCTCACCTTGGTGGCCACGGGCGACGTGCGGGCGGCGGTGAAGCGGGGGGTGGAGTAGAGGAAGCGGGGTCGCCGGTGTGGAAGGGGGGGGACGGCGGCGCGGAGCGAGAGGAAGCGAGGGCGTCGCGGTCCTTGGCTTCGCGGCGTCCTCGGGCTCCCTCGAGTGGGCCTCCGGCTTCGCGCGGTCGGCGGCGAGCTGGCGGTGGCCTCCGGGTCTCCTCCTCTCCTCCTCCTCCTCCTTCTTCTCCGGCGGGCAGAGGCGGTGTGGAGCGGGTGAACTCCCCCGCGGCGGCTAGGGTTGAGGGCCACCCCGTGGCACGGCGGCGGCCCTCTTATAGCGCATGGCGGGACGCGAGACGCGTGGACGGCGCGGATGGCTCCGGCGGGCGCGGACGGGCGGGGTAGGCGAGCGGGGGCGGCGGCGATGCTTGGGCGACGTCGCAAAGCGAAAGGGGAAAGCGAAAGCGAGGGAGTGACGGGAGGAAGAAGGGCCGACGCCGGGGGCGGCGTCATGCGGGCCCCCCACGTCGGCGTCCGGTGCGGTTGCGGTTGGTGGTAGGTGGGCCGGCGGTAGGCCCGGGCCGCGATGGGCTGAAAGGGGAAAGGGACGAGGGTGGCGCGGCGTGCCGGAAGTGAGAGAAGAGGGAGGCTCGGTGGACTTCGAGGGTTTGGGCTCGCGGCCCGGAAGCATTACTCCTCTTTCCTTTTCTAATTCCTTTCAAACCCCTCTCCTATTTAGATTCAAATTTGATTGCGGCTTCAAATTTGAAAATCCACCCAAATAACTTCCGAATAAAACCAAGAGAACTCCAAGTTTCTCACACTAACATTTTCTTATATTTCCTAGGGATTTCATTTAGCTCAAAATAAATCTAGGAATTAGGGGAGAGGAAAGGAAGACATCCTTAAATTGTTTGCTAATCACCCAAATAACTCATCGAAAATTTTAAGACCACAATTTTATTAAAGAACATTCCTCACAAATTTGAGGGATGTTACGGGAACTCCCCCCCCCTCACAAGAATCTCGTCCCCGAGATTAAGAAGTTACCTCCGCTTCGAAGAGATGAGGGTATTTCTCCCTCAACGGCGACTCCTTCTCCCATGTAGCTTCGCGCTCGGAGTGATTACTCCATAGCACCTTGCAGAAGCGCGTGGTGGTGTTCCGGGTCGACTTCTCCGCCCAGTCCAGGATCCGGACCGGGTACTCCAAGTACTCTAGGGTTTCCTGGACGTCGAGCGCCTGAGCAGGCACTCTCTTCTCGACGACCACACACTTCCGAAGTTGGGAGACATGGAACACCGGGTGAACTCCCGTAAGCTCCGGAGGTAGCTCGAGTTTGTAAGCCACCTTTCCGACCTTACTCACAATAGGGTAGGGACCAACGTACCTAGGGGACAGCTTCCCCCTGATGTGGAACCTCTTCGTACCTCGGAGGGGTGACACCTTCAAGTAGACGTGATCCCCTACTTCAAACGAGACGTCCTTCCGTTTTGCGTCGGCATAGCTCTTCTGCTGCTCTGAGCTATCTTCGGGTTCTCTCGTACCTTGGCGACATTTTCCTCGGCCTCAACAATAGTGGCGGGACCGAAAAAGGTTCGCTCCCCCCCACCTCGGACCACATCAACGGTGTCCGACACTTCTGCCATACGGGGCTTCGAACGGAGCCATCTTCAAGGCGGCACCGGTAGCCGTTGTTGTAAGAGAACTCGGCATATGACGGGCTCTTTTCCCGGTCCGATCCATAGGTCAACACACAAGCTCTCGGCAAGTCTTCTAGTACCGATTTACCCTCTCTGTTTGTCCGTCGATCTGTGTGGGTGGAACGCCGTCTTGTAGTTCGGTGGGTGCCCATAGAAACGTGTAAGCTCTTCCGGGCGAGCGGTGAAGCGGGGCCCTCGATCCGACACAATGCTCCTCGGAGCTCCATGAAGCTTCGGGATGTTGTCCACATACGGTTCGCAAGTCGGCTCACGCCGTAGTTCGTCTTCACCGGCAAGAAATGTGCGACCTTGGTTAATCGATCAACTATCACCCAAATGGAGTCATTTCCTTTTCGCGTGCGTGGAAACCCCACAATGAAGTCCATGCGATATCATCCCACTTCCACGTGGGTATCTCGAGCGGTTGTAGCGGGCCCGGCGGGCCTCCGGTGTTCGGCCTTCACTCGGCGGCACGTGTCGCATCGAGCGACGTATTCGGCAATGTCTTCCCTCATCTTTTCCCACCAAAACCGTACCTTCAGGTCTTTGTACATCTTGGTACAACCAGGGTGGATCGAGTACCGAGAGTCGTGGGCCTCTTTAAGGATCGAGTCCCGAATCTCCTTGTCCTGAGGCACGCAGATGCGGTCCTTCAGCCATAGTGTACCCTGTTCGTCGAGACGATAGTCAACTGCTTTGCCATTCTCCATCGGGCGTTTTACCTCTTGGATCTGCGGACACTCCTTCCGAGCTTGGCGGATCTGGTCTTCGAGTGTGTATTTTACCCGTAAGCGGTTCAGCGCCCCTCCTCCACAATTTCTAAGCGCGGCTTTTCCGGCTCTTCATGCAAGGGCGGGCTGTTCCTCTCGCACCATCGGGTTGTTACGGTAGTGCTTGCGGCTCGGAGCGTCGGCTACGACGTTTGCCTTACCGGGGTGGTAGTGGATGCTCGGGTCGTAGTCCTTGATCGGCTCTAGCCATCTCCGTTGCCTCAAGTTCAACTCGACGGGGTGAAGATATACTTAAGACTCTTGTGATCCGTGTAGATGTCGCACTTGTTTCCCATCGGATAGTGCCTCCATATCTTCAACGCGTGAATGACGGCGGCTAGCTCGAGGTCGTGCGTAGGGTAGTTCTCCTCATGCTTCCTTAGGCGTCGTGAAGCGTAGGCCACTACCTTGCCTCCTTGCATCAACACGCGGCCGAGTCCTTGCCTCGACGCGTCACAGTACACCACGAAGTCCTTGCTCGCGTCGGGCAGGGTCAGGACCGGGGTAGTGGTGAGACGAGTCTTGAGCTCCTGGAAACTGGCTTCGCACTTGTCCGACCACACATACGGTGTGTTGCTCTTCAACAGCTCTGTCATGGGCTTAGCGATCTTTGAGAAGTTCTCGATGAATCGGCGGTAGTATCCGGCCAAACCGAGAAAGCTGCGGATCTCTGTCACGGACTTCGGTGACTGCCACTTGGACACGGCCTCGATCTTGCTCGGATCTACTGCAACTCCTTTAGCTGACAACACATGACCCAGAAATGCGACTTCCTCCATCCAGAACTCACACTTGCTGAACTTGGCGTACAAGCGATGCTTGTCCCCGAGCTTTTCCCGGTACGATCCTCGGGTGCTCCTCGTGCTCTTCGCTGTGCGGGAGTAGACCGGTATATCGTCAATGAAGACGACGACACACTTGTCCAACTCATCCATGAAGACCTTGTTCATCATGTTCATGAAGTACGCCGGGGCATTGGTGAGGCCAAACGATACGACCGTGTACTCATATTGCCCATATCCGGTCACGAATGCCGTCTTGTGGATGTCCTCCGGGCGGATCTTCATCGGTGATAACCCGACCGGAGATCAATCTTCTTCGAAGTACTTGGCTTGCCTCGGCCGATCCATCAAATCATCAATCTGGGCGGTGGGTACTTGTTCTTGATGGTCACCGCGTTCAGGGCGCGGTAGTCGACGCACAGACGTTGCGTCCCATCCTTCTTCGGTACGAATAATGCCGGTGACCCCCAGGGTGAGGCACTCGGCCGAATGAACCCTTTCTCGAGTAGCGAGTCTAGCCTCCGCCTTCGGCGGCTTCAGCTCAACCTGCGCCATACGGTACGGACTCTGGGCTATCGGCGCCGTTCCCGGCACCAGGTTAATCACGAACTCCACATCTCGATCAGGAGGCAACCCGGGCAACTCCTGCGGAAACACATCCTCAAACTCACGGACTGCGGCACGTCCGATATGGCCTTCGTGTGAAGGCTGTATACGGCCGGTATGTCTCGAGACTTCATTGGCTCGAAGGTCACCCTTGTCCGTCGGGGTGCGGTAGTGTCACCGGCCTCGGTGAAGTGGAGATGACACCTTTGTGGGCGGTGATCCAATCCATTCCCGGTATCACGTCGATACCATGGGATGGCGGCACGGTAAGATCCCCATAGAATGCGTGACCTTGGATGACCACTTCCACTCCTTTGCACGGCGGGGTGCATCGGATATCCCCGAGCGGAGAGCTCGTGATGATGGGCATCGTTCGGGTGGTTGTAAGGAGGGAAAGTTTACTCACGAACCGAGAGGTGATGTAAGACCCGGTTGCACCGGTGTCAAAGAGAACCGGAGCGAGAAGTACCACAAACCAGAAACTTACCGATCACGACGTCGGGGGCATCGGCGGCCTCCTCCTCGGTGAGGTAGTTCGGCCGTCCACGGCCCGGCGGCGGGGGCGGTGCGGCTGAGGAGGTCGGCCTCCTGGAGGCGGTGCCCTCGCGGGAGTGGCGGCGGCCTTCTTGTCGGGGCGGTCGTAGGACTTGTGGCCCGGCTTGCCACACGCGAAGCGGTGACGGTGAAGCCTCTGCCGGCGGGTCGCACGATGCTCGGTGGAGCACGGGTGTAGCCTCCCGGTCTGGCGGGGATAGCCGAGGTTCCTCCCCTCGGGGGAACGAGCTACGTCCACTACCTCCGAAGCCACACCCGAGCTGGTTGTGCCCGGGCGGTAGCTCCCCCCTCGGCATGTTGCTCCGTCCGCTTCTCGGCCACGGAAGGATCGGTCAGGTTGATCCCGATCTCCCATCCTCTTCTTGCCCCTCATGCGTTCCTCGTGGCCCCTCCTCTCGTCCTCGACCGCGATGGCGCGGTTGACGAGATGGCGCAGGGACTTGTGCTCACTCGCCTTCAGTGCACGGCGAAGACCGTGGTGAAGGCCTCGCAGGAACCAGAAGCTGCTTCTTCGGTCGGTGTTGGTGTCGTCGGGGGCGTACCGCATCATCTTCATGAAGTGACGCTCGTACTCCTCGACCCTCACCGCACCCACGAGTCATGGTGCGGAACTCCTGCGCCTTACGGACCGGCGGCTCGTCGGGAAGGTGCGCTCGCGGAACGCCTCGCGGAACTCCGGCCGGGTGATGAATGCGGGTTTGGGTGGGTGGCGGTGTAGTTGTCCCACCACGCCTTGGCGGGACCCCCGGGCGGGTGCGCGGCGATAGCGACACACTCCTCGTCGGAGCGGACGGTGAGGTCGAGCTTGGTCTCGATCACCCTCGGCCGGTCGTCGGCTTCGAGTGGGTCATCCGAGTGGGCGAAGGTGGGGGCCTTCGGGCGGATGAACCTCTCGATCTTCCGCGTGAGGTCCTCGTCTGCGGAGCGACGCGATTCCCACCGTTGCCACGGTGCTCCATGGCCTCTGCCATCCTGCGCATCGGGCGAGTACGGAGTGCCATCACTTCCACCGGAGTTAGGTGGGGGTGGTGGTGGCCGTTCCGGCTCGGGGCCGGCCTTGCGCGGTTGCTCCTTGCTCAACCTCGGCCTCGGGGTTCTCGGGCGGAGGTGGTGGTGCTCCATCACCTCGGGCCCTAGCCCCCAAAGCTCCTCCACGCGAGGGGTGGACGGCCACGGCCATGGCCGCGTCCACGCCCCGGCCGGGCTTCTTCCTCGGCGGGCGCCTCCTCGAGGCGAGCTATCGGCCGGTTGGAGCGGCGGATCGACATCCTTACGAAAACATAAGGGAAAAGAGAGGTGTTTACGCACGTCACTCACCAACTCACACATGAGTCTTAAGCATTCAAGAAAATAGTTCTAATTATAACCTACACTCAAGTAGAAGATGCATTAAGACGCAAATAACATCATTAAGATCCAAGCACACGGCAAACATGATTATTACACTTGCTCCCCGAGGGTGACTCGGACCTTGGGGCAGCAGCAACAAGTCAACGATCTAATACATCGGTACAATCTCAAAAGGGTAGTGTCTACATGGTGTGGCATGACTCTCTTCATGCACGGAACATGCTCGCGGCTGCATGGAACATCTCATGGAAACTACTAGCATAGAACACTACTCTAGGTCATGCCTCTGCTCGGCTCTCTACTCCGTGCGTGCCCGCTGGTACGTGACGGGGTAGCGGTCCTCGGTGGGGTAGTCCGGCGGGAAGATCCGGGACACCAAGGTGTGAGCCTCTCGAACCTCCTCGGTCTCGACGGGGGTCGGCGGACGGGCCATCGGGCACGGGTGGAGCTTGAGGCGTGGCCGGGTGCGGCTCGAAGGTCTCGGTGCGAATCTCTCGGCGAGACTCGGGGGGTAGCTCTCCGTTGAGCTCGAAGAGCTCGTCCACGCGGAGCGAGTCGGCGTCCTCCCAAGTCCTCCTCGGTCTCTCGGCCTTGTCCCTCGGGTAGACGGCCGTGCGTGTGAGCCACGCGATGTTGGCGACGTTGTCCGCTCTGCTCTTCTCCGGCTTCTCCACCGGAGCCGCTCACACCCGAGCGAGGTGAGCGCGCACCGTGAGCGAGGTCGTCCTTGCGCTCGAGCTTGTCCTTCGGCTGTTCGACTCGCGGTCGACTGCGTAGGTCCTCCTTGGCGTGCGGCATCTCCTCCCCGGTGTCCACCCTCTCCCTCTCGGAGCGTAGCGGGGACGGTGGTCGCGTGGTCGAGGCTCAGCTCGAGGCCGGCGAACACGATGGCGTAGAGCGGTGTTCTCCCTCTCCCGGCTCGGCGCGGCGGGCGGCGTCGGGAGCGCGTCGATGGTGGCGTCCCCGACCGGCCGTAGAGGGTACGTGACTCGTCCTCCGGTCGGCGCGCGTACTTGTCGAGGTCGACCAAGTAGGCGGCGGTCTCCACCAAGGTCTCGTCGGTCTCGCGGAAGGGGAGCGGCGTCGACGTCGTCTGGATCCCCTCGTACGAAGGAACTCCGTCCACGAGCGGTGCGAGGCGCCGGTAGTCCGGGGGTAGCGGCCGAAGAGTCCCGGTCTCGAAGGAGGCGCGGTGCGTGCGAGTAGGCAGCCCGGGGCACGGCGGCGGGGCGACGTCGAGCGCGGTCGCGACGGTGAGTGCGGCGGCGCGGAGACCTCTCCCTTAAACCCGGGGAGACTCGGGTGAGGGAGCACGGCGACCGTGCGAGCACCATCCGCCCGATCACGGCGGGTACGTACTCGGCGCGGTACGTGACGTGGGTCGGAGGGACTCCAAGCCCGAGAAGGGCCCTCTCCATCCGGTGGCGGATCGCCCGCCGGGTCTCGGGGGTGATCTCCGCGACCTGGTGCTCCATCTCTGTGAAACACAAGAAATTTCGTCGGCGCGGGTGAGTAAGAAATTTTCAAAGAGGGAACGAGTTTTATAACATAGCTCAAGGGTATAACTATAAAGGTAGAGCGTATAGAGTCCCATCTCTATCGACCTTTCCTAGGGATACGTGCTACGGTCAAGCATGGCTCGGTACCACACAGCAAAACCCCGGATTTTCATAGAAAACCCGAATCCTGTACCATCGCGATAGTCCCTGGATCGGTGGCTATCGCGTACGAAACGTCTCACGAGAATGTTACACAAAGTCATACATCGCATCACATAAAGTTAATAGCACATTAATTTATTACATGTCCATTATGGAGTACGTCATTACAAGCCTCTTGGCTGAATCGGAGTGAAAATTCTACGCGGCGGTAGCTATCTTCTCGAAGGGTCTCCATCTTTATTCTTCCCGCCACGGGCAACTCGAGCGAAGCGACGTATCCCTCAGTCGTACCATCCGTCGGCGTTGCAGTCGAAGTCGGACTCGTACCCTGCACACCCAAAGTCTATCCCCAAGGAGTGGGATAGGTCCACGTCACCAACCGTATGCAGCTTTAAGTGGCCTAAATTCTAAAGGGAAAAGAAAGTAGACAAGGAATCGGCGTGGTTTCCTAAGCGACGAGCGAGAGAGTATAAACAAGGTATCTCCATCGGTATCCCAAAACCCAAGTCTCTCAACACATCCCGGATCCAGCGGGTCACCCGGAAGACCCGTCACCGGCTCCTACTCTGTCTAGGGGCGATGCGAGAACTCCCTCTCCTCGCATCTCAATGATTACAACCGGATCGACGAGGTAGATGGAGCCTCTCTCCTCTAGCCTGCTATAACCACGTCTCACCACACTCTCACCTAAAAGGGGGAAGTAGAAATCCCAAAACATGAGGAACGAACATGTCTTCTAGGCGGTGTCCATAACCGAGGACGCGGCTATAGCTATAGATCGAACAACTGCGCGAGTGTGTACACCGTACCCATCCGGAATGGTACCGGCCGGTGTACGGCCGACCGAGCCCATCCTACGGCGAACTCTCGGTAGCTACGAACCCATCCCCGCATCCGGCCCTCAAAGTTGTCCCCCCCTCGGAAGGGACTACACCGGAACCGTGAAATGCTCCGTGTGGCCACACGGGAGTCGCTACGAGAGGGTGGTCTCACCTCCACCGCTCCCCCACCGATACCCCGCTATCCATCCTAAGCGAGGTATGGTTCCGCACTTGCCGAGCTCAACACGGCCCTATCCCCACTCTCGGCGGGGTGGTGTGTACGATGTCCTATAAACAAGTTGATCCACTCGATTTCGGACGGGGCGAGCTCATGTCCTCCAAGCGCACGAAAAACCCCAACACCTAGGCTCCGAAAACCGTAACGGAGAGGGATGCACCGAGGAGTGCACCCCTATCCCCGATCCTAGATCGGTTGTTTCGAGCTCACCCCCGCCAAAGTACCCAAAACGCCTTCTCCCCCGGTTTCTACCCCACACATGCATCGCGAAGCTCGGCGCACATACACGCCCACATAAACATATATAGTAGTAGTAGGACAATCAAGGACATGGTAACTAAAGAGGCGATTGCAAGGTTCATCAACATGCATACATAAATTAAAGCGCTAGCAATACTACTCGCAATGCCTAATGGGTAGTTCGAATCGGTCGGGCGTGAACCGGGGTCGGGTAGTCCTCCGCGGCGAAGTCGTCGGCGTAGTTGTACTCCGACTCGGCTCTCCGGCTCCTCCCGCTCCTAGTAGCGCGAAAAAGAAAATAAACGGCGGTCCTATGGCAACTTCAATCCAAATAAGAGCAATTAAGATCCAAAACGGGAACAACCACCCACCCATCCCGTAGCTTGAGATTTTAGAAATTTTTCCGGAAGAGGTTTCGTAATTTTCGGAGTAAAAATGGATTTTCTAGGATTTTTAGAAGGGAAAAGGATTTTTTCTGGGAAATTTTAAATAAAAGAAAACCCTTCCTTTTCGACCGGCCGCACGGGATCCCGGATCCCGAGCTGCGGCCGGGCTTCCCGTGGCCGCGGTGCGGCTTGGCCCGCCCGCGGCCGGCCCGCGGCCGATCCGGCGGCGGCCGGTGCGGCGGGCGCGGTGCGGCCACTGTGTGGCGGGGGTTCGAGTGGCGGGCCGCACCGGATCCCGCGGATGCGCACCTGCGGCCGCGCGCATGTGTGGGCGCCCGTGTGCGTAGGTCCTAGGGGTTATTCCCCCCGCGTGCGTGGTGTTCGACGAATTGCCCGAGACGGCGGCGGCGCGCGGCGGCGGCTCGCCGGCCGGCGAGGTGCGCTCGGGCCGGGCCCGCGGCGGACGACCGGAATGAGGGTGAGGTGCGGCGGGGCTTGGTCTTCCCCCTTACTCGTGCGCGGTCTTGGCCAAGGATGGGCGGCGGCGTGGCGAGACGGGGAGTGGCGGCGACGGCGTGGGCGGCGGCGCGGCGAGGGTCGCCGGCGACGGCGCCAATCGAAGTCCAGCGCCCAGATTTGGTCGTGACGGGACCTACGGGCGCGAGTCGCCTTGGGCGGGGTTTTCCCCCCTTAGGTAGCACTGGAACGGCTCTTGCCCTCCGCGGCAGAGCTCTGGCCGGCGGCGGCGCACGGTGCGAGCACGGCTCCGGCCTAGGGTGGCTCGCGCGCGTGCGCACGGGTGTTGACGCAAAATGTGCACTCGGCGCCAAACACACGGCAAGCCGAAAGGCGGCTTCGCACGCGCGAGAGAGAGAGTGACGTGCCGGTCAATTTTTTTCCCGAAAATTAACAAAAGATAAAACGGTTAAATACCAAAGCTTGGAACTTACGGGTGGTACCGGGCGGTTCCATATTTACGGCTAAAAGCCAACCAAGACGACATGTAGCTATGCGAAGCTACCCGTCAAAGAACCACGACCATTCGGGTAACCGCAAAGGGAAAAAGAACATTGCCGAACGGGTGACGTAAGCATGACAACGATCGATCTTTGAATAAACATGGATGCATGTGCAAAGCCATGACCGATCTTCATGAAGATTAACATTAAATGAAGTAAAGCACGGACATGATCATGTATTAAATGAGCATGCATAGATCAAAGCACTAGTCTACCGCATGTCTAGGTACTTTAAGATCCGTCGGGTACGATCACAAACAAATCTATCCACCGCATGATACAACTTGCATGAAAAACGTACCACTTCCCGCAAATAGATCTATCCACCGCATGATACAACCTAAATACGGAAAGCTAAAAGCATACATCACTTAAGGCACTAACGAGGCACGTGATCTACTCGTGAAAATATAACCGAATACGGCTGAACAGCCGATCCAGGGTCCATGAAGAAGGAACAAACATTACCACGTGAATAAATCTATCAGACTGAATTGGAAACCTAATCCACCGGATGACTAGCTCCAAAGCAACCCAAAAACCTGCATCTACCGCATGATACCCGGTTCTTTCAAGATTTATACGCACAAAGCAAGCTTGAACCCACAACACGTGACAACCTAGATCGATTCGGTTTCGGCTATCAGAGAGCACAAGATCCACGCGTCAAAGACACGAAACCTGCTCTTGCACGGATCTTAAGAGGAAAAGAGCCGATCCAAACCCATCTAGATTGGGCAAGAGTGTATTACATGAATTAAAACATAAAGTAAAACTCATGATAACACGGGGTAACTTAATGAATCTCTTGGATCTTGCCAAAATCCAATAGAGCCGATAACTAGCTTCGAGCTAAATCTTAGCCTACCGCATGGCTCATGATCTAACAAGAAACCCTCTTGAACCAAGCTTGAATCTACCGCGTGACACGAAGCATGGTAACAAGACTACTTGCATCAGATCTAAATCCACCGCATGATACTAGACATGATACAAGGTTGCCGGTACTCACGGAGGTCGACGGATCGATTGGTCCTCTCGAAGAACTCGACGACACGACAAGGGACTCTAGGGTTTGGCGTAAGGCCGGTGTGTATTGAAGAATGAACGTGTCTGTTACATACATCCAGGGATCGTATTTATACCCTGCTGATTACAACCGCGAATGGATTCATTGCCTAACTAAACTTGATCGCCTATCCATCCATTCGCTTCCTCTGATTGAGCCACGTCATCGTCCAATCCCGCAAAATCAGCTCTCTTGTTCTTTTGCCGGCCGGAGCGGATAGCCGACCGCGGATCCTTCCCGCCGAAAATCTCTCGAAAATATCTTTCCTTCCACCGGACGAACTCTTTTTCGAATTGGACCCACATGTCATACTCCTTACCAAATTTTGGTGTTAACACATGCCCCTTCAATTGTGGGATAAAAGTAATTTTGTTCCACAATTGACTCTAGCCACGAATCCTTGAGCCAAACTCGTCAACACTTTGTTCTTCGCAATCCGCCGGATTCTTCGTTCAGATCCAACCCTAGATCCCCTTCGTTCCGAGCTCGAATCTCCAATGGCAACTCAGAACCAAGCTGCTCAGGTAAATTCACCCCTCCAAACCTCTGTTCGGCATTAGGTTTTCAATTTTACCTGAGATTTTCCTCTTCCGCTCTCCTCCAGGAACCTTCTACTGCTCTTTTGATTCCTATTGAGGCCAACTCGCAGTCTTATTATCTTGGCCCCGAAGGGAATCCAGATCCCCGAGATTTTATTGCCGCTGAATCTCAGAGAATCCCTTTCAAGGTAGCTTTATCTCCACCTCCCTAGTGGCAAGATGCGTTCAAGAACTGGCCTTTGCCCCCAATTGCGAGTCGGAAGACTTGGTATCGGAGGATTCTTGCGGATAAGAGCGGATTGACCAATCTGGATGCTCTCCGCATTGCTCAATGTCTGGAGTTATCCTTAGCTGAGACACCCAAGAATGAAGATCTTCTGATAGCCGCATGCCACTTCTGGTCAAATGGCGTCAACGCCTTCCTTTTTGGGCACGACCCAATGTCTCCAACTTTAGCCGATGTGTACATGATCACCGGCCTCGACATCACCGGGTCTGTCCAGCCTTGAAACTTCAAAAATTCCTCACGCCAGACAGGGGTAAAGCCAGGGAATGGCTACAAGAATTATATTTTGAAGCACATGAGAGACAATCCCCTTGGCGAAGTTGAATACAGAGCCTTTTTGAACATGTGGTTATGCGATTTGTCTTTGCGGCAAGGCTAACGAACCCACTTTGAATCATATCGCAATGGCGATCCATCTGGCTAGTGGCAATCGCCTTCCTCTGGGAAAATTCCTCTTGGGCAGCGTATACCATATGCTTCATCAGACCGTTACCCAAATGTACACCAGCCAGAGGATAACGTGCGTCAATGGCCCTTGGTGGTTTGTTCAAATTTGGCTGCAGCTTCACATGCATCAGATTGTAGGCGTCGACTTGAATTCCAGGTTCTTCCCTTGGTCCAATCCCCCTGAAGGAGAGCTTCAAGTCACCAGAGGATGCCAAAGCTATGGAGAAGCAACTTCAGCGTTATCGTTCGGCCAGATATCACCCGGCTCTTCGAGTTGTTCTTCAAAGGCTTCCCCAATCCTCTTTGGCTCCCTTATCTAGGCTATGACACTCTGACCTTCCCTGTCGAGTTCTCCTTTGAGCCCGGCCATCAAGATGGGAGATTCTTGGAAATCTTTAATATCATAATCCGCCCATGCATATTACCGGCCGAGTTCAATGGAGGGAGGCGGAATGCCGTACTTATGAGTACTACCGGCCTAATGTAATGGCCGGAGCAGCTTGGATGCGGTCGGATGCCCCCAAGATTGTTTCGCATGAATTCCTCAAGCCCGGGGAGGAAATCAAAGAACCGATGCAAGGTGCGGCGAGTTATTAACTATGTGTGCGGTCCCACTTTGTCTACACATGTCCTTTTGTGCCTGCAACCATAGCTCACCCCACCTTCAATTCATGGTGGCAAGAATTCCATGACCACATCTTTAGTGAACCGTTCATGTGTTCTGTGCAGAATTGGTGCCTGATTTCCTGCCGACCTCAGAGGTAACACAACGAGCCCTTGGATCAAACACTTCTTCTCCATTCATGATTTTGACCTTCATCTTTTGCCCACGAACACGACACTCGCCCCTCGAGCCAGGGTAATCACTTATAATGCCGAAGGCCCGATTTCAGCACTGGGGTTTAAATCCACAACCCCGCATCAATTGATGGCCGGGTACGCTACTACGGATCCCGCGTCTTTCTAGCCTCGCTGAGACGGGAGGCAAGGTCTGCACCTGATTGCCCCTCCAAGTGCCAAAAGGAGAAGAACTGTCAAAAAGGTGCTTGTTGAGGTAAAACCCTTTACCTTCTTGATTACCAAGTCACTCTGTTCTTGATGGATCATATTCATTGTGCATTTTCAGACCAGAGCCCAACATTCTTCAGAACCAGCACCTGCCGATGCTCCATCCACTGGTATGACTTTTGCTGTTCTTTCTCAAGGATGAGCACTGGCACTTATCCCTTCAATTGGACATTTGCAGAAGAAACTGTGGGAGAACCACTTGTAGATGTCCCAGTGGTTCAACAGGCGAGCCCTTCCAGGGTTGAATTGCCTATCCCAGTAGAGATCTCATCTTCGTCACCCTCTGCAGAAGCAGTACGTTCTCCAGAGATGAATCTCCCAACTCAACCGGAGCCACCAAATTCCCCCAGGATGCCATCGCCTATCAGTCAGGCAGCAATGACCAACCCAACAGAGGAGGATCCAATTCTTCACCAGCCAGAAACTCACGAGTCGCTGATTGCTGCATCAGCATCTCCTGACTTGGAGGTTTCGGCTCTACTCGGGACGCCTCTTCCGTCTGCGATTGCCCCCGCTCAAGAAACCGCTCATGAGGTGCCCAATTCCGCTCTTGATTTCGATACCTTGATGCTAGCATTCTCACCTCGGCAATGTTGTTTCCAGGGTCACGACCCGTCATCATCGAGCTTGCCGTCAGAGGGCCCATCAACTGCCGAGGTGATGAGAGAAATAAACCGGCCATTTGCCCAGATGAAGTGTTGCCCAACCTCAAAGAAATTGCAGCCTGGCTAGAAAAAGACGTTCAGGATCAGCTCAATGATCTTCGCCATTTTGAAGAGATGTTTGAGCCCATTAGTCGCAAACTTCCCGATGACATCAGAGCTTTTCTATCGTCCGTCTACGACTTAGAGCCCTTCTATGTTCCCTTGAGGCGCACTTGGAGGAAATTGCGCCCCTGTCCGGCCATTGAAAAGGAGAAAACTGATGCTGAACATGCCATGAACGGGGTACAATCCCAAGCAGAAAGCTATAAAGATGCCTTGGCTGACCTGCAAGCTTCTTACGATTTGAAAGTCGCCAGAAAGGCTGCTCTAGAGGTAGAATTGAGAAGCCTGTCAGCGGAGATGGAGATTGACCAGAAGAAAATAGCCGATCTTCCTGGATTGATAGCAAAAACCGAAGCAGAGGTAGAATCGGCTGTCACCAGAGTAAAGCAATGCGATGCAGAGCTCACTGGCTTAGCTGGTGCCCAAAAGAACTACCAGGAGATCCTGGATAATTCCAACTTGATAATATCCAATGTTCGTCACGCACTCGCAAAACTCCTCAGTGCTTGAATGTCCTTATTGATGTATACCGGATTGGTCGTTCTTGTAATATTTCCTTTGCGATTTGTTCCCTTTCCTTTGCGTACTTTGAGATGTAATGTTGAACGACCCATTCGGTAGTGAAATGCCAACTCCCGAAAAACACCTTGATTTCCTTTAGCCGAAACAATCGATCCGCACGCGTTTCAGCTTAGAACTCCAAACGACCCACCGGCGGGTTGGTCAAGGAAATCTTTCCACCTTCCGATTTTATTGGGACGTGCGCCACGATCCACAGCCACGACTCGAAGCCACGATTCATCCTGCCAGGCCTATAAATGTTAACATAGGTGCCCCTAGCTCTCCACCAGGCCTTCTAGCTCTCGAATCTTTGCCAATCTTTGGTCTTCTTGTAAACAGTGCACATCCCCAAACCGCAATGGTGCGCCGCCTCAACCGCCGCCGCGCCTCCGACGAGGCTGAGGGAAGCAGCGCTAATGCGCGCAGGCGGTGATGATCATCAATTTCTCCTCGTCGATCTTCCTTTTGATCTTCCTTTGCCTTGACAATCATCTCCCTTCTTCAGGTTGATTCAGTGGAATCCGCCTCGCGCGCCGGCCAATCAGCCCCTCCCTGACGACTCTTCGGAGTCCGATGGCCACTCCCCGGTACCGTACGGGGAAGCAGACGCTATTCGCTTCAAGGAGGAGCTAGAGGCGTCCCGTCTTGAGCTGGAGGACGTCTCCAAAAAAGCGGGCGTGGCCGAACTAGAATGGGAGGACCGGCGGAACAATTGCCGGAGGCCATCGATGGTATGGCTCGATTCTTGATTCAGCCCAGCCTTTGATGCTAATCCTTTCTTGTTTGTCTTTTGCGGCCGTGATGCCGAGCTCAACCAGCTAAAGGCGCTGGTAGAGCAACTGGCGGAGAAGGTGAACGCTCACGGCGACACGCGGCGGAGCGCCTGGCCGCGGTGGAGCGCCGCATCGACGAGGTGGCCGTCCATGGCGTTCGTTTGGGCACCACCTTGGGCCTGGCTGCGATGGCGACGCATACGGACGTCGACTATTCCACCAGGCCGCGTGGCTTCCAGGGCGGCGCGCCGGAGGATATCGACGAGATCGAGCTCATCCTGGAGCGCCTCGACGGCCACGGCGACGCCATTGCCGAAATTACCCATCCCCAGTCTGTGTTGAACAGACTCTTTGACTAGATTGTACTAGGGATGTGTAAATGTCGGCAATATATGATGAACTTTTGGATTCTCGCATTTGTTCCGTGATATTTCCCTTCGCATTTGCATCCGTGAATTCGTCCTCTTTGAATGCATCCGGGAACCGTCTTTAGCCGAACGCTCGCAAACGATCGCCCCTCGGCGCAAGATCCACAAAGGATCCCAATTCGGCAATCCGTAAACACCGTTCAAAAGAAAACCCTTCGCACTCGGTGGAAACCCCCGCCGCTTGGTATTCCAACGGTGTGTACCGGCCGCATCATCACTCCCAATGCGCCTCCTTGGTCAATAAAATAGCCCGTGGGGTGCTCTCGCAAATCCACTCGCACACTCCTCCATCGCTTCTCGTCTCTTCCTTTGCGCCGAGAAGAAAAACCCCAACGCCATGGACAAGGGTAAACGGCCTCGGGGGAGCGGCTCGTCAAGGAAGCGTACGATTCGGAAGTGAGTTCTTTCTTGATCTGCTCCTTGTCCTCCTGCTTGATTTTCGCTTCATGTTTTCCTCTGCCTCTTTCAGCCTTGATTTGCTTCCTGAAGAGGTCATCGGAACCGAAGATGTTCCTGAGTACATCTCCTCCGATTCTTCTCCTGAGGCGGAGGATGCCACGCCTGAGCAAAGGGTCATTCATCAGCTGCGCCGCCGTGCCCGGCACCTGGAGCGTGACCTCAGGGACATGTCCGTCCGCTGCCAAGCCGAACGCGAGCGTCGTATGGCGCTGGAAGCGCTAGTAGGGGGTAAACGCTTCTGTCCCCCTTCATGTTTGCATCTGGATTTCTTGCCCCTAACCTTGATTCTTTTGCTCCAGATGTCTCTGACAGGTACAGCAACCTGAAGGCGGCCTGGGATAGCTTGGTAGAGGCCGCCAATCGTGGTCATCCTCGTGCGTTCCAAGTCGCCGTCACGGTGGTCCCGGAACAAGCGAAGAGGGAGCAAGAACTCGAAGAAGTAAAGAAAAGATTGAATCATACTTTCGCTTCTTTCTCCACGCCTTCTGCTTCCCTCCCTTAGGGGACTTGACCTTCAGGGCTGCTATGTGTAATCCTGCAAGAAACCAGTTGTAGTGTAGTATTGAGCTAAGGGCAATGCATCAGGCACTGGCCATTTTCTCTTGTTCATGGATTTTTTTGTTCTAAAGGCGGCCTCATCCTTGAGCGCCGGCTGTTTCTGTGTCAGATGTGTATAATCATCGATCGATTTCAATGCTAGGATAATACTTCTTCAGATATCTTCCATTTATTGCGGCGGAAAACTCTTCTCCCAGTAAAGTTTTCAATATGTATGCATTACCTGGGACGCATCTGACCACACGAAAAGGCCCCTCCCAGTTAGGGGACCATTTGCCGAATTCACTGTATTTAGTTCCAATCGGCAGTAGCGCTTTCCAAACTAGATCGCCTTCTGCGAATTGCTTCACCTTCACTTTCTTGTTATAGTATTTGGCGACCCGCAGCTTGTTTTTCTCGATGTTCTCCAGGGCCCTGAGACGGATCATATGCAAATCTTCTAACTCATCCATCATTAGGCCACTGTAATCCTTGGAGCTCAAATCGTTTTGTAGCACTACTCTCCTTGACTCTGATTGCATTTCCCAGGGCAGGATCGCGTGATGCCCGTAAACCAACTCGTAAGGAGAAGTCTTTGTGGCTCCATGGGGGGCCATTCGGTAAGCCCACGGCGCTTCACCGAGTACCGAATGCCATCTCCTCGGCTTCGGTCGATCTTCTTCTCGTATAAGCTTGATCATGATCTTGTTAGAAGCCTCTCGCTTGACCATTAGCTTGGGCATAGTATGGAGAAGAATTAAACAGTTTGATTCCCATGCTTTCGGCAAAATCTCTCGAATTCCAATGACACGAATTGTGCCCCTTGGTCGGTGGTAATCGTCCGAGGAATCCCAAATCGATAGATGATGTGTTCCTTGACGAATTCGATCATGTTTTCTGACGTCACCTTCTTGAGTGGGATTGCCTCGACCCATTTGGTGAAGTAATCTGTAGCCAAAAGCACGAACTTATGCCCCTTGCTAGATGGCGGATTAATTTGGCCAATCAAGTCCATACCCCAGCCCCTGAATGGCCATGGCTTGATGATGGGATTCAATGCTGATGCAGGGACTCTTTGAATATTCCCGAACCTCTGGCAATCTTGACACCCTTTATAATACTCAAAGCAGTCCTCTAATATCGTCGGCCAAAAGCACCCAGCTTGCCTAATAACCCATTTCATCCGATAGGCCGATTGGTGCGCTCCACATATCCCATCGTGCACCTCGCTCATCATGTTCTTGGCTTCTTCTGGACCCAGGCATCGTAGCAATACCCCGTCTAATGATTTATAGAATAAATTATCATCCAGAAGAACGAACTTGATTGCCTTGTACCTGAGTTTCCTGGAGACTTTTCGGGATGGATCTTTCAGGTAGTCAACGATCTCTTTCCTCCAATCATTTTCTGCAAGATCCGTCCCTAGTGCACACACCTCGCAAAGCAAATGCTTCTTGACTCTCCTTGTAACCAGAAGCGCTCTGAGCCAGCCTGTTTGCTTCCTCGTTATGCTCTCTAGGAATGTGCTGTAAGGTTACTAACGGGAAGCCCTTCAAGATCTCCCTGCACTCTTCGTAGTAACTCCTCAGCGCTTCGCTCCTGCACTCGTATTGGCCGTTCAATTGCTTGATTACCAATTCGAATCTCCATAGATCTCAACCGAGACGGCCCCGACTTCTCTCAAATATTGAAGCCCTCGAAGTAGTGCTTCGTATTCAGCTCGGTTATTTGTGACAGTGGGTTGTATAGGAATGGCGAATTCAAACATCTCACCTCTGGGCGAAATTAGCAGGATCCCTACTCCCCCCACCTTTGCCACATGATGACCCGTCAAAGAATAAAGCCCATGGGGTAATTTCAAGCAGATCAATCGAAGGGTCACGGTGTTCAGTTATAAAATCGGCAATGACCTGACCTTTGATGGCTTTTGCCGATTCGAACTTCAACTCGAATTCTGATAGAGCTAAAATCCATTTGCCAACCCGACCGTTCAAAATTGGCATAGATAACATATGTTTTATCACATCAAACTTCGAGTATACAGTGCATTCGGCATTCAACAAGTAGTGCCGAAACTTTGTACACGAGTAGTATACGCAAAGACACAACCTTTCTATAGCCGAATACCTGGTTTCAGGATCAAGTAGTTTTCGGCTAAGATAAGCTACTACCCGCTCCTTGCCTTCGAATTCTTGAATAAGGGCCGATCCAATAGTTTGGGTATCGGCCGCCACGTACAACTTGAAAGGCTTATTCGGTTGAGGAGGAACCAAAGACCGCGGCTCCTTCATGTATTGCTTGATTTCCTCGAAAGCCTTTTGTTGTTCGTCGCCCCATGTGAATTTCGATCCTTCTTTAGCTTCAAAGCAACGGGAGAGAATGGCAACACCTTCTGTGATAAATTTGAGATGAACCTTCTCACAAAGTTGATCTTGCCGAGCAGTGATTGCAACTCCTTGAGGTTGGTTGGAGGAACGACTTCATCAATGGCTTTCATGCTCTTTTTGCCAACTTCGATCCCTCCTTCGTGGACCAAAAACCCCAAGAACTCTCCAGCCGACACCCCAAATGCACACTTGTTTGGATTCATCTTTAGACCGTGCCTCCGGGTGCACTCCAGGGTTTTCTTCACATCTTCCAGATGGGTGTCATGACTTAAGGACTTGATCACTACGTCGTCAATGTAGATTTCCACGGTCTTGCCGATCAACTCATGAAAAATGTAATTCATGGCCCGCTGATAGGTTGCACCGGCATTTTTCAACCCAAATGTCATGACGATCCATTCGAATAGGCCTATATGGCCAGGACATCTAAAGGCCGTCTTCGAGATGTCTTCTATTGCCATAAAGATCCGATTGTACCCGCGTTGCCATCCATGAAGCTAATCACCTTGTGCCCAGCAGCGGCGTCAATCAACAAATCGGCAATAGGCATCGGGTATCCATCCATGGGAGTAGCTGTTTAGGTCCCCGAAGTCTATGCAAACTCTCATTTTTCCATTTTTCTTATACACGGGGACGATGTTAGAAATCCACTCCGCATATCGCAGGGGCCGAACGAAGTTTGCGTCAAGTAACCTCTCGATTTCTTTCTTCACATCGGCCAATACTTCATCCTTGTAGATTTTCCGGGGCGGTTGCTTATATGGCTTGAAACCAGGCTTGATTGGCAACCGGTGCTCGACGATGGATCGATCCAATCCGGGCATCTCCGAGTAATCCCGGTGCGAAGCAATCTTTATATTCTTTGAGAAGCTCAATTAAGTTCCCCCGAAGTCCGGCCGCAAGTTTGCACCGATGAACGTCGGCCTTGGTTTATCACCGTTTCCAATGTCAACTTCCTCCGGCCTTATCGGCCGACATAAATCCTCGTCCTAACTTGCCATCGGTGCCATCCACGGGGTTCTCCATTAAAAATTACCGTAAGAGCCGACCGCTTGAATCGGGCCGTTGGTCGCCGCCGACGAGTTCAACGAGACCTTCTCCCCGGTCCTTCCCCGAGAAGCAATCGATGCCTTGGTACTCCGCAAGGCCGGTTCCATGTTAGCCACGCTCACGGAGTCATCCGCCCGGACGACCTCGATTTCATCGTCCACCCACTGGATCGCCCTCGTTGATGCATAGTGGATGGGACGCAGCGGTTGGCGTGGATCCGGTCCCGCCCAAGCGAAAGAAGCCGTAGGCTCCCTTCCCTTCGATGACGAAAAAGGTAGTGAGCAACGTCTTGGACCCGATCATCAAGTCCACGTGAGCGCATCCTTTGGTGTCCGAGGGGTTCCGGCGAAGTCGTTTAGGATGATGCTTGTTGGTGTCGGATCGCTCGGGGTCATGCCAAGCTTCCCGAAGGTGGTGTACGGCATTACGTTGATCGCCGCGCCACCGTCGACGAACATCTTGGTCAATGGCTTGCCATTGACGTACCCCCTCAAGTACGGCGGCCTCATGTGGCGATTCTTGGCCGGCTTGTCGAAGATGGCCTCGCTTGGCAAGCACCGATTGCGCCATCATCTCCTCGGGCGCTCGTCGTCAAAGGAAGCTTCCTCCGCATCACCCGGTTAGCGGGAGCCATGAACTCGTTTGGCGAGAAGTATACCATGCATGCAGGGGCCGGACGCTTCGATCCTTCTGGCTGGTCTTTGGGGCGCCATTTCTGTCTCGTCTGGACCCCGGCTTGCTTCATCTCGCGGTTCCTCAAGCGTTGGACCCGCCTCTTCTGGCTCTTGCGTAGACCGGGTGGGCACCACTGCCCCTTCTGCCAGACGTATACATCTTCGTCCTCCTCCTGGTCATCCCACCTGAGATCAGCTTGGCGCTTCCTGGGGTGATCTATAACCTCAATTTTTTGCCGCCGATCCCCATTTGGGTGAATCCTTCCAAGTCTTTCATGGACGGATCGGCGATTGGCGATTTCGCCCGCCCGTACTCGCATATCCGTCGCCGCATTCGGGACGTTCCTTAATGTGGGCAGCTTTAGGCCCTCATTCCGGCGGTCCCGAAGAAGGCGCATCCCCGAGGGGGCGCGCTCCGCGCGCGCGCGTCGTTCCCGATTCCATCCGCGCGCCTCCTCTTCGGCCGCGCGCCGCTCCTCCTCGTGACGACGCTTTTGGTAGCGCTCCTTTTCCATCCGACGCCGCCATTTGTTGAGGAGAATGCGTGACGTCACCTTGGGTTTAGGCTTGGACGATTCCTCAATCTCGATGTGGCTCTTGAGAACGCGGGGGGCGTCGCCCGCACTTGCTCTAGGGTCACCCGGCGCTCCGGTCAACCGATCCATCTTGCTTGGACTGGCTGAGGTCGGGACCTTGACTTTCCCCTTCTCTTCGCCGTTATCGCGTTGATAGAAAAGCCGAGCATGTTCTCAAGGGAAGGGGTGGCCATCCGGCCTTCATCTTGTTATCGAACTTGAGGTGCCCTTCCCTGGATAGCCTTCGGATCCTCATCCCGAAGACCCCGCAATCGTTGATGGAGTGCGAGTCCCCGTCATGGAAGCCGCAGGAACGTTTCGCTCGACTCCATCGGGCCGAAGCATAGAGTGCCCTTCGAGCGCCTTGATTCGGCCTTCCTTTACCAAGAGCTCAAACAACTTATCGGCCTTTGTGATGTCGAAGTCGTAGGTTCCTTTGGTCCGCCCGACCCACCGCCGATTCATTGTCAAGGGCTCTTTACCCCACAAGATTTCTGCTGCGCCTACCTCCAATTCGTCGTCGAATCCTCGCACAAATCAGCTTTGTCCAAGAATTGGTTGTAGATGTCGCCGATGTCGTGTCGCTTGCCAAACTTGGGGTCCTTCTTGAGGCCATATGCCCGATTGCTCATCAAGGATAACTTCGCGACAGTTGGCCCAAGTTTTCAAACTCCATCCCAAAGAGCTTTTCGCGCACGGCTGGTAACATCCCGGCGACGGCCATATCGACCACCGATCGTCTGGCAAGTTCAATGAGAAGCACATGCCCTTGACTTCTCTAAATCTTCTGAGAAACTCCAGCGGTGTTTCACTGTGCCTTTGCTTCAGGGTGGCGAGATCAATCAACTTCTTCTCAGAACTGCCGCTGAAGTAATGAGCGTGGAATTTACGCTCCAAATCTTTCCACCGGCCACCGACTCAGGCGGCAAGGACGAGAACCACCGAAAAGGCGGGACCCGTCGGCGAGGCGGGGAAGTAGCGAACCCCGAACGTCTCTTCGGCCGAACATTCCCCAAGCCGCATGAGATAACGAGCGATATGCTCGACCGTGCTTGTCTCGTCCCGCCCGAGAGAACTTTGTGAATTCCGTCGGCGGTTTTACCCTTGGTGGCGGGAGCACGTTATAGTACCACTGCGGGAACGGCGGCCCGTAGGTGGGGCCCTCGCATCCTTGGCTTGAGGCCGAACCGATTCTCGCATCAATTCGGCCATCTTGCGTGCTAGGGCATCTTCCTCCCCGAGCGCCCGGCCCGCGCGTACCCCGGGTGCGGGAAGGCGTCGAACGCCCCGTAATTTCCCACTTCATGATAGCCACCGCCGTACAAATTCTTCTGGAGCCGGTTGGTTGACGGAGCTATTCTTCGACTGGGGTCAAGTGGGGCCCCGGGGTGAGCCGAACGCTAGGTCTCCGTACGTAGGCCGGTACGGATTCGGGCCGTTGCACGGGGGCCGACCCGTGCCGCTCCGTGGTGGCGGCGGGATTGGTTGACTTCCCCGAAGCTTGCGGCGGAGGCTGAACCGGCTGCCCCCCGGCGCCTGCGGAGGAGGTTGGAATGTCTCGCTCCCGGAGCTTTGAGGAGGAGGCTGCTGCACCTGGCTTCGTAGCGGCGGCTGAGAGCTTGATTCACCCAGCTCCACGGTGCTCTTTCCGGCGTACGTCTTTCCAAACGCCTGCCCCGCGCCCGGGCCAAAGAGGGCCACCATCATTTGCTGGAGCGACCCGAGGAAAGCTTGGTTGTGCTTGGTGAGCATGTTGTCTACCGATTCCTGGAAGATCCGCGCGCATTCCTCTTTTTCTTGTTGGGTTGTGGCGTCGGTCTCTCCCGGCAACAGCACTCTGGGCAGGCCACTCTTCAGATATGGTACACCACTTCGATTCTTCTTAAATGACATGAGACACTTTTGCTGAAATTGATTCACGGCGTATAGGAGCCGCCGATGTCTTGCTCCGGAGAAAGCTCTTCGATGTTGACATCCAGGAGGTCTGAGACTTCAGGCATCTTGAATCAATTCGGCTGTTGGTCCCACCGGGCGTGCCAAAAAGTGTGTTGACGCAAAATGTGCACTCAGCGCCAAACACACAGCAAGCCGAAAAGCTGGCTTCGCACGCGCAGAGAGAGAGTGACGTGCCAGTCAATTTTTCCTGAAAATTAACAAAAGATAAAACAGTTAAATACCAAAGCTTGGAACTTACCGGGTGGTACCAGGCAGTTCCATATTTACGGCTAAAAAGCCAACCAAGACGACATGTAGCTATGCGAAGCTACCTGTCAAAGAACCACGACCATTCGGGTAACCGCAAAGGGAAAAAGAACATTGCCGAACGGGTGACGTAAGCATGACAACGATCGATCTTTGAATAAACATGGATGCATGTGCAAAGCCATGACCGATCTTCATGAAGATTAACATTAAATGAAGTAAAGCACGGACATGATCATGTATTAAATGAGCATGCATAGATCAAAGCACTAGTCTACCGCATGTCTAGGTACTTTAAGATCCGTCGGTACGATCACAAACAAATCTATCCACCGTATGATACAACTTGCATGAAAAACGTACCACTTCCCGCAAATAGATCTATCCACCGCATGATACAACCTAAATACGGAAAGCTAAAAGCATACATCACTTAAGGCACTAACGAGGCACGTGATCTACTCGTGAAAATATAACCGAATACGGCCGAAGTACCGATCTAGGGTCCATGAAGAAGGAACAAACATTACCACGTGAATAAATCTATCGATCGAATTGGAAACCTAACCCACCGGATGACTAGCTCCAAAGCAACCCAAAAACCTCGCATCTACCGCATGATACCCGGTTCTTTCAAGATTTATACGCACAAAGCAAGCTTGAACCCACAACACGTGACAACCTAGATCGATTCGGTTTCGGCTATCAGTGAGCACAAGATCCACGCGTCAAAGACACGAAACCTGCTCTTGCACGGATCTTAAGAGGAAAAGAGCCGATCCAAACCCATCTAGATTGGGCAAGAGTGTATTACATGAATTAAAACATAAAGTAAAACTCATGATAACACGGGGTAACTTAATGAATCTCTTGGATCTTGCCAAAATCCAATAGAGCCGATAACTAGCTTCGAGCTAAATCTTAGCCTACCGCATGGCTCATGATCTAACAAGAAACCCTCTTGAACCAAGCTTGAATCTACCGCGTGACACGAAGCATGGTAACAAGACTACTTGCATCGATCTAAATCCACCGCATGATACTAGACATGATACAAGGTTGCCGGTACTCACGGAGGTCGACGGATCGATTGGTCCTCTCGAAGAACTCGACGACACGACAAGGGACTCTAGGGTTTGGCGTAAGGCCGGTGTGTATTGAAGAATGAACGTGTCCGTTACATACATCCGGGGATCGTATTTATACCCCGCCGATTACAACCGCGAATGGATTCATTGCCTAACTAAACTTGATCGCCTATCCATCCATTCGCTTCCTCCGATTGAGCCACGTCATCGTCCAATCCCGCAAAATCAGCTCTCTTGTTCTTTTGCCGAACCGGAGCGGATAGCCGACCGCGGATCCTTCGCCGAAAATCTCTCGAAAATATCTTTCCTTCCACCGGACGGACTCTTTTTCGAATTGGACCCACATGTCATACTCCTTACCAAATTTTGGTGTTAACAACGGGGGCTAGTGCGTCGAGGCGGTCGTGGTGCCGGGCTCGTGTGGGCGGTACGTGTTCGTGCGCGTGTAGAACGGGACCGAGCAGGCCGGCGGCGCGGCGCTCCGGAGCTCGACGGCGGCGTGACGCGCGTCGGCGACGTGAGGATGGTGCGGTAACGGAAAAAGTGGAGCAGCGGCGTGTGTGCGCGCTAGCGGCGACGGCGGCGGTGGCACCCTGCGAGAGAACGGCTCCCCGGCCGGCACGATGGCCGGCATCACCGGCGGCGGCGGCGCGGCGGCAAGGTCGGTACGGCGAGCGCAAGGAGCCGCGGCTCGAAGGCCGGGTCAACCACAGAGGAGTGGGGGGGGGTTTTGCCTCACCTTGGTGGCCACGGGCCGACGTGCAGGCGGCGGTGAAGCGGGGTGGAGTAGAGGAAGCTGGGTCGCCGGCGTGGAAGGGGGAGACGGCGGCGCGGAGCAGAGGAAGCAGGGGCGTCGCGGTCCTTGGCTTCGCGGCGTCCTCGGGCTCCCTCGAGTGGGCCTCCGGCTTCGCGCGGTCTGCGGCGAGCTGGCGGTGGCCTCCGGGTCTCCTCCTCTCCTCCTCCTCCTCCTTCTTCTCCGGCGAGCAGAGGCGGTGTGGAGCGGGTGAACTCCCCCACGGCAGCTAGGGTTGAGGCCACCCCGTGGCGCGGCGGCGGCCCTCTTATAGCGCATGGAGGGACGAGGGACGCGTGGACGGCGCGGATCGCTCCGGCGGGTGCGGACGGGCGCGGGCGAGCGGGGCGGCGCTGATGCTCGGGCGACGTCGCAAAGTGAAAGGGGAAAGCAAAAGCGAGGGGGTGACGGGAGGAAGAAGGCTGACGCCGGGGGCGACGTCACCTGGGCCCCACCTGTCAGCGTCCCGGGGCGGTCGCGGTTGGTGGTAGGCGGGCCGGCGCTAGCTGGGCCGCGATGGGCTGAAAAGGGAAAGGGACGAGGGTGGCGCGGCGTGTTGGAAGTGAGAGAAGAGGGAGTCCCGGCAGACTTCGAGGGTTTGGGCTTGCGGCCCAGAAGTACTATTCCTCTTTCCTTTTCTAATTCCTTTCTAACCCCTCTCCTATTTAGATCCAAATTTGAAAGCAGTTTCAAATTTGAAAATCCACCCAAATAAACTCCAAATAATCCAAAAGAACTCCAAGTTTCTCACACTAACATTTTCTTATATTTCCTAGGGATTTCATTTAGCTCAAAGATAAATCTAGGAATTAAGGGAGAGGAAAGGAAGACATCCTTAAATTGTTTGCTAATCACCCAAATAACTCATCGAAAATTTTAAGACCACAATTTTATTAAAGAACATTCCTCACAAATTTGAGGGATGTTACAACAACAATAGACACACCCAGACGTTCACCCGAGCAGAAACCCAACAAGGGCCGCACTAGTCGACCGGTCAAGAGCACCGGTCGGACGCGGTGTAGCTCGGGCAGCTCGGGATGAACAAAGACCCGCGGGTCAACTCCTCCAAATCCAAGCCTTGATCTCCCAAATCGCTCCACGGAGCTTGAACAAGACTTTGGGGACAATAGGAACACCTCATGAAAAGTCCATAGCCAAGTTTAATCCCACCAAAACTTGTCCAAACAAGAGGAATCGAAGAAATCCCGCTAAAAGCACCGCTAACCGTAGAACACGGAAAACCCCAAAATCGAGCCCCTTTACTCACTGATTTGGGAGGGGAATCATAGCCCAAAGAACCACGAAGGGTTCCCACAAATTTCCCCCATCAAATCCCCAAGAGCAAGGTCCCCAAAAAACCCCAAGAAAACCAACAAGAGAGGGCTCCGAAAATCACCACCAAGAACAACCGAGAACAACACGACAAGGCCTTGAGGAACCACGCTCGAATCATCTATACATGCCACAAAGGTTCATACAAGGTCTAGCTTGCCGCCCGATCATCCAACCCTCTCACAAGATCTCATCATGAAGCTCTCAAGCAAGTCCTATGGAAATTTTAAGAAAATAGGAAGGGGAAAAGGAAAGCAAATGAACTAGGGTTCCAAGAGATGGCTCGCCATCCTCTCACCTCATGGTTTATATGGAGGCAACCGAAAATCTAAAATATCCTTTCCTAACAACTAGGGATACAAGCCCCTCAAGGGCGGTTTTGGAAGTCTTCAAGTTTTATCCACCGGACGGATGCCGGCGACCGCAACCTCGCTTAGCCTCGACGCAAGCCTTGTGATCCCAACGTGTGTCCTCCGCGTCGAAGATTTTAGACTGCGTCATCGCACACCGGTCGACCGGTGCTCCTCACCGCCGACCGGGTACCCACCGGTCAGACAGGCCAAACCCACCGGTCAGACCGGTCTGGCACTGCTGCAGCACCGCCTTCGGTTCTCCGGTCTTGGCTCTGTGGATCAACCAAGGAACCCAGTGATTTTCTGGTGAACCACTGAAAACCCTGCGAACTCAGTGTAGCCTCCGCCAATCTCCACTCATGATTCGGCTCCCACATAGTCCCGACTCGACCTTGGTTTTGAGGCTCAACCAAGAAACCGTCCATGACTTCATCTTGCTCGTTCACGCCACCATGTGACCCGCACTTGACCCCGCGGCCACCGGTGCCTCGAACGAAGCGTACTTGTCTTCTCCACACCGGGAGGCCTCACCGGCGACGACCTTTCGCGCTTGTTCTTCACTTGCACCAACACCGGTCAAGCCGCAACCCGCACCCGCAATACTTAGCCAAGAATTAGTCCACACAAAGTTGTCAATCACTCATCACACAAGGAAGCGACCATCCATGGGTCCTCGAACCACACATGGTCCTCAATCTCCCCCCTTGATGAGTGCATTGACAACACCCACAAAAAGTGACAAGAAAGAAAAGAAAAAGAAAAGAAACGAACAAAAAGAAACACCAACAAGCGACTGAAAGCCAAACAAAGGCAATGATCACTTGAAGAAGACAAGTCTCGGACCCCTTAGGCAAGGGCAACGGCTCGACACATCCGAGACAAAACAAAGCTCAAGCAAAGAGCACAAACCACCAAAGCAAAGCTCGAAAAACCACAAACAGCTCCCCCTGAACACATGCAAGCTCCCCCTGAACCAATGCAACTCCCCCTGGACGAAAGCATGCAAAACACTGCTTGAAAACAGGGCAGTTGCAACAACTCGGCTCTCACCGCCGGACGGTCACCACCACGGGGCCGACCGGTGCCTAACATGTGCACGGGACCCAGACTCTAACCGGTCGGACCGGTGACCACGACCGGTCGACGGTGCACACCAGAGCCCAGAAATGGCTCGAAACCACCTAAAACCTTCTAAATGCATCTAGCAAGCCATTTACCGGTGCACACCAGAGCCCAGAAATGACTCGAAACCACCTGAAAACCTTATAAATGCATCCAACAAGCCATTTCAAGCTCAAACTTCTCCCCCTTGTTGACAATGCATGAATCAAGCCAAAAATGTAAAACTTTCAACCTAGAGCTTCTCAAATAGACAAAATTCAACATAGAATGCTACACATGTCCAAATGAGCAAGTTAGATACTCTATAGCTTCGTATCGATCTCAACTACATGATCACCAAGTTGCACAACCATTGGACGAAGCTAAGATGGATTTGGGCAATTTTGCGAAAAAATTACCTCTCATGAGCAAAGTCCTAAACATGATCAAAACATATCCAAACGGCAAAGCCACACAAACTTCATGCTATGACAACCATTCTAATCATAAGACCATCACAAACACCCACAAGCACCTCATGTCATGTCAAAGCCACCGAGCCATGTGCCTACTTCTATGTATGAGACTTCTCATTGGTAGGCATCATGCAACGGTTTAGCACACAAAGCAAATTAAATTCAGCACATATGACATGGGAGCACATTTCCAAGTATTTTACATTTCATTTTCAGATTCAAAGTTGGTACGTGAAATGTCTTTGCGACAAAAAGGATATGCCCCTCCACAAGATAAGGCAAGAGGGCTAAACATTCATGATGGCAAATGAGCCTTTGGCCCCATATGATCAATAAACTAGCTATCCAACCACAAATTAAGTATAACCAAGCCACTAAAACATGTCAAGATCATATAAAAGCATTTACACATGAGATAGCATACATGCGACATTTTTCAAAAACATAGCCATCAACCATGGATTATTAAACAAGATCATCAAGAGCTAAGCCAAACTAACCATAGCATACCAAACAAGCTCACAATGACATATATCTCATTTCATGGTGAACAATGTATATGAGAGAAGCTTTTCCTAACCAAATGCATATGATACAAAATGCATGCAATTTAAGATACAAGGATGTCTATACATCATGTTACATATGCCATGCCAAATGCAAGAAATGCACAAAGGAAAGCTATACATATGCTACAAAAGAGCTCCCACACACCCAACTCAAGAAATCAAACACACACCAAGCTCCCCCCGCGAACTAGTGAAAGTTGCTTGATCTAGGGGTTTGGTGAAAATATCGGCTAGTTGGTCATGTGTGGGTACATGGATCAAAGCTATCTTTCCTTTCTCTACGTTGTCTCTCAGAAAATGATACCTCACTTCTATGTGCTTGGTTTTGGAATGGAGCACCGGGTTCTTTGCAACGCTTATGGCACCGGTGCTATCACATTGAAGTGGGACATGGGTATACTCCTCACCAAAGTCACTCATGGTGTATGAAACCCAAAGGAGCTAAGAGCAACAACTAGCAAGGGCAATGTACTCGGCCTCGGTAGTGGATTGAGCAACACTCGACTGTTTGCGGGAAGACCAAGACACCAAAGAAGACCCCAAAAACTCGGCAAGTCCCGAAGTGGACTTCCTATCCAACCATGAAAAAACATGAAGCGCTAGAGAAGAGGACGTGGACTACCTAAGGACGAAGTCGGGAGTGTGACGCAAGTACCGAAAATTCGCTTCACCGCTTGCCGATGCGAAGTCCTCGGAGACGCTTGAAAACGAGCGCACGGACATACCGAGAATCGGATGTCCGGCCTCATCGCCGTCAAGTAGAGGAGTGACCCAATCATGCTTCGGTACTCCTTCGGTCCACGTGTTCACCTTCCTCGACGGCATCAAGAGCCGTAGTTGTACTCATCGGCGTCGTCATAGCCTTGGAATCCTCCATCTTGAACTTCCGCACAATGTCCTTGGTGTACTTAGCTTGGTGCACAAATGTTCCTTCCTTTGATTGATTGATTTGTAGCTCGAAGAAGAACTGCAACTCGCCCATCATGCTCATCTCAAATTCCCTGCTCATATCCTCTGCAAACCATGCAACAAGAGAGTTAGACGAGCCACCAAAGACAATATCATCCACGTACACCTGCACAATCAGGATATCTCCCGCCCGCCTCGGTAGAAACAAGGTCCGATCGACCTTCCCCATCTCAAAACCTCTCTCAAACAAGAACCCCCTCAACTTGCCATACCAAGCTCTAGGCGCTCGCTTCAACCCATACAGCGCCTTCCTCAACTTGTACACCCGGTGGGGGTACTTCTCACTCTCAAACCCCAGAGGTTACCTCACATACACTTCTTCCTCCAACACACCATTCAGGAAAGCACTCTTCACATCCATTTGGTGCAACTTGAACCCTTTAGCCACAGAAAAGGGTAGAAGGATCCTAATCGCCTCCAAACGGGCTACGGGAGCAAAGGTCTCCTCGTAGTCGATCCCCTCCTTCTGACTAAAACCCTGAGCAACAAGCCTCGACTTGTTTCTCACAACTTCACCTTTCTCTCCCTCTTTGTTCTTCCACACCCACTTTGTACCAATTGTCTTACACCCTGGGGGAGGATCAAAAAATTCCCAAACCTGATTCCTCTCAAAGTTCTCCAACTCCTCATGCATCGAATTAACCCAATTGTGATCAGATAGTGCGTGTCCAATGTCTTTGGGTTCAAAAGTAGCAACAAATGCAGTATGCGCGAAATGAGAATTGTTTCGAACCCTCGACCGTGTAGTGCGTTCATTCAGGTCGCCGATGATCCTCGAAGCTGGGTGATCCACTTGTACTCGCCGGGGAGGTTCTCGCCTTGATGCTACCTCCCCCTCAACTGTAGCTTCTCCCCGATCTTGATTTGTCGTCGTAGGTGTAGGAGAGGGTCCGTTCACCACCATAGTCGAAGTAGTGGGTACATGTTCAGCCGGGGGCACCACACCACCATCTTTATCATCGCCATGTTCATGCTCTTCCTCCTGAAAGATCTCCTCGCCAAGCTCATCATCACCTGCACACTCAAAGACAAGCTGACTATGTGGCTGTGTCTCATCGAAGGTTACCTCGCAAGTCTCCACGATTTGGTTAGTTTCAAGATTGAGCACACGATATGCTCTAGAATGAGATGCTTAACCAAAAAAAATACCATCGACAGACCTAGCCTCAAACTTATCCAGCTTCTTCCCTTTCTTAAGAATAAAGCACTTGCAACCAAAGACATGGAAGTGACTCACCTTGGGTGTGCGACCGTGCATCAACTCATAGCATGTTTTCTTCTTATGCACTGCGAGGTGGATCCCGTTTGACACATAGCATGCGTTATTCACCGCCTCGGACCCAGTACCTTCTCGGAGTCCTATGCTCATCAAGCATCGTCCGAGCCATCTAGCACAAGGTCCCGTTCTTCCTTTCCACAACACCATTCGGGGGAGGCGTATACGGACTCAAAAAGCGGTGTTCATGACCCAAGTCATGGCAAAAGGTTTCAAAACGAGAGTTTTTGAATTTCGAGCCATTGTCACCGAGGATTGCTCGTATGGCATCTCCGTGCCTCTCGTTCCTCAACCTCAAGACTAGATCTCGAACAAAACCAAAAGTCTCCCCCCTTATCCTCGAGAAAGAACACCCATGCATACTAAGAGTAGTCGTCCACCACAACAAGGACATACCACTTCCCACCCGCGGATCGCACACGAGCCGGGCCAACAAGGTCCATATGGAGCAGCTCGCATGGATGCTCGGTCGTCACATCGGTGAGAGGCGGGTGAGAAGAGGCTACCATCTTGGCATGCCTACACGGCGCACAAACCAACTCTTTCTCAAGCCACAACAGTGGCAATCCTCGGACCAAATTGAGATTACTCAAGCGAGACAAAAGGTCAAAGCTCAAGTGACCCAACTTCCTATGCCACCTCCACAACTCACTCGAAGAACTAGCCAAGAAACTACGCTCCACACCAGAAGACTGAGAAAAATCAGCATGAAACACCTGACCCTCGGGAACGACCATACAGATAAGGTCCCCTCGAGAGTCCAAAATCCGAGAACCACCAGGCCAAAACAACACTTCAAAGCCCTCATCCAACAACGAGGACACAGAAAGCAAATTTACCCCAGTGATTGAACAAGAGCAACACGCCTGAGAGTGATCTTGTCACTCACCTTAATCTCATGTTCTGAAAGCACACAACCACACCCATTGTCACCACTGGGACGAGACTTGAGAACCACCCCTTGTCTCCGGTCATATGCCTTGAGCAACAGGAGTCAATCAACCAAATGTTCTTCAAGTCTCCCACCTGAAATTCAAAAACGAGCACGTGAGCGAACAAACGACTCAAAGACTAGGGTTAGTACCAAAAGAGTAAAACCAATGCCGAGCCATTTGCTTGAAAGTGGGGTTAGCACAAACCGGACCATCTTTCCTACATAAGCTACCTCCACGAACACCACCACGGTGACCACCATGAGGGAACCAACCCTCTCCGCCTGGAGGAGGACCAGAACCACGAAAGAAAGCCCGTGGACTGTCCCTCCTCTCCTTCTCAAAGCTACGACTCCTCCCATCCCCATAGTGAACTCGAGGAGGAGAATGCCTAGCAACCTGACCTCCTGCAAACTCTCCAGCCCAACCACCAGAACCACGACCTCCCGAAACAAACCTCGCACCTGTACGAGCACGAAACCCAACCGCCGCCTATCCAGGCCTACACCGTCCGATCGGGTGCCCCTCACCGCTCCGATCGGTGTAGCCCGGCGCAAAAGCACCTCCAACGCCCTTCCGCTCTCTCCAAGCCCGAACCGTCCTCACACTTGCCTTGGCCTTGGGCATCTGCACACGAGGCTCAAGTACACCATTAGAAGGGTGGTACTTGTCCTTGTTAGCCCGCTCCTTCGCCATTATCTCCTCTCGCTTCCTCTTGAAGCAAAACTCATCCTTATGGCCATCTCCCCCACAACGCCCACAATGAAACCTCACAAGCTTAGGTTTAGGCTTGGGTTGGGGCTGCTCACTTGGTTTCTCTCCACTCAACTTCTCCACCGGTTTCTCCTCACTAGCCTTCACACTTTCTTTCCCAAAGAACACTTTCCCCGAAGTGCTCACAAACTTGATAGGCTTTTGGAGATCATTTGTTGGTGTAGGAAACACGGGTGGAGCTGGGGTTGTGTCTAGTCGGTTCCTAAGATGGTTAGGTTTAGGAGGGAAATCATTTTTGTGGTGGGTTTTTGGTGGCTCTGGGATATTCTCTCCACTTCCCTCACCAACCTTGTTTGCCCCAAGTCCCTCACCATCCTTGCCTCTTAAATGGCTCGATCATCATCCTCGACCGAGGCTCATGACCGGACAACCAACCCATCAACTTTCTCAGCTCATCATTCTCATAATGCAAGCGATCAACATAATGCGCAAGTTCCAAATTCCTCAAAGCATGCATTTCACATGTAGAGCAAGATGTAGGAATTGGTTCTTTCAGCTTAGCCTCAAGGGAAGCAGTGTAAGCATGCATCTCATCAATTTTAGCATGCAAGACAGGGCAAGAAGTGCAAGCACCTAGCAAAGCAGATCTAGATTTCAGCTCAGCCACTTCAACCCTAAGCACATCTAGTTCCTCACACTTGGAGGCATGCTTCTCCTTAAACAAAGCAAGATCAGCAAGAAAAATGGAGCAATCAGCACAATCAACCTCATCGTAAACAATAGGACTAGCCTTAAGGGAATCAATCTCAAGCTTGATATCAAGAACCTATGTTTCTAGCTTAGCCACTCTAGTCCTAGAATCCTCGAGTGAAGCCCTAAGATCTTTTCTCATTTTGTTGGCCTCTCTAAGCATGTCATCGGGATTATCAAGCAATGAGCCAAGCCGTTCATTCTCCCGACGCAAGAAGGGAAGCTCATCACGCACCTCGTCGTCGGAGTCGAGTCGGAGTCACACTATGTGCGCTTCTTGCCGTTGGAGCGCGGCGCCATGGTGCGGAAGCCGTTCTCTAGCGAAGCGGCTCATCCCGCTCAAGTTCTTGGACGACTTCTCGCTTCTTGCGACGATCACCTTCATCTTCACCGTCGCTCGAGCTCGAGGTGGAGTACGCGTTGAATCGGAGTCGACGTCGCTCGCTCCAACCATCGCTCCGCCTTGCCTCGCCCTCCCTTTCTTCCTTGATCGCTCGTCCTTGTGCTTGTTCTTGTGCTTGCTCTGTGGTCAAGCCTCGACCGGTACTTGCCATCCATCCTCGACTTGTGCTTGTAGCCATCATTGTTCTCGACCTTCTCCTAGCCGGCGACGAGGTGTACCTACCTGGCGCACCGGAAGCATGTCCTCGTGTTCCTCCTCATGTTCACCCGCTCTCGCAGCCTCTCGAACCTCCTCGTCGTCATCACCCGCATCGTCCTCTCCAAGCACGTCGAACCCCTCATCCGCATAGACATCACGTAGGACAAAGAGAACATCCTCCGGTGGATGGGTGAGTGTTAGCCTTTCCTTTCGAACCACACCGACGAGGGAAACACTATGAGAGTCACCGGTCCTCGGCTTGGCCGTCATGCCCCTATGCACCTCGACTCTGAGCTTCGAGAACATCTCGTTCACCGTCGCAGTGTCATACCTCCTCGACTCACAATGGCCCCTCGAACTTTCGCCCCAAATCGTACGATCCAAAGAGTGTAAGAGCTTGGATGCCTCTATCATGATCACCGTACGGGAGCACGTCCGTTGACTGTGTATTTTGGTACCTAACATGTTCATTACACTTTGGTTTGGATTTGATTATTGAACTAACCCGCCACTAGGCACACTCAAATCATATAACAAGTTCATCTTTGTGCATGCATTTCAAAGTGTTGTGTTTATGTAGGAAATCATGGACATAAAGGACTAGATTCGCAATAAGTTCAAAGGAGCATTCATGGAGTCTTGTTCGTGTTCATGAGCTTGCTGAAATTACTTCCAATGGTGGCGAGGACCGAAGTGCTACGAGGAACACCCCCGGGATTGAAGCGTAAAAGATCAAACTTCATAAAGAGAGCTCATCTTCATCGCGAGGATAATAAAATCATCCAAGTGGAAGGGGCAAAGTAGATAAGTACACGAGACCCACGGAGCAAAGGGCGACCGAAACGGGCCGGGAATCGGGGCCTGGCCGCCGGCCTGGGCCGATCGGCCTGTACCACTTCGGGCACCGGTTCGGTCCCGTCTTCTGGGTCCCCGAAGGATCTTCGACCCTAAAACCCCCGACGCGCCGCCAACAGACAGAGAGGAGTTTATTCGCACCAGTAGGCCATCTACAAGGTAGAGAGAGAGGAGGAAGATCTCTGGCTGGAGATCAACCACCTCGAAGGAAGCACCCTCTCGTGGAGAAGAAGGAAGACACCCAAGCGGAAGGGAAACCATGATCAACTATGCCATGATCAAGACCTTGGGATGGGGTAATCTTCTCATTCGTCCATGGGTTGTAATCGGTATTGAGATGTAATCGCACTTTGCCTGATTATCTATCTATCATCTTGTGTTGAACATACTTTAATGCTTAAGGCTTGCAACCGTGCCATAGAGGGAGTAGAGCTCCAATGCTTCCTTGGATCCATTCAGCGCCGTGGCCATCAAAGGTCTAGTCATGAATACCTTCGCGTAGTGACGTACGAGAGGAGGAAAGGGCGAAACCGTGGTCACAACCCCGATAGATTAGATTGGTTTTTCATGTCTTTAAGCGATTGCATGCTCTAGTATCGTAGACCCGTGGGCGAGTGTCTTTCCTTGATCGTTTATCATTCTCTCTAGTGTGTTTAGTTGTTTTCTAGTATAATATAGTTAGAGTTTTAGTAGCTAGTGTGTTGTTGGACGAACGCTTGTAATCCCCTTGCTCCGCGCATTGACAAGAACCTTGGGAATCCCGTGGTGAAAAAGGTGTGGGGTCCGTACGCTTGCGATCGTAGAGGGATACGTCTTTTATCCACAATGTAAGCCCCTTTTTTTCTCTCGCGTGCGCCGTTGCCGGGGAGCAAGTTAGTTTACATCGTTTGATTTGCATCTAACTTAGTTTTATATTTTAGTTCATCTTTTTATTTGCTTTATCTAACATATATTATCGAAAACACTTGTTTCTTTTTTGTTTTTGTTTTTATCTTATTGTCTAGATGGAGTTCGTTAATCAACCCGTGAAGAACCAGAGAAATCATTAAGGGATTACGCTAGCCCTCGATGAAGTTACCAAGGTACAAGAGTCTGAGCCCGAAGCTCGAAGCGACCAAGTATGAAATTAAATCCAAGATCATGAAGATGGTGGCGTAAAACCCATTTGAAGGATGGTTGAGGAGAACCCATATAGACACATAAGGGATTTCTACGACAATATGCAACACGGTGCGTCAAGAAGGAGTTCCCGATGAATGGTTCAAATGGAATCTCTTTCCCTACTCACTTGCCGCAAAGCAAAGACATGGTATTCGGGTTGCGTCCTTTGAAGTTGAAGGCAATTGGAACAAGTTGACAAAGAAGTTTTGCGAGAAGTTCTTTCCAATGAGCAAGGTCTAACATCTAAGGAGGCAAGTGATCAATTTCATGCAAGGAGAAGAGGAAGGGATAGACCAAGTTCGGGATAGGGTTTAATGAATTAATCAAACAAGGACCAAAACTCGCTTCACCGTGACGACTCTTGCATACATTTTTCTTTTCCCTAACCCCTAGTTGTATGCGACACGTCAAAATGTGTGCGGTGTGGGGATCTCATGGAGAAAACACTCACGCGAAGCTGCCCAACTTCTACAAAAAGTTAGCAAAGCGGGCCGCCATGCGAAGAGATTTGGAAACAAGACTTGCGAAGAGCCGTAATTCAATTCAAGGAAGAAAAAGCTTGCTGATTTTTCTAAAGAGGCAACCTTTAAGTCACAAAAGAGGAGCCAATCATGGAAAAGCTTGAACAAGAACACATCAAGTCAAGAACTACACCAAACGTCGACTTCGCGCCGCACCAAATGAGACGAACAAGAGAAGCATGTCAAGCGCGAAGCCACTAAGGGAGTTCCGAGCCAATGGATTGGGCCCTATTGGACATGAGAAGTATTCGACAAGAGAAGACCGTTCCCTAATCAAAAGGGAATGGCAAGAGCAGCATTGGAAGTGGATTTCCCACCGGAGAAGAAAGCTGAAAATTCACACGGACTCTGAAACCACCGAAGAGATTTTTTGAAAAGCTCTTTGGAGATGACGTGGTGGATCCGAACATATTGCCGAGGTGAAGAGGATCAAGTGGGGATCAAGCCCGAAGCATCACCATACGCTCGCCTTGCTGAAATTTATTCGATCGGATCCGAAGAAGAAGAGAAGATGACGCCGCACTTGAGTTGCGAGACTGAATTCAGTGAGTTCGAATGCAAAGCCTTGTGCGACACTTGAGCTCAAGTAAGTGTTCTATCTTCTAAAATTTACGATAAAGTTCAATACCACAACCTGTACTTAGCTCCAACATCAACGAAATTAATTATGGGAGATGGTAGAACTATCAAACCTCTAGGTATTGCTTGCAACATGAAAGTAAAAATCTCTAGAAACTATATACCAACCGATTTCTTTGTTATTGATGCTTACCATGGTAATTCTGATCATATAATCTTAGGTAGGCCTTTTCTTAAGTTGGTTGATGCCGTGTTAGATGCCGGAGAAGGCAAAGTAACAATGAACCTTAATGGAACAAAGTACACATATAACTTCTTCGTGTTTAAACACCTTACTCCTTTCCTCCCGAAGATGAAGAAGTAGAAGAGATAGATAGTCTTTGTTTTGTTGAAACTCCTTAGAGACCCGCTGCAAAGAGCGATGGAAAATCAAATTAGTAATCAACAAGATGAAGAATCCGTAGGAAGCAACAAGAGGCTTAGACGCATGACTCGTAGCGTGGAGGAAGAGAAGTTCGAAGACATAGGAGAAATCAAACCCGAGGAGCCACAAGTGCCCGAGGTAGACCTTAAACCCTTTGCCCAAGGGATTAAAATATGAATTTTTGGGTCCAGACAAAACTTATCCACAAGCCATTGTGAGCGACGAGTTGAGTCCCGAAGAAAAAATGAAGCGTTGCCGAATTTATTAAAAAACATAGGAAGGTGATTGATATTCAATTAATGATCTCAAAGGTATTAGCCCAAACTTTGCACTCATCGTATACCAATGGAAGACCAATGTAAGCTCCGTAGTGGACCACCAAAGGAGGCTAACCCATGCCATGCGAGAGGTAGTAAAGAAAGAGGTTATCAAGTTACTTGATGCTCTAATCATCTACGGCTTCCGCATAAATAATGGGTGAGCCCGTACATTGTGTACCGAAGAAAGGAGGTTTGACCGTGGTGAAGAATGAGAAGAACGAGTTGATACCGCAAAGAACCGTGACCGGTGGCTGATGTGTATCGATTATCGTAAGCTTAACAAAGCGACGAAGAAAGATCACTTCCCCCTACCGTTCATGCACGAGATGCTCGAGAGGTTAGCAAACCACGCTTATTTTTGCTTTCGATGGATACTCGGGTTCATGCAACCCCATTCACCCGAAGATCAACATAAGACAACGTTTACGTGTCCCGCGAACGTTTGCACATAGGAGGATGCCCTTCTGCCCATGTGCAACGCTCCCACTTTTCAACGTTGCATGATGGCCGTGTTTTCGAATTCATCGAAGAGATTGTTGAAGTGTTTATGGATGATTTTTTCCGTCTACGGGAAGACGTTCATGGATTGCTTAGCAAACTTAGAAAAGGTCCTTACAAGGTGTGCGGAGGTAGATTTGGTTTTAAATTGGGAAAAGTGCCACTTCATGGTTAAGCAAGGCATAGTGCCTTGGACATGTTATATCCGAGAGAGGAATTCAAGGGACAAGGCTAAGGTAGAGACTCGTTGAGCAACTCCTACCTCCTACGGATATTAAGTCCTTAAGGAGCTTTCTAGGCTTTGCGGCCGATTCTATAGAAGATTTATAAAGGACTTCTCGAAGATCACTAAGCCTTTAACGCACCTTCTTCAAAAGGATGTGGCTTTCGACTTTGATGAGAAGTGTCTAGCGGCATTCCGGACCTTGGAAAATGCGTTGGTGAGTGCTCCCATCATCCAACCCTGATTGGAGCCAACCTTTCGAGATCATGTGTGACGCAAGTGACTACGCCGTAGGCGCTGCCCTGGGTCAAAGAAAGGAAGGCCGAGTTCACGCCATTTACTACGCTAGCAAAACTCTTAGTGGGGCACAATTAAATTACGCCTCACTACGGAAAAGAGTTGCTAGCGGTATTCGTCAAAAAATCTCGTACCTTACATCGTGAACTCGAAAGTCATTGTTTACACCGATCACGTTGTGCCTATAGCATCTCTTGGCTAAGAAGGAAGCTAAACCACGTTTGATTCGTTGGATCCTTCTTCTCCAAGAGTTTGATGTTGAAATTCGTGATAAAAAGGGGTGGAAAATGTTGTGGCCGATCATTTGTTCAGGATGAATCGTGGACAAGATGATAAAGCGCCCATAGAAGATAAGATGAGAGATGACCACCTCTATAGAGTGCTTGATAAAGATACTTGGATGATCGACATCATTCGAGCAATTCGAAAGATGCCCCTCGATCATCTAGACAAAAACACCCAAAGGAAGATAATTTCTCGAAAGTAAGAAATAATTTTTGGGATGCACCATACCTCTTCAAGCTTGGTAATGATGGAGTGATGAGAAGATGTGTGCCAAGAGAAGAGAGGCTTGAGATTCTAAGGAAGTGCCACTCTAAGCGGGAGTACGGTGGGCACTATAGCCACTTTCGGCACCGAAGCCAAAGTATGGTCGAGCGGATTCTATTAGCCGGGAGATGCATGAAGATACTAAAAGATATGTTGCGTCATGCCCGAATGCCACAAAAGAACCGAAATATCTTCAAAGAAATTCTATGCCTTTGAAATACAACTTGCAAATCGACATATTCGATGTATGGGGCATAGACTTCATGGGGCCTTTTAAAAACTCATTTGGATTCGAGTATATACTTGTTATGGTCGATTATGTATCCAAGTGGGTAGAGGCTATACCATGTCGTAAAGCTTCTATCAGAGGAGTCCATCACCATGATCAAGAACGTGATTTTTCCCCATTTCCGCACACCGAGAATCTGATAAGTGATGGAGGAACTCATTTCACCTAGAAGAACTTCAAAAAAGTGCTTGTCCAAGTTGGGAATCGAGCATGTGGTCTCCCGCCTATCACCCACAAACCAACTGACAAGCGGAAACATCAAATAGGCAATTAAAAGATACTCAACAAGACCATAGAGAAGGGGGGCAAGGATTGGTCAAAGAAATTAGACGGAGCGATGGGCTTATCGAACGGCGTTTAAAACACCGATAGGTATGACCCCTTATCAATTCGTCTATGGAAAAGCTTGCCACCTTCCGGTTGAGTTGGAACATAAAGCCTATTGGGCGATAAAAGAGATGAACCTTGATCTCGATGCCGCGTGGTGAAACGAAGGATTCAAATAAGCGAGCTAGAGGAGTTGAGGTTGAAAGCTTATGAAAACGCAAGCATATACAAAGAGAGAATTAAAAGGTGGTATGATAAAAGATTGAAGAAAAAAGAATTCAAAGAAGGAGATAAGGTCCTCCTCTACAATTCGAGGTTTAAAACCTTCGGAAAGGGGAAATTGCAAAGCAAGTGGGACTCGACCTTATGTTGTGCATTCGGGTAGTTCTCCAACTAGAGCGGTAACCATTATGTGATATAAACGGCGATCAATTTGTGTGAATGGACAATGGCTTAAGGTTTACTACGAACCCGATGTCGTGCCCATTCATCATGTTGACGTCTTTACCATGGAGGAAGAGCCCGAACGCTCCGCCTAGGACGAAAAACAAGGCACCAACTTCTCGTAAATAATTTTTCTTTAGTTCTCCGGGAGTTTTTCGCGAAGATTTACCGTCAACTTTTTCCCATGGGCCGAGAACAAAAAAATAGGGCGTGTGCAAACCGGACCGGCCCGGCCCCCGAGGTGGTGGGCCGCCGGCCTAGCCTGATCGGCCCAAAGGTGGCCCGACGCCCGATGTCCCCCGACCCCGCCCCGAACCGCTCCTTTTCGACTTCCTTGTTTGGTCGAAAATTTTAAGGGAAGTGTAAAAAAGGAAAATAAGGTTTCGCAGCTTTTCCTCGTGACCATATATTTGGCCAAATTGGGACCTCGAGAATCAAATCTTTCAAGCAATGTGTTGCACCCTTGTAGCGCCCATTGAGCCCAAAAGCGACATAGGGTTGAAGGTAGAAGCCAAGAAGCCATCGATGGAGGAGGCGATGCGATGCGAGGTCGGGTTACCCGTCAAGAGGACCGCACGTATCCGTTGCGGAGGACGTGTCCCGACCTCCCCGGAGCTCTTGCATCTCGCCACCCCGTCAAAGGAGAGAAGGTCCCTACACCCATTCGAAGGTCGCGCACGTCTCCAAGGCATCAAGCGCAAGGATTACAAGGAGGTATCGCTCGAGCCCAAGGATTATGATAGCGACTACTCCGACGATCGTAGCCCGAGCTCGTGCCGCCGCCTTCTAGAGATGATGATGATTGGGATGAGCATCCTTAAGGAAAGGAGCCCCCAAGGCCCCAACGGCGACGGCAACGGTGTGGCGGAAGGCGACAACAATGGAGGTGGCGACGACGGTGGTGACAACTATGGAGATTATGGCGACGACGACCTCTCTGGACATCCTGTGTCGTCGAGTTTGCCGTCAATCCATCGTGTTTCCTCTCTACGTTGTCGGCCGACGGAATGTCTTCAAACCATGGAAGCGATGAAGCAGCGTATGGAGGACTCGAGCGCGTGGTTGAAGATGACTACAAGTTCCTTAACCGCAACGTGCGCAAGCTTTTCGGCATGGTTGGAAACATGAGAGGCAAGTGGTGCAAAGCTTGCTTGAAGTACCACTAAATCTAGTTTCCCCTTAGGATTTTTGTAAGATACGACGAGGACGTCGTATGTTTTAAGTGTGGGGGAGAGCTACCGCTAGCCTTAGCTTTTGAACTTCAAGTTTAGGTTCGGTTTAATCTTCGTGTGAGAGTCTTAGCGTTTTAATGAGTCTTTAGTTTTCGAGTCTGTTTTTAAATTTTTGCAAGTGTCTTAAATTAGTGTTGAGTCAAGAAAACCAAATAAAAAGAGTCTTTATATATATACGTGTTTTATGTATTATTTATCTTTATTTACTTGTTTGCTTAATCTTCGATTCTTGATATATGAACACAAGTATAAGGTTTGAAAATCGTTTACCGTGGTGCTTAGTGGAATCGCTATTACTTAAAGTACCCATACCGCACTTCGTATCCAGAGCTTCACATGCTAGTTGTGCTATCGATGCTAAAATGGAGGATTTCAGTTCTGAAAATCATTTTAAAACCCTTGTAATAAAGGTTAGCAAACCTCTTTTCCAAGTTGAGAGTAAGAAAAAATTCTCATCCAAAGCCAAATTTATTTTTTTCGCTCCACCATAAGTGTGATTAGCACGATGAGTTAGGCTAGGACCCTCTTCTCTCTCGGTGAGTTTTAATTTCAAGCAATGATCATGTCCTTGTGCTTATCTTTTGTTGCTAGCCTCGTCATTTATTCAGCTTCATGACTTTCATAACGAAAGTCATGTATATCATCGGGATTCCATACCCAACCCTATACATCTCTTTTGAACATCGTATTCCTTGAACACAACCTATTTTCAAAGTTTCGTTCGTCTCTAGCATGATTTATTTAAAAAATTTCAGATTGTATGCATGCGAGGAAAGAGAGAATTGAAAGCTTTGAAAAAGTTGTCAAGAGAGAGAAAAATAAAGAGAAAAGTATGTGTATGGAAAAGAAAGAAAAAAAAAGAAGAAAAAAAAATCATATGTGAATGAAAGACCGTACGTAGGCTGCACGGAGTCTGCCTGCTGCATTGTGCCGACCCGTGCCGCCCGTGGTGGCGGCAGGATTGGTTGACTTCCCGAAGCTTGCACGAGGCCGAACCGGGCCGCCCCCGCGCCCTCGCGAGGAGGTTGGAATGTCTCGCTCCCCGAGCCAGGAGGAGGCCGCTGCACCCGGCCGTAGCGGCGGGCCGAGAGCTGATTCACCTGCCTCCACGGTGCTCTTTCCGGCGTACGTCTTTCCAAACGCCGCCCCGCGCCCGGCCAAAGAGGGCCACCATCATTTGTCAGAGCGACCCGAGGAAAGCTTGGTTGTGCTTGGTGAGCATGTTGTCTACCGATTCCTGGAAGATCCGCGCGCATTCCTCTTTTTCTTGTTGGGTCGTGGCGTCTGCCTCCCGCAACAGCACTCGGGGCAAAGCCACTCTTCGGGATATGGTACACCACTTCGATTCTTCTTAAATGACATGAGACACTTTTGCCGAAATTGATTCACGGCGTCTAGAGCCGCCGATGCCGTCCGTGAGAAAGCTCTTCGATGTTGACATCCGTGAGGTCCGAGACTTCAGCATCTTGGAATCAATTCACGTTGGTCCCACCGGGCGTGCCAAAAAGTGTGTTGACGCAAAATGTGCACTCGCCGTCAAACACACAGCAAGCGGAAAAGCTGGCTTCGCACGCGGCGAGAGAGACGTCGCTCAATTTTTCCCGAAATTAACAAAAGATAAAACAAATAACAGATTAAAGCTTGGAACCGACGGTGGGTACCGTGCAGTCGATATTTACTACAAAATAATTCACAAGACGACATGTAGCTATGCGAAGCCACCGTCAAAGAACCACGACCATTCGGTAACCGCAAAGGGAAAAAGAACATTGCCGAACGGTGACGTAAGCATGACAACGATCGATCTTTGAATAAACATGGATGCATGTGCAAAGCCATGACCGATCTTCATGAAGATTAACATTAAATGAAGTAAAGCACGGACATGACTATGTATTGAAATGAGCATGCATAGATCAAAGCACTAGTCTACCGCATGTCTAGGTACTTTAAGATCCGTCGGCACGATCACAAACAAATCTATCCACCGCATGATACAAATTGTATGAAAATGCGACTACCTTCCCGCAAATAGATCTATCCACCGCACGATACAACCTAAATACGGAAAGCTAAAAAGCATACATCACTTAAGTGCACTAACGAGGCACGTGATCTACCTCGTGAAAATATAACCGAATACGGTCAATGTGCCCGATCTAGTCCATGAAGAAGGAACAAACATTACCACGTGAATAAATCTATCAGATCGAATTGGAAACCTAACCCACCTAGATGACCAGCTCCAAAGCAACCCAAAACCCGCATCTACCTGTGATGATACCCGGTTCTTTCAAGATTTATACGCACAAAGCAAGCTTGAACCCACAACACGTGACAACCTAGATCGATTCGGTTTCAAGCATTTGGAGAGCACAAGATCCACGCGTCAAAGACACGAAACCCGCTCTTGCACGGATCTTAAGAGGAAAAGAGCCATTAATTCAAACCCATCTAGATTGGGTACATATTACATGAATTAAAACATAAAGTAAAACTCATGAATACGTAACTTAATGAATTCACTGATCTTTGCTAAAATCCAATAGAGCCGATAACTAGCTTCTGAGCAACTTTAGCCTACCGCATGGCTCATGATCTAACAAGAAACCTTCTGGAACCAAGCTTGAATCTACCGCGTGGACACGAAGCATGGTAACAAGACTACTTGCATCGCATCTGAAACCACCGCATGATACTAGACATGATACAAGGTTGCCGTACTCGCCGAGGTCGACGGATCGATTGGTCCTCTCGAAGAACTCGACGACACGACAAGGGACTCTAGGGTTTGGCGTAAGGCCGGTGTATCAATAACCGCAACCGTTACATACATCCGTGGATCGATTATACCCCATTGGACACAACTCGCGAATGGATTCATTGTCAATCTCAAATTCTGGATCGCCTATCCATCCATTCGCTTCCTCTCACCGAGCCACGTCATCGTCCCGACCCCGTTGTACCCAGCCGCATCGTTTCTTTTTGCCGAACCGGAGCGTATAGCCGACCGCGGGATCCTTCCGCCGAAAAATTCGAAAATATCTTTCCTTCCACCGTACTCGACTCTTTTTCTAATTGGACCCACATGCTTGCTACCTCACTACCAAATTTTGGTGTTGGGTCACCCAAGGCTAGTGCGTCGAGGCGGTCGTGGTGCCGGCTCGTGTGGGCGGTACGTGTTCGTGCGCGTGTAGAACGGGACCGAGCGGGCCGGCGGCGCGCGCGCTCCGGGAGCTCGACGGCGGCGTGACGCGCGTCGGCGACGTGAGGATGGTGTGGTAACGGAAAAAGTGGAGCAGCGCGGCGTGTGTGCGCGCTAGCGGCGACGGCGGCGGTGGCACCCGCAGAGAACGGCTCCCCGGCCCGCACGATGGCCGGCATCACCGGCGGCGTCGGCGCGGCGGCAAGGTCGGTACGGCGAGCGCAAGGAGCCGCGGCTCGAAGGCCGGGTCAACCACGGAGGAGTGAGGGGGTTTTGCCTCACCTTGGTGGCCACGGGCCGACGTGCGGGGCGGCGGTGAAGCGGGGTGGAGTAGAGGAAGCGGTGGTCGCCGGCGTGGAATGGGGGACGGCGGCGCGGAGCGAGAGGAAGCCAGGGCGTCGCGGTCCTTGGCTTCGCGGCGTCCTCGGGCCCCCTCGAGTGGGCCTCCCGCTTCGCGCGGTCGGCGGCGAGTCGGCGGTGGCCCTCCCGGGCCTCCTCCTCTCCTCCTCCTCCCTCCTTCTTCTCCCGCGCGGGCGCGGCGGTGTGGAGCGGGTGAACTCCCCCGCGGCGGCTAGGGTTGAGGCCACCCCGTGGCGCGGCGGCGGCCCTCTTATAGCGCATGGCGGGACGCGGGACGCGCGTGGACGGCGCGGATGGCTCCGGCGGGTGCGGACGGGCGGCGGCGAGCGGGGCGGCGCCGATGCTCGGGCGACGTCGCAAAGCGAAAGGGGAAAGCGAAAGCGAGGGAGTGACGGGAGGAAGAAGGCCGACGCCGGGGGCGACGTCATCCGGGCCCCACCTGTCGGCGTCCCGTGCGGTTGCGGTTTGTGGTAGGCGGGCGGCGGTGGCCGGGACCGCGATGGGCCGAAAGGGGAAAGGGACGAGGGTGGCGCGGCGTGCTGGAAGTGAGAGAAGAGGGAGGCTCGGCGGACTTCGAGGGTTTGGGCTCGCGGCCCAGAAGCATTACTCCTCTTTCCTTTTCTAATTCCTTTCAAACCCCTCTCCTATTTAGATTCAAATTTGATTGCAGTTTCAAATTTGAAAATCCACCCAAATAAATTCCAAATAAAACCAAGAGAACTCCAAGTTTCTCACACTAACATTTTCTTATATTTCCTAGGGATTTCATTTAGCTCGAATAAATCTAGGAATTAGGGGAGAGGAAAGGAAGACATCCTTAAATTGTTTGCTAATCACCCAAATAACTCATCGAAAATTTTAAGACCACAATTTTATTAAAGAACATTCCTCACAAATTTGAGGGATGTTACAACAACAATAGACACACCCGCACGTTCACCCGAGCGAAACCCAACAAGGGCCGCACTAGTCGAGGGCCAGGTCAAGAGCACCGGTCGACCGGTGTAGCTCCTCGGCAGCTCGGGATGAACAAAGACCCGCGGGTCAACTCCTCCAAATCCAAGCCTTGATCTCCCAAATCGCTCCACGTGGCTTGAACAAGACTTTGGGGACAATAGGAACACCTCATGAAAAGTCCATAGCCAAGTTTAATCCCACCAAAACTTGTCCAAACAAGAGGAATCAAAGAAATCCCGCCAAAAGCACCTCTAACCCTAGAACACGGAAAACCCCAAAATCGAGCCCCTTTACTCACGGATTTGGGAGGGGAATCACAGCCCAAAGAACCACGAAGGGTTCCCACAAATTTCCCCCATCAAATCCCCAAGAGCAAGGTCCCGAAAACACCCCAAGAAAACCATCAAGAGATGGCTCCGAAAATCACCACCAAGAACAACCAGGAACAACACAACAAGGCCTTGAGGAACCACGCCGAATCATCTATACATGCCACAAAGGTTCATACATGGTCTAGCATGCCGCCCGATCATCCAACCCTCTCACAAGATCTCATCATGAAGCTCTCAAGCAAGTCCTATGGAAATCCAAAGAAAATAGGAAGGGCAAAAGGAAAGCAAATGAACTAGGGTTCCAAGAGATGGCCGCCATCCTCTCACCTCATGGTTTATATGGAGGCAACCGAAAATCTAAAATATCCTTTCCTAACAACTAGGGATACAAGCCCCTCAAGGGCGGTTTTGGAAGTCTTCAAGTTTTATCCACCGGACGGATGCCCGCGACCGCAACCCCGCTTAGCCTCGACGCAAGCCTTGTGATCCCAACGTGTGTCCTCCGCGTCGAAGATTTTAGACTGCGTCATCGCACACCGGTCGGACCGAGTGCTCCTCACCGCCGGGACCGGTACCCACCGTCGACCGGCCAAACCCACCGGTCGACCGGCCCCACCTTGCCGCAAAGACCGTCTTCGGTTCTCCGGTCTTGGCTCTGTGGATCAACCAAGGAACCCAGTGATTTTCTGGTGAACCACTGAAAACCCTGCGAACTCAGTGTAGCCTCCGCCAATCTCCACTCATGATTCGGCTCCCACATAGTCCCGACTCGACCTTGGTTTTGAGGCTCAACCAAGAAACTGTCCACGACTTCATCTTGCTGTTCACGCCACCATGTGACCCGCACTTGACCCCGCTGGCCACCGGGTCCCTCGAACGAAGCCTACTGGTCTTCTCCACACCGGGAGGCCTCACCGGAGACGACCTTTCGCGCTTGTTCTTCTCCTGCACCAACACCAGTCAAGCCACAACCTGCACCTGCAATACTTAGCCAAGAATTAGTCCACACAACGTTGTCAATCACTCATCACACAAGGAAGCGACCATCCATGGGTCCTCGAACCACACATGGTCCTCAATATCCCCCTTGATGAGTGCATTGACAACACCCACAAAAAGTGACAAGAAAGAAAAGAAAAAGAAAAGAAACGAACAAAAAGAAACACCAACAAGCGACTGAAAGCCAAACAAAGGCAATGATCACTTGAAGAAGACAAGTCTCGGACCCCTTAGGCAAGGGCAACGGCTCGACACATCCGAGACAAAACAAAGCTCAAGCAAAGAGCACAAACCACCAAAGCAAAGCTCGAAAAACCACAAACACGCCTCCCCGCACACATGCAAGCTCCCCCCGAACCAATGCAACTCTCCCCGGACGAAAGCATGCAAAACACCGCTGAAAACGGGGCAGGCGTCGCAACAACTCGGCTCTCACCGGTCGGACGGTCACCACCACCACCGTCCGGGCCACCGTGCCTAATATGTGCACAGGACCGAGCCTCTAACCGGTCGACCGGTGACCACGACCGGTCGACCGGTGCACACCGGAGCCCGAAATGGCTCGAAACCACCCGAAAACCTTCTAAATGCATCTAGTAAGCCATTTACCGGTGCACACCGAGCCCGTAAATGGCTCGAAACCACCCGAAAACCTTCTAAATGCATCCAGCAAGCCATTTCAAGCTCAAACTTCTCCCCCTTGTTTACAATGCATGAATCAAGCCAAAAATGTAAAACTTTCAACCTAGAGCTTTTCAAATAGACAAAATTCAACATAGAATGCTACACATGTCCAAATGAGCAAGTTAGATACTCTATAGCTTCGTATCGATCTCAACTACATGATCACCAAGTTTCACAACCATTGCACGAAACTAAGATGGATTTGGGCAATTTTGCGAAAAAAATTACCTCTCATGAGCAAAGTCCTAAACATGATCAAAACATATCAAAATGGCAAAGCCACACAAACTTCATGCTAGGACAACCATTCTAATCATAAGACCATCACAAACACCCACAAGCACCTCATGTCAGGTCAAAGCCACCGAGCCATGTGCCTACTTCTATGTATGAGACTTCTCATTGGTAGGCATCATGCAACGGTTTAGCACACAAAGCAAATTAAATTCAGCACATATGACATGGGAGCACATTTCCAAGCATTTTACATTTCATTTTCATATTCAAAGTTGGTACGTGAAATGTCTTTGCGACAAAAAGGATATGCCCCTCCACAAGATAAGGCAAGAGGGCTAAACATTCATGATGGCAAATGAGCCTTTGGCCCCATATGATCAATAAACTAGCTATCCAACCACAAATTAAGTATAACCAAGCCACTAAAACATGTCAAGATCATATAAAAGCATTTACACATGAGAGAGCATACATGCGACATTTTTCAAAAACATAGCCATCAACCATGGATTATTAAACAAGATCATCAAGAGCTAAGCCAAACTAACCATAGCATACCAAACAAGCTCACAATGACATATATCTCATTTCATGGTGAACAATGTATATGAGAGAAGCTTTTCCTAACCAAATGCATATGATACAAAATGCATGCAATTTAAGATACAAGGATGTCTATACATCATGTTACATATGCCATGCCAAATGCAAGAAATGCACAAAGGAAAGCTATACATATGCTACAAAAGAGCTCCCACACACCCAACTCAAGAAATCAAACACACACCAAGCTCCCCCCCCGCAAACGAGTGAAAGTTGCTTGATCTAGGGGTTTGGTGAAAATATCGGCTAGTTGGTCATGTGTGGGTATATGGATCAAAGCTATCTTTCCTTTCTCTACGTTGTCTCTCGGAAAATGATACCTCACTTATATGTGCTTGGTTTTGGAATGGAGCACCGGGTTCTTTGCAACGCTTAAGGCACCGGTGCTATCACATTGAAGTGGGACATGGGTATACTCCTCACCAAAGTCACTCATGGTGTATGAAACCCAAAGGAGCTAAGAGCAACAACTAGCGGGGCAATGTACTCGGCCTCGGTAGTGGATTGAGCAACACTCGACCGTTTGCGGGAAGACCAAGACACCAAAGAAGACCCCAAAAAGCGGCAAGTCCCGAAGTGGACTTCCTATCCAACCATGAAAAAACATGAAGCGCTAGAGAAGAGGACGTGGACTACCTAAGGACGAAGTCGGGAGTGTGACGCAAGTACCTCGAAAATTCGCTTCACCGCTTGCCGATGCGAAGTCCTCGGAGACGCTTGAAAACGAGCGCACAGACATACCGAGAACTGGATGTCCGGCCTCATCGCCGTCAAGTAGAGGAGTGACCCAATCATGCTTCGGTACTCCTTCTGGTCCACGTGTTCACCTTCCTCGACGGCATCAAGAGCCGTAGTTGTACTCATCGGCGTCGTCATAGCCTTGGAATCCTCCATCTTGAACTTCCGCACAATGTCCTTGTGTACTTAGCTTGGTGCACAAATGTACCTTCATTTGATTGCTTGATTTGTAGTTCGAGGAAGAACTGCAACTCGCCCATCATGCTCATCTCAAATTCCTTGCTCATATCCTCTGCAAACCTTGCAACAAGAGAGTTAGACGAGCCACCAAAGACAATATCATCCACGTACACCTGCACAATCAGGATATCTCTGCCCTGCCTCAGTAGAAACAAGGTCTGATCGACCTTCCCCATCTCAAAACCTCTCTCAAACAAGAACCCCCTCAACCTGCCATACCAAGCTCTAGGCGCCTGCTTCAACCCATACAGCGCCTTCCTCAACTTGTACACCTGGTGGGGGTACTTCTCACTCTCAAACCCCGGAGGTTGCCTCACATACACTTCTTCCTCCAACACACCATTCAGGAAAGCACTCTTCACATCCATTTGGTGCAACTTGAACCCTTTAGCCATAGAAAAGGGTAGAAGGATCCCAATCGCCTCCAAACGGGCTACGGGAGCAAAGGTCTCCTCGTAGTCGATCCCCTCCTTCGGCGAACCCCCGAGCAACAAGCCTCGACTTGTTTCTCACAACTTCACCTTTCTCTCCCTCTTTGTTCTTCCACACCCACTTTGTACCAATTGTCTTACACCCTGGGGGAGGATCAAAAAATTCCCAAACCTGATTCCTCTCAAAGTTCTCCAACTCCTCATGCATCGAATTAACCCAATTGTGATCAGATAGTGCGTGTCCAATGTCTTTGGGTTCAAAAGTAGCAACAAATGCAGTATGCGCGAAATGAGAATTGTTTCGAACCCTCGACCGTGTAGTGCGTTCATTCAGGTCGCCGATGATCCTCGAAGCTGGGTGATCCACTTGTACTCGCCGGGGAGGTTCTCGCCTTGATGCTACCTCCCCCCTCAACTTTAGCTTCTCCCCGATCTTGATTTGTCGTCGTAGGTGTAGGAGAGGGTCCGTCCACCACCGTAGTCGAAGTAGTGGGTACATGTTCGGCCGGGGGCACCACACCACCATCTTTATCATCCCCATGTTCATGCTCCTCCTCTCGAAAGATCTCCTCACCAAGCTCATCATCACCTCGCACACTCAAAGACAAGCCGACAACGTGGCCGTGTCTCATCGAAGGTTACCTCGCAAGTCTCCACGATTTGGTTAGTTTCAAGAATGAGCACGCGATATGCTCTAGAATGAGATGCATAACCAAAGAAAATACCATCGACGGACCTAGCCTCAAACTTATCCCGGCTTCTTCCCTTTCTTAAGAATAAAGCACTTGCAACCAAAGACATGGAAGTGACTCACCTTGGGTGTGCGACCGTGCATCAACTCATAGCATGTTTTCTTCTTATGCACTCGAGGTGGATCTGTTTGACACATAGCACGCGTTATTCACCGCCTCAGCCCAGTACCTTCTCGGAGTCCTATGCTCATCAAGCATCGTCCGAGCCATCTAGCACAAGGTCCTGTTCTTCCTTTCCACAACACCATTCGGGGAGGCGTATACGGACTCAAAATCGGTGTTCATGACCCAAGTCATGGCAAAAGGTTTCAAAACGAGAGTTTTTGAATTCCGAGCCATTGTCACCGAGGATTGCTCGTATGGCATCTCCGTGCCTCTCGTTCCTCAACCTCAAGACTAGATCTCAAACAAAACCAAAAGTCTCCCCCCTTATCCTCGAGAAAGAACACCCATGCATACTAAGAGTAGTCGTCCACCACAACAAGGACATACCACTTCCCACCCGCGGATCGCACACGAGCCGGGCCAACAAGGTCCATATGGAGCGACTCGCATGGATGCTCGGTCGTCACATCGGTGAGAGGCGGGTGAGAAGAGGCTACCATCTTGGCATGCCTACACGGCGCACAAACCAACTCTTTCTCAAGCCACAACCGTGGCAATCCTTGGACCAAATTGAGATTACTCAAGCGAGACAAAAGGTCAAAGCTCAAATGACCCAACTTCCTATGCCACCTCCACAACTCACTCGAAGAACCGGCTAAAAAACAACGCTCCACACCGAAGACCGAGAAAAATCGGCACGAAACACCCGACCCTCGGGAACGACCATACAGATAAGGTCCCCTCGAGAGTCCAAAATCCGAGAACCACCAGGCCGAAACAACACTTCAAAGCCCTCATCCAACAACGAGGACACAGAAAGCAAATTGTATTCAAGCGATTGAACAAGAGCAACACGCCTGAGAGTGATCTTGTCACTCAGCTTAATCTCACCTTCTAAAAGCACACGCCCACGCCCATTGTCCCCAAAAGTGATGTACCTCTTCGTCCACACCGGGACGAGACTTGAGAACCACCCCTTGTCTCCGGTCATATGCCTTGAGCAACCGGAGTCAATCAACCAAATGTTCTTCAAGTCTCCCACCTGAAATTAAAAAACGAGCACCTGAGCGAACAAACGACTCAGCACTAGGGTTAGTACCAAAAGAGTAAAACCAGTGCCGAGCCATTTGCTTGAAAGTGGGGTTAGCACAAACCAAACCATCTTTCCTACATAAGCTACCTCCACGAACACCACCACGGTGACCACCATGAGGGAACCAACCCTCTCCGCCTTGGAGGATGACCAAAACCACGAAAGAAAGCCCGTGGACTCGTCCCTCCTCTCCTTCTCAAAGCTACGACTCCTCCCATCCCCATAGTGAACTCGAGGAGGAGAATGCCTAGCAACCTGACCTCCTGCAAACTCTCCAGCCCAACCACCAGAACCACGACCTCCCGAAACAAACCTCGCACCTGTACGAGCACGAAACCCAAACTGTTGCCTATCCAGGCCTACACCGGTCTAACCGGTGCCCCTCACCGGTCCCGACGGGTGTAGCTCAGGCGGCGGCACCTCCAACGACCTTCCGCTCTCTCCAAGCCCGAACTTGTCCTCACACTTGCCTTGGCCTTGGGCATCCGCACACGAGGCTCAAGTACACCATTAGAAGGGTGGTACTTGTCCTTGTTAGCCCGCTCCTTCGCCATTATCTCCTCTCGCTTCCTCTTGAAGCAAAACTCATCCTTATGGCCATCTCCCCCACAACGGCCACAATGAAACCTCACAAGCTTAGGCTTAGGCTTGGATTGGGGCTGCTCACTTGGTTTCTCTCCACTCAACTTCTCCACCGGTTTCTCCTCACTAGCCTTCTCACTTTCTTTCCCAAAGAACACTTTCCCCGAAGTGCTCACAAACTTGATAGGCTTTTGGAGATCATTTGTTGGTGTAGGAAACACGGGTGGAGCTGGGGTTGTGTCTAGTCGGTTCCTAAGATGGTTAGGTTTAGGAGGGAAATCATTTTTGTGGTGGGTTTTTGGTGGCTCCGGGATATTCTCTCCACTTCCCTCACCAACCTTGTTTGCCCCAAGTCCCTCACCATCCTGCCTCTTAAATGGCTCGATCATCATCCTCGAGTGAGGCTCATGACCGGACAACCAACCCATCAACTTTCTCGGCTCATCACCCATCCCGCAAGCGATCAACATAATGCGCAAGTTCCAAATTCCTCAAAGCATGCATTTCACATGTAGAGAAAGATGTAGGAATTGGTTCTTTCGACTTAGCCTCAAGGGAAGCGAGTGTAAACATCCATCTCATCAATTTTAGCATGCAAGACGGGGCAAGAAGTGCAAGCACATAGCAAAGCGGATCTAGATTTCAACTCGGCCACTTCAACCTTAAGCACATCTAGTTCCTCACACTTGGAGGCATGCTTCTCCTTAAACGAAGCAAGATCGGCAAGAAAAATGGAGCAATCGGCACAATCAACCTCATCGAAACAATAGGACTAGCCTTAAGGGAATCAATCTCAAGCTTGCTATCAAGAACCTATGTTTCTAGCTTAGCCACTCTAGTCCTAGAATCCTCGAGTGAAGCCCTAAGATCTTTTCTCATTTTGTTGGCCTCTCTAAGCATGTCATCGGGATTATCAAGCAATGAGCCAAGCCGTTCATTCTCCCGACGCAAGAAGGGAAGCTCATCACGCACCTCGTCGTCGGAGTCGAGTCGGAGTCACACTATGTGCGCTTCTTGCTTTGTTGGAGCGCGGCGCCATGGTGCGAGCCGTCTCTAGCGAGCGGCTCATCCCGCTCAAGTTCTTGGACGACTTCCCCGCTCTTGCGACGATCACCTTCATCTTCACTGCTGCTCGAGCTCGAGGTGGAGTACGCGCAAGCGGAGTCGACGTCGCTCGCTCCAACCATCGCTCCGGCCTTGCCTCGGCTCCCTTTCTTCCTTGATCGTCGCTCGTCCTTGTGCTTGTTCTTGTGCTTGCTCTTGTGGTCAAGCCTCGACCCGTACTTGCCATCCATCCTCGACTTGTGCTTGTAGCCATCATTGTTCTCGACCTTCTCGGGCGGTCGGCGACGAGGTGTACCGGCTTGCCGCACCGGAAGCATGTCCTCGTGTTCCTCCTCATGTTCACCGGTTCTCGTGCGGCCTCTCGAACCTCCTCGTCGGCAACACCGGATCGTCCTCTCCAAGCACGTCGAACTCCTCATCCGGCATAGACATCACGGAGGACAAAGAGAACATCCCGGTGGATGGGTGAGTGTTAGCCTTTCCTTTCGAACCACCGACGAGGGAAACACTATGAGAGTCGGCGGGTCCTCGGGCTTGGGCATGCCCCTATGCACCTCGGCCGACTTGAGCTTCGAGAACATCTCGTTCACCGTCGAGTGTCATACCTCTCCGACTCCACAATGGCCTCGAACTTTCCGCCCCAAATCGTACGATCCAAAGAGTGTAAGAGCTTGACGGCTCTATCATGATCACCGTACGGGAGCACGTCCGTTGACGGTGTATTTTGGTGCACCTAACATGTTCATTACACTTTGGTTTGGATTTGATTATTGAACTAACCCGCCACTAGGCACACTAATCATATAACAAGTTCATCTTTGTGCATGCATTTGGAAGTGTTGTGTTTATGTAGGAAATCATGGACATAAAGGACGGATTCGCAATAAGTTCAAAGGAGCATTCATGGAGTCTTGTTCGTGTTCATGAGCTTGCTGAAATTACTTCCAATGGTGGCGAGGACCGAAGTGCTACGAGGAACACCCCCGGGATTGAAGCGTAAAAGATCAAACTTCATGCAAAGAGAGTCTCCATCTTGATCGCGAGGATAACGACGTCAAAATCATCCAAGTGGAAGGGGCAAAGTAGATAAGTACACGAGGACCCACGGAGCAAAAAGGGCGACCGAAACGGGCCGGGAACCGGGCACGGGCCGGCCGGTCCAGTCGGATCGGCCCAGCCCACTTCGGGCACCGGTTCGGTCCCGTCTTCCTTGCCCTCGAAGGATCTTCGACCCTAAAACCCCCGACGCGCCGCCAACAGACGGAGAGGAGTTTATTCGCACCAGAAGGCCATCTACAAGGTAGAGAGAGAGGAGGAAGATCTCTGGCTGGAGATCAACCACCTCGAAGGAAGCACCCTCTCGTGGAGAAGAAGGAAGACACCGGCGGAAGGGAAACCATGATCAACGGTGCCATGATCAGCACCTTGATGGGGTAATCTTCTCATTCGTCCATGGGTTGTAATCGGTATTGAGATGTAATCGCACTTTGTCGGATTATCTATCTATCATCTTGTGTTGAACATACTTTAATGCTTAAGGCTTGCAACCGTGCCATAGAGGGAGTAGAGCTCCAATGCTTCCTTGGATCCATTCAATACGCCGTGGCCATCAAAGGTCTAGTCATGAATACCTTCGCGTAGTGACGACGAGAGGAGGGAAAGGGCGAAACCGTGGTCACAACCCCGATAGATTAGATTGGTTTTTCATGTCTTTAAGCGATTGCATGCTCTAGTATCGTAGACCCGTGGGCGAGTGTCTTCTTCCTTGATCGTTTATCATTCTCTCTAGTGTGTTTAGTTGTTTTCTAGTATAATATAGTTAGAGTTTTAGTAGCTAGTGTGTCGTTGTTGATCGAACGCTTGTAATCCCCTTGCTCCGCGGATTGACAAGAACCTTGGGAATCCCGTGGTGAAAAAGGTGTGGGGTCCGTACGCTTGCGGATCGTAGAGGGATACGTCTTTTATCCGTCAACAACGTCCACATTGGCCCTCATGTTGTTCACAACCACCGTGAACCTCTCGAAACAAGGCATCGATGGACTCACCGGGGAGATGAGTGAAGTTCTTGTACTCTCTCCCGTAGGTCGCATACATCAAGCCCGAACCCGGGCATTCCCAACATGAGCCTCCTTCAACACCAACAAGATTCTGCAAGCCAAGTGCTCGGTGTGCACCCGATCGAACTCAGGCTGACACAAAGCACGAAACAAGTAGTTGACCGCCTTATTGTTGGCGTCGAACATTCCCTTGATCCTGGACCAAGGAAGTTCATCGGCTAGACATAGCCTGTGTCCACCGTAACATCCCAAAGGATCTGACCCATTCCATGGAGAAACGCCGCCATCCATTTACTCCACATCTGGTAGTTCTTGCCATCGAAGTGTGGAGGACCCGAACCCCGTTCCTGGTACGCCATCCTTGGATCTTAGACTGGTTAGAGTCAATAAAGACCCGAACCGGCTCTGATACCACTAGAAGGACCGATACGGCGAACCGGAGAGGGGGAAGTGAATGTGAGTCGATAAAAATTCTTGTCGAAGGAGATGAAGACTCCAACAAGACGAACACGGCGTCCAACACACGTCTCCGACTCACTACCTAAATTGGCCAAGTCCACGTAGCTACCGGAGTGATACTAAACCTAGGAACCAACACACAACCTACCGACCCGAGAACGCAACGAATACCAAACCTCGAGTCCAGCGACCAACACCGGTCGGACCGGTGAGCACCACCGGTCGGACCGATCTCTCGCCGGGTGAAACTTGGCGACTTCCACAAAAAGGCTCCACACTTGGTCGGGCGGTGCAACACACCGGTCAGACCGGTCACAACCAGAAAGTCCCAAAAACACCAAACTGGCCTACCGACCTCCAAACAAACCCAAACTCAAAACAGCCCCAACACAGGACAACAATAGACACACCCAGACGTTCACCCGAGCAGAAACCCAACAAGGGCTGCACCGGTCAGACCGGTCAAGAGCACCGGTCAGACCGGTGTAGCCTGGGCAGCTCGGGATGAACGATGCCCGCGGGTCAACTCCCTCCGAATCCAAGCCTTGATCTCCCGAATCGCTCCACAGGCTTGAACATGACTTTGGGGACAATAGGAACACCTCATGAGGAGTCCATAGCCAAGTTTAATCCCACCAAAACTTGTCCAAACAAGAGGAATCGAAGAAATCCCGCCAAAAGCACCTCTAACCCTAGAACACGGAAAACCCCAAAATTGAGCCCCTTTACTCACGGATTTGGGAGAGGAATCACAGCCCAAAGAACCACGAAGGGTTCCCACAAATTTCCCCCATCAATTCCCCAAGAGCAAGGTCCTGAAAACACCCCAAGAAAACCATCAAGAGATGGCTCTGAAAATCACCACCAAGAACAACCAGGAACAACACAACAAGGCCTTGAGGAACCACGCCGAATCATCTATACATGCCACAAAGGTTCATACATGGTCTAGCATGCCGCCCGATCATCCAACCCTCTCACAAGATCTCATCATGAAGCTCTCAAGCAAGTCCTATGGAAATCCAAAGAAAATAGGAAGGGGGAAAGGAAAGCAAATGAACTAGGGTTCCAAAAGATGGCTGCCATCCTCTCACCTCATGGTTTATATGGAGGCAACCGAAAGTCTAAAATATCCTTTCCTAACAACTATGGATACAAGCCCCTCAAGGGCGGTTTTGGAAGTCTTCAAGTTTTATCCACCAGACGGATGCCCGGCGACCGCAACCTGCTTAGCCTCGACGCAAGCCTTGCGATCCCAACGCGTGTCCTCCGCTTCGAAGATTCGGACTGCGTCGTCCCACACCGCTCGGACCGGTGCTCCTCACGGGTCGACCGTATCCACCGGTCAAACCCACCGGTCGAGCCGGTGCGGCATTGCTTTGCGCAAAGACCGTCTTCGGTTCTCCGGTCTTGGCTTTGTGGATCAACCAAGAAACCCGGTGGTTTTCGGTGAACCACCGAAAACCCCGCGAACTCGGTGTAGCCTCCGCCAATCTCCACTCATGACTCGGCTCCCACATAGTCCCGGCTCGACCTTGGTTTTGAGGCTCAACCAAGAAACTCGTCCACGACTTCATCTTGCTTGTTCATGCCACCATGTGACCCGCACTTGACCCCCGCCGGCCACCGGGTCCCTCGAACGAAGCCTACTTGTCTTCTCCACACCTTGAGGCCTCACGGGCGACGACCTTTCGCGCTTGTTCTTCACCCGCACCAACACCGGTCAAGCCGCAACCCGCACCTGCAATACTAAGCCAAGAATTAGTCCACACAACGTTGTCAATCACTCATCACACAAGGAAGCGACCATGCACCGGTCCTCGAACCACACATGGTCCTCAATCTCCCCCTTGATCGGTGCATTGACAACACCCACAAAAAGTGACAAGAAAGAAAAGAAAAAGAAAAGAAACGAACAAAAAGAAACACCAACAAGCGACTGAAAGCCAAACAAAGGCAATGATCACTTGAAGAAGACAAGTCTCGGACCCCTTAGGCAAGGGCAACGGCTCGACACATCCGAGACAAAACAAAGCTCAAGCAAAGAGCACAAACCACCAAAGCAAAGCTCGAAAAACCACAAACAGCTCCCCCTGAACACATGCAAGCTCCCCCTGAACCAATGCAACTCCCCCTGGACGAAAGCATGCAAAACACTGCTTGAAAACAGGGCAGTTGCAACAACTCAGCTCTCACCAGTCAGACCGGTCACCACCACCGGTCAGACCGGTGCCTAACATGTGCACAGGACCAGCACTATAACCGGTCGGACCGGTGACCACGACCGGTCAGACCGGTGCACACCAGAGCCCAGAAATGGCTCGAAACCACCTAAAACCTTCTAAATGCATCTAGCAAGCCATTTACCGGTGCACACCAGAGCCCGAAATGGCTTGAAACCACCCGAAAACCTTCTAAATGCATCCAAAGCAAGCCATTTCAAGCTCAAACTTCTCCCCCTTGTTGACAATGCATGAATCAAGCCAAAAATGTAAAACTTTCAACCTAGAGCTTCTCAAATAGACAAAATTCAACATACGATTCTACACATGTCCAAATGAGCAAGTTAGATACTCTATAGCTTCATATCGATCTCAACTACATGATCACCAAGTTGCACAACCATTAGACGAAGCTAAGATGGATTTGGGCAATTTTGCGAAAAATTTACCTCTCATGAGCAAAGTCCTAAACATGATCAAAACATATCCAAATGGCAAAGCCACACAAACTTCATGCTAGGACAGCCATTATAATCATAAGACCATCACAAACACCCACAAGCACCTCATGTCATGTCAAAGCCACCGAGCCATGTGCCTACTTCTATGTATGAAACTTCTCATTGGTAGGCATCATGCAACGGTTTAGCACCCAAAGCAAATTAAATTCAGCACATATGACATGGGAGCACATTTCCAAGTATTTTACATTTCATTTTCAGATTCAAAGTTGGTACGTGAAATGTCTTTGCGACAAAAAGGAACTTATGCCCCTCCACAAGATAAGGCAAGAGGGCTAAACATTCGTGATGGCAAATGAGCCTTTGGCCCCATATGATCAATAAACTAGCTATCCAACCACAAATTAAGTATAACCAAGCCACTAAAACATGTCAAGATCATATAAAGGCATTTACACATGAGAGAGCATACATGCGACATTTTTCAAAAACATAGCCATCAACCATGGATTATTAAACAAGATCATCAAGAGCTAAGCCAAACTAACCATAGCATACCAAACAAGCTCACAATGACATATATCTCATTTCATGGTGAACAATGTATATGAGAGAAGCTTTTCCTAACCAAATGCATATGATACAAAATGCATGCAATCTAAGCTACAAGGATGCCTATACATCATGTTACATATGCCATGCCAAATGCAAGAAATGCACAAAGGAAAGTTGTACATATGCTACGAAGGAGCTCACACACACCAAACTCAAGAAATCAAATAGACACCAAGCTCCCCCCGCAAACGTGTGAAAGTTGCTTGATCTAGGGGTTTGGTGAAAATATCGGCTAGTTGGTCATGTGTGGGTACATGGATCAAAGCTATCTTTCCTTTCTCTATGTTGTCTCTCAGAAAATGATACCTCACTTCTATGTGCTTGGTTTTGGAATGGAGCACTGGGTTCTTTGCAACGCTTATGGCACCGGTGCTATCACATTGAAGTGGCACATGGGTATACTCCTCACCAAAGTCACTCATGGTGTATGAAATCCAAAGGAGCCGAGAGCAACAACTAGCGACGACAACGTACTCGGCCTCGGTAGTGGATTGAGCAACACTCGACGGTTCGCGGGAAGACCAAGACACCAAAGAAGACCCCAAACAACCGGCAAGTCCCGAAGTGGACTTCCTATCCAACCGACACTCGGCAAAATACGTATCCGAAAAACCATGAAGCGCCGGAGAAGAGGACGTGGAGTACCAAAGGCCGAAGTCGGGAGTGTGACGCAAGTACCCGAAAATTTGCTTCACCGCTTGCCGATGCGAAGTCCTCGGAGATGCTTGAAAATGAGCGCACAGACATACCGAGAACTGGATGTCCGGCCTCATCGCCGTCAAGTAGAGGAGTGACCCAATCATGCTTCGGTACTCCTTCTGGTCCACATGTTCACCTTCCTCGTCCGCATCAAGAGCTTTAGTTGTACTCATCGGCGTCGTCATAGCCTTGGAATCCTCCATCTTGAACTTCGCACAATGTCCTTGGTGTACTTAGCTTGGTGCACAAATGTTCCTTCCTTTGATTGCTTGATTTGTAGCCCGATGAAGAACTGCAACTCGCCCATCATGCTCATCTTAAATTCCCCTGCTCATATCCTCTCGCAAACCTTGCAACAAGAGAGTTAGACGAGCCACCAAAGACAATATCATCCATGTACACCTACACAATCGGGTATCTCCCCTCGCCTCGGTAGAAACAAGGTCGATCGACCTTCCCCATCTCAAAACCTCTATCAAACAAGAACCCCCTCAACCTCGCCATACCAAGCTCTAGGCGCCCGCTTCAACCCATACGGCGTCTTCCTAAACTTGTACACCCCGTGGGGGTACTTCTCACTCTCAAACCCGAGAGGTTACCTCACATACACTTCTTCCTCCAACACACCATTTAGGAAAGCACTCTTCACATCCATTTGGTGCAACTTGAACCCTTTAACCACAAAAAAGACTAGAAGGATCCTAATCGCCTCCAAACGGGCTACGGGAGCAAAGGTCTCCTCGTATTCGATCCCCTCCTTCGACCGAACCCCCGAGCAACAAGCCTCGACTTATTTCTCACCACTTCACCTCTCCCTCTTTGTTCTTCCACACCCCTTTGTACCAATTGGCTTACACCCCGGGGGAGGATCAAACAATTCCCAAACCCGATTCCTCTCAAAGTTCTCCAACTCCTCATGCATCAAATTAACCCAATTGTGATCAGATAGTGCGTGTCCAATGTCTATGGGATCAAAAGTAGCAATAAATGCAGCATGAGCGAAATGAGAATTGCTTCGAACCCTCGACCGTGTAGTACGTTCATTCATGTCGCCGATGATCCTCAAAGCTGGGTGATCCACTTGTACTCGCCGGGGGAGGTTCTCGCCTTGATGCTACCTCCCCCTCAAATGTAGCTTCTCCCCCGATCTTGATTTGTCGTCATAGGTGTAGGAGAGGGTCCGTCCACCACCGTAGTCGAAGTAGTGGGTACATGTTCAGCGGGGGCACCACACCACCATCTTCATCATCCCCATGTTCATGCTCCTCCTCCTGAAAGATCTCCTCGCCAAGCTCATCATCACCTGCACACTCAAAGACAAGCTGACTACGTGGTTGTGTCTCGTCGAAGGTTACCTCGCAAGTCTCCACGATTTCGTTAGTTTCAAGATTGAGCGAGACGATATGCTCTAGAATGAGATGCATAACCAAAGAAAATACCATCGACAGACCTAGCCTCAAACTTATCCAGCTTCTTCCATTTCTTCAGAATAAAGCACTTGCAACCAAAGACATGGAAGTGACTCACCTTGGGTGTGCGGCCGTGCATCAACTCATAGCATGTTTTCTTCTTATGCACTGCGAGGTAGATCATGTTTGACACATAGCACGCGATATTCACCGCCTCGGCCCGGTACCTTCTCGGAGTCCTATGCTCATCAAGCATCGTCCGAGCCATCTAGCACAAGGTCCTCGTTCTTCCTTTCCACAACACCATTCGGGGAGGCGTATACGGACTCGAAAACTAGTGTTCAAGACCCAAGTCATGGCTAAAGGTTTCAAAGAGTTTTTTAATTACGAGCCATTGTCACCGCGGATTGCTCGTATGGCATCTCCGTGCCTCTCGTTCCTCAACCTCAAGACCGGATCTCCAACAAAACCAAACGTCTCCCCCTTATCGTCGAGAAAGAACACCCATGCATACCGAGAGTAGTCGTCCACCACAACAAGGACATACCACTTCCCACCCGCAGATCGCACACGAGCTGGGCCAACAAGGTCCATATGGAGCAGCTCGCATGGACGCTCAGTCATCACATCGGTGTGAGGCGGGTGAGAAGAGGCTACCATCTTGGCATTCCTACACGGTGCACAAACCAACTCTTTCTCAAGCCACAACAGTGGCAATCCTCGGACCAAATTGAGATTACTCAAGCGAGACAAAAGGTCAAAGCTCAAGTGACCCAACTTCCTATGCCACCTCCACAACTCACTCGAAGAACTAGCCAAGAAACTACGCTCTACACCGGAAGACTAAGAAAAATCAGCACGAAACACCCGACCCTCGGGAACGACCATACGGACAAGGTCCCCTCGAGAGTCCAAAATCCGAGAACCACCGAGGCCGAAACAACACTTCAAAGCCCTCATCCAACAACGGGGACACGAAAGCAAATTGTACCCCGGCGATTGAACAAGAGCAACACGCCCGAGAGTGATCTTGTCACTCACCTTAATCTCACGTTACGAAAGCACACGCCCACGCCCATTGTCCCCAAAAGTTATGTACCTCTTCGTCACCACGGACGAGACTTGAGAACCACCCCTTGTCTCCGGTCATATGCCTTGAGCAACAGGAGTCAATCAACCAAATGTTCTTCAAGTCTCCCACCTGAAATTCAAAACGAGCACGTGAGAGAACAAACGACTCAGCACTGGGGTTAGTACTAAAAGAGTAAAACCAATGCCGAGCCATTTGCTTGAAAGTGGGGTTAGCACAAACCAAACCATCTTTCCTACCAAAGCTACCTCCACGAACACCACCACGGTAACCACCAAGAGGGAACCAACCCTCTCCGCCCGGAGGAGGACCAAAACCACGAAAGAAAGCCCGTGGACCGTCCCACCTCTCCTTCTCAAAGCAACGACTCCTCCCATCCCGTAATGAATTCGAGGAGGAGAATGCCTAGCAACCCGACCTCTTGCAAACTCTCCACCCAACCACCGAACCACAACCTCCCGAAACAAACCTCGCACCCGTACGAGCACGAAACCCAAGCTGCCGCTCGTTCGGGCCTACACCGGTTTGACCGGTGCCCCTCACCCGATCCGGCCGGTGTAGCACGGCCGCAAAGCACCTCCAACAGCCTTCCGCTCTCCCCAAGCCCGAACTGTCCTCACACTCGCCTTGGCCCTGGGCATCTGCACACGAGGCTCAAGTACACCATCGGAAGGGTGGTACTTGTCCTTGTTAGCCCACTCCTTCGCCATTCTCTCCTCTCGCTTCCTCTTGAAGCAAAACTCATCCTTATGGCCATCTCTCCCACAATAGCCACAATGAAACCTTGCAAGCTTAGGCTTAGGCTTGGGTTGTGGCTGCTCACTAGGTTTGCTCTCCACTCAACTTCTCCACCGGTTTCTCCTCACTAGCCTTCTCACTTTCTTTCCCAAAGAACACTTTCCCCAAAGTGCTCACAAACTTGATAGGCTTTTGGAGAACGTTTGTTTGTGTAGGGAACACGGGTGGAGCTGGGGTTGTGTCTAGTCGGTTCCTAAGATGGTTAGGTTTAGGAGGGAAATCATTTTTGTGGTTGGTTTTTGGTGGCTCTGGGATATTCTCTCCACTTCCCTCACCAACCTTGTTTGCCCCAAGTCCATCACCATCCTGCCTCTTAAATGGCTCGATCATCATCCTCAACTAAGGCTCATGACTAGACAACCAACCCATCAACTTTCTCAGCTCATCATTCTCATAATGCAAGCGATCAACATAATGCGCAAGTTCCAAATTCCTCAAAGCATGCATTTCACATGTAGAGCAAGATGTAGGAATTGGTTCTTTCAGCTTAGCCTCAAGGGAAGCAGTGTAAGCATGCATCTCATCAATTTTAGCATGCAAGACAGGGCAAGAAGTGCAAGCACCTAGCAAAGCGAGATCTAGATTTCAGCTCAGCCACTTCAACCCTAAGCACATCTAGTTCCTCACACTTGGAGGCATGCTTCTCCTTAAACAAAGCAAGATCAGCAAGAAAAATGGAGCAATCAGCACAATCAACCTCATCAGAAACAACAGGACTAGCCTTAAGGGAATCAATCTCAAGCTTGCTATCAAGAACCTGTGTTTCTAGCTCAGCCACCTTAGTCCTAGGATCCTTGACTGAAGCCCTAAGCTCTTTTCTCATTTTCTTGGCCTCTCTAAGCATGTCATCATGATTATCAAGCAATGAGCCAAGCCGTTCATCCTCCTGACGCATGAAGGGAAGCTCATCACGCACCTCGTCGTCGGAGTCAGAGTCCGAGTCGCGCTTTGTGCGCTTCTTGCTGTTGGAGCGCAACGCCATGGTGCAGAAGCCGTCTCTAGCGAAGCAGCTCATCCCGCTCAGGTTCTTGGACGACTTCCTGCTCTTGCGACGATCACCTTCATCTTCACTGCTGCTCGAGCTCGAGGTGGGTTACTCGCAACTGGAGTCGACGTCGCTCGCTCCAACCATCGCTTGGGCCTTGCCTCGGCTCTCTTTCTTCCTTGATCGTCGCCCGTCCTTGTGCTTGTTCTTGTGTTTGCTCTTGTGGTCACGCCTTGACCGATACTTGCCATCCATCCTCGACTTGTGCTTGTAGCCATCCTTGTTCTCGACCTTCTCCGGGCAGTCGGCGACAAAGTGTCCCGGCTTGCCACACTGGAAGCATGTCCTCGTGTTCCTCCTCATGTTCACCCGGTTCTCGTGTAGCCTCTCGAACCTCCTCGTCAGCTGCGCCAGCTCGTCCTCTCCAAGCACGTCGAATTCCTCATCTGGCATAGACATCACAGAGGACAAAGAGAACATACTGGAGGATGGGTGAGTGTTAGCCTTTCCTTTCGAACCACCGACAAGGGCAAGACTATGAGAGTCAGTCGGGCCCTCGAGCTTGGATGTCATGCCCCTATGCACCTCAGTCGACTTGAGCTTCGAGAACAGCTCGTTCACCATCAGAGTGTCATACCTCTCCGACTCCACAATGGCCTCGAACTTTCCGCCCCAAATCGTTCGATCCAAAGAGTGTAAGAGCTTGACAGCTCTATCACGATCACCGTACGGAAGCACGTCCACATTGGCCCTCATGTTGTTCACAACCACCGTGAACCTCTGAAACAAGGCATCGATGGACTCACCGGGGAGATGAGTGGAGTTCTTGTACTCTCTCTGGTAGGTCGCATACATCCGAGCACGAACCTAGGCATTCCCAACATGAGCCTCCTTCAACACCAACTAGATTCGCAAGCCAAGTGCTCGGTGTGCACCCGATCGAACTCGGTGCGACACAAAGCACGAAACAAGTAATTGACCGCCTTATTGTTGGCGTTGAACATTCCCTCGATCCTCGGACCAAGGAAGTTCATCGGTGGACATAGCCTTGTGTCCACCGTGACATCTCAAAGGATCGACCTTTTCCATGGAGAAACGCCGCCATCCGTTTACTCCACCCGGTAGTTCTTGCCATCGAAGTGTGGAGGACCCGAACCCCGTTCTCGGTACGCCATCCTTGGATCTTAGACTGGTTAGAGTCAATAAAGACCCGAACCGGCTCTGATACCACTAGAAGGACCGATACGGCGAACCAGAGAGGGGGGAGTGAATGGGAGCCGATAAAAATTCTTCTCGAAGGAGATGAAGACTCCAACAAGACGAACACGACGTCCAATACACGTCTCCGACTCACTACCCAAATTGCCCAAGTCCACGTAGCCACTGGAGTGCTACTAAACCTAGGAACCAACACACAACCTTCCGACCCGAGAACGCAGTGGAATACCAAACCTCGAGTCCACTGACGAACACCGGTCAGACCGGTCCCTGCTGGTGAAACTTGGCGACTTCCACAAAAAGGCTCCACACCGGTCAAGCTGGTGCAACACACCGGTCAGATCGGTCACAGCCAGAAAGCCCCAAAAACACCAAACAGGCCTACTGACCTCCAAACAGAACCAAACTCGAAACAGCCCCAACACAGGACAACAGCAGACACACCCAGACGTTCACCCGAGCAGAAACCCACCAAGGGTTGCACCGGTCAGACCGGTCAAGAGCACCGGTCGCCGACCGATGTAGCTCGGGCGGCTCGGGATGAACAAAGACCCGCGGGTCAACTCCCTCCAAATCCAAGCCTTGATCTCCCGAATCGCTCCACAGGCTTGAACATGACTTTGGGGACAATAGGAACACCTCATGAGGAGTCCATAGCCAAGTTTAATCCCACCAAAACTTGTCCAAACAAGAGGAATCGAAGAAATCCCGCCAAAAGCACCTCTAACCCTAGAACACGGAAAACCCCAAAATTGAGCCCCTTTACTCACGGATTTGGGAGAGGAATCACAGCCCAAAGAACCACGAAGGGTTCCCACAAATCTCCCCCATGAATTCCCCAAGAGCAAGGTCCCGAAAACACCCCAAGAAAACCATCAAGAGATGGCTCGAAAATCACCACCAAGAACAACCAGGAACAACACAACAAGGCCTTGAGGAACCACGCCGAATCATCTATACATGCCACAAAGGTTCATACAAGGTCTAGCTTGCCGCCCGATCATCCAACACTCTCACAAGATCTCATCATGAAGCTCTCAAGCTAGTCCTATGGAAATCCTAAGAAAATAGGAAGGGAAAAAGGAAAGCAAATGAACTAGGATTCCAAGAGATGACTGCCATCCTCTCACCTCATGGGTTATATGGAGGCAATTGAAAGTCTAAAATACCCTCACCTAACAACTAGGGATACAAGCCCCTCAAGGGCGGTTTTGGAAGTCTTCAAGATTTCTCCATCGAACGGATGCCCGGTGACCGCAACCTGCTTAGCCTCGACACAAGCCTTGCGATCCCAACGCGTGTTCTCCGCTTCGAAGATTCCGGACTGCGTCATCGCACACCGGTCAGACCGGTGCTCGTCACCGATCGGGGACCGGTACCTACCTGGCGGTCGGACCCTCCGGTCATACCGATGCACGCACCGCTTTGCAAAGACCGTCTTCGGTTCTACGATCTTGGCTTTGTGGATCAACCAAGGAACCCGGTGGTTTTTCGGTGAACCATTGGAAACCCCGCGAACTCGGTGTAGCCCCTTCCAATCTCCACTCATGACTCGGCTCCCACATAGTCCCGGCTCAACCTTGGTTTTGAGGCTCAACCAAGAAACCGTCCACGACTTCATCTTCTTGTTCACGCCACCATGCCGCCCGCACTTGACCCCTCTAGCCACCGGGTCCCTCGAACGAAGCCTACTTGTCTTCTCCACACCCGGAGGCCTCACCGGCGATGACCTTTCGCGCTTGTTCTTCACCCGCACCAACACCGGTCAAGCCGCAACCCGCACCCGCAATACTTAGCCAAGAATCGGTCCACACAACGTTGTCAATCACTCATCACACAAGGAAGCGACCATCCACCGGTCCTCGAACCACACATGGTCCTCGGTAGGTTCTAGAAATATTTTTCCTTTGGAGAGATACTTGAAATCTTCAACCTTGCCACCATCTTGCAATCTTCCTTGAATTGATGAACTACTCAATGATAGGTTGTGGTCAAGGAGGTAAACACAAAAGATGATATTTTTGATTTTAAGGGTGGATATCCGGCGAGGTTTGTGAAATCTCCGATGTGGGGATACACAATGCATGAATAGAAAGGTTAGCAAAAAAAGAGATACGCAAAAACGGAATGGCCGGCTTCATGGTCTCGGGCCGGAGAAATCAAGGCCTCGAAATAACTCACCCAAAAATAATTCTTGTACACCGAGGTTTATGGACTCAACATATATATATATGGCTTTGGATAGGTAGAGCAAAATGCAAGTAGCATTAATTGACAAGGTTAGCATATTTATTTTTAAGAACAAATCATCTTTAACTCATCCGAAATTGAGAGCATGAAAATAACACTATGGGTCTTATTTTTATCATAACCTCCACAAAGATTAAGCTAGCATTTAATTAATTTCATATTCATATTAAAGAGAGCATTAGCTTAATCATGCATGAAACAAGTACAAAAGTTGAGCAAAGTGCCAACTTTTCATCATATGGCAACAACTTAATATTTTTACCAAAGGTTGATCAAGGTGGAAAATTTTATTCATGGTGATATTTAACACTAACACACATGCTGAAAATAAATAAAGTAGAAGGTTATTTACAAACTTACCTTGCTTTCGTCGCTTAGCCTTGACAATCCGGTCACCATCCAAGGTGTAGACGTCAATGTATTTACTGGGCACAACGTCAGGCTCTAGGAATAACTTGAGTTGTTGTCCGGTCACAACATATTGACCTCCTTTGGCGTCCATGATTGTTAGCACTCCCGATGGTGACACTGAATGTACGATATATGGTCCATCCCATTGGATTCGCAATTTTCCTTTGCCGAAGACCTTGTATCGAGAATTGTATAGTAGGACCTTGTCTCCTTCCTTGAATTCCTTCTTATGCAATCTTTTGTCATACCACACTAAACCACAACATAAAAATACCTTCGGACCTCTCGTTGGTAAAAGTAGCAATAACCTTGTGAACGGTCCGTTGGTAAAAATTAGGAACGAAGCCTCCATCGGTGATTCCATGTTTATCAATGAGTGGTTCGTTGGTATTTGTTTTAATGTGCACCTTTGAACCGTCCATCGGTATTCCATCGTATATGGATTGACCGTCCGTCGGCGAAGGGCTTTAGGCCCGACACGCAAAGAAAGGCCCACTCATGCAAAAAAACTAAAACTCGGCCACATCCGCAAACGGAACCCTAGCAACCCAAATTTCCTCGGCGTCGCCGCCGGACTCCCCCCTCCTCTCCCCGCATGGCGCCGCGACGGCGCGGCGCTGCTCCCCTCCGCCAAATCACAACACGTTCCACCCTTTGGATTCGGTCCGTCCGCAGCCGGTTCCCATCCCCGTCCGCTACCGGTTGCCACCCCTTCCACCGCCGAACGTCCCGAGGGCAACGGATCCGGGGGCCTCATCGACGACCTCCCTTTCGTCACGGCCTCGGGGACGCCGTCTCCATGGCGCCTCTCCCCGGAAAATCTTTCTCATCTGTCGAGCTATGCCCGGATGCCCCAAATCTTTTGACTTCGAGGTGCTACGGATCGGACAACCGAGGTAAAATCGAAATGAATACCTCTATGTCACGTATTCCTCAATTATTTGCATTGAATTTCATTAGTCTCTGTTTCAATCTCTAATTCATCTTTCGATTTTGTCTGCAATGATGACTATTGGGACCATATGGTGAAATTGTTGTGCCTTTGATATGTTCCAGTAGGCACCGGACTTTGGAAAAATAATTTTGTTTGTATATATCCGTATGTGTACCCTTAAATTGGGATGAATATATGTGGCTTAGATCAGTATATATTGGAATGAACTGCATTCACGCATGTGCAGGTTTCTTGAGCTACCCAATTTAAGGAAAAATGTTTGTATCCTAATCTTGTACTTTGTTATATACCAACTGTGATTTAATATTCAGAGTATAATCCCATCAGCACCACTAGCCTTGCTAGATGGTCATGGCCTTTTCTATTTTCTTGGATTGGTTAGTAGAAGGCTCTTTAATATTATATTTGTTGGATTCTTGCTAGAATTAAGAAGAACCACCGACCGCCGCAAATGCCGTATTCCTAATTGCTCTATATCTCATTACATAAGTGATCATCTTTCACACCAAAGATGATATGTGGACTACATTAATGTGATAATTATTGCTTGATAGGTCCATGAAGAAAATGTGAAATGCTTTCCTACATCTATGAGTAAATTGCTTTTTGCGGTCGGTTCTAAAATGAATGGCATATATGTGTTGACACCTAGGTAAGAATTTCTTAATGTTGTGTCACTTTTACCTTTATTAAGATGACATGTCTTTATTTATTATATGATCGGTGAACATGATAAGTATTGCTGATACAAATACTTGTTACATTTAGTTACTTCAGGATTCTGTTATGTCGGTAGATTAAAGTTGGTTTAGATTGGATTTTTGGTGACTCGTATATGTTTTACCATGCAATTTCTCCGAGTACAACTAAATATGCGCTATATCATGTTATCTAGGCTCAATAGAGCCATCTGCGAGAAGTATCCGAGAATTGTTCGAGAGGAGAATACAAGACCGGTTTTAAAATGGTATGGACAATAGTTATCACCTTTTTTCTCTCATGTCGGGATTTTGTTATGTCGGTAGATTAAAGTTGGTTTAGATTTGATTTTTGGTGACTCGTATATGTTTTACCATGTCATTTTTGAGTACAACCGAATATGCGCTATATCATGTTATCTAGGTTCGGTGAGAGCAATCCGCAAAAGTATCCGAGAACATGACGGTTGTTCCGAGAGCGAGAATACAAGACTGATTTTAAAATGGTATGGACGGTAGTTATCACCTTTTTTCTCTCATGTACTATACGTGTAAAGGCAACATATCACGTGGAAACCAACATCTCCATGCAAACTATGGAAACTTCAATCCGAGTCACACGATGTTGATCCAACGGGGCGCTCGGAGGAGGTGGAAGGAGTGATTTGCAAAATCACCTTTGCAAATCACGCCTCCCACCTCCCATGAATTTTGCAAATCACCGCTTCCACCTCCCATGAGCTCTCCCTTGGATCAAGATCGTGTGACTCGGATTGAAGTTTCCATAGTTTGCACGAAGAGGTTGGTTTTCACTAGATATGTTCCCCCGTATAAAATAGCCTATATGGATTGTCTATATGGATTGTCCGTCTTCACCCCTCTAAATAGGTTGGCTGCCACCATCTCAAACATTCGAGGCTTGATCTTGTACTCGGTAGCCTCGAGTATCAAATCTGATTTTTGGACATTAATATCCTCCAATTGCGGGCTAGCATAGTACCATAGTGGTTTTTCTTCTTCCTCCATGAGGTGATTGACAAAAGCCATCTAGACAACAAAAACAAAACAAAAAAACAAGGATTTCTAGAAAAAAGGTTAGGTGTTAGTAACCAACAAAATTAATACAAAGTTAAATGTAGCAAACTAGCTTGTTCCCCGGCAACGGCACCAGAAAAGCTTGTTGACGGTTACATAACACGTTAAGTTACGATCCGCAAGCGCACGGGTCGGTTGTAGCTTTTCCCTTAGAGTATTCCCCCAAGGTTAATCAATCTGTGGAACAAGTGGATTGCTATGCTCAACTAAGCACTAATGTTGTTGATTTAAAACTCTTTATCAAATATGTGTAAGTAAGGAACTCAATCTAATTTAATCTAGGTTAAAGAAGACAAAGTGGAGAGTGATGGAAAGGAGATCTCAAGAACGTAGAACGCTTGTCCAAGGGATCTAGGATCACTTGAAGATGTAACCACCTAGCAAGAACAACCCGATCTAATCTATGAAAGGTAAAAGTGCACGAAGTCCAACCTTTTCCCTCTCACATACTAGTCACTACACTAGGGTAATTTGTGATCGAACACCAAGTGCACAAGACGTTGATGTGTTCTAGGCATGCACGATCAAAGGTGTGAACCAAGTTCATTATGTTTTCCCTCCCGTGCACTGTCACTACACGATGCTAATCGCATAAAGAACAAAAGGAACATGATACCGAAGCTACGAGCGATGCATCCCCAAAGCAAGCTGGTCGACCAATAAGATTAAAGCATCCTCAACATGAACATGAATATTGGTCGGTGATTACAAAAGATTCAAAACATAGGTTCGGTGATTACAACTCAAGATCCCCCTTCAACCCCTAGAACAAAGAAGGACTTTACCCCATAATGTTACTCATTGTAGCGCTGATCATGGTGTAGAATCCCTTGAAGTAGATTAAGGCCACGAGTGCTCCCTTCGCGATTCAATCTGCTTCTTGTTCTCGGTATTGTGGCGGTGGATGACGAATAGAGATTGGTAGAATGATTGGATCTGAATAGTAAATCCTCCTTGGGTGCCTAAGGGGTCATATTTATGTCTTTGAGGAGTCTTGGGGCGTGCTCCACCTTGCCTTCCACGAGATCTTCCTTGGGAGAGAAGGGAACTTGGTTTCCATAAAATCAGCCTCGTTCAGATTCTCCTAATTCGCAGCCCATCATTGACGGAGCCATATCTCCCACATCCGGACTCCAAATAATGCAAATTCGGTGTCCAGGTAGTGTGCCACGAAATTATCTTCAACTTTGGTATTCATTTCTTTCCTTGGAAACTAAGATAAGAAATCGGCCTTGGAAGATAATCTGTTCTGATTTCAGACTGACTGTGCAGCAGGGATTTCGGGGGCCTTATCTCCTACCTCCCTTATCCGAATTAGGCCTTCCACATGTCCAAATCGAAGGTATCGTCGAGACCCACAACTTTGGTAGTCAAACTGTTTCCATTAAAGGCCGTTGAAGTCTCCGAATCTGCACCGAAAGATCATGCTGTCCTGGGCTACGAGAATATCTCTCGGGCTGAATTGATCTCGTTGGTAAACATCCAAGTCCCCGGAGTTTTGCGTGTTGATGCTTGAGTCCTTGGGTTGTTTGGAGTCATGTTCACTTCGTGTCTTGACTTGTGACGGTCTTCATGATCTTCTCTTGAAGTGGTTGATGAACTTATCCCGAAAGTCTCCTCTTTAACATTAATTTCCTGCATAAACAACAAACTCCAAAATCGACATGCAAGTGTGAACTTGTTACATCATTAGTATGCCTCGTGGCGGGTTAGTTACAAATCATAATCAAAACCAATGTATAAAAAGTACTCTAGGTTGACGTAAATTCACCGTCAACAGTCACCATTGGCCCTTATCTCCACTTCTAGTCGTGCTTGAACACTCTTTGCACTAGATCTTGGTCTCCCACACACGATCCCCACATTCTGAAGGAATGTATTGTTTTGCAATTTTCATGGAGGACATCAGCTACAACCTGACTTGCAGACCTTGGTTCTTCACCTTCAATTGGGGTGCAGCCAACCGATTCTCCATTTCAATCTAGCAAGAAACCAGCAAATAACATTTGTAACTTAGAACAATTTAGAATAAGCAACTGAAAACAGCTTGCATAGGAGAACAAACTTATAATGGCAGATTGTACATTAGGCATGTAGCCCTTCTTCCTCGTGCTGAAGTGAGTCAGCTTGAACAAACCAAACACATCCAATTCATTACCCTCATTCTCGCCTACCACAAAAGAATGTGCAGCAGGAAACTTCATATTTGTGCAGCAAGAAACTTAAGGTTTGTGCAGCAAGAAACTTCATGTGCAGCAAGAAACTTCATATTTGTGCAGCAAGAAACTTATGGTTTGTGCAGCAAGAAACTTCATGTGTGCAGCAACTAACTTCGTATTTTTGCAGCAAGAAATTAAACATCATTGATTTTCTAAAACCTAACAGAACAGCACGTTCACTTGAACAAAACTGATTTACAAGAAACCATGGCTAACTTACTAGTTTCTCTACAAAAATTGGATAGCTACATGAGCCAGTTGTACCAGGGAACTTGACCAAATCCCTGTTGTCTTTGTTCTTTTGACAGCTCGCCTACATCATATAAAGAACAAAAGTTAGAAAAATGCCAAAGTAGGAAGTACAAGGCAAGAGTTGGTTTTTTGTACCATTTTTTTAGGTTTCTTCCATGCTTCCACAAGCCGAAGCCACTCATCATCACTTGTCGGTGGGTTCGTTGGAGAAGTCCTCGTGACCAAATGAAGTGGGAAAGGATCAAAAAAAATTTCCTTCAGCCTATGTCGTTGTTGGCGAACTGCAGTTTTCATCATCTCAACACAACCCTTTCTAACTGTTGCATCATCAGTGTTGATGTCAAACTTGGCTTATCGAGATAGAATACATATAAGAAATATAATATTTGAAAAAAGAAATAGCTTGCAAGACATTTAACTTCAGCTTATCGGTTGTCTTCAGATTAGATGAATATCAAACAGTACATAGTTGTCGTCAGCTTATCAGTTGTCATGTCTAAAAACATAGTCATGTCATGAACAGAAACAACTCAAAAGCTGTGTATAAGTAGCAACCACAAAATAAGTACCATTTCACTAATTTAACATAGTTGTAAGCTAAAAGTCATGTCATGATTCCTACCATATTTGCTAGCAGATTCAGAAAGTTTAGAGAATGAACTTACACGAAGGCATCCCAAAAAAGCTTCAATCAATGCAAGTCTTTTCTTGTACTCCTTCCAATGCAACAACTGAAGGACCGATTAGGCGACCAGAGAGGGGGGAGTGAATGGGAGCCGATAAAAATTCTTCTCCAAAGAGAGAACTCGACCTATGCCCCAAATTCACAACCAAGGATTCCCACACGGGTTTGCCAGCGGACCTACCAACCTTAGGAGCAACCCCAAATGATCCTGAAGAGAAAGGGAAACTCAAAGAGCGAAAGGCTTAGTAGCTCAGCACTGGACCACGCGGATTGCCCGCGAGCACCGAGCGGACCGTCCGCGAGGCCTAGGCGGACTGTCCGCAAACACCGGGCAGACCGTCCGCAAGGCCTAAGCGGACTATCCGTGAGGCTGCGATGGACCGTCCGAAAAGAACCCCTGAACCTCCAGTACTGCACCCTCAGTAACGGACCGTCCGCCCTGACACGGACCGTCCGACACTCTAGTACGGACCGTCCACGAACTTCGTGCAACAAAAATCCATCGACAAAAAGGATCAAACGAAAAGCACGCAAGAACACGACGAACTGCTGGCTGAAAGTCACCTCGCGGACCGTACACGTGGAGCGCAGACAGCAGCCCGAACCCGACCTCTTGAAGGTCAACTCCTCCTTCCCACTACCCGATCTTCTGAATCAACCAAGGAATTGCTACCAAATCATAGGTGAAGGTGAAGCGCCTCTAGGAGATGCTATGCCTACGAATTTGTAGCCTCAAACCCAATGAATCGAGAGGAATCGAGATTCTACCGAGCTCAAGAACAAAGCTAGGTTTCCAACCGAAATCCTTCAATCGGAGGCCGAACTCGGAGTTTGGGGGGTCAAGATCAAGCACAAAGATGCACGAAGCAACTATCCATGATTCCCACCAACAAATCCGAACCCAAACACCTCAGAATCGAAGGAACAAGCTGCGCACGAAAAACTGACGAAAATAGCTCGAAAAAACACGAAAATCCAACGAGCTACAAACCAGGGATTGACGCAACCATGAAAGCTACCATTCACTCGGAGGTCAGATTCTTAACAAACGGAGGAAAAATCTAACCCTAGGGAGCAAGGAAATGAGAAGCAGTCTGGATGGATGGTTTGTCTAGAAACCCTAGAGCTAATATATATGAGTCCCCTCCGGGCCAGGCAAAAGACCACACTACCCCTAGCACTTAAGTTGTGATACAACCCCTCAGGGGAAAATAGGTCATGTAGCAATCCTCTTCACAATTGAAGGATCGATGGCGACTAGAGAGGGGGGAGTGAATAGGAGCCGGTAAAAATTCTTCCCAAAGAACCCGGCCTATGCCCTAGTCAAATCCCGGTCTCACACAAGCGACGGATCGAATCACACACCAATCGCCAAGACAACGAGGTTATGGATCAACCTCTAGCCTTAGGAACGATTCCTTGAAGCACACGCGAAGCACGAGAAAGGAAGAGAGGAATCGAACCAAAAAGCAAAGCTCACGGGCTCGCGGACCGTCCGACCAGGAGGGGCGGACCGTCCGCACCGGCCTCGCGGACCATCCGCCCGATGCCGCGGACCGTCCGCGCCAACCCCGCGGACCGTCCGTCCCTACACCGCGGACCGTCCGATAAAGCACACGGAACCAACGCAGACGCACGCAAATAACGGACCGTTCGCGGGGAGCACGCGGATCGTCCGCCGGCACCGGCGGACCGTCCGCCCGCTGCTGCGGACCGTCCGAAACTCCGTCCAACCAAAACTCAAAATTGCGACATCGAAACGAAAGACGAGCAAGAACACGAAGAACTCCCGACGAACAGGACCCACACGCACCGTCCGCGGACCCCAGGCGGACCGTCCGCCCCTTGCGGACAGAACAGAAAAATGCCCGACCTCGAAGGTCAACTCCCCCAAATCATCATCGGATTTCCTAAACGGTTGAAGCTATGGAGACAAGGGTTTGGGGACATGAAAAGCATCACACAAGGATGCTATAGCCCAAAAATCTTGCCTCCTAACTCCCTAAATCACCGGGAATCGCGAATCCTTTGAGCACCACCAAAAGCTAGAGCACCGAATGAAAACTCACGAATCGAAGTGGTTTCCCGGCGTTTGAGGGCACAAGATCAATCACAAAGATGCACGAGACATCTATCCATGTTTCCCTCAAAGAAATCCGGGGAGAAACCCACTCAAATCCGCGGAATCACACCGAGAACAAAGGCACAAAAACAAGCCCAAAAGACCACGAAAAACACAACTCCGAATCTTCTATACAAAACAGGAAAGATTCACAAGGTCTAGAATGCCGTCCTAGCATCCATCCCTCTCAACAAATCTCTCATGAAGCTCTCCTGCTAGCCCGGAAAAAATGGAAGAAAAATATCTACGAAAATGAGAAATGGGAGGGAGGAAATGAAACCCTAAGTCCCGGAGAGAGTACACCACTCACACACCCTTATGGCTTATATATCGGGTCCCGCCGGAGTGGTAAATGACTCGACTACCCCTAACTTAACTACTGGCGATACAACCCACGTGGGGGCATTTAGGTAATGTTTGTGGGTCTTGCCATCGGACGGCCACGCCTTTGCCGCATCCCGCGTCCTCCCGACGCAAGCCATGCGATCCCGCCGCGTGTCCTCCGCCTCGAAGCTTCCCGACACGCCCGGATCCCGTCTCCGTCGTGTTGGGCCCTCGGACTTGGTTTTGAGGCCCAAACCAAGAAACCGTCCTCCGATGGTTTTGTGGGAAAACCACCAAACCCCGCGTGCTCGGTCCGGCCTCCCGCCAAACCACTTGACTCGACCGCCACCGTGCACCGGCTCGATTGTCCATGACTTCGTTTTGCTCGTGTCGCCACCATGTGGCCCGCACCCGATCCCCGTCGTCCGTCGGGTCCCTCGAACCGAGCCTACTTGTCTCTCCATCTCCCGAGGCCCCTCAAGGCCGAAGACCTTTCGCGCCCGTTCTTCACCTACAACAACACGAACTAGGCCGCAGCCTCACACCCGCGCACTAAGCCAAGAGTCGGTCCAACACCCGTTGTCAATCACTCATCACCGAGGAGCGGTCATCCATCGACCACCGGGACGCTCCCGGTCCTCAATCACCCCCTTGATGAGTGAATTGACAACACACAACGCGAAATGAAATTCGAGAGAAAGAAAGAAAGGAAGAAGAAAGAAAAATAAAGAAGCTCAACTCATGACCAAAACCAAAGAAAGGCAAAGAAAGGTCACAAGCCAAGCAAAGCACAAACTCCACACCGAAAACAACAAGAATGCTCCCCATGAACAAATGCAAGCTCCCCCGAACATGTGGATGCAAACTTCCAAATTTTAGCTCACCTCTTCCGAATTTTCATTAAGCTCACCTCTTCTCCCCCTTGTTGACAATGTATGAATCAAGGTGAAAATGCGAAATGCAAAACAAAGCATATAAACATCTACATGAGCTTCTCAAATAGGCCAAATCTAGTGTCAAAAGCTAAAAATGAGGCAATGATCACACGTATGAATCATAGCATAGTCAAAGCATTGCCATAAGTAATAGATGAAAATACAAGCACGTGACAAAGCAAAATTTACGTATTTAAGCGGTTTTACCAAAAGAAGGCTCGCTTCACATGTAAAAGCCTATCCATGTCACACTTGAGCCACAAACATGCATACCATTCAAAGATCATACAACAAATTCTCAGCAAAAGATCATGGCAAACACCCATAAAGCAAAGCATGTCATGCCAAAGCTCATGAGCCATGTGTCCACTTCGGGGAGACTTCTCCACCGGTGAACATCATGCAACATGTTTTGCACCCATATGTGAAAGATAAGACATTTTAAGGATAGACATGATGGATGGAGCATTTTTCAAGCATTATACACTTCTTTTCAAGATTAATCATTTCATGGTACATGAAGTGCCTTTGCGGCAAAAAGAAGCTTATGCTCCCCCATGAATGCAACATAGGGTAAACATTCACAATGATATTCGGCCTTTGGCCCAAATGCAAGAACAAGGCATCCAAGCACAATCTAAGCATGAGAAGCACATTTAGACCAAACTGTGACATGGATACACTACTACACACGAAGTGGAGCACATTTCACCAAAAGTTAATCAAGATTAGCATTTAATTCAAAAAGGGCTATCGCACCACACATATATCTCAAATATTCCAAGAGTATAGCCTCACATCACCATTTCTCCACACATATGACCAATATCTCACAAATAGCAAAAGAGACTCAAATAAGGCATATGAAAGAAGCTCATCATCCTAAAATGCAATATGATACAAATGCAACATGATATATGACAAGATGGCTATCCTACCATGGTTTGTACATCAAACAAAACATGTATATACATCAAAGTAAAACATGGTATGATACATATGGTACAAGAAAAACCCCCAAGAAGCAACTAGAAAGGGCAACAAACCCCAAGGTCCCCCCGCTAGCGCACAAAAGTAGCTTGGTCGAGAGGCTTTATGAAGATGTCGGCTAGCTGATCTTGGGTAGGGACATGACTCAACACAATGGTTCCTTTTCCACATTGTCCCTCAAGAAATGATACCTCACTTCTATGTGTTTGGTTCTGGAGTGAAGCACCGGGTTTTTGGCTACGCTTATGGCATTGGTGCTATCACAAAGAAGTGGGATCTGGGTGCACTCCTCACCAAAGTCTCTCAAAGTGTATGAAATCCACAACAGGGAACAACAACTCGCGGCAGCAACATACTCCGCCTTGGTGGTAGACTGAGCTACACTAGACTGCTTGCGGGAAGACCATGAGACCAACGAAGACCCAAGAAACTGGCAAGTACCAGAAGTAGACTTCCTCTCGACTCGACAACCAAAGAAAATCCGCATCGGAAAAACCATGAAGAGAAAGAGTCGAGGAGGACGAATACCAAAGGCCAAGACCAGGGGCGGATCGTAGGTACCGAAAATCCTCTTGACGGCCCGTCGATGTGATGTCCTCGGCGGAGCTCGAAAACGAGTGCACGGACACACGCCGAACCGTATGTCCGGCCTCGTCGCCGTCAAGTAGAGGAGGGAGCCGATCATGCTCCCCGTACTCCCGCTGGTCCACTGGTTCTCCGTCCTCGTCCGCATCCAAAGTGGCCGTACTCCCCATGGGAGTCGACATCGGCTTCACATCTTGCATCTGGAACTTCCTTAGCATGTCTTTCGTGTACTTGGTCTAGTGCACGAATGTACCGTCCTTCACTTGCTTGATCTGCAGCCCCCGAGAAAGTACCGCAACTCGCCCATCATGCTCATCTCGAACTCCCCGCTCATCTCATCCGCAAACTTGGCAACAAGGTTATGTGACGAGCCACCAAAGACAATATCATCCACGTATATCCGAACAATGAACAAGTCATTTCCATGCTTGAGGAGAAACAAGGTCCTATCCACGGTACCCATCACAAACCCTCTACTCAACGAAAAACCTCTCAAACTCCCATACCAAGCACGGGCGCCCGTTTCAACCCATACGAGCCCTTTTCAACCCGTACACCCCGTGTGGGTACAACTCGCTCTCAAACCCGTGTGGTCGCTTCACATACACCTCCTCCTCTCGTAACCCCATTCGAAAGGCACTCTTCACATCCATCCGAAACAACTTGAACCCATTAGCCACGGCAAAAGCTAGAAGGATTCGAATTGCCTCAAGACGGGCTACGGGAGCAAAGGTCTCCTCATAGTCAATCCCCTCCTTCGACTAAACCCCCGAGCAACAAGTCCGGACTTGTTCCTCACAACCATCCCATTCTCTCCCTCTTTGTTCTTCCAAACCCACTTTGTTCCTATGGGATGGCAATTTGGAGGTGGTTCAACTAACTCCCACACCCGGTTCCTCTCAAAGTTTTCCAACTCCTCATGCATAGAATTGACCCGCTTTGCATCGGATAAAGCATGTCCAATGTCCTTGGGTTCAAAGGTGGCAATAAAAGCAACGATGAGCAAAATGAGAGGAATTCCTAGACCTTGACCGTGTAGTGCGTTTGTCGATGTTCCCAATGATCTTCGACAGGGGATGCACTTCTTGAATCCGCCGGGAGCCTCACGCCTTGAGACTACCTCCCCCTCAACTTCGCCTTCTCTCGCCCGGTCCTCTTGTCGCACCGTCGTTGTCCATGAAGTAGACGGTCCATGCTCCATAGTGGTCGTAGGGGAAGTAGTTGGTACACACTCGGCTTCGGCGCATGGTTCTCCCCATCATCATCTCCAGCTTCATCATTCTCATCTTCAAAGAGGTCCTCGGCCATCTCCTCATCACCTGCACATTCAAAGCCAAGAGAGGTACACGGCATTGTCTCGTCGAAGGTCACCTCGCAAGTCTCCATGATTTTGTTAGTCTCACGGTTAAGCACCCTATAGGCTCTAGAGTGGTTAGCATATCCAAAGAAAATACCATCACTTGTCGAGTTTTCCCTTCTTAAGAATAAAGCACTTGCGGCCAAAAACTCGGAAATGACTCACCTTGCGTGCCCGACCATGCATCAGCTCATAACAGTCTTCTTCTTGAAAGCTCGCAATAAAATCCTCGTTAGAGACATGACAAGCCGTATTGACCGCCTCGGCCCAATACCTCCTAGGAGTCTTGTGCTCATCGAGCATCGTCCTAGCCATCTTACAAAGAGTCCGATTTTTCCTTTCCACGACTCCATTTTGAGGGGGCACATAAGGGGTCGAATACTGATGTTCAAGACCTAGATCACGACAAAAGGCATCAAAACGAGAGTTCTTGAACTCGCAGCCATTATCACCGCGGATAGCTCGAATAGCATTCCCATGCCTCTCGTTTTTCAACCTCACAATCGGATCTCGAACAAAGCCAAATGTCTCACTCTTATCCTCCAAGAAAAACACCCGGCATAGCGAGAGTAATCGTCCACCACAACAAGGACATACCACGTCCCACCCACCGAGCGAACTCGAGCCGGCCCAACAAGGTCCATGTGCAACGGCTACGTCGGACACTCGGTCATGACATCGGTCATGGGTGGATGGGGAGTGGCTACCATCTTGCCATGTCTACACGGAGCACAAACCAAATCCTTCTCAAGCTTCAACCTCGGCAATCCTCGGACAAGGTCAAGACCACTAAAGCGGGAAACCAAATCAAAGCTCAAGTGTCCCAACCGCCTATGCCATTTCCACAAATCGAAGAAGGACCGGCCATCAAACAAACGAGTAGGACCCAAAGAACGAGAGAAATCAGCCCGAAAATCCGACCCTCGGGGATGATCATACGAGACAAGTTCACCTCAAGAATCAAGCAAACGAGACTCGCCGGACTTGAAACGCACCTCAAAACCCTCATCAAGCAACCGAGAAACCGAAAGCAAATTGAAACCCAAAGACTTCACAAGAGCCACTCTCTTCAACGTTACCTTGTCACTCACATGCACAACAACCTCGTAAATCACCCTTCCTCATCCATTGTCCCCAAATGTGATGTACATCTTTTCCTTCACTAAGGTGAGGCTGGAGAACCACTTCTTATCTCCGGTCATGTGTCGAGAACACCCGGATTTGATCAACCAAGTGTCCTCGAAGCCTCCTGCTAGTAGTCAGAAACAAGAACGAGAATGAGCTAACGACTCGACACTAGGGTTAGCACAAAGAAAGTTGAACCAGTGTGGAGCCATCTGCTCAAAAGAGGGGTTAGCAAACATCATTCCCTTGCCACCAAGCTTCCCATGTCCCATGGAAGGAGTGCGAGCACCACGAGGGGGAAAACGTGGTGCGTAGTTCCTCTCGAAACCCAAAGCTGCGATCATCTCCCCTATACCCGTATTGAAGACGAGTAGGGGGACGTCCAAAGAAAAACCGCCACGAGCCCGACCAAATCTCTCACCAAAGCACGCACACCATCATCTCTCCTAGAAAACCTCTCACCACCACCTCTCCGTGGGAACCTCGCCAACACTCCTCACACTTCCCACAACCTCGTGGAAGTGGCACTCTAGGCTCGGGAATACCATGAGGCCGGCGATACCGTCCCGGTTTGCTTGCTCCCTAGAAAGCCTCTCATCCCTCTTCCTCTTGTAGCAAAACTCGCAAGATGCCTCTCCTTGCCACAATACTCATACCTCGAAGGGGATGGGTTTTGGTTTTGGCTCGGCTTCTCACTAGGCTTCACACCCTTCTCACTCACAAACTTCACGGGGTTTCTTGAGGTCATTTGTCTTGAGTGAGAATTTGGGTGGATCTTGGGTTGTGTCAAGCTTGTTGCAAAGGTGGTTGGGCTTTGGTGTGAAAGAGTTCTTGCGTGCTTTTGGAAGTGGGACTTGGATGTCTCCGATCACCTCAAACTCGGGGTTAGACTCAACACACTTCTCATACACGCTCTCCCCACTGTTCTCCCACTTTCTCACCCAACTTCTCAAAACCCAAACCACGACCATCGCCTCTCTTGAACTCCTCAATCATGATTTTCAATTGAGGTTACTGCCCAGACAACCAACCCAACACCTTCCTCAAATAGTCATTCTCCTCATAGATGACATCCAAACGGGAAGTGAGTTCAAGATTGCGCAAAGTAACTTCATCACAGCTAGTGCATGCATTGACAACAGGAGATTTCAAAGAAGCTTCCAAAGAACTAATGGTAGGACATGATTTACAAGCACCAAGCAAAGTGGGTCTAGCCTTAAGCTCATCATACTCAGTCCTAAGAGCATCTAGTTTAGCCAAAGTGGAAGCATTCTTCTCATTGAGCAACTTGATCTCATTCAACCATGCATCACACTCAAGACACTCAACATCATCAGGAGTAGTAGGAGCAAGTTTCAAAGAGTCATTCTCAAGTTTCAATTCAAGCAATTTGGACTCTAACTCTCCTACTTTCTCACTAGCATTCTCAAGTTGAGCCCTAAGATCTTTCCTCATCTTCTTAGCATCTCTCAACACACTATCACGGTTGTCAATCAAGCCATTTAACCTAGCGATCTCGGCAAGCGAGAGAGTCGGGGTCACGATTTACCTCATCCTCCGAGTCGGAGTCGCTGTCTTCCTTCTCGCTCTTCTTGCTGCTTGAGCTATGGGCCATGCCACAAAAGCCCTCAAGCGCCACACGGCCTCAACCCGCCGAGGTTCCGCTTGCACTCTTCTTGCCCTTGCGCCTCCCGGCGTCTTCATCTTCACTGCTTGAGCTTGACTGCTCGTCGCTTGAGCTTGAGTCGACGTCGCTCGCACCGGCCACCATAGCTCTTGCCTTGTTCTTCTTGTAGCCGCTCTTGCTCGGTCGCCTCTTGTCCTTGTCCTTGCTCTTGGACCCGTTGAAGTGCTTGCCCTTGGAGGAGTACTTGTCCTCACGCCTCGGTGCGCCTTGTACTCATTCACCTTGTACTTGTTCTCCTTCGCTTCCGGGCACTCGGCGATGAAGTGGCCTCGCTTGCCACACTTGTAGCACGTCCCTGAGCTCCGCCTTGCATTCCTCCGACTCTCGTGTAGTCGATCAAACCTTCTTGAGAGCAAGGCCAGCTCCTCCTCGCCCAGCACATCAAACTCCTCATCTGGAATAGACATGAGAGAAGACAAGGAAAACTCGTCGACGGAAGGGTTAGATTTGCCCTTTGATCCGCCCACAAGAGCAAGACTATGATCGGTCGAGCCCTCATGCTTGGATTGCAACTTCCTGTCAACCTCAGCCGACTTGAGCTTATAAAAGAGGTCATCCAACTCAATAGTCAAATACTGCCCGGACTCCTTGATGGCCTCAACCTTAGCACCCCAAACATTTGGGTCCAAGACATGCAAGAGCTTCAAATCCTGATCATGCTCGGTGTAAGGAAAATCCTCAACATTGGCCTTCATGTTGTTCACGATGGCGGTGAACCTCTGAAACATCGCATCGATGTCCTCACCGGGAAGTGGAGTAAAATTCTCATATTGCATCCGGTAAGAGACAAAGAGGCGAGCCTTCACATGGTTATCACCACCGTGAGCAACCAACAACTTCTCCCAAATTTGCCAAGCAAGATTCAAATGGCGAACACGCTCAAACTCGGATCACACAAGCTTCGGACCAAGTGATCAACGGCTTTTGCATTAGCCTCATACTTGGCCTTAGCACCGGCATCGGTCACCATAAGAGTATGGATGTTGACCGGAATAGCATAGGTCTTGTCAAGCACAATGAAATCCAACGAGCTTCCCACGAAGAAAGATCATCATTCGGGCCGCCCACTTGTGGTAACCCTTGCCATTGAAGTGTGGCGGACCGCCCCGCTCAACGTACACCATCTTAGGATTCGAGACTTGTCAAAGTCGCAAAGAATCCGACACCAAGCTACGATACCCATTGAAGGATCGGATGGCGACTAGAGAGGGGGGAGTGAATAGGAGCCGGTAAAAATTCTTCCCAAAGAACCCGGCCTATGCCCTAGTCAAATCCCGGTCTCACACGGGCGACGGATCGAATCACACACCAATCGCCAAGACAACAAGGTTATGGAACAACCTCTAGCCTTAGGAACGATTCCTTGAAGCACACGCGGAAGCACGAGAAAGGAAGAGAGGAATCGAACCAAGAAGCAAAGCTCACGGGCTGCGGCGGACCGTCCGGCCGGAGGGGCGGACCGTTCGCACCGGCCTCGCGGACCGTCCGGCCCGATGCCGCGGACCGTCCGCGCCAACCCCGCGGACCGTCCGGCCCTACGCCGCGGACCGTCCGATAAAGCACACGGAACCAACGAGACGCACCCGAATAACGGACCGTCCGCGGGGAGCACGCGGACCGTCCGCCCGCACTCGCGGACCGTCCGCCCACCGCCGCGGACCGTCCGAAACTCTGTCCAACCAAAACTCAAAATCGCGACGGATCGAAACGAAAGGCGAGCAAGAACACGAAGAACTCCCGACGAACAGGACCCACGCGGTCCGTCCGCCGACCCCGGGCGGACCGTCCGCCCCCTTGCGGACGAACGAGAAAAAAGCCCGACCTCGAAGGTCAACTCCCCCAAATCATCATCGGATTTCCCAAACGGTTGAAGCCGTGGAGACAAGGGTTTGGGGACTTGAAAAGCATCACACAAGGATGCTATAGCCCAAAAATCTTGCCTCCTAACTCCCTAAATCACCGGGAATTGCGAATCCTTTGAGCACCACCGAAATCTAGAGCACCGAACGAAAACTCACGAATCGAAGTGGTTTCCGGCGTTTGAGGGCACAAGATCAATCGCAAAGATGCACGAGACATCAATCCATGTTTCCCTCAAAGAAATCCGGGGAGAAACCCACTCAAATCCGCGGAATCACACCAAGAACAAAGGCACGAAAACAAGCACAAAAGACCACGAAAAACACAACTCCGAATCTTCTATACAAACCAGGAAAGATTCACAAGGTCTAGCATGCCGCCCTAGCATCCATCCCTCTCAACAAATCTCTCATGAAGCTCTCATGCTAGCCTAGAGAAAATGGAAGAAAAATAGCTACGAAAATGAGAAATGGAAGGGAGGAAATGAAACCCTAAGTCACGGAGAGAGTACACCACTCACACACCCTTATGGCTTATATATCGGGTCCCGCCGGAGTGGTAAATGAGTCGACTACCCCTAACTTAACTACGGTGATACAACCCATGCGGGGGCATTTAGGTAATGTTTGTGGGTCTTGCCATCGGACGGCCATGCCTTTGCCGCACCCCGCGTCCTCCCGATGCAAGCCATGCGATCCCGCCGCGTGTCCTCCGCCACGAAGCTTCCCGACACGCCCGGATCCCTTCTCCGTCGTGTTGGGCCCTCCGACTTGGTTTTGAGGCCCAAACCAAGAAACCGTCCTCCGATGGTTTTGTGGGCAAACCACCAAACCCCGCGGCTCGGTCCGGCCTCCCGCCAAACCACTTGACTCGACCGCCACCGTGCACCGGCTCGATTGTACATGACTTCGTCTTGCTCGTGTCGCCACCATGTGGCCCGCACCCGGTCCCCGCTCGTCCGCCGGCTCCCTCGAACCGAGCCTACTTGTCTCTCCATCTCCCGGAGGCCCCTCAAGGCCGAAGACCTTTCGCGCCCGTTCTTCACCCGCAACAACACGAACTAGGCCGCGGCCTACACCCGCGCACTAAGCCAAGAGTCCGTCCACACCCGTTGTCAATCATCATCACCGAGGAGCGGTCATCCATCGACCACCGGGACGCTCCTGGTCCTCACACGGCCACACTTGTTGCCGCGGACCGTGTCCTCCCCGACGCAAGCCCTCGCGATCCCGCCACGCGTCCGCCGGCATTGAAGCTTCTCGGCGTGCCCGGATTCCGTCTCTCGCCCGCCGAGCCTCGGTCTTGGTTTTGTGGCTCAACCAAGTAACCCGACGCTTTTACGGTGAACCGCCGCAAACCCCGCGTGCAGACTCCGGTCGTAAGCCGCTACCCTGCACCGGCTCCGGTCGATGACTTCGTCTTGCTTTTCTTGCCACCATGCGGCCCGCACTTGACCCCGCTGGCCACCGGGTCCCTCGAGTCAGGCCTACTTGTCTCTCCACTCCTCGGAGGCCCCGCAAGGCATAGACCTTTCACGCCCACTCTTCACCTGCACCAACGCAAATCAAGCCGCAACCTGCACCTGCAATACTCGGCCAAGAGTCAGTCCACACCATGTTGTCAATCACTCATCACAGCCAGGAGCGACCATCCACCGGTCCTTGGATGCTCTGGTCCTCAACAACACATGCACATGGTTTCTAACTGCAATATTGCATTTAGTGGCAAACTTGGTAGCAATAATAGGTGTTAGGGGCCTGATGCTTCCTTCAAGTATACTGATGGGTAGCTTGCCACAGCGAGATCTGTTTATCCTCTGGAGGCCATTCCCAATGTTAACTCCTCGATTCCAAGGCACATCTACTCCTTGTAATAAATGATCAATGAAATTCCTATTAGCGTGCAGCAACCTAACCAACAATGTGATATGCAATATGACAAATAATGAACAATCACCTTCAGTGTTATCCTCGTCACCATCAGACTGGGGAATGCCATCAGCTCCATCATCTAGTAAGAAGATGTAAGTTAGCATTCATCACAAATCAAGTTTAGCATGACTGCTACACACATGGAACTAGAAAGAACCACATTCACAGGCCATATGAGTGAGATTGTGAGACTGAGAAATGGCATCAATTGCATCATCTAAAAAGATGTAGCAAGTTAGATTGCATTAATCATGTAAACAAATGTTACAGAATGATAGAAGAAACATGGTACTCACCTTAAGCAGCAACTGGCACATGAAGCTCACTTAGTTCAGCAGCAAATGGCACATGGTCACTTGGTTCAACAGCTGGCACATGGTCACTTGATTCAGCAGTTGCCACGTGGTCACTTGGTTCAGCAGCTGCCATGTGGTCACTAGGTTCAGCAGCTGCCACGTGATCACTTGGTTCATAAGCTTCCATGTGGTCACTTGGTTCAGCAGCTGCCATGTGGTCACTTGGTTTAGCCGTTGGCACATGGTCACTTGGTTCAGCCGCTGGCATGTGGAGGTGAAGGTCACTTGGTTCAGCATGCTGAGCATTGCTTTCCTTTGACTTTGTACGTCTAGTGGGTGGTACATGTGCAAAAACCCTCTTACGAGACCCAAACCTAACACCACACGAAGGAGCAATTGAAGTTTGGTTATTAGTGCTGTAGCAACTCTTCGTCTTACTGGCATGGAGATCTTTTGGTTCATGTCGGAGATCTTGGGGTCGGTGTTGTACGTCTTGGGGTAGGAGCTTGAGGTCGCTGGTGGTAGGTGTACGTCGAGCGCGCCGCCATCTTCTAGTACTTCTACGCTCACCGCACCACCTGCTTCCGGTAATCCAATTAGTGTAACTTAGTCAAATACTAGGGAAATCAGAAGAGTTCTGGATAGACCAGGAAGAATAATTCAGACAAGAAAAAATGAACTCAACAAATAAACTTGAGGCAATACTCATAGCAGTATAGCACAAGCATATTGAATGTTGAATACGGAAATAGGAGTACTTATAATCAGATGTGAGCAAACCAGACAATTAGGGCCTCATTTAGTTGGCTGAAATTTAGCAAAGAGTTTGCTACCTTTTCAACTCTCTCTCCATCACATCACATTAAGTACACCAAAAGACATATGTTCGGAGCAGTAAATGTAGGTAAAAGAATTAACTAATCACACAGTTTTGTTATACATCACGAGTCGAATCTTTTGAGTCTAGTTAGTCCATGATTGGACAATATTTACCACAAACAAACGAAACATGCTACAGTGTGCTACAGGAGTTCGAAAAGTTAAAAAGGCAAAATTTTAGTCAACTAAACAAGGCCTAGGTTAACAAATATCATCCCTAAATTTATTTACATCCAGATTAACATGTACACATCTTAAATATACTTGACATCACAACATGAATAATTCTGAACTTTGACCACAAATATACTTGACATCACAAATTCAAGTTGTGTTTCTACGACCAACAAAACCCAACTAATGCAAAATATTTAGCAAGCAAACCTTCCTAAGAGAAAACACATCATGAATTTCCTGTTGCTACCTGCTGACTAAATGACAGCACAATGTTTTAGCTAATCCAATGAAGTGCCAGTGTTTCATGCAGATCCTATTTATCAAGCAAATTAAATATACTATTACTTAAAGTATCACACAGTCTAGTGAAGGTTAAGACTTTGGATCATAGCAGCACTGCACCTAAAAGATCTATTATAGAAAACTAATTACCTATGGCTTCAACATTTCTCTAAACAGGAAGAGGAATTGCGCATTCCCAGCCAATCATACATATAATAAACATGGCATTTCTTCATGCATGATATATACTAACATCACAATGGATCAGGCCATAAACAGATCTTTCGAAGGTCACACTTGTCTTGGATAAATACGCATCAAGTATCATTTGACTTGTTTGACCAAAACAGTATCAGTTCATTGAATCATTAATTGAAAACAACGGTGATGAAAAGTTATGCAGACAAGCATTCTACTGCATATGACAGCAAACAAACAGCAGCTCTTGCAGCATAGGACATGGCAAGTGTTTTCAAATCCAATTCACACATGATCCATAGATAAAAGTACTGTGTCGAAATCCCAAGTGCACAACAGAATTCCATTCCCCTGATAGTTTCCAGCCAATTTTAGCACGAATTACCATGTGTCTTATATGGATGGACAGATTGACATGAAAATCGAGTAACGTACAAAGCAAATTGGGATCCACATCGATGGAGCAGGGGGGATGGAGCACAAACTTGTTATCTGACGTGGTGTTGTTGGCTTCTCTGATCCAGCCTTCGTAGGCATGGTGGAGGTCTTGGGGTAGGAGCTTGAGGACGTCGGTGGTAGGTGTACTCCGGCCGCACTGCCATCTTCTGGTAGGTGGAGACCCTCCGCGGTGGCCGTCGGTGTTGCGTCTCCCGCCGGTTGTGGGTGTTGTGCCGCTGCTTCGGTCGTCTGTGCCGCGCTGGCCCTCGATGCCGCACCACCCGCCGGCCATCGGCCCCGCGTCGTCGCGCCTGCCGTCGGTGCTGCGTCGCACGCCAGTAGTAGATGGACGGCCGACGAGACCTTGAAGTGTCGGTCCTTAAAGCGAGACATCGAGCTAGGTTTGCGACGCCGCGGCTGCGGGATGGGGAAATGCGGCTACGAGATGGGGAATGGGGCTAGGGTTGCGAACCCAGCCGGGGCGTCGTGCGCTGTTGAGGGGCAGACCCAGCCGGGGCGTCGTCGAAGAGGCACCCGCGGTGGCGGCGGCTAGGGTTTCAGATGGAGATGAGGAGAGGGAGAGGTTGCGAGGAGAGGGGGAGAATGAGTGGGTGGGTGGGATTCTGGGGATTTCACATCCCGCACCCGCGTTGTGCGCCCGTGGTGGGTGGGCGAATGATGTTCACGAACTTGCCACTAGGTCAATGACGTGTGGGTCCCAACTTGCCTGGGCCCTCACGTCAACCACTAAAGGGTACAGACTGAATGTTTCACGTCACGTGATGGTGGGTGGGTTTTCACGTCTCACTGACAGGTGGGCGGGCTGAGCAGGGGTGGGTGGGCTGCTGAGAGGGACAGATAGGTGAGCCCAGTTTTGAGATGAGATTGGAATAGTATGATGTTAGACTTTGAACAGATCCATATTTAAAATGTACTTGAATGAACAACAGACTAAAACGAAACTTGTAGAAATTGATTTTAGAAAATTAGAAAAAATAATCAACCGATTTGGAGTTCGTATGAGGAAGAAAAATGATTTACAAGTTTTATCTGAAGATTAAAAACAAAAATTTACACTTGCTATGAACTGGGATGAACAATTGTGGTTTCTCTTTTTAATCTTTGACTAAAACTTGTAACTAGTTTTTATACCTCATACTAACTCCAAATTGGTTGATTCTTTTTTCTAAAATTTTCTAAAATCGAAATTTCTCTTCATAATGTGTTTGTTTTTTTGTCATTTGTGCTGTGGTGAAGTTTTAACAATTCAAGATTTGAAATGTTTTTCAAAGTGGCGATTTTAGACCACGTTTTGAAACCCCGCATGATTTACGGTGAAGAAGTGATGAATACAAAAGTTTTAAGACTCATCAATATCTACAAACTTATGGCAAATCCAAATGTAAATAATGATTTTGGTAGTTGTTTATTAGGGATAATTCAAACTTACATTTCGAATTTACAGTGTAATAATTCAAATTATATCGTAAAATGCTCCGATTGTTCTACGAATTGACGTGGTAACATACTTTGGGTCCCTAAACTTGTCATAAAAATTTCAAATGATTTCAATAATAGCGAAACGCACGTTGTTTGTAAATGGATACATGTCTTACATACTTTAATGAAATGTTACTTGAACATTCAAGTGCATCATACCTTTCTAAAATTTTGAATTCACATACACTTCAAACTTGACGTAAGGTTGTGCTTAGTTCATTATTGCAAAATACGAAGTTACATTACTAATATTTGTGGAAAACAAACTCTTTTTCTAATCGGTTTTTTGGATGAACTAGATAAATGGACATAAATAGGATCTGCAAAATTGAATCTGTAAAAAAACTTCATTAAAGAAAAGAGCATGATTTTGTTGTAAAAATCAGGAAAAACGTCGAATTCGGATTATGTATGACGAAGAAATAGTAGTTGTAAGATTTAAATCCAACTCAAAAGAATAAATACCAACTATCCATGTGTTCTTCACTACCAAGACAGCCGAGCCAATAGGGTGCTGACACCTGGTAGCCCTTACAATGTATTGAAGAAGTATGTTAATTTCAACACTTAACATCGAACTTACATATGGCGCAGTGGTGGGACTTCCTCACGCTGTAGTAGCGGGTCTCAAGTTCGAGTCGCGGCGCCTCCCAATTTTTGGACAAATTTTTTTGGTTTACTTATCAAAAAAAATGGAGTGACCAACATAGGATTCGAACCCAGGTCACCAGCGTAAGAAACAATGGCCTCACCACTGCGCTACTTCAAGTAATGTCGATTGAGTTCATCTCAATATTTTAATTATCCATAACGTGTCCATCGACATAAAGTCGCGGCGTCTTCCTCACGCACCCCCTTCTCTTCACTCTTGCCTCGGCATCTCCTCCTCTTCCTCACCAGCCCCCTTCTCTTCACTCTCGCCTCGGCGTCTCCTCCTCTTCTGGCATGCCCGTAGCCAAGATCCTCGGCGTCTCGTCCCAGATGCGCTCTGCGCAGGCTCGTTGGAAGCTCTATGATCACTGTGATGCAGCCCATCGCCAAGATCATGACGCGATGGGCCGCTTCTGCAGGACGCACCTCGCTTCCCCCTCCACTGACGGGAGCTCCACCGACGGGCAGTACATCATCCCGGCTAAGGCCACTGCTCCCAAGAGGATCCCCTCTGCCGCCCACCACGCGGCTGAGGCCAACCCGCACCGGGGGATCCCCTCCACCGCCCACCGTGTGGCTGAGGCCAACCGGCACCGTGCAGCTGAGGCCAACCCACGCCGGGCTCCCACCGCCGCTGAGAAGGGGAAGCAGGCGGTGACAGAGAGCTCAACTGAAAGGAGCTCCATGGACTTCATATGCATCGAGAGCTCCACCGACGGGAGGAGAGTTGTCATCGATCTGATCTTGAGTGATGAGGAGCAGATGGCCTCTAAGAAGAAGAAGAAGGGGATGCAGGATGAAGGGGTAGCAAGATGAAGGTGACCTCTAAATTTCGGCTACTCAATTGCTATATCTGTGAATTCCAAAATTTGTGAATTGCAAAATCTGTGAATTGATATATCTATGAATTGCCTTATCTGTGAATTGCTTCCTGATGAATGAGTGAATGGCTAGGGTTTTAGTGTATAAGTGATGATTGTATATCAGTGATTGTATATGCTATTGTATATCAAATTTTCAGATTATATCAGTGATGATTGCTTACATCAGTGAATTGCTTGTGATAAAATTATTGTGATAAAATGATTGTGATAAAATGATTGTGACAATATTACTGACAATGTAGAATTTTTCTGTTCAATGTCTGCTGCATGGAGGTTTCTTTGAATTTATATTGTTGTTGCAAATTCGCAACTGTAGGATCTGGACAAGAAGAAGAGGGAATTGAAGAAGAAGCTAGCAGCAACACATGTGAGGATCAGTTCACTTGTTCATTAGCTTTTCGACGAAAAGGCAAGGAAGAAGCGGCTTGAGGGTCAACTAGCAGATCTGGACAAGAAGGCATAGTTGAAGCAATCTGGGAGTTGAAGCTTGTTTTGCTTTTGGTGGCAACCCTCTTAGGCCCAATAGCATGGGTGCCGCATTAGGACCAAGGATCTGTGTTCTATGATGTGTCATGATATGTCATGCAGGTGTGGAGAAGAAGGCATAATTGAAGCAATCTGGGAGTTGAGAAGCTTCTTTTGCTTTTGGTGGCAACCCTCTTAGGACAAATAGCATGGGTGACGCATTAGAACCAAGGATCTGAGTTTTGTGATGTGTCATGATGTGTCATGTATATATGCTATCAGAAACATGTTGCTTCTAAGTCTAGTAAGCTTAATGAATATTAGTCCTATTATATATCCTTCTATGTGTTGATGGCTGCAATCTATTCCTTATATATGCTATCTATTCCCAGATTGTTATGTGATGGCTTCTCGACAGCTGACCACAATTCTTCAATTGACAATGATTTGGACCTGGACATTGTCTTGTTTCATCAGTAAGGAAAGAAAAAGAGGTGATATGAACGTGGACAGCCATTGCATGTGCTGGTTGCACAACAATTTAGAACAGCATGTCTTACATAATTTAGAACTGCATGTCTTACATAAATAATTTAGAACTACATATTAGCTCAGTACAACACAAGCATTACAACTCCCAGGTTATTAACTAGGTAAATAGGTTACAACTCTCATGGACATGTGTCATGGATGCCCAGCAACAGCTGATGCTCCTCCCTAGATGCTAACAACTGATCCACCTCACTTCACGGATGATCCTCACTGGAAATAAAACACACAACAATAAATGTCCATGACCGATTTCAATATACAAGATTATGAGATACAAGTGGTAATATACAGGGGCTGACATAGCATGCAGCCAAATAGAATTGAACTAACAGTTCAGACTAAAGACTTTAAGAGCATCATTACCGCCAAAGACAAATTGGTTCAGTCACATCAAAAGTGGTAAGAAGAAAAGGAAATATCTCCAGTAGTCCAATATAAGAAGATGGACATTTGCCACATTAATAGCATTCCCTAATAGCAAATTGCTAGAGATGATGGACAGGAGTATAACAGCAAAATGCTAGAGAAGATGGACTTACATTTATTCATCATCACTGTCAACCTCCATTGCAGCACCGCCTTCTTCATCGATGCAGTACTCCAAAAGTGTGTCATCTTCATCTTCCTCACCACCACTGACTTGTGCTTCTTCATCTCTATCTTTCATCAACCGAGCAATATCAGCAGCTTCAAACATAAGGCCTTGTTCATCATCTCTATTTAAGGGCTTATCAGTTGTAGTGCTTGAAACTGGTTCTTGTGTACCATCCTCTTCACAGCACTCATCCTCTTGATATGCAGGAGCATTATAGTGTGCAGATTCAATTTCCCTCAAATTGAAAAGATGTCTATGGTCAAATGTTTGGACAATTTGCCAATTTTTTCTCAACTTGGTGTCTGGTAAATAAAAGATTTTCCTAGCCTGAGTGGCCAAAATGAAACAATCATTCTTGTACCATAGACTTTGAATGTTGATGCTTTCAAAAAACCATCATATTGAAGTTCATTTTTCTCCCCATCTAGTTTATACCTATCACATTTAAACAGCACCACTGACTTATCATCCTTTGGATATTCTAACTGCACTCTCTCTTTCAGGGCTCCAAAGAAATCAATGAGCTCATTATTATGTGAGGCTTGTGCCATTACACCACTGTTTTGTGTTTTCTTGTTGTTGTCTCGATCAACAGTATTGAAGCGAACACCATTCAATATGCATGAGGTGTATTTCTTGACTTTGAAATCAGGACCACATGCCAAGGTAAATAGATCATCATCTATCTCTCCTTGACCATCATTCCTCAACTTCATGATCTATCATGAAACACATAGCACATCAAAATCTATACTACAAAATATGGTTATTGAAAATATTGTGGGAGTAAACTCACATGGTTCCTGAACCAAATCTGGAATCCTAGTCAGGTTGTTTTTTCAATGTTAGCCACCCCTTGTCTCTCTAATTCTTCTTTGAACATTCTGCATATGTAAAAAATATAACTAAGCATATGTAGAAGACACAAAGCTATCATACAGAAGTATAATGGTCAGAACTTACGTGACATATTTTTCAGCTTGACTAGAGTTGTTTAACACATACCACACCATTTGATCAAAGCAATCTTCATCATATACAAGCTCAGACGCCGACATAAAATGAACTCCATGCCCAAAAACGTCAACACCATAGGCCTCTTCATTAGAAAAACCTATGTTCCTTGGTTCCCAATTAAATTTTGTTTTAACATCATCCAAGTATCTAGAGCAAAATGTCAAACATCATCGGCAATATATGCCTCGGCTATAGACCCTTCTGGTCGTGCCCTCTCCTCACATAGCGCTTCAAAGTATACAACCGCCTGTCAATTGGGTACATCCACCCATATTGCACAGGGCCTCTGAGAAAAGCCTCATCAGGTAAATGTACAGCAAGGTGTATCATCACATCAAAGAAAGTTGGGGGGGAAATATTTTCTCAAGTTTCACCAGAATTATAGGGATCTCTTTCTTCATTTCAACCAACACATCCTTGTTAAGGGTTTTGCTGTAGAGTTCCCTAAAAAACTTCCCTAATTCTGCTAATGCTTCATAGATATCCTTGTCCAAAAAAACCTCTCATAGCAGCAGGTAATATTCTTCGCAACAAGATATGACAATCATGCGTTTTGAGGCCTTATACCTTGGTTTCATCAGCATTTATACATCTTGAGATATTGGAAGCAAAGCCATCTGGAAACTTTACCTCTCTTAGAAAATCACAAAAGGCCTTCTTCTTTTCTTTCGACGAAGTATATCAAGCATTTGGCATCTCACATGAATCTCCATTCTCTTTAAATTGCAACTCCTTTCTATTTCCCAGATCTTTCAAATCAAGCCTAGCTTTAACTGTGTCCTTTGTCTTCCCAAGTTTATTGAGAATTGTCGCAATCAGGCTCTCACATATGTTTTTCTCGATGTGGATGACATCGAGATTGTGCCTTAACTTCAATTTATGCCAGTATGGCAACTTCTATAAACACATCATGCGGCTCCATATTTTCACATGAGCACCTTCGGAGTTAGAACGTTTCCTTTTCCCACATACTTGTGGATTCATTGCTTTCTTTAATTCAGCTAATAGCTCTTCCATAGTGAATTGACCTGGCGGATCATCGGTTTCATGAAGGCTGGCAAACAGATTGTTTCTCCGCAATGGATGTCCCTATGGAAGGAAACGGTAGTGTCCAAATAACCAATTTTGCTCCTTAGGCCATAGGAAAGAGGGTGCTTGTCACAGTGAGTACATGCAAAATAACCTTTTGTGGTTCGACCTGAAAGAGTGCTCAAAGTAGGGTAACCATGGATGCACCACAAACTGCAGCATGAAGGTCGAACATTTTGCGAGTATTGGCATCATAAGCATGCACACCTTTCCAAAGCTCAATAAAATCTTCCACCAGAGGCTCCTAAAATACATCAAAATCCTTCCCCAAGGATTTAGGACCTGGTATAAGTAAAGCCATAATAAAGTTGGACTCCTCCATGCATGCCCAAGGTGGAAGGTTGTATGGCACCACAAACACAGGCCACATGTTGTATCTTGTGTTATGTTCTAAAAATGGGTTGAACCCGTCATTAGCAAGGCCAAGACTAATGTTTCTTGCATCTCTAGCGAATTCCGGATATTCTTTGTCGAAATCTTGCCATGCATCACCATCAGCTGGGTGAATCATTTCCTTCTCACTGGGCTGCCGCTGTCGGTCGTGCCATTGTGCTAGTAGTGATGCTTCTTTGGTTGCAAAGAGTCTCTTCAGCCTAGGTGCTAGCGAAAAATGCCTCAACACCTTCTGTGGAATCTTCTTTCTTTCTTCATCCTTCCATCTTGAAAGACCACAAACTGGACACTTGTCAAGGTGGGCATATTTCTTTCTGAAAACAACACAATTATTGCAGCATGCATGTATCAATTCGTATCCAAAACCTAATTCCTTCAAAAGATTTTTCGCTTCATTGTATGCTTTGGAGAGTGCATTGCCTTCTGGGAATGCATCAGCCAACAACTTCAATATTGCAGAAAATGCAAAATTGCTTATCTTTTATAAGGACTTCATATGAAGAAGGTTAACCACAAATGAGAACCTTGAAAACTTGCTACAACCAGGATAAAGCTGACGCTTTGCCTCTCTCATGACTATTTTGAAAAATGACTCTGTGTCATGAGGGTTTGTAGCAGCATCCTCATTTTCTGCATCCTCATTTTTTGCATCCTTTCTTCCTTCTACTGCTGCAGCATGTAGGTCTCCTATAAAGTTCCACAAATGATCAGCACTGCCATCTTCTCCCACATTTTCCCCACAACCAACACCGTAGTCCTCTCCCACATTTCCCCCATCACCACTGTCATGCACATCAATAGGGTGCTCAACAACATCTACATTGACATCCTCTCCATGACGAAACCAACGAGTATAACTACTATCCATACCATTCATCAAAATGTGCTTCTTCACAATAGGCTGACAGTGATACTTGTGATTCAGACATACTGAACATGGGCACAAAATCTCAACATTGTCACTGAATTTCTCTGCAATGAAGCTCATAAATTGTCTGACTCCATCACTGTGTTCAGAGGAAAACAACCTTCCATGAACCCATCTTCTATCCATCTAATCAAGAATTACACAAAACACACAAATCAACACCTCTGCACCAATTCAAATCTATAAATCCAACAAAGTCAAGAAACACATGTACCTTTCCTCGGCTGCAATGACACTGGGCGCCTTAGATGCGTCAATGGACTAGCAATGCTACACGCATTGTCACACCATCCACCACCACGGGCATGGGAACCACCACTGGAACAAGCATGTGCATGGTGGTGACGGTCGGGAGTATGAAGGGGATGCAGTGGTAGCCACCCCTTTGTTCAGGCGGAAGCTCGTGGGAAGCTCGTGGTAGCGACCGGAGTTCAGGCGGAAGTGGGAACGGGAGGAAAGGTGACAGCGGCGCTGAGGGATGGCGTGGTGGGCGGCGGCGTCATGGATGGCATTGGCATGGGTAGCGGCGAGATGCGGATGGTGGCAGTGGCATGGACAACAGAAAGCAACGGGATGGTGTGGGGCATCGGTTCTAGTAGGCAGCAGCGGCGCGGATAGGGAATCTCGGTGGTGGTGCGGGGCGGAGGCGCTGGTGGTAAGCAGCGGCGGCGGACAGGGAAGTCTCAGTCTGGATGGATGTGGAACTTCAATCCTTTTACTCTTCTGGGTAAATAGTTCAAAAGCATTTAAATGTTAGACATAGTCACAAACACAGTGGTAGCCCAGTGGTAGAAGCACTCGGGTTGAAGCGTGAGGTCTGGGGTTCGAGCCCCCTGGGCTACAGGTTTTCCTTTTTTACGAGGAACTCATGCCTTGGGTGAGGTGGCGCTTGCGTGGCGATGAGGTGGGCCCTAGATGCTTGCGTGGCAGTGAGGTGGTGTCTGGGTGAGGTGGCACCTGCGTGGCAGTGTGGTGGGCCCTTGGCGCTCGCGTGGTGGTGACGTGGCGCCTGGGTGAGGTGGCGCCTGCATGGCATTGAGGTGGGCCTTGGGCGCTTACGTGGTGGTGACGTGGCACCTGGGCGAAGTGGCGCCTGCGTGGCAGTGTGGTGGGTCCTAGGTGCTGGTGAGGTGGCTGTTTTTTAACGGACTGCGACGAATTTGCTCAAACGTCGCAGTGTTGTGGGCTGTATTGCGACGAATTTAACAAATCGTCGTGATGGTTTGGGCTTCAATATCCATCGATGCACATCCGTGAAGAAAAATAGGAATACGTCATAGAATCGCGACAAATTAAACAAATTGTCGCAGTGTTTGTGACAAAAAATAGGAATACGTCGTAGAATTGCAGCAAATTAAACAAATTGTTGCAGTGTTTTGGGCTTGAATGCACATTCGTGAAGAAAAACAAGAATACGTCATATAATCGCAACTAATTTAACAAATCATCACAGTGTTCTGGGCTGCAATGCACATTTGCGATGTTTTCTAAAAACGTCACGGAGAATGCGTCACAGATTAAATAGTTTCTTTTAGTGAACTTGGATATCATTTGTTCAAGACATCGATCAATTATAACTTGGAATCAACTTCACAATTATATTGCCTGGGAGATATTCATGGAATTTGTTTCCTAACCTTACACCAATCTTCGATAACCTCCTTTCTTGGAAAGAACACATATATCTCACTATTTTTTTAAGATGTGCAAATCATGGTTTTCATTAAGAGAAGAGAGAGTTTTACAACGCGCCATGATGGGAGAAACCCCAAAGAGCGAAGGAACAACAAGATTACATCTAAAACGAACAGAGGATAAAGAAAAGAGTTCTCACGCAACCAACACAAGCTAGACTGCCGCAAGAAAGCAGAGGAGGGTACAACGGAGAGGCCACCAAGGATAGCCCTGTACCTGCACAGACGAATACCGAGGAGACCCGCACATCACCGCTTGCCAAACAACTTGCAACAGCATGGACCGAAGTGGAGGTTTCGCAAGATGATGCCTCCAGGAAGGGAGCGGTGACGACGCCGCCATCATCCGCCCACCCGCGAAGGGGCAGGTCAGGTCTTCACCTGGCAAACCAAGGTGATTGGAGGACGCGACAATGCCCCCAGCAGGGTAAGTCCATTGTCGGCCTAGTAGAAGCTAGACAAGGCTTTCGCTTTAGCCTCGGATGCCAATCCATGACCGGCCAACGCAAACAAGGAGAGGGAAAGGCGGTGGAGAACACAGCAGGAGGGCTTAGCGCATGTTGACGGTTAATAGTTGTATCAAAGTTCGTTTGTGACTTGCAAGCGGACAAGTCTCCCGTCGTAGTCAAGGGACCCTTCTTCCCTCGAGTGGTGAACCCAAGGTATCGAATCCGTGGAACAATGTGCAACGCAAGGATTCAATCTAGTAAAGCAAGGTAAAGCTATCTAATGATGAACTAAGTTGCATCTAATCTACTAACTCATAAAGAAAACGAATCTAATCTAATCTACTAAAGAGGTAACAAGAGAAAGCAAGAGATAACCAATCTAGAGAATCTAGATCATGCTTATGTTGTAGCTCCAAACAAGATAGATGAAGATAGAAAAGCGAATCTCATTAAAAGCATCTTTAAATCGTGGCCTTCCCATCCGACTCCGAAAACATCCGCCTTTCGAGACCCCCGTTTTGTCACAACGTATCCCTATTCATGCGGGGAGCTTAGGGCGAGTTCGATAGAACAAGTTGAAATCACTTGGCCGGTCCGTATGCACCTCTAGCCACCGCGGCTACAAGAGCACCCTATGTAATCTATCTTAAGTATAGATCGTAGAAGAAGCAAAACCAAGAAGAAAACAAAATCATCGAGAAGGCACTTGATCGCTAGAAATCGAATTCACTTACAAACTTCACCATGAATGATTACATGAACAAGATCACCACCGGGGCCCTCCCTCGATCTTGATCCTCGCTCCGGAGCTCCGACGTGGTCTTCCATGCAAGGTTCCCACGTCGGCCAGGGAAACCCTAGACAACTAGCACGACCCTCATCTTCAAGTTGATGTCCCTCAAGCTTCTCTTGCTCCTCGGCGGCGGAATACGAAATCTTCTCCGCGTGGCTCTCGGTCGGGGGGCTATTTATAGCCCGAGAAGCAATTAGGTCAAAGGAGAGGCCGATTGGGCCCCGAATTGGGCTGGGCCGGCCGGCTCGGGCCGACCGGCTCCGGCCCAATTCGGCCCATCCCGCGGCTGCTTCGCCGGTGTTGCTTCCCACGTCTTCTAGATGTTCTCCCCTTTTGCATGTGGGCCCTTGACGTCGGTTTCTCTCCGAATTGGACTCAACTCCTTGTCTTGCAAGATTCGAAGCACTTTTACGGTTCGGTCCTCGGAGTTTATCATCTTCTCGGGCTTGGTCCTTGGGCTCTTGGAGTCATGTTCACTTCATTGCTTGACTTGTATCGGGCTTCAAGGTCTTGTCATGAGGTGCTTAATGAACTTATCCCGGAAGTCTTGCTTTCAACGTTAAAACCACCGCGTAAACACATAACTCCAAAACCGACATGCACAAGTGAACTTGTTATACCACGGGGGTTAGTACCAATGAATAAGATACAAAAGTTATGCCAACATAGAAGGTAAACTCATGGCTAGGTTGACGGATTTTTACCGTCAACATCTCCCCCATGCTTAAACCTTGCTCGTCCTCGAGTAAGCCTTCGATGGATATCATCATTGCCAAACAATGTTTAAACCTTGCACTTGATCATACATGAAAAAAAACATAATGCTCTCAAAAGTTTAATTCGTTAAAGTTCCATAATGTACTAGCCTTCACCTCTACGGAGGGTAGATTCTTATTAAGCTTATCCCACAAGTATTAACATGCTCACCAAGTTTAAATAGACCTCGAATTTTTGAAATAAAGAACGAGATAAAGAAAAGCTAAACCAAGTTCACAAATTTAAATCATCTTGTATATTGCTCATGAACTCTCATCTCACTTGTCTCTCAAGCCTATATATTCTACTCCTTTCCCTCTCATATATATGTGGTAGGCTTTATATGGAGCTTTGGGAAAGTTTAGTCCTAACAAGATTTTATAAATGAGGTGTTGTCAAAACAAGACAAGCTTCTCGTGGTCTTACCGAGACTCGTCAAAAAGGTCATTGGAAAATAATGTTGAATCAAGGAGGGGAGAGAGAAAAATACACACACTTTTAGATAAGTGGACATGTGCAAATGGCAAAGAGTGATCCCGAGGCACAAAGGAAGTCCTCGTTATCGGATTGCACATGGTTGGAAGATGAGAATGGATCTTTTTAACTTGAAGCCTTGAATGCACTTTTAGAGAGCGGGGAGTTCACTTTACGCACATATATTTTTTTCTCTTTCTCATATTTCTCATTCTTTTCTTTCTTTCATTCATTCATTTTTTTCTTGTCATATATTCAGTCCATGACTTTCACAACGAAGTTTTGATTTTTTATACCTTGAAAGTCATGAATATCACCTTGGATTTTTTTTACCCAACCCTATACATCTCTTTCATCATTTTTTTTAAAAAATACTCCCTTTTGAACTCTAAAACTGCACCGTACCTACCTCCTCCCCCATGCTTAGACGTTGCTCGTCCTCGAGCAAAGAGGCGAAAAATAAGGTAGGTACCGGAGATATTTTTCCTTGGAGAGATACTTGAAATCTTCAACGTTGGCACCGTCTTGCGATCTTCCTTGAATTGATGATCCATCCTCAATGATAGGTTGTGGTCAAGGAGGTAAACACAAAAGATGATATTTGGTTTAAGGGTGGATATCCGGCGAAGTTTGTGAGATCTCCGATGCGGGGATACACAATGCACGGATAAAAGGCTAGCAAAAAGATAGATACGCAAAAACGAAATGACCAGCTTCTTAGTCTCGGGCCAGAGAAATCATGGCCTGTAATAACTCACTCAAAAATAAATCTTGTACACTAAGGTTTATGCACTCAAATATATATAAGGCTTTGGATAGGTTGAGCAACACACAAGTGATATTTATGACAAGGTTAGCGATATTTTTGAACATAAAAGACATCTTTAATCTATTCATAACTTGAGAGCACATAAAACACTATGGGTCTTTATTTTAATCATAACCTCCGCTGAAGATTGAGCTAGCATTTAGATAATTTCAGATTTGTATTTTTAAGAGAGCACTAGTTCAAACATGCATAAACAATTACAAAGATAAACAAAGCGGCAATTATAATCATATATCATCATGGCACAAACTTTGTAACTTTACCAAGGGTAAAAACTTGGTGGTGACGTTATTCATGATGAAAATAAAAACTAAGACACATGCTGAAAAATTAAACTAACACACTTTCTGAAATTTAAATAAAAACTGAAAACACTACGCATACATAGGTGCAAACAAGCTGAAAATTAAAGAAAAGGGGTAAAGGAAAGATAGCTAAAGCTCCTCCTCTCTCTAATCTTCCGCCGGTGGTTGATATTGATAGTCTTGGTTGTTGTACCCTTACTTGTAATAGGAATGCACCACTCCTCCTATGAATTGTCGACGGTGCTAGGTGAAGGTGTCCAAGCACATAAGCGACGTTTGCATTTCCTTCACCCATTTAGTTGGCATTGGTTTGGATGGCTGCAATAATTTGCATGTTCCTTGCAGCGTATCCTCCAATGGTGGCTCCATTTTGTTGTGGTTGAGGAAGGTGTGCAAATGGCTCCGCAAAGGCTACGTTGGGCACCGCAAAAATGGTGGGGGTATGGCTGCACCACTCCCCCATGCTTGCATTGGTACACCACCGTAGTAATTCGACGGCGCCGGGGTTTCTCCCAATGGTGGGACATAATTTTGTTGTGCGCCTCCTTCTTGGGTCGTGGAAGATCCTTCTCCTATAATTCTTCTCCTTTATTTTTCTTCGCCGGCACAAGAAGTCCTTTCTCTAACCGATCTTCTTCCCCTCAAGAAAAGCCTTAATCTTCAAATCCGGAAGGGGCAAATTCACCTAGGCCACTTCGAAGCCTCCTCTCTCATCTTCACTCTTATATTTTCCTTTCTTCATATATTCCTAGGGAAGTCCCGGGTAGGAGATGATTCGGGTTCCTTGTAATACCCGGTTTTAAAGAGATAGTCAACATGGAGAGGTAACAACCCGATCTCCCGAATCCGATGTTGCCACAACACCACCTTGGTTGATCATAGGTGAGTAGGGTTGATTGGCTGCGAGTAAATCAAATTCAACTCCGTGTTGGTTATCTATGTCTCTCTTATTTTCCCAAAAATCCATTTGCACAAAAGTGACACACTTGGATGATGGGTTCCGGATAGTATTTCTTCGTTGATGGTCTCTTCCCGTGATCATACTCCAAAAGCCTTCCCATGTGCCTTCATGCACATACTTGTTCCGGAGCTCCCTTTTGAAAGTAGGAGACACTCGCCCATGGGTCTACGATACTAGACATGCAATCGTTTCGAACATGAAAACTAATCTGATCTATCGGGGATTGTGTTGAATGGATCCAAGGAAGCATTGGAGCCCTTACTCCCTTTACGGCATGGTTGCTAGCCTTAAGCATTAAAGTATTTTCAGCACAAGATGATAGATAGATAATCCAACAAAGTGTGATTACATCTCAAGATCGATTGCAACCCATGGATGAAAGGAGATTACCCCATCAAGGTGCTAGAAATAGCATCATTGATCAAGGTTACCCTTCCGACGGTGTCTTCCTTCATCTCCTCTTGTGGGCTCCCTCCAACGGAATGAGAGACTCAGCACTCCTTCATCAAGGGTATACGCCATGGTCATGAAAATTTCCTAGGCGAATTCCTTGTGGGTGTTTGCCGACACTCCGTTAGAGAATTGCACCGGTGTCCCGTGTGAAACCCAATATGTGGAGAGCTTGGTCGTCGATGTCGACGTTCGCTACAAGCCTCTACTTAAGGCGAGCGAGCTTCTTCTCCTCCTCCGTCATGATGACATACCCCTCGGAATACCGCGGAGCATATGGAGGTGGAGCGGATGATCGTGTCAAGTGGCGAGGTTGGACGAGCGGCTCCTCCATATGTTATTGAAGTTTGGTAAACCTCGTAGACAAGTTTTTTGTGGCCCTCATGCCACCAAGGAGAAGAGTGGTTCCTCCTCGGCGGTGCCGTGTCCTCCTCCATACTCCGAGGAAACTCGGAAACCGAGCGCCTCCTTGAAGAGGTTGTCGATGATGGTTTAGACGACGATGATCCCTTCTTCTTCGGTGAAAAGGCTTGTAGTTTTCTTCCATGATTGCAGCACTCTCCCTCACAAATAAATATCCGGGGTTTTCACCCGGTAACAAGGTACACAAATATTATTTTGGAGTCTGGACTTTGAGTGGATTAAGGATGTGATTTGTTGCACGAAACAAACGCGGTGGATGGCTAAGTCTAAGGTGATTCCGGCCTACAAACTAGAGCACACAAACAAAGAGTTGGATGAAAGACTACCTCTCTCCTCCTCTTGGCTCGGTTCTTCTCTAGTGCATTCATGTTGCTTCGTGATCGCGTACACCTTCCAAACGTTCCCGTCCACTCCTTCGCTTGCATTATTGCTCCTTCCACTTGATGTTTTCGCTTTGACTCACTTCCATACTCCCTTGCCTCACATGCATCCATGATATTCCTACAAAACAAAGCCTTGGCTGCCCCCCATGCTTGTACTTTGCATGTGGTTTAAATATGTTGGAGGGGCATCCCGTGATGTATCATGGTGCATGCATGGTTAGGTTAACTAGATTGCCTCCCTTTAAGGCTAAGCACTCCTCTAATTTCGAAATTTAAAAATATTTTTCAGAGCCATGCAAGAGCTCGAACATAATTTTAGAGAAGTTTTTAAACCATTAAAAACAAATGCAAGTCGAAAATATTTTTTTATTACGTCGATTTCGGTCTCACCGGTATAGTTTGCCTTCATTGGTTGAGAGCAAGCTTTTCCCGGCTTGATCATGGGGGCATAGGTTTAGGTCCTAATTTTGATTAGATGAGAGAGATTTTGAATGAAATAAAATTAAGTGAGGCTTAGAAAAATTCTAATCTTAGAGAAACCAAGGATATGGATTTTTAAACCAACCAAAAATCAAGTTTCTAGGTTCACGCGAGTCCTACCACATGCTGAAATTTAAATAACATCTAGATACAAGTCGTGGCTTTACTCGAGTGTTTTTAGCATGAAAAATAAGTCAACCTCAGCACCATAATGAGGGTGAAAGGTTGATTAAGGTTCTGAAATTTTTTTGGTTTTGGTTGTGGTTTCTCGGAAAAGAAGCAAACAATCACATAGGATGGTTCATGTAAAGGGTTTATGATCAAGCAAAATATTCAACCAAGAATTATGTCTCTAATATTGTTCAACCATTCTAAGTCTAATGTTTTGCGTAGTAAAATTCAGAACTGAATTATATTTAAAAAGACTTGAAAAACCTGGAATCGGGTTGTCCTCCCGGTAGCTTATTCTTGACTCGACGAAACGGGTTGCCTCCCCGCCTAGCGCTTCGTTTATAGTCCATGACTAGACTTCTTCACTTGATTACTCCGGATCAACGCTCTTTGTGGGTGTTGCAATCTTGGGTACCCACTTTGGCTTAGTCATTTTTTTTTGGTCTTCACGGTGGCTTTGTCCTTTGGTCTTGACGGATGCAACATCTTCCTTGTGGCTCGGCATCTCGAACTCCGGTCCTTCGGTCGTGATCTTCATGGTCTCTAGTGTGATGCTTCATCTCTCCCGAATGAGCTTGAGTAGCCTTCGCCGTCTTGGGACCTTGGAGTTATCTCGGATATTCTTCTTTGTTACCCATCGGGCGCCGGACAAGTTGTCCCACTTGCGTCTAGCATCTTTATCACGATGAACTCTTCACACTCCTTGCATGTGGATCTTGCGTTGGCGGCCTTTAGGTGTTGAGCTTCTTTCTCCATCTCCATCTTCTCCATCCTCCTCTTGATCTTGAATGGCCTTCCGGCGTCTTGACTTGGAGGTGGTGATTCCCTTGGAGATTTCGACGGTCCTTCGACTTCAACTTTTGAATCTAGGGTTTCCACCCTTTTAGCTTGTGTTGCATGTCACCTTTGCACCGTAAAGTTTTCCTGGATCATCCACAAAAAAGTTTTGGGTTTCTTGGAGAGGTAGCCAACCATCTCCGGTTAGGGTTAGTGATAAAACAAAAAAATCTAACAAAAGAAAAATTAGGGTTCATCAAAACCAGATTAGATTGACTCTTTTTTTTTCTTTTCAGGGATGATCAAACATAAGAGATGCAAAAGAAAATCAAAAGAAAAACTGAAAGATAAGCGATACTAGATCGGATCTTGATTGCTTGTTCCCCGGCAACGGCGCCAGAAAAAGGGGCTTGTTGACGGTTAATAGTTGTATCAAAGTTCGTTTGTGACTTGCAAGCGGACAAGTCTCCCGTCGTAGTCAAGGGACCCTTCTTCCCTCGAGTGGTGAACCCAAGGTACCGAATCCGTGGAACAATGTGCAACGCAAGGATTCAATCTAGTAAAGCAAGGTAAAGCTATCTAATGATGAACTAAGTTGCATCTAATCTACTAACTCATAAAGAAAACGAATCTAATCTAATCTACTAAAGAGGTAACAAGAGAAAGCAAGAGATAACCAATCTAGAGAATCTAGATCATGCTTATGTTGTAGCTCCAAACAAGATAGATGAAGATAGAAAAGCGAATCTCATTAAAAGCATCTTTAAATCGTGGCCTTCCCATCCGACTCCGAAAACATCCGCCTTTCGAGACCCCCGTTCTGTCACAACGTATCCCTATTCATGCGGGGAGCTTAGGGCGAGTTCGATAGAACAAGTTGAAATCACTTGGCCGGTCCGGTATGCACCTCTAGCCACCGCGGCTACAAGAGCACCCTATGTAATCTATCTTAAGTATAGATCGTAGAAGAAGCAAAACCAAGAAGAAAACAAAATCATCGAGAAGGCACTTGATCGCTAGAAATCGAATTCACTTACAAACTTCACCATGAATGATTACATGAACAAGATCACCACCGGGGCCCTCCCTCGATCTTGATCCTCGCTCCGGAGCTCCGACGTGGTCTTCCATGCAAGGTTCCCACGTCGGCCAGGGAAACCCTAGACAACTAGCACGACCCTCATCTTCAAGTTGATGTCCCTCAAGCTTCTCTTGCTCCTCGGCGGCGGAATACGAAATCTTCTATGCGTGGCTCTCGGTCGGGGGGCTATTTATAGCCCGAGAAGCAATTAGGTCAAAGGAGAGGCCGATTGGGCCCCGAATTGGGGCGGGCCGGCCGGCTGGGCCGGCCGGCTGGGCCCAATTCGGCCCATCCCGCGGCTGCTTCGCCGGTGTTGCTTCCCACGTCTTCTAGATGTTCTCCCCTTTTGCATGTGGGCCCTTGACGTCGGTTTCTCTCCGAATTGGACTCAACTCCTTGTCTTGCAAGATTCGGCACTTTTACGGTTCGGTCCTCGGAGTTTATCATCTTCTCGGGCTTGGTCCTTGGGCTCTTGGAGTCATGTTCACTTCATTGCTTGACTTGTATCGGGCTTCAAGGTCTTGTCATGAGGTGCTTAATGAACTTATCCCGGAAGTCTTGCTTTCAACGTTAAAACCACCGCGTAAACACATAACTCCAAAACCGACATGCACAAGTGAACTTGTTATACCACGGGGGTTAGTACCAATGAATAAGATACAAAAGTTATGCCAACATAGAAGGTAAACTCATGGCTAGGTTGACGGATTTTCACCGTCAACGGCGCAAGAAGAACAAGTGCAGGTGCAGGGACCCGCTGCAACCAATACGACGGCAACAACTCCCCCGGGACCAAACGCAGCCGTACGAACCACCTCGCTGCGAAACCGGCGACTGCAAACTGAAGAAAGATCCAAACCGCCAAATCGCGGGCCCTGAGAAGTGGGAGAAGTCGTGACCGCCGACAAGAGGAAGGGCAGCGACCACCAGCAGAAGGGGGCACAACGACCACCGACACAAGGGGAGGGACCGCGCACCAGCCCAGAGATGGACGCCAGCAAGGGGGAGCTAACCGCCTAGGAGGGGCCGCAGGTGACGGCTAGGAACAAACATCAGGCACGGTCAACAAGGTCGGAAGGGAGAGGCGCAGACAACCGACGATGGTGAGGAGGAGCTGAGGCCACCGAGGAGGCCGGTACGGAGGAGTCACATGGGCGGGCCAATTCGGCAAAAGATCGCCAAAGCATGCAAGGCCGCGAAGGCGGGAGCTTGGTGAGGCGGCGCTAGCCCACCACGCACCGTCGACGTTGAGCGGGTCACAGGCGCGCGCGGACGGCGACGCCCGCGAAGGTCGCCGGCGGAGGGGCCGGGGGCCGGTAGTGCGGACCCGGTGGGGGGCTGCGCCGGCCGATGGCCGGAGTAGGATCAACGACCATGGTGCAGGGGCAGCTGGGACCGGCGATAACGGTGCAGAGGGAGCAGCCGGCGACAGAACGAAGGCGGCTCGCCGGCTGTGGCGGTGCACACCGGCCCCGCCCAACCCAGGCCGCCCCGATCTAGATCTAGATCTGTATCTAGATCTAGATCTGGGCCGCGAGCAGAGGAAAGAGGGGGAGGGAGGAGAGGCGGCCTCGGCAGCGTCGCAGCGTCCCGAGAGGAGGAGACGACGCCGTGGCTGAGCCCGCCCACCGGGGGAGGAGAGACGACTGTGATCGGAGCGGTTTGGTGGTGCGGTGAGAGAAAGGAAGAAAGGGGAAGGGTAGGGGAGGGGAGGAGGGAAAGGGGGGAGGGGGACAGGCGGGGCCGCCGCCGTTGCCCGCACGCGGCGGCGGCGACGGCGGCGGTCGGAGGGGTGGGGCTGGAGGCAGGGGTCAGGGCGCCGCTCGAGTCACCCCAGGCGGACGACACAGGCGTTGGGGCTTCCTAATTTTTTCTCCTCCTCCCAACCCCTTGTTGGATCCACATATATCTCACTATTGTCAATGCATAAGAGCTTACCTGAACTTCCATCAATGCGTGTTCCTCCTCTCCTAATTAATCAGAAGGCACCAATTAATCTATCTATCAGAATACATTTTCGGTTTTACCTCCTGGCGACAACAAAGCCATGGCTCCTGCATCCACATAACTAATGTCGGTGACTGCGCGCGTGGTAGCAATGGTCGTCAGAGCTCCTCCTCTAGGGCACTCGGTTGTCCACACCTTGAGTACATCGCTTTGCCTGGTGGAGTGTGGTTTCGCACTTCCGACAAACTCCACCGAACCTGACTATAGCGAACATGGCCCCATTTGCCATTTGTTCGAGTTGATTTTGGTGATTCATGCTAACACAAGTAATGGGACAAACCACATTGTCTAGCATGTCTTTGTAGGCATTCCTAGGTCTCATGGATGTTACCACATGGTAACATACCCTGCACAAGCTAACGTACCATGCCCAATCTAACATGTCATATCACAAGTTAACATACCATGGACATGTTAGGTTACTTATAGCATTTTTGAGGACTTAGTATATATTTGGAGGCTATAAGTAATGGCATGTTAAGTATGTTAAGTTGAAGAAAAATCTAAGTTGAAACGTTAAAAAAAAGAAGGAAAAGGACACCGTCGGATGAACCGACGGTACCTAAATAGCAAGCTGAAGACGTTAAGAAAAAGAAGGAAAAGGACACCGTCGGATTCACCGACGGCACCTAAATAGCAAGCGTCGGTGCAATCGTCGGACGAGTTGGTTCACTAGGTGAAACCCTAGGCACCGTCGGATGAACCGACGGTCCATTTTGTAGATGCGTCGGACGAGTTGCAGAGGAAGAGCAGCGAAGACAGTAGCACCAGATGATCGGATGGTCTGAGTGGGGACACTGTCGGTCTATCCGACGCTTAGTTTGAATCAAGACAGAGACACGCCAAGATGAAGCCTTTGGCACCAGATGATCTGACACCTTGGTCAAGGGGTAGCGTCGGTCTATCTGACGGTCGCGTGGAAGCTAACAGAGACGACTTGGTTGCGGGGTCTTCAGCACCGGGTGAACCGACGCACCATCGGTGTATAGCGTCGGAGCAGTTGTGTTAGAGAACTTCAACGGTCATGTGCAGTGGAGGCAACGGCTAGTAGCACCGGATGAACCGACGCCCGGAAAAAGATAGCGTCGGATCATCTGACGGTACTACTTTCAGCAGCTTTTAGCCAACGGCTAGTTTGATGCCTTGGGCTATTTATACCTCCTTCACCCACCCATTTGAGGTTACTGGATTGTGTGGAAGTGCAGGAGAGTTCAAGACACCTAGAAGATCGTATCCCATCCATCCAAGTGCTTAATTGCTCATCCTTAGACTTGCATATGCTTAGTGTATGTGCTTAGTGCTAGGCTTAGCTTAGAGCTGAGTGAGTGCAAGGTTGTGCCAACCTTGTGAGGTGATTCTTGAGTGAATCAAGTTGTACAAGGTTCTTTGGAAGCCTTGGGGCCTAAGTGGCTCACCAGCAATCGTCATCGACCCTCCGGCTTGGTGTGGAGCAGCGAGGACACTTTGTGCGGGGGACGTGGAGACCCCCTTCCTTGGTGGAGATGCTCCTTAGTGGAGGCGGCATCAAGGTGACCAAGGGATCTTGACAAGTGCTTAAGTGGCTAGCCTTTGTGGCGAGTCAAGTGGCGCTCTATGGAGAGACTTGGTGACCGGGAAGCAATACTCTTGTGTGAGTGCTTCAACAACGTGTACTAGGGGTGGCTTAGTGCCTACCGATACCACGGGATAAATCGCGTGTCAAGAGTTTGCTTTCTCTCATCCCCTTTCGATTGGTAAATTGTGAAAACCGGCTCATTGGAACGGTTAGGCTTCACTGCCTAGTGAGTTGCTCTATAGAGGAATGAAAGGGGTGGATACCTTAGGTTTGGCTCCACATTTCGATGGCACGGGATATCCTCGGTGGAAGGTTCTCATGGAGGCCTATCTCCAAGCAAAGGACCTTGATGTTTGGAGAGTCACCGATGAAGGCATGAAAAATGGTACTAAGAAAGAAAAGCAATTTGATGTGAATGCTAAGAGTATCAATTTGTCCTCACGAGATGTGGGCGTTTTCAATAGAGTTTTTAATTGTGTAAATGCTCATGAGCTATGGAAAACTATCAAGGAGCAAAATGAGGGTTCAAAAGAAGTTGCTAATGAACGCTACGGTTGTCTCCTTGAGGAATTCACTAGCTTTAAGCAACTTGCAAATGAAAATGCCGAATCCATGTACTCATGCCTAAATGTGCTTGTCAATGAGATCAATGCTTTAGGTGTGAAGGATATCATGGACTTGAACATCAATCGCAAGATTCTTCAAAGTCTCCGGAAGCCCAATTATGACTTGGTGAAGGCTATCATCTATGAGAAGAAGCTCAACGAATTGAAACCATCTCATATCTTGAGCAAGATCATGGCACATGAGCTTCAAATCATGCCCAAGTCAAAGAAGGCGCCCCAAGAAAAGCCCCAAGAACCATCCTCTCCAACTACAAGCCATGCTCTCTCAAGCCAACAAGAGAAGATGTTGAGTAGGATGGATACTCATGGAAGCTCAAGCGAGGATGGTGGTGATGATGGTGATGATGAAGATTCCTCAAGTGATGAAGAGGTTGAATCCATGGTGGCCGAGTACGTGAAGAAGATCTTCAAGTATGTGAAGAAAGTCAACATGTACGGCTACAACGTCCACTTGAGAGAAGGGCGTCATCATCAACACATCAAGTTCACCAAGATCGAGCACAAGCCCAAGAAGAAAGTGGTCAAGGAGAGGAGACCAAGGCAAGAAGCAACTATCGCCGTCCGTGAGTGGTTAAGTGGTGGAGAATCAAGTTCTTCTAGCTCAAGTGATGAATCAAGAAAGAACTTCACCACCCGCTTCATGCAAGGTCCTTCATCATCACTACACATGTGCCTTATGGCCAAAGGTATGGAAAGAAATTTAAGTGATGACAAATCCGACACCACCTCTCTTGATGATCTTGTTGAGCTAGTCCATGAGCAAAAAGGAATGCTTGAGAAACAAGCTAATGAAATTAAAGAACTCAATGCTCTCAATGATCTTAGTGGAACCCTTGCTACAAATTATGAACATTTGTTGTGTAAATTCAAATTGCTTAGCAAGGAGTGTGATGAGCTAAAATCTAAGCTTGAGAGCAATGAGACTAAAACAAGCAATTCCTTTGAGCTTGATGAATCATCTATCCTTTGTGCAATTCCTATCTCCAAGGTAGATGCTTCAACTTCTTGCATTGATTTAATTGATGAATCTTGCTCACCATCTTGCAATGAGAATGTTGTTGTAGAAACATGTGATTGTCTCATAGGCAAGAAAAATGATGAGCTCAAGCAAGAAGTCAAATGGCTCGGAGAGAGGTTGGCAAGCTTGATGGGCAAAGGCAAGAACGATGATGAACAAGTGGACATCTCTCAAAACATGAAGAGCAAAGTCCATCCTTCTCAAGATAACCGTGATCCCATGGTGAATAAGCTTGAGAAGGGTGCAACTGTGACTTGCTACAAGTGTTATGGAGAAGGGCACAAGTTCTACAAATGCCCTCAATTTGTCAAAAAAGATGGACAAGGGCGCAAAGAAGAAGTTGATCCCCACCATCAAGAGCTCACTCATCTACACCAAGCCCAACCGCAAGAACAAGACCAATAGCAACACCTACGTCATCCAGAAGATGGCTAATGGAAAGGTGGTTGCACACAAGGTTGGGAAGATGAAGGAGAAGCGGGGTTGGAACCAACCCATTTGGGTGCCCAAGGAAGTTATCATCAACATGAAGGGGCCTCAAATGTTTTGGGTTCCGAAGGCCACTTGAAGGCCTTGAGCGTGAGGACTTGGGAGGCTTGGCAGAATCAAGATGAGAAGATTCAAGCCTATAAGCCCATCTTGCAAGTTGGACATGTGTTGCCCAAGTTCCCCGGTTGAGGTAATGGAAACTAGAACTTATCTCATGTACCTTTGTAGCTCTAGTGCCTTGTTTAGGTTGCATTAGTTGCAATGTTTACATATGGTAGGTTGCTTGTGTTATGTGCTAACTCATGAGCAACTTACATGGTTTGGTTAGTGTGTAGGAAAGCTACACTTACATCATCAGCAAGCTATAGGGTTAGCTTCCCTTTTGTTGTCATAAACAATGTGCATACATTTGGTTGGTGATTCAAACACTAAATGCACACATTTAGGGGAATCTCATCCTATGGTTTGGTTATGGGACTAACATTGTTTGAAAACCCTTTTCCTTTTCCCTCCCCTCTCTTCTTCCTTTCCGGCCCAACTCCGCCGGCAGCCCGCTGCGCTCCCCGGCCCGGCGCGCCGCCGTCCCCGCCGTTCGGCCCCCGCTAGAGAGCCGCGGCCCGGCAAGCGTTTCCGGCCCCGGTTAACCGCACGCGTCGTCGCTCCCCTTTCTCGACGCGCGGGGCCCGCACGTCGGTTTCTTCCTCCCGTCGTCGGTCGAGCTCGCGGCCGAGCCGGGCCGCGCTCGGGGCAATCTCGGACTCGACGTCCGTGCCCCCGGCCCCCTTTCCCCCCCGGGCCCGCTCGCCGGGGTGCGTCCTCGGGCTATTTATTACGCCCGCGCGGCCGCGCGCGCCCTCACCCAAAACCCTAGCCGCACGAGCGCCGCCGCCGCCGCCCGAACCCCTAGCCGGCCGCCGCGCTGAGCTCCGCCGTCGCCGCCCGTCCGTCGCCCGTCTGCCGTTGGGGATCCCGCCACCGAACCGCGTGAAGGTGAGGAGCATGCTAGTAGATTTAGCGCGCGGTTCCTCGTGCCCCGGCACGCCCTCGTCTTCGCCGGAGCTCCACCGCCGCGGTTGCTCGCCGCGCGCGCGTCGCCACCCGAGAGGGTCACCGGAGGGTTCGCCAAGCGCTCGTCGTCGTCCGGTGCAAACCCCCGCATCGATTGGTGCACCCCGGCGCCTTTTCGCGCGGAGCGCCGCCGCTCACCGTCGCGTCGCCGCCGCGTCCCGCGCCGTCGCCGGCCATGCGCCGCTCCCGCCACTCGCTTTCGTCCAGGGCCGCCGAATCTTAAACCAACGGCTAAGATTAGATTGGACCCCCGGTCAAAACTCTCCCTTACCGGTCAACCCAGCGCTTAGATCTCCACCGTCCGATCTTGATCCGATGGATCAGATCCAACTCTTAAGCCTTAACCGCGCGTTTTTGCAAATAAAACCTGAGTTTCTCCAGTTTTGCAACCCGGTCCTTCCACCTTAGAAAAACCTTTACAGTTAGGTCCTGTTTTCTTCAGTTTAGCCCGAAAACTTAAAATTCTTTACAGATTAGTCCTAAAACTTGTTTTAGCCATAACTTCGTCGTTTTAGCTCCGTTTTTAGCATTCTTTATGTCCACGCGATTGTCTCGACGAGTAGAATAGTTTTCTGTTGCTTTTATTACTATTTGAGATGATTGGTGTACTGTTTCTTATTTGTTTCCATTGTATGCTTGTATGTGATGTGTGGAGCGTAGCGTACGAGCAATTCGGGGACTTCGGCTGACCGTTGAAGAGTATCAAGACCACCGAGCATCCGGTGCTGGTAGAAGGCAAGTCCTTGCTGCATTCCCGTTAAATTCCTATTACAACATGCATTTTAATTACACTGTTGTTTATTATTGCTATGCATTAAATTGATGGGTCCTATTGCTAAGGTTCGACTAGCTTTGTTAACCTATGCCTTGATCAACCTGGGTTTACTTTATGTTGGGTAGCACATGCTAGCGCTTTACATGGTTTTGGATGGTTTAATGAACACTTGTTAGTATGGATTTACTTATGCTGTCATTCATGTAATGCAAGAACACTTTATGCTTGTTAATCGGAACATGGAGCGACCACCCAGGAAAACAGTACTACCACAAGACATATGGCTCTCTCTTGGTTTAATAATTAGTGAACTAGATGTTAGGTATGCTTTACCTGATAAGGGTTGGGGGCTGGCGGGTAGTGGCGTATGGACCTGCTCGGGCGTAGGTGTGAGCTTAGCAAAGACACGGTACTCGTCCGGGAGCTTTATACGTTGCACCGACCGGGTAACCTAGCGGGCGACCTTCATCTTGGGATCTTTGTAACGGCCTCGTAGCGTCCCTATGCAATCACACCTCGGTAGTGTGGTATGGTGCCTTGCAAACACCGCATGGTTGGGTCCAAAACTCTTCGGGGTTTTTACGCGACTTGTGGGTAAAGATGTACAACCTCTGCAGAGTGTAAAACTAACTAGTTAGCCGTGCCCACGGTCAAGGGCGGCCTGGACCCTCACATGATTAATTCTATGGAAGATAGAACTTTTAAATTTGTGCATTGCATTCTATGGATCTATTGCATTTTATTATCTGGGTTTGGTATATACTTACACTTGCTAGTAACAGTTGCTTAATAAAACTTGACCAACTAAAATGCTGACTTGCTTATGAGCCAACAGCTTCCACCATAAAGCCTTGCATGTTGTTATAGAACTTTTCCCTTGTTGATTACGACATGTGCTCATGCTTGTTGTTCCTTTATTGCATCTACACTACCCGGTTGCTGCTCAGATGGATGTTTTGAGGACTACAATGAAGAGTTCGATGGGTTCTAGGCGTTCGTTCTCCGGTCGCCGTTCTGTGGAGGACTTCTACGTGTGTTTCTTTTCCGCTGTTAGCTACTCGAATGATTGTTTAGTTGAGACATTCGGTCATGTAATAACTGTTTAATACTCTCTTTACGCTTTACACTGTGTTTTTGGTATTCACTGCGTCGATGCATGTGTGTAACTTGATCCTGGCGCACATGTATTCTTGCATTCGGGTTTGTCCTTAAATCCGGGTGTGACAGCAAGCTAGTGGTTTCAAGGATATGAGACCAAAGGGGGAGAATGCGAACATAGAAAGAGAAGATCAAAAAGGGGGAAGGTTGATCTAGGGTGAGTTTGGATGATGGTAAGCATCCAAGCAAGTGTAAGTGATTCTAATTTTGTCAATCTCTGCAAATTTATGCTTGCTTTGCTAGAGTTGTCAATCACCATGTCTAGCATGATACACAAGTAATGGGACTAACCGCATTGTCTAGCATGTCTTTGTAGGCATTCCTAGGTCCCATGGATGTTACCACATGGTAACATACCATGCACAAGTTAACATACCATGCCCAAGCTAACATGACATACCACAAGTTAACATACCATGGACATGTTAGGTTACTTATAGCATTTTTGAGGACTTAGTATATATTTTTAGGCTATAAGTAATGGCATGTTAAGTATGTTAAGTTGAAGAAAAAATCCAAGTTGAAGACGTGAAGAAAAAGAAGGAAAAGGACACAGTCGGATGAACCGACAGTACCTAAATAGCAAGCGTCGGTGCAATCGTCGGACGAGTTGGTTCACTAGGTGAAACCCTAGGCACCATCGGACGAACCGACGGTCCATTTTGTAGATGCGTCGGACGAGTTGCAGAGGAAGAGCAGCGAAGACAGTAGCACCGGATGATCCGACGGTCTGAGTGGGGACACCGTCGGTCTATGCGACGCTTAGTTTGAATCAAGACAGAGACGCGCCAAGACGAAGCCTTCAACACCGGATGATCCGACGCCTTGGTCAAGGGGTAGCGTCGGTCTATCCGACGCTCGCGTGGAAGCTAACAGAGACGACTTGGTTGCGGGGTCTTCAGCACCGGATGAACCGACGCACCGTCGGTGTATAGCGTCGGAGCAGTTGTGTCAGAGAACTTCAACGGTCATGTGCGGTGGAGGCAACGGCTAGTAGCACCAGATGAACCGACGCCCGGAGAAAGATAGCGTCGGATCATCCGACGGTACTACTTTCAGCAGCTTCTAGCCAACGGCTAGTTTGATGCCTTGGGCTATTTATACCTCCTCCACCCACCCATTTGTGGTTGCTGGATTGTGTGGAAGTGGAGGAGAGTTCAAGACACCTAGAAGATCATATCCAATCCATCCAAGTGCGTACTTGCTCATCCTTAGAGTTGCATATGCTTAGTGTATGTGCTTAGTGCTAGGCTTAGCTTAGAGTTGAGTGAGTGCAAGGTTGTGCCAACCTTGTGAGGTGATTCTTGAGTGAATCAAGTTGTACAAGGTTCGCCGGAAGCCTTGGGGCCTAAGTGACTCACCGGCAATCGTCATCGACCCTCCGTCTTGGTGTGGAGCAGCGAGGACACTTTGTGTGGGGGACGTGGAGACCCCCTTCCTTGGTGGAGAAGCTCCTTAGTGGAGGCAGCATCAAGGTGACCAAGGGAGCTTGACAAGTGCCTAAGTGGCTAGCCTTTGTGGCGAGTTAAGTGGTGCTCTTGGGAGAGACTTGGTGACCGGGAAGCAATACTCTTGTTTGAGTGCTTCAACAACGTGTACTAGGGGTGGCTTAGTGCCTACCGATACCACGGGATAAATCGCGTGTCAAGAGTTTGCTTTCTCTCATCCCCTTTACGTTTCCGCATTTACTCTTTTGCAACCTTTGCTTGCCTTTACTTTCCTAGAGTAGTATCATGCTAGGAATGGCTATAGGTTGCAAACCTTGTTTTGGGATGGGAGTTTCACACTAGAACAACCCTAGTTGCACATCTAGCTAGCATGTTCTAGTTTATCTTTGTGTAAAATTAGTGAAGCCATAGGTTAAGTTTTAAGATTGCCTAATTCACCCCCTCCCCCTCTTAGGCTATGAGCATCCGATTCCTTACACTGACCCGCGACTCAAGCACCACACCGATGGGGAAGGGAAGGAGACCCGCGACTCAAGCACCACACCGATGGGGAAGGGAAGGAGACATGTGGATTGATTCGACGATGGGGTTCCAAATTAAATCGATTGATTGATTAGCAAATATCATGAGGGGTCGGGACACTGCGAGAAGCAGAATTAGGGAGGCTTTCCCAACAATCTCAGACATGAATAATTTCTATTTTCAATTGTTTCACGGTGGGGTGCGGGTGGATGGCATAGTAGGCCCGATGTGGGTATATGGTGGGTGGGTAAGGCGCCGATGGTTGAGGTTCTTTTTGTCAGAAATGCTCTCCATGCGATTTTTATGATTCTACCTCATATTCTGTCCTCCAATGACCTGACGGGTAAGACCAACGTGAGAGGTAAGGTGGACCTGAGTTAGGTTAGAAATTTTTTCGAATTATTCGATCTTGATCTTTATAGTATAGATTTTCAAGTCACGTAACTTTAGTTGCTATTGCAGTATTGCACAACACGGTGAGGTTTTTATGATATTTTCCGAATACAGCAATTTATCGATGTTATGAGATCAATTTATAAACGGTCTTTCTATACGGTATTTTATGTAATGGAGATCTTTCGATAGTATTTTCCGGGTCTTATTACTATACTACATAACATAACCAATTTTCAAAAATAAAGAGTGAGCATAAGGAAACAAACCCCAATTCGTTAAAAGTGCTCCATCCTGCCCACGGCCCACCTAGTTCCTTTCCATTTCTCGGACGCGGATTCAGTGTCTTTGCTTCAGCAAGGCACAGGGCCTAAAATCGAGGCGTCTGTGGTGTGAGGATGAAGGGTGGACCAGTTCTACGGCGTGAGACCCGCTTTGCACAGTAAAAAAAGGCCACACAGTCTGCACAGCGTTGTAAAAAAAAGCCTCTCTCGGCATTTTTCACTAAAATCCAAAACGAAATGAGCAAGTGGAATGAACGTGTAGGGAACTGACAAACAATATGTCAAAAAGGTTGGCAAAAATATGCCAAGTCCTTATTGTTGTATTTTAGAGGGTTCATGGTTGGCATTATATAAAGATTACAAAAATAATATATATAGGAGGTGTTTGGATTCAGGGACTAAAGTTTAGCTTGACAAATCTTTTAGAAGTTGTCAAATCACAAGATTTGCCAAGTTAAAAAACATCAAACTCTTGGAGAAGTCCCCTTTCAAGAGGATTAAACATATATTAATTAAAAACTAATTACATAAATGAACATCGAGATAGATCCACTAAGCCTAATTAATTTGACATTAGAGATTGTTTATTGTAGCATGATGTTGTCTAATCATGACATAAGTAGACTGATTAGATTTGTCTCAAGTTTTGAGGTTTAGACTGTAGAATGAGTTTTTGTTATTATTCATATTTAATATTACTAATTAAGCGTCATAAGATTCGATTTGATGGGTGGAGGGAGAAATTTTAAGAAGTAAAGCGAGGTAAAAAAAATTACACTGCATTCGGCGGTCAGACTGTGCGGTCTTTTTTTTTACTTCACAGCAGGTCCCACCACGCCTCATCCCGGCCTCCCCTTCCCAAGGCAAGAGCAAAGGTACACCTGCCTTGAAGAAGCCAAGTCACTGGATCCGCCACCCCGTTTCTCCCCGGTCTCCCTCCCCCCGGGAGTGGAGGACCCACCCCCGCCGCTCGCCACAAAACAATCTCTTCGCTCGAACACGTCTCAGGAGCCCCTGCCTTCCACGTCGCCGGCGGTCTCCTCTCGGCGCCGCCCTCTTCCTGCACTTCCTCCTCTCCTACCGCCCTCTTCCTGCACTTCCTCCTCTCCTACCGCCCTCTTCCTGCGCTTCCTTATCTGACGGTAAGTCAAAACCCCTACCGCCCAAGCCGATTGCTGTTTGTAATTTTATAGCGAGTTTTCTTGCTATGGATCTTCTCTTGTTGCTGCGTGTGCAATCCAATCCGAATGTTCCTCTCTGTTCTCTCAATTGCCGCGCGGAAGAGATTGATTTCCTCCCTTAATTGAGGAGCTTGATTGATTTTACGTCCTTCCTTAAGTAACGTCGAGTCCGTGTCGGACTGGACCTCCGCCGCCGCCTTCCCACACACCGTACCACGCATCACGCAAGGAACGAAGGAAGGAAATCGCCAATCAGATTCATCGCCATTTTTGGCAGTGCTTCTTCTATTTATACTCCCTCCTGGCTCCCTCCTTCCTTGCATCGAAGAATCTTGCTGAGGAAAGAGAGAGGCCTTTGGGTCAAGAAGAAGAGAAGCAGGAGAGTAGCCCCAAGCAACAGGGCAGCCACGGCGAGATGGGGAGGCCGAGCAAGGGGCGGCAGCGCATCGAGATCCGCCTCATCAAGGACGCCGACCGGCTGGAGGTCACCTTCTCCAAGCGCAAGTCCGGGCTGCTCAAGAAGGCCTCAGAGCTCTCCCTCCTCTGCGGCGCGCACGTCGCCTTCGTCGTCTTCTCCCCCGGCGGCAGGGCGTTCGCGCTGGGCACCCCCTCCGTCGACCACGTCCTCCGCCGCTTCGACCCGCTCCCCGGCGACGAGGACGACGGCGAGCAGGAAGGCGACGGCGTGAGCTCCATCGCGGACCGCGGTGCCGTGGAGGCCATTGTGCGGCGGACGGAGGACATCAAGGCGCACGTGGTGGCGGAAAAGGCTCGGATGGACGCCATCGGGGAGAATGTGCGCCAGGCCATGGTCAAGTCCGGGGGGAAGTTCTGGTGGGAAGCAGACGTGGAAGCACTCGGGGAGGCTGAGCTGCCGGAGTTCGCCAGGGCGCTCGGCCGGCTCAGGGATAACGTGCAGCGCCACGTGGACCTGCTGTTGGCATCTGCTTAGTCTATGCTGCTGCAGTAGTTGCAGCTCTGCAAAGCTTTTAGTTTTGTTAGTGCTTGGTTATAGCTTAGATTAGTGTGAAAGTAGTCTTTCAGAGGAAAATAAGGTTAGTGTTACCTCTTGAAGGACTAGAAATGGATACTATGATTGTTTGTTTTTTGAGACCAGATACTATGATTTGGTTTTAGTGGTTAATTTTGACCTGCTGCTAAGTGAGCAGTGGCTGTCATAATATGTTTTACTATACTCCAATTCATCAGTTGCTTCTCTTGAATAATGACATGTAAGGAATATCAGCAATACATTAACCATGTTTATACCATCCATATTTATAGATTGTTTTGGTTACCCCATAGTTTGAAGTTCCGTTGTTTTATTCGAGTCCGGTTCTTGCAATATTTTTTACAAGTAATCAAGTACTCTGATTATTTAAAATTGATGAATTTGAATCATGCTAAACAGAGGATCTGCTTCTGGCATTGTACACCTGAGTTTCATCTTGTTCCTGTGATGCCATCTGTATGAATTAAAAGGGGAGTTAACAAATCAAGATGACAGAACCATCATCATCGGATTCATTGTCCTCCAAAAAACGACCACGCTCTCCAAATAATAATGATGAACACCCTCAAGGCAAAGATCAAATATGCTCAAACCTTGGTGTGTCCTACTCTCTTTCTCCAGTTATCCAGTATGCTTCCCTCTGTTGTATGTCTTCAGTTATAGAAAACTGAACTTTTACTGTATTTAACAGTTCTGATGATGCAGAGGACGATCTTACATTCAATGATACTATGATAGCCCTTCAATTGATGCGCACACAGTTTCCAAAGCTGGAAAAGGTATTTTGTCTTCCTTGGAAATTGAGTTTTATCTTTCCAATCCTTCGAGATCATTAAGAGTATGATCACAAAGAAACATGTTGTAGTTTGTTGTTTTATTTTCTGCAGTCCAGATGGACTAAATCCAGTATATATATACACAAAGCTGAGTTTTTGTGTGCGAACTTATCCTGGTAAAGAATATATTTTGTTTCACATATTTTTGGACTCGGTTTTCTTATTATAAATTGTTAAAAATATACATGTGCAACCACCCATGTGCTTAGATCAAGGAAGAGTAAAGTCCAGACTTAATAAATATTGAACACAACAAATTCAGTAGTAGTTGCTGGCTCTAGGTTCATCAGTTTCTTAAAGCACAATGTGTCGAAAAAAATGGTATGCTAAAAAGCATGATGTCTTATCAGCCATTATTTATAATGAAGTTCGAATGAGATCTAGAAGGAAGTGTTCTTCTAATTATTATTTATTATCTTAGCCATTGCAAATAATTAATCCACTAAATAAGTTGCCACATTTTTTAACAGTTATTCACGACATTTTTGTTTTCTACAAGCATGACAGCTAAAATGATTCAAATGTTTTACCAAAACGATTAATAAATCTTGAGAGTAACACATGTGTGATGCTTTAACTTTATTTTTTGTTCTTTATTTGATCTGTAATTATAATCAAGACTCAAGAAAATAGAAGTAAAAACTGTATGCTTTGGAAGAAACTTGCCTTAGGGCCTGTATGATATATGGGATTGTTTTCTTCTATCTTCCTTCATAATACGAAGATGCACAGCTCTCGTGCTTGTTCAGGGAAAAAGGATAAGACACAGGATCACCATAGTTTTTTTGCCCTCAATAAAGGATCATCATTCTTTGTAATTTGACTTTGTATGTTTTATAGACCTCTTAATAAATTTGGGTGCTCCTAAACTCTATAAGGATCATCATTCTTTCTAATTTGACTTTGTATGTTTTATAGACCTCTTAATAAATTTGGGTGCTCCTAAACTCTATTTGGAAACAAAACTTTATCCATCTATCTTTAACTCATTTGGTTTATTTGTTTAGAGGAACATTACTTGGCATCTTAGTGCCATCGGTATACCCAACTTTGAAATTCTTGGTACACAACTGCATGCTACTTATCTCATTGTTACTTCTCTCTTTTTGGCATTGGTAAGTTAAATCCTATTTTTCTGTCACTTGCAGGTTGTGGTGCAACCATTCATTTTGCAGTCACAGTTGTATAGCAGTGTGAAGGATAGAACACAAGTTGACAGAGACTTGGAGGTTTTATTTTTGGACTTATGTTATTGCTTTTTAATAGGATACCAGTACATCACTATGTTTTATTGGAACAATACATTTTTCTCTGTTTTTGCATTGATTTCTAGAAATACCATGTTAACATGCTCATTTTTATCACTGACCACAATCAGAGATTCAATATTATGACCAAAAGAAAATATAAATTCTAAGAAATGTTTCTTGGTTATCACCATGTCATTGAAAAATGAATGGCTTCTTATTTTGCAGTCATTCAAGAAAGACAAATTGTTGCGTATATTCAAACTTAGTTCTGGGCAGGATGATCATGCAATCATGTTCATGGATGATTATTTGAAACAGGTACCTCTATGTCATGATTCGGCAATAATATCCTCACTAGATGACAGTAATTGGACTATGGTCTACATCATAAAAATTTGAACAACTGTATCTTGAAACTTTTGTGTTAAAAAGGGAACACACACATTATCTTAGCTGTCATCTACGAGATATTGGACAGAATAGCTTTTGTAATGCGATTTTTTGAGTTGTAGATAATCCACTTAATAGTTGTATGCACCAGATAAGCTTGGTTCATTTAAGGTTGTTACTTGTATGGCTTGATCAGATTGTTGAACTATGCTATACTATTTAAGAATATTTTTAGATGCCTGAACATAAGAAAACCTTGTCTTTTTTTGGCCTGCTAAATGGTTCCATCAAATTTTGTATAGGTGTGCATGCAAATTTCTTATTTGATATCATGTTTGATTCAATTGTACTTGATTCTTGCACGCTTAACTTTATGCAGTGATGTTTTTCGTGATGTGTTTTGTAAGGCTTTGCTCCTTATAGGATTATGAGAAAGTGACACATTTAAATTGAACAGAATTAAATTGCGTTCACTTTTTCTTTGAATAGTATTTTCTACAAATGTGCCCAAAGCAGTGATATGTAATGTTATTATATTTACTGCTATTTTGTACTATAGTTTTAGATATTTTGTTCAAATACCAATATATAAATCCATCATATTCTTGTATGTTTTTCATGTTAAACTATTAACTTATCTGTTTCTTGGTTGCATTGTACTTATGAAGGTTGCTTTTGCTATCAAGTGGTCAGGGGGCAAAGACCAAGATGGTAGTGAAGTGTTTGAGTGGTTTGAGAGATATGTTATCCCTTCAAAACTGGATGTTAGCATAAATCAAATAGAGCTGGTAATTATCAAGATATTAGGTGTTAGTTCTGCGCAGGATCAGATTTTGTCCTTTTGTTTATTATATCAATTTGGACAAGATCTTATAAACACATTGTTTATGCTAACATTCATTTTGCTATTGAGAATATCAATGGGTTTCGTTGGAATTTTGCATTGCTACTCTTTGGATGGTAGTTTATTTTAGTCAAGGTTTCTTAAATAAAACTAGGCGTAGTCGTGTAGACGACGAACCAAGATTTAGTATCACACTGTTGTAATGATATTTTCCACATCAATGATATATAAAATATCCAAATATATCTAATATCTCTCATTGCAGTGTTCACTGTTATCACGCGGTGGTGGTGTAGCAGACAAACATATCACACTATTGATGAATGCTGGTCTCTTAGTAAGTCATTTCTTCATTGTTGTTTAAGATAATTAACACTGGTAGATTCCAAGTTATGCCAATTTTAAATACTGAAAGAATACTTGTGGCTATATATTCACTACTTGTATAGTTGTATGGTTTGTTTCTGTGCTTATCAGTGAATCGATGGCTGCACCTGGTTTGATAATAATACAATTGGATCTCTCTTAAACATTGCTTACTAAGTTATTACTGATTATGTTAGTCTTTTTCCTTTCCAGACTCGCCAACTTATTGATCCAAACATTTACTGGTTTGCCATTCCAAGAATTGGCCCCATACTGAAAGGCCTAACCCAGGTTTGTGTACCTTGACAGGTATTTCAGATTTCAGGTTTGCAAACTTATCAATATGGACATCTTTTACCCTTTGTTGAGCAGGGTAGGAAGGAAATTCTTTCGCTGTTGAACCGTAAAAAGTACAAGGAGATGTTGCTCCCTTCGTTGGAGAAGACAAAGTTAAGATTATCACCTCTTGATACACGATTTCTCCTCCGTGATTTGATTGGATCCGGTCGCATAAAAACAGTTCAGACACCTACTGGTTTACTTGCTCGCATAACAAGAGATTGATAAAGCTACATGTTGTGATTCTGTAATTTTTCTTATCCAAACAGACTTAGTTTACTGATTCGGATTTCTTGTTTTGCATTCACCTGTTTTCATTTTTCAACATCTTTTATTTGAGAGCAAATTTACGTGATCAGGATCCAGGAAACCAATTGTTTTCAGGAATGCATCGAACCTCATTGTCTACTTCGTCGTGTAGCAGCAACCACCATCCATGTCTGGTGGTTGTTATTTGAGTATTGAATTGCTGACCTTGTTTAAAATGATCACATCCGCCGGTGGGCTAGGTAGAGAATCGTCCAGAACCGGGGGTCACACTCCTCTCTGGCCCTGGGGAACCACTGGTCCTCTGGCACGCTCCTCAACCGCCGGATCTTCGGCCCCGGCAAGTGACGGAGGTCACGGAGATAAACTCCGAAAGCCTCTGCTCGAGGACCTCTGGGGAGCTGGGGGTCTAGAGCCTGCTGCTCTCTCTCTGTGAGCTCCTCTGCTGCAGCTCTCCTCTGTCGCGGTGTCGGCTGTGGCTGTGTGTGACCACCGCGAGTCCGAGGTCCGGACCTGGCCAGTGAGGGTGGTGTCTCTGACTGCTCTGTGGTCTGGTGCCCTCTCGCCCGACCTACGCGGGCTGCTGCTGGCTGCCGAGTCCGTTGCTGCGCCTCTGCGGTGCTTGCTCACCCCGGGGCTGCTCCCCCTGACTCCGTGTGCCCTCTGAAATACGAATGCCCCTCTGAGGCTGCCCCTGAGTGTCGGGCACTGCTAGCACACGCTCCCACTCCTTCTGTCGCTTGCTCTTCTTCTTCTTCCGCTCAAGCAATCGCCTTACCCTTCCGCTTATCGCCCGCCATCCGTGAGAGAAAATGGTAGATAATTATAGAATGGCTAGAGACGAATAAACGAGATAAATAACTAGAGGTAAGGGTCCTTAAGCATAGCATTTGAGCAGATATGAGCCTAATTCTGAAAAATCTAGGAGAATTTCTACCACATGATACTAGGTAGGTCCTTAGGTGCAAAAGATGTGCAAAGGTGTGCGAAGAATTTGAAAGAGATTAAACCCAAGACGCTCTAGACAAGAAGGATATGGAGGAATTTCATGAAGTGTGGGCACAACAGGTTATTTCGAAGATGACTCATGACTACAAATCCATCTAAAGCATGAATTAGCACCAATTTAACCTCTAACGCATTGATCAGTACAAGCGAGTCCTAGAGATAGGCATGGGAGACCTAGATCAGTGCGGGGAGGAGGGGGGGGGAGAAACGAGAGAGGTCCTCACCACGGCGAGATTGGATGGCGACGAGCCGCTTGCGGATGAAGAAACGGGTCTTGCGCACCCCCCCCGTGGTCGCCGGCGAGGCCGCTGTGGCGGCGCATGGCCGGATTTCGCGGGGGCGGCCGGACCCTAGGCGGGTGGCGGCGGCGGCGCGCGCGCGCGGGTGGGCGCGGTGGAGAGGCACGGCGGCCGGCGGCGAGCTCGAGGGACGGCGGAGGACCGGCGGGGTGGCTTGCGCACGCGGGTGGTGGCCGGTGTCGGGGACGACCCTAGGGGTCCCCTTAAACAACCGGGGAATCCCCACTTAAAACCCGCAACAAAGCCAAAGCCAAATGCGCATCGCCTAACCATGCGGGGCACGGCCCACGACGCGAGAGGCCCCGACGGCCCGCCAAGGCGGCCCACCTGAAGACCCCCTCAAGCGGGGCTTCGCCTCGCTTGAGGGTGCGCGCCTCCCCTCGGGCGGACTCCACCCCGCTCGAGGGGGGTGCGCTTACCTCGAGCGAGGCTCCGCATCGCTCGAGGGTCCGCCCCGCCCTCGAACGGGGTCCGCCTCGCTCGAGGGCACCCCCGCACGCGTGCGCCCGCACGCGTGCGCCCGCTCCCATGCGCGGGCATTTAATGCCCCGACAACTACGGGCGGTGCCATCATGCGCCCGGGGCTCGCGCCCGGTGCCACCGCACCAACTCCCCAGGAGGGATCCCATCCCCGCCACTGTAGAAGGAGCGTGCGGCGTGGCCGGCGCCGGTCCCATGACGCCGCGCCGTGCGCTCCGTACGGCTAACACGCCGAGCCCTCGAAGGGGGGCCGGCCGCACCCTCAAGTTGCTTTCTTGTGACCTTGCAGGATTAGGTGAAGACGCTAGGCCGGTGGAACGCCATCCCTGCCACTGTTAACGGCATGGCTGCCGCCCCCGCCCGTACAAGCGCACGCCGGGCGCTGTGGCAACAACTCCAGCACTGTGAAGCATGCGGGAACGGGGTGCCGCCTTACCCTCCACCGTGCTCCGTACGGACCAACGTCGGCGACCCCCTCGAGCCCGTGCGAGGACATCGCGGCCGTCCGTCGCTCTTCTACCCTCGAAGCCGCTCTTGTTCGGGTACAAGATACGCCATGATGGCCGGATCGGCTGCGAGGATCGTCCGGATGGCCGCCTACTCTACGGCATAGCACATCACCCTATCTCACGTAGCTAAATAGCGCGGCGCGCATGTGATTCGCTCTCTCCTTGATCTATAAAAGGAGGACGAACCCCCCGGCCGCGGGGGACGGAAGAACGACGAGAACACAACACGAGACGGCGCATCACGCACTTGCTCTCCAATCCTCCCACAACATCTTCGACCACTACACCGGGGACTTGGAAGCTACGCTCCCTCTCCCGCCTTGCTTGTAGCGCCCCACTACGGGCACCCCCGGTCTGAGCAATATAGTGCCACGAGCACACCACCGCCTTGGACGTACGGCCCCCTCGGCGGGAACCGGGATAAACTCTGTGTCCCTTGTTGCTTAGCATCGACCATTGAGGGATAGACCTCGGCGCTTATTCTCGGTTAGTGTCGGGACCACATTCCGCACCGACGGTTGGCGCCCACCGTGGGGCAATCGAGCGCCTAAGGTCAATCCGTCAACTCCCTCCATGGTGATCCGCACTGAGTACCGCGGTACGTGTTACTGCATGGGCAGCTCGGACCCCCTCCCCCGCCGGGTTCGAAATCCCGGTTCGGGGGCCCGAACTTTCGGGCCACGGGGAACGGCTACCTCATGCGCCTCACCAACCGTGAGGAGCTCCGCGCGCGGCGCCGGGCGGGTCCGCTCCGGCCCTCGCTGCGTGCACCACCACGACGCGGACGCTGCCGGCGCGGACGCCGGCGGGGCCGTCGACGCCACGACGCCGCCGCCGCTGCGGTCCGCGTTCGCTCCGAGGCACGGTCCGAGCGACGGCGGGCCGAGCGCGCGCGCCTCTCGGCGCGGCGCGCCCGCCACCACGACGACCGCCGCCCCAACGGGACGGCGCACGGTCTCGGACCGCGCTTTCCCATTGGGGGGCCGCGTGGAGCCGCGACGGCCTACAACAACAACGTCAACACCACGATGCGCGGGGTTCCCCCGGCCGTCCCGTCTTCGTCGCCGGGGATCCCGGCGCCTCGGCCCGGTGACGAATCGTCCCCGGGTTCCCTTGACGCGCCGCCACCCGCTAACCTCCACGGGTACGCGGAGTGGGACTTCTCTGGCGTGCCGGACCCAGTCATGTTCCGGCGCTTCCTCGACGCTACGGATTACGGTTCGGCTGCTCCGATGACTCCCGGCACGGGAGCTACGACCCCGCGCGGGAGTGCTACGTCGTCGTCGCCAACGACCAGGCCAACGCCACCGGCGCTGTGGGCGCCGGAGACGGGGAGATCACGCCGCCCCGGGGATCGCTACGCGCCCGGCCGCGGGGGCCAAGCGCTCTCGCCGGGGCCGGCGCCGCACGCGCGGCGGCCCGGCCCGCGAGCTCGAGGCTAAGGCGGCGGAGGAGTACCGGACGGTGCGGGCGCTCCGTGCCTCAATGGCGGGGGAAGCCTCCGCGCGCGGCGAACGCGCGCGGGGAGGGCGGGCAAACAGGTCCGTGACCGCATCAACGCCGACCCGGACGTCGGCAACCGGACACACCTCCGCGGGCGAGCCGAAAGCTCATTGCCGCCGCGGCGCTGCTGCCGGCCATGCCGGCACCCTCGACCCCCGAGGCGCGAGACCCGCACCGTGAGGTGCGGACTCTCATCGAGCGGCGGCCGTCCGGCGGGCCGAGAGCTCCGCATCACGCATCCGCCAACGGGGGGATGCGCGGGACGACGGAGCCACACCGGGGGGCGAACCCTCGGTCCACGCGGGGAGGAGCGGCGGGGCGACCCGCCAACCCGGGACGCACGCCGGTCAAGGAGCGGCTCCTTGACGCACGCGGGGCGGCCGGACGGCGACGCCCACAACGTCATCAACACCCGGCGCACGAGCAAGGCGGACGCGCGGCGGCGATGGGCTACCACCCTCAACGGGGTGGACGCTACGACGAGCGACGAAGACCGCTCTCCAACGCCGGGCCCCCGGGGACCCGTGTGTTCGGCCGGGAGATCCGCGCGGCGGCCTTCCCCCAACGCTTCCGCCAACCCTCGACTATCGTCAAGTACAATGGGGAGACGGATCCCCGCGTGTGGCTCAACGACTGCGCGGGTGTGCCGGGGGCGGGGGCCACCGGCCGACGAGGTCATCATCCGCAACTTGCCCCTCGCACCTCGGCGATGCCGCCGGACATGGCTCGAGCACCTGCCCCCGCCGACGGATCCACAACCGGGACGATCCGGCCCGCACGTTCGTGGGTAACTTCCGGGGCACGTACGTGCGCCACGGAAATTCCTAGGACTCGCGCTCCTGCACCCGAAGCCCGGCGAGTAGGCGCGGGACTTCATACGGCGCTTCTCCAAGCGGCCGTACGAGCTCCCCGGCGTGGCGCAATTCGAAATCGTGCATGCCTTCCTCGAGGGAACCACGTGCGGGACCTCGTGCGTGAGCCGTGGCGCGGACCGCCCGCGGACTCCAACGAGCCGTTCGACATTGCCACCGGCTTCGCCTCGGGAGAGGAGGCCGTGGGGGCAATCTTCGACGGCAAGAAGGGCAAGCGCTCGGACGATGCGCCCACGGAGGGCGGCAAGTCCGGGGAACCCCACCGCAAGGACAAGCGGGGCAAGAAGGGGGAAGAAGCCGCGCGCGCGGCGCGCGAGCGAGGGGCACGACGGCGGTGATGCCGAGGCTCTTCTTTGTTGACCGGATCGACGGGGCCCTCGACCGGCCCCTCGAGGTCGGGGGTGTTCGATGACATGCTTGAAAAAGCCATGTCCTTACCACAAGACCCCGATGAACCATACTCTTGAGCAATGCGATATGCTCAAGAAGTTCTATGGCCGCGCCACCGCGAAGGAGGCGAGAGGCCAAGAAAGACGGAGGAGAAGGCGACGCCGGCGGCTTCCCCGCCATGGAAAACGTGTTCCTCATCTTTGGGGGACCAACCGTCGACATGTCGACCCGCCAGCGCAAGCGGGAGCGGCACGAGGTCCTCGCCGCCGAGAAGGCCCCTCCCTCCTTGCTCAGGCGGTCGGAGGACGCCATCACCTTCGGCGGAGAGGACCACCCGAACCGCATCCCCAACCCGGGCCAGTACCCGCTGGTGGTCGACCCAATCATCGGGAACGCGCGGTTCTCGAAAGTCTTGATGGACGGAGGCAGCAGCCTCAACATCCTCTACGTGCATACGCTGCACTTGCTGGGGATCGGGTTAGACCAGCTGCGGCCTAGCACGAAGCCGTTCCACGGCGTCGCGCCGGCAAGCGGTCCGGCCCCCTCGGGCGGATCGATGCGCCGCCTTGGTTCGGCACCGCGAAGAATTTTCGCAAGGAAACGCTCACCTTCGAGGTGGTAGGGTTCAAGGGCGCCTACCACGCCATACTTGGGCGGCCTGCTACGCCAAATTCATGGCGGTCCCCAACTACACCTACTTGAAGATGAAAATGCCGGGCCGAACGGCATCATCACCGTAGGCTCGTCCATCGAGCACGCATTCGACTCGCGACGTCGAGTGCGTAGAGCACGCGAAGCACCGGCGCCGGATGAAGCGCGGTGGTGACCACTTTGGAGAAGATGGTCAACGAGGACCTCGACTCCACCGCCAAGCACACCGGCACCTTCGAGGCCGCGGAGCGAGACCAAGGAGGTCCCCCTCGACCCACCGCCCCCGAGGGCAAGGCGTTGAGGGTCAGCTCCACCCTCGATCCCAAATAGGAAATGGTGCTCGTCGACTTCCTCCACGCCAACGCCGACATCTTCGCGTGGAGCCCCTCGGATATGCCAGGCATCCCGAGGGAGGTCGCCGAGCACTCCCTTGACATCCTGCCTCACGCCCGCGCCGTGCAACAACGGGCCGCGCCGCTTCGACGAGGAGCGGCGACGGGCTATTGGAGTGGAGGCTGCGGAAGCTTCTAGAGGCCGGGTTCATCAAGGAGGTGTTCCACCCAACGTGGCTAGCAAACCCTGTACTTGTAAAGAAAAAAGAATGGGAAGTGGCGGATGTGTATAGACTACACTAGTCTTAATAAAGCATGTCCTAAAGTTCCTTTTCCTTTGCCACGCATTGATCAAATTGTTGATTCAACGGCTGGGTGTGAGCTGCTCTGCTTCCTTGATGCCTACTCCGGGTATCACCAAATAAAGATGAAGGAGTCCGACCAGCTCGCGACTTCGTTCATCACGCCGTTCGGGATGTTCTGCTACGTCACGATGCCGTTTGGCCTCCGAAACGCGGGCGCAACATACCAGCGCTGCATGCAGCACGTCTTCGGAGATCACATCGGACGGACGGTCGAGGCGTACGTGGATGACATCGTCGTGAAAACCAGGAAGGCGGACGACCTGGTTGGCGACCTTAGCATCGCGTTCGGCCGCCTACGGGCCAATGGGGTCAAATTAAACCCCGAAAAGTGTGTCTTTGGGGTGCCGCGAGGCATGCTCCTGGGATACATCGTCTCCCAACGGGGGATCGAGGCCAACCGCGAAAAGGTCACGGCCCTCGTACGAATGGGCCCGATCCGGGACCTCAAGGGGGTGCAAAAGGTGTTGGGGTGCCTTGCCGCCTTGAGCCGCTTCATCTCGCGGCTCGGCGAGAAGGGCCTGCCCCTCTATCGCCTCCTCAAGAAGCACCACCTCGGCCCGGTCTACTACATCAGCGAGGTCTTGTCTGACACCAAGACGCGCTACCCTCAAGTCCAGAAGCTGCTGTATGCGGTGGTCCTCGCGCGGCGCAAGCTGCGCCACTACTTCGAGGCCCACCCCGTCACGGTGGTCTCCTCCTTCCCGCTGGGGGAGATCATCCGCAATCCTGACGCGGCGGGCAGGATCGCCAAGTGGTCCGTGGAACTGATGGGCGAGACGCTCGCCTACGCCCCGCGCAAGGCCATCAAGTCCCAGATCCTGGCGGATTTTGTCGCCGAATGGACGGATACGCAGCTGCCACCGCCACAGATCCAGGCAGAGTGCTGGACTCTGTACTTCGACGGCTCGGTGATGAAAACAGGGGCGGGCACGGGCCTGCTCTTTGTGTCACCCCTCGGGGAGCACATGCGCTACACGGTGCGCCTCCACTTCCCCGCCTCGAACAACATGGCTGAGTACGAGGCCCTCCTTTGCGGCCTCAAGATCACCATCGAGTTGGGCGTCAAGCGCCTCGACGTGCGAGGGGACTCGCAGCTCGTAATTGACCAGGTCATGAAGAACGCGAGCTGCCATGACGACAAGATGGAGGCCTACTGCAAGGCCGTGCGAGCCCTCGAGGACAAATTCTACGGCATCGAGCTCAATCACGTGCCCCGCCGGTACAACGAGGAGGCGGACGAGCTGGCCAAGATCGCGTCTGGGCGTATCACCGTCCCCTCGAATGTTTTCGCCCGCGATATTGCCCAGCCCTCGGTTGCCCTCGAGCCTCACCCCTCGAGCCACACAGAACCCTCGGGGGATCCCTCAAATCCAGCGGGTGCGGAACCCATGGATGAGGACCCCTCGAACGAGGCGTACGTGCTCTCCCTCCTCGAGGGGTATGGCGCCTATGGGGTTGATGTGATGGACATCGAGCCAGCCCCCGTCAAGGCTGACCGGCGTGACAAGTATGCGGCTCGGATGGCCCGAGGGGAACTCCCCGCGGACCGGGCCGCGACCGGACGCCTCGCCAGGATGGCCAAGTCCTTTGCCCTCGTCGACGGCGAGCCGTACAAGTGCGCCGCCTGCGGCATCTTGCGGCGGGTGCGTGCCCATCCCCGAAGGGCGCGAGCTCTGCGGGACATCCACGCCGGGATCCGCGGCCATCATGCGGCGCCGCGTACCCTCGTCGGCAATGCGTTCCGCCAAGGCTTCTGCGGCCCACCGCGGTCGCGGACGCCGGCCGAGATCGTACGCACCTGCGAGGGGTGCCAGTTTTACGCCCGCAAGTCCAACCTTCCCGCTCACGCCCGCGGACCATCCCCATAACATGGCCGTTCGCCGTGTGGGGGGCCGGACATCGTCGGGCCCCTGCGAAAGGCGCCCGGGGGCTTCACCCACTTGCTGGTCGCGATCGACAAGTTCTCCAAGTGGGTGGAAGTGCGCCCCATCACAAATCTCAGGGCTGAGCAAGCGGTGACGTTCTTCACCGACATCGTCCACCGTTTTGGAGTGCCAAACTCCATCATCACCGACAACGGGTCCCAGTTCACGGGCAGGAAATTCTTGGAGTTTTGCGACAAATTCCACATCCGTGTGGATTGGGCAGCTGTGGCACACCCACAGACCAACGGCCAAGTAGAGCGTGCCAACGGCATGATCCTACAAGGCCTTAAGCCCAGAATTTTCGACCAACTGAATAAATGCGGTCGAAAGTGGCTCCAAGAGTTGCCGGCGGTCGTGTGGAGCCTAAGGACCACCCGAAGCGAGCCACCGGTTCACTCCGTTTTTCCTAGTCCATGGCGCGGAGGCCGTCCTCCCCACGGACTTAGAATACGGGTCGCCCAGGGTTCGAGGCTACGACGAGGATGCCAACCAGCGAGCCCGCGAGGACTCGCTGGACCAGCTGGATGAGGCACGCCTCGTGGCCTTGATGCATTCCGCGAGGTACCAACAGTCCCTCAGGCGCTACCAAGCACGCAAGATACGCCGGCGGGATTTCAGCGAAGGGGATCTGGTCCTAAGGCTACGCCAAGACAACCGAGGACGCCACAAGCTATCGCCTCCGTGGGAGGGACCCTATGTCGTGGTGAAGGTACTCAAGCCCGGCACGTACAAGCTGGCCAACGAGGACGGCGAAGAGCTCACCAACGCTTGGAACATCCAACGGCTACGTCGCTTCTACCCCTAGCTAGGATTTCCAAGTATTTTTGTTGTAAAAATCACATGACCAACGCCCCAGTTGGTGACAACTATGTAAACATCATAAGTCTAACGCAAAGGGCAACTCGGCTTTCCCCTGAAACCCAAGTTACCCTCAGGGGCTACTGCGGGGGGCACCCCCCCCCAAAATGGTTCCATTTTCGCGCAAAAACGAAACAACCCACGCGCGCTAAGTTTGTTTTCTACCTCGACCCCGAGCAACGATTCGAACGGGCGCGGGCGGCCTAGCGGAAGGAGCACGCGAGCCGAGAGATAGCCCACGCCGCTAGGATACGACCCTTCTCTCTCGCCTCCAACCCGGCAGGCCACCCGCGAAAATCGAACTCCCCTAACTAGAATCTACTCAAGAAGAAGGAGAAACAAAAAAGCGTAATAAACAAAAGACATCTTTTCACATCAACGGATGTTTATGGAAAAAATAACTTGTTTAGTTACAAAAGCCACACGGGCAACATACGACACATAAAACAAAAACGGGCCTAGCGCCCGGGCCGTCCTCGGGCGGGGGGAGCGGCGGCGTCGGCCGGCGTCCGGAAGAGGAACTCCTCGAAGGCCTCGGCGAGCGTCCCGGCGGCATCGGCATCAAGCGCGTCCACACGCTCCATCGCCACCTCGTCCTCAACACCGTCGGGGACGACGTAACCCTCCGCCAGCGCCTCGAAGTTGACCTCGTAGTGGGACCGTACCACTCCGAGGGCCTTCGAACGCCCGGATGCGGCGCCGGCGCATCCGCTTGGTGACGTGGCCACCAAGGGCGCGCGAGCGGGCGGCCGGCCGAGCTTCCGGCCCGCGCCTCGCCCTCCTCTGTCACACCCGATTTTACAAGGAAAGCCGAATGCATCTCATATGTGCGCCGGGATCATTTACACACACATGATAGACAAAACGAGAGTAATACCATTGCTGAAATAAAACGTACAAGAGTTTAAACCAAGATGTTATCCATTATTACATCCATAGGGGTGGACTCGAAGGTCCGAACAAGACGATAACTAAACGACGACGAGCAACTCCATCGCCGACATCCACGGGCATGATGACCGGGGGATCCGCATGCCTAGAACTCCTCGAAGTCACTCCGGTACTCGTCCTCGCCTCCGACGTTCTCCTCTCGAACGGCGGTAAGCAAGGGTGAGCACACTTATGGTTGGAGCTCGGCAAGTGGGGGAAACAATGCAAGGCTATCAAGGATAGGCTATGGTTCACGGCGGTAAGCATTTTATAAGTTGGTCAAGTTTTATTAGAAAGCACCTAGTTACTAGATGTAAGTGTATACCAACCCATTTAACCTTAAAAGAAACCTCAAGCCAAACCTCCAACCCATGATTTGCATTAATCTTCAAGTTTATTACTCATGTGAGGGTCCAAGCCGCTCGTAACCGTGAGCACGGGCGATCGATCGGTTTACACTCTGCAGAGGTTGTACACTTTACCCACGGTTCGTGTTCCCCATCTTGCCGGGTTAGCCGGACCCTTAAACACTTCCAAGGTGAGTGGCTAGGGGTCCACTACGAAGCCTTTACAAAGGAAAGAAGAGAAACCAACAGCCCGCAACGATTACGAGGCGGAGCGGGCCATAACCCTCCCTAGTGGTCAACACCTTAGCCAAGGCTGCTACCCCAAAAGGACCAGGCTATACCCCTTCAACTCCGGCCCCCTGTGCCCCTCTCGGAAAAGAGCTATCGCCCAACCCACTCTCCTAATTAATTGGCTAAGCCGAGCCATGTGGACCGTGGTTGTACTTGTTATCTTGGGTGGTTCTCCATGTTCCGATTATATCAAGTTATCTTGTTTAAAACTCAAGCACATACATAAGCAAGACTTGTGATGTATAACATAAACAAAGCATAACCATACTTATGTTGAGCAAACTAAGCATTTATCTACCCCAAGCATTTGTTTAAACGGGGTTGATCAAGGTAAAGTGGTAAAGCATCTAGTCAAGTCCTTAGCTAGGTGTTTGCCCATCAAATTTATGCATAACAACGGGAATAGTAAACATTGTTTAGCATGCGGTGTCATAGGTTCCAAAAAGATAATGCGAGCGGGAAAGCCACTTGCCTTCCTCTACAAGCTGGGTGAAATCCTCCTCGAAGATAGGTTCTTCCCGATCACTTCCGACGGGGAGCTCAGACGAAACAGGCACGATATCTACGAGTCAAACATGGATAACAATCAATAAACAAAACAGTACACCAAACAGTAACAAAACTGGTAAATTTACTGTTTAAAAGATTCTACTTGTCGAGACGATCATTTCGGTATATAGAACGCTAAAAACGGAGTTAAAACGAGAAAGATATGATTAAAACGGTTTACGGGGGCCTATTTGCAAGAAAACTATGTTTACGGGGCTGTTCATAAATAAAATCAGGGGCTAAACATTTTTATAAATTAAATCAGAGGGGTCTAGGTGCAAAAAAGGAGTGTAAAGGGCCTAAAACAAAATTATTCGGGGTAGACGGGGGTTAGATTGCAAAAACCAGGACCTATTCGTGAATATTCTTAAAGGTGGAAGGACCGGCTTGCTAATTTTTGAAAACTCAGGGGCTCTTAATCAAAACCGCCAACTCCGCACCGTGGATCTCAGATCCAACGGCGGTTGACGCGCGCGCGCACCGTGGACCCGGCCGTGGGCGCGGTCCATGGGTCCACCGTGGACCAGCCACTTAAAATCGAAGGGGTACACACCCCGAACCATCCATCGCGGATCGCACGGTCCTGGACGCGTGCGTGCGGCGGGCGGCGGCGGCGACACCGGAAACGGGGGCGGCGCGGCGGCGCGCGGCGGCGCTTCGCCGGCGCGAGCTGCGGGAGTGAGCTTCCGGCCATCTTTTCGTGCACGAGCGGGTGCTACACGCAGCGGAGGAGCTTGCGCACGCATCTAGGGGTTCAGGGGAGGGGTTCGGGCATCCACGCCAGCTGGCGCCGGAAGGGGGCGGAGCCGCTGCTCCGGCGAGCCCGCGCGGGTGCTGCTGTGCACAAGAGAGAGGGGAAAAGGTGGGGCGGTTTTGCTCACCACGCAGAGGCAACGGGAGCGGGCACGCAGTTGGCAAGGGAGCGTTGAAGATGGAGCTCGATGTCGACGGCGAGCTCGGCGGCGATCCGGCGAATGGCGACACGGCGCAGCTCGGCCCCGAGACGACGAGGTGTCCCTGGAGCAAAGAGAGAGAGAGATGAGCCACGCGTGCAAAGGAGAAGAAGGGAGGGAGACGGGGTACTTCACCGTCGGCGCTTGCTCCGGCGGCGGCGGAAACGAGGGCGGCGGCGCCGGTGGAGTTGGGCTCGGGCACGTGTATTGGTGAGTGGCCGGGGTTGCAAAAGGGAAGGGCGGGTGCTTGGGCACGAGTTTAAATAGGACCGAGAGGATGGGAAGGGCGGAGAAAGGAAGCGGCGGCCGTGCCTATGGCCATGGGGGCGCCGCGGCCGGATTCCAAGCGGTTTGGGGCGGGATTAAAGGAAACCGATGAGAATTAAACGGAGGGGTTAATCTCGGTGCTCCGGCGCTTGATTGATTGCCTTGATGGCCAGAGGGAGCAAAGGAAGGCGGGCGGGCGCAACGGGATCCGCGGCGGCGCCGCCGTGCAGAGGAAGGAAGGGGGGGGAGAGGGAAGGAAGGTGAAACTGACCGGTGGGTCCCAGCTGTCAGCGGCTCAAAAGAAAAAGAAAAGGGGAGGGGAAAGGTGGGCTGACGCGGGAGGCCGGCTGGGCCGCCTGGGCCGAAAAGAGCCGGGGCGCGCTTTGTTTTTTTTTTTCTTTTCCTTTTTCAATCTTCATTTTCAAATCCTTTTTCAACTCAAATTCAAATCAAACTTTTTCAAACTTTTCTCAAGAATTTGATAGACTTTTTAGAGACCACACAAGCAACCAAAAACCATGCAAGCCAAATGATGATGCACATACACTTGTTGTCTCTAAGTTTATTAAATTATCTTTAATATTTTTAGAGCTCAATTTAAATAGCAATTTAATCTCCTTAAACCTTTAAGACTAATTTAAGTTGCTAAGTAATTTTTAGTGATGGAATTTTAAGGTGTCACAAATCCTACCCCCTTAAAGAGAATCTCGTCCCGAGATTCGAAGACTTAGAGAACGGTGAGGAAAGTCTTCCTTGAGTTCATCCTCTCTTTCCCAAGTTGCCTCTTCCTCGGTGTGATGACTCCACCGCACTTTGCACATTCCGATGATCTTACTCCCGGTAACTCTTTACGAAACATCCAAGATCTTAACGGGGTATTCTTTGTATGTCGAGTCATTCTCCATTTGAATATCCTCTAACCGTACTAGGTTCTATCCGAACCTCACTTGTGCATTTCTTTAGCCGTGATACATGAAACACGTCATGAACTCCTGACAACTGTGCTGGCAATTCTAACTGGTATGCTACTTCTCCTTTCCGTTCTAAAATCTTGAAAGGTCCGATAAATCGAGGTGATAACTTTCCTCGACATTAAACCTTCGTAACCCGCGAATAGGTGACACTCGAGGTATGCATAATCACCGACTTCCAAAATCACCTCTCTTCGCCGAGGATCGGCATAACTCTTCTCGTCTTGACCGTGCTTTGCCTTAAGATTCTCCCTTATGATTTCAACTTGCTTTTACTGCTTCTCGTATCTGTCCGGTCCAAAGAATTGCCTTTCACCAGTCTGATTCCAAAACAACGGTGTTCTACACTTCCTTCCATACAGAGCTTCAAAAGGTGCCATTTTGATGCTGGACTGATAGCTGTTGTTATAAGCAAACTCTGCATAAGGCAAACTCTTATCCCAACTGCCACTGTTCTTCAACGCACAAGCTCTCAACATATCCTCGAGTATCTGATTTGTTCTCTCTGTCTGCCCATCTGTCTGAGGATGGTATGCTGAGCTAAAGTTTAACTTTGTATCCATCGACTCATGCAACTTCTGCCAAAACCGTGAAGTGAACTGTGTGCCTCGATCTGACACTATCTTCTTCGGTACCTCGTGCAAACACACTATCCTTGAATTATACAACTCGGCTAGCTTCACTCCCGTATAAGTTGTCTTCACCGGGATGAAGTGCGCTACCTTGGTTAATCTATCCACAATAACCCAAATAGAATCATACCCGTCACGAGTACGAGGTAATCCCACTATGAAATCCATACCGATTTCCTCCCACTTCCACTCAGGTACCTTCAGAGGCTGTAACAACCCTGCTGGCCTTTGATACTCAGCCTTCACTCTTTGACACACATCGCACAAGGCTACATGAGCTGCTACATCTTTCTTCATCCCATACCACCAGTATCTCTGCTTCAAATCCTGATACATCTTGGTACTACCAGGGTGTATAGAGTAAGCTGAGTCATGTGCTTCCTTCAAGATAGCTTCTCTCAATTCCTTGATCTCAGGTACACAGATTCTGTTCTTAAACCACACTGTTCCTTGCTCATCTTCTCGAATTACGGAACCTTGCCTAACTTAATCAACTTCTTGTATTCGCAATCTTGTCATCAGTCAACTGTCCCTTCCTGTTATCCTGCTCAAGGGTCAACTCAATCTCTAACGTCAGAGTCTCACTCGAAGCAACCATTCCCAAGTTAAGCTGTGCCATCTCCCAACATAGCTCCTGAGGTAACAGGTGTCCTATCAGCATGCTAGTCTGTCCCTTCCGACTCAAAGCATCTGCCACAACATTTGCCTTTCCCGGATGGTACTGGATATCCAAATCATAATCGTTGATCAACTCTAACCATCTTCTTTGCCTCAAATTTAAATCCTTCTGAGTAAAGATATACTTTAGACTCTTATGGTCAGTAAAGATCTTACACTTGTTCCCAATCATGTAATGTCTCCAGATCTTCAATGCGTGAACAACCGCAGCTAACTCAAGATCATGAGTAGGATAGTTCTGCTCATGTTTCCTCAACTGTCTTGAAGCATAAGCTACTACCTTTCCTTCTTGCATTAACACACATCCCAAACCTTGCCGAGAAGCATCACAGTATACATCGAACCCTTTGTGTATGTACGGCACGATCAACACGAAGCCGTGGTCGGCCTCTTTTTCAACTCCTCAAAACTAGCCTGACACTTCTCATCCCACTTGAATTCTCTTCCTTTCTCGAGCAGAGTGGTAAGTGGCTTCACTATCTTAGAAAACCCTTCAATGAACCTCCGATAGTACCCTGCAAGTCCAAGAAAACTTCGATCTCTCGGCACATTCTTAGGCGGACTCCGAGTTCAATACATCCCGAACCTTGCTTGGATCAACTGCTATGCCTCCATCTGTGATGATGTGTCCGAGAAAAGAGACCTCCTTCAACCGTAAAGCACACTTGCTTCGAACTTGGCATACGAACGATGTTCCCGTAGCTTTTGTAACACAAGCCTCGCATGTTCTTCATGTTCTTCCTCACTCCGAGAGAATACCAGGTATATCATCAATGAATACCACAACGAACTTATCCGGATACTCCATGAATACCTTGTTCATCAAATACATAAAGTATCTTTGGTGCATTGGTCGGACCAAAGGACATCACGGTGAACTCATATAACCCATATCTAGATGTGAATGCTTGTCTTTGGTATATCCTCCACACGATTTTTAACCGGTGATAACTCGATCTAAGATCTATCTTAGAGAAGGCCTTAGCTCCTCTCATCTGATCAAACAAATCCTCAATCCGAGGTAAAGGGTATTTATTCTTGATAGTAACCTCGTTAAGTGATCGATAGTCTATACACAACCTCCTAGATCCATCCTTCTTATCAACGAAGAGTGTGGGGGCTCCCCATGGTGATTGTTGACGGATAAAATACGTATCCCTCTACGATCCGCAAGCGTACGGACCCCACACCTTTTTCACCACGGGATTCCCAAGGTTCTTGTCAATCCGCGGAGCAAGGGGATTACAAGCGTTCGATCAACAACGACACACTAGCTACTAAAACCCTAACTACTATTATACTAGAAAAACAACTAAACTCACTAGAGAGAAGGATAAACGATCAAGAGAGAAGACACTCGCCCACGGGTCTACGATACTAGAGCATGCAATCGCTTAAAGACATGAAAAACCAATCTAATCTATCGGGGTTGTGACCACGGTTTCGCCCCTTTCCCTCCTCTCGTATCGTCACTACGCGAAGGTATTCATGACTAAACCTTTGATGGCCACGGCGTATTGAATGGATCCAAGGAAGCATTGGAGCTCTACTCCCTCTATGGCACGGTTGCAAGCCTTAAGCATTAAAGTATATTCAACACAAGATGATAGATAGAAAATCCGACAAAGTGCGATTACATCTCACGATCGATTACAACCCATGGACGAATGAGAAGATTACCCCATCAAGGTGCTGATCATGGCACCGTTGATCATGGTTTCCCTTCCGCCGTGTCTTCCTCCTTCTCCACGAGAGGGTGCTTCCTTCGAGGTGGTTGATCTCCGGCCCGGAGATCCTCCTCCTCTCTCTCTAGCTTGTGGATGGTCTTCTCGGTGCGAATCAACTCCTCTCTCGTCCGTTGGCGGCGCGTCGGGGGTTTTAGGGTCGAAGATCCTTCTAGGGCAAGGAAAACGGGACCGAACCGGTGCCCGAAGTGGGCCGGGCCGATCCGATCGGGCCGGCCGGCCCGTGCCCAATTTCGGCCCGGTTCGGTCGCCCTTTTTGCTCCGTGGGTCCTCGTGCACTTATCTACTTCGCCCCCTCCACTTGGATGATTTTGACGCTGTTATCCTCGCGATCAAGATGGAGACTCTCTTTGCATGAAGTTGATCTTTTACGCTTCAATCCCCGGGGGTGTTCCTCGTAGCACTTTGGTCCTCACCACCATTGGAAGTAATTTCAGCGAGCTCATGAACACGAACAAGACTCCATGAATGCTCCTTTGAACTTATTGCGAATCCGTCCTTTATGTCCATGATTTCCTACATAAACACAACACTTCCAAATGCATGCACAAAGATGAACTTGTTATATGATTAGTGTGCCTAGTGGCGGGTTAGTTCAATAATCAAATCCAAACCAAAGTGTAATGAACATGCTAGGTGCACCAAAATACACCGTCAACATCTCCCCCACACTTAGCTCTTGCTCGTCCTCGAGCAAGTACTCGTAAAAGAACTTCGTCCAAGGCGTGTAATCGTGTACCACTTATCCTTCTTCACAAGTTAGTCAATCCCTTCATCATTAATACATAAACACAAAGTAATGATAATCAAACATAAACATGGGCGTTTAGAATTTTTACCACGTCAAGATTTACCCCACAACTCAAACTCTTCACTCGAAGCTTTCAATTCCAGCCACACTTACTTCTTTGCTTCCATCGGAGGGTTTTTATGATTTTCAAAACAAAAATTCCTGCAACAAGTATTAGACAAAAACCTTTCTCCAAGCTCTCTCAAGTCACTCATATGAAGTGTCTATCCTAACCAAATTTTATAAAACTCTCACCTCCCATTAATCTCTCATATATCATGTAAAAGTGGAGCTATAGGTAGGGCTAGCGCAATCAACACAAGTATTGTCAAACTAAGAACTTCCTCTAATGGTTGTCTACCTTTCGAGCCAATGATCATGAGAATTAACCATATGTAGGGATATCAAGGACGAGAAGATTTAGAATGGTGGACATGTGCAAGGGCAAAAGAAAATTATGACTTCAAGGCACCAATGATGTCCTCGTTGTCGGATTGCACATGGTTGGAAATAGAGTAAAAGTTTCGTCTCACAATCAACGTGACATCCTTCCTTACACTTTATTATTTTTCTTTTCTTTCACTTGATCCATCCCTCTCATATCTTCATTGCTAACTCATCTTTCTCTTTTCGTTTTCTTCCTTCATTCACATATGATTTTTCTTTCTTTCTTTCTTTCTTTCTTTTCCATACACATACTTTTTCTCTTTATTTTTCTCTCTCTTGACATCTTTTCAAAGCTTTCAATTCTCCCTTTTCTCGCATGCATACAATCTGAATTTTTTAAATAAATCATGCTAGAGACGAGACGAAACTTTGAAAATAGGTTGTGTTCAAGGAATACGATGTACAAAAGAGATGTATAGGTTTGGGTATGGAATTCGGCGATGTACATGACTTCCGTTGTGAAAGACATGTTACCGAATGAATGACGAGGCTAGCAACAAAAGATAAGCACAAGGACATGATCAATGCTCGAAATTAAAACTCACCAAGAGAGAAGGGTCCTAGCCTAACTCATCGTGCTAATCACACTTATGGTGGAGCGAAAAAAAACAAACTTGGCTTTGGATAGGAATTTTTTTTATACTCTCAACTTGGAAAAAGAGATTTTGCTAACCTTTATTACAAGGGTTTTAATATAATTTTCAGAACTGAAATCCTCCAATTTTTAGCATCGAACATAGCACAACTAGCATGTGAAGCTCAAGATCGAAGTGCGGTATGGGTACTTTAAGTAGTAACGATTCCACTAAGCACCACGGTAAACGATTTTCAAATCACATACTTGCGTTCAAATATCAAGAATCGAAGATTAAACAAACAAGTAAATAAAGATAAACAATACATAAAACACAAAAATGTATATAAAGACTCTTTTTATTTGGTTTTCTTGACTCAACGCTAATTTAAGACACTTGCAAAAATTTAAAAACTGACTCGAAAACTAAAGACTCATTAAAACGCTAAGACTCTCACACGAAGATTAAACCGAACCTAAATTTGAAGTTCAAAAGCTAAGGCTAACGAGCTAGCTCTCCCCCACACTTAAAACATACGACGTCCTCGTCGTATCTTACAAAAACCAAAGGGGAAAACTAGATCTAATGGCATTTCGAGCAAGCCTTGCACCACTTGCCTCTCATGTTTCCAACCATGCCGAAAAGTTTGCGCACGTTACGGTTAAGGAACTTGTAGTTATCTTCAACTACGCGCTCCAAGTCCTCCATACGCCGCTTCATCGCTTCCATGGTTTGAAGACACTCGTCGGCCGACGCGTAGAGAGGCTGCGATGGATTGACGGCAAAATCGACAACACACCGGATGCAATCCGAAGGGGTCGTCGTTGCCATAATCTCCACCGTTGTCACCACCGTCGTCGCCACCTCCATTGTTGTCGCCTTCGCCACCGCCGTTGCCGTCGCCATCGGGGCCTTCGGGAGTCCTTTCGTAGGGCTGTTCGCCCCAATCGTCATCGTCTCTACCGGCAGCCGCCCACGAGCTCGGGCTACGATCGTCGGAGTAGTCGCTATCCCCATAATCCTTAGGCTCCGGCGACACCTCCTTGTAATCCTTACGCTTGATGCCTTGGAGACGTGCCGACCTTCGAACGGGTGTAGGGACCTTTTCTCCTTTGACGGGGTTGCGGGATGCAAGAGCTCCGGTCGGGACACGTCCTCCGCAACGGATACGTGCGGTCCTCTTGACGGGTAGCTTGACCTCGCATCGCATCGCCTCCTCCATCGATGGCTTCTTGGCTTCTACCTTCAACTCTAAGCTTTACGGAGGCTCAATGGCCGCTACAAGGGTGCAACACATTGCTTGAAAGGTTTGATTCTCGAGCTCCCAATTCGGCCAAATATATAGTCTCGAGAGAAAAGCCCGGGAACCTTATTTTCCTTTTTTACACTTCCCTTAAAATTTTCGACCAAACAAGGAAGTCAAAAAGGAGCAATTCGGGCGAAATTCGGGGACATCGGGCGTCGGGCCCCGCCCGGGCCGATCCCTGCGGGCCGGCCGGCCCACCCCGCCTCGGGGGCCGGGCCGGTCCGGTTTTTTGCACACCGCCCTATTTTTTTTCGTCCTCGGCCCGTGGGAAAAAGTTGGCCCGGTTAATCTTCGCGAAAAACTCCGAGAAAGCTAAAAGAAAAATTATTTACGAAGTTTGTGCCTTGTTTTTCGTCCTAGGCGGGACGTTCGGGCTCTTCCTCCATGGTAAAGACGTCAACATGATGAACGGGCACGATGTCGGGTTCGTAGTAAACCTTAAGCCGCTGTCCATTCACCACAAATTGATCGCCGTTTATATCCATAATGGTTACCGCTCCGTTGGAGAACACCGAATGCACAACATAAGGTCCGTCCCACTTGCTTTGCAATTTCCCCTTTCCGAAGGTTTTAAACCTCGAATTGTAGAGGAGGACCTTATCTCCTTCTTTGAATTCTTTTTTCTTCAATCTTTTATCATACCACCTTTTGATTCTCTCTTTGTATATGCTCGCGTTTTCATAAGCTTTCAACCTCAACTCCTCTAGCTCGCTTATTTGAATTCTCCGTTTCACCACCGCGGCATCGAGATCAAGGTTCATCTCTTTAATCGCCCAATAGGCTTTATGTTCTAACTCAACCGGAAGGTGGCAAGCTTTTCCATAGACGAATTGATAGGGGGTCATACCTATCGGTGTTTTAAACGCCGTTCGATAAGCCCATAAAGCGCCGTCTAATTTCTTTGACCAATCCTTGCCTCCCTTCTCTATGGTCTTGTTAAGTATGCTTTTTAATTGCCTATTTGACGTCTCCGCTTGTCCGTTGGTTTGTGGGTGATAGGCCGTGGAGACCCTATGCTCAATTCCCAACTTGGACAAGCACTTTTTGAAGTTCTTCCCGGTGAAATGAGTTCCTCCATCACTTATCAAGATTCTCGGTGTACCGAAACGGGGAAAAATCACGTTCTTGATCATAGTGATGGACTCCTCCGTGGAAGCTTTACGACATGGTATAGCCTCTACCCACTTGGATACGTAATCGACCATAACAAGTATATACTCGAATCCAAATGAGTTTTTAAAAGGCCCCATGAAGTCTATGCCCCATACATCGAATATGTCGACTTGCAAGTTGTATTTCAAAGGCATAGAATTTCTTTGAGAGATGTTTCCGGTTCTTTGGCATTCGGGGCATGACGCAACATATCTTTTAGTATCTTCATGCATCTCCGGCCAATAGAATCCGCTCGACCATACTTTGGCTTCGGTTCGAAAATGGCTATAGTGCCCACCGTACTCCGCCGAGTGGCACTTCCTTAGAATCTCAAGCCTCTCTTCTCTTGGCACGCATCTTCTCATCACTCCATCATTGCCAAGCTTGAAGAGGTATGGTGCATCCCAAAAATATTTCTTACTTTCGAAATTATCTTCCTTTGAGTGTTTTTGTCTAGATGATCGAGGGGCATCTTTCGAATCGCTCGAATGATGTCGATCATCCAAGTATCTTTATCAAGCACTCTATAGAGGTGGTCATCTCTCATCTTATCTTCTATGGGCTCCTTATCATCTTGCCCACGATTCATCCTAGACAAATGATCGGCCACAACATTTTCCACCCCCCTTTTTATCACGAATTTCAACATCGAACTCTTGGAGAAGAAGGATCCAACGAATCAAACGAGGTTTAGCTTCCTTCTTAGCCAAGAGATACTTTATAGCCGCGTGATCGGTGTAAACAATGACTTTCGAGTTCACGATGTAGGATCTGAATTTTTCGAAAGCGAATACCACCGCTAGCAACTCTTTTTCCGTAGTAGCGTAATTTAATTGTGCCCCACTAAGAGTTTTGCTAGCGTAGTAAACGGCGTGAACTCGGCCTTCCTTTCTTTGTCCCAAGACCGCGCCTACGGCGTAGTCACTTGCGTCACACATGATCTCGAAAGGTTGGCTCCAATCCGGAGGTTGGATGATGGGAGCACTCACCAACGCATTTTTCAAGGTCCGGAATGCCGCTAGGCACTTCTCATCAAAGTCGAAAGCCACATCCTTTTGAAGAAGGTGTGTTAAAGGCTTAGTGATCTTTGAGAAGTCCTTTATAAATCTTCTATAGAATCCGGCATGGCCTAGAAAGCTCCTTAAGGACTTAATATCCGTAGGAGGTGGGAGTTGCTCAACCGTCTCTACCTTAGCCTTGTCCACTTCAATTCCTCTCTCGGATATAACATGTCCGAGCACTATGCCTTGCTTAACCATGAAGTGGCATTTTTCCCAATTTAAAACCAAATCCACCTCCGCACACCTTGTAAGGACCTTTTCTAAGTTTGCTAAGCAATCCATGAACGTCTTCCCGTAGACGGAAAAATCATCCATAAATACTTCAACAATTTCTTCGATGAATTCCGAAAACACTGCCATCATGCAACGTTGAAAAGAGGCCGGAGCGTTGCATAGGCCGAAGGGCATCCTCCTATATGCAAACGTTCCGTAAGGACACGTAAATGTTGTCTTATGTTGATCCTCCGGGTGAATGGGAATTTGCATGAACCCCGAGTATCCATCGAGAAAGCAAAAATAAGCGTGGTTTGCTAACCTCTCGAGCATCTCGTCTATGAACGGTAAGGGGAAGTGATCTTTCTTCGTCGCTTTGTTAAGCTTACGGTAATCAATACACATCCGCCACCCGGTCACGGTTCTTTGCGGTATTAATTCATTCTTTTCATTCTTCACCACGGTTAAACCTCCTTTCTTCGGCACACAATGTACGGGCTCACCCATTCGCTATGTGGAACCGGGTAGATGATTCCGGCATCAAGTAACTTGATGACCTCTTTCTTTACTACCTCTCGCATGGCATGGGTTAGCCTCCTTTGGTGGTCCACTACGGGCTTACATTGGTCTTCCATTGGTATACGATGAGTGCAAAAGGCTGGGCTAATACCTTTGAGATCGTTAATTGAATATCCAATCACCTTCCTATGTTTTTTTAATAAAATCAGCAACGCTTCATTTTCTTCGGGACTCGGCTCGTCGCTCACAATGACTGGATAAGTTTTGTCTGGCCCCAAAAATTCATATTTTAATCCCTTGGGCAAAGGTTTAAGGTCTACTTCGGGCACTTGTGGCTCCTCGGGTTTGATTTCTCCTATGTCTTCGAACTTCTCTTCCTCCACGCTACCGTCATGCGGCTCTAAGCCTTTTGTTGCTTCCTCTAGTTCTTCATCTTGTTGATTACTAATTTGATTTTCCATCGCTCTTTGCAGCGGGTCTCTAAGGGTTTCAACAAAACAAAGACTATCTATCTCTTCTATTTCTTCATCTTCGGGAGGAAAAGGAGTAAGGTGTTTAGAAGCACGAAGAAAGTTATATGTGTACTTTGTTCCATTAAGGTTCATTGTTACTTTGCCTTCTCCGGCATCTAACACGGCATCAACCAACTTAAGAAAAGGCCTACCTAAGATTATATGATCAGAATTACTATGGTAAGCATCAATAACAAAGAAATCGGTTGGTATATAGTTTCTAGAGATTTTTACTTTCATGTTGCAAGCAATACCTAGAGGTTTGATAGTTCTACCATCTCCCATAATTAATTTCGTTGATGTTGGAGCTAAGTCTAGGTTGTGGTATTGAACTTTATCGTAAATTTTAGAAGATAGAACACTTACTTGGGCTCCGATGTCGCATAAGGCTTTGCATTGAACTCCGTTGATCTCGCAACTCAAGTGCGGCGTCATCTTCTCTTCTTCTTCGGATCCGATCGAATAAATTTCAGCAAGGCGGGCGTATGGTGATGCTTCGGGCTTGATCCCCATGATCCTCTTCACCTCGGCAATATGTTCCGGATCCACCACATCATCTCCAAAGAGCTTTTCAAAAATCTCACCGGTGGTTTCGAGGTCGTATGAATTTTCAGCTTTCCTCTCCGGTGGGAAATCGACTTCCAATGCTCTTGCCATTCCCTTTTGATTAGGGAACGGTCTTCTCTTGTCGAATACTTCTCCGTAATCAATAGGAACCCAATCCATTGGCTCGAACTCCCTTAGTGGCTTCGCGCTTGACATGCTTCTCTTGTTCGTCTCATTTGGTGCGGCGAAGTCGACGTTTGGTGTAGTTCTTGACTTGATGTGTTCTTGTTCAAGCTTCCCCATGATTGGCTCCTCTTTTGTGACTTCCGGGGTTGCCTCTTTAGAAAATTCAGCAAGCTTCTTCTTCCTTGAATCAAATTCCGGCTCTTCCGCAAGTCTTGTTTCCCAATCTCTTCGCATGGCAGCCGCTTTACTAACTTTTTGTAGAAGTTGGGCGGCTTCCGTGAGTGTTTTCTCCATGAGATCCCCACCCGCACACATTTCGACGTGTCGCATGCAACTAGGGGTTAGGGAAAAGAAAAATGTATGCAAGAGTACGTCACCGGTGAAGCCGAGTTTTGGTCCTTGTTCGATTAATTCATTAAACCTATCCCAGGCTTGGTCTATCCCTTCCTCTTCTCCTTGCATAAAAGTGATCACTTGCCTCCTTAGATGTTGAACCTTGCTCATTGGAAAGAACTTCTCGCAAAACTTCTTTGTCAACTTGTTCCAATTGCCTTCAACTTCAAAGGACGCAACCGAATACCATGTCTTTGCTTTGCCGGCAAGTGAGTAGGGAAAGAGATTCCATTTGAACCATTCATCGGGAACTCCTTCTTGACGCACCGTGTTGCATATTGTCGTGAAATCCCTTATGTGTCTATATGGGTTCTCCTCAACCATCCCTTCAAATGGGTTTTCCGCCACCATCTTCATGATCTTGGGTTTAATTTCATACTTGGTCGCTTCGAGCTTCGAATCCGACTCTTGTACCTTTATGTCTTCACATCGAGGGCTAGCGTAATCCCTTAATGATTTCTCCGGTTCTTCCACGGGTTGATTAATGAACTCCATCTAGACAATAAGATAAAAAACAAAAACAAAAAAGAAACAAGTGTTTTTCGATAATATATGTTAGATATAGCAAATAAAAGATAAACTAAAATATAAAACTAAGTTAGATGCAAATCAAACGATGTAAACTAACTTGCTCCCCGGCAACGGCGCCGGAAAAAGGGGCTTGTTGACGGATAAAATACGTATCCCTCTACGATCCGCAAGCGTACGGACCCCACACCTTTTTCACCACGGGATTCCCAAGGTTCTTGTCAATCCGCGGAGCAAGGGGATTACAAGCGTTCGATCAACAACGACACACTAGCTACTAAAACCCTAACTACTATTATACTAGAAAAACAACTAAACTCACTAGAGAGAAGGATAAACGATCAAGAGAGAAGACACTCGCCCACGGGTCTACGATACTAGAGCATGCAATCGCTTAAAGACATGAAAAACCAATCTAATCTATCGGGGTTGTGACCACGGTTTCGCCCTTTCCCTCCTCTCGTCTTGTCACTACGCGAAGGTATTCATGACTAAACCTTTGATGGCCACGGCGTATTGAATGGATCCAAGGAAGCATTGGAGCTCTACTCCCTCTATGGCACGGTTGCAAGCCTTAAGCATTAAAGTATATTCAACACAAGATGATAGATAGAAAATCCGACAAAGTGCGATTACATCTCACGATCGATTACAACCCATGGACGAATGAGAAGATTACCCCATCAAGGTGCTGATCATGGCACCGTTGATCATGGTTTCCCCTTCCGCCGGTGTCTTCCTCCTTCTCCACGAGAGGGTGCTTCCTTCGAGGTGGTTGATCTCCGGCCGGAGATCCTCCTCCTCTCTCTCTAGCTTGTGGATGGTCTTCGGTGCGAATCAACTCCTCTCTGTCTGTTGGCGGCGCGTCGGGGGTTTTAGGGTCGAAGATCCTTCTAGGGCAAGGAAAACGGGACCGAACCGGTGCCGAAGTGGGCCGGGCGGTTTCGCCCTTTCCCTCCTCTCGTACTCTCACTACGCGAAGGTATTCATGACTAGACCTTTGATGGCCACGGCGTATTGAATGGATCCAAGGAAGCATTGGAGCTCTACTCCCTCTATGGCACGGTTGCAAGCCTTAAGCATTAAAGTGTATTCAACACAAGATGATAGATAGAAAATCCGACAAAGTGCGATTACATCTCACGATCGATTACAACCCATGGACGAATGAGAAGATTACCCCATCAAGGTGCTGATCATGGCACCGTTGATCATGGTTTCCCCTTCCGCCGGTGTCTTCCTCCTTCTCCACGAGAGGGTGCTTCCTTCGAGGTGGTTGATCTCCGGCCGGAGATCCTCCTCCTCTCTCTCTAGCTTGTGGATGGTCTTCTCGGTGCGAATCAACTCCTCCCTTTCCGTTGGCGGCGCGTCGGGGGTTTTAGGGTCGAAGATCCTTCTAGGGCAAGGAAAACGGGACCGAACCGGTGCCCGAAGTGGGGCTGGGCCGATCCGACTGGGCCGGCCGGCCCAGGCCCAATTTCGGCCCGGTTCGGTCGCCCTTTTTTGCTCCGTGGGTCCTCGTGCACTTATCTACTTCGCCCCCTCCACTTGGATGATTTTGACGCTGTTATCCTCGCGATCAAGATGGAGACTCTCTTTGCATGAAGTTGATCTTTTACGCTTCAATCCCCGGGGGTGTTCCTCGTAGCACTTTGGTCCTCACCACCATTGGAAGTAATTTCAGCGAGCTCATGAACACGAACAAGACTCCATGAATGCTCCTTTGAACTTATTGCGAATCCGTCCTTTATGTCCATGATTTCCTACATAAACACAACACTTCCAAATGCATGCACAAAGATGAACTTGTTATATGATTAGTGTGCCTAGTGGCGGGTTAGTTCAATAATCAAATCCAAACCAAAGTGTAATGAACATGCTAGGTGCACCAAAATACACCGTCAACGGTGATGAACCGGGATGGATAAACCCTTTACTAAGTAATTCTTCAATTTGTTTCTTTAATTCAGCTAGATCTTTAACATCCATTCTATATGGTCTTTTAGATATGGGAGCAGGTACCGGGTATAAGTTCAATACTAAATTCAATGTCACGATCGGGTGGCATACCCGGCAAATCCTCTCCGGAAACACATCGGGGAATTTATTCACTACCCTTATATCCTCCAAGGCCTTGCCTTCAACGAGTTCATAACTCCTTTGACGGATGAGGGTGCACTCACATATTCTACTCTTTCCCCTTGAGGACCGGTTAACGATGCGACCTCTTCCGACACCGAATAACTCCATCACAACTCCTTAACCAATCCATACCAAGAATGACATCTATTCCCCATGATTTTAGAACTACCGGATTAGCAAGAAAGTCTACCACCATGATATTAATCTTTACTTGTGGGCATATATGACCAGTTTTCATTTCTCCCCCGGGAGTGCTAACTATCGGTGGGTTCTTCATTGTACTCATAGATAAGTTATATTTTGCCACAAATTGATCGGTTATGAATGAATGTGATGCTCTCGAATCAAATAATACGCTAGCGAGCACGAGTTGACGAAAAACGTACCCAATACCACGCCGGCATCGTTCGAGCTTGCTCCACCGATACATGATTGACTCGGCCACGCACATGACTCTGCCGGCCTCTCTTGCTTGGGTGTCCGTGGAGTACGAGCTCGCGAAGATGGCTGCCCAGTCCTGTTTCCAATGTCTCTCTGCGGAGTCTGCATCACCCTCTTAGGACGGTTGTTAGCATAATGCCCCGGCTCTCCACACTTGAAGCATCCACCTGGCTGAACGGGGGTTGGTGTTTCGACGAGGTGCCCCGCAGTTGTTGCTAGGACGACTCGGTCGAGGGGTAGGAGCTGCGGGGGTCCGAGGATTGAAGCGCCGTGGCTGAAAACGAGTGCCGGAGCCGCATGTTCTCGTGGGTACCTCCCAGCTTGTCCACCAGGACGATATGGAGTCAGGCTCTGCTGAGAATTGTAACGGGGACGGGTGTTACTGCTAGACTGCCCATGAGACTGAAACTTGCGTTTCTGTTCACCCATCTCCTTCCTCTTGCTTTCCAACCCAATAGCTTTGTTTACCAGCGTCTGAAAGTCCGGGAAGATGTGACTCTGCAGTAGATAGTTCAGAGGACCAATCAAGCCATCCAGGAACCTTTCCTGCCTCTTTGGATCAGTGTTGACTTCATCAGGTGCATAGCGTGACAAGTGAGTGAACTTGTCCAGATACTCAGTCACTGACATATTGCCTTGCCTCAGCGACAAGAACTCCCTCTGCTTAAGCTTGAGAACCCCTGAAGGAATGTGATAAGTACGGAAGTTGTCACGAAACTCCTGCCAAGTGATGTTGTGCCTGTTGGGATGAGCAGTTGAGTACGCATCCCACCAATCTGCGGCCTGCCCCACAAGTCTTCCAGCAGCATACAGGACCATCTCTCTATCAGTGCACTGCACGATTTCCAGCTGCTTTGTGATAGTTTTCAGCCAGTCATCAGCATCCAGTGGATCAGCTGAGTGGGAAAATGTAGGGGGATGGTGGCTCATGAACTCCTTGTGCCTGTCCCTTGGTGGCGGGGGTGGTGGAGGGATCGGTGGTGGTGGCTGGTTCTGTTGGGCTTGCATCTGCTGCACCGTGTTGGTAAGGTTTTGAATCGGTTGCATCCGCGCTGCCGGGAACTGCCGCATGTTTGGGTCCATTGCTTGGTTGATCGGTGGAGGTGGTGCTTGGGTTTTGCTGATTTGCAATATGTGCCCGGATCACAGGTGGCACGTCTTGACCTCCTCCGGACCTGGTGTTTACCATCTGACCGTTAGAAAAATCATATCTCAGATAATTGTACTTGAATCATTGCATAAGAGGATAACTCAAAATAAAATGACAGCATGCACTTCAGTTAAGACAGATTCTGTTGACCTCAAAGAATTATGCATAACTTTCTGTGTAATTGTCCAATGACCACAAATTTTTACCAGATTATAGTGTATAAAATTATGGAACCATCCCAACTGGAATCACCTCATTTGGATATGTATAACTCGAGATATAATTCAAACAGTACAGCTATATCAGCAGAAATTTACAGATTCTGACTTGTTCATTACTTCGTGCATAATTCCCAGAATATGTATTGTATACTATTGAATGTTTGATAGAAATTCATCCTATAAATTTGTGAACTAACCCAACTGGTTTCATGTCATTTGGAGTTCTGTAGCTTGAGTTATAAGCAAAACATTACTGATATGTCATATGACTGCGAAAACAGATTTGATCCAATCACATTTGCATAAGAGATTAAGCAATGACAACCGATAGAACCCAAACCAAACTTTAATTAACTTAAAATTTCAGATTGCATAGTGGCCATCACTCCACCATACAATTCACAATCAAGCAAAGATCCAACTCAAGCATGTTTGCAAACAGCATTCATTATTACAAGCAAATACGTTCACGCGAGAACGGTCTATCGAAAAGGTAAATGATAAGGGCGAGCATCCTAGGATCCTAGCCAAGACGAGTGGTAGCTTCATCGGTGCCGTAACGAAGCCTCTTGCGCGGAGGGGAAGCCGTAGTCCGATATGGCATGACTTCCGAGGCGCGGCTCGTCCCGCCAACCGTGCTTCCGCACGCGCTATCTTTGCCCTCGAGCGACTGTAGCTCTTCATGATACTTGTTTATCTCCGGGGTTGCTCCCCTCCGGATCTGCGTTCGAGCAGCGGCCACCCGTGCCAAGACATCAATGCGATCATTGCCTCCTGCCGGCACTACGGTCACTTCGTGCCACTTGCACGTCGAGGCACATGGCGGTACTCCGATTGGAACAACCGCACCTCGTTAGCATGGCGGACCGACCGTAGCGCCCTCCTTGCTGCATCATTCACCGCAGCGTCATCCGTAGAAAACTCGAGCCGTGCTATGGTGAGATGAGCGATACCTCCACCCTTCGGTATCATTCGGAGGCTTCCCGATGTAAACTCGCAAGTGTAGTAATCCCTCATTCCGGGCTCACCGAAATGCTTGGTCACATAGAGAGGCTTTATGGTATACCCCGGATACCTCGGAACATTCCACGAAGAATGCGAGAATCGTCCATTCTCGGCTTCGGTAGAGTGTTTATGGTATTCGACTCCATGGTAGCGGGGATCCTCATCTTCCTCTGGGTTACCAACAGCATTGTCACCATCATCCTCACCCACACCGTCATCACCGGAGTCTTCTGGGTCACCTTCTGGCACAGGATCAGCAGGTGCGGGGGTGCTTCCTCATTGACCGCAGGCGCCGGTGGGATCACGATGTCTCCATCCGCGTCCGCCTCTAGCACCGTGCCATCGTACGGTACCGTGGCCGTTCCAATGGCTCTTCCGGCTCCTCCTCTTCCATCTCGACTTCTTCGGGATCCTCTTCTTCTTCCGGGCCGGACCTCCTCTCGGGTCTTCTTCCACCTCAACCTCCGGGCCGGTACTCCTCCTCGTTCCTCCTCAACATCTTCAAGACGATGGCGAGGGGCCACCGTCCACACGGAAAACGCCCACCGGTGCTCTTGCGAGGGGTCATGTAAGTCCCGGCCATCTGTCAAAGCAAAACCGATCTCGGAGTACGAATAAATCAAAATGATAGTTTAAAATGATAAACAAAATTAAATTAGATTTTTAATGCGTAAAAAAGATGATTTGAAGCATGACAAGGCTTTCTAGAACATGAATCCTTAATTTCGTCCATTTCTAACTAAGGCCGCGACCTACGATCATCACGGCTCGGTACCACTTTTTCACACCCGATTTTACAAGGAAAACCGAATGCATCTCATATGTGCGCCAGGATCATTTACACACACATGATAGACAAAACGAGAGTAATACCATTGCTGAAATAAAACGTACAAGAGTTTAAACCGGTATGTTATCCATTATTACATCCATAGGGGTGGACTCGAAGGTCCGAACAAGACGATAACTAAACGACGACGAGCAACTCCATCGGCCGACATCCACGAGGCATGATGACCGGGGGATCCGCATGCCTAGAACTCCTCGAAGTCACTCCGGTACTCGTCCTCGCCTCGACGTTCTCCTCGAACAGCGGTAAGCAAGGGTGAGCACACTTATGGTTGGAGCTCGGCAAGTGGGGGAAACAATGCAAGGCTATCAAGGATAGGCTATGGTTCACGGCGGTAAGCATTTTATAAGTTGGTCAAGTTTTATTAGAAAGCACCTAGTTACTAGATGTAAGTGTATACCAACCCATTTAACCTTAAAAGAAACCTCAAGCCAAACCTCCAACCCATGATTTGCATTAATCTTCAAGTTTATTACTCATGTGAGGGTCCAAGCCGCTCGTAACCGTGAGCATGGGCGATCGATCGGTTTTACACTCTGCGAGGTTGTACACTTTACCCACGCTTCGTGTTCCCCATCTTGCCGGGTTAGCCGGACCCTTAAACACTTCCAAGGTGAGTGGCTAGGGGTCCACTACGAAGCCTTTACAAAGGAAAGAAGAGAAACCAACGGCCCGCAACGATTACGGCGGCGGAGCGGCCATAACCCTCCCTAGTGGTCAACACCTTAGCCAAGGTCGCTACCCCAAAAGGACCGGGCTATACCCCTTCAACTCCGGCCCCCTCGTGCCCCTCTCGGAAAAGAGCTATCAGCTAACCCACTCTCCTAATTAATTGGCTAAGCCGTAACCATGTGGACTGTGGTTGTACCGTTATCTTGGGTGGTTCTCCATGTTCCGATTATATCAAGTTATCTTGTTTAAAACTCAAGCACATACATAAGCAAGACTTGTGATGTATAACATAAACAAAGCATAACCATACTTATGTTGAGCAAACTAAGCATTTATCTACCCCAAGCATTTGTTTAAACAGGGGTTGATCAAGGTAAAGTGGTAAAGCATCTAGTCAAGTCCTTAGCTAGGTGTTTGCCCATCAAATTTATGCATAACAACAGGAATAGTAAACATTGTTTAGCATGCAGTGTCATAGGTTCCAAAAAGATAATGCAGAGCGGGAAAGCCACTTGCCTTCCTCTACAAGCTGGGTGAAATCCTCCTCGAAGATAGGTTCTTCCCGATCACTTCCGACAGGGAGCTCGACGAAACGAGGCACGATATCTATGAGTCAAACATGGATAACAATCAATAAACAAAACAGTACACCAAACAGTAACAAAACTGGTAAATTTACTGTTTAAAAGATTCTACTTGTCGAGACAATCATTTCGGTATATAGAACGCTAAAAACGGAGTTAAAACGAGAAAGATATGATTAAAACAGTTTACGGGGGCCTATTTGCAAGAAAACTATGTTTACGGGGCTGTTCATAAATAAAATCAGGGGCTAAACATTTTTATAAATTAAATCAGAGGGGTCTAGGTGCAAAAAAGGAGTGTAAAGAGCCTAAAACAAAATTATTCGGGGTAGACAGGGGTTAGATTGCAAAAACCAGGACCTAACCGTGAATATTCTTAAAGGTGGAAGGACCGGCTTGCCAATATTTGAAAACTCGGGGGCTCTTAATCAAAACCGCCAACTCCGCACCGTGGATCTCGGATCCAACGGCGGTTGACGCGAGCGCGCACCGTGGACCCGGCCGTGGGCGCGGTCCATGGGTCCACCGTGGACCGGCCACTTAAAATCGAAGGGGTACGCGCCCCGACCGTCCATCGCGGATCGCACGGTCCCGGACGCGTGCGTGCGGCGGGCGGCGGCGGCGACACCGAAACGGGGGCGGCGCGGCGCGCGCGCGGCGGCGCTTCGCCGGCGCGAGCTCCGGAGTGAGCTTCCGGCCATCTTTTCGTGCACGAGCGGGTGCTACACACGGCGGAGGAGCTTGCGCACGCATCTAGGGGTTCGGGGGAGGGGCTCGGGCATCCACGGCGGCCGGCGCGGAAGGGGGCGGAGCCGGCTTGCTCCCGGCGAGCCCTCGCGGGTGCTTCGCCGTGCACAAGAGAGAGGGGAAAAGGTGGGGCGGTTTTGCTCACCACGCGAGGCAACGGGAGCGAGGCACGCGGTTGGCAAGGGAGCGTTGAAGATGGAGCTCGATGTCGACGGCGAGCTCGGCGGCGATCCGGCGGATGGCGACACGGCGCAGCTCGGCCCCGAGACGACGAGGTGTCCCTGGAGCAAAGAGAGAGAGAGATAAGCTACGCGTGCAAAGGAGAAGAAGGGAGGGAGACGGGGTACTTCACCGTCGGCGCTTGCTCCAGCGGCGGCGGAAACAGAGGCGGCGGCGCTGGTGGAGTTGGGCTCGGGCACGTGTATTGGTGAGCTGGGGTTGCAAAAGGGAAGGGCGGGTGCTTGGGCACGAGTTTAAATAGGACCGCAGGATGGGAAGGGGGGGAGAAAGGAAGCGGCGGCCGTGCCTATGGCCATGGGGCGCCGGCGGCCGGATTCCAAGCGGTTTGGGGCGGGATTAAAGGAAACCGATGGGAATTAAAGGGAGGGGTTAATCTCTGGTGCTCCGGCGCTTGATTGATTGCCTTGATGGCCAGAGGGAGCAAAGGAAGGCGGGCGAGCGCAACGGGATCCGCGGCGGCGCCGCCGTGCAGAGGACGGAAGGGGGGGAAGGGAAGGAAGGTGAATCTGACCGGTGGGTCCCAGCCGTCAGCGGCTCAAAGAAAAAGAAAAGGGGAGGGGAAAGGTGGGGCGACGCGGAGGCCGCCGGGCCGCCCGGGCCGAAAAGAGCCGGGTGCGCTTTGTTTTTTTTTCTTTTCCTTTTTCAATCTTCATTTTCAAATCCTTTTTCAACTCAAATTCAAATCAAACTTTTTCAAACTTTTCTCAAGAATTTGATAGACTTTTTAGAGACCACACAAGCAACCAAAAACCATGCAAGCCAAATGATGATGCACATACACTTGTTGTCTCTAAGTTTATTAAATTATCTTTAATATTTTTAGAGCTCAATTTAAATAGCAATTTAATCTCCTTAAACCTTTAAGACTAATTTAAGTTGCTAAGTAATTTTTAGTGATGGAATTTTAAGGTGTAACATCCTCCACGGCTCGGCGAGGTTTCGAGGGCCGCACCGCGCAACTCCTGCGGCTCTGCTCGGAGGAGTTGTAGGAAGCCTGCAGCGCCTCGGCCCGCTCAGCTGCGTGCCCCAGAGCGGTGCGCAAGCCTAGAGTCACCAAGACAAGAAAGAAATCAGAAAAGGGAGTGCGAATTCCCTAAAACCAACAAAGCAGGAGTCAAACAGCGGCTCACCTTCGACTTGCTTCCTCTCCACCTCGAGGGCACGGCGCTCGGCCTCGACCGCCAGCTCGAGGCCCTTGACGGTCTCACCCTGCTACTGGAGGGCCACCTCCTGGCTCGCGCTATTGATGATGAGCACCATCAGCTCGCCCTCGACCTTGGAGAGCTTGGCGTTCCGCTCCTCCGGGCGACACCTCGCGCCGCTCCGCGAGCGACGCGCTCCTCGCTCTAGCGCCGACCGGGCGTCGGCCGAGGGCGGCCTCGCTCTCGCCGGAGCCGCTCCTCGGCCCCTTGGAGGGCGGTGCGCTCCCCGCGTGCCGGTCCTCGCAGGCGGCAAGCGCCGCGACCTTGGCGTCGAGGGCGGCCTTCAAGTCGTTGGCCTCCTTGGCCCTCTCGCTCGAGCGCACGCGCCCGCTCCTCGGCCGAGTGCCGCCGCGCCGCGCCCCCTCGAGCGACGAGCGGAGCCCCCCGGTTCTCGGCCGCGACGCCGCCACCTCCGCCTCCCGGTTGGTCGCCGGCGTCCGCATCTTCTCTAGATCCGAGCGTGCCTCGCCGCGGCGCCTCATCACGGTCGATGAGGGCCGTGCAAACCCGCTCGAGGCTAGAGGGAAGCGCCGGTCCCCGCCTTGTGCTCTCGTGGAGCTCATCGCGCAAGGCCATGGCCCGTATGACAACCGGCCGTCCGAGTCCCCGAGGGCGTCGGCGAGCGCGTCGAAAGCGCCGCATCGCTCCCGGAGGCCGGTGGAGCTCGGCATTCACCCGGTCGAAGGCGCCGTATTTGTCGCGGGCGCGGCGCTCGAGCTCCTATCACCCACAAGTCAAAGCCGCAAGCATCATGATACGAAACGGCGCGCGAAACAAGGGAAAGAGGAAGACGAGCAACGACGCCCTACCGGAAGACGCGCCATGCGGGGCCGCCATGGACCCTCGGCGCCTCGTTCGGCGCACGGTCGAGCGTGGCGTCGTGGCGCCGGGAGCTCTTCCCACGGCTCCCCGCTCCCTCGGGCGTCGACAAACGCGGGCGGATCGCCGCCGACCCCCTCCACCCGGTCGGAGTGGCCGGCGCGGGAAGATGAGGCCTCGGCGCCATGTCCCCTGCACCCCGCCACCATGTGGCCGTCACGTCGCCTCACGAGAGCCCCCTCCTGGGACTCAGGGGAGAGCGTGGGGAAGCTGACCCACTGATCCCACCCGGGCGGTGGGGAATCGTCATCCGGGACCTCCACCACCACCGCCCGGGAGCCGCTGGCAGGTGCTGGCCCCTGCGCCACCTCCGCTGGCGCCTCCACTTGCGCCTCCGCGGCCACGGGCGCCTGACGCGGCGCCGCGGCCATCACCCTCCGCCGCGCCTCCTCGACCACGGCGCCCGTCCGCCCTCCTCAACCGCAACCACGGGCGCCACCGCGGGCCGCGCCCGCTCGCCTCCGCCGCGACCGGCGCCACGGGCCGCGCCTCCCGGTCGCGGCGACCCACCGCCGGCCGCGTCTCCACCGCGCCCGCCGCCGCAGCCGCGCCCCCGCCACGACCGGCGCCCGCCGCTCCTCGACGACCGCCGGCCGCGTGGCGGCGGGCCGATCCGCCGGCCGAGGCCTCGAGGCCTCGGCCCGCGCCTCGCGAGCCCTCGCCCGCCGCCGCCGTGCTTGCCCCCGCCCGCGGCGCCCTCGACGAGCGCCGCCGGGTGGGGACGGACGCGTCCGCCCTCAGCACCTTAGCCGGTGCGAGGGGAGGAACGGTTGGTACCACCCTGCCCAAGCATAAGCAAAAGTCAGAACGCCTGGTCGCCCAAAAACCAAACCCAGCAATAGAGCAAGCCCCTTACCTCGAAGAGGAGAAGGCGCGCTTCCTCTTCCTCGAGGCCTCGGCGGACAAGGCCCGCGCGGCCGACGCGCCGGTCGCCGCGCCCCCCGATGCCTCCGCCACGCGCACGGGCCCCGCCCGTGCGCGCGCCCCGCGCGCGCGCGGCGACCGCGCGGCTCGCGCCGCCTCTCGTCGTTGATTGCCCGGCGGCGGGCGCCGTCGGGCCCGCCCCCGAGCGATGCCGCCCTTGCCGCCGGAGCCGGCTCCGGCGGCGGGGAGCGAGCTCCCATCTATCGAGGGGCCCCGCCCCCCGCCCTTCTTCCTCCTCGTCCTCCTCCGAGGATGAATACTCCTCGGTTCCCGGCGAGGAGAGCCCCTCGTCGCTCGCGCAACCGGTACTCCTCGCTTCACCGCTCGCGGCGCTCGCGGTGCCGCCTCGCGCGCTCCCTCCTGCGCGCCGCCCGCTCCTGCTCCCGTTGCTGCGCCGCCCGACCGACCGCACGGGAGTCAGGGGTAGGAGGGACGGACTTCGCTGCGCGCCGAAGGTCACCAGTGCGCGTGAGAACATCAAAGGCGCGTCAGGGGCCAGGAGCATCATCAAGAACGAAAACAAGGCCAAGAACCATACTCACCGGCTGGTCGGTGGGGGAGCATTTCAAGGTCCCACGGGGGATCGGTCTCGGCGCAACATCCGGGTGTCGACGGCGTTCCGCGCCCGTGTGAGCGCGTACGCCCGCCCGAGGGGGGTTGGGAGCATCCGCGACCTCGCCAGCGCGACGGGGTCCGCCTCCTCTGTCATCTCGTAGATGCAGAGCGGCCTCTCCATCGAGGCACAACCCGCCGGTGGTGGAGGAAGGCGACGACGCCCGCCGCGGTCGGCCCGCACGCCTCTAGGTTCCTCAAGGCGTCCAGGAGCGAGCCCAGCCGCCTCCGATGCTTTGGGACGTGGACACCCCGTAGCCCCGGGAGTCGGAGCTTCTCCTTGAACACCCGACCGGTGTAGGGGGAGGCCGGGCTCGGCGTTGCGCAAGTAGAACCACCCCCGCTCCCAGCCGGCGTTATTCGTCGTCATGGTGCAGGGGATGTAGTCGTCCTTGAACCGCGCCGCACGGCGAGCGACATCCCGCCGGCGCGCACCGCGCGGCGGGTCCTCTCGCTCCGTTGTGGGTTGCGTGAAGAGCTCCGCGCGGAAGAGGTGTAGCCAGAGCTCCCAATTGACTGGGATCCCTAGGTACCCCTCGCAGACGCCCACGAACGTGGCCGCCTGCGAAATCTCGTTTGGCGCGAAGTTGTGTAACTCCACGCCATAGCGGTGGCAGAGCGCCCGCATGAAGCGGCTCGCCGGCGCAGCGAAGCCGCGCTCGTGGAAGCAGATGAAGCTCACCACGTAGCCCTCCGGCGGGTTGGGAGCATGGTCCCCCGCCGGCGGCACGATCCATTCCGCCGGCCGGACCTCCTCGTTCGCCGCCAGCTGGCCGGCGGAGACCAGCTCGCCAAGGGCCAGCCGGGTCACCGTCGACCGCTCCCAAGCGTACGGGTCGAGGATCGTGAGGGGCGGAAGCGGCGCCATGAGAGAAGACAAGGGATGCGAGAGCGGAGGACAAGAAAAAGAGGAAGAGCTCCAATGGCGAAGGGTCGCGGTGGCAAGAGCGAGAGCGAAGGCGAGAGCGCAAGGGGCGAGAACGGCGAAACGCTAAGGTAAAAAACCGCCGTTGCCCCCCCCCCCCCGCATTTATAAGCCGCGGGCGAGCTCTCCGGAGCGGACGTCCCGCGCGCATTAACTTGCAGGGGAATCTTCTTTCTCGCTGATGGGCGGGCCCCACCACGACCGCGGCGGCCACGCCACCGCGAATAAGCCATCATCACGGCGAAGAATAGCAGGGACCGTGGCAGCGGTCACGTCCGCCTGCCACGCCGCCCACTACGCGCGCGCGCACGGCTGCAACGCCTAAAAAAGCGCGCCCACAACACGAAATTACAGCCTCGACTGTGGAGCATTTAATGGCTCGGTTCCTTGCAAGGTACGCAGAACCCTCGAAAGGGTACAAGCGTGAGAAGGTCGCCTCGGTGCCCGTTTGAAACAGAGCGGGCACCGCAAGCACCCATGCCACGCAGAACCCTCGAGCGGTACGAGTCCCTGGCTCGGGATAGTTTCAACCCTCGAAAGGGTACAGCGTGAGAAGGTCGCCTCGGGGCCCGTTTGAAACAAAGCGGGCACCGCAAGCACCTATGCCACGCAGAACCCTCGAGCGACACGAGCCCCTGGCTCGGGACAATTTCAACCCTCTAAAGGGAACGGGCGTGAGAAGGTCGCCTCGGGGCTCGCTTGAAACGGAGCGAGGCACCGCAAGCACCCATGCCTCGCCGTGTTACCGATCGGCGCCTCGGGGGCGGCTCGCCCCGGGCCCCTAGATGGTCGCGGATGCCGGGCCGGGAGCGCTTAGCCGCCGCCCCGCACCATTGTTACTAATCGGCACCTCGAGGACCGGCTCGCCGGGCCCCTCGACGGCCGCGGACGCAAAGACGGGGCCGCCCGGGCGCCGCCCCCGCACGGCCCTCCGCGGTCGAGGTTCGAAGCTTGACCCTCGACGGGTTCGAACGGGCGCCCCCGGATCACGCAGTCGGGGACGACGAAGGCACGCGCATTCGAGCCGTTCCTCGAGCCCGTCGGCTCGAGGGTGCCCCATATGTCGTATTCGAGAGCCGGCGAGGGCGGCTAGCGGGGGATCCCACCGAGGGAGAGCTTCCGCACCCTCGGTCCCTATCGAACGGGACCGAGCCCCACCTAGCAAACCCACGCAAGCGCTTCCATGGACGTGTCTCCGGACCGCGCGGCCCTACCCTTATCGAACGGGGCATGGGCGTCCACTCGAACCACCCGCCAACGGCTCGGCGAGGAATCCGCAATCCGCGACCCGCTCGATGGGGGTTGCGGAAACCTCACCCTCCGTCCCGCGGAGGGGACGGCGAGGGCGTGTTAAAAGACAAATCGTAAAGCTCTACCCGATCGCCTCGAACGGGCCCGTGCTCGGGGGCTTGACGCACGGCTACACCTTCCGGATTGTACCCGCCGGGAGATAGTGCCGGCGGCGCGTGCGTCACCGAAGCCGGGCCGAGACATTGCCGACGCCGGTTGAAACATGTACCACGCCCCCGGCCAACTCTCACGGTTAACCCCTCCCGGGAGCACCCACGCTCTGCGGGGCTCGGGGGCTAGACCCGCGGGTCCGCCGACGCGGCCCCACGGAAAGCATTCGCAAAACCAGAAGGGAAGAACGTCCTATCAGTAGGTTCCAGCATCTGCGGGAGCCTCAATGGCAAACCCACAGATGCTCGGGGGCTACTGTCGGGGACAGCCCTAGGGGTCCCCTTAAACAACTGGGGAATCCCCACTTAAAACCCGCAACAAAGCCAAAGCCAAATGCGCATCGCCTAACCATGCAGGGCACGGCCCACGACGCGAGACCCCGACGGCCCGCCAAGGCGGCCCACTCGAAGACCCCCTCAAGAAGGCTTCTCCTCGCTTGAGGGTGCGCGCCTCCCTCGGGCGGACTCCGCCCCCGCTCGAGGGGGTGCGCTTACCTCGAGCGAGCTCCGCCTCGCTCGAGGGTCCGCCCGCCCTCGAACGGGGTCCGCCTCGCTCGAGGGCACCCCGCACGCGTGCGCTGCTCCCGTGCGCGGGCATTTAATGCCCCGACAACTACGGGGCGGCGCCATCATGCGCCCGGGGCTCGCGCCCGGTGCCACCGCACCAACTCCCCGGGAGGGATCCCATCCCCACCACCGTAGAAGGAACCGTGCGGCGTGGCCGGCGCTAGTCCCGTGACGCCGCGCGCGTCGCTCCGGTGCGGCTAACACGCCGAGCCCTTGAAGGGGGGCCGGCCGCACCCTCGAGTTGCTTTCTTGTGACCTTGCGGGGGATTAGGTGAAGGCGCTAGGCCGGTGGAACGCCATCCCCGCCACCTTTGTTAATGGCATGGCCGCCGCCCCCGCCCGTACAAGCGCACGCCGGGCGGCCGTGGCAACAACTCCAGACCTTGTGAAGCATGCGGGAACGGGGTGCCGTCTTACCCTCCACCGTGCTCCGTACGGACCAACGTCGGCCGACCCCCTCGAGCCCGTCGAGGACATCGCGGCCGTCCGCTGCTCTTCTATCCTTGAAGCCGCTGCTGTTCGGGTACAAGATACGCCATGATGGCCGGATCGCTGCGAGGATCGTCCGGACGGCCGCCTACTCTACAGCATAGCACATCACCCTCTCTCACGTAGCTAAATAGCGCGGCGCGCATGTGATTCGCTCTCTCCTTGATCTATAAAAGGAGGACGAACCCCCCAGGCCCGCAGGGGACGGAAGAACGACGAACACAACACGAGACAGGCTGCATCACGCACTTGCTCTCCAATCCTCCCACAACATCTTCGGCCACTACACCGGGGACTTGGAAGCTACGCTCCCTCTCCCCGCCTTGCTTATAGCAGCCCCACTACGAGCACCCCCGTGCCTGAGCAATATAGTGCCACGAGCACACCCCGCGCTGGACGTACGGCCCCCTCGGCGGGAACCGGGATAAACTCTGTGTCTCTTGTTGCTTAGCATCGACCATTCGGGGATAGACCTCGGCGCTTATTACGGTTAGTGTCGGGACCACATTCCGCACCGGCGGCCGGAGGCGATGAGGGGCGGCGGCGTCGGGCGAGGCCGGCGGCGGACGCGTATTAGGGTTAGAAGAGAATGAAAAGGCCGCCGTCGGATATGACAGGTAGGACCCACGCTTCAGTATAGCGTCGGATGAACCGACGGTCGAAAAATAGAAGTGTCGGTCGAACCGTCGGTGCAACTGAGCTCCCGTGTGAAACAGGCATCAGATGATCCGACGGCCTACTTTTATAACGCGTCGGAGCAGTTGCGCGCGGGTCTGGGAAGAAAGGCAAAAAATCTTCAGCACCGGATGAACCGATGGTCAAAAGACACGAGGCGTCGGTTCATCCGACGGTGCGAAAATTTCTAACAGTAAGCAACTGAGCGCCCAGACCCCTTCACCGGATGTTCCGACGCCGGAACCTACGGGGAGTCGGTTCATCCGACGGTGAAAATTCGATTTTGTTGAACTATTTCTCATTTTTGATCCGTCGAATGTCATACACAAGCCAACACAAGCACATCTTTGGATCAATCTCGAGGGACAACCTCACCCCTCAAGCACTCCTTTGCAAAATACTTATAATACACAATTAACTCCCTAGAAAGGGATAAACCATAGATAAAAATAGGCAAAATAAGAACCAAAGGAGGGAGGGAGCTCCAAAAAGGGAATGCATGAGTTAATTGCCTTTGAACTTAGAGATTGACACCATAAGCTCGCTAGGACTTAACTCAATAGGCATTGAGCACAATCATTTGTCAAATCACACCTTAAGAGTTGTTGATTTGCATTGAGCGCTAAGCAACTTTCTCATAGTGTGAGTTTCCTTTGTGACTTCTCTCACGCAATGCTATGCAAGAACAAATGCATGAAAATAAATATGAGTGCATCTACATGACATGCAAAGCGAGAAGGTAAACTATCTTGCCAAGTTTGAACCCTTAAATGAGCTTATTCATGACGAGCCTTTCTTCATGCCTTGAGCGAAACAAGAGAACCACCGGCTCAAGCAAAACCCATACTCATCACTATCTCATCAAGATTAGACAAGCCCCTAATCATGTACATATGCAAATGCAAACTATATGACAAGCATTACATGATGTTGGACGCATCAAGCACATTTAATTCACTCCGAAGCCTACAAAAGGTGTTTTCATCAAGAGGCTTGGTGAATATATCCGCCAATTGCTCCTCGGAGCGAACACCACAAAGGACAATGTCCCCTTTAGCAACGTGGTCGCGCAAGAAGTGATGACGAATATCAATGTGCTTGGTGCGAGAGTGTTGAACCGGGTTGTTAGCAATTTTTACGGCACTCTCATTGTCACAAAGGAGGGGAACCCTATCTAGAACCACACCATAATCCAAGAGGCTTTGCTTCATATAGAGGATTTGAGCACAACAAGCCCCCGCGGAAATGTATTCCGCCTCCGCGGTGGATAAGGCCACGAAGTTTTGCTTCTTAGAGGACCAAGCAACCAAAGAGCGACCTAGCAAATGGCACCCACCCGAAGTACTCTTACGGTCTACTCGACATCCGGCAAAGTCCGAATCCGAATAACCCAAGAGCTCAAAACAAGCACCATGGGGGTACCACAAGCCAATTCTAGGTGTGTATTTTAAATATCTAAGGATCCTTTTTAAAGCACTTAGGTGAGATTCTTTAGGGTTGTCTTGAAACCGAGCACACATGCAAACACTAAACATGATATCAGGCCTAGATGCGGTAAGATAAAGAAGAGAACCGATCATAGAACGGTGAAGCTTTTGGTCAAGCGATTTACCTCCCTCATCTAGGTCGAGATGTCCATTAGTAGGCATTGGGGTCTTGATCGGCTTACAATCATCCATCTTGAACTTCTTGAGAATATCATTAGTGTACTTCTCTTGATGAATGAAAGTCCCTTCCTTCATTTGCTTGATTTGAAACCCAAGGAAGAAGTTGAGCTCTCCGATCATTGACATCTCGAATTCCCTAGTCATGAGTTCACTAAAATCCTTGCACACTTTGAGATTAGTAGAGCCAAAGATAATATCATCAACATATATTTGACAAATGAAGAGTTCTTTGTTGATTATCTTTGTGAAGAGAGTGTTGTCCACTCTACCAATCTTGAATCCCGCTTCAATTAGAAAATCCCGGAGCCTCTCATACCATGCCCTAGGAGCTTGCTTGAGTCCATACAACGCCTTGTGCAACCTATAGACATGGTTAGGATATGTAATATCTTCAAAACCGGAGGTTGCTCCACATAGACTTCTTCATTGATGAAGCCATTCAAGAAAGCACTCTTTACATCCATTTGAAATAATTTCATTTTGTGGCTAGATGCATATGCAAGGAGGATACGAATAGCTTCAAGGCGTGCCACGGAGCGAAGGTCTCTCCATAGTCCAAGCCTTCTACTTGAGAGTACCCTTTGGCGACAAATCTTGCCTTGTTCTTCACCACAATGCCATGTTCATCTTGCTTGTTCCGGTAGACCCACTTGGTGCCAATCACATTCTTGTTCTTGGGGCGCTCGACCAACTCCCACACTTGATTTCTTGTGAAGTTGTTGAGCTCGTCTTGCATAGCCAAGATCCAATCCGAATCCCCAAGAGCTTCATCTATAGTTGTGGGTTCTACAAAAGAGACAAAAGCATGATGTTTGCAAAATGAGGCATATTGCTTGCGGCGAGTCCTTGTACCCCCTTGAGGATCACCCAACACAAGATCAATTGGATGATTTGTTGAAGTTCTTGTGCGTCTTCCAAATATTGTAGAGGTGGGATCATCTTGAGATTGAACTTCGCCCGTGTCCTCTACTTGATCTTGAGTATCTTGTGAGATAGGAGGTGGTTCTTGTGAGGAAGATGGACTATCTTATCTTGTGGGTGATGTAGGTGGATGCCTTGGTGGATCATTGTCATTATCATCATCGGAGGATGAGTCTTCAAGAATGGAGTGAGGGTCATCATCCTCCCTTGGCTTGATGTCACCAATGGCCATCTTCTTCATTGCTTCTCGAAGAGGTTCTTTTCCTACATCATCAAAACGAAAATCATCTCCTTGGGAGCCATTAGATTCATAAAACTCCACATCACATGTTTCTTCAATTACTCGTGTAGATTTATTGAATACTCTATATGCTTTGGAGTTAGATGCATAACCAACAAATATGCCCTCATCTACTCTACTCTCAAACTTCCCTAGATGCTTCTTTTTCTTGAAAATGAAACACTTACAACCAAACACCCGGAAGTAAGAGATGTTGGGCTTTCTCCCAATGAGTAGCTCATACGGTGCCTTCATCATGAGTCGGTGGAGATACACTCTATTTGAAGCGTGACATGCCGTGTTGATAGCTTCCGCCCAAAACATTTGCGAGACTCCATAGTCATCCAACATAGCTCTAGCAAGAGTGATGAGTGTCTTGTTCTTCCTCTCAACCACACCATTTTGTTGGGGTGTATATGTTGAGAAGAATTCATGCTTGATGCCTTCACCATCACAATACTCTTCCACCATTGTGTTGCGGAATTCCGACCCATTGTCACTCCTAATATTCACCATGGATGACCCAAATTCATTTTGGGCTCTAGTAGCGAACTTCTTGAAGATATCAAATGTCTTGCCCTTGTCCTCCAAAAAGAAAGTCCAAGTATAGCGTGAGAAATCATCAACAATGACAAGACAATAGAGATTACCACCAAGACTCTTGTATGTAGTTGGTCCGAAGAGGTCCATGTGAATGAGCTCCAATGGTCTTGTGGTAGATACATAAGCCTTCATGGGATGATGACTTGCAACTTGCTTGCCGGCTTGACATGCACTACACAACTTGTCCTTCTCGAAGGTAACATCCTTCACACCAAGGACCATGCCTTTCTTGAAATCTTTCTTGAGTTGGCTCATGCCTATGTGTGTAATGCGACGATGCCATAGCCAACCCTTGGATGTAGTCGAGACGAGGCAAGTAGTCAAGTTTGCTTCACGGGATGTAAAATCTACAAGATAAAGATTGCCATAGCGGAATCCCTTGAAAACAACTTCATTAGTTTTCTTGCTAGTAATTGTGACCCCTTCATCATCAAATGTGCATGAAAGACCAAGGTCACAAAATTGTGCAATGGAAAGCAAGTTATAACTACAAGAATCCACAAAGAGAACAACCAATCCGGAGATCCTTCCTTTAGAGTTATCACCAAATGAAACTTGTTCATGATCTCCCGCATCATCCACTAGTGAGGTGAACATTTTTACTTGGCCGGTCATGTGTTGAGTGCAACCACTATCAAGTATCCAATGACTCCCTCCGGCCTTGTAGTTCACCTACACACAAGAAATTAGCATTGAGATTTAGGAACCCAAGCTAGTTTGGGCCCTTTGATGTGAGTGACAAGAGCTTTAGGAATACATAAGCTTCTAGGTGGCTTGACTTTTGGTTTGGCCCCAATGAACTTGATTGCCACTTTGCCATTGTTCTTCTTCATCAACAAGAAGTGGTTGTCATTTTACATGGACTTGTAGTTGCTAGGCAAGGTGGGCAAGGGGCGAGTAGGTGTTGGGCACTCTCTTGTGTGATGACCGGTGACCTTGCAATGTTGACAATAAGATCCAACTTCATTGATGAAACACCCATATAGCTCCTTTGATTTAGGAGTTTCCTTGATGGGATTGGGGAAAGCACCAAGCCCCTTTGTCCCATAATCTCTTGCATTGTAGTAGAGGATCTCCTTGTGCAACTCCTCACCCTTGGCCAAAGTCTTTACACAAGACCTTAAGCTTCTCACTTCTTCTTCAAGAGCTTTCACCCTATCATGGTTAGTCTTGGAGGAAGATGCAATATTTTCAACATTAAGCAAGACCTTAGGTTTTTCAATTAGATCATCACATGAGGTGGAGGCATTGACTTTAGTGACTTCTCTAGCATTTGCATGCCCACTAGAATCAATGTCCTCACTAGCAAGCTCCGGCTTTTGATATTTCATCTCTAAGAGCACATGTTCTTTCTTGAGCTTCATATGACTTGACTCAAGAGACTTGTTAAGCACGGTTATGTCGTCATGCTTGACGATTAGCTCATTGTGCTTATCAAGTAATTTGTTGTGGTCATCTCTAAGTGACTTGTTAGACACTACCAAAGCATCATGCTCTTTGCTAAGGTCATCGTGCTTTACAAGTACCTCATCATATGAAAGCTTAAGTTTCTCATGAGTCTCATCAAGAGCTTTGAGCTTACTCTTTTGTTTCTTTATCATGGAGGTGTATTCATCAAGAAGATCTTTAAGAGCAAGAGGAGAGAGATCATCATCACTAGAAGATCCACTACTATCACTATCGCTCACCTTGGAGTGCTTTGCCATGAAGCACATAGGTGGAGGTGGAAGTGGAGGCTCGTCATCCATGATAGCAATGCCGCCGATCTTCTTGTTCTTGTCCTCTTCACTTTCACTTGACTCACTTGAAGTCTCACCCCCGGTCACCCATTCATTGACCAAGAGAGAACGATGTTCACCCTTCTTCTTGTGGTAGGCTTGGTTGATGACTTTTTCTTGGATGAGTTCTTATTGTAGTACTTGGCATCCTTGTCATCTTCATCATTCTTCTTGCTGGTGTTTGACACTCTCTTGTCGGGCTTGGGGCAATCATATGAGAGATGATCATAGCTACCACAATTGTAGCACTTCCGATTGCTTCCCTCGCCACTTCTTCTTGATGACCGGAACTTTTGCTTCTTAGGATCATAGTTGTAGCCCTTCTTGCCAATCTTGGAGAGCATTCTTGTGGTCTTCCTCATGAGAAAAGCAAGCTTAGCATCATCGCTCTCCGCTTCACTTGAGTCACTTGGATCATCACTTTCACTTGAGGAAGAAGGAACTTTTTCCTTGATCTTCTTGGACTTCCCCTTTTCACTAGCCTTGAGTGCAAGATCTTTCTTGGCGCTTGAGTGTGAGGTAGATGATTCCATGTCTTCCATCATGAACATCTCGTAGGAGCGAATCTTGCTCACAACCTCGGTGATGGTGAGGGTGGTGAAGTCCTTCTCAAAGAGAAGTGCCTTGACGATGTTGTATTTTGGCTTGGGAAGCGTTTGAAGGATTTTCCGGATGATTTCTGCTCGGAAAGGTTAGCAACATCGAGAGCATTGATACTTTGAATAAAAACCCCCATCCTAGAGTACATTTGCTCTACCCCCTCATCATCTTTCATTTTGAACTCATTGAGTTCCACCTTGAGCAACTCATATTTTTCCTCACGGATCTTTTTGTTACCCACATGAATTTCTTTGAGTTCCTTCCACACCTCATGAGTGGCGGGCTTAGCAAAGACCCGATCAAACAACTCCTCATCTAGCGCCTCAAAAATGTGATTTCTAGCACGTGCATTCCACTTAGCCTCACTCTCGGTGGGAACCGAAGGCAACGGATACAAGGTAGTGCGCCAAGCATCATGATGTTGAGCTTGAAGATAGCTAGCCATTCTATGCGCCCAAAAGGTGAAGCGCTTCCCCGCCAACCTTGGGGGGCCATTGCCGCTTCCCTTCCCCATCTCCCTAGGCGGTTAAGCCAAGCAAAAGGGAGCCTTGCTCTGATACCACTTGTAGGATCTAGTCGCATAGAAGGGGGTTGAATATGGGACTTGTTTTCAAGCTCTAGAGGAAAAATGAAATCCTTAACCTATCAACTAGTGTTGCCTATACTAAAAAGGTTCTTCTCTACTTCTAGAGCACACTAACACAAGTTTCCTTAGCAAATATCACACTAGGAGGCAATATGACAACCTAGGCAAGATATCAAGCACACAAGCGAAACAAGCTATAACAAAGACAAAGAAACTTGAGAGCGGAATTGAAATGCTGAAAGTAAGTGCTAGAAGTAGATAACATGGACGAGAGGCGATCGGATTTTTTCCCGTGGTATCGAGAATTTGACGCTTCCCCCTAGTCCACGTTGGAGCACTCACTTAGAGTATCGCTCCCCCTTGAGTCACTAAGACACAAGTGCTCACTAAGAGTACCCGTTCCCCATCTCCCGAACGGTGGGTCTCGAACCGTGTACACCAAGCTTGTCTTGAGGCTCCCACAATCTCCAAGAGCTCACCAAGAACCCCCAAGTCACCTAGACCGTCTAGGAGCCGTCAAACTCCAAGAGTAACAAGCCCGCAAACCTTCACTTGACACGAGCACTCGGATAAGCCATGGATGCACCTTGAAACTCTTGCTCACTAAGAAAGAACACCTCAATGAAGAGGAAGAGAAATCCCAATAAGCAAGAACACACTCTCCTTCTCTCCTAGGCTACAGTAGATCTTCAGAGTGGCAAAGGCAGCTCTAGAGAGGCAGGGGGGCTTATATATAGGCCTAGCAAAGGTGGCTAGCCGTTGGAAAAGTCCCCTGAAAAAGTTGTACCGTCGGATGAACCGATGGTGCCCCCCTGCTAAGCGTCGGATCATCCGGTCACTCACAGCGCCCAATATAGTCGTTGAACCTTGAAACCCAGACAATACACCGACACTATACACCAACGCCCCGTCGGATCATCCGGTGCTGAAGGCACCCCCCTCGGGGCGGTACTGTATGATTTGAAACAAACCGTCGGATGAACCGCTGTGAACACTAACTAAGCGTCGGATCATCCGGTGCTGAAGCATAATTGTTGGCGCGTCTCTGTTGAATTTAAATGCAACCGTCGGATGAACCGATGGTCATGGCGTCGGATCGTCCGATGCTTGAGCCCAGACCCTTGACCAGAACTGTAGCCAAACCCTAAGGCGTCGGATGAACCGGTGCCTGTACCGTCGGTTCATCCGACGGTCCATTTTGAACCAGCTGGCTGCAGAACTCATCCGGCGCGTGTTAAATATAGGGCGTCGGATCATCCGACGCTATGAAGTTGATTTCAACTCATCCAATTCAGCGCCTTTGAGTTTTCCGTCGATTCTTTTGCTTCAACCTTGCTTCCATGAGCTCTCTGAGATAGATGGGATCCAAGGAACATGAGTGTGCATAAATTATGGCTTTCGAGTGCAAGGTCAAGCTACAAGTGTACGAACCCCTCTTAATAGTACGGTCGAAACTACAAACTAGTAATCCAAGTGTCCTTCATCTCCTTTGCGACACTTGGAACTAACAAAGTCCTTAGCCTTGCAGTCTTCGACCAGATTGAGCCCATTTATTCTAATTTAGGGGTCTCATTCCATTCAATACTCGTGACAATAACCCAAATAGAAATCCGCTTCAAAACAAAGGTTAGTCACAAGCATATGGTTGTCATTTATCACCGAAACACACCCTTACCAAAGGTGCGAAAGGGCCTAGATCGCAGGCCGCGCTCGCGTCCGCGCTAGCGTTCGCGTTCGGCGCCATCCTGCCGCTGCTCTCCGGCGGGTTTGTGGCGCTGTGGTGGCCAGGCTTATCGCGGTGGCTCCAGCAGCTCCTCCGGCCCGCGGCGGCGAAGGCGTCATGTCGCAGAAGACGGTGTCGCGCCAGCAGGCCGCCACCGACTGGAACAGGTCGAGGTTGGCAGGAGGTTCGACCCATGGTCATCCACGGGTCATTCTGAGATGGATAAGGGTCAACCTTTAAACCGCTTTTAGCACGTATGGAGAAGAGGTCAGTTATCAAGAGCGAACCTAACCGAACCGTTTGCAGGTTTAGCTGGTGCTGCATGTGGGAGGGCGCTCGCGTTTCACCAGAATGGGCATGTGTATCTTACTTTTATGTTGTTGTATTTCCTTTGCAAGTGTAGTTGTACGAGTAGAAGTTGTGGTTGGGAGGTGTTCCTCGGTTCGGGGATGGCAAGGTGGATTGTGGGTGGCGGAAAGTTTGGCGGTGTGCGCTTTTTCTGATCCATGTTACAACAACATTGTATAATTCTCAACTGGAATGTTCGGGGGCTTATTAATGTTGCCAGGAGGAAAGTTGTGCGGGATCTGGCAGGGGAAACCAGAGCAACGATAGTGACACTCCAGGAAACCAAGCTGGCAGTGGTTGACAAGGATGTGGTGGCTCAGACATTGGGAGATAGATTTACAGATAATTTCGTAGCACTGCCTGCAGATGGTACAAGGGGAGGGATCATTTTGGCTGCTGATGACTCCTTCAAAATTGTGAGTGTGGAGTTGGGTGTACATTCAGTGACAGCCCAGATTACTAATGCTCTGGATGCTGAACCGTGGTTCATCACGGCTGTTTATGAGCCACAGGAGGATATTGAGAAGCTCCATGGGAGAGTTGCGCTGGATGAAACAGGTTGTCTCGGACAAATGGTTAATTATTGGTGACTTCAACTTGATACTACAAGCGAAGGACGAGCAATAACAATTTAAATAGGCGGCTGATGGGGGCATTCCGGGATGTTGTGCGTGATCTGGAGTTGAAAGAGTTGAACTTAAGGGGGAGAAAGTTCACATGGTCCAATGATAGAACCCAAACTAGAATCGATCGTGCCTTTTGCTCAGTTGCTTGGGATTTACTTTGTGCCCAACGTGTTCCTCCAAGCTTTGTCCTCAAAGGTCTCAGATCATTGTCCTCTGCTTATTGCCGGGCAAGCTACAGTGCAACGGTTCAGTGGTTTTCGTTTTGAAGCTTTCTGGCCTAAATTGCCGGGTTTTCAGGATGTGGTGGCTGCAACCTGGGCCAAGAATCTACAAGTTGTGAACCCTTTTTCGAGGCTGCATACCAAACTACAACGCACGAGCAGAGCTTTGAGAACCTGGGCAAGAGGGTTGGTGGAAAGAAACAAGATCCTGTTGAAGGCAGCTAGTATACTGATTGGTATTCTCGATGTTGTACAAGACTATAGACAGTTGAGTGCTGAGGAGATTCGTCTAAAAAGAGACCTTAAGTTCAGGCTCTTGGGCATGACAGCTATTGAGAAACTGCGAGCTAGGCAAGCAGCAAGGCTTGTTTCCATTCAGGCGTCCGAAGCAAATAGTAAACTGTTTTATTTACACGCTAATGGCCGACGTAGGAAGAACCTCATCCACTCTTTGCACACCGAGGACGGAGTGTGCTATGCACATGATGAGAAAGCTGCTCTCCTTTTTGAACACTACAGCCGGCAATTTGGGCATCCTGAGCCGAGGACCGACCTGCACTCTGAACTGGGAAGGAATTGGCTTGGTGAGGCAGGATTTATCACATCTGGAAGCTCCTTTCACCTTTGAGGAAGTGCATGGAGTCATTCAAGAGATTACGGCGGAGAAAGCACCAGGCCCCGACGGTTTCATTGGGGTTTTCTTAAAGTGTTGTTGGCCATTAATTAAGCATGATCTGTTGTCTGCACTGGATTATTTTTTTCAGCTTCATGACCAACACTTTTCACACCTAAATTCTGCTCACATTGCTCTGGTGCCAAAGACAGCAGATGCTAAACGGATTGGTGACTTCATGCCTATCATCTTAACACACACAGTGGCTAAGTTGTTTTCTAAGCTACTGTCCAACAGACTTGCACTAGAGCTTGATGTGTTGGTCTCAAGGGCACAAAGTGCATTCATCAAGCGGCGTAGCATTCAAGATAACTTTCTATATACACAAAATCTCATCAAGGCGCTACACCGAGCTAAACAGCCTGGTCTTTTCTTAAAGCTTGACATTGCAAAGGCTTTGGACTATGTTAGATGGGATTACTTGATGGAAGTGCTGGAGCAGATGGGGTTTGGGCATCGGTGGAGAGGTTGGGTATCCATTTTGCTAGCATCAGCATCGACGGCCATTTTGCTAAATGGGTCAAGGGGGGACTGGTTTCAGCATCGTAGAGGCTTGCGGCAAGGGGATCCCCTATCCCCGATGCTGTTCATCCTTGCCATGGAGCCCTTGCAAAAATTACTGGAGATAGCAACCAGAGAGGGCGCCTTAATGCCAATCAACAGCAGGTTTGCCAGGCTCCGTACCAGCCTGTATGCAGATGATGCTGCAGTGTTTGTTAACCCGACCAAAGAGGAATTGCTCACAGTTGCAGATATCTTACAGTTGTTTGGGCACGTCTCAGGGCTAATTACAAACAGAAATAAGTGTGTTGTGTACCCTATCAGGTGTGAAGGTGTTGACATGGGAGAGGTGATGGAAGGGTTCCAGTGTCATGTTAAGGATTTCCCGTGCAACTATCTCGGTTTACCCCTCCACTTCAGGCAACTGCATCGAGTTGAGATCCAACCGATTATTGATAAAATGGCTAATAGACTCCCAGCTTGGAAAGGGCGATTCCTTAATAGGGCAGGCAGATTGAAACTGACCAATACCGTCCTATCCTCCATGCCTACTTATTTTATAACAGCTTTTGCACCTAAAAAGTGGGCAATTAGAAAGATGGACAAGATTAGGAGGGGGTCCTGTGGAAGGGAGAAGAACAAGCCAGTGGAGGGCATTGCCTAGTCAGGTGGGCTAATGTAAAACGCCCTAAAAGTCTAGGAGGTTTGGGGGTGCTTGATCTGGAACTTTTCAGTAGAGCGTTGTGCCTGCGATGGCTTTGGTTCCAATGGACTGAACCGGACAGACCTTGGGTAGGAATGGAGGTGCCATGTAATGATGATGACAAGCAGTTGTTCAGAGCGAGCACTAGAGTTGTGATTGGCAATGGTAATAAAGCAGAGTTTTGGGAAGCTGCTTGCTTGGCTACAGGGAAGAGCTCCTAGAGATTTAGCGCCAAATCTGTACAAATTGGCATGGAGAAAACATCAGACTGTACAAGCTGATTTGCAGAACAACAATTGGACTAGGGGATTGTGGAAAATGAGTACTGCAGATGAGATGGCTGAGTTGATCTCACTTTGGAGTTTACTTGAGACAGTAACTTTGAATGATCATGAGGATACAATTGTGTGGAAGTGGACGGCAAATGGTCAATATACATCCAAATCTGCATATCAGGCGCAGCTCCTCGGATCATACTGCATTTTCAACAGCAAAGCAGTCTGGGCAGCGAAGGTGGAGGACGAGCATCGTTTTTTTGCCTGGTTGTTGATTCAGTGTAAGCTTCTGACGGCGGACAGGTTAATTGCTCGGAATTGGCCGTGTAATCCAGTGTGTAGCCTTTGCGACCAAGAGCTGGAGTCTACAGAGCACATGGTGCTACACTGCGTATTTGCTCAGGAGGTTTGGAATCTTGTTTCGCAGTGGACAGGTGGTCTTGTGCGGATGCCATCTTCTAGAGTCAAAATGGAGTTCTGGTGGAATTCTTCTCTCAAGGGGCTCCCAGAGAAGACGAAGCAGCGTGTACCATCTTTGATGATCTATACGACTTAGGAACATTTTGGAAGGAGCGAAACCGATGTATTTTTGAAGGTGCCACAACTCTGCCATCACGGGTGGTGTCGCTAATCAAAGAGGAAATAAAGCTGAGGTCCCTTGCCTGTGGGGGAGATGAGTTGGGGGTTGTAACTTCATGTTAGTTTTCTTTTTCTGTTATGAATCGAGTTCTATCTTTATTTATGTAATCAAACTATGTAAAGACCCACATGCTTCCTCTTCTTACATGATTTAGCAGTGCTCCTGCTGTTTATTCACATAAAAAACGGTTCTAGATCCTCTAGTGCTTCAAAGGTGGAGCTATTTTTGAGCGAAGTACTCCCTCCGTATCTACATACTTGTCGCCATGAATTTTTTCTACAACTTTGTTCATTCGTCTTATTCAAAAAATTGTGTAAGTACAATTTATTTTGTTTGCTATATGTTTTATTGTTGCATGTATGATAAGCTTGACTTATCATTTTAAATGTTTGCAATAATTTTTTGAATAAGACGAATGGTCAAAGTTGCCAGAAAAAAATCAACGATGCCAAATATTTTGATACGGAGGGAGTATTTGGTAGAACTTCACCTGGAGCCGTATAAGGAGTCGGGGCTAGCTAGAGCCCTACCAAAGAGGCTCTAATAGTAAATTTGAAAAATTCCATTGACAGTGACAACCAAATTTTGAAGATTTTAACAAGAAATAATAAGGGTTCTAGAGCTTATGAAATGGCTTTTTTTTTGTGAAGCCTACCAAAGGAGCAAACTTTAAAACGACTCCATCAAATTCACAAAATGACTTACACAAAAAAAGAGAAGCGAATAAAACAAAGTGTCTTCTTCATCTTCTTCTACCTTCCAAGTATTAATTGATCATAAAATTATCTATATTGCCATTGAGAAGCTGTTTCACCAAACACTTTCTAAAACTCTTTATGAAACTTTTTCAGTTCCACTGTTGTTTCATCAGAGCAGCCACATCCGTAGTCATTTCAGCCACCACCACAGTCATGTGAACATAGCTCTTAGGAAAATAAGAAAAGTCAGCAGCAAAACAAAATGATCATACTTCTTTGGGATGGACACAATTGGCCATCTAAAAGCAAGATTGTCAAACGCTGAGATTCTCTTCCTGCAGACAGTTAAAAACTGATTTCTCTGGACATCTGACTCCACCAAAAATGACCTTAGACCACCCCCACCGGTGACGCTGGCGTTTTTTTCCTTGCAGCGGGCGACGCCATCGGCCCCTGGAAAATGGCGTCGGCCGCGGATTCCTTCAGATCCAGAGGGATCGAGGAGGCTCCGCGAGGGCCCACCACGTGTCCCGATGCCGTAGCTCCCAACAACTTCGCGCCCTTGCCCCGCGTCGTCGTCGCGAGAGGGAGCTCCGCCAACTGCACCTCGTCGCTGTCGTCGCGAGCCGGGAGCAGGCGGAGCTGATCCAGAGGAGCTCTGCCTTGCTCGCCGCACCACCTCGCCGTCGCCGTCGGGAGAGGGAGCTCCGCCGCCAGGGAGCTCCTCTGCCACGAGTCCCCAGCTCTGCGGCGGAGAGGGAGCTTCGCCACCAGACTCCCCTGCTTGTCCAGCGAGGGAGGGAGGGCCGCCGGGGAAGATGGCCGCGCTGGGAAGATGACCGCACCTCCTCCGCATCGTCTTCATCGGTCTCACCGCCTGTCGTCGCCGTCCGTATACTCCGGCGCATGTTTCTTCTCCCGTCGCCTCAGCAGCTCGCGCTGGATCTGACCACCGCGCTCCCTCGCTCCTCCCGGACGGCCGCCGCCGCAGCCCCCGTTCCGCCGCCGCCGACCCCGCTCCTCGCCACTTCCTGTCGCCTCTGCTCTGCCGTCGTGCTCGATGGCGCGGGCGCTGCCTGGATCCGCCTACCGACGCGGCCGAAGGAGAGGTTGAGGATGCCGATGCGCCGGGTGGGAGGGGCTGCTCTACCACCACCGCTGCCGAGGAAGACGCCTGTCGCCCAGAGAGAGGTCCGCCTACGGCTACGTAGGATCTAGTCACATAAAAGGGGGTTGAATATGGGACTTGTTTTCAAGATCTAAAGGAAAAACAAAAACCTTAACCTATCAACTAGTGTTGCCCATACTAAAAAGGTTCTTCTCTACTTCTAGAGCACACTAACACAAGTTTCTTTAGCAAATAACACACTAGGAGGCAATATGACAACCTAGGCAAGATATGAAGTACACAAGCGAAACAAGCTAGAACAAAGACAGAGAAACTTGAGAGCGGAATTGAAATGCTGAAAGTAAGTGCTAGAAGTAAATAAGATGGACAAGAGGCGATCGGATTTTTTCCCGTGGTATCGAGAAGTTGACGCTTCCCCCTAGTCCACGTTGGAGCACTCACTTAGAGTATCGCTCCCCCTTGAGTCACTAAGACACAATCGCTCACTAAGAGTACCCGTTCTCCATCTCCGAACAAGTGGGTCTCGAATCGTGTACACCAAGCTTGTCTTGAGGCTCCCACAATCTCCAAGAGCTCACCAAGAACCCCCAAGTCACCTAGACCGTCTAGGAGCCGTCAAACTCCAAGAGTAACAAGCCCGCAAACCTTCACTTGACCCGAGCACTCAGCTAAGCCATGGATGCACCTTGAAACTCTTGCTCACAAAGAAAGAACACCTCAATGACGAGGAAGAGAAATCCCAATAAGCAAGAACACACTCTCCTTCTCTCCTAGGCTGCAGAGAGACCTTCGAGTGGCAAAGGCGGCTCTAGAGAGGCGGGGGGGCTTATATATAGGCCTAGCAAAGGTGGCTAGCCGTTGGAAAAGTCCCCTGAAAAAGTTGTACCGTCGGATGAACCGATGGTGCCCCCTGCAAAGCGTCGGATCATCCGGTCACTCACAGCGCCCAATATAGCCGTTGAACCTTGAAACCCAGACAATACACCGACGCTATACACCGACGCCCCGTCGGATCATCCGGTGCTGAAGGCACCCCGCTCGGGGCGGTACTGTATGATTTGAAACAAACCGTCGGATGAACCGCTGTGAGCACTAACCAAGCGTCGGATCATCCGGTGCTGAAGCAGAATTCTTGGCGCGTCTCTGTTGAATTTAAATGCAACCGTCGGATGAACCGATGGTCAAGGCGTCGGATCGTCCGATGCTTGAGCCCGGACCCTTAACCGAACCGTAGCCAAACCCTAAGGCGTCGGATGAACCGATGCCTATACCGTCGGTTCATGCGAAGGTCCATTTTGAACCGATTGGCTACGAGAACTCATCCGCGCGTGTTAAATATAGGATGTCGGATCATCCGACGCTATGAAGTTGATTTCAACTCATCCAATTCAACGCCTTTGAGTTTTCCGTCGATTCTTTTGCTTCAACCTTGCTTCCATGAACTCTCTGAGCTAGATAGGATCCAAGGAACATGAGTGTGCATAAATTATGGCTTTCGAGTGCATGGTCAAGCTACTAGTGTACGAACCCCTCTTAATAGTACGGTCGAAACTACAAACTAGTAATCCAAGTGTCCTTCATCTCCTTTGCGACACTTGGAACTAACAAAGTCCTTAGCCTTGCGAGTCTTCGACCGCATTGAGCCCATTAATTCAAATTGAGGGGTCTCATTCCGTTCAATACTCGTGACAATAACCCAAATAGAAATCGCTTCAAAACAAAGGTTAGTCACAAGCATATGGTTGTCATTTATCACCGAAACGCACCCTTACCAAAGGTGCGAAAGGGCCTAGATCGCTACAAGCTCCCCGTTGCGGCTGGAGTTCCACTGTCGCCGGCCTTGTTCGGTCCGCCTCGCGTGCCGTCCGGACTCTGCTCCGCCCGCCGTCCGTCGACTTGCTGCTGCTGCTCCTCTGTGTCTGTAGGGGCGAGCTCCACCGCCGGAGAGAGGGGGGCCGGCGCCCAGCGGCGAAGGCAACGAGAAGGGCGGGAGAAGACTGGAGGGGATAAAAAAAGGAGTGGGGTGGGTGGTGTTTATTTAATGCTGACATGTGGACCTTAATGTTGGTTGTTGGTATGAAGGAGAGTTATAAAGGAAGATTGATGCTGGAGAATTGAAGATAAAGGAAAGACTCTTGCTGATTAGGATGAAATATTCTATTTTGAAGGAGGAAATGAAGGATGACGAGTGTGGATGGTCTTATTGGAAAAAGACTAGCCGTAGTACTTCATGAAAGCTTTAGCTCGATGTCAAACCTCTGTTGCTTCTGCCCTGATTGCGGAAGCGGAAGCACTAAGAGATGGAGTTCGTCTAAATCCCACAAGGCACTCTCCAAGGAGTCGTAGCGGAAACAGACTCTCGGGGAACTGGTCTCCCTTTGGTGATCAAGAAAGGAGGGCGTTCAGAGATCACAGCAATCCTGCAGGACATCCAGGAACCTTCGGCGCCCTTCTGTGCCTTCGTAGTCACTCGCGTCCGTAGGACGGCCAACGCAGCTGTTCATGTGTGCGCTAGAAACACTCCTTCCTCTAGCTTAACTGATGTTTGGGTGCTTCAACCCCTAGCTTCTTGGCTTCTTGCAGGAAACCCTGCTAATTGATTGTAACACTGAGTTTTGATCATTGAAATGAAGCTCGGTTCCCAACAAAAAGGGAGGCTAATAGAAAAGGTGAAAACAAAGGATTACGATCAGACGCGACTTGTCGAGGGCAAAGGAGCCCCTACCGACACTAGGGCCCCACACGCAGCGGCACATGACGTCTCGAGAAACTCCACGAGGCACACCCGTGTCCGCTGATCGCTGAGGCTTGAGCTTGAGAGCGAGCCAGCCCAGCACTCCACAACTGGTCCGCCGAGGCAAGCGATCCGCAAGCTGCACGCCCACCATCCACGCTGCAAGGCACCATGCTGTTCGTCAGCGTCACGCTTCCCAACAACCCCAGAGGCCAGAACCTGCCGCCACTTCTTCTCCACGAGGAAGCAAAGCACAGACCACCACAGCGCTCGAGCCGCAACCCTGAAGCTCCACGCTCCAACGCCGCCACACGCGATCGACCACCGCTTCTCCCTCTCCGAGCGCCCGCATGGCGATGTCCCGCGCCGCCGCCGCGATCGGGCGGCACCGCCGGCGGGGACAGGCGGCGGCGGCGATGACGAGGAGGGCGATGGCGTCGTGGTTCGGGCACGTGGAGCCCGCAGCCAAGGACCCCATCCTCGGCGTCACTGAGGCCTTCCTCGCCGACCCTTCCCCGGACAAAGTGAACGTCGGCGTCGTACGTGCCTCTCTCCCTCGCTTACTCTGCTGTCTCCTCTGTGCTTGCTGCTGTTGCCATGACACCTCGAGGTCGCCGCAGGGCGCGTACCGGGACGAAACGGCCGGCCGGTGGTGCTGGAGTGCGTGCGCGAGGCGGAGCGGCGCATCGCCGGGAGCATGAACATGTGAGATCACGTCAGCCTTGCCCCAAGCTTTTCCTCCCCCGCCCCCGCTCTGCTCTCCCTTTTAATTCAATGAGCTTGTGCCGTTACTCCAACTCCTGCAGGAGTACTGCCAAGTCCATATCATGCGTCCATTTACCTTTTATTGTTGGACGTCAATGGATTTTTTTTTTTTTTACAATCGGAGTATGTGTCAACTTCAGTCTTAAAATTGGGCAAGACAGCTTACTCCACTCAATTCTTAGGGTCACTGTCTCATTTGCCAGTGTTCTCAAGGGGGGACTGGCCACTGAGCACTTAAAATTGAAAAAGACTTCTAGTGTGGCATGTGGGGTTATAAAAACTATATCATGATATCTGATCATGGCATATAGAGTGCATGGATGCACCTATTCTATCAGCACTTTTATACACATGAACATGAGCACTCTTGCATAGTTTGATGATTTGGCTCACTTAATCTACCAAACAGGGTCATTTACAAAAAAAAACCCTACCAAACAGGGTTCCTTTGTTCTCCTGCTTTTCTGTTGGTTACTTTGTGGCGAATTATGTGTAAATTACACCTACTGATTTGGGGTGTCCCAATCGGATTTCATGGGCACATGTAAAGTTTCGCAACAAGTTTGATACAATTAGTGACAATTTTATTTTTTGTCTGCACACAATTTTGCGTTCTGTCCTGTAAGAATAGACTCCTGACTCCTGCGTGTTGTAGGTGATAAAGTTAAAAATGCAGTATATAATTCTTCCAATCCTGAACCTGAATAACTCACTAGGTTCAAAATTCCAAGTTTCATGTATGTCCATAGGACAATGACATCTTATCATTTGGATGATAAAAATAGGGAGTACCTACCTATGGGAGGATGTGTGAAGATGATTGACGAATCGCTGAAGCTGGCATATGGGGAGGATTCAGAGTTCATCAAGGACAAGAGAATTGCAGCAGTTCAAGCTCTATCAGGGACTGGGGCATGTCGTCTCTTCGCAGATTTCCAGAAGCGTTTCTTTCCTGATACATAGATTTACATACCGACACAAACGTGGGCCAAGTGAGTTTTAATACCACTACTAAATGCACCACTTTCATTCATGATGTTGCACCCCAAAAAAATTTATGCATAGTCTCTCTTTTTTTTATGCGCAATTGGCTGTAGTATTCTTATTCAGAAAATGGTTCAATTTTCCAGTAAATAGCTGTTCTTCCAGTATGCACCCTCCGAAAATATATAACCTCGTGTACTCTTTGTAAAAAAAAAAACCTCATGTACTTTCTCAGCCATCACAATATTTGGAGGGATGCCCATGTACCACAAAGAACATTTGCCTATTACCATCCAGAGTCAAGAGGACTTGACTTTTCAGGCCTAATGGATGATATAAAGGTAATTCTGTCTGGTTATCCTCACAAGACAAATAATGTCAGTTCATGAATTTAATCCATCTTCATATAGCCAAATGTCAATCCTTCTTGAATTCAGAATTATATAACAATTTTCAACGGTGTTGACACAATTCCATTTCTGATCCCCCATTTTACTGAAGACTAATGTCTTGTTGACAGTTTGCCTTGGACTAATTTCAATTTGTGTTCTTCTTTGGAATCCCAGAATGCCCCAGATGGTTCATTCTTTTTGCTTCATGCTTGTGCTCATAATCCCACTGGTGTTGATCCTTCGGAGGAACAATGGAGAGAGATATCTCAACAGTTCAAGGTACAGAAAAGGGTAAAAAGGACAGTGGTTTTCCCCTATATTGTGTTTGCTTAGGTCAGATCCTATACTTTCAGGTGAAGAGACATTTTCCATTCTTTGACATGGCATATCAAGGATTTGCTAGTGGTGACCCAGAAAGAGATGCGAAGGCAATTGACATATTTCTTGAAGATGGACACCAAATTGGATGTGCGCAGTCATATGCCCAAAACATGGGACTTTAAGGACAAAGAGCAGGATGCCTTAGATACTTTTTTTTTTTTGAAAATATGCCCTAGAGCCAACTGGATTTGATCAACTAGTGGGCTCGGATGGATTTGATCCATTATGGTGTACAAGTCCTAATAGGCCACAAATGTTATAAAGCCCATTAAAGTTGGAAGGGGTACATCATCTATTAGTCCCGTATTGCTAATGGACGATGGTGTGGGGGTTTTCCTCCCAATAAATATGGACCACACCCCTCCTGAAAAGACACAACTTTCTCAAGTAGCAGCCGCGCGCCGCCAACGCTCTCTCCTCGTCGCACTCGCGGACCTAGCAGTCCGGCGTGCGTCGCTTCCTTCTCCGTACGTGTGGATACCTTGGAGGTGCTTGCATCCGGAGCACTTGGATCGGACGAGCCGCACGTGCAAGTCAAGAAGGACGTGAGCAACCGCACCGCTCGCTACCCTCGACGCGTTCATCTACATCGAGACGGTTCCGCCGCATCCGCGCGTCTAGTGGTAATCCCGTGATCTATGACGAGCGGCGGTTCTCGTTTTGCGGGGAAAATTTTGTTTTGCGCTAGCGTAGCCACCCCGTATCCCTTCATTGGTACCGCAGCCGTAGTCGCTAAGTTTTAGATTCGGGATGTGTGCATATGGAGATATGCAGATGTAGATCAAAGTTTTGATCGGCTTCGTGTTCTTACGTGATGGTCGTGTAACGAATTACTCCTACCGGTCGGAATTCCGCCATCGGAGTTAAGTGATACACGTAAACCCGGTCGCAACGAGAAGGAGATCAATTGGATTAGTCGAATTGAAGCTAGGTCAAGTGCCGGCGCATGGGATGCGTGGTGGCGGCGGATTGGATCCGCTACGGCACGGGAAAACCGTAAAACATGCTTTGTTCGGTAAAACAGTCATAACTTTTCGTGGTTAACTCGGATGAAGACGTTTTCATACGAAAATTGATCTACGTAAAATTTTACACATGTGATAAACCAGCTTTGCCGGTCTCAAAAAATTAGTTTTGCCGAATTCGGCTTGCAAGATGGGTTTTCGGGCGTTTTAAGTTTGGACGTCGGAATTGCGATAATCTGTTTTGCATGTTTTGTGATCGGTATGGCCAATATGTGTATGTGATGCATGTGTGTATTTTTTCGTGACCTGCGTGTCACGCGTACGGCAATACGGTTGGAGCCACATGTATTGTCAAAATTAATGTAATGGTCTCGTGCACCAATTTGTGATGATCTAATACGCGATTGTGTAACTTTCATTACTAGCACGTGTTAGATAGTTCTTGGAGGACTCATCACATGGAGGATGGAACACACGGATCATGGAGATGGAGATCAACATGATGTACGGGTCAATGGAGATGGAGATCTCCATGTGACAATAGGCCATACCGTGTTACAACCGTGTGAATGTCGTTCTTATCGTTCTACTTTTACATGCGACAATGTTATTTTCTTGCATGTGATGTTACGAGTAGAACGATCCCTTTGGAATTTAAAGTTAACATGCCCTCCCGACACTTGCCACCGTCCCACGTCTCGTACAATTAATGGTGGGTCTATGAAATTAGGGTGCCACTAGTTTTCCTTGACTAGACGAGTTTGTATCGGATACTTACACGCATAAGTGTTGGTTTGCTTATCAAAGTCATCTTAACGGTTAAGGATTTTGGGGCATAAAGGTTGGGAGCCTAGACATAGAGATGTCACCTAACAACAGGAGTCATATGTGATATGATTAGCAAAGAGTTGCTTACCGATCTAACTTGTTTACTAGCGGTGACGCAAAAGCTCACTAGTAGACTTGTTAGTTGTGGATCCTGAATCACTAAGTATCAACGTGGGGATATTGATTTTAGTGGGAGTAAATTCTTTTATTTTACTCAGTCATGGATATTTTTTCTTAGTATTTTGTATTTATTATTTTGTTGTAGATGGCACCTAGTAAGGAATTTTCTTTGCATACGATCCTTGAGAAGGATAAGTTGAATGGAACGAACTATACGGATTGGATCCGTAACCTTAGAATTATTCTCAAGGCTGGAAAAAGAAAGAGGTTCTAGACACCCCTTTACCCGAGGAGCCTGATGAAAATGCAACACTCGCCGTAAAGAACGCTTACAAGAAGGCATGGGATGTCGATCTTGAAGTGGGCCGCCTTATGCTTGCGTGTATGGAACCTGACTTGCAAATGCAGTTTGAGTCCGTCCATGTGCACGATATGGTCGTGGCACTTAATGATATGTCCGCCACACGGGCTAGGACTGAAAGGTTCAATGTCTCTAAAGCCTTTGTGGAGTGCAAATTGGCAGAAGGCGCGCCAGTAGGACCACATGTAATCAAAATGGTTGGTTACGTCAAAGGTTGGAGAAGCTAGGCTTCCCACTGGGCAAGGAGTTGTCCACTGATTTCATTCTCACGTCTCTTTCGCCTAGCTATGGGAACTTCATCTCGAACTACCATATGCATGGGGCAGAGAAGGGCTTGAATGAACTGTGTGGTATGCTAAAGACAACAGAGAGTGGCATCAAGAAAGGCACTGGCAGCAGTCATGTGATGGCGATCGAAAACAAGCCGACCTTTAAAAGGAAGGGCAATTCTTGGAAGAAGAAAGGCAAGGCCAAGCATAAGATCCCCATGCCAAACCAGGCGCCCAAGGCTAGTCCAAATGCCAATGCCGAATGTTTTCATTGTAAGGAAATTGGTCATTAGAAAAGAAACCGCAAGTCCGTACCTAGCTTCTTTGAAGAACAAGGGAAGTAAGGGTACTTCTACTTCGTGGTACACTTCATGTTTATGTTACGGATCATATTTTCCTCGCCGATACTTGTCATTAATTCTTGGGTATTTGATACCAGATCGGTTGCTCACATTTGCAATTCGACACAGGGAATGATAAGAAGTAGAAGCGTTGAAAAAGGAGAAGTGGATTTCCGCGTGGGCAATAATGCAAGAGTTGCTGCGTTGACCGTCGGGACGATTCAACCCCACCTCCCGTCAGGATTTATTATGGAGTTGAATAATTGTTATTTTGTTCCTAGTTTGAGTCGAAACATTTTATCCCCTTCATGTTTGATGAAGGATGGTTATTCATTTGCGAGTGAAAACAATGGTTGTGTGATCTCTAAGGATAATATGTTTGTGGCTTGTGCATCCATTGTGAATGGCTTATTTGTTTTAAATCTTGATGATTCACCTATCTGTAACATAAGTGCTAAAAGGTCTCGACCTAATGATTTAAGTCATACCTGCATATGGCATTGTCGTTTGGGTCACATCAGTGAAAAGCGCATGAAGAAGCTCCGTAACAATGGACTTTTTAACTCGTTTGATTTTGAATCCTACGAGACATGTGAAGCTTGTTTGCTAGGCAAGATGACCAAGATGCCTTTCTCAGATTTTCCTGAGAGAGCCTCAGACTTACTGGAACTCATACATACGGATGTGTGCGGACCAATGAGTACGACAGCTAGAGGTGGATACCAATACTTCATAACGTTCACTGATGATTTAAGTAGATATGGTTATGTCTATTTAATGAAGCATAAGTCTGAAACTTTTGAAAAGTTCAAAGAATTTCAGAGTGAAGTAGAAAATGAACGTGGCAAGAAAATCAAGACCTTGCGATCTGATCATGGAGGTGAGTATTTGAGCCATGAGTTTAGCAGTCATCTAAAGAGTTGCGGAATTGTTCCACAACTTACGCCACCTGGAACACCTCAAAGAAACGGTGTATCCGAGTGACATAATCGAACCTTGTTGGACATGGTCCGATCAATGATGAGCCAGTCGGATGTACCATTATCATTTTGGGGTTATGCTCTAGAAACCGCAGCTTTCACTTTAAATAGAGTACCTTCTAAGTCCGTAGTTAAGACACCATATGAGATGTGGACTGGTAAGACTCTCAGTTTGTCTTTCCTATAAAAATTGGGGTTGTGAGGTTTATGTGAAGAAACTTCAATCAGATAAATTAACACCTAAATCGGACAAGTGCATATTCGTGGGATATCCAATGGAAACCTTGGGATATTATTTCTACAACCGGTCAGAAGGCAAAGTGTTTGTCGTTCGGAACGGTGTTTTCTTAGAGAAAGAGTTTCTTAAAAGAGAAAAATGTAGACAGAAGGTGTATCTTGAAGAAGTTCAAGATGAGCCGCTTGGGCAAGATTTCACAAGTGATGCTAATGTAGTTGAACGAGTTGAGATGCCCGTGGAAAGAGAAGCACCACCACAACCACGAAGGTCTGAAAGGGCACGTCGCGCAACTGATAAGCTCAATCTCATGATCGCGGGAGAGCACGACATATTGTTGTTAGACAATGATGAACCTATGACATATGCGGAAGCAATGATGGACCCAGATTCCGAGAAATGGCAAAGTGCCATGAGATTCGAAATAGATTCCATGGATGACAATCAAGTTTGGAACTTGGATGACCCGCCGATGGTGTTAAACCCATAGAGTGCAAATGGATCTATAAGAAAAAGAGGGACATGGATGGAAATGTCCATAAAGCTCTACTTGTTGCAAAAGGTTTTCGACAAGTTCAAGGAGTTGACTACGACGAGACATTCTCACCCGTAACGATGCTTAAATCTATTCGGATCATTCTAGCTATAGCTGCATATTTCGATTATGAGATATGACAGATGGATGTCAAAACAGCTTTCCTAAATGGAAATCTGACTGAGGATGTGTATATGACACAACCCGAGGGATTTGTTGATCCAACCAATGCTGGAAAGGTGTGCAAACTTCAAAAATCTATTTATGGATTAAAGCAAACATCTCGGAGTTGGAACCTTCGCTTTGATGAAGTGGTCAAAGGGTTTGGCTTCATTCAGAGTGAGCAAGAGCCTTGTGTTTACAAGAAGGCAAGTGGGAGCTCTGTAGTATTTCTAATCTTATATGTGGATGACATATTACTGATTGGAAATGACATTCCTATGCTTGAGGCCGCTAAGACCTCATTAAAAATAGTTTTTCAATGAAGGACTTAGGTGAGGCGGCATACATTTTGGGCATCAAAATCTATAGAGATAGATCAAAAAGGCTTATAGGATTAAGCCAAGACACTTACATTGATAAAGTGTTGAAAAGGTTCAACATGGAAGAGGCGAAGAAAGGGTTCTTGCCTATGTCACATGGCATACATCTTAGCAAGACTCAGTGTCCTTCGACAACTGATGAGCGGGAACACATGAGTAGAATACCGTATGCTTCGGCCCTCGGATCTATTATGTATGCAATGATATGTACACATCCATATATTTCGTATGCACACGGTGTTACAAGCGGATACCAATCCGATCCGGGTGAGGGTCACCGGACGGCGGTTAAAAATGTTTTTAAGTACTTAAGAAGGACTAAAGGCATGTTCCTAGTCTATGGTGGTGAGGAGGAGCTCGTTGTAACGGGTTACACCGATGCTAGTTTCCAAACTGATCAAGACGATTCAAAGTCGCAATCAGGATAAATATTTACGATAAACGGTGGAGCTGTGAGCTGGAAGAGTTCCAAGCGAGACAACGATGGTCGATTCTACAACGAAGCCGAGTACATCGCGGCTTTGGAAGCTGCAAAGGAGGGTGTTTGGATAAGGAAGTTCCTTTCTGAACTTGGTGTGTTTCCGAGTGTCTCTAGCCCATTGGATCTTTATTGTGACAACAATAGGGCTATCGCACAAGCAAAGGAGCCAAGGAACCACCAAAAGAATAAACATGTACTGCAGAAATTTCATCTGATACGAGAGATCGTTAGACGAGGTGATATCAAGATATGCAAAGTACACACGGATTTGAATGTTGCAGATCCTTTGACAAAACCCCTTTCACAGCCTAAGCATGAGGCGCACATGAGAGCTATGGGTATTAGATATATTCTAGATTAGCTCAAGTGCAAGTGGAAGAATGTTAGAAATATGTCCTATAAGGAATCATAGAGATGATTATATTTCATTATATCCATGTCACTTGGTTCTTTTATTGAATATCCATGAAAGGCGACTTGTATTTGATTGGCAATTATGTGAATTGTTTGTGAAACTCTTTTACTTGTATGGTTATTCAAAAGTTGTCCCTAGTATGAGTTAATGACTAGCACATGAATTAGTTGATGACTATGTTTCACAAGTCATGAACATGGAGATGTATAACTAATAATGTGGGCACATGCATGACATGGGGCTGGACTGACCCAATTTGAGACTTTGTTCTCTGTTTACACAACGTATACGCTATGTCCTTAGACTTGAGATTGTCGCATGTACTCAAGATGTGAATTGATCTACTTAGGGGCCATCAACCGCTACTCCGTAACTGGGTAGTCATAAAGATGGCTTTCGGGTTTGTCAGGAAGCATGCTGTGAGGCATGGTCAATCAAGATAGAATTTTCCTCTCTACTTGAGAGAGATATCTCTGGGCCCCTCGAGTGATCGGATCAAGAAATGCATGGCCATGCTGGGTTAAGGGTTAACCCCCTTTTGATGATCCGAATCACAGTGTCGAGAAAGAGAAGTCAGCTTGGAGCTAGACCAAATATCGTGAGGCAAAGGGAATAGCATGTATGAAATGATGTGATGGTTTGTCTGATAAGATCTTTACGTATACATAGGAGTTGACACGTCTTGCTAGAGGCCGCTATCAACTATTTATCGAGTAATGTACTCGGGTCAAGTCTATGTGTACGTGAATTTATAGGGTCACACACTTAAGGGGTTGGAAGCCGAATGAGGATGAATATACTTGCATAGTTGACTCTAGTGCAAGTGGGAGACTGTTGGAAATATGCCCTAGAGCCAACTGGATTTGATCCACTAGTGGGCTCAGATGGATTTGATCCATTATGGTGTAAAAGTCCTAATGGGCCACAAATGTTGTAAAGCCCATTAGCATTGGAAGGGGTACACCATCTATTAGTCCCGTATTGCTAATGGACGATGGTGTGGGGGGTTTTCCTCCCAATAAATATGGACCATACCCTTCCTAAAAAGACACAACTTTCTCAAGTAGCAGTCGCGCTGCCAACACTCTCTCCTCGTCGCACTCGCGGACCTAGCAGTCCAGCGTGCGTCGCTTCCTTCTCCGTACGTGTGGATACCTTGGAGGTGTTGCATCTGGAGCACTTGGATCGGACGAGCCGCACGTGCAAGTCAAGAAGGACGTGAGCAACTGCACTGCCTGCTACCCTCGACGCGTTCGTCTACATCGAGACGGTTCCGCTGCATCTGCGCGTCTAGTGGTAATCCCGTGATCTATGGCAGCAGCAGTTCCTGTTTTGTGGGGAAAATTTTGTTTTGCGCTAGCGTAGCCACCCCGTATCCCTTCATTTTTGTCATGTTTGTTTTCCTTTTAGTTCTGCTCTTACTGTTTCTTTTTACTCTTCAACTTTCTTCAACTACTTGTCTGTCTATTAAATTTGTGATGATGCCTTATATACTTCTTTAAGTAAGATATATTATTAAAAATCCAATATTAGTTTTTCAAAAAAATCCAATATTAGTTGCTGCATCTGTAAAGATATTAATGAAAGCTAGTATAGACGTTTTCTCTATGCCTTTCATTGAATCAAATAAATGTAAGTGACTTATAACTCTTCATCATTTTCTTTGGTCATGCCCATCTCTTCTACTGAGGGCCCTGAACATTCCTCCTTAATTAAACCATTTGAACAATTCTACAGTATTCTGTGTGATGATGAAGTACAAGCAGTTGCTGTTAAGAGCCAATTGCAACAACTTGCCTGACCTATGTACAGCAACCCACCACTTCATGGTGCACTAATTGTTTCAACTATCCTGTCTGATCCAGAATCGAAAACTTTATGGCTAAAAGAGGTCAAGGTAAAAGTACCGTCCCTTCTCTTTATGGTTAAAGTACAGAAAATCCATAATCCTTTGGATAATTATGAAAAGTGAAAAGTGATGGGACTAATGAGGAACTATTTAACTATTGCTCAGGGTATGTCTGATCGCATCATTGGAATGCGGAAATCACTCAAGGAGAACCTTGAAAGCTTGGGTTCGCCATTGTCATGGGAACATGTCACTAATCAGGTAAATGCCCAATAAGACATTTCTAAACACTCCTATTATTACTGAATATATGTCATTCTACAACCTAGTGTAATAAACAATACTTGTCTGAAACGACAATACACTTATTTATGTAAAGAAATTCCAAACCATATTATGCTCATTCAAAATCATCATTAGTTTAGCTATTGTCGTTGGGATGGTGTGCCCTTGCTTTAGTATTTTGTAGCAGTAAATGCTTTTAAATAGTCATCTAAAAACGATATAATGATATGTTTTAGAATAAAAGTTGTAACAAAGGTCTATGAGAATGTAATGAGCATATTTTAAGTGGACCAGTCACCTGTGAGACTCCAAGCTCCCACTCATACATGCTACTAGACTAGATGGTCGCTATTCCCCATCACCACGGACTTCAGATTTTAGATTATAATAAAACATGTAAGAATCTGTAAGATAAAAGGGTACTGGACACACCATTTATGTATGGTAGCTCTGGGAACATATACACCCATATGTCTGGAAAGAAAAAAAAATAGTATCGACACATAACTTCGTGTTCAAGATATTACAAATTAATTTGGGGTTCTTTTGTTTTATGCTAATTGCTATGTATGTGATGGTATCTAACTTAAAGCATGCTTCCCTGGGAGTTCTAGCATTTAACTTTGTTGGATGTTCTTGTCACGCATGATGTAAAAAAATAAAAAATGTTGCTTTTTTTCTGTTCACGGGTAGATTGGAATGTTCTGCTACAGTGGTATGACACCTGAACAAGTTGATCGATTGACAAGTGAATTCCATATCTACATGACTCACAATGGGAGGATAAGGTAGGGAAACATTTGACACTCTATTTTCTGACTCTGATTTCTTAACATGTTTCTCTGCAACCTCTGAATGACTTCAGCCTAAATTACTTATGTTTCCTTCTATAGCATGGCTGGTGTAACTACAGGAAATGTTGCCTATTTGGCCAATGCTATTCATGAGGTTACCAAGCCAAACTGAGGCCTTCCGCCACCTTCATGATAGGAAAAGGAATTGAGCCATTCTGATTGAATTTTTCGTTTTCTGATTACTGATGGCGATATTATCCAGTGTCCAAATTTTGATTTATTTTTTGAGAGTCGGAATAGAAACACTTCAACTGGAGAAACAGATGTTGTATTGCAGTTGCATCAAATATTCCAAACTTGACATTTGTTTGCAAAATCTGAATAAAAGTAAATGGGAAATAACTTTCAGACAACCACACAAGAGAGATCTGCCGAATTGAAAGGAAGCTGCATTTGTGCACCGCCTCATGCACTTTAACAGTTACCGAGTATTTCCGAATCATTGTTATGTGAGCCATTATCACCTATATCTTCTGGATAGCATTTAAATTTAACTAGCAAATATGTCCGTGCCTTGCACGGGAGGGGAAACCATTGCACAACCTACTACCTGATGACAGGGCCGGTCCTGTGTTTTCGGAGGCCCTGGGCAAATTAAAATCGCCCCCCCCCCCCCCCCCTTTTATGTAATACTCCAGTGTCAAGAATAGCTTATCGTATTTGTCAGAAGGTCCCATAGATGGCTTCATGTAAAGGAAGGAAAAGGTCAAAAACACTTTTAGATGCTGCGTTAAATGACCAAAGGGGTGAACATGCATAGCTGTTTGCTTGTTTTGTGGGACGATGATGCTGTTGTGCACATTGTAGCACTTGAGAACTGAGTTTATAACACACATCACTGCTACTTGTACACAGGTTAGGGGCCCTTTGATAATTTGATTTATAGTCTCTACATTAATTATTCTAAAATAGACTTCAAATTTGCGCACAAACCAATGTGAAATGCCATAATGTGGTTATAGCCGCGAGGATCACAACTGCAATACACGTGCTAGAGTCAAAGATCCATGTGGCCCGGAGCGGTGAAATCTAAATAAAAAGCACATAATTGGCATCGAGCATCGTGTTTGCTCTGAGATTGGCATTTCTTGTTTAGGTAAAACATGACCAATTTTTCAGATATTGCCTCATTGGATCAATCATCCATCATCACCAACTAATAATTATATTATATCTCAATCATGGGTAAATAATGTCGGCCCTGTTTAGTTCTCAAAAGTCTACTATTAACCCGTCATATTGAATCTACAAAGACTAATTATGAGTATTAAACATAGATTATTGACAAAACTCATTTCATTACTTGAGGCTCAAATCATGAAAAGAATCTAACGAGCCTTATTATGCTATGATTAGACAACGTCGTGCTACAGAAAACAATCTCTAATGATGTACTAATGAAAGAATAATGGATTTTTCTCATGATTTCACGTTCATCCATGTAATTAATATTATATTTAGTCTATGTTTAATACTCCCAACGGACCTTGTTTTACTTGCCCAAAAAAAATTGCCAAAACATTTTAGCAACTAAAGCCCAGTTTAATTCGTGAGGTGAAACTTTTTGTCCTCTTCCAAGGTCTATTAGGAGTATTGAACGCACATTAGTTACAAAAATAATTACACAAATGGACTGGAAATTGCGAGAAGAATCCATAAGTCTAACTAATCCGTCATTAGATATTGTTTACTGTAGCATGACGTTGTTTAATTATGTCATAATTAGTCTCGTTAGATTCATCTCGAAAATTAAGGCAGGGGTTGTGTATAAGTTTTGTCATTAATCTACATTTAATACTACTAATTAGTGTTCGGAGGTTGATGTGATGGATAGTTGGTGAAATTTTGGAACTAAACTAGGCCCACAAGACGATTTAGTCATATAAACGATTGAGAAATGAATCTCCATGTAGGAGGAAAGAACATAAATTTTCATACCATTGTGAACCCCTAACTCAGGATGGCTGCACTTCTCTGTCTGCCGACGGTCACGAGAAAACAGGAATATGCATAAAAAGTTTAGCTTCTTAATTCAGATCCAACACCTCTGCCTATCGTGCACCAGCACCATATGCATTGAGCGCTCAACAACTCTGAGATTGAGCACCCAGCCGTTGCCATTGTCATTCCCTAAGCAAGCGAGCCTGTAGGACCGGATTGGAGCAAGACCTACTGTTGACACCCAAAATTGGTAAGAGCCGACTCGGGCCAGACAGGCCGGTTAGTCCGGGTCCCAGGGGCGGTCTGACCGGGTGTCATGTAGTCGGTAAGGCGTCAGGCGGTCTAACCGCCCCCCGAGGGCGGTCTAACCGGGTCTCCCCGATTTCGGGTAGAGTTAGGAGTTTAGCTTGATTCCTAGATGTAAAGTGCTATTTGCAGGGCAAGACCTCCCACCCTATAAATATAAAGGGTCGTGGCCGATTGAGAGCGATCATCCAATCGTCATTATCAATTTTATCTTATTTTCTCCAAACTCTAGCTTTTACAACCTCCATTGCTCTCCTCCTTCGTCTCCACGGCGGTTGAGGAAGTTCTGAGTGGCCTGCTGATCTCAGGACAACCCTAGGCGCACTATTCCCGACGGGGTCCTCCGAGAGCAGCGAATCTAGGTTTTCGACATGCCTCCTGTCCAAGGCGGTTAGACCGCCCCCCATGCGGTTAGACCGGCCCGTGCTGGGAGGTTCGGTGAGGTGATTTCCGACGACCGCACGATCTAGCGCATTCGTGTGTTCAACCGAGAAAAGCATCAACACACTTTTGGCGACTCAGCTGGGGACAAGATCTGATTTCACAACCGATTTGTCGATTTTTGCATGGGATCACGCGACATTGATAAGAAAAACGTGATCATGGTGAATATCGAGGAACTCATTGAGGAAGACCAAAGGAAGTACACGGAGCTGCAAGAGTACATCAAGCAGCAACTTCTCTTTGGCGCCAAGAAGGATCGTTCAGGCAAGGTGACACTCAATCAAGATTTCGAGTTGCCGGCGATCAAGCTGAACAAGGACAAGGTTGAGGTAATACCCACTATAAGTGAAGCATCCCCTCCTGATCTAGTTATGCAATTATCTACTATTACTGATAGATTTGAACGTGCGTTTAACGATCAGAGTAGTTTGGTTGCTAGTGTTGTTACTCTCCTTGAAAAAATTGAGGGTAAGCGTGTTATTAATATATCTAATGACGGTATTCCTCAAGTAGATTCACAAGGGGTTCTGCATTCGACCACGTCGGCAGCACTGGAAGCTTCACCTGAAACTCCTCTGTATGGTATGCCGACGGGGTTTTATCCGGAACAAATGCCATTGCCTAAACCGACCCCGGTTAGACCGCCCCCTAGGCCGGTCTAACCGCCCCGTCTGGCCAGATGGTCGTGGTTCCGGATCAGCCGTTGCCTTTGTCAGTTGTGCCTAGTATATTGGTTCAGAGTCAAAACAATGCTTATGGTACTGTTCCACCAATGTATAGCACAATAGCTCACACATCACCACCTATCCCTAATGTTGCTCCATCTTATGGTGTGCCTAATGATGTGTTTACCGACTTGCATCGCATGCAAAATCCTAACCAACCCCCTGTGAGTAACTTAAGAACAGTTGCAATGCAATCTCAATTAGCTGCTAGGAGTGAATTGGCTCAATTTTAAGGAAGAGATAGCTAACATGATGAAAAATAAACTCGGTGTTGATATGGGTAATACTAGATTGTATCAAAAACCATATAAGGCTAATTTTGATTATGTGGCTTTTCTCCCCGGTTGGCGTATGCCTGATTTTGTTAAATTTAGTGGTGATGATAACCGTACAACCTGGGAACACATTAGTCAATATACTGCTCAACTAGGTGAAGCTGGTACCTTTAATTCTTTAAAAGTTCGCTTGTTTTCATTGTCTTTGACTGGTACCGCTTTTGCTTGGTTCTCTTCGTTAGCTGCCAACTCTATTGATTCTTGGGATCAACTGGAGCAAAAGTTTCATGATCACTTCTTTAGTGGGGCTACCAATTAAAATTGACAGATTTAACATCGGTTAGACAACGCAAAGAGGAATCAGTTTCTGATTACCTTAAGCGCTTTAAAGAAGTTAAAAACCATTGTTTTAATTTGTCTCTCACTGATTCTGACCTTACTGATCTTGCTGCTAGAGGTTTAAGACCTACTATTAGAGATAGATAAGAAGGTGTAGAATTTCATACGCTTGCTATTGTGCTTGTTAGAGGTATGGCACAAGAATTAAAACTGAATAAGGAAAAAGAACACTCTAAACCTCGTCGGTCTAATGTGCATGTGATTGAATATGATTCTGATAGTTCAGATGATGAGAATGAAGTGTATGTTGCTGAATTTGTGTGGCCATCAAAATCTAAAGCTAGTTCTTGTGCATCTCTTAAGTCGACTACTAAAGGTTGGCAAGAAGAATTAAAATTTAGTTTTGATGTTTCTAAATGTGATCGTATATTTGATGAATTACTTAATCTTGGAAACATTAAAATTTCACATTCTATACCTCCACTTGATGAAATTAAATGACGCGCATATTGTAAGTTTCATAATTCTTATTCTCATGCCACTAACGATTGCAATGTGTTTCATCGTCAGATTCAATCGGCCATTAATGAAGGTCATTTGATGCTTCATGAGATGCAAGTGGATAAGCAACCTTTTCCCATCAATACCATGGAGTTGCAGCAGCCCAAGGTCTTAGTTCGGTCGCATCAAACCGAAGCTACTAAGGGCAAGAATATGATGGTCGGGGAGGCTAAACCCGATTTGAGGGGAAAAGAGTTGACAAGAGAAGTGGCATATGAAAAGACCCCTGATGGCAGAGAAACTTTCAAGATTACTGTTAAAGCTTCTGGACATGGGGGCAAGGATTGTCCACGCCATCTAGTCAACAAGCAACCGAGCCTGTCCTGGACAGGGTGGTTAGACCAGGGGTACAGGGAGGTCAGACCGCCCCTGCACATGGCCGCCCAAAGATGCTTATCCGAAGTGGCCCGAGATAGGAAACTGGAAGCTCAACATGGCAAAGAATCAGGGAAGCCTTCCAAAGCGAAAAGTCACATTTGATATGCTTTTTGACAAGTATTCTAAACAAAAGGCCGTTACAAGTGATTGACCGGTAAAAAAAGGATGAGATCACGTCCACATCAAGAGAGGCCAGCATCACCTCCCAGGGCAGCCATCAGATTCAGACGTGAATCATCTCAGAGGCAAACATTACTCCAGATTGGGCTTCTAAAAGTTCAAATACGCTTCCCCCTATCTATGATGACAATGGAGTAATGTGGGTGTCGTATCAGCAATCCTTCCATCCTATATGGGGAGGACCAAGGAGATCAGCACGAGATCGAATTTCAAAACATGCACCAGATCACTGGGCTCCACGAAAAACTAGGCAGGGTCATCAGGCCGACTCGGTTAGACCGCCCCCTAGAGGCGGTCAGACCGCCCTACCCAGAAAGGAGCAACTTCGTCCAAAGAAGGTGTACAAGCCCAAGATCAGAGAGGAGGAAGTTCAGGAGATGGACATCGACCCAGAGAGGACTACTAGTCTTGACTTTATTCAGATTGGGACGATGAACGTTCCCATCGGGGGAAGTGGCAAAAGAACAGTTGTACCAAACAATCAGGTTGTGACACCAACTCAAAAGGGATATGTTGCTTCAAATGATCATGAGGCCAGCGGAAGCAAGTCTCGTCCAGAGTGCTTTTCCCAAGGTGGTGTCGTCTCGGTTTGATTCATACTCAAAGGCGGAAGCTTCAACGATTGAGGCTACATGAGAAAAGGGAGAAGGAACTGGAGAAGCAGAGGGATGAGGATTTCATCAACTATAGGCCCATGGTGCCACAGGGGAAGGAGTGGAGAGTCAAGACAGCGACCCAGACAGAGGGGGTCAAACCGCCAGAGGGGGCGGTTCAACCGACTGGGGCGGTTAGACTGGGGTCCTGGCGCTTAGACCGGGTTCTCCAGAAACACCGCTCGGTTTCACTTCTTCGATCCCCATGGCTTGTGATGACAAGGGTTCGTCTGTCCCTACTTCAGAGGACAACGAGGAGCTTGTGGACTACAATTCTTCTCCAGAGCGGATGAACCTTGAGATCAATGTGGTTCATTTATTTGTTGATGGTTCGGTGCCTACAGAGGAGGATTTCACTCATCTTGACTTTGGGCCTAAAGATGCTATATTTCAGAAGCCCAAAGGCACTGATAATCATCTGAAGGCTTTGTACATGAAGGGTCATAACAATGGAAGCCTATCTCTTGGATGCTAGTGGATGGAGGTGCAATTGTCAACCTGATGCCGTATTCTCTATTCAAGAAGCTTGGAGGTTCAGATGAGGAGCTGATCAAGACCAACATGACTGTCAGTGAGGTTGGAGGAGGCGAACCAATGTAAGCTAAAGGTGTGGTCTCCATGGAGCTCACTATTGGAAGCAAGACGCTCGCCACGGCTTTCTTCGTCGCTGAGACACAAGGTAACTTCAGTCTTATCCTTCGTCGTGATTGGATTCATGCAAATAAATGTGTCCCTTCTACTTTGCACCAACTGTTAATACAATGGGTAGATGATGAGGTAGAAGTAGTGCATGGTGATAATTCTGCTTGTGTAGCTGTAGCCGATAGTCATTCTATAGGTGTGCATGATGATGTAAAATGTCTATCTGGTTTAGATTTATCTAATTATGAGTTTGTAAGTTGTTCCAACAATGGTTTCATTCCTGCTGTCATAAAGCCGTTTGATAATCGGCTAAATCACTTCATGTGACTCAATGAGTTCAACAAAAGAGTGGTTGCAGCAGAGAATTGATCACTATTGGGTGCATAAGATCGATACGTGTGAAGCCATTGAGGATCTCGATGTTTTGGGCAAGTTAGGACAAGGGTTTACGTTCGCCACGACTTTCTTCGTCGCTGAGACACAAGGTAACTTCAGTCTTATCCTTGGTCGTGATTGGATTCATGCAAATAAATGTGTTCCTTCTACTTTGCACCAAATGTTAATACAATGGGTAGATGATGAGGTAGAAGTAGTGCATGGTGATAATTCTGCTTGTGTAGCTGTAGCCGATAGTCATTCTATAGGTGTGCATGATGATATAAAATGTCTATCTGTATTATATTTATCTAATTATGAGTTTGTAAGTTGTTCCAACAATGGTTTCATTCCTGCTGTCATAAAGCCATTTGATAATCGGCTAAATCACTTCATGTGACTCAATGAGTTCAACAAAAGAGTGGTTGCAGCAGAGAATTGATCACTATCGGGCGCATAAGATCGATATGTGTGAAGCCATTGAGGATCTCAATGTTTTGGGCAAGTTAGGACAAGGGTTTACGTTGGCTGATACTCTTAAGGAGGTAGATATTGGTGATGGCACTATACCTAGGCCGACATTTGTAAACAAGAATCTTTATCCTATATGAAACGACCCGGATTTCCGCGAACGGAACCCCGAATCTTAGCACCTCGGTGGTAGTCCCGGGAGGGCTACCACGTGCAATCCCCGTCTCGGCGATTCCAAAATCCATACGAAGGATAAAAACGGTAAAGTAGAGTACAACATTTATTTTATTACATTAATCGAGTACATCTCTTCGGCACATGCGGGTACAAGTCCATCGGGACTAAATCAAACATAAATAAAACGTCTAGTAGCGGCTCCATGAAAGCGCGGGAAACTCCATATCCGCGGGCGGCTCAAGTGTAGGAAGAGCTCTAGTCCACCCAACCGTCGTTGTCGAAGTCGTAGTCCGGCTGCGTCGAGTCACCGGGGTCTACCCGATAAGCGGGTAGGTCATGTCGACTTCCCAACAAAGAGGCAAAAGCGGTGTATATTCTACTATGCATGAGATAACCCTATTCCGCCGTAGAAAGCTTAAGCAAAGCAACATTGCAACGTACAAGGTAAGCGAGAATAGCTAGGAGGTCCACACCTCGGGGGAAACTCCCGCTTCCGAGGTCCACACCTCAGGGGTCCACACCCCGCTCAAGGAATACCACACCAAAACACCGGATCTCAACCACGATCCAGAACCCAACTCTCATCTGCGACGTGGGGCCCTCCCCGCTCTTATCCCCACATCTCAACGGCCGAAGCCGGGCTCACACACTCGGGGGAGAGAAGAAGCACAAGGGAAGTGTATCTAGTCAGGTGAGAGATCGAAAGACTCGTCCATAACCGGTGGACACGGACTATAGCTATAGGTTTAACACTCGCGAGGTTGTACAACCGTACCCGCCCGAATAGGACCGGAACCGGCCGTCACCGGTGTCCGACCCTACCATACGGCCGAAGCCCAAGTAAGTGGATAGTACCCTTCGCATCTCCGAGCCCGGCCCGGCCTCCGCGGCGAGCTCATACTACCCGCGAGAGGTCCCTCGAAGCCGTGGAACCCTTCCCCGGCCTCGCCGGGCAAAGTCTACTAAGGAGGGAAAGACCACTCCCGACACGATCACACCGATCCTCTCGCAGGAGGGGTGCTATCCACTACGAGTCTCACCCCGCACCCCCGCCCAATACAAGGCGGGCGGTCTGTACGAAAGTAGTCATCCGAAACAAGGTCAACTGACGATCGGTCCTTAAGGGGCCGAGAGCGAGCACTCAACATCTCCATCCCACACGACACGACCCTCGGGTAAGAGGCCAGATCGCATCTTCCCTCGGTAGGCGTTCACAAGTAACCAAGCGGCTCGCTCCCGCCAAAACACGGCAAGGAGATACACACCCAGAACGCACGCTAGAAACACACCGAGATACCCACATCTCAGTCCAAGCCCGCAGTTCCATCCATAGTCAAGCAACAAAAGTATGGATAGTTGACGTAAGGGACTAGCTAGGGGTCCGTAGCTAGTCCCGCGGTAGTAGAACAAGGAAACGGGATATAACAAAGCATCAAGGCATGGCTTATTAAACGGGTTATGCAATTCATCGGATCAATGCATTAAAGTAAAGCACTAGCGACTATTAAACATCATGGGATCTATATGGTTGGGAGTGACATGACACCTTCGTTGCCGTGGAAGCAAGCCGTCGTCCGGAGCGGTGTACTCGGGGTCCTCCACGTCCTCCCGGTCGAAGCTCGGGTCCGCGGCACGAGATTCGACGCGAAGATAAGATAACGGTGCACATCTAAGCAAGAACTCCAAATAAAAATCAATTTAGAAGATCCAAAAAGAACCCAAACTACCTACAATCAGCAAGGTTTCGCAAATACGGATTTATAGAAATTAGTTTTGTATTTTTCTGAGCTCCCTAGAATTTATTATGAATTTTTGAAGGTTAAAAACATTTTCTGGAATTTTAAACAGAAAAGAAAAGGGATTTTCGGAAAACAAGCTCGTGACGTCGGCATGACGTCGGCATGCTAGGGTTCGTGGGCCGATGTTGGGCCGAAAGGTTTATCGGGCCGAAAATGGCCCATTGGGCTCGGCCCAACCGGCCCGGATGGGAAAAGTTCCCTAAGCCTCCCCGAACTCACCGGTTGGAGCCACTCTCAACGCACCGGGCTTCCATAGCGGCCCGACGGGCCGGACGGCTCTTAAGGCCCGGCCCAACACCGGAGGCCCGGCGGCCTTTTACTCTACCGCGGCCGGGGAAGGATCCTTGCCCCTCCCTTAGGCGCTCGCCGCGCCGGGCGGCGCGCGGCCGGCACGCCGGCGTCGGCGGCGGTAGCGACCATGGCCCGCGCCGGGGCGCGCTCGGCCCGGGCAAGCCCCTTTCTCTCCCCCGCAAGGAAAACACATGGCCCGATGGCCTTCCCGCCGGGAAGGCGCCACGCGCGCGACGCGGCGCGCGGCGCTCCCGTGCGTTGGCCTCCACCGGTGGCGAGGCCGTGGCCATGGCGCGCGTGGGTGCGGCCGGCCGGCCCTCGCATTCACCGGCACACTGCTACAAAAGCCCACGGCACGAAGGCCGGTTCACGGCACGACGACGCAAACCACCGCGGCGGCTCGCCCGCAGACGGCGCGGCGTCGATGGGATCCCCCGCACACCGGCCGGCCGGCTCTCTCGCAAGCACCGGCAACGGCGGTTGGACGCGGCTCGGTCTTGGCGCCGGGGTGCGCCGGCTCCGCCACCGTGCTCTCCCCCGAGTCACGCACCGAGAATGGCACCACGGCCACGACATGGAACTTGAGGCGCGACGCGCGCGCTCGGCACGAGGGCTCGACGGCGCGGCGCGGGGACGTCCTCGTTTTCCCCAACAAGGCGCCCGAGCTCCCGGCCCTTGCGGGTTCGCCGGTGCGCGCGGCTTGGGGTAGCCACGCCCCCGGACCTCACCGGCGGGGCACGACACGACGTCGTCCATGGGGGAGACGGCGGCGCGCGCGCGCCCGGTCCTTGGCGGCTCGAAGGCACGCCCACGGGCGAACGAATACAAGTCCGGCGCAAAGGAGAAGAGAGAAGGCCACGGTGCTCGCGGCGGGTCGGCGGTGAAGACGTCGCGGGCACCGGCGTGGGTGGCGGCGCGGCGTCGGTGTTCACGGCGGCGCTCGCACTAGTCCGGCTCCTCCTCGGTCACGCACGCCTCCTCCCCCGTCCGGCTCCTCGCGACCTCGACCGGCCTCCGCCAAGAAACGCGCCGGCGGCGGCGCGGCGTCGGTCTCCCCCGCCTCTCCTCCTCCTCCCCAATTCTTCCCCTTTCTCTCCCCCCCCCCTACGGCGGAGCGGCTGCGGGAAGGGGCAAAACCCCAATGTGGGTTGGTGGCGGTTGTCCACCGGCGCTTGCCTTCCTCCCGCTTTTGAACCCACGGCGCCGCCAAGGCGGGGCGAAATCCCGGGGGCTGCCCCCGGCTAGGGACCGCCGGTGCCGTGGCGGCGCGCTCTCTCTCTCTCTCTCCGCGACCGTGGACCAAGGGGGCAAGGCGCGGGGCGAAGAGGCTTTTCCTCCCCCCGGCCCCGGCTCGGTTTGCGCGCGGACGCCCGGTCCCTCGGCGTGCGTGCCGGCCGGCGGCTCGGCCGCGCCCCGCGCCGCGCGAGCGGGTGCGACGGGACCGGCGGCGGCACGGTCGAGTGTCTTCGGGCCGGGTTAGCCGGGTAGGTGGAAAGGGACGGCTGACACGCGGGGTCCACTGGCCAGCGACTAAAGGAGAGGGTGAAGTGGTGCGGGTTACTGGGCCGGAAGAGGTTGCGGGTTGGGCCGCTGCAGAGCAAGGGAAAGGTGAAGACGGCCCAAAGCACTAGTTTGCCATTTTGCAATTTAAAGGATTATGCTTTGAACTAGGGTGTGAAATAGAGTTTGAATTTGTTTCCCACTCAAATTCAAACTACACACATTTGAACTCCAAATAAACCAGAGAAAAACCAACTCACATATTTTACCATATTTTAAATATATGTTTTATAAATGGGATAATTTGGTAGAGAATTTAGAGAAGGGCTAGCAATTTGGTTCAAAAATTGATAGCACTCAAATGCAAGCAAAAAGTTTTAATTTTTCGCAAAATTTACACACCTAAATTCTCGGGTTGTTACACTATATTTAAGCTTGAATTAATAAAGATATTAAAAGAGTACGTTGATTGCTTTGTGTAACGACCCGCCTCCCCGAGGCCGGGCCCGCCTACACATGGAAGCTCTCTAGGACCCCAAGAATATCCCCACAGACCAACACATGTCTTTCCTGCGCACTTTGTCCTCACTCATGCGCACCCGGGAAGGACTTCCCGATTGGTCACCCATCGCTCCAAGCCAAGCATGCTTAACTTTGGAGTTTTTAGTGATGCGCTTCCGGAAAAGAAGTTGCAACTTATTGGTATGAGTATCCTTATCAATCCTATTAAGCCTTGGGCTAGGATGTCACATACACCCCCCTTAGAAGATCGACGTCCTCATCAATCAACCCCAAGCCAGGAACGTCCTCTCTTGGCCACGTCCGTGGGTCCAGTGCCAGCGCATGTGCCATGCTGTGTTACCACTCAGGGCCCACACCAGCCATGCACACCATGCCTACGCAACTGCGACCACATGCGCCCGTGAAATGCCGGGATGTCACACTTTGCTTCGAATTACAATGAAATGCCTGGTTTAAGTCGTGATTTGGTAGAACATAAATTACCTATTAAACCTGGTTTTAAGCCTTATAAACAGCCTCGTAGGAATTTTAATCATGATATTTATGACCGAGTGAAAGAAGAAATCAATCGGTTGCTTGATGCTAAGTTTATTAGGCCTTGTCGATATGCTAATTGGATCTCTAATATTGTGCCTATTGAGAAAAAAGGAACAAAGAAACTTCGTGTTTGCATTGATTTTAGAGATCTTAATAAAGCAACTCCTAAAGATGAATATCCTATGCCTATAGCCGACTTTCTTGTTAATTCTCCATCTGGGCATAGAATATTTAGCTTTCTTGATGGTAATTCTGGTTACAATCAAATCTTTATAGCTGAAGAGGATATCTCCAAAACGGCTTTCATATGTCCAGGATTTGTGGGTTTGTTTGAGTGGATAGTCATGACTTTTGGTTTGAAAAATGCTGGTGCTACTTATCAAAGGGCTATGAACTTGTTTTTTCATGACTTGCTTGGTATTATCGTAGAAATCTATGTCGATGATATTGTTCTTAAATTGACTAGTCTAAATTCTCATTTAGCCGATTTAAGACTTGCATTTGAAAAGATGTGTCAGTATGGTTTAAAGATGAATCCACTCAAATGTGCTTTTGGAGTGTCGGCTGGCAAGTTTTTGGGTTTCATTATGCATGAGAAAGGTGTGGAGATTGATCCTAAAAAGATTGAGCCGGTTAAAAAAGTTCAAGGTCCTACTTTTAAAAAAGAGTTGCAGAGGTTCTTGGGCAAGGTTAATTACTTGAGGAGATTCATTTGTAACTTGTCTGGAAAAGTTGATGCTTTTACTCCTTTCCTTCGGTTGAAAAGTGGAGCTGAATTCACTTGGGGGGCAAAACAACAAGAGGCTTTTGATGAGATTAAGAGCTATTTGACGTCGCCGCCTGTTGTTCAAGCACCCAAGAGTGGTGTTCCATTTCGACTTTATGTTGCAGCAGAGCCAAGTGTGATTAGGGCTGTTTTGACTCAAGAGACCGATGGCAAGGAGTATGTTGTTGCTTATGACAGTAGAAGATTGCTGGATGCCGAAACAAGGTACACTTTTATTGAAAAGCTTTGTCTATCTTTATATTATGCTTGTACCAAGTTAAGGCATTGCTTATTGTCTAGTACTTGTTATGTTGCATGCCAAACCGACATAATTAAATACATGTTGCAAAAACCCATTCTTAGTGGTAGAGTCGGCAAGTGGGTTTATGCTCTTGTTGAGTATGATTTGCGTTGTGAACCTATTGGATCGATGAAAGGTCAAATAGTAGCTGAATTTATTGTTCAACATAGGATTGATAAGCAACTTGATTTAGATGTCGGTTACACAACTTTTACTCCATGGAAATTACATTTTGATGGATCGACTTGTAGAAGTGGTTGTGGTGTTGGCATTATTATTATGTCACCTAGTGGAGCTATTTTTGAAGCCCTTAGCCGGTTGGATCATAAATGTACTAATAATCAAATTGAGTATGAAGCTCTCTTATTTGGATTGCAAATATTACATGACATGGGAGTGAAACATGTAGAAGCTTATGGTGACTCTTTACTGGTGGTGCAGCAAGTATCTAAGGTATGTACGTGACAACCCGCCCAGGAAAATACCGTACTATCGCCTAAGACCGGTCCACTTTGGTCATTAAGCCATAGTAGAGTATCATCCTGTCGTTGGTTGCCGGGTTAACGCCCGGTAAATCACTTGGACATCGAACAGAGGATCGACACATGCATTAAAACTCACACGAAGGCGAGTCCGAGTACAACATGAATTAAACATTTTATTACAAACCATTGTTCATGACATGGAGTAAAGGTTCAGAGTTCAAAAATACAGCGGAAATAATTTAAACTAGCGCGCGGTGAACATCACAGGAGGCCATCCGTGATGTCCTTACTTGTCGTCACCCATCCGGTCAATCATACCTGCAACAACAGTTTTTAAAGCAAGGCTGAGTATACTAATACTCAGCAAGACTTAACCGTCGGGTGATGACTACATCACCAATCTCTAGACATGATAGGCTTTTGGCCGGTGGAGTTTCTTTTGCTTAAACAGCTGCTAAGAGTAGATCCTTACTTTCAAAATTTTAGCACAAGTTCTAGTTGATTACCATTTCTAAATGTGCCATCTAATCCAATCAAGAATTGGACAAGCAATTAATTCATACAACAATATTTCTCGAGTTCCATCATTATGGGATATCATGGCCAGTTGATTAAGCAGTCTCGGATAACGGTGAGAGGCCGACAATCGATTGATTTAAACCTTGCAAGGTAGACCCAAACACACGGTCGGCTGCCCCCGCGAGGACAACTCCCCAGGCCGTCCCCATAAATCTTCGGGTTGGGATCGAATCTTACAGTCCCTGGTGCAGGCTATCCGCATACCCCGCGAGATACCGGAGTCACCATACACCACCCTTCCCGGTAGCTAGCCGGTAAGGAGATTTCTCAAGAGTAGTAACGGTAGGATCCCGTGCCGCCTCATTAAGGTACTAGGCTTACCGGTCCCATTCCCGCATATGTTTAGTACGTTCAAAAGCTTAGCCCACATGCCCACTGGACCGGAGCCCAATCCCATGCTCTTACCACATGAGCAATCCATTTAAGGATATCTTATGATTCCTATCTAGGAACCTATTCTCGCGAGTGACGAACATCACTCGACTTCTACCGGTCCTATAGCATAGCGACTATCGACCTAGCATACTAGTGATAGAGCATAGGTACCTAGGGATCATGCATCTAGGGTTTCAAATCAATGCCCGAAACGTAAATGCACAATCATAACAAACATAATTGCATAATTTTTAAAGACGGGGTTAATGATCCGGGCTTGCCTTCGCCGGCAAGGTTGGCTTTGGGCCCTTCCGGACTTGGGTCCGGGTCTTGAGCTATGTCCACGCTTGGCGGCTCTTTGTCGGCACCTTCGTCTCCTCCTTCCGTACGAGCGTACATCTACGGCGGAAAGATCCACACGAAGATGCAAATGCAAGATTTATTTGATGATTTCTACTTTAATCACTCATGAACCATTTTGACAATCAAGGGGTGTATTTGTTGGGCACATTCACCTAGATAAGAATACATTCAACATACTCTTCCATAAAGGAACAAGTATGCAACTCTTTATTAATCATTCTTTTGATGGTGACTGTGTACATGTATATGTAAGTAATTTAATTTAAATTCACCAACCGTAGTGGGTAGGTATATTTAACCTTTTTAACATGACTTGCAACCATACTCAAGTTAACGTGGGTGGTTTGGTGATTTTTCTTTTTGGAAGGTTGTTGGTGGTACATGGGTTATTCTTTTATTGCACAATTGAATAAAGGTTTCTTTATACTTATCATTTCATTTGAAAGCTTTAATCCTTTTCTTTTCACAAGCAAGGATATGAATAATATTTTTATTCATGAATTAATTCTATATCAGCAATAAGAATTAATTATCTTTTAATTAAATTAGATAATATTTTCAAAATGGAAAAAAGAATTAAATAAGGGCTTTTCTTTATTTAATTTCCCTTTAATAGAAAAAAGGGCTTTTAAGCTCTTTATTAAGCAATTAAATTACCAAAAATTAAAGGAGTGTTTCTTAAGCCTATCAGCACCTATCTTGGTCCATTGGACCCACATGTAAGTGTTGGATGCTAGGAAATTAATTATCATGGAAAATAACAAAGGTTATCTAGTGATTCAATTTAAATGCATATAAAAATAATTAAGCATCAAAATGATCCAAACTTTCGTGTGGATGCTCTCTGGTCCTAAACAAGCTTAGAGAACCAACATGTTCACATGGAATCTCTCCTGAACTTGGTTTATTAATCTACAAAGGAAAACATGCATAAATCAAGAATAATTATTTCTGTTGATCCAAAAATCATGATTAATTCACAAGATGTGCATTTTGGTATTAAAAGACAGTGTTCACAAGTTGGGCTCAAGAACATGAATATATTTAACAAGAAACATCATTTATGCAGATCCGCCGTAAATAGAAAAACATTTTTATAAAAAGATGTACATTATAACTTTGTGCAATTTTTGGCATAGGAGCTAGTAATGACCTAACACACAACATATCCAAAAATTAGCTACAAAGGATTGATGTTTTTTGATATATTGCAGATCGAGGTTTTTCACATTTGTATTTTTCATGCAAAAACTAACGGAATTAGTTCGAGCCGGAATAACAAAAGTTGTGGGATATTTCACCACGAATCTAGAAAAATTGGTGTTACATTTTTCTGATTTTTCGTTGATTTTCTACGCAATTTACAAGAAACAACCAAAGCACTTTTACTATTTGAGTTACCCATTCGCGGTGAGGCCCCCGAAAAGAACCTTTCTTTTGCAATGTAGTCCCCGGGCAGCCGGCCCGGCGGCGGTCCGGCCAAATTCCGGCCAACCGCCGGCCGGGGCCGGCCGGGCACGGGCGGGGGAGGGGCCTTGGGGCCTAGGGGAGGTCGGTTTAGGTACTTGGCGGGCGGTGGCGGTTCCGGCGAGCGGCGCGCGCGGCCGGCCGGGGAGGGGCGGCCGTGGCTTCTCGCGTATGCCGGCAAGAATGGCTCGGGCGGTGGCTAAAGTTTGTCCGGCGAGTTGTGGAGGAGCTAAAGGAGGGCTCCGAGGCTTCAATTGGTAGTGGAGGCTAGTGGGGCGGCGGTGCACCCGTGGCCGGCCATGGCGGCGCGGTGGCGGCCGTGGGCGCGGCGCCGGCGCGGCTCGGTGCCCTGAACGGCGCGAGGGAGGGCGCAGGCGACCGAGGGCTTATAAGGCGCAGCGCTACAGCTAGGAGCGAGGAGGACAGGGGGGGATCGCGGCGGGCAGCTCGGGTACGGCGTCGGGCAGGGGAAATGTGGCGAGGACGTACGGGGCACGCGTTCCGGGGCACGGGCGGGCGTGCGGCGCGGGCTCCCGGGCGCCTCGGCGTGCGTGCCGCCTCGGGAAGGCGCCACGCCCGGGGAAGGCGTGCCTCGGGCGACGCACCGTCCCCGGGGGCGCGGGCGGCGGCGCGCGCGGGCGCTCTCGAGCGCGGGCGCGGGCGACGTCGCGGGGTGGCGTCGGCCGGGCCGGAAAATGTTTAGAGTGCCCCCGTTTGGACGGGTCAAACTCCAAAAAGTTGAATAACAGTGCACCAAACAATGAATAGGAAAGTTGTAGATCTAGCTACCCTCTACAACTTTCAAAAAGGCCATATAGTGTTTTTCTCAACGGATTTTGCAGGAACGTCGTGCCAACTTTGAATGCGGCTGTTCTAGAAAACGAAGTACTTGTCCATCGATCAAAATTTTCGCTAATTTCCACTCAAAATTTGAAATGCCAATCTACATGAAAGTTGTGTCCCTCAACAAGATGGACAACTTTCATAAAGGTAGATTTTGAAGTGTTTAGGTGAATTTTGGAGAACGCGGCAAAAGTTCCGGACGACATTCGCTGACGTCAATGGTCAAGCGGGTTTTGACCGTGTCTTTGACCAAGGGTCCACTACGGGTGTGTGTAGGCTTGGTCAAGGGGTTCATTGGGGTTCATTGGCGAGGTTTTCGGGTGATGACCCAGGTTGACCTAGGTTTGACTGGTTTGACCCGGCTGATCCGGTCATTAGCGTTAATGACGGTAATTAAAAACCTGGGGCGTCACAGCCTACCCCCCTTAAGAAGAATCTCGTCCCGAGATTCGAAATTACAAGGGGAGGTGAGAAATGATTCTGGGATAGAGGTGTTACCCATGAAATTCAGTTGGCTTTGCTCCACTTGAGGGCTTGGCTTGTTGTTGTTGATGGCAGATCCGGGGTTCTCGCTCCCCGCCGCCGGGGCTTCGCTATCCGGGGTTTGGGCACTTATTGGCAAAATGCCCGGCCGTCTACAATTGTAGCACAACCGGGGAGGAAGGTCTTTGAGTTTGGAGATCGGTTCTTGGGCTTCTCGGATAGGGCGGAGCCTCTTTCTCTCCTTTTTCTTTGCCCTCTTCGTGGTTCGCGAAGGTGTTGTACTAGCGGCGAGTTGAGTGGTCTTGTCAGGGTTACAGCTTCGTTTGCCTTCACACGGACAAGTCTCCGTACAGGTAATTTCCCACTCACTTACATCTATCTCAGATAGTACTCGTTTACTGCCTCTATTTGCCCTCTCTTCTGCCCTAAGATCCATTGGTAGTCGAGAAGGTGGTAATATTGAGTCGGAGGCTTGGGGTTGGTCTTGATTAACATACTCCTCCAACAGATTGAACAAACGGGCTTGTTCGACCATAGAAGCAGATAAAGACTGAGAGAGACTGTCTGCCAAACTATTCTGATATGGTTTCCCATAACGTCCTTCGATGATATCGTACACTATCTGGTTCAGCACTGAATTCTGCCCTTCTAATAGTTGAGTTATGCCGACAATGGCGTTTATGTCCCTTTGGGTGGGTACTTCGGGCGAACAAAGCTCGGAAGGTTGAACCTTCAGTTGCGACGGCGGCATTCGCGGCAGTTGCTGAGCCATCTGTTGCTGTGTTTGCAGGAGTTGACGCAATACCTCGGTATGTGCTGCTACGAAAGCTTCGGTCAACATCGTGGCGGTGGTAGCGCAAGATCACCACTACCTGATGCATCAAAACCATAGGGGTTATTCCATGCCGGTCGGATATCTGAAAATTTAAGTCCCTAATTAGCACATGCTCGGAATCTCATCCATAAGCTTATATTTCGAACATATTCTACGAGACTCGTTCATGGTAAGCAATGCAAACCGGACATCCAAAACATCAACGGGTAAAGCTTTGTCTACACACATCTCATGATCGGGATTGTAGCTGGAACAAAAAGGTACAAGGTGTGTCCTCCTACTACCTCATCGTCGTTCATGAGGAAGCGGTCGATGAATGTGCACATGCACAGCTAATAGTAGACACAATCCTCCTAGGATGCAGAGGTACATCTCTAATAATGTCCAGCAGAACGACTCAAGCTCTTCCGAAGACGGAGTCATGGGTGGCAGCTTGGATTGATTTCTGCTTTCTATCTACCCCGAGCTTCTTCTTGACGTCGGAAATGAAGACGGAGAATAGTTTGCTCGAGACGATCGAAGTAGGTGGAAGAAGAACAAGAACAGCGGTACTGCCGGGCTCTGATGGAATTGGAGCTTTCGTATCGACGGTTCCGGTTAAACGGTTCCATTTTATAACCGCTGTGAGGCTGCAACGGTCAGTTGACCCAGTCGGTTATCTGGTGTATACAACACGGAGCTTGATAAGGTCAGTTCACGCGATCACGATGTCGTGAATACGATTGCGGAACTTGAGGGTAGAGCGACGTCATGGCGTCGTATGACCGTGACACTGATGACGATGGGCTCAACGGTCTAAATAATCGACCGTAATGGGGAGCAGAACGAGGAAAAGCGCGGTGTACTACGCTTCACGCTTGTGATAGCAACACAGAGGAGCGTGTCCTAAGGCTTGGTCGACCCTGGGCGTACTTCCTTGTTTGATTTTGAGAATTTGAAGGTTAAGAGCACGGACCAAGAACGAATGCACGATGGATGACTTCTCCATGTCGACTATTCGAGAACCTTGACTGCTTAAGAGGAAAGTTTCTACTTCTACTGTTTCCACTTGGCTAGCAAGAAAGCAATTGATGCTGCAAGGTCGTCGTGATTCACAGCAAGGGACCAATTCGACCGAGATTTCCGATAGACCATTTCAAAGAAAGGGAAACTAAAGACAGAGTTCCACAATCTCTTGTACACGAAAGATGACTTCAAATGGGAACTTCAAGGAATAATCTTGCTCACACCTTTACTTATTTCGCAAATTTTGAGGTTTTGACTACTCATCGTTTTGAAAGTGCAACACTTTTCAAAGTTGACGCGATGCATATGCTTGTGCGGTATGGTGCTCATGATGCACGTTAGAATGGCTCGGTTACCCATTTGCATTAGTGATTGCAAGGGCAATCAAAGTAGCGAGAGGATCTGTGTGACGAGTTGCTATCTCACGACCAAGATACCTAGCGCGCTCCTAGTGGCAGTCGGGTGGCTGCAGCACACACGATACCCTAGGTTTCGTCGCGGCACCTTTGACTATGGGGTAACAACATCACCAAACAAGAGAGGTAGAGTCGGGGTAAGGAGTTTCATGCGAATGCACGTTAGTATACCCATGCTTTCCAAATGCACATGCTATGCAGCGCATGCTCAAAAGCCAAATTTTTAATTTAAATCACAGGGTTTGAGCAAGACCGAAAAGAACAAGTTCAGGATTGAGGAATCGATTGGATCTTTGGCTGGCACAAGAATTCATGGAGTACGGATCTTGATTGATCACAACTTAGCATAAATAATGCCTTACGAACATCATTGCTGAATGGGGTGTTTAATCAAGGCAGTACATCGATGAGAATTTTCAGAATTATCAACAACATTTAGGATTACAAAGCCAACTAGCTGCGATGACAAGGTTCCTAGTCCAACTGACAACGATAGTTAACCAAACGCGGTCATGGTACACTAGGATTCCTCACAGCACTGCATTCTTACGACTCAGAACTTTATTCCCAATGGACCAACTTCCGAGGGTGGAATCTTCCATGCTGAAAGACTACGGTGACTCAGGTCCAGACTCAATTCCAGATTCACCTTGGATATCCTCAACACCTTCTTCTTGTGCTTGTCCAGGAATGACAGGTTCTGGGGGTGGAACGGCTAGAGCTTCCAATTGATTTTCTAGTTCAAGCATATACTGATCGTTATGCTGCAACAAGAAATTCTGCTCATGTATGATCTCAGTTAACTCTTGTATCTTTGCCTTGTCCTTGCGTCTTTCCTTCTTGAGAGTAGCGATCATTGCTCGGGCTTCCTTCAACGCTTGAGCTGAACACTCTACTTCCTTAACTTTGTATCTATAGATCTGATGTCTATAGAATACACTTTCTCCCACCATCCGTTGGTAGGTGTCGTACATGGCTTCGAAAAGCGGACCGAGGTGACAAGATCGGGGCTATAGTGAGAGTTGTTACGGACCGGGAGGATAGTTTCTCGTTCACCACCGGTGCAATGTGTCGCTCGGGTGCTTGGAATGACTTTAGGCGCGGAGTTGGCTATCTCGGTCGGGTGCTTCCCACGGAAAGTGGTGAGTGCTTCGAGAGCACCTTACGCACCGTGTCGGACAAGTTTCTTCCGTGTGCCGTACACTCCCACTCATCCCAAGCGAGGATTGGTCGGGCACGCCGAAATCTTCACCTTCACCTCACAACGAAGGAGTTGGCTCGTGGTCATGACCTCACGTGTCGAGTACTGCGGATAAGTGGTGTACCCAAAGTCCTTCGGGGTGTCCCACAAAAGTGCGGGAAAACCACCCTCCTCGAGGTAGTTCACGAGAGTCCACGATTCCACATTAGCCGACGTAGAGCCGGCGTTGTCCATCCGGACATAATGACAAAAGTGAGAATCGGGCGGGTGTGAGTATACAAAGGTAACTCGATCCACGGGTACGGGTAAGGTCAAGGTATGGGGTAATTATGCATACTAAGACCCAATGTATGCTGGACTCGAACGATCAGGCATACCAACTGGTACAAGGTCTGGCATTCGGAATCCGACTTCCTAACTTGAACCAGAGTCCAACACTTCTCAATTGTCGTAGCAACTTAGCAAGGTTATAAAACTTAAGTTGGGTACTCAAGGTGGAGCTAAGGAACTAGAAAGGTGCTGAACCAAGCAAGGTTCAAAGGTTCTAGGGGAATGTCAAGACAGGGTTGACTACCAAGCATAACCTGTGGTAGACCAAGGTATGATTACGAACTTGGGTGAGCAGAACGAGATTAGATTGGAGCAACCTAGGTTAGGATCACCTAGACGAAAGGTTCCTGAGCAAGAACAGCAATTTAAGCAACAAATCTATTAAATTTAAGCATGACAACAAATTTACACCTAAAGAGGCTAAGTAGGACAAAACACGCTATCACTATTTACTTCAGGGAGCACGGAAACAGACGTGAGTTCAGTTTAGGTTCTTTCACGAATTTTAACATGATGCAAGACGTCCTATTCGTCCTCACAATGACCTTCCAGCCAAAACTCGGAGTTAGCGCCGGTGGCATGGCACATACGCGTATCTTCCTATAATAACTAGTCGTGATCTCGTCGATGCCTTCTTAACGACTTACAAAACGAGGTTAGTGTACCTGGAAGATCACGAACACAACGAACCTTTCATGCCGGCACTCATGAAAGCGTCCACATACATTACCGTTCACTATAGAAACGGTATCCATGCGTTAAGGCGCCGCATGGACGGCGTCCTATTTAAGACTACGACGCGACGTGAGTGCCCATTGGAATAGGCCTCACTCATCCCTCACGGACTTTCCCGTGGTACCATCACGTATGGCAAGACGTGACGAGACTCAAACTCGACGTGGCACCCATTGGAATAGGTCCCACTAGTCCCTCACAGGACTTTCTTGTGGTACCACCACGTATGGCAAAACGTGATGAACTAGTCCGGTTGTGCGAGAATGTAAGTCGACATAAAGTAATGTCTTTGGGAGTTAGCAAAATAAACCATAGATGAATAAGCCACCCGAAAGAAACCAAAAATTTCCTCTAGGGCCTCTCGGTCTAGTTTATCCTTAACGGACCAACGTATTTTGCAAATCAAACAATCTTGGCAAATTTTATTCGAAAATCATGTGATTAGAGTTGTTAATTAAACTGCGGTGCTGCAAGTCGCTCCGATACCGCTGTGACAACCCGCCCGGAAAATACCGTACTATCGCCTAAGACCGGTCCACTTTGGTCATTAAGCCATAGTAGAGTATCATCCTGTCGTTGGTTGCCGGGTTAACGCCCGGTAAATCACTTGGACATCGAACGGGGATCGACACATGCATTAAAACTCACGCGAAGGCGAGTCTAGAGTAGAACATGAATTAAACAATTTATTACAAACCATTGTTCATGACATGGAGTAAAGGTTCAGAGTTCGAAAATACAGCGGAAATAATTTAATCTAGCGCGGTGAACATCACGGGAGGCCATCCTTGATATCCTTACTTATCGTCACCCATCCCGTCAATCACACCGCAACAACGAGTTTTTAAAGCAAGGCCGAGTATACTAATACTCGGCAAGACTTAACCGTCGGGTGATGACTACATCACCAATCTCTAGACATGATAGGCTTTTGGCCGGTGGAGTTTCTTTTGCTTAAACAAATGCTAAGAGTAGATCCTTACTTTCAAAATTTTAGCACAATTTCTAGTTTATTACCATTTCTAAATGTGCCATCTAATCCAATCAAGAATTGGACAAGCAATTAATTCATACAACAATATTTCTCGAGTTTCATCATTATGGGATATCATGGCCGGTTGATTAAGCGAGTCTCGGATAACGGTGACGAGCCGACAATCGATTGATTTAAACCTTGCAAGGTAGACCCAAACACACGGTCGGCTGCCCCCGCGAGGACAACTCCCCAGGCCGTCCCCATAAATCTTCGGGTTGGGATCGAATCTTACAGTCCCTGGTGCAGGCTATCCGGCATACCCCGCGAGATACCCGGAGTCACCATACACCACCCTTCCCGGTAGCTAGCCGGTAAGGAGATTTCTCAAGAGTAGTAACGGTAGGATCCCGTGCCGCCTCATTAAGGTACTAGGCTTACCGGTCCCATTCCCGGCATATGTTTAGTACGTTCAAAAGCTTAGCCCACATGCCCACTGGACCGGAGCCCAATCCCATGCTCTTACCACATGAGCAATCCATTTAAGGATATCTTATGATTCCTATCTAGGAACCTATTCTCGCGAGTGACGAACATCACTCGACTTCTACCGGTCCTATAGCATAGCAGCTATCGACCTAGCATACTAGTGATAGAGCATAGGTACCTAGGGATCATGCATCTAGGGTTTCAAATCAATTCCTGAAACGTAAGTGCACAATCATAGCAAACATAATTGCATAATTTTTAAAGACGGGGTTAATGATCCGAGGCTTGCCTTCGCCGGCAAGGTTGGCTTTGGGCCCTTCCGGACTTGGGTCCAGGTCTTGAGCTATGTCCACGCTTGGCGGCTCTTTGTCGGCACCTTCGTCTCCTCCTTCCGGCGCGAGCGTACGTCTACTGGCGGAAAGATCTACACGAAGATGCAAATGCAAGATTTATTTGATGATTTCTACTTTAATCACTCACGAACTATTTTGACAATCAAAGGGTGTATTTGTTGGGCACATTCACCTAGATAAGAATACATTCAGCATACTCCTCCATAAAGGAACAATATGCAACTCTTTATTAATTATTCTTTTGATGGTATTTGTGTACATGTATATGTAAGTAATTTAATTTAAATTCACCAACCGTAGTGGGTAGGTATATTTAACCTTTTTAACATGACTTGCAACCATACTCAAGTTAACGTGGGTGGTTTGGTGATTTTTCTTTTAGGAAGGTTGTTGGTGGTACATGGGTTATTCTTTTATTGCACAATTGAATAAAGGTTTCTTTATACTTATCATTTCATTTGAAAGCTTTAATCCTTTTCTTTTCACAAGCAAGGATATGAATAATATTTTTATTCATGAATTAATTCTATATCAGCAATAAGAATTAATTATCTTTTAATTAAATTAGATAATATTTTCAAAATGGAAAAAAGAATTAAATAAGGGCTTTTCTTTATTTAATTTCCCTTTAATAGAAAAAAGGGCTTTTAAGCTCTTTATTAAGCAATTAAATTACCAAAAATTAAAGGAGTGTTTCTTAAGCCTATCAGCACCTATCTTGGTCCATTGGACCCACATGTAAGTGTTGGATGCTAGGAAATTAATTATCATGGAAAATAACAAAGGTTATCTAGTGATTCAATTTAAATGCATATAAAAATAATTAAGCATCAAAATGATCCAAACTTTCGTGTGGATGCTCTCTGGTCCTAAACAAGCTTAGAGAACCAACATGTTCACATGGAATCTCTCCTGAACTTGGTTTATTAATCTACAAAGGAAAACATGCATAAATCAAGAATAATTATTTCTGTTAATCCAAAAATCATGATTAATTCACAAGATGTGCATTTTGGTATTAAAAGACAGTGTTCACAAGTTGGGCTCAAGAACATGAATATATTTAACAAGAAACATCATTTATGCAGATCTGCTAGAAATAGAAAAACATTTTTATAAAAAGATGTACATTATAACTTTGTGCAATTTTTGGCATAGGAGCTAGTAATGACCTAACACACAACATATCCAAAAATTAGCTACAAAGGATTGATTTTTTTGATATATTGCAGATCTAGGTTTTTCACATTTGTATTTTTCATGCAAAAACTAACGAGAATTAGTTCGAAGTCGGAATAACAAAAGTTGTGGGATATTTCACCACGAATCTAGAAAAATTGGTGTTACATTTTTCTGATTTTTCGTTTATTTTCTACGCAATTTACAAGAAACAACCAAAGCACTTTTACTATTTGAGTTACCCATTCGCGGTGAGGCCCCCGAAAAGAACCTTTCTTTTGCAATGTAGTCCCCCGGGCGAGCCGGCCCGGCGGCGGTCCGGCCAAATTCCGGCCAACCGCCGGCGGGGCCGGCCGGGCACGGGCGGGGGAGGGGCCTTGGGGCCTAGGGGAGGTCGGTTTAGGTACTTGGCCGGGCGGTGGCGGTTCCGGCGAGCGGCGCGCCGGCGGCCGGGGGAGGGGCGGCCGTGGCTTTTCGCGTATGCCGGCGAGAATGGCTCGGGCGGTGGCTAAAGTTTGTCCGGCGAGTTGTGGAGGAGCTAAAGGAGGGCTCCGAGGCTTCAATTGGTAGTGGAGGCTAGTGGGGCGGCGGTGCACCCGTGGCCGGCCATGGCGGCGCGGTGGCGGCTCGTGGCGCGGCGCGGGCGCGGCTCGGTGTCCCGAACGGCGCGAGGGAGGGCGCGGCGACCGAGGGCTTATAAGGCGCGGCGCTACGGCTAGGGAGCGAGGAGGACGAGGGGGGGGGATCGCGGCGGGCGGCTCGAGTACGGCGTCGGGCGGGGGAACCGTGGCGAGGACGTACGGGGCGCGGGTTCGGGGGCACGGGCGGGCGGGCGGCACGGGCTCGGGGCGCCTCGGCGTGCGTGCCGCCTCGGGAAGGCGCCACGCCCGGGGAAGGCGCGCCTCGGGCGATGCACCGTCCCCCGGGGGCGCGGGCCGGCGGCGCCGCGCTCGCGCTCGAGCGCCGGGCGCGGGCGACGTCGCGGGGTGGCGTCGGCCGGCTGGAAAATGTTTAGAGTGCCCCTGTTTGGACGGGTCAAACTCCAAAAAGTTGAATAACAGTGCACCAAACAATGAATAGGAAAGTTGTAGATCTAACTACCCTCTACAACTTTCGTAAAGGCCGTCTAGTGTTTTCCTCAACGGATTTTGCAGGAACGTCGTGCCAACTTTGAATGCCGACCTGTTCTGGAAAACAGGGGGTACTGTCAATTGATCAAATTTTTTGCTAATTTCCACCCAAAATTTGAAATGCAAATCTACATGAAAGTTGTGTCCCTCAACAAGATGGACAACTTTCATAAAGGTAGATTTTGAAGTGTTTAGGTGAATTTTGGGGAACGCGGCAAAAGTTTCGGACGACATTCACTGACGTCAATGGTCAAGCGGGTTTTGACCGTGTCTTTGACCAAGGGTCCACTACGGTGTGTGTAGGCTTGGTCAAGGGGTTCATTGGGGTTCAATGGCGAGGTTTTTGGGTGATGACCCGAGGTTGACCTAGGTTTGACCGAGGTTTGATTGGTTTGACCCGGCCGATCCGGTCATTAGCGTCAATGACGGTAATTAAAAACCCGGGGCGTCACAATGTCATTGTCTAAATAGTTCTTTAAATGTTTACCTTGATAAATGTTTGGACATTATACCTTGTATGGATGAGTTTGTGATTTATCATGTACCACGGGAGGAGAATCCGAAGGCTAACGCTCTGGCTCAGCAAGCATCTGGTTATAATGTTCAGAAAAGAAATTTTCAGGAACAGAAACCGATGTTTAGTGAGACGAGGGTTACATTCTGGAGGAACCGGTTCAACCGCCCCCTCCGGCCGGTCAAACCGGGTACCCCGGTCAGACCGCCCCCTCGGGCCGGTCAGACCGCCCCTCAGGGGGGCAACCCAACTTCGGCCACTGTTTCTTCCAAAATTGCCGAGGACGAAGTAGGCGATTGGAGAACACATCTGATTAAGTATTTGCAGGATCCTAAAAGTATAAGTGATAGAAAAGTCCGACGGTGGGCACTTAAGTTTATCCTAGATAATTTTGAGTTGTATCGTCGGATGGCGGATGATTTGCTTTTGAAGTGCTTAGGTCCTGATCAAGCAAGGTTAGCTATGGCAGAGGTGCATGAAGGAATTTGTGGTACTCATCAATCAGCTCCTAAGATGAAATGGCTTCTTAGGCGGGCTTACTTTTATTGTCCTACTATGATAGCCGATTGCTTTAGGCACTACAAATGATGTGAAGAGTGTCAAAAGCACGGAGATGTTCAGTTGGTGCCTGCTGCGTTGTTGCATCCAATTATCAAGCCTTGTCCATTCAGAGGCTGGGGATTAGATTTCATTGGCAAGATACATCCTCCATCAACCAAAGTCCATTGCTTTGTGATTGTGGCAACTGATTATTTTACCAAGTGGACTGAAGCAATTCCTCTTAAGAACATGACACACAAGGAGGTAATTGGGTTTATTACGGAGCATATCATACATAGGTTTGACATTCCACAAACTTTAACTACAGATCAAGGTACTTCATTTGTGGCTAAAGAGGTACGTGATTTTGTCAATTCCTATGGTATTAAGTTTCTCAATTCATCTCCATATTATGCTCAAGCTAACGGTCAAGCTGAGTCTAGCAATAAAACTCTAGTTAAGCTAATTAAGAAGAAGATAGAAGATAATCCTAAAAGATGACATGAAGTATTATCTGAAGCTTTATGGGCTCATCGCATCTCTAGACATGGGGCTACTAAAGTTACTCCTTTTGAGCTTGTGTATGGTCAAGAGGCCGTTTTACCCGTTGACACCCAAAATTAGTAAGAGCCAACTCCGGCCAGACAGGCCGGTTAGTCCGGGTCCCAGGGGCGGTCTGACTGGGTGTCCTATAGCTGGTCTGGCACAAAGGCGCTAGGAGGTCTAACCGCCCCCAGGGGCGGTCTAACCGGGTCTCCCGATTTCGGGTAGAGTTAGGAGTTTAGCTTGATTCCGAGATGTAAAGTGCTATTTGCAGGGCAAGACCTCCCACCCTATAAATATAAAGGGTCGTGGCCGATTGAGAGCAATCATCCAATCGTCATTATCAATTTTATCATATTTTCTCCAAACCCTAGCTTTTCCAACCTCCATTGCTCTCCTCCTTTGTCTCCACAGCGGTTGAGGAAGTTCTGAGTGGCCTGCCGATCTTAGGACAACCCTAGGCGCATTGTTCCCGATGGGGTCCCTCCCGGAGCAGCGAATCTAGGTTTTCGACGTGCCTCCTGTCCAAGGCGGTTAGACCGCCCCCAGACGGTTAGACTGGCCCGTGTTGGGAGGTTCGGCAAGCTGATTTCCGACGACCGCGCGATCTAGCGCGTTCGTGTGTTAGACCGAGAAAAGCGTCAACACCTAGTCCTCCAATCCATTGATCGATCGATGTGCAATGCGCAATGGCTGAACACTGGGAACAGAAACGTGCGGTGTGGAACATCATTTTGAGAAACTATGAAACAAAAGGGATATACCTCTTCAATATGTTCCTAACGGAGATGTGTTCCATGTATAATTGGAGGGCTCTTTTACGGAGGGCTCTTTTACAGTGGACCAGTTATAAGTCCTTTTTTAGAATGGGCAAATATGTAATTATAAAAAAATATGATACAATATTTCAAATATTACCGTCACTGAGAAGGGCCCAGAGTAGGGCCCCCTTTGATGGCGGGATAATCTCTCTTAAGGTGAAGTCTTCTGACACCAATGACAATGTGAAGGCCAAGATTGACAACGTGGAGGCCAACATTGAAGACGAGGAGGACTAAGGACCCCTGTCAAGACCATCACTGGCAAGACGTCTTGTTCCTGACTAGTTGGGAGCTTCTCCGGCAAGTTCCCTACTAGAGGAACCCCCTTCGACAAGTCTCCGCCTATGACGACAAGTCTCCGCCTCGCACGACAAGTCTCCACCTCACGCGACAAGCTGCTTGTTCACACGAGCACTCTCCGCCTCCGACCAGGACGCAAACCGTACCACGTGGTGCGACCCCGGCACAAGAACTCTTCCGCTACGATGCATGGGGAACCGGTTCCCCATGCCATGCAAGCGCACTAGCCGGCAGCCCGCGCGGGCAGTTGGCCCTGATAGAAGCCTTAATATGGCTTTGTTCAGCTGCGCAGCCATCAAGTCGTCGTCACATCTGTAAAACCCCAGGTGTTTAAATACCATTAGTTAGTGCTAATGACTCTCTTAAACAAGTCAAAACACGTTTGTGGTCAAAGCTTGGTCAAACACTAGCTTGAACCCTAGTCAAACCCCTTGTCACTCCTTGTCATTCTAGAACTTTTGCCGCGTTCTCCAAATTTCACCTAAACACTTCAAATTCTACCAATATAAAAGTTGTCCAGTTTTTCGAGGGACACTACTTTCATGTTGGATGGCATTTCAAATTTTGAGCGGAAAAGGGTGAAAAACTTGGTCAACCGCAGTTTTCACTATTCATCAGTGCGCTGCAAAACCCAAACTTTGCTTGGCGTTCCAGCTCAAACCGTCGAGAAAAACATAGGACACTCTTTGCAAATGTTGTAGAGGGATGTCTCATCTACAACTTTTGTATCTACCGTTTTTGTCGCACAATTCAATTTTTTGGAGATACGCGCGGTCAAAGTAGGGTTGACCGGCTGAAAAACGGATCAGCTGCGCTCTAGAGCGCCGCCGGCACGCCGGGCGCCTGTCGGCTTGGCCGCGCCGCGCGCGCGAGCCACCGCGCCGCCTCGACGTCCGTGCTCGCCCGATTCCCACTGCCTCGAGGCGCGAGCCGTCGGTCTCCTTCGCGCCTGCCACCTCGGAACGCAAGTCGTCGCCTGAAACTTTGAAAATTCGTAGAAAATCACAGGAAAATCAGAAAAATGCAAACCTGATTTTTTTGGATTCGTTGTGAAAAATCCTACAACTTGTACACAACACTACCATACTTTTTACTGATAGGTTTTGCATGAAAAATAGAATGTGAAAAACCTAGATATATTATATCTCTAAATCTACAAGTACTCTGTAGCTGAATTTTGGTTATGTTGTGTGTTTTGCCATGCCTAGCTCCTGTACAAACAATTGCACAAAGTTATGTTGTAAATCTTTTTATAAAAATTGTTTTCCATTTCTGCAGAATCTGTCCAAATGATTTTTGTAGATAATAATAACTATATTTTTGTGCCCAACTTCCGCATGTTGTCTTTTTATGCCAAAATACACCTCTGGTGAATTAATCACAATTTTATAATTTCCAAAAATAGTTATTCTTGAAATATGCTTGTTTCCCTTGATAATTGCATAAGTCTAGATTCATAATAGTTCTAGGTGTATATGCTGCATCCCTAGGTTAGTTTTGGACCAGAGGTCATGTGTGAGAAAGTTTGGATCATTTTGATATGTTTGTATTTTTGTATGCATTTCTCATGTTTTAATAACTAGCTTTGGTTATTTTCGGTATAATTAAATTCATAGCTCTCATAAGGGTGCAAGTGTGTGCAGTGGCTTGTATAGGTTTAGAAATGCTCCATAACACATCCCACTGAATTTTATTAAATTATTTTATGAATAAAAGCTATGGAAGCATTTTAAAGCTTAATATTAAATTAAGTGAGAAAATCATCAACTACACATCTAAAGGCCCAATGTGTGTGATGTAGATCATTTTAAAATGATAAAGATCAACCCCTTGTTGTTTGTGAAAGCTAAATTATTTTATTTACATAAAATATGTACACAACCATTATCAAAAAGAATAAAAAATAAAACACCGTAAGAAATTACTTGAATAGAAAGGCTATACCAAGGTGTATTTGTTAAGGTGAATATGGCCAACCATACTCTTCATGGTCGTCATATGTTGTTTGTAATTAATTAAATTGGAAACCATCAATTAAGTCTTGCATTGCATCCTCGTGTAGATCTCCCGAACGGTAGCTGTACGCGTGTGCCACAAGGAGAAGACGGAGGAGCTGACGGAGACGTGCACCACGTCGTTGTGGAGCAAGACCTGGGCCCAAGGCCAACCTTGCCAACGAAAGCAAGCCCTTGATCATGAATCCCGTTTTTAAAATTTATGCAATTATCGTTGCTATGATTGTGCATTTACGTTTCAGGAGTTGAATGAAACCCTAGATGCATGATCCCTAGGTACCTATGTTCTTTTGCTAGTGTGCTAGGTCGATAGTTGCTATGCTATAGGACCCGGTAGAAGTCGAGTGATGTTCGTCACCCGCGAGAATAGGTTTCTATGTTAGAATCATAAGATCTTGAGGACCGGGAGCATCCCGGTGGTCGATGGATGACCGCTCCTCGGTGATGAGTGATTGACAACGGGTGTTGGACCGACTCTTGGCTTAGTGCGCGGGTGTAGGCTGCGGCCTAGTTCGTGTTGTTGCGAGGGTGAAGAACGGGCGCGAAAGGTCTTCGACCTTGAGGTGCCTCCGGGAGATGGAGAGACAAGTAGGCTCGGTTCGAGGGACCGGTGGACGGCGGGGCGGGTGCGGGCCACATGGTGGCGACACGAGCAAGACGAAGTCATGGACAATCGAGTCGGTGCACGGTGGCGGTCGAGTCAAGTGGTTTGGCGGGAGGCCGGATCGAGCACGCGGGGTTTGGTGGTTTGCCCACAAAACCATCGGAGGACGGTTTCTTGGTTAGGGCCTCAAAACCAAGTCCGAGGGCCCAACACGACGAAGATGGGATCCGGGCGTGTCGGGAAGCTTCGAGGCGGAGGACACGCGGCGAGGATCGCATGGCTTGCGTCGGGAGGACGCGGGGGTGCGGCAAAGGCGTGGCCGTCCGATGGCAAGACCCACAAACATTACCTAAATTCCCCTACGTGGGTTGTATCGCCGGTAGTTAAGTGATGGGTAGTCGAGTCATTTACCACTCCGGCGGGACTCGATATATAAGCCATGAGTGTGTGTGGATGGCTCTCTCTCTCCGCGACTTAGGGTTTCATTTCCTCCCTCCCATTTCTCATTTTCGTAGCTATTTTTCTTCCATTTTCTCTAGGCTAGCATGAGAGCTTCATGAGAGATTTGTAGAGAGGGATGGATGCTAGGGCGGCATGCTAGACCTTGTGAATCTTTCCCGGTTTGTATAGAAGATTCGAGTTGTGTTTTTCATGGTCTTTTTGTGCTTGTTTTTGTGCCTTTGTTCTCGGTGTGATTCCGCGGTTTTGAGTGGGTTTATCCCCGAGTGAGTTTATCCCCGGATATCTTTGAGGGAAACATGGATTGATGTTTCGTGCATCTTTGTGATTGATCTTGTGCCCTCAAATGCCGGGAAACCACTTCGATTCAAGGATTTTCGTTCGGTGCTCTAGCTTTTGGTGGTGCTCAAAGGATTCGCGATTCCCGGTGATTTAGGGAGTTAGGAGGCAAGATTTTTGGGCTATAGCATCCTTGTGTGACGCTTTTCAAGTCCCCAAACCCTTGTCTCCACAGCTTCAACCGTTTGGGAAATCCGATGATGATTTGGGGAAGTTGACTTTCGGGGTTGTGTGTTTTCTGCTCTGTCCGCACCTCGCGGACGGTCCGCGACGACCGGACGGACGATCCCGCGCCGCTCCAGTTCGTCGCGGTGTTCTTCGTGTTCTTGCTTCGTTTCGTTTCGATCCGGTTTTGCTTTAGGTTTTTGTTGCGGCCGGTTTGCGGACGGTCCGAGCTTCGGTGAGCGGACGGTGCGGACCCACGCGGACGGTCCGCCCGGCCTTTGCGGACGGTCCGTTTCCTCGAGGTTGGTTACGGTGGTTCTATTTGCTTTAACGGACGGTCCGAGGTGCGGGGGCGGACGGTCCGCGGTGTGTGTGAGGACGGTCCGCGGCGGCGGGCGGACGGTCCGCGAGGCCCGTGCGGACGGTCCGCCCCTCCCCGGCCCGACGGTCCGCCGAGCCCGAGTGCTTTGTCTCTTGGTTCGATTCCTCCCTTCCTTTCTCGTGTTTCCGCGTGTGCTTTAAGGAATCGTTCCTAAGACTAGAGGTTGATCCATAACCTCGTTGTCTTGGCGATTGGCGTGTGATTCGATCCATCGCTTGTGTGTGACCGGATTTGACTAGGGTATAGGCCGGGTTCTTTGTGAAGAATTTTTACCGGCTCCTAATCACTCTCCCCTTTCTAGTCGCCATCCGATCCTTCAATTGGTATCGAGCTTGGTGCGGATTCTTTGTGACTTTGACAAGTCTTGAATCCTAAGATGGCGTACGTTGAGCGGGGCGGTCCGCCGCACTTCGATGGCAAGGGTTACCACAAGTGGGCGGCTCGTATGATGATCTTTCTTCGTGGCAAGTTGTTGGATTTCATTGTGCTTGACAAGACCTATGCTATTCCGGTCAACATCCATACTCTTATGGTGACCGATGCCGGTGCTAAGGACAAGTGTGAGGCAAATGCAGAAGCCGTTGATCACTTGGTCCGGAGCTTGTGTGATCCTGAGTTTGAGCATGTTCGCCATTTGAATCTTGCTTGGCAAATTTGGGAGAAGTTGTTGGTTGCTCACGGTGGTGATAACCATGTGAAGGCTCGCCTCTTTGTCTCTTACCGGATGCAATATGAGAACTTCACTCAACTTCCCGGTGAGGACATTGATGCGATGTTTTAGAGGTTCACCGCCATCGTGAACAATATGAAGGCTAATGTTGAGGATTTTCCTTACACTGAGCACGATCAGGCCTTGAAGCTCTTGCATGTCTTGGACCCAAATGTTTGGGGTGCTAAGGTTGAGGCCATCAAGGAGTCTAGGCAATATTTGACTATTGAGTTGGATGACCTCTTTTCTAAGCTCAAGTCGGCTGAGGTTGACGGGGAAGTTGCAATCCAAGCATGAGGGCTCGACCGACCATAGTCTTGCTCTTGTGGGCGGATCAAAGGGAAAATCTAACCCTTCCCGTCGACGAGTTTTCCTTGTCTTCTCTTATGTCTATTCCGGATGAGGAGTTTGATGTCTTTGGGCGAGGAGGAGCCGGGACTTGCTCTCGAAGAGGTTTGATCGACTACATGAGAGCCGGAGGAATGCAAGACGGAGCTCGGGGACGTGCTACAAGTGTGGCAAGCGTGGCCACTTCATCGCCGAGTGCCGGAAGTGGAGGGGAACAAGTACAAGATGAACGAGTACAAGGCGCACCCGAGGCATGAAGACAAGTACTCCTCCAAGGGCAAGCACTTCGGTAAGTCCGAGGGCAAGGACAAGGACAAGCGGCGACCGAGCAAGGGAGGCTACAAGAAGAACAAGGCGAGGAGCCATGGTGGCCGGTGCGAGCGACGTCGACTCAAGCTCAAGCGACGAGCGGTCAAGTTCAAGCGGTGAAGATGAAGATGCGGGAGGCGCAAGGGCAAGAAGAGTGCAAGCCGGAACCTCGGTGGGTTGAGCCGTGTGGCGCTTGAAGGCTTTTGTGGGATGGCCCATAGCTCGAGCGACAAGAAGAGCGACAAGGAAGACGGCGACTTCGACTCGGAGGATGAGGCGGGGAGGCTTGGAGAACATTTGGTTGATCGACTCCGGATGTTCTCGACACATGACCGGAGATAAGAAGTGGTTCTCCGGCCCTCACCCCGGTGAAGGAAAAGATGTACATCACATTTGGGGACAATGGACGAGGAAGGGTGATTTCGAGGGTGTTGTGCATGTGAGTGACAAGGTAACGTTGAAGAGAGTTGCTCTTGTGAGAAGTCCTTGGGTTTCAATTTGCTTTCGGTTTCTCGGTTGCTTGATGAAGGTTTTGAGGTGCGTTTCAAGTCCGGGTGAGTCTCGTTTCTTGGATTCTCGAGGTGATCTTGTCCGTATGATCATCCCCGAGGGTCGGATTTTTAGGGCCGATTTCTCTCGTTCTTTGGGTCCTCGCTCGCTATTTGATGGCCGGTCCTTCTTCGATTAGTGGAAATGGCATAGGCGGTTGGGACACTTGAGCTTTGATTTGGTTTCCCGCTTGAGTGGTCTTGACCTTGTCCGAGGATTGCCGAGGTTGAAGCTTGAGAAGGATTTGGTTTGTGCTCCGTGTAGGCATGGCAAGATGGTAGCCACTCCCCATCCACCCCCGACCGATGTCATGACCGAGCGTCCGACGTAGCCGTTGCATATGGACCTTGTTGGGCCGGCTCGAGTTCGCTTGGTGGGTGGTGAAGGACCGATTAGGCGACCGAGAGGGGGGGAGTGAATGGGAGCCGATAAAAATTCTTCTCGAGGGAGATTGAAACTCCGACAAGACGAACTAGCTCGGTCGAACCCCCGAAATCACACGCTCCGCACTTCTACCTCCCGTTTGCCAAAACCACGTAGCCACCGGAGTGCTACGGGTCCTAGGAACAAACTCTACCGGCAACCACAACACACACGCAGCAACGACGGCGGAAACAACTCGAAAGCCGGCTAACCGGAGGGGGCGGTTAGACCGGGTATAGGGGGCGGTTAGACCGCCTCCACACGGCAACCAAGAAATCCTCCGAAACGCCTCTTCCGAGCACCAAAACTCACCACGGTTTCACCAACGAGAGATCTCTGGTCAAGGCCATGCTAGCTACCGGAAAATCTTGGCGAAACCAAAACTTCACCCGGGGGCCTAGGGGCGGTTAGACCGGCTACCGGGGGCGGTCTAACCTCCCGTACCCAGCCAACGAACTCCAACCAAGAACACCTAGCAAACGCGCAAGAACGACCCCAAATTTCACCCGGACGCTCCTCTGATCAAGGCAAACAAACTCACGAGAGACAAATCCGGCGAAACAAAACTTTGACACCGAAACACGCGGGCGGTTAGACCGCCCCTTCCGGAAAACGAACCCGCGGGTCAAACCTCAAATTCTTTGCGCCCCGATCGCCCGAATCACTCCACGGATCGCGGCAAAACTTCGGGAATAGGCCGGGTTACCTCCGGGCAACCTCTACCTCAAAGGAATCGACCCGAAACGCTCACAATCAAGAGGAATCGAAGAAATCGCTTCTCTAGGTCAAGAACACGCCCAACTCGAGAAACCACCAAATCGAGTTCGATTCAAAGGGGATTTGGGGGCAAAGTCACCAGCCAAAGAGGCACAAGAACCTCATACGTGACACCCACCAAAAACCCCAAGAAATCGTCCTCAAAACACCGCCAAAGAGAGCTCCGAAAATCAACACAAGGGAGACGGGAAAACCACCATGATGAACAACGCCAAACCTTCTATACATGCCATGAAAGGTTCGTACAAGGTCTAGCTTGCCACCCAAACATCCATCCCTCTCTCTAGATCTCACATGAAGCTCTCAAGCTATCCTTATAAAATCTTAAGGAAAATGGAGAACGAAAATGGAGAAAACAAATGAGCTAGGGTTCCCAGAGTTGGCTGCCATCCACCCATCTAATGAGTATATATGGAGGCACCCAAAAGACTAAACTACCCTTCACTAATAACTAGGGATACATGCCCCTCAAGGGCGGATTTGGAATTCTTGATGTCTTCACCATCAGACAGATGCCGGCGACCGCACTCGCGTAGCCTCGACGCAAGCCTTGTGATCCCGACGCGTGTCCTCCGCTTCGAAGCTTCTCGGCGCGGCGGCCGGGCGGTTAGGACCGCCCCCACAGGCGGTTAGACCGGCCCTGGGGGATCTGACCGGCCCCAGGCGGTCTGACCGCCCCTCCTGGGCGGTTGAACCGGCCTGGGTGGCCGCACCTCCTCGTCGAGTCTTCGGCCTCGGTTTTGTGGCTCAACCGAGTAACCCAGTGGTTTTCTGGTGAACCACTGCAAACCCCCGCGAACTAGGTGTAGCCTCCGCCAATCTCCACTCATGACTCGGCTCCCACGTAGTCCCGACTCGACCTTGGTTTTGAGGCTCTACCAAGAAACCGTCCACGACTTCATCTTGCTTGTTCATGCCACCATGCGGCCCGCACTTGACCCCACCGGCCACCGGTCCCTCGAACGAAGCCTACTTGTCTTCTCCACACCTGGAGGCCTCACCGCAACGACCTTTCGCGCTTGTTCTTCACCCGCACCAACACGAGTCAAGCCGCAACCCGCACCCGCAATACTTAGCCGAGAATCGGTCCACACAATGTTGTCAATCACTCATCACACAAGGAAGCGACCATCCACCGGTCCTCGAACCACACATGGTCCTCAATCTCCCCCTTGATGAGTGCATTGACAACACACTCACATGAAGTAACACAAGAGAAAAGGAAAAGAAAAGAAACAAATAAAAAGAAACCTCAACAAGCGATCGAAAGCCAAAGACGGGCAAAGAGAAAGATCACTTGAAGAAGACAAGTCTCGGACCCCTTAGGCAAGGGCAACGGCTCGACACATCCGAGACAAAACACGGCTCAAGCAAAGAGCGCAAACCACCAAAGCAAAGCTCGAACACCACAAAGATCTCCCCCTGCACAAATGCAAGCTCCCCCCGAGCCAAAGCACACTCCCCCCCGAACAAATGCAGCAATGCAACACGGGAATGCAACAAAGAGAAAAAACACGGTCACACCGCCCGGGGCGGTTAGACCGCCCGTACAGGCGGTTAGACCGCCCGTGCCTCGATCTCGACCGCACGGGGGGGCGGTTAGACCGCCCCAAGAGACCGGCCCCGCACCAAATTGCTCAAAATTTGCCCAAAACAATTGGAACACCTTCCAAACACTCCCAAGTGCCCAAAGCATGCACAAACTTCTCCCCCTTGTTGACAATGCATGAATCAAAGCAAAATGCGAAAACTTTCAACATATAGCTTCTCAAATATACAAAATTCATCACAAGGAGCTACACAAGTCCAAATGAGCAAGTTAGATACTCAACGGGTTAATGACCTTAACTACGTGATCACCAAGTTTCAAAACCATTGGACAAGGCTAAAAAGGAGTTGAGTAATTTTGCGAAAAGTTACTCTCTCATAAGCAAATACCTAAACATGAGCAAAACATATCAAAAAGACAAAGCCACTCAAACTTCATGCTAGGACAGACCATTCTAATCATAAGACCATCATAAACACCCAAAAGCACCTCATGTCATGTCAAAGCCACCGAGCCATGTGCCTACTTCTATGTATGAGACTTCTCATTGGTAGGCAACATGCAACGGTTTAGCACCCAAAGCAAATTAATTTCAGCACATGTGACGGGGGAACATATTTTCCAAGCATTTTTCATTTCATTTTCAGATTTATGATTGGTACATGAAATGTCTTTGCGACAAAAAGGAACTTATGCCCCTCCACAAGATTAAGCAAGAGGGCTAAACATTCATGATGGCAAATGAGCCTTTGGCCCCATATGATCAATAAACTAGCTATCCAACCACAAAGTAAGCATAGCAAAGCCACTAAAACATGTCAAGATCATATATAGGCATTTACACATGAGAGAGCATGTATGTGACATTTTTCAAAACAAATAGCCATCAACCATGGATCATTCGACAAGATCATCAAGAGCTAAGCCAAACTACCCGTAGCATACCAAGCAAGCTCACAAAAACATATATAGCAACCCATGGTGAAAATGTATATAGGAGAAGCTTTTCCTATCCAATGCATATGATACAAAATGCATGCAATCTAAGATACAAGGATGCCTATACATCATGTTACATATGCCATGCCAAATGCAATAAATGCACAAAGGAAAGCTATACATATGCTACACAAGGAGCTTCACCACCAACTTAGGAAACCAACCACACACACAAAGCTCACAAAAGACCCAGGCTCCTCGAGGGGAGGCAAAACGGGCTCGACACCACCGGCAAAAGAGCACAAAACTCACAAGCTCCCCCTAAACACATGCACTAGGGCCAAAGAGCATACAAAGCTCACCCTACATACATGATATAGAGAAGGAGCAAAAACAAACCAAGTGGCTTGACCAAGGCCACACACTCAAAGGTCACAAAGCACTTACCTTTATCATTTCTTCACAATTCACTCATCCTTGTCCACCATCCCCGAAAGTGATGCACCTACATGTCACCATCGGGGTATGAGGCCGAAGAACCACCCCCGATATCAACCAAATGTTCTCCGGGCCTCCCACCTGCAACTCAAAACCAAGAGCGAGAACGAGCAAATGACTCAACACTGGGGTTAGTCCCAAAGGTGTGAAACCAGTGTCGGGCCATTTCCTCAAAAGTAGGGTTAGCAACATTCATCCTACCTTGCCTATCAATACAGCGATCCATCCTGTCAAACCTATCAAACCTGGAACCACCATGGGAACACCACTCCTGTATCACTGAAGGAGTACGAGTACCACGAAAGGGAAAGCATGGTCCGTAGCCCCTATGAGACTCAAAACTGCAACCTCTCCCAAACTCTTATTGATCACGAGGTGGAGAACGTCCAGCAAACTCAACGCCACCAGACTCAAAGTGTCTACCATCTGCACCATGACCAAGCGAACTGAAACCACCAGCATCACGACCTCAAAAACGAATCGCCCGAAATGCGGGGAGGGCCGGTCTGACCGCCTAGCCAGGCCGGTCTGACCGCCCTTCCCTGGGCAGGGCCGGTCTGACCGCCTAGCCAGGCCGGTCTGACCGCCCTCTCCAGACCACCACCGCGGCTACGGGATTTCTCATATCCCCATGCCGGATCCTTACGCACAAAGCCCTTTCCCTTAGGCAGTGGCATACGAGGCTCAGGCACACCATGAGAAGGGTGGTACCTGTCCTTGTTCGCCCACTCCTTAGCCATTCTCGCCTCTCTCTTTCTCTTATAGCAAAACTCTCTCTTGTGACCATCCTTCCCACAAAACTCACAATGGAAAAGGATTGGTTTGGGCTTAGGCTTGGGGTGAGACTCTTCACTTGGTTTCTCACTAGGCTTTTCACTAGGTTGGTTTGGCTTGGATGCTAACTTGTCTTTGGGTGTGGGTTGTGGTGGAGCTGAAACATTCCCAAATTTCCTTTCTCTCTCACCACTTGCCCTCACCAACCTTATCCAATCCCAAGGCCCAACCATCAAAGCGCTTACGGCTAGCAATCATCATACCAAGCCGAGGTTCTTGACTCGACAACCAACTCAGTGCTTCACACAACTTATCATTCTCATCTTGCAAGTGACCAACACATTTTGCAAGATCCAAATTCTTCATAGCATGCATCTCGCATGTAGAACAAGAAGTAGGAATAGGCACTATCAAATTAGCCTCTAGCGAACCAATGCGAGAACGAAGCTCAACAATTTTCTCATGCAAACCCGGGCAAGAAGTGCAAGCACCAAGCAAAGTGGGTCTAGATTGAAGCTCAGCCAACTCAACCCTAAGCACATCTAGTTCCTCACACTTGGAGGCATACTTCTCCCTAAGATCAGTCAAGTCAGCTAGGAAAGCAGAGCAATCAGCACAATCATTTTCATCAGAAACAACAAGGCTAGCCTTAAGCGAATCAATTTCAAGCTTGCTATCAAGAACCTGTGTTTCTAGCTCAGCCACTCTAGTCCTAGCATCCTCGAGCAAAGATCTAAGCTCCTTCCTAAGCTTCTTAGCCTCTCTAAGCATGTGATCGCGATTATCAAGAAAGTCAACCAACTCCTCATTCTCCTTGCGCAAAGAAGAGAGCTCATCACATACCTCATCCTCGGAATCCAAGTCCGAGGCGTCCTTCTGGCTTCTCTTGCTGCTCGAACTGCGAGCCATGCCGCAGAAGTCGTCCTTGAGGCTTAGGCCCGTCACACAAAGGCCGTTGAGATACTTGCCAAGGTTCTTCTTCTTCCTCCTCTTCTTCTCATCCTCTTCGTCTTCATCACTCGAGCTTGAAGACGTGTCCTCGGAATCGACTCGATGTCTCTTGATCCGTTCATCTTCTCTCGAGACCGTGCCTTCTTCCCATGTCCATGATCCTTCTTCTTGGACTTCTTCCTCTTGTCCTTGAACTTGTGCTTGTCGTGGTTGTTCACCTTCGGACACTCGGCGAAATAGTGTCCGGTCTTGCCGCACTTGAAGCATGTCCTCGTGTTCCTCCTCATGTACACGCGGTTCTCGTGCGGCCTCTCGAACCGCCTCGTCGGGAGCGCCGGCTCGTCCTATCCAAGCACGTCGAACTCCTCATCCGGCATAGACATCAAAGAGGACAAAGAAAACATCCCGGTGGATGGGTTAGTATTAGCCTTTCCTTTCAAACCACCGACGAGGGCGAGACTATGAGAGTCGGTCGGGCCCTCGATCTTGACTGTCATGCCCCTATCCACCTCGGCCGACTTGAGCTTCGAGAACGGCTCGTTCACCGTCGAGTGTCATACTTCTCCGACTAGACAATGGCCTCGAACTTTCCTCCCCAAATCGTACGATCCAAAGAGTGTAAGAGCTTGACTGCTCTATCATGATCATCGTACGGGAGCACGTCCACATTGGCCTTCATGTTGTTCACAACCACCGTGAACCTCTGAAATAAGGCATCGATGGACTCACTGGGGAGATGAGTGAAGTTCTCGTACTCTCTCCGTAGGTCGCATATATCCGTGCCCGAACCCCGGGCGTTCCCAACATGAGCCTCCTTCAACACCGCCCAAATCCTACAAGCCAAGTGCTCGGTGTGCACCCGATCGAACTCGGGCTAACACAAAGCACGAAACAAGTAGTCGACCGCCTTGTTGTTGGTGTCGAATCCGTCCCTCGATCTCGGAGTGAGGAAATCCATCGGTGGACATAGTCCGTATCCACCGTGACATCCCAAAGAATCGACCCTTTCCGCGGAGGAACACACCCATCCGCTTGCTCCACATCCGGTAGTTCTTGCCATCGAAGTGTGGAGGACCCGAACCCCGTTCTCGGTACGCCATCCTTGGATCTTAGGGCGGTTAGAGTCAATAAAGACCCGAACCGGCTCGATACCACTTGAAGGACCGATTAGGTGACCGAGAGGGGGGAGTGAATGGGAGCCGATAAAAATTCTTCTCGAGGGAGATTGAAACTCCGACAAGACGAACTAGATCGGTCGAACCCCCCGAAATCACACGCTTTGCACTTCTACCTCCCGTTTTCCAAAACCACGTAGCCACCGGAGTGCTACCGGTCCTAGGAACAAACTCTACCAAAGAACCACAACACACACGCAAGCAACGACGGCCGAAACAACTCGAAAGCCGGCTAACCGGGGGGGCGGTTAGACCGGGTATAGGGGGCGGTTAGACCGCCTCCACCCGGCAACCAAGAAATCCTCCGAAACGCCTCTTCCGAGCACCAAAACTCACCACGGTTTCACCAACGAGAGATCTCTCGGTCAAGGCCATGCTAGCTACCGGAAAATCTTGGCGGAAACCAAAACTTCACCCGGGGGCCTAGGGGCGGTTAGACCGGCTACCGGGGGGTGGTCTAACCTCCCGTACCTAGCAACGAACTCCAACCAAGAACACCTAGCAAGCGCGCAAGAACGACCCCAAATTTCACCCGGACGCTCCTCCGATCAAGGCAAACAAACTCACGAGAGGAAAATCCAGCGAAACAAAACTTTGACTCGGAAACACGCAGGGTGGTTAGACCGCCCCCTGTAGGCGGTTAGACCGCACCTTCCGGGAAAACGAACCCGCGGGTCAAACCTCAACTTCCTTGCGCCCGATCTCCCGAATCACTCCACGGATTGCGGCAAAACTTCGGGAATAGCCGGGTTACCTTCGGGCAACCTCTACCTCAAAGGAATCGACCCGAAACGCTCACAATCAAGAGGAATCGAAGAAATCGCTTCTCTAGGTCAAGAACACGCCCAACTCGAGAAACCACCAAATCGAGTCCGATTCAAAGGGGATTTGGGGGCAAAGTCACCAGCCAAAGAGGCACAAGAACCTCATACGTGACACCCACCAAAAACCCCAAGAAATCGTCCTCAAAACACCGCCAAAGAGAGCTCCGAAAATCAACACAAGGGAGACGAGAAAACCACCATGATGAACAACGCCAAACCTTCTATACATGCCATGAAAGGTTCGTACAAGGTCTAGCTTGCCACCCAATCATCCATCCCTCTCTCTAGATCTCACATGAAGCTCTCAAGCTAGCCTTCTAAAATCCTAAGGAAAATGGAGAACGAAAATGGAGAAAACAAATAAGCTATGGTTCCAAGAGTTGGCTGCCATCCACCCATCTAATGAGTATATATGGAGGCACCCAAAAGACTAAACTACCCTTCACTAATAACTAGGGATACATGCCCTTCAAGGGCGGATTTGGAATTCTTGATGTCTTCACCATCGGACGGATGCCCGGCGACCGCACTCGCGTAGCCTCGACGCGAGCCTTGCGATCCCGACGCGTGTCCTCCGCTTCGAAGTTGATCGGCGCCGGCGGCCGGGCGGTCGGACCGCCCCCCAGGCGGTTAGACCGGCCTGGGGGGATCCGACCGGCCCCGGGCGGTCCGACCGCCCCTCCCGGGCCGTTGAACCGGCCTAGGTGGCCGCACCTCCTCGTCAAGTCTTCGGCCTCGGTTTGTGGCTCAACCGAGTAACCCGGCGGTTTTCCGGTGAACCACCGGAAACCCCGCGAACTCGGTGTAGCCTCCGCCAATCTCCACTCATGACTCGGCTCCCACATAGTCCCGGCTCGACGTTGGTTTTGAGGCTCTACCAAGAAACCGTCCACGACTTCATCTTGCTTGTTCATGCCACCATGCGGCCCGCACTTGACCCCACTGGCCACCGGGTCCCTCGAACGAAGCCTACTTGTCCTCTCCACACCTAGAGGCCTCACCGCAACGACCTTTCGCGCTTGTTCTTCACCTGCACCAACACGAGTCAAGCCGCAACCTCGCACCCGCAATACTTAGCCGAGAATCGGTCCACACAACGTTGTCAATCACTCATCACATAAGGAAGCGACCATCCACCAGTCCTCGAACCACACATGGTCCTCAATCTCCCCCTTGATGAGTGCATTGACAACACACTCACATGAAGTAACACAAGAGAAAAGGAAAAGAAAAGAAACAAATAAAAAGAAACCTCAACAAGCGATCGAAAGCCAAAGACGGCAAAGAGCAAGTTCACTTGAAGAAGACAAGTCTCGGACCCTTTAGGCAAGGGCAACGGCTCGACATATCCGAGACAAAACACAGCTCAAGCAAAGAGCGCAAACCACCAAAGCAAAGCTCGAACACCACAAAGAGCTCCCCCCGCACAAATGCAAGCTCCCCCTGAGCCAAAGCACACTCCCCCCGAACAAATGCAGCAATGCAACACGGGAATGCAACAAAGAGAAAAAACCCGCTCACACCTGTCCGGGCGGTTAGACCGCCCGTGCAGATGCTTAGACCGCCCGTGCCTCCGATCCGACCGCCCGGGGGGGCGGTTAGACCGCCCCAAGAGACCGGCCCCGCACCAAACTGCTCAAAATTTGCCCGAAACAATTGGAACACCCCGCCAAACACTCCCAAGTGCCCAAAACATGCACAAACTTCCCCCCTTGTTGACAATGCATGAATCAAGGCAAAATGCGAAAACTTTCAACATATAGCTTCTCGAATATACAAAATTCATCACAAGGAGCTACACAAGTCCAAATGAGCAAGTTAGATACTCGACAGGTTCGTAATGACCTTAACTACGTGATCACCAAGTTTCACAACCATTGGACAAGGCTAAAAAGGAGTTGAGTAATTTTGCGAAAAGTTACTCTCTCATAAGCAAATACCTAAACATGAGCAAAACATATCAAAAAGGCAAAGCCACTCAAACTTCATGCTAGGACAGACCATTCTAATCATAAGACCATCATAAACACCCAAAAGCACCTCATGTCATGTCAAAGCCACCGAGCCATGTGCCTACTTCTATGTATGAGACTTCTCATTGGTAGGCAACATGCAACGGTTTAGCACCCAAAGCAAATTAATTTCAGCACATATGACAGGGGAACATATTTTCCAAGCATTTTTCATTTCATTTTCAGATTTATGATTGGTACATGAAATGTCTTTGCGACAAAAAGGAACTTATGCCCCTCCACAAGATTAAGCAAGAGGGCTAAACATTCATGATGGCAAATGAGCCTTTGGCCCCATATGATCAATAAACTAGCTATCCAACCACAAAGTAAGCATAGCAAAGCCACTAAAACATGTCAAGATCATATATAGGCATTTACACATGAGAGAGCATGTATGTGACATTTTTCAAAACAATTAGCCATCAACCATGGATCATTCGACAAGATCATCAAGAGCTAAGCCAAACTACCCGTAGCATACCAAACGAGCTCACAAGAACATATATAGCAACCCATGGTGAAAATGTATATAGGAGAAGCTTTTCTTATCCAATGCATATGATACAAAATGCATGCAATCTAAGATACAAGGATGCCTATACATCATGTTACATATGCCATGCCAAATGCAATAAATGCACAAAGGAAAGCTATACATATGCTACACAAGGAGCTTCACCACCAACTTAGGAAACCAACCACACACACAAAGCTCACAAAAGACGGCTCCACGAGGGGAGGCAAAACGGGCTCGACACCACCGCAAAAGAGCACAAAACTCACAAGCTCCCCCTAAACACATGCACTAGGGCTAAAGAGCATACAAAGCTCACCCTACATACATGATATATAGAAGGAGCAAAAACAAACCAAGTGGCTTGACCAAGGCCACACACTCAAAGGTCACAAAGCACTTACCTTTATCATTTCTTCACAATTCACTCATCCTTGTCCACCGTCCCCGAAAGTGATGCACCTACATGTCACCATCGGGATATGAGGCCGAAGAACCACACCCGATATCAACCAAATGTTCTCCGGGCCTCCCACCCGCAACTCAAAACCAAGAGCGAGAACGAGCGAGATGACTCAACACCGGGGTTAGTCCCAAAGGTGTGAAACCGGTGTCGGGCCATTTCCTCAAAAGTAGGGTTAGCAACATTCATCCTACCCCCGCCTATCAATACGGCGATCCATCTCGTCAAACCTATCAAACCCGGAACCACCATGGGAACGCCACTCCCGTCTCACCGAAGGAGTACGAGTACCACGAAATGGAAAGCATGGTCCGTAGCCCCTCCGAGACTCAAAACTGCGACCTCTCACAAACTCGTATTGATCACGAGGTGGAGAACGTCCAAAGCAAACTCAACGCCACTAGACTCAAAATGTCTACCATCCGCACCATGACCAAGGGAACTGAAACCACCAGCATCACGACCTCGAAAATGGAACTGCCTAGAAATCTGGGGAGGGCCGGTCTGACCGCCTAGCCAGGCCGGTCTGACCGCCCTTCCTCGGGCGGGGCCGGTCCGACCGCCCTTCCCCGGGCGGGGGCGGTCCGACCGCCTAGCCGGCCGGTCGACCGCCCTTCCCGAGCAGGGGGCGGTCGACCGCCCTTCCTCGGGCAGGGGCCGGTCCGACCGCCTAGCCAGGCCGGTCTGACCGCCCTCTCCAGACCACCACCGCGGCTATGGGATTTCTCATATCCCATGCCGGATCCTTACGCACAAAGCCCTTTCCCTTGGCGGTGGCATACGAGGCTCGTGCACACCATGAGAAGGGTGGTACTGTCCTTGTTAGCCCACTCCTTAGCCATTCTCGCCTCTCTCTTTCTCTTATAGCAAAACTCTCTCTTGTGACCATCCTTCCCACAAAACTCACAATGGAAAAGGATTGGTTTGGGCTTAGGCTTGGGGTGAGACTCTTCCCTTGGTTTCTCACTAGGCTTTTCACTAGGTTGGTTTGGCTTGGATGCTAACTTGTCTTTGGGTGTGGGTTGTGGTGGAGCCGAAACATTCCCAAATTTCCTTTCTCTCTCACCAATGCCCTCACCAACCTTATCCAATCCCAAGGCCCAACCATCAAAGCGCTTACGGCTAACAATCATCATACCAAGCTGAGGTTCTTGACTCGACAACCAACTCAGTGTTTCACACAACTTATCATTCTCATCTTGCAAGCGACCAACACATTTTGCAAGATCCAAATTCTTCATAGCATGCATATCACATGTAGAACAAGAAGTAGGAATATGCATTTTCAAATCAGCCTCTAGCGAACCAATGCGAGAACGAAGCTCAACAATTTTCTCATGCAAACCCGGGCAAGAAGTGCAAGCACCAAGCAAAGTGGGTCTAGATTGAAGCTCAGCCAACTCAACCCTAAGCACATCTAGTTCCTCACACTTGGAGGCATACTTCTCCCTAAGATCGATCCAAGTCGGCTAGGAAAGCGAGCAATCGGCACAATCATTTTCATCGAAACAACGGGGCTAGCCTTAAGCGAATCAATTTCAAGCTTGCTATCAAGAACCCGTGTTTCTAGCTCATCCACTCTAGTCCTAGCATCCTCGAGCAAATATCTAAGCTCCTTCCTAAGCTTCTTAGCCTCTCTAAGCATGTGATCGTGATTATCAAGCAAGTCAACCAACTCCTCATTCTCCTTGCGCAAAGAAGAGAGCTCATCACATACCTCATCCTCGGAATCCAAGTCCGAGGCGTCCTTCTGGCTTCTCTTGCTGCTCAAACTACGAGCCATGCCGCAGAAGTCGTCCCTGAGGCTTAGGCCCGTCACACAAAGGCCGTTGAGATACTTGCCAAGGTTCTTCTTCTTCTTCCTCTTCTTCTCATCCTCTTCGTCTTCATCACTCGAGCTTGAAGACGTGTCCTCGAATCGGACTCGATGTCGCTTGATCTCTTCATATTCTCTCGAGACCGTGCCTTCTTCCCATGTCCATGATCCTTCTTCTTGGACTTCTTCCTCTTGTCCTTGAACTTGTGCTTGTCGTGGTTGTTCACCTTCGGACACTCGGCGAAATAGTGTTCGGTCTTGCCGCACTTGAAGCATGTCCTCGTGTTCCTCCTCATGTTCACGCGGTTCTCGCGCGGCCTCTCGAACCGCCTCGTCGGGAGCGCCGGCTCATCCTCTCCAAGCACGTCGAACTCCTCATCCGGCATAGACATCAAAGAGGACAAAGAAAACATCCCGGTGGATGGGTTAGTATTAGCCTTTCCTTTCAAACCACCGACGAGGGCGAGACTATGAGAGTCGGTCGGGCCCTCGATCTTGGTCGTCATGCCCCTATCCACCTCGGCCCGACTTGAGCTTCGAGAACGGCTCGTTCACCGTCGTAGTGTCATACTTCTCCGACTTGACAATGGCCTCGAACTTTCCTCCCCAAATCGTACGATCCAAAGAGTGTAAGAGCTTGACCGCTCTATCATGATCATCGTACGGGAGCACGTCCACATTGGCCCTCATGTTGTTCACAACCACCGTGAACCTCGAAACAAGACATCGATGGACTCACCGGGGAGATGAGTGAAGTTCTCGTACTCTCTCCGTAGGTCGCATACATCCGTGCTCGAACCCGGGCGTTCCCAACATGAGTCTCCTTCAACACCGCCCAAATCCTACAAGCCAAGTGCTCGGTGTGCACCCGATCAAACTCGGGCCGACACAAAGCACGAAACAAGTAGTCGACCGCCTTGTTGTTGGCTTCGAATCGTCCCTCGATCCCGGAGCGAGGAAATCCATCTACCGGACATAGCCCTGTGTCCACCGTGACATCCCAAAGGATCGACCCTTTCCATGGAGAAACGCCGCCATCTGTTTACTCCACATCCGGTAGTTCTTGCCATCCAAGTGTGGAGGACCCGAACCCCGTTCCTGGTACGCCATCCTTGGATCTTAGACTGGTTAGAGTCAATAAAGACTCGAACCGGCTCTGATACCACTTGAAGGACCGATTAGGCGACCAGAGAGGGGGGAGTGAATGGGAGCCGATAAAAATTCTTCTCGAGGGAGATTGAAACTCCGACAAGACGAACTAGCTCGGTCGAACCTCCGAACAAAACCACGTAGCCACCGGAGTGCTACCGGGTCCTAGGAACAAACACTACCAGCAACCACAACACACACGCAAGCACCGACAATGCGGAAACAACTCGAAAGCTCGGCTAACCGCAGGGGGCGGTTAGACCGGTATAGGGGCGGTTAGACCGCCTCCACCCGGCAACCAAGAAATCCTCCGAAACGCCTCTTCCGAGCACCAAAACACACCACGGTTTCACCACCGAGAGATCTCCGGTCAAGGCCATGCTAGCTACCGTGAAAATCTTGGCGAAAACCAAAACTTCACCCAAGGGCCTAGAGGGACAGTTAGACCGGCTACCCGGGGCGGTCTAACCTCCCCGTACCCGACGCAACGAGCTCCAACCAAAAACACCTAGCAAACCGCACGAGAACGACCCCAATTTCACCCAGACACTCCTCCGATCAAGGCGAACAAACTCGCATAGGAAAATCTGGGGCGAAACAAAACTTTGACCGCGGAACACCCCCCGGCGTGCTAGGACCGCCCCTCGTAGGCGGTTAGACCGCCCTTCCAGAACACGAACCCGCGGGTCAAACCTCAACTTCCTCGCGCCCCGATCTCCCGAATCACTCCACGGATTGCGCGCCAAACCCCGGGGAAAGCCGGGTTACCTCCCGGGCAACCTCTACCTCAAGGGAATCGACCCGAAACGCCCACAATCAAGAGGAATCGAAGAAATCGCTTCTCTAGGTCAAGAACTCGCCCAACTCGAGAAACCACCAAATCGAGTCCGATTCAAAGGGGATTTGAGGCAAAGTCACTGACCAAAGAGGCACAAGAACCTCATACGTGACACCCACCAAAAACCCCAAGAAATCATTCTCAAAAACACCGCCAAAAAGAGCTCCGAAAATCAACATCAAAGAGAGCGGGAAAACCACCATGAAGAACCACGCCGAACCTTCTATACATGCCATGAATGGTTCGTACAAGGTCTAGTTTGCCACCCAAACATCCATCCCTCTTCTAGATCTCATGAAGCTCTCAAACTAGCCTTCTAAAATCCTAAGGAAAATGGAGAACGAAAATGGAAAAACCAAATGAGCTAGGGTTCCAAGAGTTGGCTGCCATCCACCCCTCTAATGAGTATATATGGAGGCACCCAAAAGACTAAACTACCCTTCACTAATAACTAGGGATACATGCCCCTCAGGCGGCGTATTTGGAATTCTTGATGTCTTCACCATCGGACGGAGTGCCTGCGACCGCACCTCGCGTAGCCTCGACGCACGCCTTGCGATCCCAACGCGTGTCCTCCGCTTCGAAGCTTCTCGCCGGCGGCGGCCGGGGCGGTGGGCCGCCCCCCCCGGGCGGTTAGGACCGGCCCTCGGAACCGACCGACCCCGGCGTCCGACCGCCCCTCCCGGGCGGCTGAACCGCCCGGTGGCCGCACCTCCTCGTCGAGTCTTCGCCTCGGTTTTGTGGCTCAACCGAGTAACCCGGCGGTTTTCCGGTGAACCATCGCAAACCCCGCGAACTCGGTGTAGCCTCCGCCAATCTCCACTCATGACTCGGCTCCCACGTAGTCCCGCCGACCTTGGTTTTGAGGCTCTACCAAGAAACCGTCCACGACTTCATCTTGCCGTTCGTGCCACCATGCGGCCCGCACTTGACCCCGCCGGCCCACCGGTCCCTCGAACGAAGCCTACTTGTCTTCTCCACACTGAGGCCTCACCGGCAACGACCTTTCGCGCTTGTTCTTCACCCGCACCAACACGAGTCAAGCCGCAACTCGCACCTGCAATACTTAGCCAAGAATCGATCCACACAACGTTGTCAATCACTCATCACACAAGGAAGCGACCATCCACCGGTCCCCGAACCACACATGGTCCTCGGGTTGCCCCTCCAACTGCTAAGAGGAGGAGAACTATCAAGAAAGTGCTTATTGAGGTATAATCCTTTACCCCCTTGATCACAAGATTACTCTGTTCTTGATGAATCATATCGTTGTGCATTTTCGTACCGTAGCCCAAGACAATCTTGCGTAACCGAGACTCGCCAATGCCCCATCCATCGGTATGACCTTTACTCGTCTTTTTCTTAAGGATGAGCACTCGGCATTTACCCTTCCAATTTGACATTTGTAGAAGAAACAATGAAAGAGCAGGCTTGTAAATGTCCCGGTGGTCCGTTGAGCAAGTCCATCCGTGGCCGAATTACCTATCCCAGATGGAGATCTCATCTTCATCACCTTCTCGTAAGCAATACATTCTCCAGAGATGAATCTCCCAAACCAATCGGGAGCCACCAAGTACTCCAAGGGCACAATCACACGTTGGTCATGCAGAGACAAATGGTCCAACGAGAGGTAGACCCCACTTCTCATCATCCGAAGCCCACGAGCTACAGCAAATTCCGCATCGACCACCTCCCCAACTGGCTTCAAATTGTACCACGGAACACCTCCTTCACCCGTGATTGCCCCCGCTCAAGAAGCCGACCATGAGGTATCCGTCCGCGCTTAACTATGCTACTCCCACGCTTTAGCATTCTTAACTCTGAGCACATGCTTCCTCAGATCGAGGCTCCACCATTATCAAGCCTAGCCGTCGCGAGATCAATCCAAATTAGCCGAGGTGATGGAAAGAGCATACCAGACTCTTCCGTCAGATGAAGTGCTATCAAGGCTTAAGGAAATTGTTGCCTCGGCTAGAAAGGGATGCGCAAGATCGGTCCGTAGATCTTAATCACTTCGAGGAGATGTTTGAATCCATCGACCAAGAACTCCCCGAAGACATCAGACTTCTCTATCATCCGTGTATGGCTTGGACACCCTTTATGCGCCCATAAAGCACGCCTTGAGGAAATTGCGCTCCCGCCGCTATTGAAAAGAAGAAAGCCGATGTCGAACATGCCATGACCGGGCACAATCCCGAGCGAGAGAGCCACAAGGATACATTGGCTAACTCCGTGGCTTCTTATGATCCGAAAATTGCCGGGAAAGGCCGCTCTGTGGCGTAACCGAGAAGCCTCGTCTCAGGAGATAGAGGCGACAAAGAGAAAATAGTCGAGCTCCCCGATTGATAGAAAAGATCCAAGTTTTAAGCAAAATCGGCTATCACCCGGATAGAGCAATGCGATGCGGAACTCACCGACTTGTCCGGCACTCAAAAGATTGCCGGTGAGCCGCCGGACAACTCCCGCTCTAATAACATCCAATGCTCGTGGTGTAATTGTGGAAACATCCGAACATTTGAATGCCTCGTATTGATGTATAGCCGAGTTGGTCATTCTTGTAATATCTTCCCGCAATTTGTTTCTTTTCTTCGCGCGCACCTTTAAATATAATGTCGAACGACCCATTCTAGCAAAGAAACGCCAACTCCCGAACGGCACTTTGATTTTCTTTAGCCGAACCAATCAATCGAACACGGCCGCCTTAGAACTCCAAGCGACCCGCTCGACGGGGCCGGCCAAGGAAACCTTTCCACCTTCCGATTTTCTCGGGATATGCGCCACGATCCAAAGCCACGACTCGAAGCCACGATTCATCTTGCCGGGCCTATAAATGCAACCATAGGTGCCCCTAGCTCTCCACCGGGCCTTCTAGCTCTCGAATCTTTGCCAATCTCGGCCCTTCCGCAAACAAGGCACATCCCAAACCATCATGGTGCGCCGCTCAACCGCCGCCGCGCTCCGACGAGTGCGTAGGGGAGCAACGCCAACGCGCGCCGGGAGGCAATGATCGTCAATTCCTCCTCTTTGATTCGACTTTTGGTTTTCTTCTTGCTCCTTGACGGTCATCCCCTTTTTCGATTGATCCGGTGGAATCGATCTCCCGCGGCCCGGCCAATCAACCCCTTCCCGAAGACTCCTCGAGTCCGATGGCCACTCCCCCGTGCCGCACGGGGAAGAAGACGCCCTCCGCTTCGGGGAGGAGATGGAAGCGCTCCCGCGCGTGAGCTGGAGGACGTCTCCAAGAAGGCCGGAGTAGCGTCGCAGAGGTCGAATGGGAGGACCCGACGCAAGCGATGTGCCGCAAGCCATTGATGGTACGTCCCGAGATTCATTCTTGATCCAACCCGCTTTTGATGTTAACCTTTCTTCCTACTTCTCCCCGCAGCCGCCTCGCGACGCCGAGCTCAACCCGCCTAAAGACGCCGGTGGAGCAAATTTGGCCGAGAAGGTGAACGCCCGCGGTGACACGCCGGCGGGAGCGCCGCGTCGCGTGGAGCACCGCGTCGACGAGGTGGCCACCCATGGCGTTGGTCCGGGCACCACCTTGGGCCCGGCCGCCATCTCGACGCATACGGACGTCGACCGCCGTACCGGGCGCGCGGCTCCTCGGGCGCGCGCCGGAGGACATCGATGAGATCGAGCTCATCCCGGAGCGCCTCGATGGCCACGGCGACGCCATTGCCGAAATTACTCATCCCCAATCCGTGTTGAATAGGCTTTTCGACTAGATTGTACTAGGGATGTGTAAATATCTGCAATAGATGAAGAACTTTTGCATTACGTGCTTGTCCCGTGATGACTTCCTTTGCATTTTGCATCCGCGAATTCCCCGTTTTCTTTGAATGCATTCGGGACCATCTTGAGCCGAACGCGCGAGAACAACCTGCCCCTGGGCACAAAATCCGCAACCGATCCGATTCGGCAATCCATAAATACCGTTCAAGAGAAAACCCTTCGCACTTGGGAGAAAACTCTGCTCGTTTGGTATTCCAACAAGGTGTACCGCTTTGGTCATCACTCCCAATGCACCCCCTTGGTCAATAAAATAGCCCGCCGGGATGCCCTCGTAAATCCACTCGCGCACTCATCCATCATTTCTCATCTCCTCCCCGTCTTTAGAGGAGAAAACCCCAAAGCCATGGACAAGGGCAAGCAACCCCAAGAGAGCAGCCATCAAAGAAGCGCACGATTCGAAGTGAGTTTTCCTTGATCTACTCCTCGTTCTTCCGCATGATCTCGTGCTTCATGTTTTCTTCTTGTCCTCTTCCGCGGCCCTTGATTTGCTCCCCCGAAGAAATCATCGTGACCGAAGATGTGCTCGAGTACATCTCCTCCGATTCCTCCCTCGCGCAGGGATGCCACGCCCGAGCAGGAGGACCAACCATCGACTGCGCCGCCGTGTGCGGCATCCGGAGCACGTCCTGGGGGAGCATCACCGCCCGTTGCCAAGCCGAGCGCGAGCGTCGCGCATGGCCTGGAAGCACTACGCAGGGGGTAAGCACTTTGACTCCTCGACTTCGTGCTTGCACTTGGATTCCTTGCCCCTAACCTTGATTCCTCCGCTCCCCGATGTCTCCGATAGGTACAACAACCCGAAGGCGTCCTGGGATAGCTTGAGTGGAGGCCGCCAATCGTGGTCACCCCGTGCGTTCCAAGTTGTCGCATCACGGTGGTCCTGGAACAATCGAAGAGGAGAAACTACGGAAAAGTAAAGAAAGATTGAATCATACTTTCGCTTCTTCCTCCACGCCTTCCTTCCCACCTCCTGGGGATCCGACCACCGGGGTTGTTCGATGTAATCTCGCAAAGCAGTTGTAATGTAGTTTTGTGCTAAGGGCAATGCATCTAGGCACTGGCCATTTTTCTTGTTCGAGGATTTTTGTTCTGAAGGCGGCCTCATTCTTGAGCGCCGGCTATCTCTGTGCCAGATGTGTGTAATCATCGATCGATCTCAATGCTAGGATAATATTTCTTCAGATACCTTCCATTTATCGCCGCGGAAAATTCTTCTCCCAGCAAAGTTTTCAATATATATGCATTACCGTGGACGCATCCGACCACACGAAAAGGTCCTTCCCGCTTAGGGGACCATTTCGCCGAATTCACCGTATTTGGTTCCAACCGGCAAGTAATGCTTTCCATACTAGGTCGCCTTCGCAAATTGCCTTATTTTTACCTTCTTGTTGTAGTACTTGGCAACCCTGCACTTGTTTTTCTCGATGTTTTCCGTGGCCCTAAGACGGATCATATGTAAGTCCTCTAGCTCATCCATCATTAGGCCACCGTAATCCTTGGAGCTTAACTCATTTTGCGAGCCACCACTCTCCTTGAATCCGATTGCATCTCCCAAGGCAAGATTGCGTGATGCCCGTAAACCAACTCGTAAGGAGAAGTCTTCGTGGCTCCATGGGGGGCCATTCTAAGAAGCCCACGATGCTTCGCCGAGAACCGAATGCCACCTTCTTGGCTTCGATAGATCTTCTTTTGTATCAACTTGATCATGATCTTATTAGAAGCCTCTCGCTTAACCATTAGCTTGGGCATAATAGGGAGAGGAGTTAAACAATTTGATCCCCATGCTTTCTACAAACTCTCTGCGAACTCTAGTGACACGAATCGTGCCCCTTGATCGGTGGTAATCGTTTGAGGGATCCCAAATCGATAGATGATGTGCTCTCGACGAATTCAATCATGTTTTCCGACGTCACCTTCTTCGATTGGGATCGCCTCAACCCATTTAGTGAAATAATCCGTGGCCAAAAGCACGAACTTATGCCCCTTGCTAGACGGTGGGTTAATTTGGCCAATCGTAGTCTATACCCCAGTTTCCGAATGGCCATGGCTTGATGATGGGATTCAATGTCTGATGCAAGGACCCTTTGAATATTCCCGAACCTTTGCCAATCCCGACATCCCCTTGTAATACTCAAAACATTCCCCTAATATCGCTTCGCCAAAAGCATCCCAGCTTTGTCTAATAACCCACTTCATACCGTAGGCCGACTTGGTGTGCTCCACATATCCCATCGTGCACTTCGCTCATCATGTTCTTGGCCTCCTCCGGACCCGGGCATCGTAGTAATACCCCATCTAATGATTTATAGAATAAATTATCATCCGTAAGAACGAACTTAATGGCCTCTGTACCTTAGCTTCCTAGAGACCTTTCGGGATGGATCCTTTAAATAATCAACGATCTCTTTCCTCCAATCATCTTCCGCAAGATCCGCCCCTAGTGCAAACACTTCCGCGCAAATGCTTCTTGACTCTCTTTATAACCCGAGGCGCTCCGAGCCAGACTCGTTTGCTTCCTCGTTATGTTCTCTTAGAATATGCCGAGAGTTACCAATGGGAAGCTCTTCAAGATTTCCCCGCATTCTCGTAGTAACTCGCCGCTTCACTTCGCACTCGTATTGGCCGTTCAATTGCTTGATTACCAACTCGAATCTCCATAGACTTCAACCGAAATGGCCCCGCATCTCTCAAATATTGAAGCCCCGAAGTAATGCCTCGTACTCAGCTGCGTTATTTGTGACATAGGTTGTATAGGAATGGCAAATTCAAACATCTCACCTCTCGGGTGAAATCGTAGGATCCCTACTCCCCCACCTTTACCACACGATGATCCATCAAAAAACAAAGCCCAAGGGGTAATTTCGCGTATCAATCGACGGATCACGATGTTCAGCTATAAAATCGCAATGACCCGACCTTTGATGGCTTTTGCCGATTCGAACTTCAACCCAAACTCGATAAAGCCAAAATCCACTCGCCAATCCCGCCGTTCAAAATTGGCATAGATAACATATGTTTTATCACATCAAACTTGGAATACACCGTGCATTCCGCATTCAACGTGATAGTGCCGAAATTTTGTACACAATGTAGTACACGCAAAGGCACGTGCTTCTCTACGCCCGAATACTCCGGTTTCGAGGATCAAGTAGTTTTCGCCAAGATAAGTTACTATCCGCTCCTTTCCTTGAAATTCTTGAATAAGGGCCGATCCAATGGTTTGGGTATCGCCGCCACGTACAACTTGAAAGGCTTGTTTAGCCGAGGAGGAACCAACACCGGCGCTCCTTCATGTACCGCTTGATTTCATCGAAGCGCTCTCTTGTTCGTCGCCCCACGTGAACTTCGATCTTTCTTGAGCTTCAAAGAATGGAGAGAATGGCAACACCTTCGTGATAAATTTGAAATGAATCTTCTCACGAAGTTGATCTTGCCGGAGTGTATGATTGTAACTCCTTGAGGTTTGTTGGAGGAACAACTTCATCGATGGCTTTCATGCTCTTCTTGCCAACTTCAATTCCTCCTTCGTGGACCAAAAACCCCAAGAATTCTCCAGCTGACACCCCAAAAGCGCACTTGTTTGGATTCATCTTCAAACCGTGTTTCCGGGTGCACTCTAAGGTCTTCTTCACGTCTTCCAAATGGGTGTCATGACTTAGGGATTTGATCACCACGTCATCAATGTAGATCTCCACAATCCCGCTCGATCAACTCATGAAAAATGTAATTCATGGCCCGTTGATAGGTTGCACTCGGCATTTTTCAACCCAAATGTCATGACTATCCACTCGAACAGCCTATATGACCGGACATCTGAAGGCCGTCTTTGATATGTCTTCTATTGCCATGAATCCGATCGTATCCCGCATTGCCATCCATGAAACTAATCACCTTGTGTCCAAGACAACGGCGTCGATCAACAAATCAGCAATAGGCACGGTATCCATCCATCGGAGTAGCTTCGTTCTCAGTCCCCGAAATCTATGCAAACCCTCATTTTTCCATTCTTCTCGTACACAGGACGATGTCAGTATATCCACTCCGCGTATCCGCATGGCCGAACGAAGCTTGCATCATAGAAGTCTTTCAACTTCCTTCTTCACATCGGCCAATACCTCATCCTTGTAGATTTTTCAGGGTGGTTGCTTATATGGTTTGAAACCAGAGCTCGATTGGCAACCGATGCTCGACGATGGAGCACCATCCAATCCGTGCATCTCCGAATAACTCCTGTGCGAAGCAGTCCTTGTATTCTTTTAGAAGCTCAATCATATTCCCCCCCGAAGTCCGGTTGTAAATTTGCACCGATGAACGCTCTGTGCTTCTTGGCTTATCACCGCTCTCCAATGTCAACTTCTTCCGAATTTTTATCGCCCGACATGAATCCTCGCCTCTAATTTGCCATCGGCCATCCACGGGGTTCTCCATTAAAAATTGCTATAAGAGTCGATCGCTTGGAATCGGCCGGTTGGTCACCGCCGGCGTGTTCAACAATGACCTTCCCCCCGCCTTTGCCTCGAGAAGCAACCAACCTCGGTACTCCCGCGAAGTGCCGGTTCCATGGAAGCGTTGGCCACGCTCACGAATCATCTCGCTTGGACGACTCCTCGATCTCGTCGTCCACCCACCGGATAAGCTTCGTTGATGCATGGTGGATGGAGACGCGTCAGCTTAGCATGAATCCGCTCCCACCCAAGCAAAGAAGTCGGTGCCGTAGTGCTCCTTTGCCCTCGATGACAAAGAAGGTGAAGGTGGTGAGCAGCTCGCCTTGGACCCGATCATCAAGTCCACGTGAGCGCATCCCTTGGTGTCTCGAGGGGTTCCCTGCCGGAATCATTCAAGATGATGCTTGTGGGAAGTCAAGTCGCTCTGGGCCCATGCCCGGCTTTCCTCAAGGTGGTGTACCGCATTACGTTGACCGCCGCTCCACCGTCGACGGTACATCTTGGTCAATGGCTTCGCCATCGACGTATCCCTCGAAGTACACATGCGTTCCATCATATGACGATTCTTTGGCCGCTCTGGCCACCGAAAATGGCCCTCGGGCTGGGCTGCGCACCTCGCCAGCCACCTACCCCTGGCCTCGCTCATCATCGAAGGAAGCCTCTTCCCCGCATAACCTCGCAAGCGTGAGCCATGAACTCGCTCGTTCGGCGAAAGTATACCATGCAGCGCCGGGGAGCCGAAACGCTTCGATCCCTCCGGCCGGTTCCTTGGGGCGCCACACCCGCCTCGTCCGGATCCCGCCCTCGCCTCATCTCACGCGTTCCCAAGCGCCGGACCCGTCTCTTCTGGCTTCTCCTCAGTGCCTAAGGCACCATTGCTCCCTTTCTCGGCTGCGATGTAGTCATCTTCGTCCCTCCTCCCCGATCGGGCTCTCGCACCCGAGATCAGCCTCGGGCGCTTTCTAGGATGATCGATGACTTCAATTTTTTTGGCGCCGATCCCCATTAGTGGTGGATCCTTCCAATTCTCTCGTGGATCTGTGGACGGCCGATTGCGTCTCCCCGCCTATACTCATGGTACCCGTCACCGCGATTTAGGACAGCTTCTTCGTAGAAGCGCCTTGGAACCCCCTCATTCCGGGCTAGAATGCTTGAAGAAGGCGCATCCCCGGCGTGCAGCGCGCGCCGCCCGCGCGTGTACCGGCCCCGGTCCCCCCGCCCGCGCTTCGGCTCGCGCCGCCCTCCTCCCTCGCAGCACCGGCGCTCGGTAGCGCTCCTCTCTATCTCGGCGCCTGCCATTTGTTGAGGAGGATGCGCGATGTCACCCCGGGCTTAGCTCTGTGAGGATTCCCCCAACTTCGATGTGACTCTGAAGAATGCGGGGGCGTCACCTTGCACCCGCGTCTCCAGCGGTCACTGGGCGCCTCCGGGTCCATCGCTTCCACCTTGTCTAGACCCGGCCGAGGTCAAGACCTTGACTTTCCCCTTTCTCCCTGGGCCGTTATCATACTAATGCAAAAGCCCACCATGTCTCCGAGGAAAGGGGTGGCCATCTAGCTTCATTTTGTTGTCGAACTTGGAGGTGACCCTCTCCCGGATGGCCTTCTCCGGATCCTCATCCTCGAAGACCCCGCAATCATTTATGGAGTGTGAATCCCCGTCGTGGAAGCCGCAACGTAACGTTTGCTTTTAACTCCATCGGGCCGAAGCATGGAATGCCCTCTTCGGCGCCTTGATCCCGGCTCTTCTTTCACTAAGAGCTCGAACAACCCATCGCCTTTTGTAATATCAAAGTCATAAGTGCCCTTGGACCGGCTTGGACCCAAGTCACGATTCATTGTCAAAGGCTCCTTCCCCCACAAGATCTCTCCGCTGCCACATCCAACTCATCGTCGCAGTCCTCGAATCGTATCGCCTTTGTCCAAGAACCGGCTGCAGATGCCGCCGACGTCGTGCCGCTTGGGCCAAATTTGGCGTCCTTCTTGAAGCCACATCGCCCGATTGCTCATCGGGCCGACGCTCTTCTCGCGATGAGCCGGCCCGTGCTCCTCAAACTCCATCCCAAACAATTTCTCGCGCACGGCCGCAAGCATCCCGACGACATGCGCCCATGCCGCCCAACCGGTCATCTCGGGCAAGTTAAGTGAGAAGCACATGCCCTTGACCTCCCCGAACCTCCCAGAGAAACTCCAAAGGGCGTGCCTCGCCGCGCCTCTCGCTTCATGGCTCGCACAGCTCCACTAGCTTCTTCTCCGAACCGCCGCTAAAAGTAAATGAGCGTGGGAACTTCCGCTCCAAATCCTTCCATCTCGGCCACCGATCTCGGGGGGGGTAGGGACGAGAACCATTGAAACGCCTTCGGACTCCGTCGTCGATGTGGCGAAGTAGCGGACCCCCGAACGTCTCCCTCGCCCGAGCACTCCCCGGAAGCCGGCAGGAGGTAGCGAGCGGCGTGCTTCGATCGTGCTCGTGTCGTCTTGCCCCGAAAACTTGGTGAACTCCGTTGGCGGCTTCACTCTCTGTGCGGCAAGAGCACATTGTAGTACCATTGGTCCGGGACTTGTTGACTTTGTTGATGACCCTTTGCGGAGTCGCCGTAGACTAGTAGCGCTTGATGCCCGGTGAAGCCGCTAGGCGGGGCCGTGTAGCGAGCTTCGTACTCGGCCTCGTTGTTTGAGACCTTCCGAAATATGCAAGACGTACTTGAGTTGTTCGCCGTTGGAGAGATCGGAGTACTCACACAACGCCCTCGAGGTTGAGTGAGCCGTCAAAGTACATCACCCAATGCTCTGGGCACTCGGTTGGAATGGGTAGCTGATTCTCCCGCCAATCTGCCATGAAGTCGACTAGTGCCTGCGACTTGATGGATGTGCGTGGCTTGAAGTTGATGTTGAGGGTGCCGAGTTCAACTGCCCACTTGGAGATTCTTCCAGTAGCATCTTGGTTCCGCAGGATGTCACCGAGCGGGTAGTCGGTGACGACGGAGATCGAGTACTCCTAGAAGTAGTGTCGTAGCTTCCGCGAGGTGATTAGCAATGCGTACGAAGCACGTGCGGGCACAGTAGCGTGCCTTGGACTTTGATAGGACCTCGGCCCGACGAAGTAGACGGGCGGGCGGGTAGGCGTGGCCGTCTTCCTGGTTGCTCGACGATGATGGTAAATGCGACCACGTGGTAGTCGCGGGGTGGTAGAGCGATGGATTGCTCTCCTTTACGGAGGCTGTGAGGGTGGTGGCTTCAATAGGAAGTCCTTGGTGGGCAAGGGCTTGGTACGCCCTCCCCAGGTCCACACGAACTTCTCTTGATGCTTGAGTAGTTTGAAGAAGGAGCCCCCATTCTCCAAGCTTCGAGATAAATACGGTCGGGGCCGCCATGCACCCGGTCGGCTTACGGAGTCTTTGATGCACGTGGGAGCTTTCATGCGGTGATGGCGGAGATCTTCTCGGGATTGGCTTCGATGCCGCGATGGGTGATGATGAAGCCTTCGAGTAATTTGCCCAGATAGTACGCCGAAGACGCACTTGTTTGGGTTGAGCTTCCGGTGATACTCGCGCGAGGGGATGCGAAGTCTCTTCAAGATCGTCGATCGGTGTCTTTGAGTTTACGGTCGCCCGGCAGCCACGTCATCCCGTAGGCTTCGACGTTCTTGTTGAGTTGCCTCTTGAAGCGGCACGAGATGGCTTCCGTTGGTATGTAAACGCCGGCGCTCTTCAACCGTAGAAGGACATGGTCGTGTAGCGGTACGCGCCAAACGGGGGTGATGAACGCGGTCTTCTCCTGGTCTTCTTTCTTGATCGCAATACGGTGGTACCGGAGCGCCGGTCGAGGAAGCGAGCGAGGTCGCGGCTCCCGCCGTGGAGTCGATGACTTGGTCAATCCGTGGCAACCCGAAGGTCAGCAGGGCGGTGCTTGTTGAGGTCGGTGTAGTCGACGCACATCCTCCACTCATTCGAGTTCTTCTTGCGGACGAGGACGGGGTTGGCGAGCCACTCAGGATGGAAGACTTCTCTGATGAAGCCAATCGCGAGTAGTTTGGCGAGTTCCTTCTTGATGGCGTCCCGTCTGTCGTCGGCGAAGCGGCGGAGGTGTTGTCGCTTCGGGGTAGCTTTAGGATCGACGTTGAGAGAATGCTCAATCAACTCCACAGGCACCCTGTGTCACGCTGGCTTCCACGCGAAGATGTCGCGGTTAGCCCGAAGGAAGTTGATGAGCGCGTCTTCCTATTTGGGGTCGAGACCCGCCCCGATGGTGGTGGTCTTCTTTGCGGTCTTTGTCCGAGGTCAATTGTTTTGACCGAGAACCTCCTCGGTGGTGAGGCTTGTTAACTTTGTCAGAGCTTCTGCGGGATGTGTCGAGGTTCACTTGGGGCAAGCTTCTTCGGCCGCCGGCCACGTCGTCCTCCATCATTGCATTGGGTACTTGATTTGTGGAGCGATCTCCACAACTTCCGTGTCGCGGTCGTGCGATATCTTCAAGTCCCCTTGCGGCGAAGTCTGCCTATTTGGACTTGGCATCTTGAGTACCTAGTAGGTGTAGTGGGGTACGCCATGAACTTGGCGATAAGCCCCGTCTCGCCGAGGATGGCATAGTGCAAGACGACTTCGAACTTGATGTACTCGGTACGATAGTTGTCCCAGAGATTCCCCAAGGTTCTTGGTAGGACCTTGAGCCTAGTGGGATAGGCAGCGTTCTTAGAGACGATGCGCGAAGGGTGAGGTGCTCTTGGTAGGCATGTGGGTGATGTTGAGCTTCATCTTCTTCAAGGTCTTGGTGAAAAGGATGTTAAGCCCGCTTCCACCATCGATGAGGACCTTGTTGAGCTTGGAGCCCGCGACCACCGGCTTCAGGACGAGTGGGAACCACCCTGGTTTGGAGAAGCTAGTCCATTGATCAGGTACGGGAGAAGGTAATGAGTACCTCGCGACCACACGAAGGGGTCGGGACCCAGTTGTCTCATGACTTCTCGACGGGTAGCCTTTTGTTCACCCATGCACTGGGTAGCCCGCCGAAGAGGACGTTCACCGTCTTGTCGGGTTCTGAAGTCGCCATTGCCTTCGTCGTTCTTCTTGCCTTTTTTATCATGAGGGTGTCGTGGATTTCGGAGTATCAGCAGCGAGTGCTCGCACGAGTTGGTAGCCTTGCTCGGTGGTGTGGTTGCCGTCCGGATGCCACGGGCACTTCTCTTTCAGCAAGTCTTTGAAGCGCCGGGAGGTCTTCTTCGAGTTCTCCTTCGCGGGGCGGACGGTAGTGACGGTATTGTCGCTTGCGCTTGCGGTTGGGACCCAGAGTAGTTGTTGTTGTTGCGACCGCCTTGGTTCCGTTGTTCGCTGCTGCCACCGCCGTGTTACGATTTTGCTCTTGCCACGGATGGTGTCGTACTTGGCGTTGGCCTTGTCTTCTTCATCGACGGGACGTGATCATGTCCTTGGGTGAGTGATGGAGCTTGGGCGGCGACGGCCGAAGTCTTCGAAAGTGCGGCCGGTGGTAGAGGCCAGATCTTGGAAGAGGTCGATGACTTCTTTGTCGGGGAGACATCGGCTTGCGTGACGCTTGTCGAAGAGCGGCGTAGCACTTGCGAAGGGGTCTCGCCTTGTTCTGCTTCACCATAGCCGAGTCCATGCGAGTACCGGCGGCCCATAACGCCGTGAAGTTGGCAGTGGTACTCATTCGGTGGTCCCACTTGTTGATGAGTACTTTTCAGTGACTCGGCCATGTAGCGATTACTGGTCCAAACGAAGGGGAAGTATAGGCACTTGGTGTCATTGTTGCCACGAGCGTTCTCGATGGAGGCGTAGCATACGAGACAACGCACGGGATCTTGCTTCGCGTTGTACTTGGTGATTCCCAGAGGCTTGAATTTCTCTGGGAGGAAGAGGTTGCGAAGTCGCGCAGAGAAGGCGGGGAAGCCGTCGTTGTCGCTTGACGTGGAAGCCTTTTTGTGCCGTAGTTCATCAATCTTCTGGTGGGCGTCGAAGCCGCCCTGTGAAGCTCCGAAGGCGTGGCTATTCGCGTGGCCTCGGCGGCCGCCGATCGCCCCCGCCCCCGGCCCTCCTGTTGGCCCCATGGTTGGAGCTTCCACCGTCGCTGCCCCTGCCGCCACGGTCGCGATGAGGAACGATCTCATGATCGCCGCCCGGCCGGCGTAGGCGCTGTTGCCACCTTGGGAGGGTCCGCCAAGCTGTTGCGCGAGTACGATTGGGACAGGCGGCGGCTCGGCCCCCCCCCCGGGGGGGGGGGGGCAGTGGCATGTGTGTGTGTGTGTGGCTGTGCATACCCCTTGTAGGCTGTTCTGGTGTTGGGCAGTGTGTGTGCCTGTGTGGGCAGTGTGTGTGGTGGCTACATGGCAGAATGCTTGAGCTTGGGGGGGGGGGGGGGGGGGGGGGGGGGGGGGGGGGGGGGGGGGGGGGGGGGGGGGGGGGGGGGGGGGGGGGGGGGGGGGGGGGGGGGGGGGGGGGCCGTGGCCCCAGTTCATAGTATGCACACCAATGCGGCCATTGCTTCGTTGTCGCGGTTCACGACGGAAGTGGTTGATGTGGACGGGAAGCGTCCGGTGGTGTTCGGTGGCTCCTTAAGTGATGAGTGATTGACAACGGGTGTTGGAGTCGACTCTTGGCTTAGTGCGCAGGTGTAGGCTGCGGCCTAGTTCGTGTTGTTGCAGGTGAAGAACGGGCGCGAAAGGTCTTCAGCCTTGAGGGGCCTCGGGAGATGGAGAGACAAGTAGGCTCGGTTCGAGGGCCCGGTGGACAGCGGGACTGGGTGCGGGCCACATGGTGGCGACACAAGCAAGACGAAGTCATGGACAAGTGAGCCGGTGCACGGTGGCGGTCAAGTCAAGTGGTTTGGCGGGAGGCGGACCGGGCACGCGGGGTTTGGTGGTTTGCCCACAAAACCATCGGCGGACGGTTTCTTGGTTTGGGCCTCAAAACCAAGTCCGAGGGCCCAACACGACGGAGACGGGATCCGGGCGTGTCGGGAAGCTTCGAAGCGGAGGACACGCGGCGGGATCGCATGGCTTGCGTCGGGAGGACGCGGGGGTGCGGCAAAGGCGTGGCCGTCCGATGGCAAGACCCACATACATTACCAAAATGCCCCTACGTGGGTTGTATCGCCAGTAGTGTAGTTAGGGGTAGTCGAGTCATTTACCACTCCGGCGGGACCTGATATATAAGCCTGGAGTGTGTGTTGATGGCTCTCTCTCTGTGACTTAGGGTTTCATTTGCTCCCTCCTCTTTCTCATTTTCGTAGCTATTTTCCTTCCTATTTTCTCTAGGCTAGCATGAGAGCTTCATGAGAGATTTGTTGAGAGGGATGGATGCTAGGGCGGCATGCTAGACCTTGTGAATCTTTTACCGGTTTGTATAGAAGATTCGGGGTTGTTTTTCGTGCCTTTTTGTGCCTATTTTCGTGCCTTTGTTCTCGGTGTGATTCCGCGGATTTGAGTGAGTTTCTCCCCGGATTTCTTTGAGGGAAACATGGATAGATGTCTTGTGCATCTTTGTGCTTGATCTTGTGCCCTCAAACGCCGGGAAATCACTTCGATTCGTGAGTTTTCGTTTGGTGCTCTAGTTTTTGGTGGTGCTCAAAGGATTCGCGATTCCCGGTGATTTAGGGAGCTAGGAGGCAAGATTTTTGGGCTATAGCATCCTTGTGTGACGCTTTTCAAGTACCCAAACCCGTGTCTCCACAGCTTCAACCGTTTGGGAAATCCGATGATGATTTGGGGGAGTTGACTTTCGAGGTCGGGCATTTTTACGTGCGTCCGAACCTCGCGGACGGTCCGCGGCCTCGGCGGACGGTCCGCGCGGGTCCGATTCATCCCGTGTTCTTCGTGTTCTTGCTCGTCCTTTGTTTCGATCCGTTGTGATTTTGGTTTTTGGTTGGACGAAGTTTCGGACGGTCCGCGGTGTCGGGCGGACGGTCCGCGGGTGCTAGGCGGACGGTCCGCATGCTCCCCGCGGACGGTCCGTGGCACGCGGGTGTCTTTGGGTCGTTGTGTAAATTAACGGACGGTCCGCGGCTAAGGCCGGACGGTCCGCGGCCGGGTGCGGACGGTCCGCGATACCCCGGCCGGACGGTCGCGCGGCTCTTGCGGACGGTCCGCCCCCCCTGCGCGGACGGTCGCGAGCTTCGTGTGCTTTGCTTCTTGGTTCGATTCCTTCCTCCCTTTTTAGTGCTTCCGCGTGTGCTTTGAGGAATCGTTCCTAAGGCTAGAGGTTGATCCATAACCTCGTGGTCTTGGCGATTGGTGCGTGATTCGATCCATCGCTCGTGTGTGACCGGGATTTGAGTAGGACATAGGCCGGGTTCTTTGGGAAGAATTTTTACCGGCTCCTATTCACTCCCCCTCTCTCTAGTCGCCATCCGATCCTTCAATTGGTATCGTAGCTCGGTGCGGATTCTTTGCGACTTTGACAAGTCTCGAATCCTAAGATGGCGTACGTTGAGCGGGGCGGTCCGCCGCACTTCGATGGCAAGGGTTACCACAAGTGGGCGGCTCGTATGATGATCTTTCTTCGAGGAAAAGCTGTTGGATTTTATTGTGCTTGACAAGACCTATGCTATTCCGGTCAACATCCATACTCTTATGGTGACCGATGCCGATGCCAAGGCCAAGTATGAGGCTAATGCAAAAGCCGTTGATCACTTGTGCCGGAGCTTGTGTGATCCAGAGTTTGAGCGTGTTCGTCATTTGAGTCTTGCTTGGCAAATTTGGGATAAATTGTTGGTTGCTCACGGTGGTGATAACCATGTGAAGGCTCGCCTCTTTGTCTCTTACCGGATGCAATATGAGAATTTCACTCCACTTCCGGTGAGGACATTGATGCGATGTTTCGAGGTTCACCGCCATCGTGAACAACATGAAGGCAAATGTTGAGGATTTTCCGTATTCAGAGCATGATCGGGCTTTGAAGCTCTTGCATGTCTTGGATCCAAATGTTTGGGGTGCTAAGGTTGAGGCCATCAAGGAGTCAGGGAATTATTTGACTATTGAGTTGGATGACCTCTTTTCTAAGCTCAAGTCGATTGAGGTTGACAGGAAGTTGCTATCCAAGCATGAGGGCTCGGCCCGACCATAGTCTTGCTCTTGTGGGAGGATCAAAGGGCAAATCTAACCCTTCCTGTCGACGAGTTTTCTTTGTCCTCTCTTATGTCCATTCCGGATGAGGAGTTTGATGTCTTGGGCGAGGAGGAGGGCGGCCTTGCTCTCAAGAAGGTTTGAACGACTACACGAGAGTCGGAGGAACGCAAGGCGGAGCTCAGGGACGTGCTACAAGTGTGGCAAGCGTGGCCACTTCATCGCCGAGTGCCGGAAGCGGAGGAGAACAAGTACAAGGTGAACGAGTACAAGGCGCACCCGAGGCGTGAAGACAAGTACTTCTCCAAGGGCAAGCACTTCAACAAGTCCAAGAATAAGGACAAGGACAAGCGGCGACCGAGCAAGAGCACCTACAAGAAGAACAAGGCAAGAGCGATGGTGGCGGTGCGAGCGATGTCGACTCAAGCTCAAGCGAGGAGCGGTCAAGCTCAAGCGGCGAAGATGAAGACGCCGGAAGGCGCAATGGCAAGAAGAGTGCAAGCGGAACCTCGGCGGGGGTGAGCCGTGTGGCGCTCGAGGGCTTTTGTGGCATGGCCCATAGCTCGAGCGGCAAGAAGAGTGTGAAGGAGGACGGCGACTCCGACTCGGAGGATGAGGTAAACCGTGATCCCGACTCTTTGCTTGCGAGATTGCTAGGTTGAATGGTTTGCTTGATAACCGTGATAGTGTCTTGAGAGATGCCAAAAAGATGAGGAAAGATCTTAGGGCTCGGCTTGAGAATGCTAGTGAGAAAGTAGGAGAGTTAGAGTCAAAATTGCTTGAATTGAAACTTGAGAATGACTCTTTGAAACTTGCTCCTACTTCTCCCGATGATGTTGAATGTGTTGAATGTGATGCTTGGTTGAATGAGATCAAAGCTGCTTAATGAGAAGAATGCTTCTATTTTGGCTCAACTAGATGCTCTTAGGACCGAACATGATGAGCTTAAGGCTAGACCTACCTTGCTTGGTGCTTGCAAATCATGTCCTACTATGCATGCTAAGCTTGTTGATGCTCGCTCTACTATTAGTTCTTTGGAAGCATCTTTGAAATCTCCTGTTGCAAATGCATGTTCTAGGCTTGTGATGAAGTCACTTTGCGCAATCTTGAACTTACTTCCCGTTTGGATGTCATTTATGAGGAAAATGACTATTTGAGGAAAGTGTTGGGTTGGTTGTACGGGCGGGAACCTCAATTGAAAATCATGATTGAGGAGTTCAAGAGAGGTGATGGTCGTGGTTTGGGGTTTGAGAAGTTGGGTGAGAAAGTGGGAGAGAACAGTGGGGAGAGTGTGTACGAGAAGTGTGTTGAGTCTAACCCCGGGTTTGAGGTGATCGGAGAGATCCAAGTCCCAATCCCAAAAGCACCCAAGAACTCTTTCACACCAAAGCCCAACCACCTTTGCAACAAGCTTGACACAACCCAAGATCCACCCAAATTCCCACCTAAGACAAATGATTTCCAGAAACCGGTGAAGTTTGTGGGTGAGAAGGGTGAGAAGCCTAGAGAGAAGCCGAGCCAAAACCAAAACCCATCCCCTTCGGGTGTGAGTATTGTGGCAAGGAGAGGCATCTTGCGAGTTTTGCTACAAGAGGAAGAGGGATGAGAGGCTTGCTAGGGAGCAAGCAAACCGGGACGGGTATCGCCGGCCTCGCGGTATTCCCGAGCCTAGAGTGCCACTTCCACGGGGTGTGGGAAGTGTGAGGAGTGTTGGCGGGTTCCCACGGAGAGGTGGTGGTGGTGAGAGGTTTGTCGGGAGAGATGATGGTGTGCGTCTTTGGTGAGAGGTTTGGTCGGGCTCGTAGTGGTTTTGCTTGGACGTCCTCCTACTCGTCCTCGGTACGGGTTTAGGGGAGATGATCGCGGCTTTGGGTTCCGGAGGAACTACGGACCACGTTTTCCCCCTCGTGGTGCTCGTACTCCTCCCATGGGACATGGGAAGTTTGGTGGCAAGGGAGTGATGTTTGCTAACCCCTCATTTGAGCGAGATGGCTCGACACTTTGGTTTAACTTTCTCTGTGCTAACCCCGAGTGTCGAGTCACTAGCTCATTCTCGTTCTTGTTTCCGATTTGCGGGCAGGAGGCTTGGAGAACATTTGGTTGATCGACTCCGGGTGTTCTCGACACATGACCGGAGATAAGAAGTGGTTCTCCGGCCCTCACCCCAGTGAAGGAAAAGATGTACATCACATTTGGGGACAATGGACGAGGTAGGGTGCTTTCGGAGGGTGTTGTGCATGTGAGTGACAAGGTAACGTTGAAGAGAGTGGCTCTTGTGAAGTCTTTGGGTTTCAATTTGCTTTCGGTTTCTCAGTTGCTTGATGAGGGTTTTGAGGTGCGTTTCAAGTCTGGAGAGTCTCGTTTGCTTGATTCTCGAGGTGATCTTGTCTGTATGATCATCCCCGAGGGTCAGATTTTCAGGGCTGATTTCTCTCGCTCTTTGGGTCCTGCTCATTTTGTTTGATGGCTGGTCCGTCTTCTGATTTGTGGAAATGGCATAGGCGGTTGGGACACTTGAGCTTTGATTTGGTTTCCCGCTTGAGTGGTCTTGACCTTGTCCGAGGATTGCCGATGTTGAAGTTTGAGAAGGATTTGGTTTGTGCTCCTTGTACGCATGGTAAGATGGTAGCCTCTCCCCATCCACCCCTGACCGATGTCATGACCGAGCGTCCGACAGAGCTGTTGCATATGGACCTTGTTGGGCCAGCTCGAGTTCGCTCGGTGGGTGGGAAGTGGTATGTACTTGTTGTGGTGGACGATTACTCTCGCTATGCCTGGGTGTTCTTCTTGGAGGATAAGAGTGAGACTTTTGGTTTTGTTCGAGATCTGATCGTGAGGTTGAAAAACGAGAGGCATGGGAATGCTATTCGAGCTATCCGGTGATAATGGCTCTGAGTTTAAGAACTCTCGTTTTGATGCCTTTTGTCGTGATCTAGGTCTTGAACATCAGTATTCGACCCCTTATGTGCCCCCTCAAAATGGAGTCGTGGAAAGGAAAAATCGGACTCTTTGTGAGATGGCTAGGACGATGCTCGATGAGCACAGGACTCCTAGGAGGTTTTGGGCTGAGGCGGTCAATACAGCTTGTCATGTTTCCAATCGGATTTTATTGAGAGCTTTCAAGAAGGAGACTGTTATGAGCTTATGCATGGTCGGGCACCCAAAGTGAGTCATTTCCGAGTTTTTGGCTGCAAGTGCTTTATTTTGAAAAAGGGAAAACTCGACAAGTTTGAGGCTAGGTCTAGTGATGGTATTTTCTTTGGATATGCTAACCACTCTAGAGCCTATAGGGTGCTTAACCTTGAGACTAACAAAATCATGGAGACTTGCGAGGTGACCTTCGACGAGACAATGCCATGTACCTCTCTTGGCTTTGAATGTGCTGGTGATGAAGAAATGGCCGAGGACCTCTTTGAGGAGGAGAGAGATGAAGCTGGAGATGATGATGGGGAGAACCATGCACCTGAAGCTGAGCATGTACCCACTACTTCCCCTACGACTACTTTGGAGCATGGACCGTCTACTTCATGGACAACGACGGTACAACAAGAGGACCGGGCGAGAGAAGGCCGAAGTTGAGGGGGAGGTAGTCTCGAGGCGTGAGGCTCCCCCGGCGGATTCAAGAAGTGCACCCCCTTTCGAAGATCATTGGAGACATCAATGAACGCACTACACGGTCGAGGTCCAGTGAATTCCTCTCATTTTGCTCATGTTGCTTTTGTTGCTACTTTTGAGCCCAAGGACATTGGACATGCTTTATACGATGCAAAGCTGGGTCAATTCTATGCATGAGGAGTTGGAAAATTTTGAGAGGAACCGGGTGTGGGAGTTAGTTGAACCACCTCCAAATTGCCATCCCATAGGAACCAAGTGGGTTTGGAAGAACAAAGAGGGAGAGAATGGGATGGTTGTGAGGAACAAGTCCGGACTTGTTGCTCGGGGGTTTAGTCGGAAGGGAGGGGATCGACTATGAGGAGACCTTTGCTCCGTGGCCCGTCTTGAGGCAATTCGAATCCTTCTAGCCTTTGCCGTGGCTAAAGGGTTCAAGTTGTTTCGGATGGACGTGAAGAGTGCTTTTCGAATGGGGTCATAGAGGAGGAGGTGTATGTGAAGCGACCACACTGGGTTTGAGAGCGAGTTGTACCCACACGGGGTATACGGGTTGAAAAGGGCTCGTATGGGTTGAAACGGGCGCCCGTGCTTGGTATGGGAGATTGAGAGGTTTTCTTTTGAGCGAGAGGGTTTGTGATGGGTACCGTAGATAGAACCTTGTTTCTCCTCAAGCATGGAAATGACTTGTCGATTGTTCGGATTTACGTGGATGATATTGTCTTTGGTGGCTCGTCCCATAATCTTGTTGCCAAGTTTGCGGATGAGATGAAGCGGGGAGTTCGAGATGAGCATGATGGGCGAGTTGCGGTATTTTCTCGGGGCTGCGAGATCAAGCAAATGAAGGACGGTACATTTGTGCACCGGACCAAGTACACGAAAGACATGCGAGGAAGTTCCGGATGCAAGATGTGAAGCCGATGTCGACTCCCATGGGGAGTACGGCCACTTTGGATGCGGATGAGGACGGAGAACCGGTGGACCGGCGGGAGTACGGGGAGCATGATCGGCTCCCTCCTCTACTTGACGGCGACGAGGCCGGACATACGGTTCGGCGTGTGTCCGTGCGCTCGTTTTCGAGCTTCGCCGAGGACATCACATCGACGGGCCGTCAAGAGGATTTTCGGTACCTACGGTCCGCCCTTTGGTCTTGGCCTTTGGTATTCTTCCTCCTCGACTCTGTCTCTTCATGGTTTTTCCGATGCGGATTTTGCTTGGTTGTCGAGTCGAGAGGAAGTCTACTTCGGCACTTGTCAGTTTCTTGGTTCTTCGTTGGTCTCATGGTCTTCCCGCAAGCAGTCTAGTGTAGCTCAGTCTACCACGGAGGCGGAGTATGTTCTTGCCGCGAGTTGTTGTTCCCAGCTGTTGTGGATTTCATACACTTTGAGAGACTTTGGTGAGGAGTGCTCCCAGATCCCACTTCTTTGTGATAGCACCGGTGCCATAAGCGTAGCCAAAAACCCGAGTGCTTCACTCCAGAACCAAACATATAGAAGTGAGGTATCATTTCCTGAGGGACAATGTGGAGAAAGGAACCATTGTTTTGAGCCATGTCCCTACCCAAGATCAGCTAGCCGACATCTTTACAAAGCCTCTCGATCAAGCTACATTTGTGCGCTTGCGGGGGGAACTTGGGGTTTGTTGCCCTTTCTAGTTGATTCTTGGGAGATTTCCTTTTTGTACCATATGTATCATACCATGTTTATTTTGATGTATATACATGCTTTGCTTGATGTATAAACCATGGTAGGATAGCCATCTTGTCACATATCATGTTGCATTTGTATCATATTGCATTTTAGGATGATGAGCTTCTTTTATATGCCATATGTGAGTCTCTTTGGCTATTTGTGAGATATTGGTTATATGTGTGGAGAAATGGTAATGTGAGGCTATGCTCTTGGAATATTTGAGATATATGTGTGGTGAGATAGCCCCTTTTGAGATAAATACTTAACTTGACTAATTTTTTGATGAAATATGCTCCACTCGTGTGTAGTTGTGTATCCATGTCACGAGTTTGGTCTAAATATGCTTTTCATGCTTAGATTGTGCTTGGATGCCCTGTTCTTGCATTTGGGCCAAAGGCCGGATATCATTGTGAATGTTTAGCCTATGTTGCATTCATGGGGGAGCATAAGCTTCTTTTTGCCGCAAAGGCACTTCATGTACCATGAAATGAATCAATCTTGAAAAGAAGTGCATAATGCTCAGAAAAATGCTCCATCCATCATGTCTATGCTTAAAATGTCTTATCTTTCACATATGGGTGCAAAACATGTTGCATGATGTTCACCAGTGGAGAAGTCTCCCCGAAGTGGACACATGGCTCATGAGCTTTGACATGACATGCTTTGCTTTATGGGTGTTTGCCATGATCTTTTGCTGAGAATTTGATATCCTTGTATGATCTTTAAATGGTATGCATGTTTGTGGCTCAAGTGTGACATGGATAGGCTTTTACATGTGAAGCGAGTCTTCTTTTGGTAAAAATGCTTAAATCTGAAAATTTTGCTTTGTCACATGCTTGTATTTTCATATATTACTTGTGGCAATGCTTTGACTATGCTATGATTCATGTGTGTGATCTTGGTCTCATTTTTAGCCTTTGACACTAGATTTGGCCTATTTGAGAAGCTCATGTAGATGTTTATATGCCTTGCTTTGCATTTCTGCATTTTCACCTTGATTCATACATTGTCAACAAGGGGGAGAAAAGGTGAGCTTAATGAAAATTCAGAAGAGGTGAGCTGAAATTTGGGAGTTTGCATGAGTTTACATCCACATGTTCAGGGGGAGCTTGCATTTGTTCAGGGGGAGCTTTCTTGCTGTTTTCGGTGTGGATTTTGTGCTTTGCTTGGCTTGTGACCTTTCTTCGCCTTTCTTCGGTTTTGGTCATGAGTTGAGCTTCTTGGTTTTTTTCTTTCTTCTTTCTTTCTCTTTTACTCTGAATTTCATTTCGCGTTGTGTGTTGTCAATGCACTCATCAAGGGGGAGATTGTGGACCAGGAGCGTCCCAGTGGTCGGTGGATGACCGCTCCTTAAGTGATGAGTGATTGACAACGGGTGTTGGACTGACTCTTGGCTTAGTGCGCAGGTGTAGGCTGCGGCCTAGTTCGTGTTGTTGCAGGTGAAGAACGGGCGCGAAAGGTCTTCAGCCTTGAGGGGCCTCGGGAGATGGAGAGACAAGTAGGCTCGGTCGAGGGACCGGTGGACGAGCGGGGACCGGGTGCGGGCCACATGGTGGCGACACAAGCAAGACGAAGTCATGGACAAGTGAGCCGGTGCACGGTGGCGGTCAAGTCAAGTGGTTTGGCGGGAGGCCGGACCGGGCACGCGGGGTTTGGTGGTTTGCCCACAAAACCATCGGCGGACGGTTTCTTGGTTTGGGCCTCAAAACCAAGTCCGAGGGCCCAACACGACGGAGACGGGATCCGGGCGTGTCGGGAAGCTTCGAAGCGGAGGACACGCGGCGGGATCGCATGGCTTGCGTCGGGAGGACGCGGGGTGCGGCAAAGGCGTGGCCGTCCGATGGCAAGACCCACATACATTACCAAAATGCCCCTACGTGGGTTGTATCGCCAGTAGTGTAGTTAGGGGTAGTCGAGTCATTTACCACTCCGGCGGGACTCGATATATAAGCCGGAGTGTGTGTTGATGGCTCTCTCTCTCCGTGACTTAGGGTTTCATTTGCTCCCTCCTCTTTCTCATTTTCGTAGCTATTTTCCTTCCTATTTTCTCTAGGCTAGCATGAGAGCTTCATGAGAGATTTGTTGAGAGGGATGGATGCTAGGGCGGCATGCTAGACCTTGTGAATCTTTTCTGGTTTGTATAGAAGATTCGGGGTTGTTTTTCGTGCCTTTTTGTGCCTATTTTCGTGCCTTTGTTCTCGGTGTGATTCCGCGGATTTGAGTGAGTTTCTCCCCGGATTTCTTTGAGGGAAACATGGATAGATGTCTTGTGCATCTTTGTGCTTGATCTTGTGCCCTCAAACGCCGGAAACTACTTCGACTCGTGAGTTTTCGTTCGGTGCTCTAAGTTTTGGTGGTGCTCAAAGGATTCGCGATTCCCGGTGATTTAGGGAGTTAGGAGGCAAGATTTTGGGCTATAGCATCCTTGTGTGACGCTTTTCAAGTACCCAAACCCGTGTCTCCACGGCTTCAACCGTTTGGGAAATCCGATGATGATTTGGGGGAGTTGACTTTCGAGGTCGGGCATTTTTTCGTTCCGTCCGAACCTCGCGGACGTCCGCGGCCTCTGGCGGACGGTCCGCGCGGGTCCGATTCATCCCGTGTTCTTCGTGTTCTTGCTCGTCCTTTGTTTCGATCCGTTGTGATTTTGGTTTTTGGTTGGACGAAGTTTCGGACGGTCCGCGGTGTCGGGCGGACGGTCCGCGGGTGCTAGGCGGACGGTCGCGTGCTCCCCGCGGACGGTCCGTGGCACGCGGGTGTGTTTGGGTAGTTCGTGTAAATTAACGGACGGTCCGCGGCTAAGGCCGGACGGTCCGCGGCCGGGTGCGGACGGTCCGCGATACCCGGCCGGACGGTCCGCGCGGCTCTTGCGGACGGTCCGTCCCCCCTGCGCGGACGGTCCGCCAGAGCCTGTGTGCTTTGCTTCTTGGTTCGATTCCTTCCTCCCTTTCTAGTGCTTCCGCGTGTGCTTTGAGGAATCGTTCCTAAGGCTAGAGGTTGATCCATAACCTCGTGGTCTTGGCGATTGGTGCGTGATTCGATCCATCGCTCGTGTGTGACCGGGATTTGAGTAGGACATAGGCCGGGTTCTTTGGGAAGAATTTTTACCGGCTCCTATTCACTCCCCCCTCTCTAGTCGCCATCGATCCTTCAACCACGTAGCCACCGGAGTGCTACCGGGTCCTAGGAACAAACTCTACCAAAGCAACCGAGAACACACACGCAGCAACGACAACGAAACAACTCGAAAGCCGGCTAACTAGAGGGGGCGGTTAGGCGGGTATAGGGGGCGGTTAGACCGCCTCCACTCGGCAACCAAGAAATCCTCCGAAACGCCTCTTCCGAGCACCAAAACTCACCACGGTTTCACCAACGGAGATCTCTCGGTCAAGGCCATGCTAGCTACCGAGAAAATCTTGGCGGAAACCAAAACTTCACCCGGGGGCCTAGGGGCGGTTAGACCGGCTATCGTGGGCGGTCTAACCTCCCGTACCCAAGAACGAACTCCAACCAAGAACACCTAGCAAACCGCGCAAGAACGACCCCAAATTTCACCCGGACGGCCGCTCCGATCAAGGCAAACAAACTCACGAGAGGAAAATCCGGCGAAACAAAACTTTGACCCGGAAACACGCGGGCGGTTAGACCGCCCCACCGTAGGCGGTTAGACCGCCCCTTCCGGAAAACGAACCCGCGGGTCGGACCTCAACTTCCTTGCGCCCGATTTCCCGAATCACTCCACGGATTGCAGCAAAACTTCGGGAATAGCTCGGGTTACCTCCGGGCAACCTCTACCTCAAAGGAATCGACCCGAAACGCTCACAATCAAGAGGAATCGAAGAAATCGCTTCTCTAGGTCAAGAACACGCCCAACTCGAGAAACCACCAAATCGAGTCCGATTCAAAGGGGATTTGGGGGAAAAGTCACCAGCCAAAGAGGCACAAGAACCTCATACGTGACACCCACCAAAAACCCCAAGAAATTGTCCTCAAAACACCGCCAAAGAGAGCTCCGAAAATCAACACAAGGGAGACGGGAAAACCACCATGATGAACAACGCCAAACCTTCTATACATGCCATGAAAGGTTCGTACAAGGTCTAGCTTGCCACCCAAACACCCATCCCTCTCTCTAGATCTCACATGAAGCTCTCAAGCTAGCCTTCTAAAATCCTAAGGAAAATGGAGAACGAAAATGGAGAAAACAAATGAGCTAGGGTTCCAAGAGTTGGCCGCCATCCACCCATCTAATGAGTATATATGGAGGCACCCAAAAGACTAAACTACCCTTCACTAATAACTAGGGATACATGCCCCTCAAGGGCAGATTTGGAATTCTTGATGTCTTCACCATCGGACGGATGCCGGCGACCGCACTCGCGTAGCCTCGACGCAAGCCTTGCGATCCCGACGCGTGTCCTGCGCCGAAGCTTCTCGGCGGCGGCCAAGGCGGTCGGACCGCCCCCCCGGACGGTTAGGACCGGCTCGGGGGATCCGACCGGCCCCGGGCGGTCGACCGCCCCTCCCGGGCGGTTGAACCAACTCGGGTGGCCGCACCTCCTCGTCGAGTCTTCGGCCTCGGTTTTGTGGCTCAACCGAGTTACCCGGTGGTTTTACGGTGAACCACCGCAAACCCCGCGAACTTGGTGTAGCCTCCGCCAATCTCCACTCATGACTCGGCTCCCACGTAGTCCCGGCTCGACCTTGGTTTTGAGGCTCTACCAAGAAACCGTCCACGACTTCATCTTCTTGTTCATGCCACCATGCGGCCCGCACTTGACCCCACGCGGCCACCGGGTCCCTCGAACGAAGCCTACTTGTCTTCTCCACACCTGGAGGCCTCACCGGCAACGACCTTTCGCGCTTGTTCTTCACCTGCACCAACACGAGTCAAGCCGCAACCTGCACCTGCAATACTTAGCCGAGAATCGGTCCACACAACATTGTCAATCACTCATCACACAAGGAAGCGACCATCCACCGGTCCTCGAACCACACATGGTCCTCGGGTGGGAAGTGGTATGTCCTTGTTGTGGTGGACGAGAGGCATGGGAATGCTATTCGAGCTATCCGCGGTGATAATGGCTCGAGTTCAAGAACTCTCGTTTTGATGCCTTTTGTCGTGATCTAGGTCTTGAACATCGGTATTCGACCCCTTATGTGCCCCCTCAAAATGGAGTTGTGGAAAGGAAAAATCGGACTCTTTGTGAGATGGCTAGGACGATGCTCGATGAGCACGGGACTCCTAGGAGGTATTGCTTGTCATGTTTCCAACGGGATTTTATTGCGAGCTTTCAAGAAGAAGACCTGTTATGAGCTTATGCATGGTCGGGCACCCAAGGTGAGTCATTTCCGAGTCTTTGGCTGCAAGTGCTTTATTCATAAGAAGGGAAAACTCGACAAGTTTGAGGCTAGGTCTAGTGATGGTATTTTCTTTGGATATGCTAACCACTCTAGAGCCTATAGGGTGCTTAACCTTGAGACTAACAAAATCATGGAGACTTGCGAGGTAACCTTCGACGAGATAATGCCATGTAGCTCTCTTGGCTTTGAATGTGCAGGTGATGAAGAGATGGCCGAGGACCTCTTTGAAGAGGAGAAGGATGAAGCTCGGAGATGATGATGGAGAGAACCATGCGCCGAAGGCCGAGTGTGTACCCACTACTTCCCCTACGACCACTACGGAGCGTGGACCGTCTACTTCATGGACAACGACGGTGCGACAAGAGGACCGGGCGAGAGAAGGCGGAAGTTGAGGGGGAGGTAGTCTCGATGCGTGAGGCTCCCTAGCGGATTCAAGAAGTGCATCCCCTGTCGAAGATCATTGGGAACATCGACGAACGTACTACACGGTCAAGGTCCGGGAATTCCTCTCGGTTTGCTCATCTTGCTTTTGTTGCCACTTTTGAGCCCAAGGACACTGGACACGCTTTATCTGATGCAAACTGGGTCAATTCTATGCATGAGGAGTTGGAAAACTTTGAAAGGAACCAGGTGTGGGAGTTAGTTGAACCACCTCCAAATTGCCAACCTATAAGAACCAACTGGGTTTGGAAGAACAAAGAGGGTGAGAATGGGATGGTTGTGAGGAACAAGTCCAGACTTGTTGCTCAGGGGTTTAGTCAGAAGGAGGGGATCGACTATGAGGAGAGCTTTGCTCCTGTGGCCCGTCTTGAGGCAATTCGAATCCTTCTAGCCTTTGTCGTGGCTAAAGGGTTCAAGTTGTTTCAGATGGATGTGAAGAGTGCCTTTCGGAATGGGGTCATAGAGGAGGAGGTGTATGTGAAGCAGCCACACGGGGTTTGAGAGCGAGTTGTACCCACATAGGGTGTACAGGTTGAAAAGGGCTCTGTATGGGTTGAAACAGGCGCCCGTGCTTGGTATGGGAGATTGAGAGGTTTTCTGTTGAGCAGAGGGTTTGTGATGGGTACCGTGGATAGGACCCTGTTTCTCCTCAAGCATGGAAATGACTTGTTGATTGTTCAGATATACGTGGATGATATTGTTTTTGGTGGCTCGTCACATAACCTTGTTGCCAAGTTTGCAGATGAGATGAGCGGGGAGTTCGAGATGAGCATGATGGGCAAGTTGCGGTATTTTCTCGGGCCGCGGATCAAGCAAGTGAAGGATGGAACATTCGTGCACCGGACCAAGTACACGAAAGACATGCGAGGAAGTTCCGGATGCAAGATGTGAAGCCGATGTCGACTCCCATGGGGAGTACGGCCACTTTGGATGCGGACGAGGACGCAGAACCAGTGGACCAGCGAGTGTACAGGAGCATGATCGGCTCCCTCCTCTACTTGACGGCGACGAGGCCGGACATACGGTTCGGCGTGTGTCCGTGCGCTCGTTTTCGAGCTTCGGCGAAGACATCACATCGACGGGCCGTCAAGAGGATCTTCGGTACCTACGATCGCCCCTGGTCTTGGCCTTTGGTATTCGTCCTCCTCGACTCTTTCTCTTCAAGGTTTTTCCGATGCGGATTTTCTTTGGTTGTCGAGTCGAGAGGAAGTCTACTTCTGGTACTTGCCAGTTTCTTGGTTCTTCGTTGGTTTCATGGTCTTCCCGCAAGCAGTCTAGTGTAGCTCAGTCTACCACCGAGGCGGAGTATGTTGCAGCTGCGAGTTGTTGTTCCCAGCTGTTGTGGATTTCATACACTTTGAGAGACTTTGGTGAGGAGTGCACCCAGATCCCACTTCTTTGTGATAGCACCAGTGCCATAAGCGTAGCCAAAAACCCAGTGCTTCACTCCAGAACCAAACACATAGAAGTGAGGTATCATTTCTTGAGGGACAATGTGGAAAAAGGAACCATTGTGTTGAGCCATGTCCCTACCCAAGAGCGGCTTGCAGACATTTTCACAAAGCCTCTCGACCAAGCTACATTTGTGCGCTTGCGGGGGGAACTTGGGGTTTGTTGCCATTTCTAGTTGATTCTTGGGGGGATTTTCTCTTGTACCATATGTATCATACCATGTTTTAGTTTGATGTATATACATGCTTTGCTTGATGTATAAACCATGGTAGGATAGCCATCTTGTCATATATCATGTTGCATTTGTATCATATTGCATTTTAGGATGATGAGATTTTGGTCATATGTGTGGAGAAATGGTGATGTGAGGCTATGCTCTTGAAATATTTATATGTGTGGTGAGATAGCCCTTTTTGAAATAAATGCTAATCTTGACTAATTTTTGGTGAAATGTGCTCCACTCATGTGTAGTAGTGTATCCATGTCACAGGTTTGGTCTAAATGTGCTTTTCATGCTTAGATTGTGCTTGGATGTCTTTTTCTTACATTTGGGCCAAAGGCCGAATATCATTGTGAATGTTTAGCCTATGTTGCATTCATGGAGGAGCATAAGCTTCTTTTTGCCGCTAAGGCACTTCATGTACCATGAAATGAATTAATATTGAAAAGAAGTGTGTATGCTTGGAAACAAATGCTCCATCCATCATGTCTATGCTTAAGATGTCTTATCTTTCACATATGGGTGCAAAACATGTTGCATGATGTTCACCGGTGGAGAAGTCTCCCCGAAGTGGACACATGGCTCATGAGCTTTGACATGACATGATTTGCTTTATGGGTGTTTGCCATAATCTTTTGCTGAGAATTTGATATCCTTGTATGATCTTTGAATGGTATGCATCTTTGTGGCTCAAGTGTGACATGGATAGGATTTTACATGTGAAGCGAGCCTTCTTTTGGTAAAAGCTGTTTAAATCTGAAAATTTTGCTTTGTCACATGCTTGTATTTTCATATATTACTTGTGGCAATGCTTTAACTATGCTATGATTCATATGTGTGATCTTTGTCTCATTTGTAGCCTTTGACACTAGATTTGGCCTATTTGAGAAGCTCATGTAGATGTTTATATGCTTTATTTTGCATTTCGCATTTTCACCTTGATTCATACATTGTCAACAAGGGGGAGAAGAGGTGAGCTTCATGAAAATTCGGAAGAGGTGAGCTAAAATTTGGAAGTTTGCATCCACATGTTCGGGGGGGAGCTTGCATTTGTTCGGGCGGAACTTTCTTGCCGTTTTCGGTGTGGAGTTTGTGTTTTGCATGGCCTGTGACCTTTCTTTGCCTTTCCTTGGTTTTGGTCATGAGTTGAGCTTCTTTATTTTTATTTCTTCTTTCTTTCTTTAAAGAGGTGAGCTTAATGAAAATTCGGAAGAGGTGAGCTAAAATTTGGAAGTTTGCATCCACATGTTCGGGGGGAGCTTGCATTTGTTCGGGGGGAGCTTTCTTGCTCGTTTTCGGTGTGGAGTTTGTGTTTTGCTTGGCTTGTGACCTTTCTTTCCCTTTCCTTGGTTTTGGTCATGAGTTGAGCTTCTCTGTTTTTATTTCTTCCTTCTTTCTTTCTTTCTTTCTCGAATTTCATTTCGCGTTGTGTGTTGTCAATGCACTCATCAAGGGGGAGATTGAGGACTAGGAGCGTCCGGTGGTCGATGGATGACCACTCCTCGGTGATGAGTGATTGACAACTAGTGTTGGACCGACTCTTGGCTTAGTGCGCGGGTGTAGGCTGCGGCCTAGTTCGTGTTGTTGCGGGTGAAGAACGGGCGCGAAAGGTCTTCGGCCTTGAGGGGCCTCGGGAGATGGAGAGACAAGTAGGCTCGGTTCGAGGGACCCGGTGGACGGCGGGGACCGGGTGCGGGCCACATGGTGGCGACACGAGCAAGACGAAGTCATGGACAATCGAGCCATTGCACGGTGGCGGTCGAGTCAAGTGGTTTGGCGGGAGGCCGGACCGAGCACGCGGGGTTTGGTGGTTTTCCCACAAAACCATCGGAGGACGGTTTCTTGGTTTGGGCCTCAAAACAAAGTCCGAGGGCCCAACACGACGGAGACGAGATGCGGGCGTGTCGGGAAGCTTCGAGGCGGAGGACACGCCGCGGGATCGCATGGCTTGCGTCGGGAGGACGCGGGGTGCGGCAAAGGCGTGGCCGTCCGATGGCAAGACCCACAAACATTACCTAAATGCCCCTACATGGGTTGTATCGCCGGTAGTTAAGTGAGGGGTAGTCGAGTCATTTACCACTCCGGCGGGCACGATATATAAGCCATGAGTGTGTGTGGATGGCTCTCTCTCTCCGCGACTTAGGGTTTCATTTCCTCCCTCCCATTTCTCATTTTCGTAGCTATTTTCTTCCATTTTCTCTAGGCTAGCATGAGAGCTTCATGAGAGATTTGTAGAGAGGGATGGATGCTAGGGCGGCATGCTAGACCTTGTAAATATTTCCCGGTTTGTATAGAAGATTCGGAGTTGTGTTTTTCGTGGTCTTTTTGTGCTTGTTTTCGTGCCTTTGTTCTCGGTGTGATTCCTCGGTTTTGAGTGGGTTTCTCCCGGGATTTCTTCGAGGGAAACATGGATAGATGTCTCATGCATCTTTGTGATTGATCTTGTGCCCTCAAATGCCGGGAAACCCCTTCGATTCAAGGATTTTCGTTCGGTGCTCTAGCTTTTGGTGGTGCTCAAAGGATTCGCGATTCCGGTGATTTAGGGAGTTAGGAGGCAAGATTTTTGGCTATAGCATCCTTGTGTGACGCTTTTCAAGTCCCCAAACCCTTGTCTCCACGGCTTCAACCATTTGGGAAATCCGATGATGATTTGGGGAAGTTGACTTTTGGGGTCGTGTGTTTTTCGCTCCGTCCGCACCTCGCGGACGGTCCGCGAGGACCGGGTGGACGATCCGCGCCGCTCCGGTTCATCGTGGTGTTCTTCGTGTTCATGCTTCGTTTCGTTTCGATCCGGTTTTGCTTTAGGTTTTTGTTGCGGCCGGTTTGCGGACGGTCCGAGCTTCGGTAGCGGACGGTACGGGACCGCGCGGACGGTCCTCCCGGCCTTTGCGGACGGTCCGTTTTCTCGGGTTGGTTACGGTGGTTCGTTCGCTTTAACGGACGGTCCGCGGTGCGAGGGCGGACGGTCCGCGGTGTGTGTGTGGACGGTGCGCGGCGGCGGGCCGGACGGTCCGCCAGAGCCTGAGTGCTTTGTCTCTTGGTTCGATTCCTCCCTTCCTTTCTCGTGCTTCCGCGTGTGCTTCAAGGAATCGTTCCTAAGACTAGAGGTTGATCCATAACCTCGTTGTCTTGGCGATTGGCGTGTGATTCGATCCATCACTTGTGTGTGACCGGGATTTGACTAGGGTATAGGCTGGGTTCTTTGTGAAGAATTTTTACCGGCTCCTATTCACTCCCCCCTCTCTAGTCGCCATCGATCCTTCGGATCTTTATAAATGGATTGCTCATGTGGTAAGAGCATGGGATTTGGGCTCCGGTCCGGTGGCTTTCGTGGGCTAAGCTTTTGAACATACTAAACACTTGTCGGGAATGGGACCGGTAAGCCTAGTACCCGATTGACGCGGCAAGGGAACCTTTCCCTACTACCCACGGGGGCACGAGAGATGTGTCCCCCACGCTTGCAACAACAGTGTGGTACTGCGTGACCCCGGGCGTTCGTGTGTGGGCGTGCCTATCGTATGGACCTCCCCGGGCCCACTATCTTGGTGGGTACCGAAACCGACTACTTGGTGGGCCCCCACGGGACTACCGGCTTGCGCTACACGGCACACGATGGCGTGGAGCACAAGGATTACGAGAGGAGAAGTACTCGGTTAGGAAGGGGCGTACATGTCCCGCACCGTATGGAAGACTCCTAGACGTACTCGACTAGTACTCTCTCCCTACTCGACTTGTAACCTTGCCTCCTGGACTATATAAGGCGGGGCGGGGACCTTTCTCTAGGAATTTCATCCAATCCACGGCGCACTATTACACCATCTTGTAATCGTGCCCAATCAATCCGAGCTACGCAACATACGGGACGTAGGGTATTACGCACTTCGCGGACCGAACTTCGTCTAAATTGTGTGCCACGTGTCTCTTCCTTCGAGTTACCGATCTCGGCGAGGCCACACTCATCTACTTCGGGTACTCCCCTTAGTAGGTTGCCGGTCTAAAACACCGAAACGGCGCGCCGGCTTAGGGGATCTCGCCCGAGATCACATGGCGAACTCGACGGCTCCGGTCTACTTCAAGCCAACCGTCGCCTTCAACCGCGGCGACACCTTCGTGTTCGGTTCCTCGGGTGCCCGGCACCTTGCCGCACGGCGCAGGCTCTTTCCAGCGCCGCCTCACCATGTCGCCCAACCCGAAGACTGGCCTCGTGACGCTTCCTGACGTCGTCACAGGCGAACTCGCCGGCAAATTCGGCGAAATTTCGCTCTTCAACCACCACGCTGACTTCGAGCTCGAGTCCGCTTCCAACTCGAACTCGACGTCGCCATGGGCCATCGCATGCGAGCCGGCTGCTCAGCCATCGCAGGCGGTCCCCTCACCTCGCGAGCGCTCCGCGCGTGGTCCCCGCATCCCCAGCCGGGCCCGCACGAGAGGCTCCCTCTTCGCGCGCGGCCGGCAAGGAGCCCGTACCCGAGTACAACTCGGACTCCAGACCTCGCCCCCGGCCACGCTTCGGACTCCAACCCTCTCTCTGAGTTCTACTTGAACCCCGCATACGAGTTCGACTTCGGGTCGGACCCTGAGGAACCCGAGTCCGAGGACAACTCCACTGAGCATCCCTTATCAGGGCCGGCCTCTGGGCTAGTTATAACATCCACACCGGCCGGGAGATTCGTTGACCGGCCGGCGCACCGCAAGCTCGCCGACCTGATAAGTGGAGACTCACGCTACGTCGCCTACATCGACTCGCTACCGTTCCAGGAGGGAACACCACTAGCCCGGGCTGACTCGAGCACACCAACTGAGGTGGCGCCTTCGAGTCCAGGCTTGGCACCCCCGATCGCCAAGTCTTCATGGCTGCCGGCGACACCCCGGGGCCTTCGGGGGACGGACCAAGACGGATACACGGAAGACATATCCGACGAGCTCTCTTCCGATGCTCCACAAAACAAGAACCCTTGCGGCGAACGAGACGCTCGACGTGAGTGTAGCACGAAGCGCGGCGAACGTCGCCGACGCCTCCGCGACAACTTCCCCGTCCGCAATCTTGCGGAAGCTCTCGAGGCGGTCGAGAGCGAGTACACACTACCCCCGAGCAATGCCTCATGTCGATCACGGCGATCGCACGCCGGAGCTCGGGGCATACGCGCCGGGAGAGGTCATAGCCAAGCTCGGCCGAAGACGCCTACTTCATGCGGGTCGACAACGCAGTCAACCAACCTCCTTCGGCCCGGGCACCACGACAACAAAGCCACAAGTCGCGGCGCCAACAACGGTCCCAACCCTACTCAAGCCGAGCTCCCCGGCCGAGCCGAACCGTCATCGCTCCAACGCCGGCGGACCTCCACGGCGTGACAACAACAACCGCGAGGTCGTCCCCCACCGCGCTTCGGCCGGCGGCGGCGGCCACGACCCCGACGGCGGTGGCGGCGACGGCGGAAGCTCCAACCATGGAGCCAATCGGAGGGCCGGTGGCGGTGGCGATCAAAGGGGCGGCCGAGGCCACGCGAACAACCACGCCTGCGGCGCCTCACGGGGGTGGCTACGACACCCGCCGAGAGATTGAGGAGCTGCAGCGGAAGAAGTCGACCACCCGTTGACGGTTAATAATTGTATCAAAGTTCGTTTGTGACTCGCAAGCGTACAAGTCTCCCGTCGTAGTCAAGGGACCCTCCTTCCCTCGAGTGGTGAACCCAAGGTATCGAATCCGTGGAACAAATGTGTGACGCAAGAATTGATCTAGTAAAGCCAAGTAACATCAATCTTTGGTAAAAGAGAAACCCTAATGCATCTAGATAAGAGCACAAAACAAAGATAAATCTAATCTACTAAAGACCGGAGAAAACAAAGTAAGATTGGGTAGATAAACCGATCTAAAGGGATCGAGGTAAGATTTTTGTTGAAGTTCCAAGCAAGAGAAGAAGTAGCAAATCGAATCTTATAAGAAGCGTCTTTAAATCGTGGTTTCCCGTCCAAATCCGAAAACATCCGCCTTTCGAGACCCCCGTTCGTCACAACGTATCCCTATTCATGCGGGGAGCTTAGGGGCGAGTCAAAAGACAAGTCGAGATTCTTTCGGAAGATCCGGCATGTACCTCTAGCCACCGCGGCTACAAGAACACCCTATGTAATCTATCGTACGAATAGAATTGGAATAAGCAAAGCCGATCGAAAAACAAAACCTTCGAGGAAACACTTGATCGTTAAGAAAAGATTCAACTTGATAATTCAACTATGACAATGATACATACACAAGATCACCACCGGGATCCTTCCTTGATCTTGCTTCTAGCTCCGGGAACTCCGACGTGGTCTTCCATGCAAGGTTCCCACGTCGGCTAGGGAAACCCTAGTCAACTAGCTCGACCCTCTCCTCTCCGACATGGTGTCCCTCTCTTCTCTGCTTCTCGGCGGCCGAAGACGAAATCTTCTCCCTGTGGCTCTCGGTCAGGGGACTATAAATAGCCCGATTGGCGGCTAGGGCAAAGGAGAGGGCGTTTGGGCCCAAAATGGGCCTGGGCCGACCGGACTGGGCCGGCCGGCCTGGGCCCATTTAGGCCCGGCCCCCGTGGGCTCCTTTTCCCCACGTCGGTTCCCTTGGTTCCTGGATGTTTCCCCCTTCTGCATGTAGGTCCATGTCGTCGGTTTCTCTCCGAATTGGACTCAACTCCTTGTCTTGCAAGATTCAGCACTTTTCTGGTCAGGTCCCTGGAGTCTGTCGTCTTCTCGGATCAAGTCCCCGGCTTCTTGGAGTTAAGTTTGCTTCATTGCATGACTTGTACGGGGCTTCAAGGTCTTGTCATGAGGTGCTTGATGAACTTATCCCGAAAGTCTTGCATTCAACACTAAAACCCCGCATAAACATTAAACTCCAAAACCGACATGCACACGTGAACTTGTTATACCACGGGGGTTAGTACCAATGGATAAGGTATAAAACTCATGCCAACACCGAAGGTAAACTCATGGCTAGGTTGACGGATTTTCACCGTCAACATCTCCCCCATGCTTAAACCTTGCTCGTCCTCGAGTAAGCCTTCGATGGATACAATCATTGCCAAACAATGTTTAAACTTTGCATTTGATCACACATGAGAAAACATAATGCTCTCAAAATTTTAATTCATTAAAGTTCCATAATGTGCTAGCCTTCATCTCTACGGAGGGTAGATTCTTATTAAGCTTATCCCACAAGTATTAATATGCTCACAAAGTTTTAAATAGATCTCAGAATTTTTGAAATAAAGAACGAGATAAAGAAAAGCTAAACCAAATTCACAAATTTAAATCATCTCGTGTATTGCTCATAAACTCTCAACTCACTTGTCTCTCAAGCCTATATATTCTACTCCTTTCCCTCTCATATATATGTGGTAGGCTTTATATGGAGCTTTGGGAAAGTTTAGTCCTAACAAGATTTTATAAATGAGGTGTTGTCAAAACAAGACAAGCTTCTCATGGTCTTACCGAGACTCGTCAAAAAGGTCATTGGAAAATAATGTTAAATCAAGGAGGGGAAAGAGAAAAATACACACACTTTTAGATAAGTGGACATGTGCAAATGGCAAAGAGTGATCCCGAGGCACAAAGGAAGTCCTCGTTATCGGATTGCACATGGTTGGAAAATGAGAATGGATCTTTTTAACTTGAAGCCTTGATTGCACTCTTAGAGAACCGGGGAGTTTACTTTACGCACATTTTTTTCTCTTTCTCATATTTCTCATTCTTTTCTTTCTTTCATTCATTTATTTTTTTTCTTGTCATATATTCAGTCCATGACTTTTACAACGAAGTTTTGATTTTTTTATACCTTGAAAGTCATGAGTATCACTGGATTTTTTACCCAACCCTATACATCTCTTTCATCATTTTTTTTAAATATTCCCCTTTGAACTCTAAAACTGCACCGTACCTACCTCCTCCCCCATGCTTAGACGTTGCTCGTCCTCGAGCAAAGAGGCGAAAAATAAGGTAGGTACCGGAATATTTTTCCTTGGAGAGATACTTGAAATCTTCAACGTTGGCACCGTCTTGCGATCTTCCTTGAATTGATGATCCATTCTCAACGATAGGTTGTGGTCAAGGAGGTAATCACAAAAGATGATATTTGGTTTAAGGGTGGATATAAGGCGAGGTTTGTGAGATCTCCGATGCGGGGATACACAATGCACGGATAAAAGGCTAGCAAAAAGATAGATACGCAAAAATGGAATGACCAGCTTCTTAGTCTCGGGCCAGAGAAATCATGGCCTGCAATAACTCACTCAAAAATAAATCTTGTACACTAAGGTTTATGCACTCAAATATATATAAGGCTTTGGATAGGTTGAGCAACACACAAGTGATATTTGTGACAAGGTTAGCAATATTTTTGAGCATAAAAGACATCTTTAATCTATTCATAACTTGAGAGCACATAAAACACTATGGGTCTTTATTTTAATCATAACCTCCGCTGAAAATTAAGCTAGCATTTAAATAAATTCAGATTTGTATTTTTAAGAGAGCACTAGCTTAAACATGCATAAATCAATTACAAAGATGAACAAAGCTGCAATTATAATCATATATCATCATGGCACGAATCTTGTAACTTTTCCAATGATATAATCAAGGTGGTATCTTTATTAATGATGACATCAAGTTGAAATACATACTGAAAATAAACAAACATGCTTGCTGAAATTTAAATAAAAACAGAAAATACTACGCAAACACACATAAGCAAAAGCTGAAAATTACAGAGAAAAAGAAAAGAAAAGAAAACTAAAGTTCCTAAATCTTCTAGTCCTCCGCCGGTGGTTGATGTTGATGATCTTGATAATAATACCCTTGCTCATAATACGATTGGACATTCCCTCCGACGAATTGATTTGGCTCCACAAGGTGAAGGCGTTCAAGTTCAAAGGCAATATTTGCATTGCCTTCACCAAGTTGAGTTGCGTTAGCTTGGATGGCTGCGATGATTTGAGCGTTTCTTGCAGCATACCCTCCAATAATGGCCATGCTTTGTTGTGGTTGGGGATGATGAGCGTAGGACTCCGCGAAGTTAGCGTTGGGCACAACATAATTTGGTGGGGGTACCGGTGCACCACCCCCCCATGCTTGCTCTTGTGGCCCTCCGTAATAACTTGGCGGAGGAGGAACCCCGCCGAATGGTTGCACATTGGGTTGTGCTCCACTCGCCTGTGCGGAGGATGTTCCCTCCTCTACGATTCTTCCTCTTTTGTTCTTCCTTGCAGGGACAAGTAGTCCCTCTTCCAACCAATCTTCCCTTCCTTCGGTGGAAAGCCTAAGCCTCACATTCGGAAGGGGTAGGTTCATTATGGCCAACCGATAACCTCCTCTCTCATCTCCGCTAATGTATTTGCCTTGCCGCAAATACTCAATGCCGAGAGAGGTACCACGCAAAAGGTGAGCGGGGTTTCTTGCGATCCCCGGCCGCAAGGAAAAGGCCAACATGGAGAGGTAACACCCCGAACCAATATGAGGTAAGAGGGGTCTATTGGCTGCCTGGCAATTAAAGCCGAGTATAGCCAATTCAACTCCGTGTCGGTCACCTTTGTTTCCTTCATCCTCCCCAATATCCTCTAAAACATCCAAGAGTGAAATATCCGGATAATGGGGTTGCGGATGCAATTGCGTTGTTGATGGGCTTCTCCGGAGATCATGTTCCAAAATCCCGCTAACATGCCGGGTGGCGCGTCAACTTTCTCCGGAGCTCCCTTGTGGAATCCAAGCAGCTCCCTAACGTGCTCGTAGGGAACCACTTGTTCGATTCCCTCCAAACGGAATGACAAGCTTTGCACCCCATCATCATCAACGATGGGTGCAATAGTCATCAAAATTTCCAAGGCGTAACCCAAATGGGTGTCCACCGATATTCCGTTGGAGAACTGCACCCATCCGAGGTGCCCCAACATATAGTATATGTCGGTGCAAAAACCCAAGGTGTAGAGTGCTTGGTCGTCGAACTCGACGTTCGGCACAAGCCTCTTCTCAAGATTGGCGAGCCTCTCCTTCTCCTCCGCCGACAAGATGATGAAGCCGTACGAAGAGTGTGTCGGGGTGTAAGGAGGTGGTGCGGTTGAGCGAGTCGATCGTCGTGGTGGCGCGGGCTGCTCCTCCGTGTGCCCTCTTGGAAGTGCTTCTTGCAGCCCTCATACCACCAAGGAGGAGAGCATCGTTCCTTCTCGGTGGTGCCGTATCCGTCTCCATGCTCCGGGGAGACTCGGAAACCAAGTGCCTCCTCGAAGACGTGGTTGATGACGGCTTGGACGACGACGAACTCTTCTTCTTGGAGAAGAGACTTGTGGTCTTCTTCCACATGGTTGCTGCACTCTTTTCTTCAACTAAAATTCCGGGTTGCAACCGGTAACTAGGCACTTAAACTCTTTGCTTCGGATGTGGACTTTGAGTGGATTAAGGATGTGGATTTTTTTTTCTTGAGTCATCAAGCTTGGGAAGGTTGGCTATGTCTACGGAGGTTTTGAGCACACAAACTTGAACACACAAACAAAGGAAGGAGAGGGAAGCTTGCCTGCAGAAAACGGGAGCCGGGGGGGCTCCTTATGTAGGTGAGGCCGGCCTCGGTGCTCCTCCCCGTCTCGTCTTTCTTCCAGCACGATCATTTCACCTCTGCAACTTTCCTGCCCGCGTGCTCCATGAGTTGCACCGCCCAAACGCTCTCGTCCACTCCTTTATTGGTCCTTCCACTTGATGCTTCATGTTTTGGGTCATGTCCATGCTCCCTAGCTCCACTTGCTTCACATGCCACCATGAAATTCCTACAAAGTTGATGCTTGCTGCCCACCATGCTTGTCCTTCGCATGTGAAATTGGTGAAAGTTGATGAAAGGGAATCCAATGGTGCATGCATGATTACTAGATTGCCTCCATTATGGTGTGTTTAAGGCTAAGCACTCCTTTAATTCGAAATATAAAATATTTTTCAGAGCCATGCAAGAGCTCGAACATAATTTTAGAGAAGTTTTTAAACCATTAAAAACAAATGCAAGTCGAAAATATTTTATTTTTACGTCGATTTCGGTCTCACCGGTATAGTTTGCCTTCATTGGTTGAGAGCAGACATTTTCCCGGCTTGATCATGGGGGCATAGGTTTAGGTTCTAATTTTGGCTAAATAAGAAAGATTTTGAATAAAACAAAATTAGAATAGGCTTAGAAAAATTCTAATCCTAGAGAAACCAAGGATAAAGATTTTTAAAACCAACCAAAAGCTTTGATTTCTAGGTTCACGCGAGTCCTACCACGTGCTGAATTTTCTTAACACTTAAACATAAATCGTGGCTCTACTCGTGTGGTTTTAGCATGAAAAAAAAATAAGTCAACCTCAGCACCATAATGAGGGTGAAAGGTTGAGTTAAGGTTCTGAAATTATTTGGTTGAGGGTTTCTCGAAAAGAAAAGAATCAAACAAGCACATAGGAGGGTTCATGCAAAGGGTTTATGATAAAGCAAACATTCAATCAAGAATTATGTCTCTAATATTGTTCAACCACTTCTAAGTCTAATGCCTTTGCGTAATAAAACTCAAAAACTAAATTATTAAAAAGACTCGAAAAACCCGGAATCGGGTTGTCCTCCCGTAGCTTATTCTTGACTTGACGAAACGGGTTGCCTCCCGCCTAGCGCTTCGTTTATAGTCCATGGCTAGACTTCTTCACTTGATTACTTCGGATCAACGCTCTTTGTGGGCGTTGCAATCTTGGGTACCCGCTTTGGCTTAGTCAATTTTTTTTTTGGTCTTCACAGGCTGGCTTTGTCCTTTGGTCTTGACGGATGCAACATCTTCCTTGTGGCTCGGCATCTCGAACTCCGGTCCTTCGGTCGTGATCTTCATGGTCTCTAGTGTGATCCTTCATCTCTCCCGAATGAGCTTGAGTAGCCTTCGCCGTCTTGGGACCTTGGAGTTGTCTCGGATATTCTTCTTCGTTACCCATCGGGCGCCGGCAAGTTGTCCCACTTGCGTCTAGCATCTTCATCACGATGAACACTTCACGTATAGAGCTTCCGACCTCCGTCACCTTGCCATCTAAATTCTTCAATATTTTCTCCATAGCCTCGAACTTAGTGACGGCGTCCTTGGACATGGTCGTACTCCACACACTCCTTGCATGAGGATCTTGCTTCGGCGGCCTTTAGGTGTTGAGCTTCTTTCTCCATCTCCATCTTCTCCATCCTCCTCTTAAGTAAACCGATATGCCACTCAAGGAATCCGACTCGTATGCATTCAGCTCTCGCAATCGTCATGCGGATAGTTGAGACTTTGATCTTGAACGGCCTCCCGGCGTCTTGAAGGTTTATGATAGGTAGATCAACGATGTCCGGGGTGCGTAGCGCTCCGGTGGTTGAGGTTGATCTTCCTTTGGACTTGGAGGTGGTGATTCCCTTGGAGATTTCGACGGTCCTTCGACTTCAACTTTTGAATCTAGGGTTTCCACCCCTTTAGCTTGTGTTGCATGTCACCTTTGCCTGTAAAGTTTTCCTGGATCATCCACAAAAAGGTTTGGGTTTCTTGGAGAGGTAGCCAACCATCTCCGGTTAGGGTTAGCAATAAACAAAGTATGCAAAAAAAAACTAGAGAACAAAACAAATCTATAAAGACTAGAGTTAGACAAACTAGATTAGATGTATTTTGAGGATGATCAAAATTTAGTAGATGCAAAAATAAAACAAAATCAGTACTGAAAATTACAAAAAAATCAATAAAAAAATCAAATCTTGATCACTTGTTCCCCGGCAACGGCGCCAGAAAAAGGGGCTTGTTGACGGTTAATAATTGTATCAAAGTTCGTTTGTGACTCGCAAGCGTACAAGTCTCCCGTCGTAGTCAAGGGACCCTTCTTCCCTCGAGTGGTGAACCCAAGGTATCGAATCCGTGGAACAAATGTGTGACGCAAGAATTGATCTAGTAAAGCCAAGTAACTTCAATCTTTGGTAAAAGAGAAACCCTAATGCATCTAGATAAGAGCACAAAACAAAGATAAATCTAATCTACTAAAGACCGGAGAAAACAAAGTAAGATTGGGTAGATAAACCGATCTAAAGGGATCGAGGTAAGCTTTTTGTTGAAGTTCCAAGCAAGAGAAGAAGTAGCAAATCGAATCTTATAAGAAGCGTCTTTAAATCGTGGTTTCCCGTCCAAATCCGAAAACATCCGCCTTTCGAGACCCCCGTTCTGTCACAACGTATCCCTATTCATGCGGGGAGCTTAGGGCGAGTCAAAAGACAAGTCGAGATTCTTTCGGAAGATCCGGCGTGTACCTCTAGCCACCGCGGCTACAAGAACACCCTATGTAATCTATCGTACGAATAGAATTGGAATAAGCAAAGCCGATCGAAAAACGAAATCTTCGAGGAAACACTTGATCGCTAAGAAAAGATTCAACTTGGTAATTCAACTATGACAATGATACATACACAAGATCACCACCGGGATCCTTCCTTGATCTTGCTTCTAGCTCGGGAACTCCGACGTGGTCTTCCATGCAAGGTTCCCACGTCGGCTAGGGAAACCCTAGTCAACTAGCTCGACCCTCTCCTCTCCGACATGGTGTCCCTCTCTTCTCTCGCTTCTCGGCGGCCGAAGACGAAATCTTCTCCCCGTGGCTCTCGGTCGGGGGACTATAAATAGCCCGATTGGCGGCTAGGGCAAAGGAGAGGGCGTTTGGGCCCAAAATGGGCACCTGGGCCGACCGGACGGGCCGGCCGGCCCGGGCCCATTTAGGCCCGGCCCCGTGGGCTCCTTTGCCCCACGTCGGTTCCCTTGCTTCCCGGATGTTTCCCCCTTCGCATGTAGGTCCATGTCGTCGGTTTCTCTCCGAATTGGACTCAACTCCTTGTCTTGCAAGATTCAAGCACTTTTCCGGTCGTGTCCCCGGAGTCCGTCGTCTTCTCGGATCAAGTCCCTGGCTTCTTGGAGTTAAGTTTGCTTCATTGCATGACTTGTACGGGGCTTCAAGGTCTTGTCATGAGGTGCTTGATGAACTTATCCTGAAAGTCTTGCATTCAACACTAAAACCCTGCATAAACATTAAACTCCAAAACCGAGATGCACACGTGAACTTGTTATACCACGGGGGTTAGTACCAATGGATAAGGTATAAAACTCATGCCAACACCGAAGGTAAACTCATGGCTAGGTTGACGGATTTTCACCGTCAACACCACCCGCGAGCGACGGCGACGGCTTCCCCGCCTTCTCACCTCGACTTCGCAACTTGCTCCTCCCCGACAAGTTCAAGGCTTTGGGGATCACCAAGTACGATGCGAAGCAAGACCCCATCCAGTGGCTCAGGTGCTACGCCCTCTTCATCGAGAACGCTGGCGGCAACAACGACACCAAGTGCCTCTACTTCCCCTTCTGCCTGGACCAAGCTCCACTCACGTGGCTCGAGTCACCGGACAAGCACTCGATCGACAAGTGGGACCAGCTGAAGGAGCAGTTCACCAGCAACTTCGCGGGCGCCATGGGCCGATCGGGTACTCGCATGGACCTAGCCATGGTCAAGCGAGAACAAGGCGAGACCCTCCGGAAGTACATGCGCCGCTTCTTTGACAAGCGCGCTACCGCCGTCGACGTCACCGATAAGGAGGTCATCGACCTCTTCCAAGACGGTCTCTACCATCACCGCACCTTCAAAGACTTCGGCCGGTGTCCGAACGAGGCGGCACCGAACGCATTTATCTCGAGGCTCGGAGAACGGGGGCTCCCCTTATTCAAACTACTCAAGCATCAAGAGAAGTTCGTGTGGACTCTAGAGGCGGATCAAGCCCTTGCCCGGCTCAAGGACTTCCTATCGAAGCCGCCAATCCTCACGGCTCCTCACAAGGGCGAGCGAGCCATCGCTCTACCTCGCTGCGACTACCGACGTGGTCGCATGCGCCATCGTCGTCGAGCGGCGGGAAGACGGCCACGCCTACCCGGCCCGCCCGCCCGGTCTACTTCGTCGGCCGAGGTTCTATCGTGAGTCCAAGGCACGCTATCGGCCCGTGCGAGAAACTCCCGTACGCGGTACTCATTACGTCGCGGAAGCTACGACACTACTTCCAGCGGATACTCGATCTCCGTCGTCACCGACTACCCGCTCGGCGACATCTCTGCGGAACCAAGATGCTACCGGGAAGAATCTCCAAGTGGGCGGGGCCGAGCTTGGCGCCCTCACCATGGACTTCAAGCCACGCACGGCCATCAAGTCGCGGGCGCTAGTCGACTTCATGGCGGAGTGGCGGGAGAACCGCTTGCCTACTCCAACCGTGTGACCGAGCATTGGGTGATGTACTTCGATGGCTCACTCAACCTCGAGGGCGCAGGTGCGGGGGTATTGCTCGATCTCTCCAACGGGCGAACAACTCAAGTACGTCTGCGGATCTTCACGGAAGGTCTCAAACAACGAAGCCGAGTACGAAGCTCTCCTACACGGGCTCCGCCTCGCGGCTTCACTAGGCATCAAGCGGCTACTTGTCTACGGCGACTCCGTAGTGGTCATCAACCAAGTCAACAAATCCTGGGACCGCAACAAGGAGAACATGGATGCCTACTGCCTAGAAGTCCGCAAGCTCGAGAACAAGTTCTATGGTCTCGAGTTCCACCACATCATCCGCGACAACAACGTTGCAGCGGACGTCCTCTCGAAGCTTGGATCTACCCGCGCTCAAGTACCAGCGGGTGTCTTCGTTCACGAGCTTCACGCGCCATCCATCCCGGAGCCGGCGCCACCGACCACTGTCCCAGCTCACCCACCAGCTGGACAGGAGGTCATGATGATCGACGTGGACTGGAGGCAACCCTTCATCGACTACCTCAGCGAGCAGAAGGTTCCCTCCGACAAGAACTCGGCCGAGCAGCTCATCCGCCGCGCCAAGTCCTACGTCCTCGTCGGAGACAAGCTTTACAAGCGGGGCGCATCTTTTGGAGTACTCATGAAGTGCATCCCTCAGCAAGAAGGCAAGGACATCTTGGAGGAGATCCACAATGGCGTCTGCGGCAACCACGCGTCCTCACGCACGCTGGTCAGCAAGGCCTTCCGGTGAGCTTTCACCGGCCCACGGCTGCGGGCGATGCCGAAGAACTCGTCAGAAGGTGCCAAGGATGCCAGTACTTCGCCAAGCGAACAACACGTCCCAGCCTACAAGCTAGTCACCATACCGCCAACCTGGCCCTTTGCCTGCTGGGGGCTCGACATGATTGGGCCACTGCCAACTGCGCTAGGTGGTTTCAACAGAGTATTGGTGGCCATCGACAAGTTGACCAAGTGGATCGAGGTCAAGCCGGTCACATGCCCCAAGGTTGACAGAGTACTCGACTTCCCGGATGAACTCGTACATCGCTACGGACTACCCCACCGCATCATCACGGATAAGGGCTCCAACTTCAACAACCACCGGTCCCCGGGAGTACCGCGAGAACGAGCGGGATCGACGTCCGATACGTCTCGGTTGCCCATCCTCGGGCCAACCGACAAGTCGAGCGCGCCAATGGGATTGTGCTCGACGCTCTCAAGAAGCGGCTACACGATGCCGCTAACTCCAAAGGGGGCAAGTGGATCAAGGAACTACCCAACGCACTGCGGGGTCTACGGACTCGGCCATCCAAGCCAACGGAGCAATCCCCTTACTTCCCGGTCTATGGCTCCGAAGCAATCCTCCCCGCCGACATCATATGGAACTCGCCGGCGGTGGAGCACTACGACAAAGGCGTCTCGAAGACGACAGACGAGTTGACATCGACGGCCTCGAAGAAGCTCACCGCACCGCCCTCGTCCGTCGGCAAGGTACCTAGAGGGTATCCGACGCTACCACGATCGCAACGTCAAGGAACGCTCCTTCAACGTTGGTGATCTTGTCCTCCGTCGTATCCAGAACACGGAAGGACTACACAAGCTCAGCTCCCCCTGGGAAGGTCCCTTCACAGTTGCAAAGGTGACCGAGCCGGGCTCCTACCGCCTCCCGGACACTTGAAGGCGAAGACATCAACAACTCGTGGAACATCGACCGGCTCCGTCGGTTCTACGCCTAGTCTACACGACTACTTCGGGGTTCAAGTCTACACGACTACATCAATACCCCTCTGCCGTAAGCGGCCTCCGGTCCCCGGCTCTAGTCTCCGGGACTACTCCTCTCCGAGATCCGGCCCGCGCGGCTACCTACGGATCCGGGCTGCGACGAGCATCAAGGACTCTAGCGAGAGGTCTACTAAGAGACCACGTACTCCAAGATCCGGCCTACACGGCTACCTACGGATCTATCGCCGTAAGCGGCTACCCGCCCTAGCACTACTCGCGTAAGCGGCCTCCGGTCCGGGCGACTACTCCGTAACTATGGCCCTGGCCATCCAGGTGTACTTCTTCAGTAATAAAGTTTGATCGTTCATCAACTTCTTTACTGTCTACTCCCTTCAACGGGACCACTGCCGAGTACGACTACTCGCATCTACTCCACGATGGGGGCTCCGCACTCCGAGATCGCGACTATAAGTACTCATTGCTGGAATTTTTCTTTCATTAATACTTAAGCAATTCATTACAATTGTTTTTGTACAACTTTGGCTACGAGCTAACTATTACAGGGCTACTAGAGATTGAGCTTATTGGCTACTTGCTCCGCAATGGGAGCCATCTGCTCCAGCAGCTCTGCGTACTCCGCATCGGTGCAGTTGGCGGCTACCCCGCCGGCCGACTACTTCCACCGGCGCCTTCGGGAAGTAGGACTTCATGAAGGCCAAGACGCTTCGGGATCGACCTCGCCATGTGCTTCACATAGGCCGCCAGCCGGCTTGGGGCTTCCCTGAGGCGATCCACCAGTGGAGCGATCTTGGGGCCGCCCGGGTGCGGCACCAAGAGCCTTGCGATCGGCAGCGTGGCTTCTTCAAGATCCTTCAGCTGGGCCCGCAGCGCCTCGCAGTCTTCATTCAACTTCGCAACGATTTGTAGCAGCTTGACGAGATCGCCGTCGAAGCAATTCGAAGCTCCATGTGCTTCTCGCACTCGAAGGCAAGTTCTTTGTAGTCGAGCTCGAGTACCTGGCGGGCCTCTTGCTCCCGGTAGAAGAGGTTCTTCATACTCATCTCCGAGGACTTCAACTGCTCCACTTGGCCCTCAAGCTCTGCAATCAACAAAGCGCAACGGGTCAGACTACCCCTCGACCTCCAACAACTACCCAACAAGTCAAGCAGCGTACCTTTGTTCTTGTTGCGGAGGCTCTTGTTCTTCCGCACCAAGTCGTCGCCCTTTGCCTGCAGCTCTTGGATGTCATTGTGATACTTGGCAAAGGCGGCGTCGAGCTTGGACTGCATGGCAGTCGCGTGCTTCCGCGACTTCAAAAGCTGATCCTCCAATGCCTCAGCCTAGAGCACTGTGTCACCAAAGCCCTGCAGCATGTTGGACTTCTCGCGGGACCTCTCCACGACGTCCTGCACAGACAACACAAGTCAACGAGTACTCAACAACAGAGGATTGACTACTCGGAAGCTAAGGCTACTTACCTTCATCCACTACTCGGCCCGGCGAACCGCCTCCGTGTGCCTCGGCCACCGTTGCCGGGTCCACCGCATCGTCCGCGAGCGCCTCCACCCCTCCACGACTACTCGCGGGGGCTTCCGTCATCGGCGCGAGAGCGGATGGGCTCGCGTCCGGATCTCCGGGGAGCGGACAGCCACCTCCAGAGCAACCTCTGGCGGCACGGTGGCCTCCTCTCCTCCGGTCGCTGCGGCGGCTTCCTCGGCGACCTCCTCCATCGGCTCGGGGGCTCCTTCAGCAGCTTCCGGTGCCTGTGGTGTCGACTTCTGCATGGGCACCGCTGCAGGGATGTCGCTCCCTTCGGCCTCGACGCCTGGCAAGAGGACATCAACTCCATCAGCAACTACGACTACCCTATGGGGAAGATTACAGCCTCAGTAGAGTACTCACCCTCGACCACGCTGGCCTCGGGCAACGCAGCTCCAGCGGCTGGCACTCCTGACTCCGCCTGAGGGGCTGGGGTAGACTCCTCGGTGGGCGGTGCGACTTCTTCCTCCGCCACCATCGCGGAGGGCTCATCTCCCTCTCAGGACAAGTCTGTTGATTTCCTTCAGAAGTACACAAAGCTGGTTGTCATTCAAGTTCGACTACAACACCAAGTACTCCTCGGGAAGGCTCAATACTTACAGGCTCGACCGGACTATCGTCACGGTCGGGGGTCCAAGGATGCTGGCAATATCTACCGCCCCGGCTTCGGTGTGCGCCTCCTCTTGCGCCTCCGTGGTCGTTGCTTCTCCTCCGGCGAGAGGCCGGGGCGGCGCTCTCCTCGCGCTCCCCGCGGCTACCACTTCTTCGGCGGCGGCGCAGCCGTAGGCTCTGTGCTCCCCTGAGGAGCAGGGGGCTGGCGCTCCAACTGCGCTAGGAGTTCTTCAACAGTGGGGGCTGGGCTACGACTCCCAGCCGGCTCCCCCACTGTGTCCCACTCGCCTTCGTCGCCCTCCTCGACGGGTTCCGTCGGCGGCACCTCCTGCATTCAAGGGAGATCAATCATCAGCAAGCGTACTCGTACGACGGGTACTCGACTACACTAGTCAAGACATCTTACCTCTTGAGGCGTGGTCTCTGAGACCCTCAGCTTCTTCGCCACCCGCTTGCGGGCGGGGTTGCGCGGCTTCGTGGCGGCGCGGCCGGACTAGCCTCCGTGCTAGTCGGCGGATCTTGTACAAGGGGTACATGAGGCTAGCCGGGACGGCCGAACCTTGCCACCGCGCTCGGAAGCGGTCCCGTAGCGTCACGTCGTCGTCGTCGTTGTCCTCGGACGTGTCTTCCACGATGACGATGTCATCACCTTCGCCGACCTCTCTCCGCTCCTTGGCTTTGGCTTTCCCCTCCTTCGGGATCTCGATTCCCTAAGGGGGGCAACACGCGGCTCCGGAGACGAACCGCTTTAAATCGTCCCGCAAGGCACAAGACATCGCCGTGACTACTCACAAGAAATGACTACTCGACTAGGGGGTACGACTACTTACCTCCTTAGGCGGCGCGCGCGGAGTACTCTTGGACGGGACACACCGTGTACGACGGCATGTCCTTGAAGATGCGCGTCGGCCCTCTCCACGATGTCGTCGTCGTCGACTTCACCTCCGGCATCCGCGACGTGTCGTCGTCTCCGTGTACTCGAAGCCCGGGGTGTCGCGGGCCATCAACGGCCGCACCCTCCGCTTCATGAAACCGAAGGCCACGTACTCGGCCCCCGCACCGGCTTCTCTAAGCTCCTTGATGCGCGCCAAGAGTTTAGGGAGCCGGATCCCCTCCCCGCATTGTGGGCTCCGTGTTCCACCGGGTCCCGATGCTCCCGGGCCGCCTTCCACTCGGCTTCGGCGAGCCGGGATGGTGGTTCGTGACATAGAACCACCTCGCCTTCCCATCGGCGTTGGAGTCAATGAGCTTGTACGCGAGGTATCGCTCGGCCGGCGTCTTCCCGCATCTAGATGCCGGCTCCGCCTACTACTCGAGGATTGCCGGCGCTCGGCCGTGGCTTCACCCGAAAGAATTTCCCGAAGAGGATCCAGGTGCATCTTGATTCCCGGGAATGCTTCACAAAAATGGACAAAGACCGCGATATGGAAAATGCCGTTAGGGTTGAGATTGAGGTACTCAACTCCATAGTACCCGAGGAGGCCTTTGAAGAAATTGTCGGCCTCAAAACCATCGGAGGACGGTTTCTTGGTTTGGGCCTCAAAACCAAGTCCGAGGGCCCAACACGACGGAGATGGGATCCGGCGTGTCGGGGAAGCTTCGAGGCGGAGGACACGCGGCGGGATCGCATGGCTTGCGTCGGGAGGACGCGGGGTGCGGCAAAGGCGTGGCCGTCCGATGGCAAGACCCGGAAACATTACCTAAATGCCCCTACGTGGGTTGTATTGCCGTAGTTAAGTGAGGGGTAGTCGAGTCATTTACCACTCCGGCGGGACCTAATATATAAGCCATGAGTGTGTGTGGATGGCTCTCTCTCTCCGCGACTTAGGGTTTCATTTCCTCCCTCCCATTTCTCATTTTCCTAGCTATTTTTCTTCCATTTTCTCTAGGCCAGCATGAGAGCTTCATGAGAGGTTTGTAGAGAGGGATGGATGCTAGGGAGGCATGCTAGACCTTGTGAATCTTTCCCGGTTTGTATAGAAGATTCGGAGTTGTGTTTTTCGTGGTCTTTTTGTGCTTGTTTTTGTGCCTTTGTTCTCGGTGTGATTCCGCGGTTTTGAATGGGTTTCTCCCTGGATTTCTTTGAGGGAAACATGGATAGATGTCTCATGCATCTTTGTGATTGATCTTGTGCCCTCAAACGCCGGAAACCCCTTCGATTCAAGGATTTTCGTTCGGTGCTCTAGCTTTTGGTGGTGCTCAAAGGATTCGTGATTCCGGTGATTTAGGGAGTTAGGAGGCAAGATTTTTGGGCTATAGCATCCTTGTGTGACACTTTTCAAGTCCCCAAACCCTTGTCTCCCACAGCTTCAACCGTTTGGGAAATCCGATGATGATTTGGGGAAGTTGACTTTTGGGGTCGTGTGTTTTCGCTCGTCCGCACCTCGCGGGACGTCCGCGAGGACCGGGCGGACAATCCGCACCGCTCCGTCGTAGTGGTGTTCTTCGTGTTCTTGCTTCGTTTCGTTTCGATCCGGTTTTGCTTTAGGTTTTTGTTGCGGCCGGTTTGCGGACGGTCCGAGCTTCGGTAGCGGACGGTCCGGACGACCCGCGCGGACGGTCCGCCCGGCCTTTGCGGACGGTCCGTTTTCTCGGAGTTGGTTCCGGTGGTTCCGTTGGCTTTAACGGACGGTCCGTGGTGCGGGGGGCGGACGGTCCGCGGTGTATGTGCGGACGGTCCGCGGCGGCAGGGCCGGACGGTCCGCGAGGCCCGTGCGGACGGTTCGCCCCTCCCGGCCGGACGGTCCCCCGCAGCTTGAGTGCTTTGTCTCTTGGTTCGATTCCTCCCTTCCTTTCTTGTGCTTCCGCGTGTGCTTCAAGGAATCGTGCCTAAGACTAGAGGTTGATCCATAACCTCATTGTCTTGGCGATTGGCGTGTGATTCGATCCATCGCTTGTGTGTGACCGGGATTTGACTAGGGTATAGGCCGGGTTCTTTGTGAAGAATTTTTACCGGCTCCTATTCACTCCCCCCTCTCTAGTCGACATCCGATCCTTCGGATCTTTATAAATGGATTGCTCATGTGGTAAGAGCATGGGATTTGGGCTCCGGTCCGGTGGCTTTCGTGGGCTAAGCTTTTGAACATACTAAACACTTGTCGGGAATGGGACCGGTAAGCCTAGTACCCGATTGACGCGGCAAGGGAACCTTTCCCTACTACCCCCGGGGGCACGGAGATGTGTCCTCCCGCTTGCAACAAAGGTGGTACCCGCGTGAGCCACGGGCGTTCGTGTGTGGGCTTGCACGTCGTATGGACCTCCCCGGGCCCACTATCTCGGTGGGTACTAGGACCGACTACTAGGTGGGCCCCCGGGACTACCCGCTTGCGCTACACGGCACTTGATGGCGTGGAGCACAAGGATTACGGAGGAGAAGTACTCGGTTAGGAAGCCGTACATGTCCCGCACCGTATGGAAGACTCCTAGACGTACTCGACTAGTACTCTCTCCCCTACTCCGACTTGTAACCTTGCCTCCCGACTATATAAGGCGGGGCATGGACCTTTCTCTAGGCATCTCATCCAATCCACGGCGCACTATTACACCATCTTGTAATCGTGCCCAATCAATCCCGAGCTATGCAGCATACGAGACGTAGGGTATTACGCACCTCGCGGCCCGAACCTCGTCTAAATTGTGTGCCACGTGTCTCTTCCTTCGAGTTACCGATCTCGGTGAGGCCACATTCATCTACTTCGAGTACTCCCCTTAGTAGGTTGCCGGTCTAAAACACCGACAATGCCGGTAAGCCTTGTACCAAGAAATGTAGGTTCCGATCCCGAGCCGAAGATCGACGGGAACCGCCTGGTCGGTGTATGCCCCGTTTCGTTTTTGTTGGACCTTCTTTGGGTATGCATTCTTCCGTGTGTTTAGGTCCACCTTGCAAGGTTATAAACCAATCGATTGTCGGCCTCTCACCGTTATCCGAGACTGCTTAATCAACTGGCCACGATATCCCGTAATGATGGAACTTGGTGAATATTACTGCTTGAATTAATTGCTTGTACAATTCTTGATTGAATTAGTTGGCACATTTAGAAATGGTAATCAATTAGAATTTATGCTAAAATATTGAAAGTAAGGACATACTCTTTGTCGCTTTTCAGCAAAAGAACTCCACCGGCCAAAAAGCCTCTCATGTCTAGAGTTTGGTGATGTAGTTATCACCCGACGGTTAAGTCTTGCTGAGTATTAGTATACTTAGCCTTGCTTTAAAACTGTTGCTGCAGGAGTTGCTGACCGGGTGGATGATGACCAGTGATAACATCACGGATGGCCTCCTGTGATGTTTACCGTTGCGCTAGATCATTTTATTTCCGCTGTTTTCAAACTCTGAACTTTTAGTTATTGTCATGAACAATGATTTGTAATATTTAAAACCCCCTTCGAGGCAGATTTGTGTTAATTGGTGTAGTGTACTCTGGACTCACCTTTGCGTGAATTTTAATGCATATTGTCGATCCTTTGTTGATATCCAAGTGATTTAGCGGGCGTTAACCCGACAACTAACGACAGGATGATACTTTATTATTGCTTCATGACCAAGGTGGATTGGTTTAGGCAATAGTACGGTATTTTCCTGGGCGGGTTGTCACAACATCCGACCCTACAAACTCCACCCGAGGCACTCGAGTGCCCCCTACGACGAGCACAAGCCTACAATTAGGCCTTAACGTGGCGGGCTCATCCTATGCCTAGACATGTTGAGTCACCACCAAACTACTTAGAGGAGGCGCCAGACGCCCCAAAGTGAACAGCTCCGCTCGGCCATGCGGCGGCCTCTACGACAATGTAGCGCGACACCTCTTCAATGCGCCCGACGGACGGCGACACACGAGGTTGGCCCCGAGCCTTGGATTGATTAGGTAATCAATCCAAGGGTCTTCGTGTTCGCGAAGCCATCATCCGAGTACTCTTACGGCGTGTAGCCCTCGAGATAAGAGAGCCGTATGAGCCACGTCGAGTAGTGATTGGTGAGGAGCCCCCGAGCTTGAGAGCGAGCGAAGCATGCTGAAGTTATCTTCAAGTAGCCCCCGAGCTGGAGAGATTCCAAGTAGAAGTTTGGCGTCGAGCCGTGGAGCTTGAGAAGTAGTCGTGCCGTCAGAGCGGACTTTAATTGCGACTTAAAAACCGAAGTCGACTTTGTGCCGCGCGGAGCGGACTTTGAGATGCGACTTGAAAACCGAAGTCGACTTTAGGATGCCGCGCAGAGCGGACTTTGATATGCGACTTTAGAAGTCGACTTTAGTTGCCGCGTAGAGCGGACTTTGAGATGCGACGCGAAGAAGTCGACTTCGTGCCACGCGGGGTGGACTTAAGATGCAAAAAACGAAAAGCACTTTCCGAAAGCCAAAGCGAATGAAAAATCAAAGAAAACGAGTAGTTTTGCCGTCGGAGCGGGCTTAAGATTGCGACCGGAGTCGACTTGTGCCACCGGAGTGGGCTTAAGTACCTGAGCCATGGATTTCAGACCCAAGGTACAGTTGCCGCCAGAGCGGGCTTGTGCCACCGGAGTGGGCTTAAGTACCTGAGCCATGGATTTCAGACCCAAGGTACGATTGCCGCCAGAGCGGGCTTGTGCCACCGGAGTGGGCTTAAGTACCTGAGCCATGGATTTCAGACCCAAGGTACGGGTGCCACCGTAGTGGACTTGAAGGTGCGACCGGAGTCGACTTGCGTACCTGGGCCATGGATTTCAGACCCAAGGTACGGAGTGCGAGTACTTAGGGCACTTGGACCCATGGTACAGGGCGTGAAGACCACGTGCAGCTAGGTTCCATCGTCGCCAGGACCCGAGGGCCGCTTACAGCTAGGTTCCATCGAAGCTTACACACGTAGTATGCCACTGAAACAGGCGAAGATGCGACTGGAGTCGACTTTAAGATGCCGCACGGAGCGGACTTTAGAATGCGACTTTAGAAGTCGACTTTAGATTGCTGCGCGTAGCGGACTTTAGAAACTGCCTCCTAGGGATAGCCCCCGAGTTGATGAAGTAGACTCACGGCGACTTGATTGATATGCCCCAAGAGTAGTCAGCAAAGTGCAGCTCCCGTGAAAACCCGCCGAGAAGCATACACAAATGAGTAGTCGGCAAGCAGTCCTACATGATGAGGAGAACAAGCCAAGAAACAAGTAATCATTTAGATAAATGACTTAGCTGTTGCTGCCTGGGCAGACTTGTTGATGAAGCCGTGGCGGTCGGCCGATGGAGCCACGAGGGTTGTTGTTGAAGTTGACTAGTCAGAGTTGATTCCGGCTAGTCGCTGGGGGCGTGACTGCCGTTCTCGACTAGTCTGGAAAACTAGTCGAGATGAATGGTCGACGCGATGCGACCGAAGAAGATGACGTCGTGGCAGCATGCGGCGCACTCGAAGTAGAGCCAGTGTTGCCGCGAGGCAAGTAGTCACCACGCACGGCGTGGCCGAAGCGAGAGCCGCCGTGGCCGCAAGACGAAGTCGCGGCGCACGGAGTGGTCGACGACGAGCCTGGGCGAGGCACAGTAGTCGACGACGAGCCTGCGCGAGGCGGAGTAGTAGACGACGACGAGCGGCGCGACGAGCCGCATGACGAGCCGCGCGACGTGCCGAGGCACCCCGGGACGCGCGCGGCGGAGGCGAACTAGTCGACGACGACGAGCCCGCACGAGGCGGAGTAGTCGACGACGAGCGGCGCAACAAGCCGCGTGACGAGCGCGCGCGACGTGCCGAGGCACCCCGGACGCGCGGCGAAGACGAAGTAGTCGACGACGACGAGCCCGCGCGAGGCGGAGTAGTCGACGACGAGCGGCGCGACAAGCCGCGTGGACGAGCCGCGCGACGTGCCGAGGCACCCCGACGCGCGGCGAAGACAAAGTAGTCGACGACGAGCCCGCGCGAGGCGGAGTAGTCGACGACGAGCGGCGCGACAAGCCGCGTGACGAGCCGCGCGACGTGCCGAGGCACCCGGACGCGCGGCGAAGACGAAGTAGTCGACGACGAGCCTGGGCGAGGCGGAGTAGTCGACGACGAGCAGCGCGAGGAGCCGCGTGACGAGCCGCGCGACGTGCCGAGGCACCCGGACGCGCAGAGAAGACAAAGTAGTCGATGACGAGCTCCGGGCGAGGCGGAGTAGTCGACGACGAGCGCCGCGAGGAGCCGCGTGACGAGCCGCGCGACGTGCCGAGGCACCCGAACGCGCGGAGTAGGAGAAGTAGTCGACGACGAGCTCCGCGCGAGGCGGAGTAGTCGACGGCGAGCGGCGCGACGAGCCGCCGACGAGCCGCGCGACGTGTCGAGGCACCCGGACGCGCGGCGTAGGCGGACGTAGTCGACGACGACGAGCTCGCGCGAGGCGGAGTAGTCGACGACGAGCGGCGCGACAAGCCGCGTGACGAGCCGCGAGACGTGCCGAGGCACCCCGGACGCGCGGCGAAGACAAAGTAGTCGACGACGAGCCCGGGCGAGGCGGAGTAGTCGACGACGAGCGGCGCGACAAGCCGCGTGACGAGCCGCGTGACGTGCCGAGGCACCCGGACACGCGGCGAAGACAAAGTAGTCGACGACGAGCCCGGGCGAGGCGGAGTAGTCGACGACGAGCGGCGCGGCGAGCCGCGGGGCGAGCCGCGCGACGTGCCGAGGCACCCCGACGCGCGGCGGGGACGAAGTAGTCGACGACGAGTAGTCGACGATGAGCGGCGCGAGGAGCCGCGTGACGAGCCGCGCGACGTGCCGAGGCACCCGGACGCGCGGCGAAGACGAAGTAGTCGACGACGAGCCTGCGCGAGGCGGAGTAGTCGACGACGAGCGGCGCGAGGAGCCGCGTGACGAGCCGCGCGACGTGCCGAGGCACCCCGACGCGCGGCGTAGGAGAAGTAGTCGACGACGAGCCCGAGTAGTCGACGACGAGCGGCGTGAGGAGCCGCGTGACGAGCGCGCGCGCGACGAGCCGAGGCACCGGACGCGCGGCGAAGACGAAGTAGTCGACGACAAGCCTCGCGCGAGACCCGAGCGGGGGCCGACGACGAGCGGCGCGAGGAGCCGCGTGGACGAGCCGCGCGACGTGCCGAGGGCACCCCGGACGCGCGGCGTAGGGAGAAGTAGTCGACGACGAGCCCGAGTAGTCGACGACGAGCGGCGTGAGGAGCCGCGTGACGAGCCGCGCGACGTGCCGAGGCACCCGGACGCGTGGAGTAGGAGAAGTAGTCGACGACGAGCCTCGCGCGAGGGCGAGTAGTCGACGACGAGCGGCGCGACGAGCCGCCGACGAGCCGCGCGACGTGTCGAGGCACCCCGGACGCGCGGCGTAGGGCGAAGTAGTCGACGACGACGAGCTCCGCGCGAGGCGGAGTAGTCGACGACGAGCGGCGCGACAAGCCGCGTGACGAGCCGCGCGACGTGCCGAGGCACCCCGGACGCGCGGCGAAGACAAAGTAGTCGACGACGAGCCCGGGCGAGGCGGAGTAGTCGACGACGAGCGGCGCGACAAGCCGCGTGACGAGCCGCGCGACGTGCCGAGGCACCCCGGGACGCGCGGCGAAGACAAAGTAGTCGACGACGAACCCGGGCGAGGCGGAGTAGTCGACGACGAGCGGCGCGGCGAGCCGCGGGGCGAGCCGCGCGACGTGCCGAGGCACCCGGACGCGTGGCGGGGGACGAAGTAGTCGACGACGAGTAGTCGACGATGAGCGGCGCGAGGAGCCGCGTGACGAGCCGCGCGACGTGCCGAGGCACCCCGACGCGCGGCGAAGACGAAGTAGTCGACGACGAGCTCGCGCGAGGCGGAGTAGTCGACGACGAGCGGCGCGAGGAGCCGCGTGATGAGCCGCGAGACGTGCCGAGACACCCCGGACGCGCGGCGTAGGAGAAGTAGTCGACGACGAGCCCGAGGTTGTCGACGACGAGTGGCGTGAGGAGCCGCGTGACGAGCCGCGCGACGAGCCGAGGCACCCGGGACGCGCGGCGAAGACGAAGTAGTCGACGACAAGCCCGCGCGAGACGGAGCGGGCCGACGACGAGCGGCGCGAGGAGCCGCGTGACGAGCCGCGCGACGTGCCGAGGGCACCCCGGACGCGCGCGCGTAGGAGAAGTAGTCGACGACGAGCCCGAGTAGTCGACGACGAGCGGCGTGAGGAGCCGCATGACGAGCCGCGCGACGTGCCGAGGCACCCCGGACGCGCGGCGAAGACAAAGTAGTCGACGACGAGCCCGGGCGAGGCGGAGTAGTCGACGACGAGCGGCGCGACAAGCCGCGTGGACAAGCCGCGCGACGTGCCGAGGGCACCCCGGACGCGCGCGAAGACAAAGTAGTCGACGACGAGCCCGGGCGAGGCGGAGTAGTCGACGACGAGCGGCGCGGCGAGCCGCGGGGCGAGCCGCGCGACGTGCCGAGGCACCCGACGCGTGGCGGGGACGAAGTAGTCGACGACGAGTAGTCGACGATGAGCGGCGCGAGGAGCCGCAGGACGAGCCGCGCGCGTCGTGCCGAGGCACCCCGGACGCGCGGCGAAGACGAAGTAGTCGACGACGAGCTCGCGCGAGGCGAGAAGTCGACGACGAGCGGCGCGAGGAGCCGCGTGACGAGCCGCGCGACGTGCCGAGGCACCGGGACGCGCGGCGAGGGAGAAGTAGTCGACGACGAGCCCGGAGTAGTCGACGACGAGCGGCGTGAGGAGCCGCGTGACGAGCCGCGCGACGAGCCGAGGCACCCGGGACGCGCGGCGAAGACGAAGTAGTCGACGACAAGCCTCGCGCGAGACGGAGCGGGGGCCGACGACGAGCGGCGCGAGGAGCCGCGTGACGAGCCGCGCGACGTGCCGAGGGCACCGGGACGCGCGGCGTAGGAGAAGTAGTCGACGACGAGCCCGGAGTAGTCGACGACGAGCGGCGTGAGGAGCCGCGTGACGAGCCGCGCGACGTGCCGAGGCACCCGGACGCGCGGAGTAGGAGAAGTAGTCGACGACGAGCTCGCGCGAGGCGGAGTAGTCGACGCGCAAGCGGCACGACGAGCCGCTCGACGAGCCGCGCGACGTGTCGAGGCACCCCGACGCGCGGCATAGGCGAAGTAGTCGACGACGATGAGCTCGCGCGAGGCGGAGTAGTCGACGACGAGCGGCGCGACAAGCCGCGTGGACGAGCCGCGCGACGTGCCGAGGCACCCCGGACGCGCGGCGAAGACAAAGTAGTCGACGACGAGCCCGGGCGAGGCGGAGTAGTCGACGACGAGCGGCGCAACAAGCCGCGTGACGAGCCGCGCGACGTGCCGAGGGCACCCGGACGCGCGGCGAAGACAAAGTAGTCGACGACGAGCCCGGGCGAGGCGGAGTAGTCGACGACGAGCGGCGCGCGCGAGCCGCGGTGCGAGCCGTGCGACGTGCCGAGGCACCCGGGACGCGTGGCGGGGACGAAGTAGTCGACGACGAGTAGTCGACGATGAGCGGCGCGAGGAGCCGCGTGACGAGCCGCGCGGACGTGCCGAGGCACCCCGGACGCGCGCGCGAAGACGAAGTAGTCGACGACGAGCGGCGCGAGGAGCCGCGTGACGAGCCGCGCGACGTGCCGAGGCACCCGGACACGCGGCGTAGGAGAAGTAGTCGACGACGAGCCCGAGTAGTCGACGACGAGCGGCGTGAGGAGCCGCGTGACGAGCCGCGCGACGAGCCGAGGCACCCCGGACGCGCGGCGAAGACGAAGTAGTCGACGACAAGCCCGCGCGAGACGTAGCGGGGGCCGACGATGAGCGGCGCGAGGAGCCGCGTGACGAGCCGCGCGACGTGCCGAGGCACCCCGGACGCGCGGCGTAGGAGAAGTAGTCGACGACGAGCCCGGAGTAGTCGACGACGAGCGGCGTGAGGAGCCGCGTGGACGAGCCGCGCGACGAGCCGAGGCACCCCGGGACGCGCGCGCGAAGACGAAGCAGTCGACGACAAGCCCGCGCGAGACCGAGCAGGCCGACGACGAGCGGCGCGAGGAGCCGCGTGACGAGCCGCGCGACGTGCCGAGGCACCCCGACGCGCGGCGTAGGAGAAGTAGTCGACGACGAGCCCGGAGTAGTCGACGACGAGCGCGTGAGGAGCCGCGTGACGAGCCGCGCGACGTGCCGAGGCACCCGGACGCGCGGAGTAGGAGAAGTAGTCGACGACGAGCTCGCGCGAGGCGGAGTAGTCGACGGCAAGCGGCGTGGACGAGCCGCTCGACGAGCCGCGCGACGTGTCGAGGCACCCGGACGCGCGGCGTGGCGAAGCAGTCGACGACGACGAGCCTCACGCGAGGCGGAGTAGTCGACGACGAGCGGCGCGACAAGCCGCGTGACGAGCCGCGCGACGTGCCGAGGCACCCCGGGACGCGCGGCGAAGACAAAGTAGTCGACGACGAGCCCGGGCGAGGCGGAGTAGTCGACGACGAGCGGCGCGACAAGCCGCGTGGACGAGCCGCGCGACGTGCCGAGGGCACCCCGGACGCGCGCGCGAAGACAAAGTAGTCGACGACGAGCCCGGGCGAGGCGGAGTAGTCGACGACGAGCGGCGCGGCGAGCCGCGGGGCGAGCCGCGCGACGTGCCGAGGCACCCGACGCGTGGCGGGGACGAAGTAGTCGACGACGAGTAGTCGACGATGAGCGGCGCGAGGAGCCGCGTGACGAGCCGCGCGACGTGCCGAGGCACCCCGGACGCGCGGCGAAGACGAAGTAGTCGACGACGAGCTCGCGCGAGGCGGAGTAGTCGACGACGAGCGGCGCGAGGAGCCGCGTGACGAGCCGCGCGACGTGCCGAGGCACCCCGGACGCGCGGCGTAGGAGAAGTAGTAGACGACGAGCCGGGAGTAGTCGACGACGAGCGCGCGTGAGGAGCCGCGTGGACGAGCCGCGCGACGAGCCGAGGCACCCGGGACGCGCGGCGAAGACGAAGTAGTCGACGACAAGCCTCGCGCGAGACCGGAGCAAGCCGACGACGAGCGGCGCGAGGAGCCGCGTGACGAGCCGCGCGACGTGCCGAGGCACCCCGGGACGCGCGGCGTAGGGCGAAGTAGTCGACGACGAGCCCGGGGTAGTCGACGACGAGCGGCGCGGCGAGCCGCATGACGAGCCGCGCGACGTGCCGAAGCAACCGGAAGCGCGGCGTAGGAAGATTGATTCCGCTTTGACAAGAGCAAGGCGACTTGCTTCAATGGATCTCGGCGAGTCGACGAGAGGATTGATCTTGTTGACGAGGGTCCTTCGAATTCGCCCGGTGGTGATGATCACCCCTACCTGGCGCGCCAGCTGTCGGTGTTTTAGACCGGCAAACCTACCAAGGGGTACCCGAGGTAGTAGATTGTGCGGTGAGGATCGTGATCGGTTGACCGAGAACTCGAAGGTATGCGCAAGGACACGGGACACAAGATTTATACAGGTTCGGGCCGCCAAGGTGGCGAGCCCTACGTCCTGTTTGGGGGATCAAGTATGGCGCCCTGCGCTTGGTGTTGTTTGTCCCCTGAGGGATTGGGGATGTGCGGCTAGGTACCCGCCCTCCTTTATATAGTCCGTGGGGCGGGTTCCTAGTCGGTTACAAGGCGGAGAGTCCTAGTAGGAGTACACAGAGCGAGTCCTAGTAGGAGTACAGGGGAATTCTACTAGGAGTCCGTCTTCTACTATTCTTCCTTCCTTGCATGAGTACCCGGGGAGTATGCCCGACAAGGACATCGCAATAGCCGACACTGTAGCTTTTCTTTTATTTCACTTTTTTCCCTCCCCCTTGTGTCTATAAAAGGGAGAGGAGGGAAACCGTCACAAGGGTTGATGAACTGAACACCCATACTAAGGGACTTGGGCTCGACACCCTCTCCCGACCAGTTTGTAACCCCTACTACAAACAACCCTAGCATGGGAACACGGCAGCTCGACACTAGACGTAGGGTTTTACTCCTCGGAGAACCGAACCAGTATAAATTCCGTTGCCTCCCGCACTAACCATCTGAGCGTGTCACATGATCGATAAAATTTACTGTCCGGCGGTAGAGAACCCTAACAGTTGGCGCACCAGGTTGGGGCACAACATGTGTCTCGACGAGCTTGACCAACGACTCAGATGGAGGACCGCAGGTTTTTGCTGACCCCTGGGTCCACCATGCGCTTTGGTTCTCTTGGCTTCGTCTACACCGAGTCGGCGGTGCCCATCGCTAGACGTACCTTCGCCCGGCCGGCCCGTCCCAATGTCCCGACGGGAGTGGCGGGACGCGCGACGTTCGTCCGAGGCTTTTCAGATGAGACGATCATGGCCATGTTGGGGCCAAACCCAACGCATGAGCATTTTAGGCTCGCCGCCTACTACCTCACTGACCTCGCATTCTAGGCCCGCGGGGCCAAGCCGCTCGCCTTGGGGGAGTTCATGGAGCGGTACACCGCCATGTACCCCTGTGGACAGCTAGGCCTCCCGGACAACCTGGTGACAGCCTACGTGAACGGCCTACAAGCGACTCACATCACCTCCAGTGCCGCGGCGGCCTGGAGGGCATAGTCAACGCGGCCGCGCGACCTTACGCGCGAGTGTTTTGTTTGCGTGGCGTCAACTTCAAGCAGCTCCACCGACCCGGAGCCGGCACCACACCACTGCGCCACCGACGCCCAACGCATGGTGCGCCTCAACGAGCTAGCCGAGGCTAGGCTCCAACTCGATGAGGAGCTGTCCAACCTCCAATGGGAGTTTGGGGAGCACTATGAGCCCCTCAACCGGCAGCCTGCTCTTTTGCCGGCCCCCGCGGTAGGTCCCGGTGTAGGAGTAGCGTTGTGAGGGAAACAACGAGCGGCAGGAGCGCCGTCCTGCAGCCGAGCAACCCGGAGCCTGCGCCCCGACACTGCCGGCTCGAGGACGCCAGTGCGACGACGACCGACTCGCCAACGAAGGCGCGAACGTCGACGCTAACACTGATGGTGACGCCCCGCCGCTCTTTTGGTGAGTGTTGCAGAACCTAGCCGCAGCGGCCATACTACTGCGCGGCTGCCCAAAGGCCGCGACCTCCGAGGAGAGACAACTGTGCCAACAACTCAAGGTGCTACTTGAAGTAGCGGTCGCTCAGCAAGCAAAGAGATCCACTTCACGCCAGCGGTTGGAACACGACCGAGGGGCAGTGCCTGCCGTGCATCTCCCGAACCCGCTGTTGACACCATGTCAAAAGGATAAGAAGAAGCAGCCGATTGAAAGAAGGCTACAATCGACCCGTTGAAGAGAGAAGAATGATCAACAGGAGTCAGGAGGGCTCGATCCTAATAGTGGGATAGTTGGTCAAGACGATCAGCCGATGGTTAACCAGGAAATTGGCCGATGAGGGAAAAGAGAAGGAGACTATCAAAGAGGTACGCCAAAAGGAAAATCATGGACGAGGCGGGTCAATCTACGATTGACGATGGATCAAAGTGTTAGTTTTAGAAGGGTTTAGGCTCCTGCGAGAGTCCTTTTCTATTTTTAGTAGTTTTTTGTCTTTAAATGCAAGTAAACAGTGTTGTAATCGGCTAGGAGTCAGTTTGTCCCCATGACATAAATAACGATCCCGCGTGGTCGGGAAAAAGTGTAAACACCAATATCAAACAAACCGCCTCCGGGCAAACCCTTTACTTATACTGCATCTACTTTACAACATCTATATTTCGGCAACGTCACCATTGTGTTTTTTCTCTTTTCTTCAACGCCGTGCTTCAGGTTCGTCGGGCTGCATCAACTGATCTCCAGCAAGCTTGTGAGTACCGTTTTACCGAATAATCGTAGGCTTTAACCTTTGGGCGCATCACTAAGGTTTCGTCTAGTTCTTTATTCACCCCTTACCGATATTAGCTAGATCTACAAGTTTTCATACCAATTCTTGTGGTTTTAGCTATTATCTTTACCTTCCACTCGATCTAGATCCTATCGGCTTCTATCACCGCAGCCGATTCCGACCTACCCGAGTGCTGATGTCACGATCGGCCGATTCAGTCGATCGATCTATCTGCGTACCCGCGCTTCAGTTGCTTTCGAGCCGGCCGATCCTACTTTTACTCGTATCGGCCGATTGGCTAGTACACGTGTCGCTGAAAGGCCATCGGTTCTCTAGTTAATCCCAAATATTTTCCTTTATCAATCAACAGATCAAATTGGCTGGCATGCCTCGCTACAGACCGGGGAGTCACGTGTGCCGCGCGCAAGGATGACATCCTATTTTTCCGTCAACACACTTTTGGCATGCCCAGTGGTACACAAAAGAGTGAACAATGACAAAGTCTACGAAGAATGGTCCTTCTGAAGTCAATCCAGAGAATTTTCAACCAATCACCAAGGATCAGCTGAAAGATTCAGACAAAGCTGAGCTCGAGGCTCACATGGAGCATTATGAAGATCGTTGCCTGACATCATATGGTTAGACTAAAAGTGGTGTTTTCAAGAATAATCCTTTGCAAACACTGAAGCAAGTCACCTTCTCAGCCAATCCTGAAGGGCTTCAAGACATGATGACCAAGGCTATGCATCAAACAATGATTGATCAATCAAAGGTATTCGCGAATACAATTCAGAATGCCATAATTGATGCACTCAAGAAAGGAGCAGAAGAAGGATACCTGGGTCCTGCATATGACCAACCAAAACAAACTCCTCCAATGTTCCAGCAAGACCAATCGGCTATACCGCCGATTGATGATCCAACAACAAAAGCTACACCATCTCCACAAGCTGCTGCTAGTTCTTTATCGGATGTTCAGCCGGTTCAGAATCAAAGTGGTTATTCTAAAGATAAAGATCATACTGTCACGTCACCAGTGCAATCTATTGTCCGTGATCAAGTGCTTCCTATGCAGAATCAACATAAATATCCTGCTATGAGAGATTCAAATGGGAAGCTTGCAGAATGGGACTTACCTCGTGATCACTTTGTGATTGAAGAAATTGCAGAGGTGAAATACCCATAGTCTTACCAAGCTACATTTGGAGGTACTCCAGGAACTGCACACATGACTAGGGAAGGAGTAGTGTTTGTCTACTTCAATCATGGGTGCAAAACTTTTGAGAGATTCAAGATTAGTCCAGCTCAAGCTCACATGGTCATACCAACAGAGAAAGGACTTCCTATTCCACCTCAAAGGCCAAATCCTACTCCACCTCAGAGATCGGCTCAGTAGCTGATACTCGGGATGCTTGTGCAAACCACTCCGCAACAACAACCAACGCTTGGGATGCCCATACAGACATCCCCACCTCAACAGTCAATGACAATGCAGGCTGTCTTAACCCCAGCTAATACAATGGCTCATACAAGGTGTTCACCTCAATAGCCAATCAACCAAGGAGTAGCAGGGCAGCCAGTGTTCCCACAGGTGGATTCTACGCAATTGCTGCAAACACTTCTAAGTCAATTGGCTATTTCACGCCAGTTGAGTACACAACAAATAGCCCCATCGGCTAATAAGCCGATTGAACAAGTTGCACCTGTTACAGGTCATTCAAACGCTCAAGGTTCTGCCGAGGCAAGGACAGGTCCAGATCTAAAGACCAGAATCTTAGAAGAACGACCTCTAGAAACTCCAGCTGAGATTCAAGCAATTGAGCAAGTGGCTACAGAGTTGAAATCTCATATGAAGCATGAGTTAATCGACCACTTTTTAGAGATGCTACTAAAGCAATATGGGATAAAACCCAAGCAATAGTCCTGCATGTACAGAACACCGTATCCCTCTGGCTACTATCAGATACCATTCCCTCCAAGGTTCAAAGTGCCAGACTTCACCAAGTTCTCTTAACAAGATGAAACATCCACTATGGAGCATATTACTCGGTTTATCATCCAATGTGGAGAAGTAGGGAATGTTGATGCACTCAGGATACGTTTGTTCTCTTCATCTCTATCAGGGCTGGCATTCTCATGGTTTACATCATTGCCGGCTAATACCATTATCAAGTGGTCTGATTTGGAACAAAAGTTCCACAATTACTTCTTCTCTGGCATCAATGAGATGAAGATCACTGATCTGACCAGACTCAAGCAAAGGAACGATGAAACAGTAGCTTGATTCGTTCAGAGGTTCAGAGAAGTTAGAAACAAGTGCTACACTCTGAATCTAGGAGATAAGCAACTAGCTGAATTTGCTTTCCAAGGTCTCATACCGACCTTGAGGGAGAAATATGCATCACATGAATTTAAAAGCCTCCGACAGTTGGTCAGTTAGATGAGTCAAGAAACAGCAAAGTCCTATGAGCCTAGAAGGAACTTTCAGAAGAAGGTGTCGTATGTGGACTACTCTGACTCAAAAGATGAAGACAATATGATAGGGCTCGCAGAGTGGGTCAAAGGCAAGAAGACAATGTCTTGTCCCTTTGGCAAGAAAGATCCAAAGAAATTTGGCTTTGATATCACTAAGGCCGAAAAGATATTTGATCTGTTGCTTCAACAAGGGCAGATTGAGCTCTCTCAGATCCATACCATACTATGACAACCCCATCCGAGATAATTTCATACTATCGCCTAAACCACTCCATTTGGTCATTAAGTGATAATAAAGAATCATCCCATTGAGTGTTGCTGGGTTTACGCCTGGTAAATCACTTGAAACACACAGAGAGGATCGAAAGTATGCATTAAAACTCCCACGAAAGAGAATCCAGAGTGCCTTACAAATTAGCATCACATTCTCTATATGTTCCATTATTACAAACCATGGTTTTGACTTGAAAGTAAATGGTTCAAAGTTTATTAAAATAGCGGAAGATGACTAAACAGTATGATCAACATCATAGAAGGCATGTCCATGATGCAATCACTCATCATCATCGTCCCATTCCAGCTCCCAGCCGGGTGGAAGTTCTCCGGGCCACACATCACATGCATTACCTGGAAACAAAATTTAAATAGCAAGGCTGAGTATACTAATACTCAGCAAGGCTTACCCGTCTAAAAGAAAGACTTTACCTCTAATCATGCAAGGCTTTTTGCTAGTGGGTTTGTTTGAAAAAAAGCTACTAAATAGTGAATCCTTACTTTCACATTTTAGCTCAATAGTAGGAGTAATCATCACTAGATAAGCAACTATTGCAATCATAGTTGTACAAACAATTAATCAAATAATAATCTTCACAAAGTTCCATCATAAAGGGATATCATGGCTAGTAGATTAAGTAGTCTCAGATAACGGTGAGAGGCCGACAATCGATTGATTCAAACCTTGCAAGGTGGACCTGAACACACGGGAGGTGTCCTCACTAAGAGTTCACCAACCTGGCGGTTCCCGTCATTCTTCGGTTTGGGGATAATAGCTCACAGTCTTAAGTACAAGGTTTATCTGGGCTACGCCACTAAGGTCACCCAGCCTCACGCATGCACTCAGGTGGCGAGCCTGGGGCCGCAACCCTAAGGGTAGTGATAGTAAAACCCCGTACCGCCTCATTTAGGTACTAGGCATACCGTGCCCATTTCCGACTACTGTTTAGTACTTTCAAACACTTAAGCAACGAAGCCATTGGACCGGAGCCCAAATCCCATGCTCTTACCACATAAGCAATCCATTTATAATTATGGTGATTCCATAAAGGAGGTCCTATTCTCGCGAGTGACGAACATATCTCGACTTGTACCGGATCCTTAGAGCATAGCAACTAGCAACCTAACATGGTAGTAAAAGGTCATAGGTAATTAAGGATCATGCAACTAGGGTTTCAATCAACTCTTGAATGTAAATGCACATAAAATAACAATGATAAATTCAGAAGCTTAATTGAAACACATAGGTTGATGATTAAACCGGGGCTTGCCTTCGTCAGCACAAACAGACACACAAACATCCGGACTTTGGTCCGGGTCTTGCTCTACGGTCACGTAGTGCATGTCTCCTCCTACTCCCTCGTCCTCGTCAGCCGGCACGAGCGTGTAACTACCGTCGGGAACTTCTACATGGAGGATGCACATGCATTAATTAGAGTGTAATTAACTTAATTTAATCAAAACAACAGCAAACAGCCCACTAGGAGCATATGGTTGACCATATTCACCTTGACAACAATACTAAACACTTTTCCTTTTAAAGATTATTATAAAAGCTTATTTATTCTTCTCTTTATGGTGATTGTGCACACATCTAACATAAATAATTAATTTAAATGCACAAATAGCAAGGAGTTGGTTTTCATTTCTCAAATCATTTTCCTTGGAAAGATTAGGAGGTTCAAAACCATGCCCTTAGTTCGCACAAAAGCCCCTGCAACTCGAAAAGTTCATGCAATTGGGTCCTTGGGAGCTAGGGGCGGCGCGGTTCGCCGGATTCCGGCGAGGGGCCGGTGCGGGCGGCGGGGAGGAGGTGGAGCGATGTCCGTGGGTCACCGGGTGTAACACCCTAATTCTACTAAAAACTTGGCTTTATTAAAATTTGATAGCAACCATTTAATTGCTTAAGGAGTATAAGGTTGTTTTATTTAATTTTAGGCATTTAACACTTTTCTAAAATAACTTTAATGAACTATAGGATTTGTTTGTGGCATACATGCTGGAGCATTATTTTGGTTGCTGGAATTCAAATTCAAATTTGAATTCTAAATGTTTGAAAACCCTTTTCCAAAAATCCCAAAACCTTATCTCCTTAACCCCTCCCCCTTTTCCCTTTCAGCCCAGGCTCCTAGCCCAACCCAGCAGCCAGCCCGCCTAGCTACCAGGCCGCAGCCTGCCCGGCCCGCACGCGCCGCCTTCCGCCCAACGAGCGCGCGCGCCGCCCAGCCGCCGCGCCGCCCGCTTCCCCGCCTCCGCGCGCGCCCGCCGCCGGGGGCGGGCCCCGCCGTCATCCCCGCCGCCGCATCGTCCTCGGGCCGGACTCGCCTCCGAGTCCGACCGCGCGCGCCGCCTTGAGTCCGGCTGCGCACGCCTCGGACGCGTGGCCCGCACGCCAAGGGGCCGCACGGGGCATGGCGCGCCGCCGCGCCCCCGGACGCCCCCACCCGAGCCGCCGCCTTGCGCCTCTTGCCCTAGCCGCAAGCCGCCGGAACCCTAGCCGCGCCGCCGTGCGAGCTCGCCGCCGCCACCGTGGAATCCCGCCGCCGCCGCCGCTCCGCCGCCAAGAAGTCGCCCGAGAGTTGCGCAAGGAGGTGAGGAGCACCCTCGTGCCGCACGTTGCCGCCCCCGAGCCCCTCCTCGCCCTAGCGCCGTCGGCCGGAGCCCGTGTCCCGCGCCGCCGCGCCGGCCGCCCGCTCCGCCGCGCGCTAGCGCCCGAGCCGCCGCCCTAGATCGCTCCACGATCTCGCGCGTGTCGCGTACATGCCTTCCGCGGTTCGAATCGTGGCCGGAAACCCCAAGACCGATCCCCGCCGGCGAGCCCGCCGCCGCCCGCCGCCGCTCGCCGCCGCCGGCCCTCGCGCGCGCCGCCGCGCCCCGCCGCTCGCGCTTCACCGTGGCCGTTAGATCTAGATCTAACGCGCCGGATCTAGGCCACCGCACCGCTTCGCCGCGCGCGTCCTCGGCCCGTCGGATCTAGATCCAACGGATCTAGATCGGGTCAACCCGGTCGACCGAGGTCAAACCCACGCCGCCACTGGCGTTTTTGCGAAAAAGCCCCCGGATTTTCTTTATTTACAAAAATATCCTTCCACCGTATAAGATTTCTTACGGTTTAGTCCTTTTTCTTTATTTTAGCCCAAAACCTTTTCAAATCTTCGCATTAGTCCTTGAAACTTCCCGAGCCCATAACTTGGTCGTTTTAACTCCGATTTTAGCATTCTTTATGTCCACGCGTTCGTCTCGAAGCGTAGATTAGTTTTATGCTACTGTTTAGATCTGTTTGATCTGTTTGGTGACTGTTTCTTATTTATTTCTATTGTATGCTTGTATGTGATGATTGTGGACCGTAGAGAGCGATTCGTTCGAGGGATTTGAAGATCCGGTCGTGCAAGAGTTTGAGCAGCAAGGCTTTGTTGAAGGCAAGTATTCCTTGATGCATGCCCGCTTGTCCTACATAACATGCATTTAAATTCATCGTTTTTACTTTTCGCTTGCATTAATTTGATGGGAACCTATAAAGGATCATGCCTAGCTTTTGACTACCTTTACCTTGATGCGGGAATTAAATTAATCTTGTGGTAGTTATTGCTTAGCATGCTCAATCGGGTATTGGTATTAATCTACTTGGTTACCTTTTTGTTATTTCATGTTCCGTTTATGATCGTTTATCTTTACAAGACCACCTTAATGTGTAATCGGAACATGGAAAACCACCCAGGAAAAAAGACAACCACAAGAACTAATGGGCAATGGTCTTGGTCGAATAATTAGGAACTTTAGCTTGGGATGGTCTTACCTGATAAGGACAAGGGATCGGCGGTACTGTGGGGTATGGACTCGCTCTAGCAGGGGGTTGGGTGAGTTATTCTTTTATGGTGGGGTATCGACCTGCTAGGGGACTTTATACCTTGCTAACTGATCCGGACCTTGTGGGTCATAACTTGCTAAAGAACCTTTGTAAAGGCCATGTAGCGTCCCTATGCAATCACACCTCGGAAGTGTGATATGGTGTCTTGCAAACACCGCATGGTTGGGTCCAAAGTTCTTCGGAGCTTTTACGCTGCTTGTGGGTAAAGATGTACAACCTCTGCAGAGTGTTAAACTAATCGATTAGCCGTGCTCACGGTCCAAGAGCGGCCTGGACACTCACATGATTAAGTTATGGAATTTTAATGTTTAAATTGTGGTTTATTTTCCTTATTTATGATGCTTATATCTTATGTAAATGGGTTGGTATGAACTTACACCTTTAGTAATCAGGTTGCTAATAAAACTTGACCAACTAAAATGCTAAAGTGCTTGAACCTTAGCCATCCACCATATGGCCTCGCATGTTATGTTGTTTTTCCCTTGCCGAGTACGAAATGTGCTCACGCTTGTTTATTCTCTTGCATCTACAATACCCGGATTTGTCGCTCGGACCGGGGAGAACTTTGAAGATATTCCAGGAGATTTCCAGGAGTTCTAGGTGTGCGTAGTCTTCAGTCAGCTGCCTGTGGAGGCATTTTGTCCGCTGCGATAACTCGTTTGTTTAAGTTTCGTTTAAGACTATGGTTTGTAATAACTCTTTATTCGTGTGGCACTGTTTTTGGTATACATAATGTCTAAGCGTGTGTGTAACTTGATCCTGGCGCACACATGATCAATGCATTCGGTTTTGCCTTTAAAACCGGGTGTGACACCGGGGCTCCGTGTGCGGCCGGTTTTGGGGTCGGCAAGACACTGGCAAGGTCGCCCGGCGGCACCAGGGAGATGCGGCCGCGTCGCTGTGCTTTCCGGCGAAGAGATAGTCAAGGTTAGCCAACAAGCGGTAGTGCAAGCTTTGGCAGGTGCTTGGGTGCCGGTTTGAAGTGCTAAGCGGCCGTTTTGAGGATCGGGAGGTGGAGCTCCGCGTCGGGCGTCAATGGCGCCGGTGGCGGCTCTGCCGTGGCTCGCGCGAGAGGTGGGTGTTCTGCCTTTTATAGGAGGTCACCGCTTGCAAAGGCGGTTTGCTAGTCAACCATGACAGCATGGTCGCAGCATGGCGGTGTGCGTCGGCAAGGTTCGGCGGCGACACGGTTGGCGGGGCAGCGACGTGGTCGGTGTGGCCATCCTGTGGGTGCGGGGCACGTGGAGCAAAGGGAGAGGGCCGGGAAGGCGGTTCGACATGGGCGGTCCCACGATGCACGGACCAGCGGACGGTAGCCGGCCTCGGCATCCAGGCCCAGAGGGTCCCACGGCGTGGGTGACGTGCGACGCTGGCACGACGGCACGCTCTAGAACGCCAAGGGGCAAAAACCATTCAGACTGGCATACTTTGATCGAGTTTTTCTCAAACTTTTTCAGCTGAAGTGCACCTTGAGGTAAATAGCAAAGTTGGAGATCTAGCACCCCTCTACAACTTTTGAAAAGTGTTTACAGTGTATTTTGGTACACCAAACATGTTCATTACACTTTGGTTTGGATTTGATTATGGAACTAACCCGCCACTAGGCACACTAATCATATAACAAGTTCATCTATGTGCATGCATTTGGAAGTGTTGTGTTTATGTAGGAAAACATGGACATAAAGGACGGATTCACAACGAGTTCAAAGGAGCATTTACGGAGTCTTGTTTGTGGTCACGAGCTTGATGAAATCACTTCCAATAGTGGCGAGGACCGAAGTGCTACAAATGAACACCCTCAGGGATTGAAGTGTAAAAGACCGAACTTCATGCACAGAGAACCTCCATCTTGGACGCGAGGATGACATCGTCAAAATCATGCAAATGGAAGGGGCAAAGTGCATAATCACCTGAGGACCCACGGGAGCGAGGGGGCGACCGAACCGGGCCAGGATGGGCCTGGGCCGGTCGGCCCAGTCCGGCCGGATTGGCCCACTCCCGGGGTCGGTTTGCCCCCCCTTTCCTTGCACCTGAAGGATCTTCAATCCTAAAGTCCTGGAGGTGCCGCCATTCGCAGAGGGGAGAGCCATTCGCACTGAGAGGCCATCCACAACCTAGAGAGAGAGGAAGGAGATCCCCAGAGGAGGATCGATCATCTCGAAGGAAGCACCCACAAGTGGAGAAGAAGGATGACACCGTCGGAAGTGTCACCATGATCAACGGTTGAAAGTGCATCTAGGCCCCTAAGTGGATTTTGGTGAATTGAATGACAAGGCGATTAAAGGACTAATGAATTTGTCTAAGATTGTGAGCAGGTTTCCTTTATATATTCATGAGCAACCATTGAAGTATTCAAAATATGGATGTATATTACGGCTCGCATTGACAATGGCAAGTATGCAGTGCAAGACTTCATGAGTTTATTAAAAAAAGGACAAAATGATGAGTGTACATACTATGGTTCTAAATTAGAATCTTGCACATCCATTGCCAATCAAGATCAAGCATTTGGAGCAGGGTTTTCAAATGATAGGTTAATTGTGTATGAGGCAAAGCGGAACTCAAAGTGGATTGGGTAAGTGATGAAGAGATCAACCGAGGTGTCTAGGGTGAGGGACTAAGCAATCTTTGGGGTCTTGGCCCGGCCGCCTTTAGTGTTTTGCTAAGGTGAAGTTCTAGCATCCGTGGGGTCTTCAAGTATCATATCCAAGCCTTAACTGAGGGAAGCGTTGCAACATATCAAAATGTTATGATTGGCAATATGGAGTGACTTAAGGATTAAAATGTTCACTCTCATGCAAAAAGGGAAAATCCTAAGTCACTAGCTCCAGTATGGAGTTGCTCAAGACATGAGCTATGTTAAAAGCCCTCACATTGGATTTACAAAAGTACGACAAGATTGAAGATCTACAAACTCAAGTGATCAACCGGTTTTATATTTATTCTTGAGTTTAGGTATGCCGTACTATCAAGAGGGATGCAACATTAGCTCTAAGACAAAGATCAATAGTGCTCATTAGTTGACATAAGGGAGAACCGGCCTTGAGAGAGTTTCGTGTAGTCTAACAAACCTCTAACCCAGCCTTTGCCATTTCAACTCGTGTTGAAATGCTTGTGAGAAGAGAGAAGGGTTTTAGGGCTCTCTCTGCCCAGGGCGGTCTAACCGCCCCTAGCAGCCCAACGACTAGTTTTTCAAACTGACCGTTGGGGGCGGTCTAACCGCCCTAACCAGGCGGTCTAACCGCCTTTGTCAGAGAACTAACGGCTAGTTTTCCTTGTGAGGGGTATAAGTACCCCACGAGCTCCACTTGTTGGGGCTGCTGATTCTAGGGTTGCTGAGGTGCTTCCCCTGCTGTTTTTCACAAGCCAAAGCCAAAGAAACACTCCCCAACTCTCTCTTTGTGAGATTAGCTATTCAATCCATATCCTTGTGTTGGGTTGAGAGTTTAAGCCTTTGTGAGCTTGTGGGAGCTGAGCAAGAGCATCCCATAGCTTGAGCACTTGTGATTCACATCGGAAAGCCTTTGAAGCATTTGTTACTCTTGGAGGTTTGCCTCCTAGACGGCTAGGCGTCGCCGGATAGCTCCCAAGGTTGTGGTGAGCAGCGGCAAGTTTGTAAGGGTTGTGATCTTGCCTCTTGGTGGAAAAGATCTCCTTAGTGGAAGTGAGGAAAGCGGTTGAAAGAGACCCGGCTTGTTGTGGGAGAATTCCCTTACAAGCTCCTCAACGGAGACGTAGCCGTTCCTTTGTGGGCGGTGAACTTCGGGAAACAAATCCTCGTCTCTCCTTTGTTGTTTGCCTCACTTGTTTTTGATTTCTAGCACATTTACTTTGCTTCCGCTCGATCTACTTGGGTGTGCTTGTCTTTGAGTGCAGGGATCATCACCCTGCTCGTGATCGTCTATAGGAGCTACTCAAGAATTTCAGTTCGTGCTAGAAGTCAAGAGAAGACTTGAGTTGTCTTGTAGGTTTACTGGGCAGGGCGGTCTAACTGCCACTGGACCCGGTCTAACCGCCCCCTGTGGTTCTGCACATCAGGGGTGGTCTAATCGCCTGTGCCAGTGAAGCTCAAGTTTTTCGGGGGAAAAGGTTTTATTTGGTCGTCCCGCCTATTCACCCCCCTCTAGGCGGCATCAAGGTCCTTTCAACGGTGCTATGTGCAGCACCTTGATGGGGTAATCTTCTCATTTGTCCATGGGTTGTAATCGGTCTTGAGATGTAGTCATACTTTGTTGAACATCTATCTATCATCATGTGTTGAATATGCTTTATTTCTTAAGGTTAGCTACCATGCCGTAAAGGGAAGTAGAGCTCCAATGCTCCCTTAGATCCATTCAATACGTTGTGTCCATCATAGGTGTATTCACGATTACCTCCGCGTAGTGACAGTACGGGGGGAGGGAAAGGGCAAAACCGTGGTCACAACCCTCGATAGATTAGATCGGTTTTCTTGTTTAAAGCGGTTGCATGTTCAAGTTTCATTGACCCAGGGGCAAGTGTCTCTTTCATATCTAGTCACCTTAATCGTTGAAGGACCGATTAGGTGACCAGAGAGGGGGGGAGTGAATGGGAGCCGATAAAAAAATTCTTCTCAAGAACTTGGCCTATGCTCCCGAATCACTTCCGAAGAATCTCGCACACACTTGCCAAGATCACGTAGTCACAACGGACCTACTGACCCTAGGAACAAGTTAGATCAAGCCTAAGAACAAAGCAGAAGCAAGCGCCAAACGAACCGAGAGAAAAAGCTAGCGCGAGGCAACCGCAGCGAGAAAATGTCGGTACTACCGGCCCCGGTGTCGGTACTACCGATATGGGCTTATCGGCACCTAAAAACCGGGTTATCGGTACTACGCACCGGGTCGGTACTTCCGACTATCGGTACTACCGACCTTGTGTCGGTACTACGGACAAGGACTCTCTGGCGGCTAAAAATCAAGTCATCGGTACTACCCGCATTGTGTCGGTAGTACCCCCCCCTAAAAATCGGCCGCGAAACGACGGCCCCAAACTTTCGATCGACGGATCTCCCAAACCACTTGGAGTCTTGAGACGAAATTTGGAGGAGATGTTAAGCACCCCTGGGTGAGATTATGCCCCAAAAATTTCGTCTCCAAACCCACCAAAACACCGGGAATCACGGATCACACGAGCTCAAGTTCTACTCACGAATTCATCCAAAGAATCACGAATTTAGGACGATTTGAGGAGTTTGGGGGCAAGAGATCACCGGGAAAAGAGGCACAAGGCACTCATGGATGAATCCCCCAAACAAATCCGAGCCAAAACCGTCTAGAAAACGAGAATCAAGACGAGCACGAAAATAGCACAAAAATGACTCCGAAAATCATCATGGGAACCACAACGCCGAATCTTCTATACAAACCAGGAAAGATTCACAAGGTCTAGCATGCCGCCCTAGCATCCATCCCTCTCAACAAATCTCTCATGAAGCTCTCATGCTAGCCTAGAGGAAAATGGAGAAGAAAATAGTCTAGGAAAAAGAGAAAGAGGAAAGGGAAATGAAACCCTAAGTCGCGGAGAGAGAGAGCCATCCACACACACTCATGGCTTATATATCGGGTCCCGCCGATGTGGGAAATGAGTCGACTACCCCTAACTCAACTACTGGCGATACAACCCACGCAGGGGCATTTATGTAATGTTTGTGGGTCTTGCCATCGGACGGCCACGCCTTCTCCGCACCCCCGCGTCCTCCTAACGCAAGCCATGCGATCCCGCCACGTGTCCTCCGCTTCGAAGCTTCCCGACATGCCGGATCCCGTCTCCGTCGTGTTGGGCCTTCGGACTTGGTTTTGAGGCCCAAACCAAGAAACCGTCCTTAGATGGTTTTGTGGGCAAACCACCAAACCCCGCGTGCTCGGCCCGCCTCCCGCCAAGCCTCTTGACTCGACCTCCGCCGTGCACCGGCTCGATCGTCCATGACTTCGTCTTGCTCGTCTCGCCACCATGTGGCCCGCACCTAGTCCCGCCGTCCACCGGGTCCTTCGAACCGAGCCTACTTGTCTCTCCATCTCTCGGAGGCCCCTCAAGGCCGAAGACCTTTCGCGCCCGTTCTTCACCTCGCAACAACACGAACTAGGCCACGGCCTACACCTCGCGCACCGAGCCAAGAGTCGGTCCAACACCCGTTGTCAATCACTCGTCACCGAGGAGCGGTCATCCATCGACCACCGGGACGCTCCTGGTCCTCAATCTCCCCCTTGATGAGTGCATTGACAACACACAACGCGAAATGAAATTCGGAGAAAGAAAGAAAGAAGAAAGAAAAACAAAGAAGCGCAACTCATGACCAAAAGCAAAGAAAGGCAAAGAAAGATCACAAGTCGAGCAAAGCACAAACTCCACACTGAAAACAGCAAGAAAGCTCCCCCTGAACAAATGCAAGCTCCCCCTGAACATGTGGATGCAAACTTCCAAATTTTAGATGCATTTTTCTGAATTTTTCCCTCTTCTCCCCATTGTTGGCAATGTATGAATCAAGGTGAAAATGCAAGAAAGTAAGACAAATCATATAAACATCTACATGAGCTTCTCAAATAGGCCAAATCTAGTGTCAAAGGCTAGATATGAGACAAAGAGCACATATATGGATCATAACATAGTCAAAGCATTGCCACAAGTAATATATGAAAATATAGGCATGTGACAAAGCAAATTTTCGGATTTGAGCAGTTTTATAAAAAGATGGCTCACTTCAAATGTAAAGGCCTATCCATGTCATATTCTAGCCAAAAACATGAATATCATCCAGAGATCATACAAGGATATCCAATTCTCAACAAAGGATCATTGCAAACACCCATAAAGCAAAGCATGTCATGTTAAAGCTCATGAGCCATGTGTCCACTTCGGGGAGACTTCTCCACTGGTGAACATCATGCAACATGTTTTGCACCCATGTGTGAAAGATAAGACATTTTAAGCATAAACATGATGGATGGAGCATTTTTTCAAGCATACACACTTCTTTTCAAGATTAATTCATTTAATGGTACATGAAGTGCCTTTGCGGCAAAAAGAAGCTTATGCTCCCCCATGAATGCAACATAGGCTAAACATTCACAATGATATCAGCCTTTGGCCCAAATGCAAGAAAAAGACATCCAAGCACAATCTAAGCATAGAAAGCACATTTAGACCAAAACGTGACATGGATACACTTCTACACATGAGTGGAGCACATTTCATCAAATTTAGTCAAGATTAGCATTTGAGTCAAAAAGGGCTATCTCACAACACATATATCTCAAATATTCCAAGAGCATAGCCTCACATAGCCATTTCTCCACACATATGACCAATATCTCACAAGTAGCCAAAGAAACTCAAATAAGGCATATGAAAGAAGCTCATCATCCTAAAATGCAATATGATACAAATGCAACATGATATATAACAAGATGGCTATCCTACCATGGTTTATACATCAAGCAAAGCATGTATATACATCAAGGAAAACATGGTATGATACATATGGTACAGAAATAAATCCCCCAAGAATCAACTAGAAAGGGCAACAAACCCCAAGTCCCCCCGCAAGCGCACAAATGTAGCTTGGTCGAGAGGGTTTGTTAAGATGTCTCTGCAAGCCGATCTTGGGTAGGGACATGACTCAACACAATGGTTCCTTTCTCCACATTGTCCCTCAAGAAATGATACCTCACTTCTATGTGTTTGGTTCCGGAATGAAGCATCGGGTCTTTTGCTACGCTTATGGCACCGGTGCTATCACAAAGAAGTGGGATGCGGGTGCACTCCTCACCAAAGTCTCTCAAGGTGTATGAGATCCACAACAATCGGGAACAACAACTCGCGGCCGCAACATACTCCGCCTCGGTGGTAGACTGAGCTACACTAGACTGCTTGCGGGAAGACCATAAAACCAATGAGGACCCAAGAAACTGGCAAGTACCAGAAGTAGACTTCCTCTCGACTCGACAACCAGCAAAATCCGCATCAGAAAAACCATGAAGTGAAAGAGTCGAGGAGGAAGAATACCAATGGCCAAGACCAGGGGCAGACTGTAGGTACCTGAAGATCCTCTTGACAGCCTCTCGATGTGATGTCCTCGGCGAAGCCTGAAAACGAGAACACAGACACACACTGAACTGTATGTCTCGCCTCGTCGCCGTCGGGTAGAGGAGGGAGCCGATCATGCTCGGTACTCGGGCCGGTCCACCGGCTCTCCGTCCTCGTCGCGCGTCCAAAGTATACGTACTCCCCATGGGTGTCGACATAGGCTTTACATCTTGCATCCGGAACTTCCTCGGCATGTCTTTTGTGTACTTGGTCCGATGTACAAATGTCCCATCCTTCACTTTCTTGATCCGCAACCCGAGAAAGTACCGCAACTCGCCCGTCATGCTCATCTCGAATTCCCTGCTCATCTCATATGCAAACTTGGCAAAAAGGTTATGTGACGAGCCACCAAAGACAATATCATCCATGTATATATGCACAATCAACAAGTCATTCCCATGATTGAGGAGAAACAAGGTCCTATCCACGGTACCCATCACGAACCCTCTCGCTCAACAAGTAAACCTCTCAATCTCCCATACCAAGCCCGGGCGCCCGTTTCAACCCATACGAGCCCTTTTCAATCCGTACACCCCGTGTGGATACTTCTCACTCTCGAACCCCGTGGTCGCTTCACATACACCTCCTCCTCTATGACCCCATTCGAAAAGCACTCTTCACATCCATTTGAAACAACTTGAACCCTTTAGCCACGGCAAAGGCTAGAAGGATTCGAATTGCCTCAAGACGGGCCACGGGAGCAAAGGTCTCCTCGGCCGATCCCCTCCTTCGACTATATCCCCGAGCAACAAGTCCGGACTTGTTCCTCGCAACCATCCCATTCTCACCCTCTTTGTTCTTCCAAACCCATTTGGTTCCTATAGGATGGCAATTTGGAGGTGGTTCAACTAACTCCCACACCTGGTTCCTCTCAAAGTTTTCCAACTCCTCATGCATAGAATTGACCCGGTTTGCATCGGATAAAGCGTGTCCAATGTCCTTGGGCTCAAAGGTGGCAACAAATGCGGCATGAGCGAAATGAGAGGAATTTCGGACCTTGACCGCGTAGTACGTCATCGATGTCCCCAATGATCTTCGTTAGGGGATGCACTTCTTGAATCCGCCGGGAGCCTCACGCTTCGAGACTACCTCCCCCTCAACTTCATCTTCTCTCGCCCGGTCCTCTTGTCGCACCGTCGTTGACCATGATGTAGACGGTCCACCCTCCGTAGTCGTCGTAGGGGAAGTAGTGGGTACACATTCGGCTTCGGGCGCATGGTTCTCTCCATCATCATCTCCGGCCTTCATCCTTCTCTTCAAAGAGGTCCTCGACCATCTATTCATCACCTGCACATTCAAAGCCAAGAGTGGTACATGGCATTGTCTCGTCGAAGGTTACCTCGCAAGTCTCTATGATTTTGTTAGTCTCAAGATTAAGCACCCTATAGGCTCTAGAATGGTTAGCATATCTAAAGAAAATCCCATCACTAGACCTAGCCTCAAACTTGTCGAGTTTTCCCTTCTTAAGAATAAAGCACTTGTAGCCAAAGACTCGAAAATGACTCACCTTGGGTGCCCGACCATGCAGAAGCTCATAACAGGTCTTCCTCTTGAAAGCTCGCAATAAAATCCAGTTGGAGACATGACAGGCCGTATTGACCATCTCAACCCAATACCTCCTAGGAGTCTTGTGCTCATCGAGCATCGTCCCAGCCATCTCACAAAGAGTCCGATTTTTCCTTTCCACAACTCCATTTTGAGGGGGCACATAAGGGGTCGAATACTAATGTTCAAGACCTAGATCACGACAGAAGGCATCAAAACGAGAGTTCTTGAACTGCGAGCCATTATCACCGCGGATAGCTCGAATGGCATTCCCATGCCTCTCGTTCTTCAACCTCACGATCGGATCTCGAACAAAACCAAATGTCTCACTTTTGTCCTGCAAAGAAAAACACCCAGGCATAGCGAGAGTAATCGTCCACCACAGCAAGGACATACCACTTCCCACCCACCGAGCGAACTCGAGCTAGCCCAACAAGGTCCATATGCAACAGCTCTGTCGGATGCTCGGTCATGACATCGGTCAGGGGTGGATGGGGAGTGGCTACCATCTTTCCATGACTACACGGAGCACAAACCAAATCCTTCTCAAACTTCAACCTCGGCAATCCTCGGACAAGGTCAAGACCACTCAAGCGGGAAACCAAATCAAAGCTCAAGTGACCCAACCGCCTATGCCATTTCTACAAATCAGAAGAAGGACCGGCCATCAAACAAGGCGAGCGGGACCCAAAGAACGAGAGAAATCGCCCCGAAAATCCGACCCTCGGGGATGATCATACAAACAAGATCACCTCGAGAATCCAAAGAAACGAGACTCACCGGACTTGAAACGCACCTCAAAGCCTTCATCAAGCAACTGAGAAACCGAAAGCAAATTGAAACCCAAAGACTTCACAAGAGCAACCCTCTTCAACGTTACCTTGTCACTTACATGCACTACACCCTCGAGATCACCCTTCCTCGTCCATTTTCCCCAAATGTGAAGTACATCTTTTCCTTCACCGGGGTGAGGCCGGAGAACCACTTCCCGTATCCGGTCATGTGTCGGGAACATCCGGAGTCGATCAACCAAATGTTCTCCAAGCCTCCCGCCCGTAGTCGAAACAAGAACGAAAATGAGCTAACGACTCGACACCGGGGTTAGCACAAAGAAAGTTGAACCGAGTTGTCGAGCCATCTCGCTCAAAAGAGGGGTTAGCAAACATCGTTCCCTTGCCACCAAACTTCCCATGTCCCATGGAAAGAGTACGAGTACCACGAGGGGGAAAACGTGGTCCATAGTTCCTCCGGAACCCAAAGCCGCGATCATCTCCCCTAAACCCGTATTGAGGAAGAGTAAGGGGACGTCCAAAGCAAAACCACCACGAGCCCGATCAAACCTCTCACCAAGACGCACACCATCATCTCTCCTATCAAACCTCTCCGCACCACCTCTTTGTGGGAACCTACCACCCCGAGCTCCAACTCTACCAACACTCCTCACACTTCCCACACCCCGTGGAAGTGGCACTCTTGGCTCAGGAATACCATGAGACTGGCGATACCTATCCCGGTTTGCTTGCTCCCTAGCAAGCCTCTCATCCCTCTTCCTCTTGTAGCAAAACTCTGCTAGATGTCTCTCTTTGGTTTTGGCTCGGCTTCTCTCTAGGTTTCTTACCCTTCTCACTCACAAACTTCACGGGTTTTCGGAAGTCATTTGCTTTGGGTGGGAATTTGGGTGGATTTTGAGTTGTGTCAAGCTTGTTGCAAAGGTGGTTGGGCTTTGGTGTGAAAGAGTTCTTGGGTGCTTTTGAAATTGGGACTTGAATGTCTCCGATCACCTCAAACTCGGGGTTAGACTCAACACACTTCTCATACACACTCTCCCCACTGTTCTCTCCCACTTTTTCACCCAATTTATCAAAACCCAAACCACGACCATCCGCTCTCTTGGACTCCTCAATCATGATTTCAATTGAGGTTCCCGCCCGTACAACCAACCCAACACCTTCCTCAAATAATCGTTCTCCTCATAAATGACATCCAAACGGGAAGTAAGTTCAAGATTGCGCAAAGTAATTTCATCATAGCTAGTGCATGCATTGACAACAGGAGATTTCAAAGAAGTTTCCAAAGTGCTAATGGTAGAACGAGCATCAACAAGCTTAGCATGCATAGTAGGACATGATTTACAAGCACCAAGCAAAGTGGGTCTAGCCTTAAGCTCATCACACTTGGTCCTAAGAGCATCTAGTTTAGCCAAAGTGGAAGCATTCTTCTCATTAAGCAACTTGATCTCATTCAACCATGCATTGCATTCAGAACATTCAACATCATCAGAAATGGTAGGAGTAAGTTTCAAAGAGTCATTCTCAAGTTTCAATTCAAGCAATTTAGACTCTAACTCTCCTACTTTCTCACAAGCACTCTCAAGTTGAGCCCTAAGATCTCTCCTCATTTTCTTAGCATCTCCGAACACACTATCACTATTGTCAATCAAGCCATTCAACCTAGTGATCTCGGCAAGCAAAGAGTCGGGGTCACGATTTACCTCATCCTCTCGAGTCGGAGTCGCCGTCTTCCTTCTCGCTCTTCTTGTCGCTTGAGCTATGGGCCATGCCACAAAAGCCTTCAAGCGCCACACAACTCTATCCACCGAGGTTCCGGCTTGCACTCTTCTTGCCCTTGCGCCTCCCGACGTCTTCATCTTCATCGCTTGAGCTTGATCGCGCGTCGCTTGAGCTTGAGTCGACGTCGCTTGCACCGTACACCATGGCTCTTGCCTTTCCTTCTTGTAGCCTCCCTTGCTCGGTCGCCGCTTGTCCTTGTCCTTGCTCTTGGACTTGCTGAAGTGCTTGCCCTTGGAGGAGTACTTGTCTTCACGCCTCGGGTGCACCTTGTACTCGCTCATCTTGTACTTGTTCTCCTCCGCTTCCGGGCACTCGGCGATGAAGTGTCCACGCTTGCCACACTTGTAGCATGTCCCCGAGCTCCGCCTTGCATTCCTCCGGCTCTCATGTAGTCGAACCTCCTTGAGAGCAAAGCTAGCTCCTCCTCGCCCAGCACATCAAACTCCTCATCTGTAATAGACATAAGAGAAGACAAGGAAAATTGTCGACAGGAAGGGTTAGTATTAGCTTTGCTCTTTGATCCACCCACAAGAGCAAGACTATGATCAGTCGAGCCCTCATGCTTGGATTGCAACTTCCTGTCAACCTCAACCGACTTGAGCTTAGAAAAGAGGTCATCCAACTCAATAGTCAAGTATTGCCAGGACTCCTTGATGGCTTCAACCTTAGCACCCCAAACATTTGGGTCCAAGACATGCAAGAGCTTCAAAGCTTGATCATGCTCGGTGTAAGGTAAATCCTCAACATTGGCCTTCATGTTGTTCACGATGGCGGTGAACCTCTCGAAACATCACATCAATGTCCTCACCGGAAGTTGAGTGAAGTTCTCATATTGCATCCGGTAAGAGACAAAGAGGCGAGCCTTCACATGGTTATCACCACTGTGAGCAACCAACAACTTCTCCCAAATTTGCCAAGCAAGATTCAAATGGCGAACACACTCAAACTCAGAATCACACAAGCTTCGGACCAAGTGATCAATGGCTTTTGCATTTGCCTCATACTTGGCCTTAGCACCAGCATCGGTCACCATAAGAGTATGTATGTTGGCCGGAATAGCATAGGTCTTGTCAAGCACAATGAAATCCAACAACTTCCCACGAAGAAAGATCATCATTCGAGCCGCCCACTTGTGGTAACCCTTCCCATCGAAGTGCGGCGGACCGCCCCGCTCAACGTACGCCATCTTAGGATTCAAGACTTGTCAAAGTCACAAAGAATCCAGCACCAAGATCTGATACCAATTGAAGGACCGATTAGGCGACCAGAGAGGGGGGAGTGAATGGGAGCCAATAAGAAATTCTTCTCAAGAACTTGGCCGATGCCCCCAAATCACTTCCGAAGAATCTCGCACACACTTGCCGGGATCACGTAGTCACAACGGACCTAATGACCCTAGGAACAAGTTAGATCAAGCCTAAGAACAAAGGGGAAGCAAGCACCAAACGAACCAAGAGAAAAAGCTAGCGCGAGGCAACCGCAAGAGAAAATGTCGGTACTACCGGCCCCAAGTCGGTACAACCGATATGGGCTTAGTTGCACCTAAAAACCGGGTTATCGGTACTACCGACCGGGTCGGTACTTCGGATCGTCGGTACTACCGACCTTGTGTCGGTACTACCGATAAGGACTCTCCGGGCGACTGAAAATCGGGTCATCGGTACTACCCGCACCGTGTCGGTAGTACCGCCCCCGCCTAAAAATCAGCCCGCGAAACAAACGCCCCCAAACATTCGATTGACGGATCTCCCAACCCACTTGGAGTCTTGAGACGAAATTTGGACGAGATGTTAAGAACCCCTAGGTGAGATTATGCCCCAAACATTTCGTCTCCAAACCCACCAAAACACCGGGAATCGCGGATCACACGAGCTCAAGTTCTACTCACGAGTTCATCCAAAGAATCACGAATCTAGGACGATTTGAGGAGTTTGGGGGCAAGATATCACTAGGAAAAGAGGCAAAAGGCACTCATGGAAGAATCCCCCGTACAAATCCGAGCCAAAACCGTCTAGAAAACGAGAATCAAGACGAGCACGAAAATAGCACAAAAATGACTCCGAAAATCATCACGGGAACCACAACGCCGAATCTTCTATACAAACCAGGAAAGATTCACAAGGTCTAGCATGCCGCCCTAGCATCCATCCCTCTCAACAAATCTCTCATGAAGTCCGTCATGCTAGCCTTGAGAAAAATGGAGAAGAAAATAGTCTAGGAAAAAGAGAAGAGGAAGGGGAAATGAAACCCTAAGTCGCGGAGACAAAGAGCCATCCACACACACTCATGGCTTATATATCGGGTCCCGACGGTGTGGGAAATGACTCGACTACCCCTAACTCAACTGCTGGCGATACAACCCACGTAGAGGCATTTATGTAATGTTTGTGGGTCTTGCCATCGGACGGCCACGCCATCGCCGCACCCCGCGTCCTCCTAACGCAAGCCATGCGATCCCGCCGCATGTCCTCCGCTTCGAAGCGTCCCGACACGCCCGGATCCCGTCTCCGTCGTATTGGGCCTTCGGACTTCGTTTTGAGGCCCAAACCAAGAAACCGTCCTCAGATGGTTTTGTGGGCAAACCACCAAACCCCGTGTGCTCGGCCTGGCCTCCCGCCAAGCCTCTTGACTCGACCTCCACCGTGCACCGCTCGATCGTCCATGACTTCGTCTTGCTCGTCTCGCCACCATGTGGCCCCGCACCTAGTCCCGCCGTCCACCGGGTCCTTCGAACCGAGCCTACTTGTCTCTCCATCTCTCGGAGGCCCCTCAAGGTCGAAGACCTTTCGCGCCCGTTCTTCACCCGCAACAACACGAACTAGGCCACGGCTCTACACCGCGCACCGAGCCAAGAGTCGGTCCAACACCCGTTGTCAATCACTCGTCACCGAGGAGCGGTCATCCATCGACCACCGGGACGCTCCTCGTCCTCAATCTCCCCCTTGATGAGTGCATTGACAACACACAACGCGAAATGAAATTCGAGAGAAAGAAAGAAAGAAGGAAGAGAAACAAAAAAGCGCAACTCATGACTAAAACCAAAGAAAGGCAAAGAAAGATCACAAGTCGAGCAAAGCACAAACTCCACACTGAAAACAGCAAGAAAGCTCCCCCTGAACAAATGCAAGCTCCCCCTGAACATGTGGATGCAAACTTCCAAATTTTAGATGCATTTTTCTGAATTTTTCCCTCTTCTCCCCATTGTTGGCAATGTATGAATCAAGGTGAAAATGCAGGAAAGTAAGACAAAGCATATAAACATCTACATGAGCTTCTCAAATAGGCCAAATCTAGTGTCAAAGGCTAGATATGAGACAAAGAGCACATATATGGATCATAACATAGTCAAAGCATTGCCACAAGTAATATATGAAAATATAGGCATGTGACAAAGCAATTTTTCGGATTTGAGCAGTTTTATCAAAAGATGGCTCACTTCAAATGTAAAGGCCTATCCATGTCATATTCTAGCCAAAAACATGCATATCATCCAGAGATCATACAAGGATATCCAATTCTCAACAAAGAATCATTGCAAACACCCATAAAGCAAATCATGTCATGTTAAAGCTCATGAGCCATGTTTCCACTTCGGGGAGACTTCTCCACCGGTGAACATCATGCAACATGTTTTGCACCCATGTGTGAAAGATAAGACATTTTAAGCATAAACATGATGGATGGAGCATTTTTCAAGCATACACACTTCTTTTCAAGATTAATTCATTTCATGGTACATGAAGTGCCTTTGCGGCAATAAAAAGCTTATGCTCCCCCATGAATGCAACATAGGCTAAACATTCACAATGATATCGGCCTTTGGCCCAAATGCAAGAAAAAGACATCCAAGCACAATCTAAGCATAGAAAGCACATTTAGACCAAAACGTGACATGGATACACTACTACACATGAGTGGAGCACATTTCATCAAATTTAGTCAAAATTAGCATTTGAGTTAAAAAGGGCTATCTCACAACACATATATCTCAAATATTCCAAGAGCATAGCCTCACATAGCCATTTCTCCACACATATGACCAATATCTCACAAGAAACTCAAATAAGGCATATGGAAGAAGCTCATCATCCTAAAATGCAATATGATACAAATGCAACATGATATATAACAAGATGGCTATCCTACCATGGTTTATACATCAAGCAAAGCATGTATATACATCAAGGAAAACATGGTATGATACATATGGTACAAAAAAAATCCCCCAAGAATCAACTAGAAAGGGCAACAAACCCCAAGTTCCCCCCGCAAGCGCACAAATGTAGCTTGGTCGAGAGGCTTTGTAAAGATGTACGCAAGCCGATCTTTGGGTAGGGACATGACTCAACACAATGGTTCCTTTCTCCACATTGTCCCTCAAGAAATGATACCTCACTTCTATGTGTTTGGTTCTGGAATGAAGCACTGGGTTTTTGGCTACGCTTGTGGCACCGGTGCTATCAAAAAGAAGTGGGATGCGGGTGCACTCCTCACCAAAGTCTCTCAAGGTGTATGAGATCCACCACAGTCGGGAACAACAACTCGCGGCCGCAACATACTCCGCCTTGGTGGTAGACCGAGCTACACTAGACCGCTTGCGGGAAGACCACGAAACCAACAAGGACCCAAGAAAGCGGCAAGTACCGAAGTAGACTTCCTCTCGACTCGACAACCAAAGCAAAATCCGCATCGAGAAAAACCATGATGTGAAAGAGTCGAGGAGGAAGAATACTAAAGGCCAAGACCGAGGGGGATCGTAGGTACCTGAAGATCCTCTTGACGGCCTGTCGATGTGATGTCCTCGGCGAAGCCTGAAAACGAGCGCACAGACACACACTGAACTGTATGTCTGGCCTCGTCGCCGTCAGGTAGAGGAGGGAGCCGATCATGCTCCGGTACTCCCGCTGGTCCACTGGTTCTCCGTCCTCGTCCGCGTCCAAAGTAGCCGTACTCCCCATGGGTGTCGACATAGGCTTTACATCTTGCATCTGGAACTTCCTCAGCATGTCTTTCGTGTACTTGGTCTGATGTACAAATGTCCCATCCTTCACTTGCTTGATCTGCAACCCGAGAAAGTACTGCAACTCGCCCATCATGCTCATCTCGAATTCCCTGCTCATCTCATCTGCAAACTTGGCAATAAGGTTATGTGACGAGCCACCAAAGACAATATCATCCATGTATATCTGCAAAATCAACGAGTCATTCCCATGCTTGAGGAGAAACATGGTCCTATCCACGGTACCCATCACGAACCCTCTCGCTCAACGAGAAAATCTCTCAAGCTCCCGTACCAAGCCCGCGGCGCCCGTTTCAACCCATACGAGCCCTTTTCAATCCGTACACCGTGTGTGGATACTTCTCACTCTCGAACCCCGTGGTCGCTTCACATACACCTCCTCCTCTATGACCCCATTCGAAAAGCACTCTTCACATCCATTTGAAACAACTTGAACCCTTTAGCCACGGCAAAGGCTAGAAGGATTCGAATTGCCTCAAGACGGGCCACAAGAGCAAAGGTCTCCTCATAGTCGATCCCCTCCTTCTGACTATATCCCTGAGCAACAAGTCTGGACTTGTTCCTCACAACCATCCCATTCACACCCTCTTTGTTCTTCCAAACCCATTTGGTTCCTACGAGATGGCAATTTGGAGGTGGTTCAACCGACTCCCACACCCGGTTCTTCTCAAAGTTTTCCAACTCCTCATGCATAGAATTGACCCAGTTTGCATCAGATAAAGCGTGTCCAATGTCCTTGGGCTCAATGGTGGCAACAAATGCAGCATGAGCTAGCGAAATGAGAGGAATTTATGGACCTTGACCGCGTAGTACGTTCGTCGATGTCCCCAATGATCTTCGATAGGGGATGCACTTCTTGAATCCGCCGGGGAGCCTCACGCCTCGAGACTACCTCCCCCTCAACTTCAGCTTCTCTCGCCTGGTCCTCTTGTCGCACCGTCGTTGTCCATGATGTAGACGGTCCACCCTCCGTAGTGGTCGTAGGGGAAGTAGTGGGTACACATTCGGCTTCGGGCGCATGGTTCTCTCCATCATCATCTCCCGCCTTCATCCTTCTCCTCTTCAAAGAGGTCCTCGGCCATCTCTTCATCACATGCACATTCAAAGCCAAGAGAGGTACATGGCATTGTCTCGTCGAAGGTTACCTCGCAAGTCTCCATGATTTTATTAGTCTCAAGATTAAGCACCCTATAGGCTCTAGAATGGTTAGCATATCCAAACAAAATCCCATCACTAGACCTAGCCTCAAACTTGTCGAGTTTTCCCTTCTTAAGAATAAAGCACTTGCAGCCAAAGACTCGAAAATGACTCACCTTGGGTGCCCGACCATGCATAAGCTCATAAGAGGTCTTCCTTTTGAAAGCTCGCAATAAAATCCCGTTAGAGACATGACAAGCCGTATTGACCACCTCAACCCAATACCTCCTAGGAGTCCCGTGCGCATCGAGCATCGTCCTAGCCATCTCATAAAGAGTCCGATTTTTTCTTTCCACAACTCCATTTTGAGGGGGCACATAAGGGATCGAATACCGATGTTCAAGACCTAGATCACGACGAAGGCATCAAAACGAGAGTTCTTGAACTGCGAGCCATTATCACCGCGGATAGCTCGAATGGCATTCCCATGCCTCTCGTTCTTCAACCTCACGATCGGATCTCGGACAAAACCAAATGTCTCACTTTTGTCCTCCAAGAAAAACACCCAGGCATAGCGAGAGTAATCGTCCACCACAACAAGGACATACCACTTCCCACCCACCGAGCGAACTCGAGCTGGCCCAACAAGGTCCATATGCAACAGCTCTGTCGGACGCTCGATCATGACATCGGTCAGGGGTGGATGGGGAGTGGCTACCATCTTGCCATGCCTACACGGAGCACAAACCAAATCCTTCTCAAACTTCAACCTCGGCAATCCTCGGACAAGGTCAAGACCACTCAAGCGGGAAACCAAATCAAAGCTCAAGTGACCCAACCGCCTATGCCATTTCCACAAATCAGAAGAAGGACCGACCATCAAACAGCGAGCAGGACCCAAAGAACGAGAGAAATCAGCCCTGAAAATCTGACCCTCGGGGATGATCATACAAACAAGATCACCTCGAGAATCTAGCAAACGAGACTCACCAGACTTGAAACGCACCTCAAAGCCCTCATCAAGCAACTGAGAAACCGAAAGCAAATTGAAACCCAAAGACTTCACAAGAGCAACCTTCTTCAACGTTACCTTGTCACTTACATGCACTATACCCTCAGAGATCACCCTTCCTCGTCCATTGTCCCCAAATGTGATGTACATCTTTTCCTTCACTGGGGTGAGGCTGGAGAACCACTTCCTGTATCTGGTCATGTGTCGGGAACATCCGGAGTCGATCAACCAAATGTTCTCCAAACCTCCTGCCTGTAGTCAGAAACAAGAACGAGAATGAGCTAACGACTCGACACTGGGGTTAGCACAAAGAAAGTTGAACCAGTGTCGAGCCATCTGCTCAAAAGAGGGGTTAGCAAACATCATTCCCTTGCCACCAAACTTCCCATGTCCCATGGAAGAAGTACGAGTACCACGAGGGGGAAAACGTGGTCCGTAGTTCCTCCGGAACGCAAAGCTGCGATCATCTCCCCTAAACCCGTATTGAGGACGAGTACGGGGACGTCCGAAAAAACCACCACGAGCCCCACCAAACCTCTCACCAAGCACGCACACCATCATCTCTCCAATCAAACCTCTCCCCACCACCTCTTTGTGGGAACCTACGACCCCGAGCTCCAACTCTACCAACACTCCTCACACTTCCCACACCCCGTGGAAGTGGCACTCTAGGCTCGGGAATACCATGAGACCGGCGATACTGTCCCGGTTTGCTTGCTCCCTAGCAAGCCTCTCATCCCTCTTCCTCTTGTAGCAAAACTCGCTAGATGTCTCTCTTTGCCACAATACTCACACCGAAGGGGATGGGTTTTGGTTTTGGCTCGGCTTCTCTCTAGGATTCTCACCCTTCTCACTCACAAACTTCACGGGTTTCTGGAAGTCATTTGTTTTGGGTGGGAATTTGGGTGGATCTTGAGTTGTGTCAAGCTTGTTGCAAAGGTGGTTGGGCTTTGGTGTGAAAGAGTTCTTGGGTGCTTTTGGAATTGGGACTTGAATGTCTCCGATCACCTCAAACTCGGGGTTAGACTCAACACACTTCTCATACACACTCTCCCCACTGTTCTCTCCCACTTTCTCACCCAATTTCTCAAAACCCAAACCACGACCATCCGCTCTCTTGAACTCCTCAATCTTGATTTTCAATTGAGGTTCCCTGCCAGACAACCAACCCAACACCTTCCTCAAATAATCATTCTTCTCATAAATGACATCAAAACGGGAAGTAAGTTCAAGATTGCGCAAAGTAACTTCATCACGGCTAGTGCATGCATTGACAACGGGAGATTTCAAAGAAGCTTCCAAAGTGCTAATGGTAGAACGAGCATCAACAAGCTTAGCATGCATAGTAGGACATGATTTACAAGCACCAAGCAAAGTGGTTCTAGCCTTAAGCTTATCATACTTGGTCCTAAGAGCATCTAGTTTAGCCAAAGTGGAAGCATTCTTCTCATTAAGCAACTTGATCTCATTCAACCATGCATTGCATTCGAACATTCAACATCATCGAAATGGTAAGAGTAAGTTTCAAAGAGTCATTCTCAAGTTTCAATTCAAGCAATTTAGACTCTAACTCTCCTACTTTCTCACAAGCACTCTCAAGTTGAGCCCTAAGATCTCTCCTCATTTTCTTAGCATCTCCGAACACACTATCACCGTTGTCAATCAAGCCATTCAACCTAGTGATCTCGGTAAGCAAAGAGTCGGGGTTACGATTTACCTCATCCTCCGAGTCGGAGTCGCCGTTGTCTTCCTTCTCGCTCTTCTTGCTGCTTGAGCTATGGGCCATGCCACAAAAGCCTTCAAGCGCCACACAGCTCAATCCACTGAGGTTCCGGCTTGCACTCTTCTTGCCCTTGCGCCTCCCGACGTCTTCATCTTCACTGCTTGAGCTTGACTGCGCGTCGCTTGAGCTTGAGTCGACGTCGCTTGCACCGGCCACCATGGCTCTTGCCTTGTCCTTCTTGTAGCCTCCCTTGCTCGGTCGCCGCTTGTCCTTGTCCTTGCTCTTGGACTTGCTGAAGTGCTTGCCCTTGGAGGAGTACTTGTCTTCACGCCTCGGGTGCGCCTTGTACTCGCTCATCTTGTACTTGTTCTCCTCCGCTTCCGGGCACTCGGCGATGAAGTGTCCACGCTTGCCACACTTGTAGCATGTCCCCGAGCTCCGCCTTGCATCCCTCCGGCTCTCATGTAATCGATCAAACCACCTTGAGAGCAAAGCCGGCTCCTCCTCGTCCAAGGCACATCAAACTCCTCATCTGTAATAGACATAAGAGAAGACAAGGAAAATTGTCGACAGGAAGGGTTAGTATTAGCTTTGCTCTTTGATCCACCCACAAGAGCAAGACTATGATCAGTCGAGCCCTCATGCTTGGATTGCAACTTCCTGTCAACCTCAACCGACTTGAGCTTAGAAAAGAGGTCATCCAACTCAATGGTCAAGTATTGCCCGGACTCCTTGATGGCCTCAACCTTAGCACCCCAAACATTTGGGTCCAAGACATGCAAGAGCTTCAAAGCTTGATCATGCTCAGTGTAAGGGAAATCCTCAACATTGGCCTTCATGTTGTTCATGATGGCGGTGAACCTCTGAAACATCGCATCAATGTCCTCACCGGGAAGTTGAGTGAAGTTCTCATATTGCATCCGGTAAGAGACAAAGAGGCGAGCCTTCACATGGTTATCACCACCGTGAGCAACCAACAACTTCTCCCAAATTTGCCAAGCAAGACTCAAATCGCGAACATGCTCAAACTCGGAATCACACAAGCTTCGGACCAAGTGATCAACGGCTTTTGTATTTGCCCCATACTTGGCCTTAGCACCGGCATCGGTCACCATAAGAGTATGGATGTTGGCCGGAATAGCATAGGTCTTGTCAAGCACAATGAAATCCAACAACTTCCCACGAAGAAAGATCATCATTCGAGCCGCCCACTTGTGGTAACCCTTCCCATCGAAGTGCGGCGGACCGCCCCCGCTCAACGTACGCCATCATAGGATTCAAGACTTGTCAAAGTCACAAAGAATCCGGCACCAAGCTCGATACCAATTGAAGGACCGATTAGGTGACCGGGGAGAGGGGGGAGTGAATGGGAGCCGATAAAAAATTCTTCTCAAGACCTTGGCCTATGCCCCCAAATCACTTCCGAAGAATCTCGCACACACTTGCCGGGATCACGTAGTCACAACGGACCTACCGACCCTAGGAACAAGTTAGATCAAGCCTAAGAACAAAGCGAGAAGCAAGCGCCAAACGAACCGAGATAAAAAGCTAGCGCGAGGCAAGCGCGGCGAGAAAATGTCGGTACTACGGCCCCCGGTCGGTACTACCGATATGGGCTTCCGGCACCTAAAAACCGGGTTATCGGTACTACGGCACCGGGTCGGTACTTCCGACTATCGGTACTACCGACCTTGTGTCGGTACTACCGATAAGGACTCTCCGACGTACCGAAAATCGGGTCATCGGTACTACCCGCACCGTGTCGGTAGTACCGCCCGCCCCCTAAAAATCGGCCCGCGAAACTGACCCCAAACTTTCAATCGAAGGATCTCCCAAACCACTTGGAGTCTTGAGACGAAATTTTGAGGAGATGTTAAGCACCCCTAGGTGAGATTATGCCCCAAAAATTTCGTCTCCAAACCCACCAAAACACCGGGAATCGCGGATCACACGACCTCAAGTTCTACTCACGAGTTCATCCAAAGAATCACGAATCTAGGACGATTTGAGGATTTTGGGTGCAAGAGATCACCGGGAAAAGAGGCACAAGGCACTCATGGATGAATCCCCCAAACAAATCCGAGCCAAAACCGTTTAGAAAACGAGAATCAAGACGAGCAAGAAAATAGCACAAAAATGACTCCGAAAATCATCACGGGAATCACAACACTGAATCTTCTATACAAACCAGGAAAGATTCACAAGGTCTAGCATGCCGCCCTAGCATCCATCCCTCTCAACAAATCTCTCATGAAGCTCTCATGCTAGCCTAGAGAAAAAAGGAGAAGAAAATAGTCTAGGAAAAAGAGAAAGAGGAAGGGGAAATGAAACCCTAAGTCGCGGAGAGAGAGAGCCATCCACACACACTCATGGCTTATATATCGGGTCCCGCCGGTGTGGGAAATGACTCGACTACCCCTAACTCAACTACTGGAGATACAACCCACGGAGGGGCATTTATGTAATGTTTGTGGGTCTTGCCATTGGACGGCCACGCCTTCGCCGCACCCCGCGTCCTCCTAACGCAAGCCATGCGATCCCGCCGCGTGTCCTCCGCTTCGAAGCTTCTCGACACGCCCGAATCTCGTCTCTGTCGTGTTGCCTTCGGACTTGGTTTTGAGGCCCAAACCAAGAAACCGTCCTCAGATGGTTTTGTGGGCAAACCACCAAACCCCGCGTGCTTGACCCGGCCTCTCGCCAAGCCTCTTGACTCGACTGCGACCGTGCACCGGCTCGATCGTCCACGACTTCGTCTTGCTCGTCTCGCCACCATGTGGCCCGCACCTAGTCTCGCCGTCCACCGGGTCCCTCGAACCGAGCCTACTTGTCTCTCCATCTCCCGGAGGCCCCTCAAGGCTGAAGACCTTTCGCGCCCGTTCTTCACCTGCAACAACACGAACTAGGCCGCAGCCTACACCTGTGCACTGAGTCAAGAGTCAGTCCAACACCCGTTGTCAATCACTCATCACTGAGGAGCGGTCATCCATCGGCCACTGGGACGCTCCTGGTCCTCAATCGTTCTCTCTCTAGTGTAGTGTAATCGTTTTCTAGCCTAATCATAGTTAGGGTTTGAGTAGTTAGTGAGTAGAGGTAGATCAAACGCTTGTAATCCCCTTGCTCCACGGATTGACAAGAACCTTGGGAATCTCGTGGTGAAAAAGGTGTACGTCCGTACGCTTGAGAATCGTAGGTGGATACGTCTTTTATCCATCAACACAAAGGCACTTAGGTGTTTTGGCCAACAGATTTTGCACAAAATACAGTGCAACTTTGCAGAATTCTCGACTCTAGTGAATAGTGGCTAGAGGCGTTGACCACGCTTTTTCACCCATTTCCACTTCGAATCAGAAATGCCGCTCAACACGAAAATTGTGTCCCATGAAAAACTACACAACTTTCGTATTGGGAGAATTTGAAGTGTTTAGGTGCAATTTGGAGAACGCGGCAAAAGTTCTCGGGTGACAAGGAGGGTCAAAGGGCTTTAAGGGGTTTTGACTAGGGTTTTAACCAAACCCAGACCATAAATTTACCCAGGTGTGTCATTAGGGATTGTCGGTTAAGTTTTTGGGGGTGATGGCCTAGGTTGACCATCGTTTGACCAAGGTCAACTGCTTTGACAAGACCATTAGGGTTTATGAACCCGTAGGAAAAAAACTAGGGCATAACAGCCTACCCTCTTTAAATAGAATCTCGTCCTGAGATTCGACAACAAGATTATAACAATTCTTTCCCACAAGGCAAAGGTTACAACGGTGGAAGATATACTCGCTTACATTTCTCGGCAGCGAGAATTCAGATAGGGCAAAAGATACATGGGCTCTCCTCACTGCCTCAACGCAGTTCATGAGGAAGCAGGTGATGAATGTGTACATGAAAAACTAAAAGAAGATAGATTCCGCCGGTGATGCAGAGGTACATCGCTACAAGCGTCCAACGAAGTGACTCGATCGACTCCAAGAATTGAGCCATGGTCGGCAGCACCAGCTTGATTTCTTCTCCTAATCTTCCGAGCTTCTTCTGGAGGTTGTCGACGAAGACAGAGGGATAGCTTGCTCGGCGAGGAGCGGAGCAGACAACAAAGATGGGCTAGTGGCAGATTGGCGAAAACTAGCCGGAGAGGAAAACAAGAGCGGCGGCATTGTCGAGCTCGAGAGCAGACGAGACTTGGCAATGACGACACCGCGGGAGGGCTTCCCTTTTATACCCCAACAGAACGCAACGGTCATCCAACCAACTGAGGTAGGGACTAGAGGAGCGATCCGGTGGTGGCACACGAGGCTCGATAATGGTTGGCCCGTGAGGCCTCGGCGAAGTGATCGTGGTCTCAGAAAAGAGATGGCAGAGCGACGCTACGGCGTCGTATCATTGTGGCACTGAAAAGGATGGGGTCCAACGGTCTGAAGAATTGACCATGACGGTGAGATCGTAGCAAGGAGAAATTAGCAAAAGATTTTATCGATCCTTCATTTGCTTGTTTCTTGATTCCTAGGATTTGGAAGGGTATGATCAACGGATCATGGATTGATAAGTAATAGAGGACTCTCATGCCTTGACTTTTCGAGAACCTTGATTGCTCACGAAAACATTGCTCCTACCTCTTCAACTTAGCTGATTGATTTGATTAGATGCTAAGAGAGATTTGAGATTAGGCGAAAAGAAACCAAGTTGACAAAGGTGATTAACAAAAGAGATTTTCATGAAGAAAGGGAAGGCTAGTAAACAAATATTTGTTAAATTTGTTCACTAAGATTCCTGAATTTAATTCTTGAAAGCAACTAAGATGTAAGGATGGAATAAGGGTTTTACCACCAAAAGTCCACGGTTAGTGGTCCATAGAAACAATAAAGGATAGAAAGGTCATAAGGAGTGGTTGCATGGAGCTATTTATGGGTAGCAATGAGAATGACTTGAAGAGATGGGTAGATACAACATTTTCAGAAGATATTTGCTGACATGAACAATTAAACCGGATGAGCGATGCACCAATGAGACATATGATTGATTGCCAAAGCATAGGGAATACCTTGTGCACAATGGAGTGGTGCACATGCTAATGCTTATGTTGTGGTGCATAGAGTGTGACACACATGCAGATGAGCACATGATGCTTGTGCATATGAACATATGGTGCACTTGCCATGATGCATAGTGAGGGATGCACATGTTCATGGGATATGATGCTCGTGATGCTTGTTAGCCTGACTTGTTTACCCATGTAGTTAGCTGGCAACAAGGGGGTAGCATAGAGTGAAGAAAATGAATTTGCGGTGAGTTGCATGCTCCCAACCAACATACCTAGCATGCCCCTAGTGGTAATCACATGGCTTCAGCACGCATGATGCAATAGGTTCCGTCGCGACACCTTTGGTCATGGAACAACAATCTCATCAGCCATCAGGAGGATAAAGGAGGAGGGTTGAAACCTTCAGTGCGTATGCATGTTAGTCTATACACGGTTCCCAAATGCACATGCTATGCAATGCCTTTCCATGCCCATGAACTATTAAACTAAGGGTGCACCTACATGACCGGATGATGCTCAAAGCATACCAACAGAATTTAACTCTTTTCGTTAACACCAAAATTTGGTAAGGAGTCTGACATGTGGGTCCGGTTCGAAAAAGAGTCCGTCTGGTGGAAGGAAGGATGTTTTCAGAGATTTTCGGCAAAAGGATCTGCGGTCGGCTATCTGCTCCGGTTCGGCAAAGGAACAGTAGAGCTGATTTCTTTGGATTGGACGGTGACGTGGCTCAATCAGGGGAAGCGAATGGATGGATAGGCGATCAAGTTTAGTTAGGCAATGAATCCATTCGCAGTTGTACTCGACGGGGTATAAATACTACCCCCTGAATGTATGTAACAAACACGATCATTCCTCAATACACACCGGCCTTACGCCAAACCCTAGAGTCCTTGTCGTGTCGTCGAGTTCTTCGAGAGGGCCAATCGATCCGTCGACCTCCGTGAGTACCGGCAACCTTGTATCATGTCTAGTATCATGCGGTGGATTTAGATTTGATGCAAGTAATCTTGTTACCATGCTTCGTATCATGCGGTAGATTCAAGCTTGGTTCAAGAGGGTTTCTTGTTAGATCATGAGCCATGCGGTAGGCTAAGATCTGGCTTGAAGCTAGTTATCGGCTCTATTGGATTTTGGCAAGATCCAATAGATTCATTAAGTTATCCCGTGTTATCATGAGTTTTGCTTTATGTTTTAATTCATGTAACACATCTTTGCCCAATCTAGATGGGTTTGGATCGGCTATATCTCTTTTGTGATCCTTGTCCGAGCAAGTTTCGTGTTTTGACGGGTGGATCTAGTGCTTTCTGATAGCCGAAACCGAATCGATCTAGGTTGCTACGTGTTGCGGGTTCAAGCTTGCCATGTTCGTATAAATCTTGAAAGAACCGGGTATCATGCGGTAGATGCGAGGTTTTTGGGTTGCTTTGGAGCTAGTCATCCGGTGGATTAGTTTCTCAAATCAGTCTGATAGGTTTATTCACGTGGTAATGTTTGTTTCTTCTTCATGGACCCTGGATCGGTCGTTTAGCCGTATTCGGTTATATTTTCACGAGTAGAACACGTGCATTATTTATGTTTTAAATGATGTATGCTTTTAGCTTTCCATATTTAGATTGTATCATGCGGTGGATAGATCTATTTGTGGAAAGTGGTACGTTTTTCATGCAAATCGTATCATGCGGTGGATAGATTTGTTTGTTATCGTACCCGACGGGTTTTAAAGCAACTAGACATGCGGTAGACTAGTGCTTTGGATCTATGCACGCTTATTTAATACATGATCATGTCCGTGCTTTACCTTATTTTATTTAATGCTATCTTCATGGGGATCGGTTATAACTTCATGCTTGCATCTTTGTTTATACAAAGACCGATCGTCGTCATGCTTACGTCATCCATTCGGCAGTGTTCCCTTTTCCTTTGTAATGGTCCGAATGGTTATGGTTCTTTGACAGATAGCTCTACATAGCTACGTGTCATCTTGCTTGGCTTCTTGGCCGCAAATATGGAACTGTCTGGTACCACCCGGCACGTTCCAAGCTTTGGTATTTAACATATTTTATCTTTTGTTAATTTTCAGGAAAAATTGACTGGCACGTCATTTCGTTCTCTCGCGCGTGCGAAGCTTGCTTTGTTCGGCTTCTTTGTGTGATTGGCGTTGAGTGCACTTTTCGCGTCAACACACTTTTTGGCACGCCCAGTGGGACAAACAGCCGAATTAATTCAAGATGCCTGAGATTGCAGACCTTATGGACGTCGACCTCGAAGATCTTTCTCCGGAGCAGCGGCAGCAGCTACAAGACGTCGTAGAGCAATTTCAGCAGAAGTGCCTACTGTCGTTTAAGAAGAACAGAAGCGGCGTCCCATATCTAAAGAATGAGATGCCTAGAGTGCTGCTACCGGGGGAAGTCGATGCTACGTCTCAGCAGGAAAAGGAGGAATGCGCACGGGTATTCCAAGAGTCAGCAGATTACATGCTCACCAAGCACAACAAGGCCTTCCTCGGATCGCTCCAGCAGATGATGGTGGCCATCTTTGGCCCGGGCATGGAGCAAGCGTTCGGGAAGGCGCCCTTCCAGAGGAGCACCGTAGAGCTGGGTGAATCAAGCTCTCAGCCGCCGCCACGGAGCCAGCCACAGCAGCCTCCTCCTCAGAGCGCCGGAAGCCAAGCGTTCCAACCTCCTCCGCGGGCGGCGGGGGGGCAGCCAGTTCAGCCCCCGTTGCAAGCTTCAGGAAGTCAACCAATCCTGCCACCACCACAGAGCGGCGCGAGGTCGGCCGTGCAACGCGGCCGAATCCGTACCAGCCTACGTACGGAGATCTAGCGTTCGGCTCGTCTGGGGCCCCACTTGACCCCGGTCGGAGGATTGCACCATCGACCAACTGGCTCCAGAAGAATCTGTACGGCGGTGGTTACCATGAAGTGGGGAATTACGGAGCGTTCGACGCCTTCCTGCATCCTGGGTACGCGCCAGCTGCAGGCGCGCAAGAAGATGACGCCCTAGCGCGCAAGATGGCCGAATTGATGCAGAATCAGTTCGGCCTCAAACCAAAGATGCAGGGTCCCGCCTACGGGGCCACCGTTCCCGGGAATGGTACTATAACGTGCTCTTGCCGCCTAGAGTGAAGCCGCCGACGGAATTCACAAAGTTCTCGGGGCGAGGACGAGACAAGCACGGTCGAGCACATCGCCCGTTACCTCATGCAGCTTGGAGAGTGCTCGGCCGAAGAGACGTTCAGAGTTCGTTACTTCCCCGCCTCACCGACGGGTCCCGGCTTTTCAGTGGTTCTCGTCCCTGCCGCCTGAATCAGTGGCCAGATGGAAGGACTTGGAGCGTAAATTCCACGCTCATTACTTCAGCGGCAGTTCTGAGAAAAAGTTGATTGATCTCGCCACCACGAAGCAAAGGCACGGCGAAACGCCGCCGGAATTTCTTAGAAGATTCGGGGAAGTCAAGGGCATGTGCTTCTCATTGAACTTACCGGACGATCGGTGGCCGATATGGCCGTCGCCGGGATGTTACCGGCCGTGCGCGAGAAGCTATTTGGGATGGAGTTTGAGAACTTGGGCCGAGTTTGTCACAAAAGTTATCTCCGATGAGAAATCGAGGCATATGGCCTCAAGAAGGACCCCAAGTTTGGCAAGCGACACGACGTCGGCGACATCTACAACCGGTTCTCGGACAAAGCCGATCCGTTCGAGGATTCGACGACGAATTGGAGGTAGCTGCGGCGGAAATCATGTGGGGAAAAGAGCCCTTGACAATGAATCGGCGTTGGGTCAAGCGAGACCAAAGGGACTTACGACTTTGACATCACAAAGGCCGATAAGTTGTTCGAGCTCTTGGTGAAAGAAGGCCGAATTAAGTCGCCCGAGGGGCATTCTATGCTTTGGCCCGATGGAGTCAAAGCGAAGCGTTACCGTGGCTTCCATGACGGGGACTCGCACTCCATCAACGATTGCGGGGTCTTCGGGATGAGGATCCGAAGGCTATCCGGGAGGGACACCTCAAGTTCGATAACAAGATGAAGCTGGATGGCCACCCCTTTCCTCAGAACATGCTCGGCTTTTCTGTCAATGCGATAACAGCCGAGGAGAAGGGGAAGGTCAAGGTCCTGACCTCAGCCAGGTCCAAGCAAGGTGGAGCGGTGGACCCAGAACGCCAGGTGACCCTGGAACAAATGCAAGGCGACGCACCCCACGTGCTCAAAAGCCACATCGAGATTGGGGAGTCATCCAGGCCTAAACCCAAGGTGACGTCGCGCATTCTCCTCAACAAATGGCAGCGCCAGATGGAGAAGGAGCGCTACCAGAAGCGTCGCCACGAGGAGGAGCAACGCAGAGCTGAAGAGGAAGCGCGTAGAAGAGACCAAGAGCAATACACGCGCGAGCAGGAGCGCACACACTGGGGATGCGCCTTCTTCAGGCACTGCTGGAATGAAGGCCTGAAGCTGCCCACATTGAAGAACTGTCCTGAGTGCAGCGACAGATACGTTGAGTACGGGCGGGAAGCGCAATCGCCGATCCGTCCACGAGAGACTTGGAAGGATCCACCCAAATGGGGATCGGCGTCAAAAAATTGAGATCATCGATCATCCCAGGAAGCGCCAAGCTGATCTCAGGTGGGCTGATCAGGGAGAGGACGAGGAGGTCCACGTCTGGCAGAAAGGGCAGTGGTGCCCGCCCGGCCTACGCAGGAGCCAGAAGAGGCGGGTTCAGCGCTTGAGGAACCGCGAGATGAAGCAAGCCGGGATCCAGACGAGGCAGAAGTGGCGCCCCAAGGACCAGCCAGAAGGATCGAAGCGTTCGGCCCCTACATGCATGGTATACTTCCTGCCGAACGAGTTCATGGCTCCTGCTAACCAGGTTATGCAGGAGGAAGCTTCCTTCGATGACGAGCAGCCCGAGGGGATGATGGCGCAGTTGGTGCTGTCCAAGCAGGCCATCTTCGACAAGCCGGCCAAGAACCGCCATATGAGGCCGCTGTACTTGAGGGGGTACGTCAATGGCAAACCATTGACCAAGATGTTCGTCGACGGTGGCGCGGCAGTCAACGTAATGCCGTACACCACCTTCAGGAAGCTTGGCATGGGCCCGAGCGATCTGACACCTACAAGTATCATCTTGAACGACTTCGCCGGAACCCCTCGGACACCAAAGGATGCGCCCACGTGGACTTGATGATCGGGTCCAAGACGCCGCTCACCACCTTCTTTGTCATCGAGGGCAAAGGAGCCTACGACTTCTTCGCTTGGGCGGGACCGGATTCATGCCAAGCGCCGCGTCCCATCCACCATGCATCAACGGCTTATCCGGTGGGTGGATGATGAGATTGAGGTCGTCCATGCGGACGACTGCGTGAGCGTAGCCAACATGGAACCGGCCTTGCGGGAGTACCAAGGCATCGATTGCTTCTCGGGAAAGAGCGGGGAGAAGGTCTGTTGAACCCTGTCGGCGGTGACCAACGGACCGATTCAAGCAGTCGGCTCTTATAGTAATTTTTAATGGAGAACCCCGTGGATGGCACTGATGGCAAATTAGGGCGAGGATTCATGTCGGCCGATAAACTGGAAGAAGTTGACATTAGAAGCGGTGATAAGCCAAGGCCGACGTTCATCAGTGCAAACTTGCAACTAGACTTCGGGGGGGAATTTAATTGGGTCGCTCAAAGAATACAAAGATTGCTTCGCCGGGATTACTCGGAGATGCCCGGATTGGATCGTTCCATCGTCGAGCATCGGTTGCCAATCAAGCCTGGTTTCAAACCATATAAGCAACCACCCGGAAGATCTACAAGGATGAAGTATTGGCCGATGTGAAGAAGGAAATCGAAAGGTTACTTGACGCAAACTTCGTTCGGCCGTGCAGATATGCGGAATGGATTTCTAACATCGTCCCTGTGTATAAGAAGAATGGAAAAATGAGAGTTTGCATAGACTTCAGGGACCTAAACAGAGCCACTCCCATGGATGGATACCCGATGCCTATTGCCGATTTATTGATTGACGCCGCTGCTGGACACAAGGTGATTAGTTTCATGGATGGCAACGCGGGATACAATCAGATTTTCATGGCAATAGAAGACATATCAAAGACGGCTTTCAGATGTCCTGGTCATATAGGCCTATTTTAGTGGATAGTCATGACGTTTGGGTTGAAAAATGCCGGTGCAACCTATCAACGGGCCATGAATTACATTTTTCATGAGTTGATCGGCAAAACTGTGGAAATCTACATTGATGACGTGGTGATCAAGTCCTTAAGTCATGACACCCATCCGGAAGATGTGAAGAAGACCTTGGAGTGCACCGGAAACATGGTCCGAAGATGAATCCAAACAAGTGTGCTTTTGGGGTATCGAGTGGAGAGTTCTTGGGGTTTTTGGTCCATGAGGGGGGAATCAAAGTTGGCAAAAAGAGCATGAAAGCCATTGATGAGGTCGTCCCTCCAACCAACCTCAAGGAATTGCAATCAACTTGCTCGGCAAGATCAACTTCGTGAGAAGATTCATCTCAAATTTATCACGAAGGTGTTGCCATTCTCTCCATTGCTTTTGATGAGATCAAGCAATACATGAAGGAGCCGCCGGTCTTTGGTTCCTCCTCAGTCGAACAAGCCTTTCAAGTTGTACGTGGCGGCCGATACCCAAACCATTGGATCGGCCCTTATTCAAGAATTCGAAGGAAAGGAGCGGGTAGTAGCTTATCTTAGCCGAAAACTACTTGATCCTGAAACCAGGTATTCGGCTATAGAGAAACTGTGTCTTTGCGTGTACTACTCGTGTACAAAGTTTCGGCACTGCTTGTTGAATGCCGAATGCACTGTATACTCGAGGTTTGATGTGATAAAACATATGTTATCTATGCCAATTTTGAATGGTCGGATTGGCAAATGGATTTTAGCATTATCAGAGTTCGAGTTGAAGTTCGAATCGGCAAAAGCTATCAAAGGTCAGGTCATTGCTGATTTTATAACTGAACATCGTGACCCGTCAATCGATCTACTAGAAATTACCCCTTGGGCTTTATTTTTTGATGGGTCATCGTGTGGCAAAGGTGGGGGAGTAGGGATCCTACTAATTTCGCCCAGAGGTGAGATGTTTGAGTTCGCCATTCCTATACAGCCCACTGTCACAAATAACGAGCTGAGTACGAGGCACTACTTCGAGGGCTTCAATATTTGAGAAAAGCGGGGCCGTTTCGGTTGAGATCTATGGAGATTCGAACTGGTCATCAAGCAATTGAACGGCCAATACGAGTGCGGGAGCGAAGCGCCGAGGAGTTACTACGAGGAGTGCGAGAGAAATCTTGAAGGGCTTTCCATTGGTGACCCTACAAGGACATTCCTAGAGAGCATAACGAGGAAGCAAACGGGCGGCTCGGAGCGCCTCGGTTATAAAGAGAGTCAAGAAGCGTTTCTTTGCGGGAGTGTTTGCACTAGGGACGGACCTTGCAGAAGATGATTGGAGGAAAGAAATCATCGATTACTTGGAAGATCCATCCCGAAAAGTCTCTAGGAAACTCAGGTACAAGGCAATCAAGTTCGTTCTTCTGGATAACAATTTATTCTATAAATCATTAGATGGGGTGTTGCTACGATGCCTGGGTCCAGAGGAAGCCAAGAACATGATGAGCGAAGTACACGATGGGATATGTGGAGCGCACCAATCGGCCTATCGGATGAAATGGGTTATTAGACAAGCTGGATGCTTTTGGCCGACGATATTAGAGGACTGCTTTGAGTATTACAAAGGGTGTCAAGATTGCCAGAGGTTCGGGAATATTCAAAGAGTCCCTGCATCAGCATTGAATCCCATCATCAAGCCATGGCCATTCGGGGGCCGGGGTATAGACTTGATTGGCCAAATTAATCCGCCATCTAGCAAGGGGCATAAGTTCGTGCTTTTGGCTACGATTACTTTACCAAATGGGTCAAGGCAATCCCACCGAAGAAGGTGACGTCGAGAGAACATGGTCGAGTTCGTCAAGGAACACATCATCTATCGATTTGGGATCCCTCGGACGATTACCACCGACCGGGGGGCACAATTCGTGTCATTAGAGTTCGGAGATTTTGCCGAAAGCATGGGAATCAAATTGTTTAATTCTTCTCCATATTATGCCCAAGCTAATGGTCAAGCAGAGGCTTCTAATAAGATCATGATCAAGCTGATACAGAAGAAGATCGATCAGAAGCCAAGGAGGTGGCATTCGGTACTCAGTGAAGCGCTGTGGGCTTACCGAATGGCCCCCCATGGAGCTACAAAGACCTCTCCTTACGAGTTGGTTTACGGTCATCATGCAATCCTGCCTTGGGAAATACAATCAGATTCAAGGAGAGTAGTGTTGCAAAACGAGTTAAGCTCCAAGAATTACAGTGGCCTAATGATGGATGAGCTAGAGGATTTGCATATGATCCGCCTCAGGGCCCTGGAGAACATCGAGAAAAACAAGCTGCGAGTCGCCAAGTACTATAACAAGAAAGTAAAAGTAAGGCAATTCGCAGAAGGTGATCTAGTTTGGAAAGCGCTATTGCCGATTGGAACTAAATACAGTGAATTCGGCAAATGGTCCCCTAACTGGGAGGGGCCTTTTCGTGTGGTCAGATGCGTTCCTGGTAATGCGTACATATTGAAAACTTTGTTAGGGGAAGAATTTTCCGCTGCGATAAATGGAAGATATCTGAAGAAATATTATCCTAGCATTGAGATCGATCGATGATTACACGCATCTGGCACAAAATAGCCGGCGCTCGAGATTGAGGCCGCCTTCAGAACAAAATCCATGAACAAGAGAAGATGGCCAGTGCCTGGATGCATTGCCCTTAGCTCAATACTACATTACAACTGCTTCTTGCAGGATTACATCTAACAGCCCTGATGGTCAGGTCCCCTAGGAGGTGGGAAGCAGAAGGCGTGGAGGAAGAAGCGAAAGTATGATTCAATCTTTTCTTTGCTTCTTCGGCTGCTGCTCCCTCTTCAGTTGTTCCAGGACCACCGTGACGGCGACTTGGAACGCACGAGGATGACCATGATTGGCGGCCTCTACCAAGCTATCCCAGGCCGCCTTCGGGTTGCTTTGTACTGTCGTCGAGGCATCTGGAGCGAGAGAATCAAGGTTAGGGGCAAGAAATCCAGATGCAAACATGAAGGAGTCAGAAGCATTTACCCCCTACTAGTGCTTCCAGCGCCATGCGACGCTCGCGCTCGGCTTGGCAACGGACGGACATGTCCCTGAGGCCATGCTCCATGCTCCTCGCTGCGAGAGAAGAATCGGAGGAGATGTACTCGAGCACATCTTCGGTCCCGATGACTTCTTCGGGAAGCAAATCAAGGCTGAAAAGGACGAGAGGAAAACATGAAGCGCAAGATCAAGCAGGAGAACAAGGGGCGGATCAAAAGAAAACTCACTTCTGAATCGTACGCTTCTTTGATGAGCCGCTCTCCGAGGTTGTTTACCCTTGTCCATGGCGTTGGGGTTTTCTCCTCTGGGGGCAGGGGAAGAGATGAGAAATGAAGGAAGAGTGTGCGAATGGATTTGCAGAGCACCCCGCAGGCTATTTTATTGACCGGGGAGGCGCATTGGGAGTGATGGCGGGTCGGACACACCTTTGTTGGAATACCAAGCGGGCGGGATTTCCACCAAGTGCGAAGGGTTTTCTCTTGAACGGTGTTTACGGATTGCCGAATTGGGATCCTTTGTGGATTTTGAGCCAAAGGGCGGTTGTTCTCGCGCGTTCGGCTAAAGATAGTTCCGGATGCATTCAAAGAAAACAAAATTCACGGATGCAAAATGCGAAGGAAGTCATCGCAGAACAGGTGCAGAATTCAAAAGTTCTTCATCTATTGCCGATATTTACACATCCCTAGTACAATCTAGTCGAAGAGCCTCGTTCAACACGGATTGGGGATGGGTAATTTCGGCAATGGCGTCGCCGTGGCCGTCAAGGCGCTCCGGGATGAGCTCGATCTCGTCGATGTCCTCGGCGCGCCGCCACGGAAGCCACGCGGCCCGGTGGAATAGTCGACGTCCGTATGCGTCGCCATCGCGGCCGGGCCCAAGGTGGTGCCCAAACGAACGCCATGGACGGCCACCTCGTCGACGCGGCGCTCCACCGCGGCCGGGCGCTCGCCGGTGTGTCGCCACGGGCATTCACCTTCTCGGCCAATTGCTCTACCGGCGCCTTTGGGCCGGTCGAGCTCGGCGTCGCGAGCTGCAAAGAGCAAACAGAAAAGATTAGCATCAGAGGCCGGGTTGGATCAAGAGTCAATATCAGAGCCATACCATCAATGGCCTCCAGCAGCTGTTTGCGCTGGTCCTCCCATTCTAGTTCGTCCACGCCCGCTTTCTTGGAGACGTCCTCCAGCTCGCGACGGGACGCCTCTAGCTCCTCCTTGAAGCGGATGGCATCTTCTTCCCCGTACGGTACCGGGGAGTGGCCATCGGACTCCGAAGAGTCATCTGGCAGGGGTTGATTGGCCGGCGCACGAGGCGGATTCCACTGAATCAATCTGAAAAAGGGGATGATCGTCAAGGCAAAAGAAGATCAAGAACAGAATCAAAGGGGAGAGATCGACGATCATCACCGCCTGCGCGCATTGGCGCTGCTCCCCTCGGCCTCGTCGGAGGCGCGGCGGCGGTTCAGGCGGCGCACCATTGTGGTTTGGGATGTGCACTGTTTGCGAGAGGACTAAAGGTTGGCAAAGATTCGAGAGCTAGAAGGCCTAGTGGAGAGCTAGGGGCACCTATGGTAACATTTATAGGCACGGCGGGGACGAATCGTGGCTTCGAGTCGTGGCTGTGGATCGTGGCGCATATCCCAGGAAAATCGGAAGGTGGAAAGGTTTCCTTGGCCAGCTCGCCGGCGGGTCGCTTGGAGTTCGAGGCTGAACCGCGTGCAGATTGACGGGTTCGGCTAAAGGAAATCAAAGTGCCGTTCGGGAATTGGCGTTTCACTACCGAATGGGTCGTTCAACATTACATCTGAAAGTACGCAGAAGAAAGGAAACAGATCACGAGAAGATATTACAAGAACGACCAATTCAGTTATACATCAATAAGGACATTCAGGCATTCAAAAGTTTGGCAAGTACACGACGAGCATTGGACGTTATCAAATGGGAATTGTCCAGCAGCTCTTGGCAATCCTTTTGGGCTCTGGATAAGTCAGTGAGTTCTGCGTCACATTGCTCTATTTTGGTGATAGCCGATTTTACTTCCGCTTGGGTCTTTGCTATCAATCCGGGAAGTTCGGCTATTTTCCCTTTGTCAATTTCTATCTCTGCTGATAAGCTTCTCAGTTCTGCCTCTAGAGCAGCCTTCCTGGCAACTTTCAGATCGTAGGAAGCTTGCAGGTCAGCCAATGCGTCCTTATGGCCCTCTGCTTGGGATTGGGCCCCGTTCATAGCATGTTCGGCATCGATCTTCCTCTTTTCAATGGCCGGGCGGGAGCGCAATTTTCTCAAAGCACGCCTTACGGGTGCATAAAAAGCTTCTAAGCCGTAGACAGATGATAGAGAAGCTCTGATGTCTTCAGGAAGTTCTTGGTTGACAGATTCAAACATCTCTTCGAAGTGATGGAGATCATTGAACTGATCCTGAATATCTTTTTCTAGCCAGGCTGCAATTTCTTTGAGTTTGAGCAACACTTCATCTGGCAGCGGCTGGTTTATTTCTTCCATCACCTCGGCAGTTGAGTGGCTCCCTGATGGCAAGCTTGATGATGATGGAGCCTGATCCTGAGAAACGACATTGCCGAGTTAAGAATGCTAACATCGAGGTACCAAAATTAAGCGCAGATGGAATACCTCATGGCTGGTTTCTTGAGCAGGGGTGATCACAGGCGAAGGAGATGCCCCAGGCAGAGCCGAAGCTTCCAAGCTGGGAGATGCCAATGCGGCTATCAGCGGCTCGTGAGTTTCTGGCTGATGAGGAGTTGGATTCGCCTCTGTTGGGTTGGTCATTTCTGCTTGACCGACAGGTGATGGCACCCTTGGGGGACTTGGCTGAATAGGGAGATTCATCTCTGGAGACTGTGCTGCTTCTGCAGAAGGTGATGAAGATGAAATCTCCACTGGGATAGGTAATTCAACCCCGGGTGAACTTGCTTGCTGCACCACTGGGACATTTACAAGCTGCTCTTCTATCATTTCTTCTGCAAATGACAAATGGGAAGGGTAAATGCCAGTGCTCATCTTTGAGAAAGAACAGTAGAGGTCATACCAGTGGATGGGGCATTGGCAGGTACCGATTCGAAGGCCGCCGGGCTGCGGTCCGAAAGGCACAATGATATGATTCATCAAGAACGAGTGACCTGGTAAAAAAGAAAGTAAAAGGGTTTACCTCAACAGGCACTTTCTTGACAGTCCTTCTCCTTTTGGCACTTGGAGGGGCAACCAGATGCAGACCCTGCCTCTTATCTGCAGCAAGGCTAGAAAGGCTGGGATCTGTGGTGGCATACCTAGCCATTAATTGATGCAGAGTGGTGGATTTAAATCCTAGTGCTGAAATTGGGCCTTCAGCATTGTAAGCAATTGCCCTAGCTCGAGGGGCAGGCACTGTGTTCTGTGGACAAAAAAGATGAAGGTCAGAACCATGAATAAAGGGGGAATGTTTGATCCAAGGGCTCATTGTGTTACCTCCGAAGTCGGCGAGAAAGTCGGGCACCAATTCTGCACAAAATACATGAACAGGCTCACTGAAGATATGGTCATGAAATTCTTGCCACCAGGAGTTGAAGGTGGGGTGAGCTATGGTTATGGGCACAAAAGGACATGTGTAGACAGTGGGACTGCACACATAGTTAAAAACTCTGCTGCCCTGCATCAGTTCTTTGATTTCCTCCCTGGGTTTGAGGAATTCATGCAGAAACAATCTTGGGGGCATCTGACCGCATCCAAGTTGCCTGGCCATTACATTAGGCTGATAATATTCATAAGTACTGACGTTCAGTCTTCCTCCATTGAACTCGGCCGGCAGTATGCATGGGCGGATTATGATGTTAAGGATTTCCAAGAATCTCCCATCCTGATGGCCGGGCTCAAAGGAAAACTCAACAGGGAAGGTCAAGGTGTCGTTGCCCGGATAAGGAAGCCAAAGAGGATTGGGGAAACTTTGAAGAACAACTCGAAGAGCCGGCTAGTGTCTGTTTGGATAGAAATAGTTGAAGCCGCCTCTCCGTAGTTTTGACATCCTCTGGTGGCTTGAGGTTCTCCTTCGGGGTGATTGGACAAAGGGAAGAACCTGGAGTTCAAATCGACACCAACAATTTGATGCATGTGGAGCTGCAGCCACATTTGAACAAACCACCAAGGGCCATTGACGCACGTTATCCTCGGCGACCGGTGTACATTTGGGTGACGGTCGATGAAGCATATGATAAACGCTACCCAAGAAGAATTTTCCCAGAGGAAGGCGATTGCCACTGGCCAGATGGGTCGCCATTGCAATGTGGTTTAAAGTAGGCTCGTTGGCTTTACCACAAAAGACGAACCTGCACAGCCACATGTTCAGAAAAGCTCTGTACTCAACAGTGCCAAGGGGATTATCTCTCATGTGCTTCAAGATATAATTCTTGTAGCCGTTCCCTGGCTTTACCCCTGTCTGGCGTGAAGAGTTTTTGAAGTCCCAGGGCTGGACAGACCCGGTGATGTCAAGGCCAGTGATCATGTATACATCGGCCAAAGTTGGAGACATTGGGCCATGCCCAAAGAGGAAGGCGTTGACGCCATTTGACCAGAAGTGGCATGCGGCTATCAGAAGATCTTCATTCTTGGGAGTCTCAGCCACGGATAGCTCCAAGCATTGGGCGATACGGAGAGCATCCAGGTTGGTCAATCCACTCTTATCTGCAAGAATCCTCCGATACCAAGTCTTCCGACTGCGGTTGGGGGCAAAGGCCGGTTCTTGAACGCATCTTGCCACCGGGGAGGTGGAGACAAAGCCGCCTTGAAGGGGATTCTTTGAGATTCGGCGGCAATAAAATCTCGAGGGTCGGGATTCCCTACGGGACCAAGGTAATAAGGCCGCGCATTGGCCTCGATAGGAATCGAAGAGCAAGAGAAGGCCCCCGGAGGAAAGCGGAAAAGGAAAATCTCAGGTAAAATTGAAAACCTAATGCCGAACAAGGTTTGTGAGGGATGAATTTACCTGAGCAGCTTGGTTCTGAGTTGCCATTGGAAGTTCGAGCTCAGAACAAGGGGATCTAGGGTTAGATCTGGACGAAGATTCCGGCGGATTACGAAGAACAGGTGTTGACAGATTCGTGGCTGGAGTCAATTGTGGAACAAAATTACTTTTATCCCACAATTGAAGGGGCATGTGTTAACACCAAAATTTGGTAAGGAGTCTGACATGTGGGTCCGGTTCGAAAAAGAGTCCGTCTGGTGGAAGGAAGGATGTTTTCAGAGATTTTCGGCAAAAGGATCTGCGGTCGGCTATCTGCTCCGGTTCGGCAAAGGAACAGTAGAGCTGATTTTGCGGGATTGGACGGTGACGTGGCTCAATCGGGGGGAAGCGAATGGATGGATAGGCGATCAAGTTTAGTTAGGCAATGAATCCATTCGCGGTTGTACTCGACGGGGTATAAATACTACCCCTGAATGTATGTAACAAACACGATCATTCCTCAATACACACCGGCCTTACGCCAAACCCTAGAGTCCTTGTCGTGTCGTCGAGTTCTTCGAGAGGGCCAATCGATCCGTCGACCTCCGTGAGTACCGGCAACCTTGTATCATGTCTAGTATCATGCGGTGGATTTAGATTTGATGCAAGTAATCTTGTTACCATGCTTCGTATCATCTTGTAGATTCAAGCTTGGTTCAAGAGGGTTTCTTGTTAGATCATGAGCCATGTGGTAGGCTAAGATCTGGCTTGAAGCTAGTTATCGGCTCTATTGGATTTTGGCAAGATCCAATAGATTCATTAAGTTATCCCGTGTTATCATGAGTTTTGCTTTATGTTTTAATTCATGTAACACATCTTTGCCCAATCTAGATGGGTTTGGATCGGCTATATCTCTTTTGTGATCCTTGTCCGAGCAAGTTTCGTGTTTTGACGGGTGGATCTAGTGCTTTCTGATAGCCGAAACCGAATCGATCTAGGTTGCTACGTGTTGCGGGTTCAAGCTTGCCATGTTCGTATAAATCTTGAAAGAACCGGGTATCATGCGGTAGATGCGGAGTTTTTGGGTTGCTTTGGAGCTAGTCATCCGGTGGATTAGTTTCTCAAATCGATCGATAGGTTTATTCACGTGGTAATGTTTGTTTCTTCTTCATGGACCCTGGATCGGTACGTTTAGCCGTATTCGGTTATATTTTCACGAGTAGAACACGTGCATTATTTATGTTTTAAATGATGTATGCTTTTAGCTTTCCGTATTTAGATTGTATCATGCGGTGGATAGATCTATTTGTGGAAAGTGGTACGTTTTTCATGCAAATCGTATCATGCGGTGGATAGATTTGTTTGTTATCGTACCCGACGGGTTTTAAAGCAACTAGACATGCGGTAGACTAGTGCTTTGGATCTATGCACGCTTATTTAATACATGATCATGTCCGTGCTTTACCTTATTTTATTTAATGCTATCTTCATGGGGATCGGTTATAACTTCATGCTTGCATCTTTGTTTATACAAAGACCGATCGTCGTCATGCTTACGTCATCCATTCGGCAGTGTTCCCTTTTCCTTTGTAATGGTCCGAATGGTTATGGTTCTTTGACGAGATAGCTCTACATAGCTACGTGTCATCTTGCTTGGCTTCTTGGCCGCAAATATGGAACTGTCGGTACCACCCGCACGTTCCAAGCTTTGGTATTTAACATATTTTATCTTTTGTTAATTTTCAGGAAAAATTGACTGGCACGTCATTTCGTTCTCTCGCGCGTGCGAAGCTTGACTTTGTTCGGCTTGTCGTGTGATTGGCGTTGAGTGCACTTTTCGCGTCAACACTTTCTACTCATGTTTATGCGTTCATAATGTTGTAAGCAAGATCAAGATAAAGACACTCAAGATTGCAAGGTCAAACACGATTGAGATAAGGTTGTCGCTAGCAAGGTATCTTAGGGCATCAAGAGGCACAAACATTACCATCAAAAGTCCACGGTGGGTTGTTCACAAACAACAACTGATGGTAGGTCATAGAGAGAGGTGTTCTTGAGTAGAAACAATACCCATGAAGTTACGCTGACCTTGCTTCACTCGAATATTTGGCTTCTTGTTATGATGACTCTTATTTGCTTTGGAGCCTTGCCTCTGTGGATGGGGCTTGTGCCGCCCAGGGTTCGGGCATTTATTGGCATAATGCCCGGGTTGTATACAATTGTAGCAAATGCGGGGCGGACATTCTTTAGGCTTGGAAGCTTGTTGATGGGGCTTCTTGCCGCTGTCATCACTTTGTTTGCCCTTGCGAGGACAAAATTCCCTGTAGGTAATTTCCCACTCACTCAAATCCATTTAGGGGAATGCTCGCTTGTGGCTCTGGCTTTTTCCCTCTTCCTTCGTAAGGTCCATTGGTAGCTTTGATGATGGTAGTAGAGAGACAGAAGTGTTGGGTTGATTCTGATTCATATGATCCACCAACAAACTGCATAAGCGGGCCTGTTCAACCATAGACATAGATAGCGCCTGAGAGAGACCGTCAGTTAAACTAGTTTGAGATAGCCCTTGATAACGATCCTAGATGATATTGTCCACGATTTGACTTAACCCTGCATTTCGTCTTCCAACATCTCGATTGCACCAGCAATGGTGTCTATATCACCCTGAGTAGGTACTCGGGGTGAGCAAGACTCATAGGGTCGAGGTTTCTCTGGGTCTTTTCCGGCGGATCTCATGGTCTGAGTGACCAACTTTGGTCCACTTGGATTGGCACCATGGGTAGGTTGCTGCTGCAGCCCCTGGGTGAGCTGCTGTTGCGTCTAGAGGATTTGGCACAACACTCCCGTTTGAGCTGCCATGAATGCCTCTACGATCGTCCTGGGTAGTGGTGGTGGTAGGTTGCTACCACTACTCGACGCACCAAAACCACTCGGGGAGCTGCATATCGGTCCCAGCATCTGAAAGAATTGAGCTTCCATTAAATACACATTCATAAGCTTGTTCTCACAAGCAGAACATGTACGACGAAAAACCCAATTGGAACAAAAGTTTGACTCGGGGCAACCGTAGTATTCTAGAACTGAGAATTTCATGCGCTAAGCTCAAGACTGCAAGGATTCATGACTCCAATGTGCATACCAATGCTAATGTTTGGAGCAACTTGATATCCAACTTGGAATCAAAAGCTAAGGTTATCACGTTTGGAAGAATTTGGTACGGGGGTCTTATTCTGGTGGTTGTGAACAAAAATTCCAACTCAAACACCAGAGTCCCAAAAATTCCCAAATTTCACCAGCACCTTAGTGATATAAATATGTACCTTTTTGGTATTCAAAGGTAGATCTAGATTGGATCGGAACATGCTAGAGAAATTCCATTTTCAGAGGAAGGTTACCCAGAAAAACAGCAGAACAAAGACTTACTAAACTGATCATAACTCCTGAGGGAAAATTCCTAAAGTCATGAGAAATTCACAGTAGATGACAAATTTGATAAGAAACAACCTTCCTTAAGGATGTCTAGTCAGATTCCTCACAGATTTGGCTCTACAAATTATGAAATGACAGCAACAGAATCTGCCAGAAATTTCCTAAGATCAAAAGAGAGGATAACCTCATCTAAGATCAAGCAATCACCCTAGGGAACATTACTCAAACATGCAATAACAATTTTTAGGTTCAACAAGATTTTAGCATGATGCACACGTCTTAAACAACCTCACACACATGGATCACAAAAGACGTAGTTCGTGCCGGTGGCCAACTTATAATCGGCTCTCATTATAATAACTAGTCGGATCTACTCGATTCGCACTTAGCGACTTACGAAACGTTGTTAGTGTACCTACAGAAAACGAACCTTCCATGCCAACACATCACGGAAGCGTCCACATACATTACCGTTCACTATAGAAACGGTATCCATGCATCAAGCCGCTGCATGGACAGCGTCCACCTCAGACACACTCCGTTTGAATGGAGTGTATCCTTGCCTTGCATATTCGACATGTGGAATGCACACGTATGACAAAACGTGGCGACATCACAACCCATGGCATATTCATCTTGAATAGAGCATGTCATCCTTCGTATGACTTCATACGGAAAGCACACGTATAAAACACTTGAGCAACCAGACGCGAAGATGGGATCCGTTGAATAGATCACTCCATCAACCCTCGCAATTCCCGTGATGCGGTACAACACACGTATAAAACACGTGGCTTCATCTAGTTTGGATGTGCAATAAAGTAAGTCTAACTAAAGTAAAGTGCTGGAAGTTAGGAAAATAAACCATAGATTCTTATGTCACCTTAAAGAACCCAAAATTCCCTCTAGGGCCTCACAATTTAGATCATTCCTTAACAATCCAACGTATTTTCAAAATCCAATCAATCTTGGTAAGTTTTATTGTAAATCATGTGATTAGTATTAATCTAATCACTCCGGTGCATATGGATGCTCTGATGCCAACTATGACAACCCCATCCGAGATAATTCCGTACTATCGCCTAAACCACTCCATTTGGTCATTAAGCGATAATAAAGAATCATCCGTTGAGTGTTGCCGGGTTTACGCCCGGTAAATCACTTGAAACACACAAAGAGGATTCAACGTATACATTAAAACTCCCACGAAGGAGAGTCCAGAGTGCCTTACAAATTAACATCACATTCGCCGTAGGGTCCATTATTACAAACCATGGTTTTTGACTTGAAAGTAAATGGTTCAGAGTTTATTAAAACAACGAAAGATGACTACACGGTACGATCAACATCATTGGAGGCCTGTCCATGATGCAATCACTCGTCATCGTCCACCCATTCCAGCTCCCAGCTAGGTGGAAGTTCTCCGGGCCACACATCACATGCATTACCTAGAAACAAAATTTAAATAGCAAGGCTGAGTATACTAATACTCAGCAAGGCTTACCCATCTAAAAGAAAGACTTTACCTCTAATCATGCAAGGCTTTTGGCTAGTGGGTTTGTTTGCCAAAAAGCTACTAAATAGTGAATCTTTACTTTTTCATTTTAGCTCAAGTTCTAGTAGGAGTAATCATTACTAGATAAGCAACTATTGCAATCATAGTTATAGAAACAATTAATCAAATAATAATCTTCACAAAGTTCCATCATAAAGGGATATCATCGCCAGTAGATTAAGTAGTATCAGATAACGGTGAGAGGCCGACAATCGATTGATTCAAACCTTGCAAGGTGGACCTAAACACACAAGAGGTGTCCTCACTAAGTGTTCACCAACCAGGCGGTTCCCATCATTCTACGATTTGGGGATAATAACTCACAGTCTTAAGTACAAGATTTATCTGGGCTACACCACTAAGGTCACCCAGCCTCACGCATGCACTTAGATGGCGAGCTCGGGGCCGCAACCCTAAGGGTAGTGATAGTAAAACCCCGTACCGCCTCATTTAGGTACTAGGATTATCGTGCCCATTTCCGACAAGTATTTAGTACTTTCAAACACTTGACCAATGAAGCCATTGGACCGGAGCCCAAATCCCATGCTCTTACCACATGAACAATCCATTTATAATTATGGTGATTCCATAAAGGAGATCCTATTCTCGCGAGTGACGAACATCACTCGACTTGTACAGGATCCTTAGAGCATTGCAACTAGCGACCTAACATGCTAGTAAAAGGTCATAGGTACTTAAGGATCATGCAACTAGGGTTTCAATCAACTCTTGAACGTAAATGCACATAAATAACAATGATAAATTCAGAAGCTTAATTGAAACACATAGGTTAATGCTTAAACCGGGGCTTGCCTTCGTCAGCACAAGCAGACACCAAACTTCCGGACTTTGGTCCGGGTCTTGCTCTACGGTCATGTAGCGCATGTCTCCTCCTTCTCCCTCGTCCTCGTCAACCGGCACGAGCGTGTAACTACCGTCGGGAACTTCTACACGGAGGATGCACATGCATTAATTAGAGTGTAATTAACTTAATTTAATAAAAACAATAGCAAACAGCCCACAAGGAGCATATGGTTGACCATATTCACCTTGACAACAATACTAAACCCTTTTCCTTTTAAAGATTATTATAAAAGCTTACTTATTCTTCTCTTTATGGTGATTGTGCACACATCTAACATAAATAATTAATTTAAATGCACAAATATCAAGGAGTTGGTTTTCATTTCTCAAATCATTTTCCTTGGAAAGATTAGGAGGTTCACAACCATGCCCTTAGTTCGCACAAAAGCCCCTGCAACTCGAAAAGTTCATGCAATTGGGTCCTTGGGAGCTAGGGGCGACGCAGTTCGCCGGATTCCAGCGAGGCTGGCCGGGGAGGAGGTGGTGCGGTGTCTGTGGGTCACCATGGCTCCGTGTGCGGCTGGTTTTGGGGTCGGCAAGGCACTAGTGAGGTCGCCCAGCAGCACCAGGGATATGCGGCTGTGGCGCTGCGCTTTCCGGTGAAGAGATGGCCGGGGTTAGCCAACAAGCGGCAGTGCAAGCTTTGGCAGGTGCTTGGGTGCCAGTTCGAGGTGCTAAGCAGCCGCGTTGAGGATCGGGAGGTGGAGCTCCGTGCCGGGCGTCAATGGCACCGGCGGTGGCTCTACCGTGGCTCGCGCGAGAGGTGGGGGTTCTGCCTTTTATAGGAGGCCGCCGCTTGCAAAGGCGGTTTGGTAGTCAACCACGGCGGCATGGTCGCTGCATGGTGGCGTGCATGGGCAAGGTACGACGGCACCGCGGTTGGCGGGGCGGCGACGTGGTCGGCGCAGCCGGCCTGTGGGTGCTGGGCGTGTGGCACAAAGGGAGAGGGTCGGGAAGGCGGTTCGGCATGGGCGGTCCCACGGCGCACGGACCAGCGGACGGTAGCCGGCCTCGACGTCTGGGCCCAGAGGGTCCCACAGCGTGGGTGACGCGCGACGCTGGCGTGACGGCACGCTCTTGAACGCCAAGGGGCAAAAACCATTTAGACTGGCGCACTTTGATCGAGTTTTTCTCAAACTTTTTCAACTGAAGTGCACCTTGAGGTAAATAGCAAAATTGGAGATCTAGCACCCCTCTACAACTTTTGCAAAGGCACTTAGGTGTTTTGGCCAACAGATTTTGCACAAAATGCAGTGGAACTTTGCAGAATTCTCAGCTCTAGTGAATAGTGCCTAGAGGCGTTGACCACGCTTTTTCACCCATTTCCACTTCGAATCTCAAATGCCGCACAAAAATTGTGTCCCATGAAAACCTACACAACTTTCATATTGGGAGAATTTGAAGTGTTTTGGTGAAATTTGGAGAACGTGGCAAAAGTTCTCAGGTGATAAGGAGGGTCAAAGGGCTTTAAGGGGTTTTTACTAGGGTTTTAACCAAACCCAGACCATTAGTTGACCCAGGTGTGTCATTAGGGATCGTCGGTTAAGTTTTCGGGGTGATGGCCTAGGTTGACCATCGTTTGACCAAGGTCAACTGCTTTGACCGGACCATTAGGGTTGATGAACCCAGAGGAAAAAAACCTGGGGCGTCACACATACCATCTGCAGAAGAACTGAAGAGGATGAAGTATTGCAAGTGGCACAATGTAACATCGCATGAAACCAATGATTGCAAGATCTTCAGACAACAGGTCTAATCAACTATTGAGCAAGGGAGGCTTAAATTGAAACTCCTACCAAAGCTGAAAAGCCGATGAAGATTGATCAGCACCCCTTCCCAACTAACACAGTTGAGGTGTCTAGCAAAGACACATCACGAGTCCAGCTGCTGACATCTGATTCGACTCAAAATAAAGGAGTTGTTGATCCCAAAGTGCAAGTAACTGCTGGCGATGTCAAAGGAAAATGGTTACTGCTTGAAGAAAGATATTTGAAGCCACACCGACCTGTCACGTCCTAGATGTTGATCAAAAAATTCCAGCGCCGACAAGAGAAGGCAAAGGAAAGAGAAGAGTCGGCACGACGTAATGAAGGACATTGAAGATGTCCGTTTTTCAAGTATTGCTGGGAAGAAGGGATCAAGCTGCTAACGGCAGAAAACTGCCTAGAGTGCAACGAGGCTTACAATAATGGCAACTCAACTAAGAGGGCTTGCTTTGATGACAGAAGACCTGCAACCAAGGATCACCGTGGATTCGACAATCAACAAATCTCGGTTCACGATCGACTGGGGGGCAAAGCCTGCGTCCACGATCGGCTAGGGGGCAAGGCCAGCGTGCATGATCGGCTGGGAGACCGAGTCAATGAAGAGTCAAATGATCGACTGGAAGAAATGGCCGATTCTCTGGTCCCTGATGAGGATATCATGTTCCAAGCTCTTGAACGTCGATGCACATTACAACTGGATGATGAAGGATCAAGCCAAACACGTAAGAAGACCAATCCACAATGGTGTCCAGATGGCTTCACCGTATCCCAGAAGAGAAGAATCCAGTGCCTATGTCAGCAAGAACAACATGAAGAAGCAGAAAGACTTGTGCTGGACAAGAATAAAGTTCTGTCTAAAGTTTGGCTCCCAAAGCCTAAGGCTCATGGTAAAGAAGATGAAAAACCACAAGCTGATGTAAACATGGTTGTCTTCCTACCAAAAGAGTTCATGGCTCCAGTTGCTTCGGATGTGTCCGATGAGGAGCTTGGCATGGCTCAATTAACATTGGAACCTAAACAAGCTATCTTTGGGAAGCCAGAAGACGGGAAGAGACAACACTTGAAGGCTCTGTTTCTCAAGGATATGTTAATGGGAAACCAGTCACCAAGATGCTTGTGGATGGAGGAGCGGCCATTAACCTGATGGCGTACACCATGCTATGCAAGATTGGGAAGTCCGATGAAGACTTGACCCAAACCGACAAGATGTTAGTGGACTTCGAAGGCAACGTCTCTCCAGCTCAAGGAGCAATTTGCGTGGAGCTCACCATCGGTAGTAAGACCCTTCCAACCACTTTCTTTGTGATTAAAGGGAGGGGATCTTATAATCTAATGCTGGGTCAAGATTGGATACATGCCAATTGTTGCATACCATCTACAATGCATCAATGGATCATCCAATGGATTGGAGATTCAGTGGAAGTAGTGCAAGGAGAAACTTCCTTGATGGTAGCACCTATGGAAGCACAAGGATGGACCTATGATCGGGTGAGTTGCATATCTGGAAAAGCATGGGATACCAAATATCTCAAAGTGTCTGATTTTGGACTAAAGTCGGTTCAAGCAGTCGGCTCTGATGACGAGGCTTCATGAATCAATTCAATGAAAACAAAGGGAAGCTTGGGCATGGGTTTACGTCGGCCGACAAACTAGAAAAGATAGATCTTGGAGATGGAAGTAATCCGAGGCCGACATACATCAATGCCAAACTAGAAGAAGAATACCAGAAAAAGTTGATCACATTATTGAAAGAATTCAAGGATTGCTTTGCTTGGGAATATTATGAGATGCCTGGTTTAGACCGATCCATTGTTGAGCATAGATTACCTATTAAACCACGGTATCGACCATTTCAACAACATACAATGCAGTGTAATCCAAAGATTTATCCTGACATAAAAGCCGAGATAACAAAGTTACTCGAAGCTAGTTTTATTCGGTAATGTCGGTATGTCGAATGGACTCTAATATAGTCACTGTCTACAAGAAAAATGGCAAGCTACGCATGTGCATTGATTCCAGGGATTTAAACAAAGCTACGCCGATGGATGGATATCCAATGCTAGTGGATGATGCATTGGTCAACGCTTCTGCGAGGCACAAAGTCATCAGCTTCATGGATGGTAATGCTGGATACAATCAAATATTCATGGCCATAGAAGACATTGCAAAAACTGCTTTCAGGTGCCCTAGCCATGTTGAATTGTATGAGTGCATTGTCATGACCTTTGGGCTAAAGAATGCTGGCGCCATGTATCAAAGAGCCATGAATTACATATTCCATGAACTCATCAGCAAAATAGTAGAAATCTACATTGATGATGTAGTTGTCAAGTCAAAGAGTTACGAGGAACACTTGGCAGACATACGAAGAACACTAGTATGCACAAGGAAGCATGGCTTAAAGATGAATCCCAATAAATGTGCTTTCGGAGTTTCAGCTGGTCAGTTCTTGGGTTTCCTAATACATGAAAGGGGAATCGAAGTAGGCCAAAAGTCAATTAGCGCAATTGACAATATAAATCTCCAACAAACAAGAAAGAGCTCTAGTCATTGACTGGCAAGATCAATTTCATCAGAAGGTTTATATCTAACCTATCAGAAAGGATTCAGCTATTTACACCTTTACTGAAGCTCAAGGCCGATCAGAAATTCATATGGGGAGAAGAACAACAAAAGGCTTTAGATAATGTCAAGCATTACCTAAAATCTCCTCCTGTCTTAATGCCTCCTCAAGACAAGAAGTTGTTCAAGTTATACTTATCGGCTAATGAGCAGGCTATTGGATCGGCCCTCGTGCAAGAGTTTGAAGGAAAAGAACGAGTTCTGTATTTCGTGAGCAGAAGTCTCTTGGATGTAGAAACAAGATATTCAACGGTGGAAATACTATGCTTGTGCTTATGTTTCTCATGCACAAAGTTGAGACCTTATTTGTTAACTGCTGAATGCACCATGGTGTGCAAAGATGATGTGGTCAAATATATTCTATCATTACCCATCTTGAAGGGTAGGATTGGAAAATGGATCTTAGCTTTGTCAGAATTTGACTTGACTTATCAATCAGCCAAAATGATCAAATCACAAATAATGGCCAATCTGGTAATTAAGCATTGTGGACCTGAAGTTGCAGTCATAGAACCTATTCCATGGACTATGTTCTTTGATGGGTCATCATGTGGAGTAGGAGCTAGGATTCGAATTGTCCTTATCTCACCTCAAGGAACAAGTTTGTAGCGAACATGGCCTCATATGCCATTTGTTCGGAGTTTGATTTTGGTGATTCATGACAACATGGTCATTGGGACTAACTATATTGTTTGAGAATTTCTTTGTAGACATTTCTAGGTCCCAAGGATGCAAGAAAACCCCATGCAAAAATGCCAAAACAAAGGGTCAAAACCGAGCAAGAAAAGGAAACGAGAAGACACCGTCGGATGAACCGACGGTCCCTCAAATACAAGCGTCGGTGCAATCGTCGGACGAGTTGGTACACAGGGTGAAACCCTAGGCACCGTCGGATGAACCGACGGTCCAATTTCTACATGCGTCGGACGAGTTGTAGAGGAAGAGCAAGGAAGACAGTGGCACCGGATGATCTGACGGTCTGAGTGGGGACCCCGTCGGTCTATCCGACGCTCAGTTTGAATTCATACAGAGACGCGCCAAGATGAAGCCTTTAGCACCGGATGATCCGACGCCTTGGTCAAGGCATAGCGTCGGTCTATCCGACGGTCTATTGGAAGCTAACAGTACCGACTTGGACGCGAGGCCTTCAGCACCGGATGATCCGTCGTAGCATCGGAGCATAGCGTCGGAGCAGTTGTGTCGGAGAACCTCAACGGCTATGTGATGTGGGAGGGGCACGGATGAACCGACGCACTGGAAAAGCATAGCGTCGGATCATCCGATGGTACCTTTTTCGGTGGACGTTAGCCAACGGCTAGTTTGATGCCTTGGGCTATTTATACCCCCTCCACTCACTCATTTGAGTAGGCTGGATTGTGTGGAAGTGCGGAGGAGTTAAAGACACATTCAAGATCATATCCAATCCATCCAAGTGCTTAATTGCTCACCCTTAGTCTAGTGCATGCTTTGTGTATGTGCTTAGTGCTAGGCTTAGCTTAGAGCCGAGTGAGTGCAAGGTTGTGCCAACCTTGTGAGGTGATTCTTGAGTGAATCCATTTGTACAAGGTTCGCCGGAAGCCTTGGAGCCTAAGTGGCTCACCGGCAATCGTCATCGACCCTCGGCTTGGTGTGGAGCGGCGAGGATACTTTGTGCGGGGGACGTGGAGACCCCCTTCCTTGGTGGAGAAGCTCCTTAGTGGAGGCGGCATCAAGGTGACCAAGGGAGCTTGACAAGTGCCTAAGTGCATAGCCTTTGTGGCAAGTCAAGTTGGTGCTCTTGGGAGAGACTTGGTGACCGGGAAGCAATACTCTTGTGTGAGTGCTTCAACAACGTGAACTAGGGGTGGCTTAGTGCCTACCGATACCACGGGATAAATCGCGTGTCAAGAGTTTCCTTCCTCTCATCCCCTTTACGTTTTCGCATTTACTCTCTTGCAATCTTTGCTTGCCTCTACATTCCTAGAGTAGTATCATGCTAGGATTGGCTATAGGTTGCAAACCTTCTTTTGGGATGGGAGTTTCACACTAGAACAACCGTAGTTGCACATATAGATAGTATGTTCTAGTTTACCTTTGCGCAAAATTAGTGAAGCCATAGGTTAAGGTTTTTAGTTGCCTAATTCACCCCTCCCCCTCTTAGGCTAACGGGCATCCAATTCCTTACAAGTGGTATCAGAGCCGGGACTCACTTCCTTCACAAGGATACGCCAATTCGATTGGTAATTTGTGAAAACTGGCTCATTGGAACGGTTAGGCTTCACCGCCTAGTGAGTTGCTCTATAGAGGAATGAAAGGGGTGGATACCTTAGGTTTGGCTCCACATTTCGATGGCACGGGCTATCCTCGGTGGAAGGTTCTCATGGAGGCCTATCTCCAAGCAAGGGACCTTGATGTTTGGAGAGTTACCGATGAGGGCATGAAAAATGGTACTAGAAAGGAAAAGCAATTTGATGTGATTGCTAAGAGTATCATTTTGTCCTCACTAGATGTAGGCGTTTTCAATAGAGTTTTTACTTGTGAAAATGCTCATGAGCTATGGAAAACCATCAAGGAGCAAAATGAGGGTTCAAAAGAAGTTGCTAATGAATGCTATGGTTGTCTCCGTGAGGAACTCAATACCTTCAAGCAACTTGCTAATGAAAATGCCGAATCTATGTACTCACGCCTAAATGTGCTTGTCAATGAGATTAATGCCTTAGGTGTGAAGGACATCACGGACTTGAACATCAACCGCAAGATCCTTCAAAGTCTCCGAAAGCCCGACTATGACTTGGTGAAAGCAATCATCTACGAGAAGAAGCTCGAAGATTTGAAGCCATCGCATATCTTGAGCAAGATCATGGCACATGAGCTTCAACTAATGCCCAAGTCAAAGAAGGCGCCCCAAGAAAAGCCCCAAGAACCATCTTCTCCAACCACAAGCCATGCTCTCTCAAGCCGACAAGAGAAAATATTGAGTAGGATGGCTACTCGTGGAAGCACAAGCGAAGATGATGGTGATGATGGTGATAATGAAGATTCCTCAAGTGATGAAGAGGTTGAATCTATGGTGGCCGAGTACATGAAGAAGATCTTCCGGTATGTGAAGAAAGTCAACATGTACGGCTACAACATCCACTTGAGAGAAGGGCGCCATCATCAACACATCAAGTGCACCAAAATTGAGCACAAGCCCAAAAGAAGGTGGTCAAGGAGAGAAGACCAAGGCAAGAAGCAACTTTCGCCGTTCGCGAGTGGACAAGTGGTGGATCATGTTCTTCTAGCTCAAGCGATGAATCAAGAAAGAACTTCACTACCCGCTTCATGCAAGGTCCTTCATCATCACACATTTGCCTTATGGCCAAAGGTATGGAAAGCAATGTAAGTGATGACGAATCCGACACCACCTCTCTCAATGATCTTGTTGAGCTAATCCATGAGCAAAAAGGAATGCTTGAACAACAAGCTAATGAAGTTAAAGAACTCAATGCTCTCAATGATCTTAGTGACACCCTTGCTACAAATTATGAACATTTTTTGTGCAAATTCAAATTGCTTAGCAAGGAGTGTGATGAGCTAAAATCTAAGCTTGAGAGCAATGAGTCTAAAACAAGTAATTCTTTTGATCTTGATGAAACATCTATCCCTTGTGCAATTCCTATCTCCAAGGTAGATGCTTCAACTTCTTGCATTGATTTAATTTATGAATCTTGCTCACCATCTTGCCATGAGAATGTTGTTGTAGAATCATGTGATTATTTCATAGGCAAGGAAAATGGTGAGCTCAAGCAAGAAGTGAAATGGCTCCGAGAGAGGTTGGCAAACTTGATGGGCAAGGGCAAGAACGATAAAGAACAAGTGGACATCTCTCAAGATATGAAGAGCCAAGTCCAACCTTCTCAAGATAACCGTGATCACATGGTGAAGAAGCTTGAGAAGGGTGCAGCCGTGACTTGCTACAAGTGTCATGAGGAAGGGCACAAGTTCTACAAATGCCCCCCAATTTGTCAAGAAGATGGACAAGGGCGCAAAGAAGAAATTAAAGCCCACCATCAAGAGATCCCTCATCTACACCAAGCCCAACCGCAAGAACAAGACCAAGAGCAACACCTACGTCATCAAGAAGAAGGCAAATGGCAAGGTGGTTGCACACAAGGTCGGGAAGATGAAGGAAGAGCGGGGGTTGGAACCAACCTATTTGGGTGCCCAAGGAAGTCATCACCAACATGAAGGGGCCTCAAATGGTTTGGGTTACAAAGGCCACTTGAAGGCCATATAGTGGGGACTTGGGAGGCTTGGCACAATCAAGATGAGAAGATTCAAGCCTATAAGCCAAGCTTGCAAATTGGACATGTGTTGCCCAAGTTCCCCGATTGAGGTAATGGAAACCAGTACTTATCTCTTTCATCATTGTAGCTCCATTGCCTTGTTTAGGTTGCATTTGTTGCAATATCTACATATGTTAGGTTGCTTGTGTCATGCGCTAACCCATGACCAATCTACATGATTTGATTAGTGTGTAGGAAAGCTACACTTGTTCTTTCATGGTGCATGTTTCCATATATACCTTTTTGGCATCATGAGCAAGCTATAGGGTTAGCTTCCCTTTTTTGTTGTCATAAACAATGTGCATACATTTGGTTGGTGATTCAAACACTATATGCACACATTTAGGGGGAGCTCATCCTATGGTTTGGTTATGGGACTAACATTGTTCCAAGCTTATCTTATGTAGTCCCTTAGCGACGCGTTCGGTGTGATGTTTCATTCTAGGAGAATGCTATTTCACTCTCAATGTGATCTAACATCTCTAAAAGAGTGAATATAGCAACATGAGCTTCATTCTATTGAGTCATGTCCTTGCGAGCTTATGTCTCTATATAAGTTCAAAGGCAATGTACTCATTCATTCCTAATCCTTGTGGTGCCCCAAGTGTCTTCTATGCAAGCTTCTTTCAAGTGGTGTCACCTAGTGATATCATTTCCAAGTGGCTCATCTCAATGTGGTGCCAACAAGGTAGAGAGGATTAAACCCCCGGAGGTATGCAATAATCAAAAACTACAAGTGATATCTACAAGTGGTAATGTAACAAGAACCCATTTGTTTTATCTCTTGTCCTTTAAGCTACCTCTTTGCATGATATGCTCTAAGCTTCCTTGTTTTACAAGTTTGTAGTTGTGCACTTGTCTCTCACTACCCTTGTCTTGCAAGTGGTATTCTTTTTATGCACACACTTAGGGGAGCTTAGTTTGTATCATGCTAGTCTCATGAGCATGTGATCCACCTTAGTTATTCTCACATGTGGTATCTTCATCGATATCATACATATGGATCATGGTTCATGCGGCTTTCTCCCTTGCATTTAACATCTCTCTGTGAGCTATGGTTGCTAGATCTTGCTAGTTTTCTTGGACCCGTTTGCTTTGGACTTTTTGGAGATTTTATTCCAAAGGGGGAGAATGTGAGACCAAAGCAAGCGTGTGGCTTAAGCTTACAAGTGGGCTCAAGGATGCTTACAAGTGATTTCAAGGATATGAGACCAAAGGGGGAGAATGTGAACATAAGATCAAAAAGGGGGAAGATTGATCTAGGGGGAGTTTGGATGATGGTAAGCATCCAAGCAAGTGTAAGTGGTTCTAATTATGTCAATTCTACCAAATTTATGCTTGCTTTGATTGTGTTGTCATAAATCACCGAAAAGGGGGAGATTGTAGCGAACATGGCCTCATATGCCATTTGTTCGGAGTTTGATTTTGGTGATTCATGACAACATGGTCATTGGGACTAACTATATTGTTTGAGCATGTCTTTGTAGACATTTCTAGGTCCCAAGGATGCAAGAAAACCCCATGCAAAAATGCCAAAACAAATGGTCAAAACCGAGCAAGAAAAGGAAACGAGAAGACACCGTCGGATGAACCGACGGTCCCTCAAATACAAGCGTCGATGCAATTGTCGGACGAGTTGGTACACGGGGTGAAACCCTAGGAACCGTCGGATGAACCGACGGTCCAATTTTTACATGCGTCGGACGAGTTGCAGAGGAAGAGCAAGGAAGACAGTGGCACCGGATGATCCGACGGTCCGAGTGGGGACCCCGTCGGTCTATCCGACGCTCGGTTTGAATTCATACGAGAGACGTGCCAAGACGAAGCCTTCAAGACCGGATGATCCGACACCTTGGTCAAGGCATAGCGTCGGTCTATCCAACGGTCCGTTGGAAGCTAACGATGCACCGACTTGGACGCGAGGCCTTCAGCACCGAATGATCGGTCGTAGCGTCGAAGCATAGCGTCGGAGCGGTTGTGTCGAGAGAACCTCAACGGCTACGTGACGTGGGAGGGGCCTTTGGATGAACCGACGCCCGGAAAAGCATAGCGTCGAATCATCCGACGGTACCTTTTTCGGTGGACGTTAGCCAACGGCTAGTTTGATGCCTTGGGCTATTTATACCCCCTCCACTCACTCATTTGAGTAGGCTGGATTGTGTGGAAGTGCGAGAGGAGTTCAAGACACATTCAAGATCATATCCAATCCATCCAAGTGCTTAATTGCTCACCCTTAGACTAGTGCATGCTTTGTGTATGTGCTTAGTGCTAGGCTTAGCTTAGAGCTGAGTGAGTGCAAGGTTGTGCCAACCTTGTGAGGTGATTCTTGAGTGAATCCGGTTGTACAAGGTTCGCCGGAAGCCTTGATGCCTAAGTGGCTCACCGGAAATCGTCATCGACCCTCCGGCTTGGTGTGGAGCGGCGAGGACACTTTGTGCGGGGGACGTGGAGACCCCCTTCCTTGGTGGAGAAGCTCCTTAGTGGAGGCGGCATCAAGGTGACCAAGGGAGCTTGACATGTGCCTAAGTGGCTAGCCTTTGTGGCAAGTCAAGTTTGGTGCTCTTGGGAAAGACTTGGTGACCGGGAAGCAATACTCTTGTGTGAGTGCTTCAACAACGTGGACTAGGGGTGGCTTAGTGCCTACCGATACCACGGGATAAATCGCGTGTCAAGAGTTTGCTTCCTCTCATCCCCTTTACGTTTCCGCATTTACTCTCTTGCAATCTTTGCTTGCCTCTACATTCCTAGAGTAGTATCATGCTAGGATTGGCTATAGGTTGCAAACCTTCTTTTGGGATGGGAGTTTCACACTAGAACAACCGTAGTTGCACATATAGATAGTATGTTCTAGTTTACCTTTGCGCAAAATTAGTGAAGCCATAGGTTAAGGTTTTTAGTTGCCTAATTCACCCCCTCCCCCTCTTAGGCTAACGGGCATCCGATTCATTACAAAGTTACGAGTTTTCCATCCCAATTGAAAAAAATTCAACAAACAATCAGGCTAAGTACCAAGCAGTACTAAAGGGGATAAAGCTACTACGAGAAGTCAACGCTGAAGTCATTGAGATAGTTGGAGATTCTCAACTCATGATAAATCAATTGGCAGGAGAATATGAATGCAAAGACGATATATTAAGGGTTTCTCGTGAAGAATGCCTTCAGTTACTCCGAGAGTTCAAGATAGTGAAACTTGAACATATCCCTAAAATTCACAACAGTGAAGCTAATCGGCTGATCCAAGGGGCATCAGGATATCAGCCGATTCTAACTGTGGGGTTATCAACTGAATATTGGAGGAAAGAAATAATAGATTATCTGAAAACCCCATCAAAGAAGGTTGATAAACGACTGTGGTACAAGGCCATTAAGTATGTTCTGTCGGAAGATGAGCTGTATTATCGCACCATTGATGGAGTTCTACTCAATGTCTCAGTGAAGAGGAAGCTAAAATTTTGATGGGAGAGATTCATGAGGGAGTATGTGGAGCTCATCAGTCAACATTCAAGATGAAATGGATGATGAGGAACAATAGTTATTATTGGCCAACAATACTGCAAGATTGGTTCAAGTATTACAAAGGATGCCAAGAGTGTCAGAAGTTTGGGAGCATTCAAAGAGCTCCGGCATCAGCGATGAACCCGATAATCAAACCATGGTCGTTCAAAGGTTGGGAAATTGATTTGATCGGACAGATATACCCACCATCAAGCAAAGGTCATAAATTCGCGCTGGTGGCTACAAATTATTTCACAAAGTGGGTTGAAGCCGTCCCAATCAAGACTGTGACAACATGCAATATGATTGATTTTGTCAATGAGCATATTGTCTATCGGTTTGGTATACCTCAAACCATCACAACCGATCAAGGAAGTCAATTCACATCAGGGGAGATTGAAGAGTGTTCTAATTCTGTAGGAATCAAGCTATTAAACTCATCTCCCTATTATGCTCAAGCAAATGGACAGGCAGAGGCGGAAAATAAAGGCATCATCAAATTGATCAAACGTAAGATTGATGAGAGTCCTAAGCAATGGCATACGGTCCTTAACGAAGCACTATGGGCATATAGGATGGCATGCCACGGAGCGACCAAGGTATCACCGTATCTACTAGTGTATGGTCATGATGCTGTACTACCTTGGGAACTGAGAATCGGATCCAGGAAAACTTCTTTACAAGATCATCTATCAGCCGATGATTATTCAACTATGATGAAGGAAGAATTCGAATATCTTGCTGGTAATCAGTTGAGAGCTTTAGAGAATATCGAAAAGGATAAGAGAAGGTTAGCCAGATGGTATGTCAAGAAAGTCAAGGGTAAAAAAATTGCTGAAGGAGATCTGGTCTGGAAGCTCATATTGCCAATCGGCTCAAGGGATCCTAATTATGGAAAATGGTCACCTAATTGGGAAGGACCATATCGAATCAGTCAATGCGTACCAGGCAATGCATATATATAAGAGACATTGGAAGCAGAAAAGTTTTCTAGAGCATTGAATGGAAAATATTTAAAGAAATATTATCCTAGCATATGGGTAGATGTTTAGTCTGATCTGAGCCTAATCGGCCGGTTTGAGACTCAAGTTACCGCCGAGTTTGAAAGAAATCGTCTTTAGTGACTGGAAGCCGAATCATCAAAGCATGTTCGGTTATGGCCGATATATCAATCGCCTTTAGAATATATATACGCAAATTTGACGAAGATGAATCACCAGATGGGGTAATTCCTCTCGTTGAGGTTGTTAGGAAAGAAGACATAGGATTGTTATTCTTTCCACAATGTCCAGGGACAACCCCTGCCCTTTTCCATCAGCTGATGCACCTAAGTTTCATCACAAGACTTCTTCCAGCTGTTGGACCTCCTAGCTTCACAAAAGGAGGCTAGGGAGAGGAGTATGTTCTGGACTATTTCACAAGAATTCTTCTAGCCATCAGAAGACTCAAAGAGCAAGAGTCTAAATCTCCCCGGACCTATATCTCGAGCCATAGTCGGATGGGTGTGGTCTCTGTAAAGGTATGAGGATGGTTATTTATATCCAGAGCGCCGGAAGACACAAAGATGAAGGAGCTAGAAAATACGGAAACTGAAGACGCCAGATCTGGTAAAAGGGGAAACAAATAACCGTGAATGACTCAGTTTCCAAAAGATGGCCGATTCAGAGGAATCACCCCCAATTAAAGGATGACCCATACACACATAAATGATTGGAAGTTTCTCTATCACGTCAACAAACTGCAGAGCATAGTTCACAAACATCATCTGCCTAATATCACAGACGGAGTCTACTAGCTCACTAGCAGTACTCAAGAGGAATGCTATTTTGAGTTAAAGTCTATCAATGTCCAATGATGGTCATTGTGACGCCCCAGGTTTTCAACCGGGTTAATTAACCCTAATGACCAGGTCAACTGCGTTGACTTTGGTCAAACGACGGTCAACCTGGGCCATCACCTCGAAAACATCACCGACAAACCCTAATGAAACCCTTGGCAACTAGTGGTCAAGGTTTGGCCAAAACCCTACTCAAAACCCCATGAACACCCCCTTGCCCTCCAGTGTCAGCCAGAACTTTTGCCGCGTTCTCCATATTTCATCTAAACACTTCAAAATCTCCCAATGTAAAAGTTATGTGTTTTGTCGAGGGACACAACTTTAATGTTGAGTGGCATTTGAAATTTGGAGTGGAAATGTGTGAAAAACACAAGTCAACGCCTCCAAACACTATTCACTGGAGCCGAGTTTTCTACAAAGTTTCACTGCAGTTTATGCAAAATCCATTGAACAAAACCCTATATGGCCTTTGTAAAAGTGGTAGAGGGTCAGCTGATCTACGACTTTGGTATAGATTGTTTGTGGTACTTCAGTTGCAAAAATTTGAGTAATTGTTGGTCAAAAGAGGGTAAGCGAAATGGGAAATGTCCCTGTGCGCGCCGTCGCGCCGGCGTTGCGCGTACCCGCGCCATGCCATGAACGCGCCGCCGCGGTTTCCCCTGGCTCGCACGCCGAGACCAGCCAGTACCAGTAGGTCCGCTCGTGGTGGGACCCTTTTGCGCCGAACTGACCCTTCCGGCCCTCTCCCTGGCTGCCACGCGTAGTGCCCTCATGCACTGGCCGGCGGCGCCGCCTCACGCCACTGGCTCGATGGCCGCCCACGCCCCACCGTACCCCGGCCGTGCCGCGCCCCATGCTGTGCCGTGGAGTTGACCGGTCCGTCGCGCACCGCCTCCACATGTGCCCGGCTATAAAAGCCCCTCTTCGCCCCTCGCGCGCGCGCGACGCAGCCCCCGCCGCGGCCACCATTGCCACCGCCGACGAGCACCTTGCTCCGCTCGAGCCCGTTGCCATCTAAGCACGCCTAGAGCTTCTTCCCACACCCGGCCGAGCCTACACGCCGCCGTGTTGGCCGTGCCGACCCGTCCGCTCGCCGGAGCCCGAGTTACCGCGGCCGCCGCCGGCGGTCATCGCCGAGCTCGCTGTCCGTCCACCGGTTCTCCAAGCCTGGCAACCCTCTCAACACCTCCCCTACATCACGTGGGACCTAACCGTGCCATACATTCTTCAGCACCGCTCCTGCCCTCGCCGGAATCCGAGCGTCGTGGCAGTGCCTCCACTGCTCCGCCGCCGCCGCTCGCCGAAGACATCACCGGCCCAGCAACCACAACCAATCGAGCACGGGTACGCCTAATCGCAGCTAGGTGCCGCTTGTTGCCCATCTCCGGCGGTGAGCTCCCCTGCGCCGCCGGGGTCCCTGTGCATTGGTTTGAGTCTTGTAGGGTTCTATGTGCTAAAGGCAAGGGTAGATTTGTGAGGTTCAAAAAGTTCCAGGGGTCTTCCAGCAAAATGTATCTTCTCCTTTTGTGTGTTTTACCTGCAACTTTGAAAAATCGTATAAAATCACGGAAACATCCAAAAATTGCAAACCCAATTTTGCTGGGCTCTGTGTGACTATAACTACCAATTTTCCAAAGCATGCATATACTTTTGAGCTTTAGTTTTTGCTTGAAAAATTGAAATGTGAAATAACTAGATCTGTGATTCTGCCAAATCTGTACATGATCTTGAGCTGGATTTTGGATATGTTGTGAGAACTAGCATGTGTAGGTCCTGTGCCGAAAATTGCACAAAGTTACTGAAGGAATCTTTTTATATAAATTATCTTGCAAAATTGACAAATTCGACTAGATGATTTTTGTAGCACAAAATTTATTTATTTTTGAGCCCAACTTCTGGCTATCATCTAGTTGTGTTGAATTGCACCTCTGGTGAATTTATCATGATTTTATCTCCATTATAACTATTATTTCCTGATTAATGCTTGTTATTAATCATAAATGTGTAGATCAAGATCTATAAAGGCTACAGATGTGTCTGTTGGTTTCCTAGGCTTGTTTTGGACCATAGAAAAGTGAGAGAAAGTTTGAGTCTAGAAGTGTTATATTTATTTTTATATGCATTTATCTTGTTTTTGGGTGAATAGAAAGGCTATATTTAATATATTTATTTTTTATTGCTTCAGCAAGTGTGTAGGTGTGATCAGTGGGTTGTCTTAGACTCAATGAGACCAGGAGCACCACTCTTGGTGTTTTATGATTTATTTTTGTGCATTGTTGTGAAAGAACCCTTGTAGGTTTAATATTGGAATTAATTGGGAAAATCATAAATGACACCTAAGGTTATGTGTTGGTGTTGGTATATATATAGTCTAGATAATAAAGCAACACATATTGTTCCTTTACAGGAAGAGTATGCTAAATGTATTATTATCTAGATAAATGTGGTCAACCAAGCACCCCATGGTTGTCATAAGTTGTTTTGAAATTAATTAAATCAAATGGCCACTTAAGTCTTGCATTTGCATCCTTCGTGTAGAAGTTCCCGATGGTAGTTACACGCTCGTGCCAGTGGACGTGAACGAGGGAGCTGGAGGAGACGAGCACTACGTCACCATAGAGCAAGACCCGGGCCAAAGTCCGGAAATTTGTCTAATTTATTGTGCCAATGAAGGCAAGCCCCGGTTTTATCATTAACCCATGTTTATTTAAATTTATGCAACTATCTTTGTTATTCTATGTGCATTTACGTTCAGGAATTGAATGAAACCCTAGTTGCATGATCCCTAGGTGCCTATGTTCTTTTACTAGTATGCTAAGTCGTTAGATGCTATGCTCTAATGACCCGGTAAAAGTCGAGTGCTGTTCGTCACTCGCGAGAATAGGATTTCCTTTTGGAATAACCCCTTTTATAAATGGATTGCTCATGTGGTAAGAGCATGGGCTTTGGGCTCCGGTCCAACAGCTTCGTGGGCTAAGCTTTTGAACATACTAAGCACTTATTGGGAATAGGACCGGTAAGCCTAGTACCTTAATGAGACGGCACAGGATTTTACTACTACTACTCTCGATTCGTCTCCTGCCCGGCTTGCAACCGGGAGGAGGGTACTTGTGTGAGGCTGGATGTACTAGGTGGGGTATGCCAGATAGCCTTGTACCCGGGACTGTAGGCTACTATCCCAACCAGAGGATTTTTGGGAACCGTTTGGTCGATGTCGGCTCTGTTGGGGCACCGCTCCGTGTGTTTAGGTTTACCTTGCAAGGGTTTATGAATCAATCGATTGTCGGCCTCTCACTGTTATCCGAGACTGCTTAATCAGCTGGCCATGATATCCCTTAATGATGGAACTATGTGAAATCTTCTGCGTGAATTAATTGTATTGTACAATTCTTGGTTGTATTAGTTGCTCATGGTAGTAATGGTAATCTCACTAGAAGAGCTAAAATATTGAAAGTAAGGATCCATGATCCTAGTTGCTTTTGGCAAAACAAACCCACCAGCCAAAAGCCCTACTTGTCTAGAGGTAACTTTTGTCGGGTAAGTCTTGCTGAGTATTAGTATACTCAGCCTTGCTATAATTGTTGTTTTTAGGTGAAGTTGTTTGGCCTGGTGAGATTCCACCCGGCTGGGAGCTGGAATGGGTGGATAATGACGCCGAGTAATGGCATCATGGATGGCCTCCAGTGATGTCATACCATATCTCTATTAGTACTTTCGCTGTTTTAATCAAACTCTGAACCTTTTACTTTCATATCAAAGAACTATGATTTGTAATAATGGACTCTACGGGGAGTGTGGTATTAATTTATAAGGCACTCTGGTCTCTCCTTCATGGGAGTTTAATGCATATGTTCGATCCTCTCTGTGTGCCCAAATGATTTACCGGGTGTAAACCCGACAACACTCAACGGGATGATTCTTTATTATCGCTTAATGACCAAATGGAGTGGGTTAGGCGATAGTACGGAATTAATCTCGTATGGGGTTGTCACAGCTGGTATTAGAGCATCCGTATGCACCAGAGTGATTAGATTAATAATAATCACACGATTTACAATAATTTGCCAAGATTGATTGGATTTTGAAAATTCGTTGGATTGTTAAGGAATGATCTAGATCGAGAGGCCCTAGAGGGAATTTTGGGTTCTTTAAGGTGGCATAAGAATCTATGGTTTATTTTGCTAACTTCCAGCACTTTATTTTATGTCAGACTTACTTTCTTGCACAACCAAACTAGATGAGCCACGTGTTTTATACGTGTGATGTTCCGCATCACGGGAATTGCGGGGGTTGATGGAGTGATCCCTTCCACGGATCCCATCTTCGCGTCTAGTTATGAGTTGTGGTGTCGCCACGTTTATCATACGTGTGCATTCCGCATGTCGATCGTGCAAGGCAAGGATACACTCCATTCAAACGGAGGGTGTCCGAGGTTGGACGCTGTCCATGCAGCGGCTTGACGCATGGATACCATTTCTATAGTGAACGGTAATGTATGTGGACGCTTTCATGACGTGCTGGCACGGAAGGTTCGTTTTCTGCAGGTACACTAACAACGTTTCGTAAGTCGTTAAGTGCGAATCGAGTAGCTCCGACTATAATAAGGAGAGCCGTTTATAAGCTTGCCACCGGTACTAACTGCGTCTTTTTGGATCCATGTGTGTGAGGTCGTTTAAGGCGTGTGCATTCATGATTAAAATCTTGTTGAGCCTAAAAGTGGTAATTGCTTGTTCGAGTAATTTTTCCTAGGGTGATTGCTTGATCTTAGAAAAGTTTTTCCTCTCTTTTGATCTTGGCAGATTTCTGGCAGAATCTGTTGCTGTCTTTTCTCAATTTTTGTAGCCAAATATGTAAGGACTCTGACTAGGCATCCTTTAGAAAAGTTGTTTCTTATCAAATACAGCATGTACTGTGAATTTCTCATGATTTTAGGAATTTTCTATCAGGAGTTATGCTCAGTTTAGTAAGTCTCTGTCCTGCTGTTTTTCTGGGAGCCCTTCCTCGGAAAATGGAATTTTTCGAGCATGTTCCAATTCAATCTAGATCTACCTTTGAATACCAAAATTGTGCACAATAATCTCACTGAGTTGTTACCAAAATTCGGTAATTTTTGGGGTCATAGGTTCAGTGTTATGAATTTTTGATTCACGACCTCCGAACCTTACACCATGATTTTCTGCGTACTCGTGTCGAGTTCCGGCATATCTTTCACCCTTTTGCTATTGGCTGCCCTAACTCTCACCTAATTGGGGACCAAACTTACCCCTTGCAGTCATTGACATCTTGTGGAAAGTTGCAACCTTCCTTTATAGCCGTGAGAACTTATCCTTGTGCACGTGTTCGCATCTGGTTCTGACATTTGTCACTTATTCCAGATGTCCGCCTCCGGATCCATGACCGTTGATGCGCAGACGTGGACTCACTTGAACTGCCTCGAGGAGGGTGGTTTTCCTGAACTTTTGTGGGACACCCCAAAGGACTTTGGGTACGCCACGTATCCAGAGTACTCGGCACGTGAGCTCATGACCACAGGCCAACTGCTTCGTTGGGAAGTGAAGGTGAAGATCCACGTGTGCCCAACACACCCTACTTGGGAAGAGTGAGAGGTTAAGGCACAAGGGTTGAACTTGGCTGACACCGTGCAAAAGGCTACTTTGGAAGCGCTCACAACTTTTTGTGAGAAGCACGCTGATTTGATAGCTAGCACTGCAGCCAAGGTGATCCCTTTACCTAAACAGCATCCGGACATGAGATTGAGCACGAAGCTTTTCTCTCCGCTCAGGACAATCACTATAGTCCTGAACTTGCCACCTCATTCTGTTTCTCCAAAGCTATGTTTGACACCTATCAAGTGATGGTTGGAGAAAGCATGTTCTATCGACACCAAGTTTATAGACACCAAGTTAATGGTGCAGAAGCTATCACCCAAGAGTTGAAGGAAGCTCGAGCAACGATAGCCCGTCTTAAGAAGAAAAGACGCAAGGATAAAACAACAATACAAGAATTGAGTGAAGTCATTCATGAGCAGAATTTCTTGTTGCAGCATAATGATCAATATATGCTTGACTTAGAGAATCAACTAGAAGCTGTAGCAGCTCCACCTCCTAATCCCGAAGACGAAGAAGATCCCGAAGAGTTTTAAGGAGAATCTGGAGTGGAGACTGGACCTGCTTCACCTTAAGTGAACCTAGGCTAGGGTCTTAACTAGCTGATGCTGGTTACGCTTTCAATAAAATAATGTGTTGCAGGAGAGTTGTTGCAAAATGGATCTTTTAGTGACGTTGGTTGTGATCAACGTTGGACCATGTGTTGAATATCAAGTTGTGTGAAATGTCGTGGAGATCATGCTCATCGATTTTATCATGTTTGCATATACGTACCGAGAGTTATGGTAAATTTTGTGCACCTCGGCCTTCTGTGAAAACAGCTAGGCAGAACCTCGGTGACGGAATGTTTCGGGCATGATAATGTGGAAATTGATTCGGAGTTGAATACCAACATTGGAGCGTATGAAATCCTACATCCACTGACCAAAAATGAGAGTTTTGCAGGGTATAAGCAAGGATTTATGAATTTTATGCTTATGACCGCCGTGCTGTCCGATTCCGAAAGTTGCCAGGAATGAGTTTTCATCGTGCATATTGTACTTGTTAATTTATGTGAGCAAGCTTATGAATATGTGTTTAATGAAAACTCAACTTTTCAGATGGTCGGATCGACGTGTAGCAGCCCCAACGGTTTTGATGCGTCGGGTAATGGTGATCTGCCACCGCCACCACCCATGACGCCAGTGGAGACTTTCATGGCCACCCAAACCGAAGTGTTGCACCAGATTTTGAAGACACAATAGCAAATCGCCCAACAGATGCAACAGAGACCTCCAATGGGAGCTAATCATGATGGACTGCCACTGGTTACCACCTACTCCCAGTTTATCGGGATGAAGCCCCCAACTTTCACTAAAGCAGAAGAGCCCCTTGATGCTGACGCATGGGTTAGGGCCATTGAGGCCAAATTCTCTGCATTTGTCCTACCTTGTTCTGCGGAGCACAAGGCTAGCTTTGCAGCCTTGCAGCTTCGTGGAGAAGCTTTAATGTGGTGGGAGCACTTTAAGACCATGCAACCTGCTGGACATGAAATCACTTGGACTGAGTTCAAGAAAGCTTTCAAGGATCACCACATCCCAAAAGGACTCATGGTTAGAAAGATGAAAGAGTTGCTTGCTCTTAAGCAAGGTGATGACACTGTGTATCAATATGCACATAAGTTTAACAACCTTTGCCAGTATGGAGAACATCACGTGGACACTGATGCCAAAAAGATGGAATGTTTCCATGATGGTCTTAGGAGTGAATTGTATGAAAGACTAAACCTATTGGAGCCCAACAATTATCATGAGTTAGTGAACAAAGCTATCTCTGAAGAGGATGCCATGATGAAGGTACAGAAGGAGAAGAAGAGACAGAATGAATTTACTTCAGGAGATGGATCGGGCAAGAAATTTTGTTTCGTCAAGAAGAATGCGCTTGGTTCTTCCCAATCATCCGCATCAGGCCATTGGAGAATGACTCCGTCCTCGCATAAGCCTTCAGGAAATTTTCAGTACCATCAGGCCTAGCCACAAGTCTCCAAGCCAAAGGAACTTCCACCCCGCAATTGCTACAATTGTAGGCAACCAGGGCATTATGCCAATGAGTGCCCAAACCCTAGGAAGATCAAGACCGAGTAGCAGACTCCGAACCCCGGAGTAGCTAAGGGCAATCGTGACAAGAAGCCCATGATTCAAGTGAAGCAAGGCCAACTTAACTTCATGGGTAACTTTTCTATCCAAGGGCATTCCTTCTTACTTTGGACTTTTGATGATGGAACTTTACTCCATCATCACATTTTAGTTGCGTTTCAAGAACTAAATTCACGAATCTTAGTGAACAAATGTAGCAAACATTTGTTTACTAGCCTTCCCTTTCTTCATGGAAATCTCTTGGTAATCCCTTTCTCAACTTGGTCTTTCCGCCTAATCTCCAATCTCTCAGATTCACATCAATCAACCGGCTAAGTTGAAGTAGTAGGATCAAAGTTTTTCTTGAGAAATCACGGTCAGATCTTTGGACCGTTGGACCCCATTCGTTTCAGTGCCACAATGGTACGACGCCGTAGCGTTGCCCTGCCATTTTTTTTCTTTTCCCGCGGCCACGATCACGTCGTCGAGACCTCACGGGCCGACTATTATCGAGCCCGTGTGGCAACTGCCAGATCGCTCCGCTAGTCCCTACCTCAGTCGGTTGGGATGACCGTTGCGTTCCATTGAGCTATAAAAAGAGAAACCCCTTCCACGGTGTTGCAATTGCCAAGTCTCGCCTGCTTTCGAGCTCGACAGTGTCACCGCTCTTGTTTTCCCCTTCGGCTAGTTTTGGCCAACCCACCACTAGCCCATCTCTGCCGTTGCTCCGCCCACTCGCCGAGCAAGCTGTTTAGATGTCTCCTTCGACAACCTCCAGAAGAAGCCCAGAAGAAGACTGAGAGAAGAACCCTGGCCTATATCGTCGACCATGCCTCAATTCGTGGAGATGTTCGAGTCCCTCCGTTGGACGCTTGCAGCGATGTACCTCTACAACGGCGGCGGAGTTTGTCTTCTTTTAGTTTTCCGTGTACACATCCATCACCTGCTTCCTCATGAACTGCGTTGAGGCAGTGAGGAGAGTTCCATGTACCCTTTTGCCCCATCTAAATTCTCGTTGTCCAGAAATATAAGCGAGTATGTATTCCATCTTTGTAACCCTTATCTTGTTAGAAAGTGTTACTCTAATCTTGTTGTCGAATCTCGGGACGAGATTCTGTTTAAGGAGGGTAGGCTGTGACGCCCCAGGTTTTCAGCCGGGTTAATTAACCCTTATGAACAGGTCAACTGCGTTGACTTTGGTCAAACGACGGTCAACCTGGGCCATCACCTCGAAAACATCACCGACAAACCCTAATGACACCCTTGGTCAACTAGTGGTCAAGGTTTGGTCAAAACCCTACTCAAACCCCTTGAACACCCCCTTGCCCTCCAGTGTCAGCCGGAACTTTTGCCGCGTTCTCCATATTTCACTTAAACACTTGAAAATCTCCCAATGTAAAAGTTGTGTGTTTTGTCGAGGGACACAACTTTTATGTTGAGTGGCATTTGAAATTTGGAATGGAAATGTGTGAAAAACACAAGTCAACGCCTCCAAACACTATTCACTGGAGCCGAGTTTTCTGCAAAGTTCCACTCAGTTTATGCAAAATCCATTCATCAAAACCCTATACGGCCTTTGTAAAAGTGGTAGAGGGTCAGCTGATCTACGACTTTGGTATAGATTGTTTGTGGTACTTCAGTTGCAAAAATTTGAGTAATTGTCAGTCAAAGGAGGGTAAGCCGAAATGGGAAATGTCCCTGTGCGCGCCGTCGCGCGTACCCACTCCATGCTGCGCACGCGTCGTCGCGGTTTTCCCTGGCCCGCACGCAGAGACCGGCCAGTACCCGTCGGTCCGGGAGCGGTGGGACCCTTTTGCGTCGAACCGACCCTTCCGGCCCTCTCCCTGGCTGCCACGCGCCGTGCCCTCACGCGCTGGCCGACGGCGCTGTCGGTGTTTTAGACCGGCAAACGTTTGTTGAGATCAGGTGCCCGGCTAGGTACCCGACCCTACTTTATATAGTCCAGGGGGCGGGTTCCTAGTCGGTTACAAGGCAGGAGTCCTAGTAGGATTACACAGAACGAGTCCTAATAGGATTACATGGGAATTCTAGTAGAAGTCCGTCTTCATCCTTCCTTGCATGAGTACCCGGGGTGTATGCCCGACAAGCCCCCGAGCACATTGTAGTCGAGAGTAGTAGTTCGAGTAGTCTTGAAGCCTCTTCGAGTAGTTCTTGAGCGTCCTCGAGTACTGCTTGGAGAAGTCTTCGATAGTACTTGAACTGCCACGAGGCTGGAAGGTGGTCCAGCTCATTTGTCTTGAAGTCGAGATTATATGGAAGTGCGGTTGCAAAATCGCACTCCATATGGAGTAGCCCCCAAGCCTTAGGTTGAGTCGTAGACTCTAGCTGAGGGTCAATCTTGATTCCGAATCTTTCGTCTTGAAAAAATTGAATGATGGGTGTAGCATAGCAGCCCCTGAGCCTTGAAATGATTAGGTAATCAATCCAAGGGTCTTCAGTGTTCGCGAAAGCCATCATCCGTGAACTCTTGCAGTGTGTAACCCCCGAGATTAGAGAGCCGTATGGGCCACGTCGAGTAGTTATTGGTGCGGAGCCCCCGAGCTTGAGAGCGAGCGAAGCATGTTGAAGTTATCCTCGAGTAGTATGTTGAGTGCGGACCCGAGTCGGGAGAGATTCCGAGTAGTAATTTGGCATCGAGCCATGGAGCTTGAGAAGTAGCCGTGCCGTCAGAGCGGACTTTAGGTGCGACCAAAGTCGACTTTAGATGCCGGCAGTGCGGACTTTAGAATGCGACTTAAAAACCGAAGTCGACTTTGTGCTGCGCAGAGCGGACTTTGAGATGCGACTTGAAAACCGAAGTCGACTTTAGGATGCCACATGGAGCGGACTTTGAGATGCGACTACAGTAATCGACTTTAGGATGCCGCGCGGAGCGGACTTTGAGATGCGACTACAATAGTCGACTTTGTGCCACGCGGGGTGGACTTAAGATGCAAAAACGAAAAGTACTTTCCGGAAAGCCAAAGCGAATGAAAAATCAGAGAAAATGAGTAGTTATGACGCCGGAGCGGGCTTAAGATTGCGACCGAAGTTGGCTTGTGCCACTGGAGTGGGCTTGGATGCGACCCTTAGCGTTGACTTGTGCCACCGGAGTGGGCTTGGGTGCGACCGTTAGCGTCAACTTGTGCCATCGGAGTGGGCTTGGGTGCGACCGCTAGCGTCAACTTGTGCCATCGGAGTGGGCTTGGGTGCAACCGTTGGCGTCGACTTGTGCCACCGGAGTGGGCTTGGGTGCGACCGTTGGCATCCACTTGTGCCACTGGAGTGGGCTTGGGTGCGACCGTTCGCGTCAACTTGTGCTACCGGAGTGGGCTTGGGTGCGACCGTAGACGACATGTGTACCTGGGCCATGGATTTCAGACCTAAGTTACGGAGCGAAAGTACTTAGGGTACTTGGACCCATGGTACAGAGCGTGAAGACCACGTGCAGCTAGGTTCCATCGTCGCCAGGACCCGAGGGCCACTTACAGCTAGGTTCCATCGAAGCTTACACACGTAGTATCTTGTATCCCACCGAAGCAGGCGAAGATGCGACTGGAGTCGACTTTAAATTGCCGCATGGAGCGGACTTTAGAATGCGACTTTAGAAGCCGACTTTAGATTGCCGCGTGTAGCGGACTTTAGAAGCTGCCTCCTTGGGATAGCCCCCGAGTTGATGAAGTAGGCTCGTGGTGACTTGATTGATATAACCCGAGAGTAGTCAGCAGAGTGTAGCTCCCCTGAAAACCCGTCGAGAAGCGTACACAAATGTGTAGTCGGCAAGTAGTCCTACATGATGAGAAGAACAAGCCAAGGAAAGAAAACAGTAATCATTCAAATCTATGACTTAGCTGTTGCTGCCTGGGCAGACTATTGATGAAGCTATGGCGGTCGGCGATGGAGCCGCGACGGTTGTTGCTGAAGTTGACTAGTCAGAGTTGATTCCGACTAGTTGTTGGGGGCGTGACTACCGTTCTCGACTAGTTTGGAAAACTAATCGAGATGAATGGTCGACGCGATGCGACCGGAAGACGACGTCGTGGCGGCGTGCGGCGTACTCAAAGTAGAGCCAGCGTTGCCGCGAGACAAGTAGTCACGACGCACGGCGTGGCTAAAGTAGAGCCAGCTGGCGGCAAGACTAAGTCACGGCGCACAGAGTAGTCGACGATGAGTCGCGTGACGGACCGCGCGACGTGCCGAGGCACCCGGATGTGCGGCGTGGCGAAGTAGTCGACGACGAGTGGCGCAACGAGCCACGCGACTAGCCGCGCGACGTGCCGAGGCACCCGGCCGCACGGCGTAGGCGAAGTAGTTGATGACAAGCGATGAGCCGCGCGACGTGCCGAGGCACCCAGACGCGCGGCGTAGTCGAACTAGTCGACGACAAGCCGCGCGACGACCGCGAGACGAGCCGCGCGACGTGCCGAGGCACCCGGGACGCGCGGCGGAAGTGAAGTAGTCGACGACGAGCCTGCGCGAGGCGGAGTAGTCGACGACGAGGGGCGCAACGAGCCACGGGACGAGCCACGAGACATGCCGAGGCACCCGGCCGCGCGGCGTACGCGAAGTAGTCGATGACAAGTGATGAGCTGCATGACGTGGCGAGGCACCCAGACGCGCGGCGTAGGAGAAGTAGTCGACGACGAGCCGCGCGACGATCCGCGAGACGAGCCGCGCGATGTATCGAGGCATCCGGACGCGCGGCGCAAGCGAAGTAGTCGACGACGAGCTCGCGCGAGGCGGAGTAGTCGACGACGAGCGGTGCAACGAGCCACGCGACGTGCAGAGGCACCCGGTCGCACAGCGTAGGCGAAGTAGTGACGACAAGCGATGAGCCGCGCGACGTGCCGAGGCACCCGGATGCGCGGCGTAGGCGAAGTAGTTGACGACAAGCGACGAGCTGCGCGACGAGCCGAGGCACCCAGACGCGAGGTGTAGGTGAAGTAGTCGACGACGAGCCGTGCGAAGATCCGCGAGACGAGCCGCGCGATGTGCCGAGGCACCCGAACGCGCGGTGGAAGCGAAATAGTCAACGACGAGCCTGCGCGAAGCAGAGTAGTCGACGACGAGCGGCGCAACGAGCCACACGACGAGCCGCGCGACGTGTCGAGGCACCCCGGCCGCGCGGCGTAGGCGAAGTAGTCGACGACAAGCGATGAGCCGCGCGACGTGCCGAGGCACCCGCACGCACGGTGTAGGTGAAGTAGTCGACGATGAGCCGTGCGACGATCCGCGAGACGAGCCGCGCGACGTGCCGAGGCACCCGCACACGCGGCCGAAGCGAAGTAGTCAACGATGAGGCTCGCGCGAGGCGGAGTTGTCGACGACGAGCCCGCGCGAGGTGGAGTAGTCGACGACGGGTGGCGCGACGAGCCGAGCGACGAGCCACGCGACGTGCCGAGGCACCCGGACGCACGGCGGAAGCTAAGTAGTCGACGACGAGCGGCGCAATGAGCCACGTGACGAGCCGCGCGACGTGCCGAGGCACCCGCCCGTGCGGCATAGGCGAAGTAGTCGACGACAAGCGATGAGTCGTGCGACGTGCTGAGGCACCCCGGACGCGCGGCGTAGGAAAAGTTATCGACAACGAGCCACGTGACGATCCGCGAGACGAGCCGCGCGACGTGCTGAGGCACCCGGATGTGCGGCGGAAGCGAAGTAGTCGACGACGAGCCTACGCGAGGCGGAGTAGTCGACGACGAGCGCCGCAACGAGCCACGCGACGAGCCGCGTGACGTGCCGAGGCACCGACCGCGCGCAGCGTAGGCGAAGTAGTCGACGACAAGCGATGAGCCGCTCGACGTGCCGAGGCACCCAGACGCGCGGCTTAGGCGAAGTAGTCGACGACGAGCCGCGCGACGATCCGCGAGACGAGCAAAGGCGACGTGCCGAGGCACCCGGGACGCGCGGCGGAAGAAAAGTAGTCGATGACGAGCCCGCACGAGGCGGAGGTAGTCGACGACGAGCGGCACAACGAGCCACGCGACGAGCCACGCGACGTGCCGAGGCACCCGGTCGCGTAGCGTAGGCGAAGCAGTCGACGACAAGCAATGAGCCGCGCGACGTGCCGAGGCACCCGGACGCGCGGCGTAGGTGAAGTAGTCGACGACAAGCGATGAGCCGCGCGACGAGTCGAGGCACCCAGACGCGCGGCGTAGGCGAAGTAGTCGATGACGAGCCGTGCGACGATCCGCGAGACGAGCCGCACGACGTGCCAAGGCACCCGGACGCGCGGCGAAAGCGAAGTTTTCGACGATGAGCCTGCGCGAGGCGGAGTTGTCGACGACGAGCCTGCGCGAGGTGGAGTGGTCGACGACGAGCGGCGCGACGAGCCACACGACGTGCCGAGGCACCCAAACGCGTGGTGGAAGCGAAGTAGTCGACGACGAGCCTGCGCGAGGAGGAGTAGTCGACGACGAGCGGCACGACGAGCCGCGCGATGTGCCGAGGCACCCAGACGCGCGTCGGAGGCGAAGTAGTCGACGACGAGCCTGCGCGAGGCGGAGTAGTCGACTACGAGCGGCGCGACGAGCTGCGTGACGAGCCGCGCGACGTGCCGAAGGAACCGGAAGTGCAGCGTAGGAAAATTGATTCCGCTTTGACAAGAGCAAGGTGACTAGCTTCAATGGATCTCGGCGAGTCGACGAGTAGATTGATCTTGTTGACGATGGTCCTTCAAATTCGCCCGGTGGTGATGATCACCCCTACCTGGCGCGCCAGCTGTCGGTGTTTTAGACCAGTAAAACTACCAAGGGGGTACCATTATGCAGTGAGGATCGTGATCGGGAGACCGAGAACTCGAAGGTATGCGCAAGGACACGGGACACAAGATTTATACAGGTTCGGGCTGCTAAGGTGGCGAACCCTACGTCCTATTTGGGGGATCAAGTATGGCGCCCTGCGCTTGGTGTTGGTTGAGATCAGGTGCCCGGCTAGGTACTCGGCCCTCCATTATATAGTCCAGGGGGCGGGTTCCTAGTCGGTTACAAGGCAGGAGTCCTAGTAGGATTACACGGAACGAGTCCTAATAGGATTACATGGGAATTCTAGTAGGAGTCCGTCTTCATCCTTCCTTGCATGAGTACCTGGGGTGTATGCCCGACAGGCGCTGCCTCACGCCACTGGCTCGACGGCCGCAGCACGTCGCCGCCCACGCCCCGCCGTACCCCGGCCGTGCCACGCCCCATGCCGTGCCTTGGAGTTGACCGGTCCATCACACACTGCCTCCACCTGTGCCCGGCTATAAAAGCCCCTCTTTGCCCCTGCTCGCGCGCGACACAGAGCCCCGCCACGGCCACCATTGCCGCTGCCGACGAGCACCTTGCTCCGCTCGTGCCCGTTGCCATCTGAGCATGCCTAGAGCTTCTCCCCACACCCTGCGAGCCTGCACGCCAGCGTGTTGGCCAGGCCGACCCGTCTGCTCGCTGGAGCCCAAGTTCCCGCGGCCGCTGCCGGGCGGTCATCGCCGAGCTCGCCTCTCCGTCGGTTCTCCAAGCCTGGCAACCCTCTCAACACCTACCCTAGATCACGTGGGACCTAACCGTGCCACACATTCTTCAGCACCGCTCCTGCCCTCGCCGGAATCTGAGCGCCGCGGCAGTGCCTCCACTACTCTGCCGCCGCCTCTCGTCGGAGACATCACCGGCCCAGCAACCACTCCCAATCGAGCACGGGTACGCCTAATCGCAGCTAGGTGCCACTTGTTGCCCATCTCCGGCGCCCCTCGCTGGCGGCGAGCTCCCCTGCGCCATCGGGATTCCTGTGCATTGGTTTGAGTCTTGTAGGGTTCTGTGTGCTAAAGGCAAGGGTAGATTTGTGAGGTTCAAAAAGTTCCAGGGGTCATCCTGCAAAATGTATCTTCCCCTTTTGTGTGTTTTACTTGCAAATTTGAAAAATCCTATAAAATCACGAAAAAATCCAAAAATTGCAAACTCAATTTTGTTGTGCTCTGTGTGACTAGAACTACAACTTTTCCAAAGCATGTATATACTTTTGAGCTTTAGGTTTGCTTGAAAAATTGAAATGTGAAATACCTAGATCTGTGATTCTGCCAAATCCATATGGGATCTTGAGCTGGATTTTGGATATGTTGTGAGCACTAGCATGTGTAGGTCCTGTGCCGAAAATTGCACAAAGTTACTGAAGGAATCTTTTTATATAAATTATCTTGTGAAATTTACAAATCTGCCTAGATGATTGTTGTAGCACAAAATTTATTTATTTTTGAGCCCAACTTCCGGCTATCATCTTGTAATGTTGAAATGCACCTCCGATGAATTTATCAAGATTTTATCTCTGTTATAAATATTATTTCTTGATTTATGCTTCTTTTTAATCATAAATGTGTAGATCAAGATCTATAAAGGCTACAGATGTGTCTGTTGGTTTCCTAGGCTTGTTTTGGACCATAGAAAAGTGAGAGAAAGTTTGAGTCCAGAAGTGTTATATTTATTTTTATACGCATTTATCTTGTTTATGGTGAATAGAAATGCTATAATTGATATATTTATTTTTTACGGCTTAAGAAAGTGTGCATGTGTGATCAGTGGTTGGTCTTAGACTCAATGAGACCAGGGAGCACCACTCTTGGTGTTTTATGATTTATTTTTGTGCATTAATGTGAAAGAACCTTTGTAGGTTTAATATTGAAATTAATTGGAAAATCACAAATCTCACCAAAGGATTATGTGTTGGTGTGCTAAACTTGCTAATTAGTTTATAACCAACCCATTGCTGTTTAGGGAGAGTTAAATTAAATTATGTATATATATATGTACACAGTAACTATTTAAAAAGTCTAGATAATAAAGCAACACATATTGTTCCTTTATAGGAAGAGTATGCTAAATGTATTATTATCTAGATAAACGTGGTCAACCAAGCACCCCATGGTTGTCATAAGTTGTTTTGAAATTAATTAAATCAAATGGCCACTTAAGTCTTGCATTTGCATCCTCCATGTAGAAGTTCCCGACGGTAGTTACACGCTCGTGCCAGTGGACGTGAACGAGGGAGCTGGAGGAGACGTGCACTACGTCACCATAGAGCAAGACCTAGGCCAACGTCCGGAAATTTGTCTAACTTATTGTGCCAATGAAGGCAAGCCCCGGTTTTATCATTAACCCATGTTTATTTAAATTTATGCAACTATCTTTGTTATTCTATGTGCATTTACGTTCAGGAATTGAATGAAACCCTAGTTGCATGATCCCAAGGTGCCTATGTTCTTTTACTAGTATGCTAGGTCGTTAGATGCTATGCTCTAAGGACCCGATAATAGTCGAGTGATGTTCGTCACTCGTGAGAATAGGATTTCCTTTTGGAATCACCCCTTTTATAAATGGATTGCTCATGGCAAGAGCATGGGATTTGGGCTCCGGTCCAGCGGCTTCGTGGGCTAAGCTTTTGAACGTACTAAGCACTTGTCGGGAATGGGACCGGTAAGCCTAGTACCTTAATGAGACGGCACGGGATTTTACTACTACTACTCTTGATTCGTCTCCTACCGGCTTGCAACTGGGAGGAGTGTACTTGTGTGAGGCTGGGTGTACTAGGTGGGGCATGCCAGATAGCCTTGTACCCGGGACTATAGGCTACTATCCGAACCCGAGGATTTTTGGGAACCGTTTGGTCGGTGTTGGCTCTGTTGGGGCACCACTCCATGAGTTTAGGTTTACCTTGCAAGGGTTTATGAATCAATCGATTGTCGGCCTCTCACCGCTATCCGGGACTGCTTAATCAGCTGGCCATGATATCCCTTAATGATGGAACTATATGAAATCTTCTGCGTGAATTAATTGTATTGTATAATTCTTGATTGTATTAGTTGCTCATGGTAGTAATGGTAATCTCACTAGTGTCGGGGGACAGCCCTAGGGGTCCCCTTTAACAACGGGGAAATCCCCACCTAAACCCCGCAACAAAGCCAAACACACTTTGCCTAACCATGCGGGATACGGCCCATGCCGCGAGACCCCCGGCGGCCCACCGAGGCGGCCCTCTTGAAGATCCCCTCGAGCGAGGCTTCGCCTCGCTCGAGGATGCGCGCCTCCCTCGAGCGGGCTCCGTCCCGTTGGAGGGAGTGCGCTTCCCTCGAGCGGGGCTCCGCCTCGCTCGAGGGTCCGTCCCGCCCTCGACCGGGGTCCGCCTCGCTCGAGGGCGCCCGCACGCGTGCGCCCGCCCCCGTACGCGGGCATTTAACGCCCGACACCGACGGGACGGCGCCATCATGCGCCCGGGGCTCGCGCCCCGGTGCTGCCGCACCAACTCCCCAGGAGGGAGCCCATCCCCATCACTGTGGGGAGGGACTGTGCAGTAGAACCGGTGCCAGTTCCGTGACGCCGTGCACCTGCTCCAGTACGGCTGACGCGCCGAGCCCTCGAAGGGGGGCCGGCTGCACCCTCGATTTGCTTTCTTGTGACCCTGCAGGGTTAGGTGGAGGCGCTAGGCCGGTGGAGCGCCATCCCTGCTACTGTTACGGTATGGCTGCCGCCCCCGCGCGTGCGGGCGCATGCCAGGCGCTGTAGCAACGACTCCAGCACTGTGGAACGTATTGGAATGGGACACTGTTTTACCTACTCCTGTACTCCGTACGGGCCAACGTCAGCAGCTCCCTCGAGCCTATCAGAAGACATCACCACCATCCGCCACCCTTCTACCCTCGAACCGCCCTTTGTTCGGGTACAAGATAGGCCATGATGGCCGGATCGCTGCAAGGAACGTCCGGACGGCCGCCCACTCTACGGACATAGCACGCCACGCCCCTTCACGTAGCTAAATAGCACGGCGCGCATGTGATTCGCTCCCTCCTTGATTTATAAAAGGGGGACGAACCCTCCTTGCCGCGGGGGAGACGGACACAACACAACGGGGAGACGGGCCGCGCCACGCACCTCGCTCTCCAATCCTCCCACAACATCTTCGGTCACTACGCCGGGGACTTAGAAGCCGGGCTTCCTCTCCCGCCTTGCTTGTAGCAGTCCCACTACGGGCACCCCCGGTCCGAGCAATATAGTGCCTTGAGCACACCAGCACGCGGGACGTACGGCCCCCCCGCCGGAACCAGGATAAATCCCGTGTCTCTTATTGCTTAGCATCGACCATCGAGGGATAGACCTCGGCGCTTTCTCTTGGTTAGTGTCGGGACCATATTCCGCACCGACGTTGGCGCCCACCGTGGGGCAATGCGAGCGCCTAATGTCATTCCACCAACTCCCTCCATGGTGATCCGCACCGAGTACGCGTGGTACACGCTATTGCATGGGCAGCTCGGACCCCCTCCCCGCCGGGTTCGAAATCCGGTTCGGGGGCCTGAACTTTCAGGCCATGGGGAACGGCTACCTCATGCGCCTCACCAACCGTGAGGAGCTCCGCGCGCGGCGCCAGGCCGGGTCCGCTCCGGTCCCCGCCGCACGCACCACCACGGCGCGGACGCCGGAGCCACGGATGTCGCGGGCCCGTCGACGCCACGACGCCGCCGCCGCTGCGGGCGGCGTTCGCGCCGGGCGCGGTCCGAGCGGCGGGAGCCGAGCGTGCCGCCTCTCGGCGCGGCGCGCCCGCCGTCACGATGACCACCATCCCAGGTGGGACGGCGCACGGTCTCGGACCGTGCATCCCCATTGGGCGCGTGGCGCCATGTCGGCCTACAACGCCAACGTCAACACCACGATGCGCGGGGTTCCGCCCTGGCCGTCACGTCTTCATCGCCGGGGATCCCGGCGCCTCGGCGGGTGACGAGTCGTCCCCGGGTTCCCTCGACGCGTTGCTGCCCGCCAACCGCCACGGGTACGCGGAGTGAGACTTCTCGCGTGCGTGCGGACCCGGTCATGTTCCGGCATTTCCTCGACGCAACGGACTGCGGGTTCGGCTGCTCCGACGACTCCAGACGCGGGAGTTACGATCCCGCGCGGGAGTGCTACGTTGTCATCACCAACGACCCGGCCAATGCCGTCGGTGCGGTGGGCGCCGGAGACGGGGGAGGTCACGCCTGCCCCGGGGGGATTGCCACGCGCCCGGCCGCGGGGGCCAAGCGCTCCTCCGGGGCCGACGCCGACGCGCGGCCGGCCCAAGCCCGCGTGCTCGAGGCCAAGGCGGCGGAGGAATACCGGACGGTGCGGGCCGCTCCGTGCCTCAATGGCGGGGGGAAGCCTCGCGCGCGGCGAACGCGCGCGGGAGGCCGGGCAAACAGGGTCCGTGACCGCATCAACACCGACCCCAACGTCGACAACGCGGACGCACCCCGCGGGCGAGCCAAAAGCTCATTGCCGCCGCGACGGCCGCCGCGGGCCATGCGGCACCCTCGACCCCCGAGGCGCGAGACCCGCACCGCGAGGTGCAAACTCTCATCGAGCAAGCGGCCGTCCGGCGGGCCGAGAGCTCAGCATCACGCATCCGCCAACATGAGGATGCGCGGGACGACGGAGCCGCACCGGGGGGCGAACCCTCGGTCCACACGGGAGGGGCGACCCGCCAACCCGGGACGCACGCCCGCCAAGGAGCGGCTCCTTGACGCACGCAGGCGCCGGATGGCGACGCCCGCAACGTCATCAACGCCGGGCGCACGAGCGGGGGCGGACGCACGAGCGGCGGTGGGCTACCACCCTCGACGGGGCGGACGCTACGACGGTGGCGAGGACCGCTCTCCGACGCCGAGCCCCCAAGGACCCGTGTGTTCAGCCGAGAGATCCGCGCGGCGGCGTTCCCCCAACGCTTCCGCCAACCCTCGACCATCGTCAAGTACAACGGGGAGACGGACCCCCGCGTGTGGCTCAACGACTACCGCTTGGCTTGCCAGCTGGGCGGGGCCACCGGCCGACGAGGTCATCATCCGCAACTTGCCCCCGCACCTCGGCGACGCGGCCGGACATGGCTCGAGCACTTGCCCGCCAGCCAAATCCACAATTGGGATGATCTGGTCCGCACGTTCGTGGGTAACTTCCGGGGGAACGTACGTGCGCCCGGAAATTCATGGGACTTGCGCTCCGCACACGGGAGGCCCGGCGAGTCGGCGCGGGACTTCATACGGCGCTTCTCCAAGCGCCGCACGGAGCTCCCCGGCGTGGCGCGGTTCGAGATCGTGCACGCCTTCCTCGAGGGCACCACATGCGGGACCTCGTGCGGGAGCCGGGACGCGGCCGCCCGCGGACTCCAACGAGCCGTTCGACATCACCACCGGCTTCGCCTGCTGGAGAAAAGGCCGTGGGGGCGATCTTTTACGGCAAGAAAGGCAAGCGCTCGGAGGACGCGCCCGCGGAGGGCAGCAAGTCCAAGGAGCCCCACCGCAACGACAAGCGGGGCAAGAAGGGGAAAGAAGCCGCGCCGCGCGGGCGCGCGAGCGAGGGCGCGACGGCGGTAATGCCGAGGCCCTTGCCGTTGACCCGGCTCGACGGGGCCCTCGACCGGCCCCTCGAGGCCGGGGGTGTTTGATGACATGCTAAAAAAGCCATGTCCTTACCACAAGACCCCAGTGAACCACACCCTTGAGCAGTGCGATATGCTCAAGAAGTTCTATGGCCGCGCCGCCGCGAAGGAGGCGGAGGCCAAGAAAGACAGAGGCGATGGCGACGGAGGCGGCTTCCCCCGCCGTGGAAAATGTGTTCCTCATCTTTGGGGGGGGGCAACCGTCGACATGTCGACCCGCCAGCGCAAGAAGGAGCGGCACGAGGTCCTCGCCGCGGAGAGGGCGCCTCCATCCTTCCTCAATTGGTCGGAGGACGCCATCACCTTCAGCCGGGAGGACCACCCGAACCGCGTCCCCAACCCGGGCCAGTACCCGCTGGTGGTCGACCCCATCATCGGGAACGCGCGGTTCTCGAAGGTCCTGATGGACGGAGGCAGCAGCCTCAACATCCTCTACGCGCATACGCTGCGCTTGATGGGGATCGGGTTGGACCAGCTGCGGCCCAGCACGAAGCCGTTCCACGGCATCGCGCCCGGCAAGCAGGTCCAGCCCCTCGGGCAGATCGACCTGCCAGTTTGGTTTGGCACCGCGAAGAATTTCCGCAAGGAGATCCTCACCTTCGAGGTGGTGGGGTTCAAAGGGGCCTACCATGCTATACTTGGGCGACCCTGTTACGCCAAATTCATGGCGGTCCCCAACTATACCTACCTGAAGATGAAGATGCCAGGACCAAACGGCGTCATCACCGTGGGCTCGTCCATCGAGCACGCATTCGACTGCGACGTCGAGTGCGTGGAGCACGCAGAGGCACTGGCGCTGGATGAAGCGCTGGTGACCACTTTAGAGAAGATGGTCAACGAAGACCTCGACTCCGCCGCCAAGCACGCCGGCACCTTCGAGGCCGCGGAGCAGACCAAGGAGGTCCCCCTCGACCCTTCTGCCCCCGAGGGCAAGGCGTTGAGGGTCAGCTCCACCCTCGATCCCAAATAGGAAGTGGTGCTCGTCGACTTCCTCCGCGCCAACGCCGACATCTTCGCGTGGAGCCCCTCGGATATGCCAGGCATCCCGAGGGAGGTCGCCGAGCACTCCCTTGACATCCTGCCTCACGCCCGTGCCGTGCGGCAACGGGCGCGTCGCTTTGACGAGGAGCGGCGACGGGCAATCGGAGCGGAGCTGCGGAAGCTCCTCGAGGCCGGGTTCATCAAGGAGGTGTTCCACCCAACATGTCTAGCCAACCCTGTGCTTGTAAAGAAAAAGAACGGGAAGTGGCGGATGTGTATTGACTACACTAGTCTTAATAAAGCATGTCCTAAAGTTCCTTTTCCTTTGCCACGTATTGATCAAATCGTTGATTCAACGGCTGGGTGTGAATTGCTTTGCTTCCTTGATGCTTACTCCGGGTATCACCAAATAAAGATGAAGGAGTCCGACCAGCTCGCGACTTCGTTCATCACGCCGTTCGGGATGTTCTGCTACGTCACGATGCCGTTTGGCCTCCGAAACGCGGGTGCGACATACCGGCGCGCATACAGCACGTTTTCGGGGATCACATCGGGCGGACGGTCGAGGCGTACGTAGATGACATCGTCGTAAAGACCGGGGAAGGTGGACGACTTGGTTGGCGACCTTGGCATCGCGTTCGGCGCCTACGGGCCAACGGGGTCAAATTAAACCCCGAAAAGCGTGTCTTTGGAGTGCCGCGGGGCACGCTCACGGGATACATCGTCTCCCAACGGGGAATCGAGGCCAACCTCGAAAAGGTCGCGGCCCTCGAACGAATGGGTCCGATCCGGGACCTCAAAGGGGTGCGAGAAGGTGCCGGGGTGCCTTGCCGCCTTGAGCCGCTTCATCTCGCGGCTCAGTGAAAAGGGCTTGCCCCTTTACCGCCTACTCAAGAAGCACGAGCGCTTCTCCTGGACCGCCGAGGCCCAGGATGCGCTCGACAAGCTGAAGGCGTCTCTAACGCATGCCCCGGTCCTCACGCCGCCGCAGGACGGCGAATCCCTGCAGCTCTACGTGGCCGCAACCACCCAGGTGGTCAGCGCCGTAATCGTCGTGGAGCGCACAGAGGAAGGGCACGCCTTGCCTGTACAGCGGCCGGTCTATTACATCAGCGAGGTCCTGTCAGACACCAAGACGCGCTACCCCCAGGTCCAGAAGTTGCTGTACGCGGTAGTCCTTGCGCGGCGCAAGCTCCGCCACTACTTCGAGGCCCACCCCGTCACGGTGGTTTCCTCCTTCCCGGGGGGGAGATCATCGCAATCCCGACGCCGGCGGGCAAGATCGCCAAGTGGTCGCGTGGAGCGATGGGCGAGACGCTTGCCTACGCCCGCGCAAGGCGCGTCAAATCCCAAATCTTGGCGATTTCGTCGCCGAATGGACGGATACGCAGGCGCCGCCGCCGCGATCCAAGCGGAGGCTTGGACTCGTTCTTCGACGGCTCGGTGATGAAAACGGGGGCGGGCGCGGGCTGCTTTTCGTGTCACCTCTCGGGGAACACATGCGGTACGCGGTGCGCCTCCACTTCCCCGCGTCTAACAATATGGCTGAATACGAGGCCCTCCTCCGCGGCCTCAAAATCGCCATTGAGTTAGGCGTCAAGCGCCTCGACGTGCGGGGGGACTCGCAGCTCGTAATCGATCAAGTCATGAAGAACACGAGCCGCCATGACGACAAGATGGAGGCCTACTGCAAAGCCGTGCGAGCCCTCGAGGACAAGTTCTACGGCATCGAGCTCAACCATGTGCCCCGACGGTACAACGAGGAGGCGGACGAGCCGGCCAAGATTGCGTCGGGCGGATCACCATCCCCCCGAACGTTTTCGCGCGTGACATCGCTCGGCCCTCGGTCGTCTTCGAGCCCCACCCCTCGAGTCACGACGAACCCTCGGGGGCTCCCTCGAATCCAGCGGGTGCGGAACCCATGGACGAGGACCCCTCGAACGAGGCATACGTGCTCTCCCTCCTCGAGGGGTATGGCTCCCACGAGGCCGACGTGATGGACATCGAGCCACTCTGTCAAAGCGGACTGGCGTGACAAATACATCGCCTGGATGGCTCGAGGGGAACTCCCCGCGGACCGGGCCGCGGCCAGGCGCATCGCCAGGATGGCCAAGTCCTTTGCCCTTGTTGACGGCGAGCTGTACAAGCGCGCCGCCTCCCGCATCCTACGGTACCGTGCGTGCCCTTACCCGAGGGGTGCGAGCTCCTACGGGACATCCACGCCGGAATGCGCGTGGCCACCACGCCGCGCCCGCACCCTCGTCGGCAACGCGTTCCGCCAAGGCTTTTGCGGCCTACCGCGGTCGCGGACGCCGCCGAGATCGTACGCACTTGCGAAGGGTGCCGGTTCTACGCCCGCAAGTCCAACCTACCCGCCCATGCCCCGGACCATCCCCGTAACGTGGCAATTTGCCGTATGGGGGGCCGGACATCGTCGGGCCCCGCGGAAAGCGCCGGGGGCTTCACCCACTTGTTGGTCGCGATCGACAAGTTCTCCAAGTGGGTGGAGGTGCGCCACATCATGAACCTCGGGGGCGGAGCGGGCGGTAACATTCTTCACCGACATCGTCTACCGCTTTGGAGTGCCAAACTCCATCATCTCCGACAATGGCACACCCACGGACCAACGGCCAAGTGGAGCGTGCCAACGACATGATCCTACAAGGCCTTAAGCCCGAGAATTTTCGACCGGCTAAACAAATGCGGGCGAAAATGGCTCCAAGAGTTACCGGCGGTTGTGTGGAGCCTAAGGACCACCCCCGAGCAGAGCCACCGGGTTCACCACGTTTTTTTCTAGTCCATGGCGCGGAGGCCGTCCTCCCCACGGACTTAGAATACGGATCGCCCAGGGCTCGAGACTATGACGAGGACGCCAACCGCCGAGCCCGCGAGGACTCGCTGGATCAGCTGGACGAGGCGCGCCTCGTGGCCTTGATGCATTCCGCAAGGTATCAACAGTCCCTAAGGCGCTACCAAGCACGCAAGATACGTCGACGGGACTTCGGCGAAGGGGATTTGGTCCTAAGGCTACGCCAAGACAACCGATGGCGCCACAAGCTATCGCCCCCATGGGAGGGACCCTACGTCGTGGTGAAGGTACTCAAGCCCGGCACGTACAAGTTGGCCAACAAGGACGGTGAAGAGCTCACCAATGCTTGGAACATCCAACGCCTACGTTGCTTCTACCCCTAGCTAGGATTTCCAAAAAAATTTTTTTCTCGTTGTAAAAATCATATGACCAACGCCCCGATTGGTGACAACTATGTAAACGCCTCAAGTCTAATGAAAAGGGCAACTCGGCTTTCCTCTGAAACCCAAGTTACCCTCGGGGGCTACTGCGGGGGGCACCCCCCAAAATGGTCCCATTTTCGCGCAAAAATAAAGCAACTCACACGCGCTAAGTTTGTTTTCTACTTCAACCCCGAGCAACGGTTCGAACAGGGCGCAGGCGGCTAGCGGAAGGAGCGCGCGAGTCGGGAGATAGCCTACTCCGTGAGGATACGGCCCTTCTCTCTCGCCTCCAACCCGGCGGGCCCCCCGCGAAAATCGAACTCCCCTAACTAGAATCGCTCGGGAAGAAGGAGAAACAAAAAGCGCAAATAAACAAAAGACTTCATTTCGTATCAACAAATGTTTACGATCAAGATAACTTGTTTATTTACAAAGGCCGCGTGGCCAGAATACTGATACACAAATAAAAATGGGCCAAGCGCCCACTGCCTTCGAGCGGGGAGGAGCGGCGGTGTCGACAAAGTGTCCGGGAAGAGGAACTCCTCGAAGGCTTCAGCGAGCGACCGGCGGCATCGGCGGCGAGCGCGTCCACGTGCTCCATCGCCACCTCATCCTCGACGCCCTCGGGAACGATGTAGCCCTCCGCCAGCGCCTCGAAGTTGACCTCGTAGTGGGACCGTACCACTCCGAGGGCCTCTCGGACCGGCAAGACGCAACGCCGGTGCATCCGTTCGGTGACGTGGCCGCCAAGGGCGCGCGAGCGGCCGGCCAACGAGCTTCCGCCCGCGCTTCACCCTCCTCCACGGCCGGCGGGTCTCGAGGGCCGCATCACGCAGCTCCCGCAACTCTTGCTCGGAGGAGTCGTAGGAGGCCGCGGCGCCTCGGCCCGCTCAACCGCGTGTCCCGGCGCGGCGCGCAAGCCGAGAGTCACCAAGACAAGAAAGAAATCGAAAAAGGAACGTGAATTCCCAAACACAAAACCAACCAAACAGAGTCAAGCGGCAGCTCACCTTCAACTTGCTTCCTCTCCGCCTCGAGGTCACGGCGCTCGCCCTCGACCGCCGGCTCGAGGCCCTTGACGGTCTCACCCCTCGTTCTCGGAGGGCTAGCTCTTGGCTCACGGCGTTGATGCCGAGCACCACCGGCCCGCCCTCGACCATAGAGAGCTTGGCGTCTCGCTCCGCCCGGCGACACGCGCCGCCTCGCGAGCGACGCGCTCTGCTCCGGCGCCGACCGGGCGTCGGCGAGGGCGACTTGCTCCGCCGGAGCCGCCCCTCGGCCCCTTGGCGGGCGGTGTGCTCTGCGAAGCCGCTCCTCGGCGATGGCGAGCGCCACGACCTTGGCGTCGAGGGCGGCCTTCAAGTCGTCGGCCTCCTTGGCCCCTCGCTCGGCGTGCGCGCGCGCGCGCTCCTCGGCCCCCGGCGCACCGCGCGCCGCGCCCCCTCGAGCGACGAGCGGAGCTCCGGTTCTCGCCGCGGACGCCGGCCACCTCCGCCTCCCGGTTGGTCGCCGCGCGTCCGCATCTTCTTCTAGGTCCGAGCGTGCCCGCACGGCGCCTCATCACGGTCGATGAGGGCCGTGCGGATCCGCTCAAGGGCCGGAGCGACGCGGCGGGTCTTGCCTCGTGCTCTCGGGGGAGTTCATCGCGCAAGACCGTGGCTCGGTACGCCAACCGCCCGTCCGGGGTCCGGAGGGCGTCGGCGAGCGCGTCGAAGGTGCCGCATCGCTCCGGACTCGGTGAAGCTCGCCGTTCACCCGATCGAAGGCGCCATACTTGTCGCGGGCACGGCGCTCGAGCTCTGTCGCCCACAAGTCAAGACCCGTAAGCATCCCGATACAGAGACAACGCGCGGGAAACGAGAAGAAGGGGAGAACGAGCAGCGATGCCCTACCTGGAAGACATGCCACGCGGGGCCGCCGTGGACCCTCAACGCCTCGTTCGGCGCACGATTGAGCGTGGCGCCGTGGCCGCGGAGCTCTCCCCACGGCTCCGCTCCGCCCGGGCGTCGGCGAATGCGGGCGGGTCATCGGGGACCCCTCCACCTCGGGGCGGAGTGCTCGGCGCGAGAAGATGAGGCCTTGGCGCCATGCCCTCGGCCCCCCGCCACCATGTGGCCCTCGCGCCGCCTCACAAGAGCCCCCTCTTGGGACTCCGGGGAGAGTGTGGGGAAGCTGACCCATTGATCCCACCCGGGCGGTGGGGAATCGTCATCCAGGACCTCCACCACCACCGCCGGGAGCCGCGCGGTGCGCCGCCCCCGCGCCACCCCTCCGCCGGCGCCTCCGCTCGCGCCTCCATGGCCACGGACACCGACGCGGCGCCGTGGCCGTCACCTCCGCCGCGCCTCCGCGACCACGGGCGCTGTCCGCCCTCCTCGGCCGCGACCACGGGCGCCACCGCAGCCGCACCGCCCGCCTCCGCCGCGGGCGGCGCCGCGGACCGCGCCTCCGTCGTGGCGGCCACCGCCGGCGGCGTCACCACCACGGCGCCGCCGTCGGGCCGCGCCTCGCCACGACCGGCGCCCGCCGCTCTTCGACGACCGCCGGCCGCGCAGCCGGAGAGTCGATCGGCCGGCCGAGGCCGCGGGGCCTCGGCCGCGCCTTGCGAGCCCCCCTCGCCCGCCGCCGCCGTACTTGCCCCCCGCCCGCGACGCCCTCGACGAGCGCCGCCGGGTGGGGATGGATGCGTCCGCCCTCGGCACCTTGGCCGGTGCGAGGGGGGAAGCACGGTTGGCACCACCGCGCAAGCACAAACGAGAAAGTTGGAAGGCCTCGATCGTGAAAGAACCAAACCGAGTCGAAGAACGAGCCCCTTACCTCGAAGAGGAAAAAGCGTGCTTCCTTTTCCTCGAGGCTTCGGCAGACGAGGCCGCGCGCGCCCGCCGCCACGCCTCCCGACGCCGCCGCCGCGCGCGGGCCCCGCCCCGCGCGCAAGCGCGCTTGCCGCGCGCGTAGGCACGCTTGCCGCGCGCGCGCCTCGCGGCACGCGCGCGGCGCCCCCGCGGCGCGCGCCACCCCTCGTTGTCGATTGCCGGTGGCGGGCGCCGTTGCGCCCGCCCCGGCGATGCCTCCCTTGCCGCCGGAGCCGGCTCCGGCGACGGGGCGCGGGCTCCCACCTATCAGAGGGGCCCCGCCCCTCAGCCTCTTCCTCTTCGTCCTCCTCCGAGGACGAGTACTCCTCGGTCCCCGGGGAGGAAAGCCCCAGCTCCTCGCGCCGCCGTGCTCCGCGCTCCGTCGCTCGCGGCGCTCGCGGTGCCGCCTCGCGCGCTCTCTTACGCGCGCCGCCCGCTCCTACTCCCGCCGCCGCGCGCCGCCCGACCGAGCGCGCGGGAGTCGGGGGGTGGGCGGAACGGACTTCGCGGCGGTGAAGTTCACCACCGCATGCGAGAACGTCAATGGCGCGTCGGGGGGCGAGAGGCAACACCAAGAACTAAAACGGAATCAAGAATCATACTCACCGGCGGGCCGGTGGGGATCATCTCGAGGTCCCACGGGGGTTGGGCCCGGGCGCGCCGGCATCCGGGTGTTGACGGCGTTCCGCGCCGGGTGAGCGCATACGGCCGCCCGAGGGGGGTCGGGGAGCATCCGCGACCTCGCCGGCGCGACGGGGGTCCGCCTCCTCGTCATCTCGTAGATGCGGAGCGGCCTCTCCATCGGTGGGCACGACCCGCCGGTGATGGAGGAAGGCGAGGACGCCCGCCGCGGTCGGCCCTTGCTCGTCGGGCTCCTCGGGGCGGCCGGGACCGAGTCCCGTCGCCTCGGTGCCGGGCCGTGGACACCCCGTAGCCCCGGGAGCCGGGCTTCTCCTTGAACACCCGACCGGTGTAGGGTGGGAGGCCGGGGCTCGGCGTTGCGCGGGTAGAACCATCCCCCGCTCCCGGCCCGGCGTTGTTCGTCGTCATGGTGCGGGGGATGTAGTCGTCCTTGAACCGCCCCCGCGGGGCGAGTGACATCCCGCCGGCGCGCACCGCGCGGCGGGTCCTCCGCTCCGTCGTGGGCTGCGTGAAGAGCTCCGCGCGGAAGAGGTGTACCCGAGCTCCCGCCAACCGGGATCCCGGATACCCCTCGCGGACACCCACGAACGTGGCCGCCGCGAAATCGCGTTGGGCGCGAAGTTGTGCAACTCTACGCCGTAATAGTGGCACAACGCTCTCATGAAGCGGCTCGCCGGCGCGTTGAAGCCTCGCTCGTGGAAGCGGGTAAAGCTCACCACGTAGCCTTCCGGCGGGTTGGGCGCGCGGTCCCCGCCGGCGGCACTATCCACTCCGTGGGCGGCCATCCTCGTTTGCCGCCAGCCGGTCGGCGGTGACCGCTCGCCAAGGGCCGGGCGGGTCACCGACGACCGCTCCCGTGCGTACGGGTCAAGGATCGTGAGGGGCGGAAGCGGCGCCATGAGAAGGGGACAAAGGAATGCGAGAGCGGTGGACAGGGAGAGGAAGAAGGGCTCTAATGACGAAGCCGCACGGTAGAGAAAGCGAAGCGAAGACGAAAGCACAGGGGGCTAAAATGGCGGAGCACTGAGGTAAAAAACCGCCGCTTCCTCTTCCCCTCAGATTTATAGGCCGTGGGCGAGCTCTCCGGAGCGGATGCCCCGCGCGCATTAACTGCAGGGAATCTTCTCTTCTCGCCGGCGAGTAGACCCCGCCACGATCGCAGCGGCCACACCACCGCGAACAAGCCATCATCACTGTGAAGACTAGCAGGGGCGGGGTGGCGGCGGTCACGTCCGCCGCCCACGCCGCCCACTACGCGCGCGCACGGCCGCGACGCCTAAAAAGGCGCGCCCGCGATGCGAAACCGCGAGGCTCTCTGCGTGGAGCATTTAATGGCCCGGTCCCTTGCAAAGCAAGGAGAACCCTCGAGCGGCACGGACTCTCGGCTCGGGATAAATTCCGCCCTCGGAAGGGTACGGCGTGAGAAGGTCGCCTCGAGGCCCGCTTGAAACAAAGTGGGCATCGCGAGCACCCATGCCACGTAGGACCCTCGGGCGGCGCGAGCCCCCGGCTCTAGACAATGTCGCCCCTGCGAAGGGCACAGGGCGTGAGAAGGTCGCCTCGAGGCCCGCTTGAAACAAAGCGGGCATCGCGAGCACCCATGCCACGTAGGACCCTCGAGCGGCGCGAGCCCCGGCTCTAGACAATGTCAGCCCTCTGAAGGGCACAGGCGTGAGAAGGTCGCCTCGAGGCCCGCTTGAAACAAAGCGGGCATCGCGAGCACCCATGCCACGTAGGACCCTCGAGCGGCGCGAGCCCCCGGCTCTAGACAATGCCAACCCTCCAAAGGGGCACGGGCGTGAGAAGGTCGCCGGGGCCCGCTTGAAACAAAGAAGGCACCACAAGCACCCATGCCACGCCGTGTTACCGACCGGCGCCTCGGGGGGCTGGCTCGCCCAGACCCCTCGACGGCCGCAAACGCAAAAGACGGGGCCGCCCGGACGCCGCCCCCGCACGGCCCTACCGATCGAGGTTCGAAGCCCGACCCTCGACGGGTTCGAACGGGCGCCCCGCATCGCGGAGTCAGGGACGACGAAGGCACGCGCATTCGAGCCGTTCCTCGAGCCCGCCGGCTCGAGGGTGCCCCATATGTCGTGTTCGAGAGCCGGCGAGGGCGGCTGGCGGGGGGGGATCCCACCGAGGGAGAGCTTCCGCGCCCTCGGTCCCTATCGAACGGGACCGAGCCCCACCTAGCAAACCCACGCAAGCGCTTCCATGGACGTGTCTCTGGACCACGCAGCCTACCCTTATCGAACGGGGCATGGGCGTCCACTCGAACTACCCACTAGCGGCTCAACGAGGAATCCGCAAGTCGCGACCCGCTCGATGGGGGTTGCGGAAACCTCACCCTCCGTCCCGCGGAGGGACGCGCAAGGGCGCGTTAAGAACCAAGTCGTAAAGCTCTACCCGATCGCCTCGAACGGGCCCAGGCTCGGGGGCTTGACGCACGGCTACACCTCCTTGAATTGCACCCGCCGGGAGACGGCGCCGGCGCCGCGTGCGTCACCGAAGCCGGCTGAGATATCGCCGACGCCGGTTGAGACATGTACCACGCCCTCTGACCAGCTCTCGCGGTTAACCCCTACAGGAGCATCCACGCTCCTGCAGGGCTTCGGGGGCTAGACCCGCGGGTCCGCTGACGCGGCCCCACGGAAAGCGTTCGCAAGACAAGAAGGGAAGAACGTCCTATCAGTAGGTTCCAGCATCTGCGGGAGCCTCAATGGCAAACCCACAGATGCTCGGGGGCTACTGTCGGGGACAGCCCTAGGGGTCCCCTTTAACAACGGGGAAATCCCCACCTAAAACCCGCAACAAAGCCAAACACACTTTGCCTAACCATGCAGGATACGGCCCATGCCGCAGACCCCCGGCGGCCCACCGAGGCGGCCCTCTTGAAGATACCCTCGAGCGAGGCTTCGCCTCGCTCGAGGATGCGCGCCTCCCTCGAGCGGGCTCCGTCCCGTTCGAGGGGGTGCGCTTCCCTCGAGCGGGCTCCGCCTTGCTCGAGGGCCCGCTCCCCCTCGAGCGGGCTCCGCCTCGCTCGAGGGTCCGTCCCGCCCTCGACCGGGGTCCGCCTCGCTCGAGGGCGCCACGCACGCGTGCGCTTGCCCCCGTACGCGGGCGTTTAACGCCCGACACCGGTGGGACGGCGCTATTATGCGCCGGGGCTCGCGCCCCGTGCCGCCGCACCAACTCCCCGGAGAGGGAGCCCATCCCCATCCACCGTGGGGAGGGAGCGTGCGGCGAGACCGGTGCCGTCCCGTGACGCCGTGCACTGCTCCAGGACGGCCGACGCGCCGAGCCCTCGAAGGGGGGCCGGGGCCGCACCCTCGATTTGCTTTCTTGTGACCCCCGCGGGGTTAGGTGGAGGCGCTAGGCCGGTGGAGCGCCATCCCCGCCTCTTTGTTACGGCATGGCCGCCGCCCCCGCGCGTGCGGGCGCATGCCGGGCGCCGTAGCAACGACTCCGACGATCGTGGAACGTATTGGAACGGGACACCGTTTTACCTACTCCCCGTACTCCGTACGGGCCAACGTCGGCCGGCTCCCTCGAGCCTATCGGAAGACATCACCACCATCCGCCGCCCTTCTACCCTCGAAGCTGCTACTGTTCGGGTACAAGATAGGCCATGATGGTCGGATCGCTGCAAGTATCGTCCGGACGGCCGCCCACTCTATAGCATAGCACGCCATGCCCCTTCACGTAGCTAAGTAGCACGGCGCGCATGTGATTCGCTCCCTCCTTGATCTATAAAAGGGGGACGAACCCCCCCTGCCGCGGGGGGAGACAGACACAACACAACGGAGAGACGGGCCGCGCCACGCACCCCGCTCTCCAATCCTCCCACAACATCTTCGGTCACTACGCCGGGGACTTGGAATCCGAGCTTCCTCTCCCGCCTTGCTTGTAGCAGCCCCACTACGGGCACCCTTGGTGCCGAGCAATATAGTGCCTTGAGCACACCACCGCAGCGGACGTACGGCCCCCGGCCGGGAACCGGGATAAATCCCGTGTCTCTTATTGCTTAGCATCGACCATCGAGGGATAGACCTCGACGCTTTCTCTTGGTTAGTGTCGGGACCATATTCCGCACCGACAACTAGAATCTGAGCTAAAATATTAAAAGTAAGGATCCATGATCCTAGTTGCTTTTGGCAAAACAAACCCACCAGCCAAAGGCACTACATGTCTAGAGGTAACTTTTGTCGGGTAAATCTTGTTGAGTATTAGTATACTCAGCCTTGCTATAATTGTTGTTTTCAGGTGAAGTTGTTTGGCCTGGTGAGATTCCACCCGGCTGGGAGCTGGAATGGGTGGATGATGACATCGAGTAATGGCATCATGGATGGCCTCCAGTGATGTCATACCGTATCACTATTAGTACTTTCGTTGTTTTAATCAAACTCTGAACCTTTTACTTTCATATCAAAGAACTATGATTTGTAATAATGGACCCTACGGGGAGTGTGGTATTAATTTGTAAGGCACTCTGGTCTCTACTTCGTGGGAGTTTAATGCATATGTTCGTTCCTCTCTGTGTGCCCAAGTGATTTACAGGGTGTAAACCTGGCAACACTCAACTGGATGATTCTTTATTATCGCTTAATGACCAAATGGAGTGGGTTAGGCGATAGTACGGAATTATCTCGGATGGGGTTGTCACAGTCATCGGCGCTCGCAGAGTTTTCCAGGGGAAGATACCTCTCATACCTATGAAGCTGAAACAGCTAACACCTACATCAGGAAAAAACCCCAAGGCGAAGAGAGATACAAAGAACCTTCAGGTAAAGGGATGAGTCTTATAGGGATGGGGAAGGAGTGGTACCAAGGAGTCACATGGTGAACAGTCCCAAGGAAAGACAGATGGAAAGGACATTACATTATAGAAATTGGTCATGTCGATCACAAGAAAAGATTTGACTATTACTCAAAAGATATCAAGGAAATTTCAGAGCAAAAAAATTATTTACTCCGAAACTAGGGGGCATGTGTTGACACCGTTTTTTGGAAAAATAGGTCAAAAGGATAAGGAGAAGCAGCCGATTGAAAGCAGGGTACAATCGGCCGATTGAAGAGAGAGAAGAATGATCAACAGGAGTCAGGAGGTCTCGATCCTGACAGTGGGCAAGTTGGTCAAGACGATCGGCCGATGGTTAACTAGGAAATTGGCCCATGAGGGAAAAGAGAAGGTGGCTATCAAATAGGTACGCCAAAAGGAAAAGCATGGAGGCTAGTCAATCTACGATTGACGATGGGTCAAAAAGTCAGTTTTATAAGGGTTTAGGCTCCTACAAGAGTCCTTTTCTATTTTAGTAGTTTTTTGTCTAGAAACAGTGCCATAGTCGGCTAGGATTCGGTTTGTCCCCAGGACATAAATAGCGACCCCGCGTGGTCGGAAAAAGTGTTCACACCAATATCAAACAAACCGCCTCCGGACAAATCCTTTACTTTTATTGCATCTACTTTACAGCTCTACCTTTACAGCATCTACTTTTCGGTGACTTCGCCATTGCGTTTTTTCACTTTTCTACAATGTCGTGCTTCCGGTTCGTCGGGCTGAATCAACTGATCTCCGGCACACTTGTGAGTATCGTTTTACCGAATAATCCTAAACTTTAACCTCCGGGCGCATCACTAAGGTTTCGTCTAGTTCTTTATTCACCCCTTACCGGTATTAGCTAGATCTACAAGTTTTCATACCAATTCTTGTGGTTTTAGCTATTATCTTTACCTTCTGTCCGATCTAGATCCTATCGGCTTCTATCACCACCGCTGATTCGACCTACCCGAGTGCTAACGACACGACCTGTCGATTTAATCGATCGATCTATCTGCGTACCCACGCTTCGGTCGCTTTCGAGTCGGCCGATCCCGCTTTTACTCGTATCGGCCGATCGGCTGGTACACGTGTTGCTGAAAGATCATCGATTCTCTAGCCAATCCCTAATATTTTCCATTATCAATCAATAGGTCAGATTGGCCGGCACACCTTGCTACAGACCGGAGAGTCACGTGTGTCGCGCGCAAGGGCGACGTCCTATTTTTGCGTCAACACCCGCCCCCGGAATCAGGATCGCGGAGGCGGGGCCGGGGCCGCAGCATCGGCGGTCAAGAGCCGGCTCGGGCTCAACCGTGATGCCCGGCACACCATCGAGGCTCGCCGATGGGCTGCGAGCGTCGACAACCACCGTGACCGCGACGACTGCGATCGCCGCGGCGAGCACCGCTCACACCACCACGACGACCGAGGACGCGGAGGACGCTACGACAACGACGACGATCGCAGTTGGTCGCCGAATCAGAGGGGCCTGCGAGCTTTCAGCCAGGGCGTACGGGATGCGAAGTTCCCCCCGCGTTTCCAGGCTCTGACCGATGTTTCAAGGTACGATGGGGACACCAACCCCAGGGTATGGCTCGAGGACTACCGACTCGCATGCCACGCGGGAGGAGCGACAAATGACGTCTTCATCATCAAGAACCTACTACTCTACCTTGGGGACTCCGCACAGACGTGGCTCAAGCATCTACCCTGTGACAAGATCAATGACTAGACCGATCTATGTCGGGTCTTCATCGGCAACTTCCAAGGCACGTACACTTGTCCCGGCAAGCTGTGGGCACTGCGCAACTGCAAGCAGAAGCCAGGAGAGAGCCTGTGCGAGTACATCTAACGCTTCTCCAAGTGATGCAACAAACTTCCCGGTGCGAAGGACAATGACACCATCTCGGCGTTCCAGAACGACACGACCTGCACCTCCCTCATCCATCGACTCGGGTGTTGCACACCCCGAACCATGCGGGAGCTCCTCGACATCGCGAGAAACCATGCAGATGGTGAGGAGGCGGTGGCGGCTACCCTCAACACCCCCCAAGGAAAGGGGAAGCAAGTCGTGGACCATGGCAAGGGGATGTCCTCACGTTTCAAGAAGAAGAAGAAGAACGACAAGCACCGTCACGATGACAACTTGGTCACGGCGGTCGAGTGCAAGGCGTCATGTCCTAAGGGCAACCCAGCCAAGGCCAGTCTTCCAAAGGACCACTTCGAGAAGCTCCTGCACATGTCGTGCCCACATCATGAGGTACCCATGAAGCACGCACTCAAGGACTGTCGCTTGATCAAGAACTACGTCAACGACACCCTCAAGCCAAGGGCGGCAGATCCGCCGAAGAAGGCGGTGCTGCCTCCCGACAACAACGACGCTGACGCGGGGGCTCAGTACTCGGGTGAGGATGGTGTAGTCCACATGATCTTCGGTGGGTCACCAGCGTGACCCTTGAGACGCCACGAGAAGTCAATCTGACGAGAAGTCTTCAACACTGACTCCGCGACACCGTCCTACCTAAAGTGGTCAAAGGTTACGATAACCTTTGATTGCAAGGACCATCCCGACCCACTAGTGGTAGCTCCTCTGTTCCAATCCAAATGGATCCACAAGGTCCTGATGGATGGAGGAAGCAGGATCAACATGCTCTATGCGTCAATGCTTGACGACATGGGCATCTCGCGGTCCAAGCTGCGGTCGTCGAGCGCACCGTTCCACAGGGTCGTTCCTGGAATGGAGGCTCTCCCCATTGGGCAGATTGACCTGCCAGTCATGTTCGGGGACTAGCAAAACGTTCACAAAGAAATCCTCACCTTCGAAGTGGTGGGGTTCTTGGGAACGTACCATGCCATCCTCAGGAGGCCAGCTTACGCGAAGTTCATGGCCATGCCCAACTATACGTACCTAAAGCTGAAGATTTTAGGTTCGAAGGGGATCATCACAGTAGGGACCACGTACCAACATGCATTCGAATGTGATGCTGAGTGTTTCCAATTTGCAAAGGCACTGATGTGGTCCGAGAGGCTCGTGCTGAGCCTCCATCTGAAGACCAGGATATCTCTGAGTCATTCAAGCAAGGGGCCTGCTCTTTCAATCTCGCCAAGGATGTCAAGGATGCGGCCGTCTCCGACCACATACTCCGTATTGGGATGGCGCTTGGTCCTAAATAGGAAAGCACGCTCGTCGACTTCCTCAAAGCGAACCTCTACTTGTTTGCATGGAAACCCTCCGACATGAAGGGGATCCCGAGAGAGGTTGCCAAGCACAAGTTAAACATCAAGCCGGAAATGAAACCGGTAAAGCAACGCCTTTGCCGCTTCAATGATGAGAAGTGCAAGGCGATCGGCGAGGAGATCAAGAAGCTCCTTAGTTCAGGGTTCAAGTATTCCACCCCAAGTGGCTTGCTAACCATGTACTTGTAAAGAAGAAGAATAAGAAATAGAGGATGTGTGTTGACTACGCGGGCCTTAACAAGGCATGTCCTAAGGATCCATTTCCTTTACCTCGTATAGATCAGGTAGTCGATTCCACAGCTGAGTGCGAAACCATCTGTTTTCTCGATGCGTACTCCGGGTACCACCAGATAGTGATGTGCATAGCGAACCAACTCTCAACCTCGTTCATCACTCCGTTCGGCGCTTACTGCCACAAGACGATGCCTTTCGGGCTCAAAAACGTGGGCGCTACGTACAAAAGATGCATACGACATGTCTTTGGGGATCTTATAGGGTGCATCATCGAGGCTTACATCGACAATATCGTGTTCAAGTCGAAATAGACCGGCGATTTAGTCTCGGATCTCACGGAGGTCTTCATGAAGCTGAGACAACATGGGGTAAAGCTTAACTATGAGAAATGTGTTTTTGGAGTTTCGAGGGGCATGCTCCTTCGCTTTGTCATGTCTAAATGCAGCATTGAAGCAAGCCCCGAGAAGATCTCGGCCATAATGGACATGGGGTCGATCCAGAACTTGAAGGGCGTACAACACGTCATGGGCTGCCTTGCAGCTCTAAGCCGTTTTATAGCACGACTTGGAGAGCGTAGCCTATCATTGTACCACTTGATGAAGAAGTCCGACCACTTCGCATGGACCCAAGAGGCTCAGGAGGCGCTTGATTCACTCAAGAACATGCTGAAGAATCCACCGATCCTCATGGCTCCGACGCTCGAAGAACCGATGCTCCTGTACATCGCCGCGACAACCCAGGTGGTCAGCGCTGCGCTAGTGGTCGAACGAGAAGAGCCCAAAAGGTCGCTAATGGTGCAGTGCCTGGTGTACTTCATGAGTGAGGTATTATCTGACTCCAAGACCCGCTACTCGCAGATGCAAAAATCGTGTATGTTATGTTGATGACCAAGGCACGCAAGCTCCGCCATTACTTCAATGCACACCCCATTACTAGGACAAGTTATCCAAAACCGCAAGCCTGAAGGAAGGATAGCCAAGAGGGCACTCAAGTTGATGGGGCAGAACATCTCGTATGCACCCCGCAGTGCCATCAAGTCCTATGTGTTGGCAGATTTTGTCGCTGAGTGGACAAAGATCCAAACTCTACTGGTGCCAATCGAGCACGAGACATGGATTATGTACTTCGACGGCTCAGTCATGAAGAAGGGAGCGGGTGTAGGTCTTGGCTTCATCTTGTCTCTAGGTGTGCGCATTGAGTACATGGTTCGACTACATTTCTCAGCCTCCAACAACGTCGCCGAGTATGAAGCGCTCATCAATGGCCTCCGAATAGCGGTAGTGCTCGGGATCCGTCGTCACGAGATCAGAGGAGACTCTGAGCTCGTCGTGGATCAAGTCATGAAGGAGAAAAACTGTGTTGACCCGAAGATGGCGGCATACTGCCAGGCCATTCGTAACTTGGAAGGCAAGTTCCATGGGCTCGAGCTTCATCATGTGTTGCACAACTACAACAAAGTCACTGACATCCTTGCCAAGACTGCATCAAGTCGTAAGCGGTACCACACGGGGTCTTCGCGACTGACCAACACGTGCCCTCTGTACTAGCAGAAGGGGAGAAGCCGCCAGAGGCTGAAGGGCCAGAGGTCATGGAGATCGACCAGCCGCCCGAGCCAAACCTCGAAGATCCTGATTGGCATTTTCCTATCCTTGAGTGGCTTGTCGAGGGGAAGCTTCCCTCCGACCAGAAAGAGGCACGCCGCATCACACGGCGAGCCAAAGTGTTTGTCCTCATCAAGGGTGAGCTCTACAAACGGGGCGCGGTAGGCATACTCATGCGGTGCATCCTCGGAGATCAAGGCAGGGAGCTACTTTGCGAGATCCATGCCGGCACGTGCGGGCATCATGTCGGTCCAAGGACACTTGTGGGGAAAGCTTTCCGACAAGGATTCTACTGGCCCACAACAGTGGTGGACTCCAAGGACATCATGCATCGTTGCGAGGGGTGCCAGTTCTACGCTCGACAAACTCACCTCCCAACACAAGCGCTTCAAACCATCCCCATCATATGGCCTTTCGCTATGTGGCACCTCGACATGGTGGGGCCACTCCGACAAGCGCCCGGGGGCTTTACACACCTCCTCATGGCGATAGATAAGTTCTCCAAGTGGATTGAAGCTCGGCCTATTGTGAACATCTGCTCTAAGGAAGTCGTAGCATTCTTCACCGACATAATCTACAACTTCGGTATACCCAACACGATCATCAACAACAACAACACCCAGTTTCCTCAACTTCTGCGACAACAACAACATTCGTGTGGACTAGTCTGTCGTGGCACACCCAAAGACGAACGGGCAAGTCGAGAGGGCGAACGACATGATCTTGCAAGGGTGAAAACCTCACATCTTCAAGTGCCTTAAGAAGTTTCGAGCAAGATGGGTGGCCCAACTGTGTCCGTACTATGAAGCCTGCACACCACACCATGTTGGGGACTGAATTCACACCTTTCTTCATGGTGCACAGGTCGGAGGCGGTCCTACCCACGGACATCGACTACGGCAGTCACGAGTACGAGCCTACACTAAGGAAGGCAACCAAGTCGCGCTTGAGGATGTGATCAACCAACTCGATGAAGCGCGAGACATGGCACTCCTATGATGTGCCAAGTACCAACAAGCCCTACAGCGCTACCACGAGCGCAACGTGCGCTCTCGCGAGTTCCAAGTCGGAGACCTGATCCTTCGACGAGTTCAAGGCAGCAAGGATCGACACAAGCTCACGCCCCCTTGGGAGGGGCCGTTCATCGTCCACCAGGTGCTCCGACCTGGAACATACAAGATCTGATACGAGAACAGATGGGTCGTCTCCAACGCATGGAACATCGAACATCTGCGGCCATTTTACCCTTAAGTAATAGTTTAAATATTATACATCAGTGAATAAATGTCGCATGCTTTGGTCATATGTCTATAAGTTCGAAAAACTTCTTGGTTGCTATGTTTCTGCATATTGCAACTCCCCAGAAGGCTGAGCGGCGAGCGTCCCTGCATCCATGTGGAAACGCTCCCCTCCCCGCTCGGAGGCTACCCAAGGCATGATGCACTCCTTCCATTTTTTACGACTTCTCAAAAAAAATCTCTCGACATCTATGTCGTAACTGATCACACAAGCGAAAGGTTTTTTGGCGGAAGGCTCGACCTTACGAGAAGTAAAGGCGATGGCATGTGTGGGGCAAGATGTTGTTGTTCGTTCAAAGTTCCTAGCACCTACACCTATGCGGCTATGGTGCGAAGACTTGCGGGCACAGATCGAGTCTTCAGGCCTTCGTCTGACCTCTTTTTCAAAGGTGCCTGAGCAACTACTCAGACTCTGGTCTATAATGATTTTCACGACAAACCGCGCAAGTTACTTCTCGAACTCCTCCAAGTTCTCGGTGGCTGCAAACGTGTGGCATCCCTTAGCTGTTCGAGAGGGCCGAGCTTCTCGACTCCTACGCCCCTGTGGCTCTAGAGTAGAGCTTGGTCATCTCGAGTTCCAAAGGCCTACTACACATTATAGTGGTCAACCCTGGGCGCTCGGGAGCCTTCAAGCTGTAACACTTTTTGAACAAGTTCTTGATAACATGACGCTCTTTCATGGTGTTGCACATATGAATTGTTCTTAAATTTACATGCACCGAAAAATGATACATCTAAGATGAAGGCCTGGAGCTGTTTGGGTCCTCTGGTGCATCTTCTAGCAACAGGTCCAGGTCCTTCAAGGCGGTGTCGGCCATGTCGCGGGCGAAGGCGGCACAATCTTCCTCAAGCTCGTCACACTAGGTGTCGGAGATGTCAGGGCCCAACTGCCACTCAGCACCATGCAGCCCAACCCCTAGTAGTGTGACTCGAACATGGTGAGCACCCAGTGCACCACCCGCTGAGCCGTCGACAACCCCCGCTCCTTGGTCACCTCCGGGAGGCGCCCGACCTCTACGACAAGCCTGTCGGGTAGCATCGTCCGAAGGGGACGCCGAGCCCGATCATGACTACACCAATAACTCGCGCAATCTTGGCGAGGTCTTGGATGTTCACCCTGCGGGACTCCTCTGACTCACGCAGGGCGTTCCTGGCCTGCTCCAACTCGACTGCGGCTTGTTCCTGAGCCATCTGGGACTGCTCAAGCTCGGCTCTGGTTTCTGAGAAAGCCAACAAATTGAAGTCAACAACGTGTCACGACCAACTCAAAAAAAAGTTGAGAACGAATTCGAAGTGAAGAGCTTACTCTCGAGTTGCTCCGACAGTCGCTCGATCGAGCTGTCCTTCTCGATGACTTTGAGCAAGGCGGTGTTCAGCTCCTGTGTCTTCTCCATGAGTTTCACGATCATTCCAGCATGGTACGCGCGCATCCCTAAAACTGCGGGAAGACAAGTCAGCACAGGCAAGGAACGAACAAGAGGAGAGGAGGTTGTGGATGGAAGTGTCAAGCCTCACCGTCGATGTCCTGCGACAACTTGGAGTTGTCCTCCCAAAGCCGAGTCGCCTCCTCTGAGACCACTTGGATCCTATTGGTCACCTCAGAGAACTGTCGGTTGGTCATCTTAAGGTCAACTCCGGCGGTGACTAAATCCTGCTCCAGCTCTGCCACCTTCGCCTCGAGCGCCATCTTCTCCTAGGCAGCGGTCTGGGCGGCTTTTCGGGTAGTGGCCTCGGCATTGGTGGTGGCGGTGGTGGCCTTCTTGGCAGCATCATTGGCGGTCGTCACGGTGGCCCGCAACTTTTCGATCTCTGCCTCCGCCTGAGCCAACCTTGTCGTGAAGGAGTCCCGCTCCGTTGTGGCGGTAGCAGCGACAACTTGTGCAGTCGTGGTGCGGTCTTCCGTGGACTGCTTTGCAACCTCGAGCACAGTCCTCAATGACGCCTCGCTCGCCACTGCCGCGGCGGCGGCCACACGGGCAACCACCAGCTGCATCTCCAGCTAGGCCCTCTCTGCTCGGAGCTCGTCGATGGTGCACACCCTCCTCCTGCCGGACTTCACGAGCATCTGTTCCGAGCAAGGAGAACGTCAACCATAAACTTCGGACAAACAGAAAGTCAGGAGTGGACTACCACATCGAGAGGACTAACCGTCGTTGTAGGGAGTATCAGTTTGTCGAACGCATGGTGCGCCCAGAAGAGCCCGCGCTCGAGGCTGTGACAAGCTGCAGACTCTTCATCCTCCCTAGCGGACGCGTCCGCCTCAAAAGCGGTTGCCCACGAGAAGCGAGTGAGGTGGAAAATTCGCGCGTCGCCTTCTTCAAGCTCCGGCGGCTTGGCCACGCCAGAGCCCTCCCCTGTCTCTTGGATTTCCGGGGAGGTGGCCCCCACCACACCCCAAGAGCATCGTGCTCTTGTGGGGCCACGAGGGATGGGCTTGCCATGGGCACCATCTTGTCGACAAGGTTGGTGGGCCGGAGAGACGACGACTCTAGAGCTTGGGCTGTGGCTGATTCCACCCCCGCGGTCGGAGGCGAGGGCGCGACCAAGGTCAACTCTCCGCTGGCCGTGGGGTCCCCAAGGACCTCCTCGTCCGCCTCCGATGCGGCCGAGGGCTCAGGGCCTCAGACATCTCCAGCCTGACCCGACGTTAGTTGCCCCGCTGCGGTGGCGCCCGACGTGGGCTCTTCGGTGGCGGGCTTCGCTGCTTCAGCCAGGGCCGCAGCCACGGGTGCGGTGGACCCAGAGGCCACGACCTCCGACTCCACCGGATCAGCCAGCATGCGCTCCAACACGATCTCGTAAATGTCCCGGTCTTTGCTCGGCAGGTCGGGAGCATAAAGATCAATGATCTCGAGGATGCTGGCGGACATGGTGTCGGTCGTCGACACCTCCGCCACGTCCCCACCCGCCTGCGCCGCTGCAGGCACTGGAGTCTCCGCTGCCGCTGATGCTTCGATTTCATGTCCCCCAGCCAGCGGCGGCGGGTGCACGGTCTGCTCGGCGTATGTCACCACGGTGTCCCTTCTCCCTGAGGAGGCTTCGACCGGCGGCTCTATCACCGCCTGGGCAACGGCTACCTCTGGAGCCGTTTAAATCCCGCTCTAGTTGCCGACGCTCGACGAAGGTGACGGCACCACCGGCTCGACCACATCAGTGACCAAGACCAGCCCTCTCTGGGCCTACTCCGCCAATGGCTTGGCGTAAGGGGGCAGCGAGCGGGACTCAGACTGCAAACCGCGCGCGCCAAGCGCTGCGCGTTTCAAGGGCGCGAGGCTGAGCACGTTGGTGTCAGCGTGGCTGAGGCAAACATAGGCCCAGTTAAGAAATGAACAAGATGAATAGTTCAAGAATAATGAAGGATATCGGGCAGGAGGTTACATGCTAGAGCGGGCACGGGCCCGTTTTGCTAGTCTGTCCGACAAGCCCTGCTCAGGGGCTGATCGCTTAGCCCCGGCCGACTCAAAAGCCAACCCCCGGCGCTCCGTCGACTCGAGGGCTGGCCCACCTCTCCCCTCCGCCTCGAGGGTAGAGCTTTGTTGACGGTGAATTTCCGTCAACCTAAAGTACTTGTTATGCATTGGTTTCGATTTATGATTTGCAACTAACCCGCCACTAGGCACACTAATGATATAACAAGTTCACTCTTGGATGTCTAGTTTGGAGTTTATTATTTACACAGGAAATCTATGTTAAAGAGGAGACTTTCGGGATAAGTTCACCAAGCACTTTGGAAGAAGATCATGAAGCCCGACAAGAGTCAAGACACGCGATGAACATGACTCCAAATGACCTGAGGACCAAAGCGTCAACGTGCAAGTCTTCAGGGACTCAACCAGAAAATGGCGAAGCTTGGATAGCAAGGATTCAAGCCTTAACTGTGAAGGAAACGACATCAAAGGCCTATATGCAAGTGCACACAAATAAGGAATCACGCGAGAAGCAACCGGGGAGGAAACTGGGGCCCGGTTCGGTGCCCCCTTTGCCCTAGGTGTTCGTCTATTTGTTGCCTCTTCCTCCGGTCGCCGCCACATCGGACAAATCATTCTACCAACGCCATTCACCAGAAAACCGTCACCACAAGATGAGGGAGAGAGTGGGATGAGCTCGTCGCAAGGATCAACACCGGCGGAGGGAAGGAAGCAAGAGGAGGACTCCAAGCAGCTGGCCTAGGGGTGTTCCCAAGATTCATTGCCACCATCTTCATCGACGACGTTCTCCAGAGTCTTCATCACCCCTATGTGCTTTAATCCTTGTAAGATGATGGGGGTAATGCCTCTGTTCATCCCTAGGGTTAGATGGATACATGTTATGTGATCGCTACATGAACACTATGCCTTTTGATGCTTAATGGTCCATGTCTATGCAAGTGCTTTATTCACATATGTATGTACAACATGTGTTCTTAGTAGGGTTTGTGGTAATCATGGTGATTATAACCCTATGGATGCTTAGGTATAAATGGGGTTATACGTGAAAGTGTTTGATTACCTTGCGTAGTGACAGTACGGTGGAGGGAAAAGGCTTAGCGGATCCATAACCTCCATGAAGCTAGTGTAGGCAACACCCTTTTCATGTAGTAGATGCATGTTCATGTGATCCTAAACCCTGGGGAGGGAACACTTATCTATCTTAATCTCTCTCTTGTGTCCACCCTTTGCCATCTAGTTTCACCTTAGACTTCCTAGATTAACATAGGTTAGATTGTCTTTACCTTTAGATTAATACCCCTTTCAAAGTTTTCCCATCAACTAGATTAGTACTTGGTTAAGCGCTAGCAATCCCCTTCTCCGCGGATTGACAATAACCTTGGGGGTCACCCCATAGTGAAAAAGGTGTAGGTCCGTACGCTTGCAGATCGAAGGTTGTTACGTGTTTCAACCATCAATAAGCCCCCTTTTATGGCGCCATGCCGAGGAGCAAGCCAGTTTGCTACGTTTAATCTTGTATTAGTTTTGTTGATTACTAACATCTAACCCTAGTTTTCTAGAAAAAACCTTTTGTGTTTTTCTTTTTTATTTTTAGTGCCTAGATGGATTTGTTCACCTCACCCTTGGAGGACGAAGAGATGTCGCTAAGGGATCTAGCAATGCCGTCAATGGAAGACAATGAGATGCAAAAATCAGATTTGACGCTTGCTACAACCACTATGAAGTGAAGTCTGGAATCATCAAGTTAGTGGTGGCAAACCCCTTTAGATGATTGGAGGATGACAACCCATATAGACACATTAAAGAATTCACGATGATATGCAACACGGTGCAACAAGGAGTTCCGGCTTCTTGGTTCAAATGGAATCTTTTTCCGTTCTCTCTCGAATATGAAGTGTTAAGATGGTACACACTTGCATCCATTGAAGCAAAAGGAAATTGGGATGAGCTAGTGAAGAAGTTTCTTTTGAAGTTCTTTCCCATAAGCAAGGTCCAAGACTTAAGGAGGCAAGTGCTCACTTTCAAGCAAGGAGAGGATGAAGGAATTGATGAAATAAGGGACCGTTTTAATGAACTACTTGAGCGAGGCCCGAACTGGGGATTTTCCGGTGACTTGATGTTGCATACCTTTTATTTTTCACTAACCCCTAACTCGTCTCGTTTTGTAAGCATGTGTGCAGGCGGTGATATAATGGACAAACAATTAGTGAAGCTGCACAAATCTTACAAGGGATAAGCAATGGACAAAGAACGCAACGAGATTGGAAAAGACGTGGTCGGGAGGAGCAAAACGACAAAAGCAAGCCCAGGTGCTTGCTGAATTTTCTAAAAAAGATGAATCAGAGGTCAAGGAAGAAGAACGGACCAAACAAGATATTGAAGATCCACTTCCCAAGGTAAGTGAAGTCATTTCGGATGTTAGAAATGTTGAAACTAACATGAATGTAGGCCGAAGTATGTGGAATGCTAGACCATTGGCGGAGTTCAATCCATCCGGTTGGATACAAGTTGATTTTGCCCCACTAATCAACTACTGAACGAAGGAGGAACACCGGCACGTCGCCAAGAGAGTTGAAAACATTTTTGATCGAGAAATGAGTGGAGAGTCGATTCAAAAGATATTTGAAGAAGAAAGAGAAGAAGACAATGAAGGATGGATCGACCGGTTTGACAACTCAAGGATTTATGATGAAGAAAGAGAAGAGTACAACTGTGATGAGCCTAGTGACCCCAAGGATAAATGGGAAAAAATAGGACTCAAGCTAGAAGATGAACGGGAAGGAGTTGACATACTCAAAGAAGGCCCCTCCCCACAAGGTGATAGCTTGTGTGCTATTGAAGCCTACACACTAGCCAATCAATAAACGGAAGCACTCAAGGATAAAGAAAAAGAGTGAATCAACGATGAGCGATCTTGACGACATGTGGTACACAGCAGATAAAGAAAGTAACATACAAGACTTTGAAGACGAAGATTGGGATGACAATGAAAACTTTAAAGAAGAGACAAATGCAAATGTAGTTGATGGATTACACATTCCACATGATGAGATGGAGGGGTGCAAAAAGGTAACAAAGAGACACCTTCACTCGTTGAGATTGATTCGCCTTTAACACCGCTAGATGAACCAAATATCACTCTTGTTGAAAAAGCTCTAAGGCCAAGGTACGCGCTGAAATCTCAATATGTTATTGGTATTGATGATGATAAATTCAAATACTCATGCTCAACCAATAGAATAAATGATAGTTTAAATTCTATGCCTTGTGACAATAATGATCATGTTGATAGGCTAGATTTTATTGAGAATGAAAAAGAGGAAACATTTATGTTTGAACCAATTAATCTCACACCTAAAGAACCTTTTCCTAATGGTGAGCTAAGTGCTATGCATGAAACATATGCTTTTTTTGTTTACACCTTGACTTGTTGCTACAATTCGCATGTGGTGTTAATTATGGACGCGTATGTTTACAATAAGTTTTGTAAATTTCGATCATGCTTTGCACTTGGTCAAGATAATGACCTTAAAAAGCACATGTCAGGAGAATGCCCGATTTTCACTAACCATGTAGACAAGGCTCGAATAATTTTAAAAAAAAGAAGTCATGCCTAAAAGAGTTGCAAGATAAATCATCAACCTCTCCAAATCCCCCGCAATGGATGCTGATGTCTTCATCAATTTGAGAGCTTGTTAAGAGGTGTACAAATGAAGAAAATGAGATATCCAGAAGCTCCATAAAGTTGACATTCCAACACATCAAGAACCAACAAATTTGAAGACCCGTGCAAGGAGTTATGGAGAAAATATTGAGCGTTGCGCGTTATGAAATTTCAAGACAGATATCATCACCGAAGTAAAACAGACATAACTCTCTTGTTCGGAGTCTGATTTGGGAAAATAAAGACTCATTGCAAAGGAAATTGTGTGTACTGTGCAATGGAGTAGAGTTTGTGTATACTTTCTGTTACAGACATTAAATAAAAATGCATGGAGTGAAGCCAGCACCGAAGGGTGATAAAGAAGGAGATAGCGATGAAGCAAAAGGATGCCTTGGGCAAGTCTTCTATAAGTGATCAAGCACAACATGGGAAGTAAATTAAAGCTGCATTGGTACCTTTTCCTCTTGCATGAAGGTCCATGGCTATGCGATGAGAAGAAGTTATGTGAGAAAGTCGAGCTCTATGACTTTAAATGAAGCGCTTTTCGGGAGGCAACCCGTTTCTTTGTGTTTTTATTCCTTTCTTAGAGAGAATAAAGAATGACACCATCTTATGATGGTCAACTTGTGGTTATTAATCTAAGTTTAGTTTTCCTTTTTAGAACCACCATCATGTTCAAGATCATATTTATTTATTTGCATGCATTGCATTTTGTTATCAACGTGATGTTTCTTTGTGTATACATGTTTTGTACATAGTTGGCTTGGTTTTTTTATATACTTAATGATGTATGCTTCATTTTCCATGTTAATGCTTCATAAGGCCTTATGAGTATTTTCCTTTTGTGATCTTGTGTAAACGTGGTGTTTAAACATGATTGCGAACCATCATCGTTAAGTTCGATAAACCTTGGTAGCTTTTCATATGTTTTCATGTTGCATTGGTTAGTTTATAAGCTTTGCAATGCGCTTAATTTTTCTTGTGCTATAAGAGTTATTGATCTAGGGATAGACATGGTGTTTTAACCCTAGATTTATCAACCTTTGTGGCTATGGAGAAATTCGGCAACCTAGTTGTAAACATGGTGTTTAGAACTAGGTGAAAACGTTGTCTTTGTTTATATGCTTTCCTATCATGTGCATGCACACCTTGCACCACGTACACTGATTGGGTTTTTATTCCTCATTAGACTAATTATGCCACAAGTTAAGAGTCTTAGGAGGTATTATTGGATTGTTGGCAATTCTATCTACTCCCAACCGTTACCTTGGGGGTGGAATGTGCGCTTAAAACGTCTTGCAGGCAAGATAGGGACTCTCACTAAAAGGAAATTGAAGAATGGCTAAGATAAAAATGCTTTGTCTTCTACTTACATGCCTAGAAAATTCTAAGCATTGGGGAGACCCTTAATCTTCAACACAGAAGTGCAACATGACGCTCTAGAAGATAGAGTGATCAAGATCATTAACATCTCCGGATCAATGCGCAAGAAGCCACCGATCTCATCAAAATTCTGTGTGGTCTCTAAGGGGAAATAGTGAATATTTTTGTATATTTAGAAGCCCCATGAAGTTACGATTCCAACAAATCAAGAATCAAGACAATTGGAGGTTCCTACAAGCGGTTATGCCCGAATCACTGAGTGCAACACGTCCTGAAATCAGTTTTGGACAGCACGCAGCGCTGAAGTAAAACGGACATAGCTCCCTTGTTTCAATTCCGTTTTTGATGAATGACCACACGTTGAAAAGGTAATTTCATAAACTTTTCAATAGAGCTAATTTCGATATATGTTCTGTTCTGTACAGAGGAGGAAATCCATGAAAAAGAGACAGCAAGGAGATGGTGAGAACAAGAAAGAGGAGATGGTGATGACAACATTGAAGAGAAGGGCGACCAATGACTCCATTAACAAGATAAAATTCAGAAGTTTATGAGCATTGATAAATCAAGAGAAAAGCAAAGCCACATCGATACATGGAAATTTCGGAAGAAGGCAACGAAGAACTACAAAAGACGGTAAAACCTCCATAGACCTTCTCTTTTCCGAACATAAATGCTTGTATGTATGCCTTCAACCTTAGGTGCAGCATTTTGTTTTTCTCTTCCAGAAATAACATGGCTACTAGGAGGACAACCTAGGTTTCTTTTTATTTTCAATAGATAGACATGACCATGTGTTCACCTCGATGTTTTATATTGCCTATGCTTACGGAAAGATGATGAAAGTTGCCGCTTTGTTTTACCTACATGAAGTTATACATGTCTTGGCTAATTGCTCTTGATAATATGATCTGAAATTAATTTAAATATTGGCTCTTTTATTTGTGGAGGTGAAATGACTATGCTCTAGACCCACATACATATCTTTGCTCTTTGATTTAAGTTTATGGTTAGCCGGGTAACTTGTTGTTTTTCTGAAAACTTAACTTTTATGCTATCTACATATTTGTTATGCTTGTTGGTGGAAATCCAGCCCGAAGGTGGACGCCGACACAACAGCCCCCTGAGAGTTCTTCTCCCCACACTATTGCCCCGAGGCTACTATCACTACTCTAGATGAGGGGAGGAAAATGTGGAAATACTTAACAGAACAGGAAATGAAACAAGGAAACACTTAGCAGACCGAAGACAGAAAGACTAGTAGTAGCCTTCGGTGCTCTCTTCTCCATTACAGTGTGTCCGTTTCATTACAAGGGGTTCACTATTTATAGGAGACCCCTGGGTATGATCATTTGCCTCAATTACACCTTTTCCGTTCCTGACAAACGGCTTTAAACACTTTACAAGGGTATAACAGTAACTCCCTGCGTCGTACAAGCCTCCAGCGTGTCTTCGTACGGCCGAAACACCTTTACACGTGGCGCCCCTTGTCTCTGCCTCGTACGGTGCCACCTTTACACGTTTGCAGCAGCCACGTGTCGCAGCGCACCGCACCTTCGGCACCGAAACAGCCCAAGATCTCACCCTGGTCGCGTCGTGCCTTCAGGGACATCTCGCCCGGGCCGCCTCCGGCCCCGAGCCGAGGTGTTCCCGACGCGCGGCGCTTCAGGCTCCTCCAAACCTTCGGCACCGAAACACAACCGTCCGTGCCTTCGGTACTGAAGGCTAGCACCGCTCAGATGAGCTGCTCCTGCACAGCAAAACTCACATAACTCGAGTAGCATTAGCGTTTCCATTAAACCAGCACTGCAAGAACTCCCCCGTGCAACCGAAGCTACGCGTGAGCCGAAACCGTCATCCTGGCCGGAAGTGGACAAGCTTCCGAAGGCCATTTTCCCCAACAGTAGCCCCTCGTCAGTGAGGGTCGTCCCGTCCTCAAGATGAGCCGAACTTACGACCAACTCTTCACAGGGTGAAAAATGGGCTTCGGAACTCCTTGTGGTCGTGGGTTCGAGCCCCACGGTGGGCGCCAAACTGTTGGTGGAAATCCGGCCGAAGGTGGACGCCGACACAACAGCCCCCTGAGAGTTACCCCACACTATTGCCCCGAGGCTACTATCACTACTCTAGACGAGGGGAGGAAAATGTGGAAATACTTAACAGAACAGGAAATGAAACAAGGAAACACTTAGCAGAACGAAGACCGAAAGACTGGCAGTAGCCTTCGGTGACCTCTTCTCCATTACAGTGTGTCCGTTTCATTACAAGGGGTTCACTATTTATAGGAGACCCCTGGGCATGATCATTTGCCTCAATTACACCTTTTCCGTTCCTAACAAACGGCTTTAAACACTTTACAAGGGTATAATAGTAACTCCCCGCGTCGTACAAGCCTCCAGCGTGTCTTCGTACAGCCGAAACATCTTTACACGTGGCGCCCCTTGTCTCTGCTATTAACACCAAAAATTGGTACAGGAGAGAGTCTGATTTCTGGGCCTAACTTGGTAACAAATCCCGTCCAGCGAGGGAAGGTTTCTTCAGAAGATTCGGCAGAGATGCTTGCGGTCGGCAGTTTTGCCTCTGTTCGGCAAAGGAACTGTTTGCGCTGATTTCGCGGGATCGCATGGTGACGTGGCCCGAGCGGAAGGGATGAATGGATATATAAGCATTCACACTTGGGCGTTAATTTAGGTATCAAATATTTTGCTCGTAGTGCACTAGGAGTCGTGCTAGGACAGGGTATAAATATGAACCCTGGGTCTATGTAATTGGAATCGAACATTCTCATAACAAACCGGCTTTACGCTAAACCTTAGAGTCCTCTAGTCGTGTCATCGAGTTTTTGGAGAGGGATCATCGATCCGTTGACCTCCGTAAGCACCGGCAACCTTGTATCATGTCTAGTATCATGCGGTGGATTTAGATCATGATGCAAGTAGTCTTGTTACCATGCTTAGTATCATGGGGTGGATTTAAGCTTGGTTCAAGAGGGTTTCTTGTTAGATCATGAGCCATGCGGTGGGCTAAGATCTAGCTTGGAGCTAGTTATCGGCTCTATTAGATTTGGCAAGGTCTAATAGATTCATTAAGTTACCCCGTGTTGCTTTGAGTTTTTACTTTATGTTTAAATTCATGTAACACTCTTTTGCCTAATTTAGATTGGTTTGAATCGGCTTTATCCTGTTTGGTGATCTTTACATTGCACGATCGCATCTTGGCTCAATAAGGCACGTGGATCACGTGTTCTCTAATAGCTGAAACCGAATCGATCTAAGTTGTCACGTGTTGCAGGTTCAAGTTTGTTAATCTTGTGTAAATCTTGACAGAACCGAGTATCATGCGGTAGAGGCAGGTTTTTGGGTTGTTTTAGAGCTAATCATCCGGTGGATTAGATTTCGATTCAATCTGATAGGTTTATCTTTTTTAGCGATGTTTGTTCCTTCTCCACGGATCCCGATTCGGCTGTTCAGCCGTATTCGGTTATGCTTCCATGAGTAAGATGTGTTTATAAGTTATGTTTTAAATGATGCATGCTTTTAGCTTTCCATATTTAGATTGTATCATGCGGTGGATAGATCTTTTTGTGGTTAGTGGTGTGATTTCAAACAAGTTGTATCATGCGGTGGATTAACTTGTTTGGTTTCATGCTTGACGGGTTTTAAAGTACCTAGACATGCGGTAGACTAGTGCTTTGGGCCTATGCATGCTTGTTCATTACATGTTTGTAATCATGCTTTACTTCATTTATTGTTTATTGTTATTTATTCTTGAGGATCGGTCATGGTCTTGTGCGCGAGCAATGTTATTCAAACAAAGACTGATTCATCGTCATGCTTACATTATCCCTTCGGCTATGTTCTGTTTTACGCTTTAAGCTCCCGAATGGTTTCCAATCTGTTGACAGAGATAGCTTCTCATAGTTATATGTCATCTTACATGGCTTTCTAGCCGCAAATATGGAACTGTCTGGTACCACCCAGCAAGTTCCAAGCTTTGGCATCTAACTACGTTACCCTTTGTTATTTCAGGAAAATTGACTGGCACGCTTTGGAATCTGCTCGTGTGTTAAGCCAGCTTGTTGCTTGCTGTGTGCTTGGCGCAGGGTGCAGATTTTGTGTCAACACACTTTTCACTTTTTGGCACGCCCAGTGGGACACTTTAGCTGAATCAAGATGCCTGAAATCGGCGACGTCATGGATGTCACCATTGATGACCTAACTCCAGAACAACAAGCACAGCTGAAAGACGCTGTTGATCAGTTCCAGATGAAGTGTCCGATGTCGTTCTGCAAGAACAGAAGTGGCGTCCCATACCTTAAATCTGAAATGCCCAGGGTTCTGTTGCCGGGGGAGCCTGACACCACATCTTTTCAAGAGAAAGAAGAGGCTCTACAGGCTTTTCGGGATAGTGCAGAAGCTGTGTTGGGTAGGCATCATATGGCTTTCTTGGGAATGTTTAAGCAGATGATGATCGGCGTGTTCGGCCCAGGCATGGAAAAGGTGTTTAGTCGAGTATCACCTCATCCATCGTCAGCAGAGGTCGGAGAAACCAGTTCTTCTCAGCCAACGGGAGCTCAACCGCCGCTGCAGGGCCAGCCGATCCAGCCTCCTCCACAAAGCCTTGGGAGTCAACCGATCCAACCCCCTGTACAGAGCCTTGGGAGTCAACAGGTCCAACCCCCTATACAAAGCATGGGGAGTCAGCCAGTCCGGCCACCTCTGCAAAACAATAGAGGTCAACCCGTTCAACAGCCGAACCCATATCAGCCTACATATGGGGAGCTAGCGCTCGGTTCGTCAGGAGTGCCGCCCAATTCCACTTACAAGATAGCTCCAGCTAGTAACAGGTTGCAGAAAAACATGTACGGTGGGGGTTACCATGAGGTCATGGATTATGGCGCTATTGATGCTCTCCCAAATCCTGGGTACGGTACAGCTGCGGGAATGCAAGAAGATGATATTCTGGTACAGAAAATGGCCGATCTGATGCAAAATCAATTCGGTCTTAAACCTAAAATGCAAGGACCAGCTTATACGCCTCCCTTCCCAGAGTGGTACTACAGGGTGATCTTGCTGCCAAGGGTGAAGGCTCCTACGGAGTTTACAAAGTTCTCTGGGTAGGACGATACAAGCACGATAGAGCATATTGCTCGATATTTGATGCAGCTTGGAGAAGCTTCAGCTGACGAGGCATTCAGGGTTAGATATTTCCCTCTGTTATTGACAGGCTCAGCATTCCAATGGTTCACTTCTTTGCCTCCTCAGTCGGTTGGCACATGGAGAGAGCTAGAACAAAAGTTCCATGCCCATTACTTTAGTGGTAGCATAGAGAAGAAGCTGATCGACCTGGCTACTTTGAAGCAAAGGCACAATGAGACGCCTCTGGAATTCCTCAGAAGATTCAGGGAAGTCAAGGGCATGTGCTTCTCTTTGACTCTAACGAATGATCAACAGGCTGACATGCTGTTGCAGGGATGTTGCCGGCTATTCGGGAAAAGTTGTTTGGCATGGAATTTGACAACCTAGGTCAATTGTATCAGAAGCTGTCACTGATGAGTAACCAGGCCTACGGGTTCAAGAAGGACAGCAGATTTGCCAAGCACCATGACATAGATGACATCTACAACCAGATCCTCGAGAAGGCTGACCAAGTGGAAGATTTTGATGATGAAGAGGAAGTGGCTGCCGCTGAAATTATGTGGGGCAAGGAGCCTTTGACTGTGAACCAGCAGTGGATCAAACAAACCAAGGGCATGTATGACTTCGATGTCACCAAAGCTGACAAACTTTTCGAGTTCTTGGTAAAAGAAGGCCGAATCAAGTTGCCTGAAGGGCATTCCATGCTTCGGCCCGATGGGGTTAAAGAGAAACATTACTGTGGCTTCCATGATAGAAACACTCACTCCATCAACGATCCGTAGGTCTTCGGGATGAGGATCCAAAAGGCTATCCGGGAGGGGCATCCGAAATTTCATAACAAGATGAAATCGGATGGTCACCCTTTCCCTCAAAACATGGTTGGCTTTTTTCGTTAACATGGTAACCGCCGAACGAAGGGGAAAGTGAAGGTCCCGACTTCGGCCCGAGCAAAACAAGACGGATCGCAGATCCCACGCGGCAAGTGACGGTGGAGCAAGTCCACAAGGAAGCCCCACGCGTCCTCAAGAGCCAGGTTGAAGTTGGAGAATCATCCAGGACCAAGCCCAGGGTTACCACATGCATTCTCCTCAACAAATGGCAGCGCCAGCAGGAAAAGGGGCGCTACCAAAAGCTAAGGTATGAAGAGGAGAGGCGCATGTTTGAAGAAGAGGTGCGAAGGAAAGAACTGGAAGAGTACACGTGGGAACAAGAGGGTGCACATTGGGGGTGCGCATTCTTCAGACACAGCTGGAACGAAGGCTTGAAGCTCCCCACATTGAGGAATTGCCCTGAGTGCAGTGACAAGTACTCTGAATACAGGCAGGAAACTGCAATTGCCGATCCGTCCATGAGAGAATTGAAAGGATGCATCCTAATGACGATCAGCGTCTAAAAATAAATGAGGTCATTAATCACCCAAAAAAGAAGCAAGCTGACCAAAGATGGGCTGATCAAGAAGAAGAGGAGCATGAGTACATCTGGCAACAAGGACAGTGGTGCCCGCCTGGCTTGAGGAAAAGCCAAAAGAGAAGGGTTCAACGCTTGAGGAACCGGGAATTGAAGCGGGTGGGGATCCAGAGAAAGCAAGTATGGCGCCCAAAAGACAAGCCTGAAGGATCGGGTCGTTCGGCTCCAACGTGCATGGTATAGTTTTTGCCGAATGAGTTCATGGCTCCCACTAACCAAGTTGTGCAGGAGGAACGTCTCTAGATATCAATGATGATGAACAGCTTGGGGGATTAACGGCGCAGCTAGTGTTGGCTAAGCAGGCCACCTTTGACAAACCGGCCAAGAATCGACACATGAGGCCGTTGTATTTGAAGGGATACGTCAATGGCAAGCCATTGACCAAGATGTTCGTTGATGGCGGAGCTGCGGTCAACGTGCTGCCGTACACTACCTTCAGGAAGCTTGGCATGGGCCCCGGAGACTTGACGCCGACAAGCATAATTCTGAATGATTTTGCAGGGAATCCTTCAGATACCAAGGGTTGCGTGCACGTGGACTTGATGATCGGGTCCAAAACTTTGCTCACAACCTTCTTTGTCATTGAAGGCAAAGGAGCCTATAGCTTGCTGCTTGGGCGGGACTGGATCCATGCCAATTGCTGCATCCCATCTACCATGCATCAATAGCTCGTTCAGTGCGCAGATGATGATATTGAAGTGGTCCAAGTAGACGATTCAGTGAGCGTGGCAAACGTCGAACCAGCTTTTTGGGAATATCAAGGCATCGATTGTTGAGCCTGTCAGCAGTGATCAACAGCCGATTCAAGCAGTCGGCTCTTATAGTAATTTTTAAATGGATAATCCAGTTGATGAAATTGATGGGAAGTTAGGGCGAGGATTCATGTCGGCTGACAAATTAGAGGAAATCGATATTGGGAATGGTGACAAGCCAAGGCCGATATTTATCAGCGCTAACTTGTAATCAGGTTTCAAAGAGGAGCTAATCAAACTATTGAAAGAATATAAAGATTGCTTCGCTTGGGATTACTCGGAGACGCCTGGTTTGGATCGTTCTATTGTCGAGCATGGGTTGCCGATCAAGCCTGGTTTTAGACCTTATAAGCAACCTCCCCAGAAAATCTACAAAGATGAAGTATTGGCCAATGTGAAGAAGGAAGTTGAGAGATTACTTGATGCGAACTTCATTCGGCCATGCAGGTATGCGGAGTGGATCTCTAACATCGTCCCCGTCTACAAGAAAAATGGGAAGATGAGGGTTTGCATAGATTTCAGAGATTTGAACAGAGCTACTCTATGGATGGATACCCAATGCCTGTTGCTGATTTATTGGTTGATGCTGCTGCTGGACATAAGGTTATCAGTTTTATGGATGGTAATGCAGGGTACAACCAAATATTTATGGCAATAGAAGACATATCGAAGACAGCCTTCAGATGTCCTGGTCATATAGGCCTATTTGAGTGGATAGTCATGACATTTGGGTTGAAAATGCCGGTGCAACTTATCAACGGGCCATGAATTATATCTTTCATGAGTTGATCGGCAAAATTGTTTAAATTTATATTGATGATGTCGTAATCAAGTCTTTGGATCATGACTCACACTTGGAGGATGTAAAGAGAACTCTGGAGTGCACCCGAAAGCATGGGTTGAAGATGAATCCAAACAAGTGTGCCTTTGGAGTATCAGCTGGAGAATTCTTGGGATTTCTGGTACATGAAGGAGGAATTGAAGTTGGCAAGAAAAGCATGAAAGCTATCGACGAAGTTGTTCCTCCAACCAATCTCAAGGAGTTGCAATCACTGCTTCGCAAGATCAATTTTGTGAGAAGGTTCATTTCAAATTGTCACAGAAGGTTTTGCCCTTTTCTCCGTTGTTGAAGCTCAAGAAGGGCCAAAAAATTGTATGGGGTGACGAACAACAAAAGGCTTTTGATGAAATCAAGCGATACATGAAGGAACCACCAGTGCTGGTGCCTCCACAGTTGAATAAGCCTTTTAAGTTGTATGTGGCGGCTGATACCCAAACCATTGGATCGGCCCTTATACAAGAATTTGAAGGAAAGGAGCGGGTAGTAGCGTACCTTAGCTGAAAATTACTTGATCCTGAGACTAGGTATTCGGCTGCGGAGAAGCTGTGCTTGTGTGTGTACTACTCGTGTACAAAGTTTCGGCACTACTTATTGAATGCCGAATGCGTTGTATATTCGAAGTTTGATGTAATAAAACATATGTTATCTATGCCAATTTTGAATGGAAGGATTGGAAAGTGGATTTTGGCCTTATCTGAGTTTGAGTTGAAGTTCGAATCGGCAAAAGCTATAAAAGGTCAGATTATTGCCGATTTCATTACTGAGAATCGTGATCCATCAATTGATTTGCTTGAAATTACTCCGTGGGCATTGTTCTTTGATGGATCCTCATGTGGTAAAGGTGGAGGAGTAGGGATTTTATTAATTTCACCCAAAGGTGAGATGTTTGAGTTTGCTATCCCTATTCAACCCACTGTTACGAACAATCAAGCTGAGTACGAGGCGTTGCTTAGAGGGCTTCAGTACCTAAGAGAAGTCGGGGCCGTTTCAGTTGACATTTATGGAGATTCAGAGCTGGTTATAAAGCAATTGAACGGCCAATATGAGTGTAAAAGTGATGCCTTGAGGAATTACTATGAGGAATGCAGGGAAATCTTAAAGAGTTTTCAGTTAGTGATTTTACAGCATATTCCTAGAGAACACAATGAAGAGGCAAACAGATTAGCTCTGAGTGCTTCAGGTTACAGAGAAAATCAAGAAGCGTTTGCCATGGTGGTATATGCCTTCGGGAGTGATCTTGCAGAAGATGATTGGAGGAAGGAAATCGTTGATTATCTGCAGGATCCATCCCGAAAAGTTTCTAGGAAGCTCAGGTACAAAGCTATAAAATTTGTTCTTCTGGATGGAAGCTTATTTTACAAATCATTGGATGGGGTGTTGCTGCAATGCCTGGGTCCAGAAGAGGCAATGAAAATGATGAGCGAGGTGCATGATGGGCTATGTGGAGCACATCAATCAACCTATCATATGAAATGGGTTATTAGACAAGCTGGATGTTTTTGGCCGACGATGTTGGAAGATTGCTCTGAGTATTACAAGGAATGTCAAGATTGTAAGAGGTTTGGAAATATTCAAAGGGTAATAGCATCAGCACTGAATCCAATTATCAAGCCATGGCCATTCAGAGGCTGGGGTATAGATTTGATTGGTCAGATAAACCCACCATCTAGCAAGGGGCATAAGTTTGTGCTTTTAGCAACAGATTACTTCACCAAATGGGTTCAGGCAATCCCATTGAAGAAGGTAACATCAGAGAATATGATTGAGTTTGTTAAAGAACACATCATCTACAGGTTTGGAATTCCTCAAACGATTACAACTGATCAAGGAGCTCAGTTTGTATCCTTGGAGTTCAGGGAGTTTGCCGAAAGCATGGGAATCAAATTGTTTAATTCTTCTCCGTATTATGCCCAAGCTAATGGTCAGGCAGAGGCTTCTAACAAGATCGTGATCAAGCTTATACAAAAGAAAATCGATCAGAAGCCAAAGAGGTGGCATTCGGTACTCAATGAGGCTTTATGGGCTTACCGAATGGCTCCTCATGGAGCTACAAAGACCTCTCCTTATAAGTTGGTTTATGGGCATCATGCTGTTTTGCCTTGGGAAATGCAATCAAGTTCTAGGAGAGTGGTTTTGCAAAAGGACTTGAGCTCCAAAGATTACAGTGTCTTGATGATGGACGAGTTGGAAGATTTGCATATGATTTGTCTTAGAGCCATGGAAAATATTGAGAAGAACAAGCTGCGGTTTGTTAAATATTACAACAAGAAAGTGAAGGCTAAGCAATTTGCAGAAGGAGATTTGGTTTGGAAAGCGCTACTGCCGATTGGAACTAAGTATAGTGCGTTCGGCAAATGGTCCCCGAATTGGGAAGGACCTTTTCGGGTAGTCAGGTGTATGCCTGGTAACGCTTACATGTTGAAAACTTTACTGGGAGAAGAATTTTCTGCTGCAATAAATGGAAGATATTTGGAGAAATATTATACTAGTATTGAAGTTGATCGTTGATCACAAGCACTAGGATTACAAACATTTGACACAGAAATAGTCGGCGTTCAAGAAAGAAGCCGCCTTTAGAACAAAAAATCCTGAACAGGGAAATGGCCAATACTAAGATGTATTGCCCTTACCACGAAGATACATAACATTACAGATATTTCTTGCAAGTTTTTATTTGACAATCCAGCTGCTCAAGATTACAAGGGGGTGGGAAGCAGAAGGCCTGGCGAAAGAAGCAAAAGTATGCTTCAATCATTTTTCTTTCTTTGCTTCTTCAGCTCCTCCCACTTCAACTGTTCCAGGACCACCGTGACGGCAACTTGGAAGCTTCGGGGATGACCATGGCTCGCAGCCTCCATCAGGCTGTCCCAACAGCTTTCAGGTTACTGTACCTATCAGAAACATGAGATGGAAGAATAGTTGTTAGAAACAGAGATCTGAGCTCAAGCATGGAGTCAAATAAAGATGGAAGTTTTACCCCCTACTAATGCCTCCAAGGTCATGCGGCGTTCGCGTTCAGCATGGCAGCGGGCGGTGATGTCTCGCAGATCATGCTCTAGATGTCGAACGCGGCGGCACAACTAGTGATTGACCCTCTGTTCTGGCGTGGCATCCTCTTCTGTTCAGAGGAGATGTACTCAGGCGTTTCTTCAGTCCCAAGGATTTCTTCAGGAAGCAGATCAAGGCTAGAGAAGACAAAAAGGGGTAAACATAAGATTGAAAATGAGAGCAAGAAGCGGGTTAAAAGAAAACTCACTCTCGGATGGTGCGTTTCTTTGGTGGGGTGCTGTCCTCCTTGATGGGCTGCTTGCCTTTGTCCGCCATGGCTTTGGGGTTTTCTCTTCTGGAGTGGGGTAGAAGATGTGAAGTGATAGATGAGTGTGCAAGTGGATTTGCAGGGCATCCCAGAGGGCTATTTTATTGATTGAGAGAGCGCATTGGGAGTGATGACTGGTTGGCGTACGTTATTGGAATACCAAGCGGCAGGGTTTTTCTCCCGAATGCGAAGGATTTTCATTGAACAGTGTTTATGGTTCCCGAATTGAGGATTTTCTGCAGATTTTTGCGCCAAGGGGCACTTGTTTTCGCGTATTCGGCTCGGGTAAAGTTCTCGAATGGATTTGAGAAAAGTAAGGTTCGCAGTTGCAAGTAGGAGGGGATCATCACAACACAAGCATGGAAATTAAAATTCCTTATTTATTGCCGAAGATCAAACATCCCTAGTACAATCTAATCGAAAAGCCTGTTCAGCACAGACTGGGGATGAGTGAGTTCGGCAATGGCATCGCCATGGCCATCGAGGCGCTCCAAGATGACTTCGATCTCGTCGAGGTCTTCTGGTGCGCCGCCCTGGAAGCCATGGCGGCCAAGCCCAGGGTGGTGCCGAGGCGGATGCCGTGGACAGCCACCTCGTCGACGCGGTCTTCCACCGCGGCGAGGCGCTCCGCCGGCGTGGCGCCAGGGGCGTTCACCTTCTCAGCCAACTGCTTTACCAGCATTTTCAGCTGGTCAAGCTCGGCATCGCGGGCTGCGAAGTGCAAAACAATGGTGGTTAGTATCAAAGCCAGATTGGATTGGGGGGCAATCTAAGGAAAAATACCTTAGATGGTTGCCAGCAACTGTTTGCACTGGTCCTCCCACTCGAGTTCGGCGATGCCAGCCTTCTTGGAGACATCTTCTAGCTCGCGCTGGGCCACCTCGAGCTCCGCCTTGAAGTGGAGGGCGTCGAGCTCCCCGTAGGGCACGGGGGAGTAGTGGTTCGACTCCGAGGAGTCGTCCGGCAGAGGCTTATTCATGGCCGGCGCGGGGGGCGGGTTCCAGTGGATGAGCCTGAAACAGAGAAGATCGTCAGGAACAGAGAAAAAATCTAGAAAGAATCATAAGAGGAGATGACGGTCAGCGCTTTGACGCGCGCCGTGCGGCTTCCTTCCGCCTCGTCGGCGGCGCGGCGCCTGTTACTGCTACCCGCCATTGGTTCTTGGGGCCGCGCTGGTGATTGGAAAAGCAAGCTTGAGTTGGCAAAGATTTGAAGGCTAAAGGCTTGGTGAAAGGCTCGGGGCACCTACAGTTTTACTTATAGGACTGGTGAAAAGATCGTGGCCTTGGATCGTGGTGCATATCCCGAGAAACTTGGAAAGTGGAGAGGTTTCCTTAACCGATTCGCCGTCGGGTCGTTTGGAATTCAAGCTGAGTCATATTCGATTGACCGGCTCGGCTGAGTTGTGGTCGGAGTGCTGTTCGGGTATAGCACTGTTTGACCATGGTTACTGAATAAATCGTCCAGAGTTGCAAACAAAGTCATGTGGGGAGAAGGAAAATGAAGTTTATAAAAGGCAAATGTTACAAGGACGATCAATTCAGTTACACATTGCTCCGTACAACTAAATGTTCAAGTACTTTGCAATTACATTAGAGGCATTTGATTTTGTCTGATTAATGCTCTTCATCCGTTCATGATAATCTCTCTGAGTGTTGGACAGGACGGTGAGCTGTGCCTCGAGCTGATTTGCTTCAGTCATGGCCGCTGATGCTTCCTCTTGGGTTTTCTCTATCAGTCCAGAAAGCTCGGCTATCTTCTTCTCGTCAGCTTCAATTTCAGCTGACAAATTCCTCAGCTCAGTTTCCAGTGCAGACTTTCTGGCAATTTTCGACTCGAGAGCGGATTGCAGATTGGTCAACATTTCCTTGTGGCTCTCAGTTTGGGTTTGTGCTCCCTTCGCAGCTTGTTCAGCTCTGGCTTTCTTTTGCTCAATGGCTAGTCGGGAGGATTGGCTTTTCAAGGCTCGCCTTATTGCCACATAATGAATATCCAGACCTGAGATAGGCTCCAAGGAGGCTTTGATGTCTTCAGGAAGCTCTTGACTGATGGGTTCAAGCATTTCCTCGAAGTGATCAACATCTCTGATTTGATCTTTTTGCAGCCAGGAAAAGATTTCTTTGAGCCTTGCCTGAGTTTCCTTTGATAAAACCTGACTTGGGGGTGCCTCATCCCCTGTTTCGGCAGCTGGATCATTCACCATGACTGACCTTGGTGGTGATGAAGTTTGATCCTAAGAGAGAAGGATTGCCGAATTAGGAATGGTTTCTCGAAAGGGGGTAGTAGAATTGGATGCTTGTACATACCTCGTGCCTGATTCCTTGAATTGGAATAGAAGCCTGTTCAGGTTCAGGGGGAATCTCTTGGGTGACCAGTGGAAGAGGAGTCTGAGGAGTTCTTGGCAGAGCTGAAGCTTCTACTTGAGGGGAAGCTGGTACAGTCCCTAGTGAATTTGAAGCTTCTGGCTGAAATGAAGGTAGATTTATCTCTGTTGAGACTGGGATTTCTGCTTGGCCAAGGGGAGATTGAACCCTTAGGGGGCTTGAAGCTTCTGGTTGAACTGATGGGTTCATTTCTGGTGAAGCTGGCACTTCTGCTTGAGGAGGGTGTGATTGGGTCCCTGGTAAAGTTAAGATCTCTACTTGAGCAGAAGATGGTTTAGCCCCTGGTGAACTTGTATGTTGAGGAGAGGAGGTTTCCACAGGATGGTCCACCAATATTTCTTCTACAAATGTCAGATGGAGGGTAAATGCCAGTGTGAATAATCATCTTTGAAGGAAAACGAAGTAATAAAGGTCATACCAATAGATGAAGCATTGGCAGGTTCTGAAGCTGACGGTTGTTGGGCTATAGTCTAAAATTGCACAAGATGAAATTTATCATAATAAGAGTGGTCTAGTGTTCACGAAAGAAAAGATGTTACCTCAATGAGGACCTTTTTAGTAGTTCTTTTCTTCTTGGCGGCTGGAGGTACAACCAAGGGCAGAACTTTTCTCTTGTCAGAGGTTGAGCTGGTAAGAGTAGGGTCCATTGTGACATATCTGGCCATCAGCTAAGCCAGAGTTGTGGACTTGAATCCTAAAGTAGAGATTGGGCCTACCACATTATAAGCAAGTGCCATGGCTCGAGGGGCAGGTACTATATTCTGAAGGGTGGCCAAAATCATGATTAGTAGTGAAAAGTATGCTTGGTCAAAGAAAATATAAGTATGGTATGTTACCTCTGAAGTTGGCTGAAAGTCAGGCATCAGTTCAAGACAGAATGAGTGCACTGGCTCATTGAAAATATGGTCATGGAACTCTTGCCACCAGGAGATGAAGAGAGGGTGAGCTATTGTTGTTGGTGTGAAAAGCCAGGCATAAAGAGTTGGGCTGCAGTTGTATTCAAAGACCCTTCTGGCTTGAATGTTCTCTCGTGATTTCCTCTTTGGGTTTGAGAAACTCATGAAGAAATAGCCTTGGGGGCATTTGGCCACATCCTAGTGTCGGGCCATCATGTTTGGCCGATAACATTCATAAGTGTCGTGATTTAATCTTCCCCCACAAAATTCTCTTTCGGTAAGGCACATGGATGGATGAAGATATTGAAGATTTCTACGGATCTTGCATCATGACATCCAGTTTCAAAGGAGAATTCAAAGGGGAGAGTTAAATTGTCATTGTTCGATAGGGGAGACAAAGAGGATCGGAGAAACCTCTCGAAGAAGAGCTCAAAAAGCTGACTGACATTCTGATCAATAGATATGGTTGAAGCAGCTTTTCCATAAGTTTGGCATCCTCTGGTAATCTGAGCTTCTCCTTCATTGTGGCTGGATGAAGGGAAATGACGGTTGTTGAGATTAATGTTAACAATCCAGTGCATATAAAGTTGCAGCCACATTTGCACAAACCACCAAGGGCCGTTGACACATGATATCTTCTGGCCGGTGTGCATCTGAGAACTAGTCTGATGGAGCATATGGTACACACTCCCTAGGAGATATTTTCCAAGAGGGATGTGATGACCAGTAGCCAAATCTGAAGCCATAGCAATGTGATTCAAAGTTGGCTCATTGGCTTTACCACAGAAGATGAATCTACATAGCCACATGTTCAGGAATGCTCTGTATTCAACTTCACTCAGAGGGCCATCTTTCATATGATTCTGGATATATGCTTTGTATCCACCTCCTGTCTTCACTCCTTTCTGCCTAGTGGAGCCTTTGTATTCGTAGGGATACATGGGTCCTGAAATATTAAGGCCGGTCATCATGTATACATCGGCCAAAGTAGGAGACATTGGGCCGTGACCAAAGAGGAAAGCGTTGACGCCATTTGACCAGAAATGGCAGGCTGCTATCAGAAGATTTTCATTCTTGGGGGTTTCGGCTAGAGATAACTCCAGACACTGGGCGATGCGGAGGCTGTCCCAATTGCTGGTTTTGGCGCTGTTATCTGCAAGTACCCTTTTGTACCAATTTCTCCAGCCTGTGATTGGGGGCAAAGGCTAATTCTTGAAAGCATCTTGCCACAGAGGGGGCCTTGATAAAGCCGCTTTGAAAGGGATTCTCTTGGATTCGGCTTCAATGAACTCACGGGGATCAGAAGTTCCCACGGGTCCAAGGAAATATGATGTTGAGTTGGCCTCGGTGTGAATCAAAAGCTCGGTGGAAAGTTCCTATCAAGAGAAGACAGAGGGAGAAATCTGAGGTAAAAATCGGAAAGGATAATGCCGAATGGCCTTGAGGAGATGAAATTTACCTGAGCAGCTTGATTTTGACCCGCCATTGAAGATTTGAGCTTGGGGAAAAGATGACCTAGGGTTTGGATCTGGACGGAGGCTCCGATGGATTGCAGGGAGAGAGAATAGGTGTTGAACAGATTTGATTTGAAGACGTTGGCGATTACAGTCAATTTCGGAATAAAATCACTTTTATCCCGTAATTGAAGGGTCATATAATGTTAACACCAAAATTGGTACAGGAGAGAGTCTGATTTGTGGGCCTAACTTGGTAACAAATCCCATCCAGTGGGGGAAGGTTTCTTCAGAAGATTCGACAGAGATGCTTGCGGTCGGCAGTTTTGCCTCTGTTCGGCAAAGGGATTGTTTGCGCTGATTTCGCGGGATCGCATGGTGACGTGGCCCGAGCGAAAGGGACGAATGGATGGATAAGCATTCGCACTTGGGCGTTAAATTAGGTATCAAATATTGTGCTCGTAGTGCACCAGGAGTCGTGCTAGGACAGGGTATAAATATGAACCCTGTGTCTATGTAATTGGAATCGAACATTCTCATAACAAACTGGCTTTACGCCAAACCTTAGAGTCCTCTAGTCGTGTCGTCGAGTTCTTCGAGAGGGTTCATCGATCCGTCGACCTCTGTAAGTACTGGCAACCTTGTATCATGTCTAGTATCATGCGGTGGATTTAGATCGTGATGCAAGTAGTCTTGTTACCATGCTTAGTATCATGCGGTGGATTTAAGCTTGGTTCAAGAGGGTTTCTTGTTAGATCATGAGCCATGCGGTGGGCTAAGATCTAGCTTGGAGCTAGTTATCGGCTCTATTAGATTTGGCAAGGTCTAATAGATTCATTAAGTTACCCCATGTTGCTTTGAGTTTTTACTTTATGTTTAAATTCATGTAACACTCTTTTGCCCAATTTAGATTGGTTTGAATCGGCATTATCTTGTTTGGTGATCTTTAAATTGCACGATCGCATCTTGGCTCAATAAGGCACGTGGATCACATGTTCTCTAATAGCCGAAACCGAATCGATCTAAGTTGTCACGTGTTGCGGGTTCAAGTTTGTTAATCTTGTGTAAATCTTGACAGAACCGAGTATCATGCAATAGATGTAGGTTTTTGGGTTGTTTTAGAGCTAATTATCCGGTGGATTAGATGTCGATTCAATCTGATAGGTTTATCATTTTTAGCGATGTTTGTTCCTTCTCCGCGGATCCCGATTCGGCTGTTCAGCCGTATTCGGTTATGCTTTCGTGAGTAAGATGTGTTAATAAGTTATGTTTTAAATGATGCATACTTTTAGCTTTCCATATTTAGATTGTATCATGCGGTGGATAGATCTTGTTGTGGTTAGTGTCGTGATTTCAAACAAGTTGTATCATGCGGTGGATTAACTTGTTTGGTTTCATGCTTGACGGGTTTTAAAGTACCTAGACATGCGGTAGACTAGTGCTTTGGGCCTATGCATGCTTGTTCATTACATGTTTGTAATCATGCTTTACTTCATTTATTGTTTATTGTTATTTATTCTTGAGGATCGGTCATGGTCTTGTGCGCGAGCAATGTTATTCAAACAAAGACTGATTCATCGTCATGCTTACATTATCCGTTCGGCTATGTTCTGTTTTTCGCTTTAAGCTCCCGAATGGTATCGAATCTGTTGACAGATAGCTTCTCATAGTTATATGTCATCTTACATGGCTTTCTAGCCGCAAATATGGAACTGTCTGGTACCACCCAGCAAGTTCCAAGCTTTGGCATCTAACTACGTTACCGTTTGTTAATTTCAGAAAAAATTGACTGGCACGCTTTGGAACCTGCTCGTGTGTGAAGCCAGCTTGTTCGGCTTGCTGTGTGCTTGGCGCAGGGTGCGGATTTTGCGTCAACATCTGCCTCGTACGGTGCCCCCTTTACACGTTCGGAGCAGCCAAGTGTCGCAGCGCATCGCACCTTCGGCACCGAAATAGCCCAAGATCTCGCCCTGGTCGCATCGTGCCTTCAGGGACATCTCGCCCGGGCCGCCTCCGCCCCGAGCCGAGGTGTTCCCGACGCGCGGCGCTTCAGGCTCCTCCAAACCTTCGGCGCTGAAACACAACCGTCCGTGCCTTCGGCACCGAAGGCCAGCACCGCTTAGATGAGCTGCTCCTGCACAGCAAAACTCACATAACTCGAGTAGCATTAGCATTTCCGTTAAACCAGCACTGCAAGAACTCCCCCGTGCAACCGAAGCTGCGCATGAGCCGAAACCGTCATCTTGGCCGGACGTGGACAAGCTTCCGAAGGCCATTTTCCCCAACAATGCTATTTCAAAGTTCTACCTACCAAAGCCATATACATATATGTTTTATGATAACAAAATTTGTATAATGCAAACATATGTTTTGATGAGTTGGATTAGGATTGATTTCTATGGTTCGAGACTAAGAAGCTGGTCATTTCTTTGTGTAACTTTTGCATACTAGCCTTTTTGTCCATGCATTGTGGGTTTTCACATCGAAAATTTCACAAACTTCAATGGGCATCCACCCTAAACCAAAACCATATTTTAGTGATCACCTCCTTGTCCACAACCCAATTTGAGTATGGAGTAAAATTCTCGATGGAGATTCAAATATTCCCCAAGATTATGGAATTTATGCTTACTTTAGCAGTCATCCCCCCTCTCTTTTATGCTCGAGGACGAGCATCGTTCAAGCATGGGGGAGGAGTCATTACATCATGTCTGACAAATGCTATGTAAGTGTTATGTTGCAAAAAGTTCTGAGGAGTAAAAGAAAAAAATGAAAAATGAAAAAAAATTATGATGAGAAGAAAAGAATAGTAAGGAAAAAGGAAGAATAAAAAAAAGAAAGAAAGATAGAAAAATGAGAAGGAAATAAAAAGAAGATGCTCCTCGGTTCTTTTTGCTTCATAAGTTCTCAAGTGCCTTGATGACAAATCCATACTCAAATCTTCCAACCATGTCCAATCCGATAACGAGGACTTCACTCGTGCCTCGACATCATCCATTTGCCACTTGCACATGTCCACCTATCTAAATGTGTGTGTTTCATCCCTCTATTTCCAACATTTATTTTCCATGGCCTTTTTGACGAGTCTCGGTAATTCCGATAGATCCCTCTCTTAATATGATAATATTTCAGATGTATGTTTTGCTAGGATTGTTTTTAACCTTCCAAGATCCACTTAAGCCTTCCACTACCACATATGAGTAGAATAGGTTGAAAATAATCTAGTATAGCCTTGAGTGACTTGATCAGATTAGTTTTTCCACGAGCTTTTGCAAGAGATATTCACTTATGTTGGATATGCATCTTTTCGAAAATTCTTCCATGTAACAAGGTAATGGTTTAAAGTTCACTTAAGTTTGAGAGCATCATGTTTATTAAATGTGGCTTGTTCTTTATTGTTAGTCTATCTTCAATAATGAAAAAGAAGCCGGACACAACTTGAACTTTAAAAATAAATTCGTAAGACAGAGCAATTTGCCTCGTCATGAATGACTAAGTGCAGGGACAACATTTGGAAGGCAACGCTGATTTCCCTTTTAAGCAAGGATTACTTACTTGAGGACGAGCAAGGTTTAAGCATGGGGAGATGTTGACGGTGAATTTCCGTCAACCTAGAGTACTTGTTATGCATTGGTTTCGATTATGATTTGCAACTAACCCGCCACTAGGCACAATAACGATATAACAAGTTCACTCTTGGATGTCGATTTTGGAGTTTATTATTTACGCAGGAAATCTACACTAAAGAGGAGACTTTCGGGATAAGTTCACTAAGCACTTTGGAAGAAGATCATGAAGCCCGACAAGAGTCAAGACACGCGACGAACATGACTCCAAATGACCCGAGGACCGAAGTGTCAACGTGCAAGTCTTCAGAGACTCAACCAGAAAACGGCGAAGCTTGGATAGCAAGGATTCAAGCATTAACCGTGAAGGAAACGATGTCAAAGGCCCACATGCAAGTGCACACAAATAAGGAATCACGCGAGAAGCAACTGGGGAGGAAACTGGGGCCCGGATCGGTGCCCCCTTTGTCCTAGGTGTTCGTCTATTTATTGCCTCTTCCTCTGTCCGCCGCCAAATCGAACAAATCATTCTACCGACGCCATTCACCAGAAAACCGCCACCACAAGATGAGGGAGAGAGTGGGATGAGCTCATCGCAAGGATCAACACCGGCAGAGGGAAGGAAGCAAGACGAGGACTCCAAGCCGCTGGCCTAAGGGTGTTCCCAAGCTTCATCACCGACATCTTCATCGATGACGTTCTCCGGAGTCTTCATCACCCCTATGTGCTTCAATCCTTGTAAGATGATGGGGTAATGTCTTCGTTCATCTCTAGGGTTAGATGGATACATGTTATGTGATCGCAACATGAACACTATGACTTTCGATGCTTAATGGTCTATGTCTATGCGAGTGCTTTATTCACATATGTATGTACAACATGTGTTCTTAGTAGGGTTTGTGCTAATCATGGTGATTAGCTTAACCCTATGGATGCTTAGGTATAGATGGGTTATATGTGAATGTGTTTGATTACCTTGCATAGTGACAGTACGGTGGAGGGAAAAGGCTTAGCGGCCGCATAACTGCCATGAAGCTAGTGTAGGCAACACCTTTTTGATGTAGTAGATGCATGTTCATGTGATCCTAAACCCTAGGGAGGGAACGCTTATCTATCTTAATCTCTCTCTTGTGTCCACCCTTTGCCATTTAGTTTCACCTTAGACTTCTTAGATTAACATAGGTTAGATTGTTTTAACCTTTAGACTAATACCCCTTTCAAAGGTTTCCCATCAACTAGATTAGTACTTGGTTAAGCGCAAGCAATCCCCTTGCTCCGCGGATTGACAAGAACCTTGGGGGTCACCCCATGGTGAATAAGGTGTAGGTCCGTACGATTGCGGATCGAAGGTTGTTACGTGTTTCAACCGTCAAAAAGCTTCGCTCCTTTGGAGGCTCGGGGACTGTCCTCCCAACCTCCGTTGCGTCAGAGGCCGGCCCCTGACTCCCGCCGGCAGAGAGGGTGAAGGACCGATACGGCGAACCAGAGAGGGGGGAGTGAATGGGAGCCGATAAAAATTCTTCTCGAAGGAGATGGAAACTCCAACAAGATGAACACGGCTTCCAACACACGTCTCCGACTCACTACCCAAGTTGGCCAAGCCCACGTAGCCACCGGAGTTCCACCGGACCTAGGAACCAACACACACACCCTTCCGACCCGAGAACGCGGCGGAACACCAAACCTCGAGTCCACCGACCAACACGGGTCGACCGGGTGAGCACCACCGGCCGAGCCGGTCCCCGCCGGTGAAACCGGGCAACTTCCACTAAGTGGCTCCACACGGCGGCCGACCGGTGAGACGCACCGGTCGGACCGGCCACGGCCCCTAAAAGCCCCCAAAGCACCAAACAAGGCCAACCGACCTCCAAACAGACCCAAACTCGAAACGGTCCCAACACGAGACAACAAAGCAAACACACCCGGACGTTCACCCGAGCAAAAACCCACCGGGGCTCGCACCGGTCGGACCGGTCAAGAGCACCGGTCGAGTGTTCGCGTCCGGCGGTCGGAGCCGACGAAGAGATGATGTGGCGAGGGCTTGTGCTCCACCGGCTACTTGGGCGGATCGTTCCGGCGTGCAGGATCCCTTCGCAACTCGGAGGCGCTCAGCCCGCCAGGTGCCATGTGGGAGCGGGTCACTCTCTGATCTTCTCAAACGGGGCGGGCCCCCACCTGCGAGCTCGTGTCTGCACCCTTCTCGCGGGCGGTCGGCTCTGGCCGCCGTGACGAGCTCACCTCCACCGCACGTTGTGGCAAGGGCGAGGGCGACCCGGACAAGTCACTCCAGTCAACCGCGACGCTGGGCTCGTCTCTGCTCCACACTGGCGGCGGGGACGGATCTTCATCGGAGGAGACATTGCGCTCCCCCGCCTTGCAGTGCTTGATACGGTTGTCATTCCGATCGTGCTTAGTGATCTCTTTCTCCTTGTGCTGCTCCTTGCGTGTGGCACGCTGCCTTTCCACGGCCGCTTGGTTTCGTTTGAAGATCACCTCCTCCGGGAGAGGCACCTTCGTAAGCACAAGGTGGGAGCATTACAACTGGAAAAGCAAGGAGCGGAAGAGTCAATGGTCATCAAGAATCTCTGAGAAGATCAACAGCCAATTCAAGACACCAAGCTTGTCGGGAAGTTTGTCAGAAGAAGAAATCACTTACAATTTTTTAGTCCCCTCGTTGGGGAGCATTGGAATAAGCCGTGGTGGTGGCCACAAAAAGGTCGACTTCCTGATCGCCAATGCCACACTGCATTGGATCTCGTTCAGTGATGGGAACTCGAGTGCGGTTACAGTCCCTACACAAGGGGTCCTGTCGGATGTCATCTCGAAGAGGCGCAGCGGCCGCCTCCTGGGCGGGATGACTCCCCGGGCGTGGTACTGGCTGATGACGGTCGCCAGGCTGACCCTGGCCTCTCAGAGGCGGGTCAACACTGCCAATGGTCCCTGAACGTCCTCTCCTGCTCTGTCTTCGGGGGGCCATCAGTCCAACTCCTCGACCCTTTCCTGATGGAGTTCCCAGTGAATGCCGACAGCGCAAACTCGGGGTCGTTCCTAAGATAGAACTACCCCTTGTGTTAGTCGTTGTTCAAGCTGGTCAACGAGGAAGGGATGTACCTGTCACCCCAGCCTTGCTTCATCTGAAGGTTGGCGTAGCCGATCGTCGCCTCCTTGGAGCTGTCCTTCACGCACACGAACATGAAGAAGTACTTGAAAAGGTGCCAATGGGCACTGATTCCCAAGTACCCCTCGCACAACGCCTCGAACATCGCCATCTGTTGGATGCTGTTCGGGTTGAGGTGCTGCAACTGGAGCCCGTACTCATAGAGGACCGCTCGAATGAACCGCCCGGAGGGGACGGAGAAGCCACACTTGTGGAAGGCCACGAACGAGACGACGTACCCCCTGGGTGGGCGCGGCACGGACTCCTCCCCGGGAACCTTCCACTCCATGGCGTCGGTGAGTGGAGGGAGCTGCCCGGCTTCGACGAGGCAGCGCAGCATTGAGCGGTTCAGATTGGAGCGCATCCAGTTCGACATGGCGACGGCGAGCTTTCGTGCGCGACTCCGGCGAGAGCGGTGGTGGTGTTGCGGGGGGCAAGAAAGTGAAAGAAGCGGGAGGCAAGGGCAGAGGAAGAAGCCATCCACGTCGCCCACGTCACCCACGTCATCCACGTCGCCCACGTTGCCCACGATTACCACAACGGAACAATCTAAGGCCACAGCAACACTACTGAAGCTCAAAACCCCACGAGCAAGTTTACAACTTGTGGGCTCAGGGGCTACATCCGGCAGATGCGCTCGCGCAAACCCACCGGGAAGACCAAGAGTTAAGATCGTCGCAAAGCCTTTTCGACTGAGCCTGTTTGCGAGTCCTTGACTCCCTCTCAGACTCGGGGGCTACTGATGAGGGCCCAGAGTAGGCCCCCCTTTGACGGTGGGATAATCTCTCTTAAGGTGAAGTCTTCTAAGACCATTGGCAATGTGAAGGCCAAAATTGACAACGTGAAGGCCAAGATTCAAGATGAGGAGGACTAAGAACCCCTGTCAAGACCATCACTGGCAAGACTACTTGTTCCCGACTAGTTGGGAGCTTCTCCGACAAGTTCCCTACTAGAGGAACCCCCTCCGACCAGTCTCCTCCTCGCACGACAAGTCTCTGCGTTGCACGACAAGTCTCTGCCTCCCACGACAAGTTGCTCGTTCGCACAAGCACTCTTCGCCTCGACCACGATGCAAATTGTACCACGTGGTGCGACCTCGGCACATGAACTCTTCTGCTACGATGTGTGGGGCACCGGTTCCTCATGCCATGCAAGCGCACTAGCTCGCAGCACGCGTGAGTAGTTGGCCCCGACAAAAGCCTTGATACGGCTCTGTTCAGCCGCGCAGCCTTCAAGTCGTCGTCACATCCGACCTTGCAACACAAAGACTCCACCCGAGGCACTTGAGTGCCCCCTACGACGAGCACAGGCCTACTATTAGGCCTTAACGTGGCGGGCTCATCCCGTGCCTAGACATGTTGAGTTGCCACCAAACTACTCAGAGGAGGCGCCAGACGTCCCAAAGTGAACAGCTTCGCCCGACCATGTAGCGGCCTCTACGACAATGTAGTGCGACACCTCTTCAATGCGCCCTGACGGACAGCGACGCACGAGAGGACATCCTAGCAGCCGACACTGTATCTTTTCTTTTATTTCTCTTTTTGCCCTTCCCTCTTGCGTCTATAAAAGGGAGAGGAGGGCAATCGTCACAAGGGCTAACGAACTGAACACTCATACTAAGGGACTTGGGCTCGACACCCTCTCCCGACCAGTTTGTAACCCCTACTACAAACAACCCTAGCACGGGAACACGACATCTTGACACTGAACGTAGGGTTTTACTCCTCAAATGTCCGAACCAGTATAAATCTCATTGTCTCCCACGCTAACCACCCGAGCCCGGCACACTATCAATACAAATTTACTGTCTGCCAGTACAGAACCCCGACAGTCGCTGCCTTTTTCTTTTTTTGCGATTTACTAGTCCAGCAGGAGCCACAATAGGTGTTGCATTTTGCAGCAGACGGGTCGCGGTGCTGCATTTTGCAGCAGACGGGTCGCGGTGCTGCATTCTCAAGATCCTAGGGGGCTTTACCCAACCCAACCACCGCGGGCCCCACCATCGCAGCTCCTTCCTCCACCCTATCGCCCCCTTCCTCCACCCCAGCCGTCTCGCGCAGCTCCTCTGACGCGGCCTTCTCCTCCCGCCACCGGCGTGGACCTATCGTCATAGCTCGCCTCCACCGCGACCACAGCTCGCAGATCCCCACCGCCTCCTTTGAGATCCGGCGGCGACCTGCCTCCTTCCCGCAGGCGCACTCCTTCCCTCCTTCTCGAAAGCGCGCCCCTTCCCTCCGGCGATCGCAGACCACCGCACCCCTTCCCTCCGGCGATCGGCGGCGGGATCACGGCTCCTCCACCTTCTCCAGGGACTGGCGACGTAGATCCGCTCCTCCAAGGATCAGCGGCACAGGGCCCCGGCGGAGGAGGCCGGATCTACTAGCATTGACCCCTCGGGGCGCGGAGGAAGCAGCGGAGAGAGCCCCGAGAGTAGTCTTCCCAGCGGTAGACGGCGACCTTCTCTACACTACCAGCCCCACTAACCGCCTCCTCCTCTTTCTCGGCCACCGGCGATGGTCTTCCTTCTCCGGTCACCAGCCCTACCAGCCACCTCCTCCACTGGTAACCAGCCTCACCAACTTCCTCCTCCTCCTCTAGTCACCAGCCCCGCCAGCAGCTCTTCCTCCTTTTCTGGTCACCAGCCCCACTAGCAGCCTCCTCCTTGCTCCTCGAGTGCGCACGTTCCATGGATCCGTGGGAACCAACAGCCTAGTCATATGCAACAGGGGGTGTGCAACCTTGCTGGAACCCAGCTCTTTTTGCAGCATCTATCTCGTCTCTCTCCTTTCTACCACAACTATTTTTGCACATGCAGATTTGCAATGTTGCTGGAGTCTGTCTAATACCCCCATATACCACTTATACCACCTATGTATACCACATATACCACAGGTGTAAGTTGTGGTGGTATACAATTAATTTCAACCGTCAGATCCTTGCATACTAGTCCTTTTTCAACAGTGGTATAGAGTGCTAATTGGAATGATTTTCCCAAAATGTGGAACGTGCTCCAAATTATTTGAGTTGATACACTGGAGTAAAAAAAGAAATAACACACATTTGTTATCAAATTCCAACTACATGGAAGTCTAGAACTTTTGATATAGTTACCTAAGAAGTCTTTTGAGGTTTGGACATTAAGATGTTGTCTAGTAGCCCTGGGCACGAAATACCGAGAACCGAAACCGAACCGAAAAATACCGAAAACCGATCCGAAGTAATTCGGTTCTTCTTTGGTTCTCAGTTTTCAAGAACCGAAAGAACCGAGCTAAATTCGATTTTGGGCATCGGTTTACCGAACTCCTGAACTGGAAACTAAGCAAAAGCAACAGCTAACAACCCATCTAACTCTTTAAGGCCAACAAGCCAACAGCCCAACAAGGCACCAAACCCTAACATTCACACCCGAATCGCAGCCGCCCCTTCCCGTCCGCTCCAGCTCCACACCTCCACCCTCACGAAGTTGCACTCGTCGCGACTCGCGAAGCTGCTCCGCAGAAGCGCCCGCCGGAGCCTCGGTCACTCTGCCTGGCGCCTCCGCAGTCCCAAGTCTCCATGCCCCTCGCCCTCGGCCACCGGCTCTCACCAATCACCCCGCCCTCACGGGACCGCCGCCCCGATGCCGCCACCCCCGCCCTTGCCGCCCGCCTCGCCGTTGCGCGCATGCGCCGCTGTCACCTCGCTCCGCGTCGCGCGCGTCGCCTCACGACACGAGCACCTCGCCGCCGCTGCCACCCACGCGCACCAGGTAATGCAACACAGGAATCAAGGCCACTTCACTTTCTCATGTCATCTCTTTGTTGTTCAATTAGTCCCACATCGAAAATTAATTGTGGGGGAGCACAACATAAAGGTGAGGATAGTCCTCACCCATCAGGCTAGTCTTTTGGGTTGAGTTAGGCCCATATTCTTATTGTTGTGGACTCCGTTGGACCTAGGCCTGTTGAGACACCAGCACATGGGTATAAATTCCCGGTCCGGATTCCGCTGCGCTCTCTAACAAGTGGTATCAGAGCCGAAGGTCGGAAAAATATGTGAAAATATCTCCGGGTCACACGTTGACGGGGGAGCCCGTGAATGTCTCCGTAAGGTCACGAAAATCCTTGTGACAGGAGAATTGTACTCTGAGGCTGTAATAACCTTCCAAGTTGTGCACATGGGTTGTCATGTGATGGAAGAGTTGGGTTCGATGTGTGACGGGGGAGATTGTTGAATTAGTCCCACATCGGAAATTAATTGTGGGGAGCACAACATAAAGGTGAGGGTAGTCCTCACCCATCAGGCTAGTCTTTTAGGTTGAGTTAGGCCCATATTCTTGTTGTTGTGGACTCCATTGGACCTAGGCCTATTGAGACACCGACACATGGGTATAAATTCTCAGGCCGGATTCCGCTGCGCTCTCTAACAAGTGGTATCAAAGCCGAATGTTGGAAAAATATGTGAAAATATCTCTGGGTCACACGTTGACGGGGGAGCCCGTTAATGTCTCCGTAAGGTCACGAAAATCCTTGTGACAGGAGAATTGTACTCTCTGAACCTATAATAACCTTTCAAGTTGTGCACATGGGTTGTCATGTGATGGAAGAGTTAGATTCGATGTGTGACCGGGGAGATTGTTGGATTAGTCCCTCATCGGAAATTGATTGGGGGGACACAACATAAAGGTGGGGGCAATCCTCACCCATCATGCTAGTCTTTTGGGTTGAGTTAGGCCCATGTTCTTGTTGTTGTAGACTCCATTAGACCTAGGCCTGTTGAGACACCGGCACATGGGTATAAATTGACAGGCCGGATTCCGCTGCGCTCTCTAACATTTGTTCGGTTCTTTCGGTAAATACCGAAACTGAACCAAAAGAACTCATACCGATTTTACTTGGTTCCGAGTTTTTCTGAGAACCGATCGGTAAAAATTTAGTGAGGAACCGAATTTACCTAGGTACCGAGGAACCGAATCGATCGGTTCGGTATTACCGAACGCCCAGAGTAATTGTCTAGTATAATTTCCGTCTTGTTTTGCCGCTCATGTTCCAGCTGCAGTGGAACCCGTTCCACCATGTTGCCGGAACCATGCTGCTATGGGCTGGATACACAAAGTGGGCTTGAGGGAGCTGCGGGCAGCGAGCATAGTGGTTGTTGGCGCTTCAACTGCACATTGTAGAACTGAACAGGGACAGGAGCGGAGCATGCAAACCGCGAGGGGGTGCGTGGTAGGGTACCGACGGTTGGGACTTGGGAGCAACTGTCTGAAGGATTGGTGCTTATATCAAGACTGTGGGTTAATTAAAGAAATGGAGGGATTATTTTTGCAAAATCACCATGACAATTGAAAGAAATAACGACACTTTAATGTTAGGTATAGATATATATTTCAACTACTTCTTAACAATGGATTTAGTCAGTTACGTATCATCTGAATACCTCGGAAAACCAATCGATATTGCCAACGATATTACTCTCACGAAAGATTTGAAAAATAAGAACAATGGCTCTATCATCTCCGCGATGCTGCAAGCATGTTCCACTATGATGTGGTGCAAAATGGTGAAATCACAGGGCCTATACAACCCCGTCACCATTTGCCAACTAGACGAATTTCTACACCAAATTTATACAGGGCTCCTATCTACCTTCCGGAAGTCACGTAATCGTGCGAACTATAAAGCCCATTTAAGCCCACTACAGCCTAGCATCTTGCTTCCGTTCCGTTCCAGAGCGCGTGCGAAGCTGCAGAATGAAGAAAAGGAAGATGCGCAGGAATAGGGACGTAGTGACTTTTTTTAGACTTTTTTTTGAATTTTTGGACGCGGGAGGAAAAGACATGCAGACTTTTTTTTTTGAATTTTTTGACATGGGAGGAAAAGACTTTTTTTACTTTTGAATTTTTTGCTAGGCATGTGGTTGTGTAAGTGGGATAGCTACAGGTGGGCACTTCGAAGTTGAAGTTTAAAGTTTGAAGTCAAATTTAAAATTGTATTTCGGAGTTGACGTTTATAATATATAATATTTACATGTCAAAAAGGAACTAATGAAGGGATCGAAGCATGTAAGTAGTGTAAATTATACAATGCAGATTGAGGAATTGACGCATCGGAAGCGTTCACGGATGGACCAAAGATCATTCACAAATCAAAAGTGCTCAAATCCAAAAGCCGTTTTGTTATAGACTGCAGCCCTGAAAAAATAAAGATGGAATTATACCTTTTAACATCTACAACATTTATTAGTTTTAACTTAATTTGCATGCACCAACATTTCTTAATTTGTCCAACAATTTATGTTAGTAATTGCACTTAGATCAACATTTTTATGTTTATATCCTATCCAACAGTTTATTTGACGAAAACGTATAATTATTTTCATATACCAGCAATTCCTTAAAATAATTGAACTTCTTTTCTATTCAACAATTTCACACAACTTTATATCATTTTCGTTCTAAATCAACACCAGCAATTATTTACCCAATGTCCAATATTAAAAATATTTATTTTTTTAATCAACATTTATTGACAATAGTCCGACATTTATTATAGTTCTTACTTATTATTCAACGACAACCCTTTTTACCATTCTTAACTTTCTTACATGATTATCTCAACATTTTTGTCACAACACTCAATATTTTGGTCATAGTACTCTTCTTTTCTTTTTGAATTGGAAGCAATCCTGTGATTTACTTTATTTCTCAACATTCTATTAGTAACTATGAACATCAATATGTACATTTAAGGAAGCCCAACATTTATCATCATTGCTATCATAAATCAACTTTTATGCTCCCATAATCAATTTTTATATTACAAACAAACATTTCTAATCTTATGTCCAACATTTATCTTTCATCATTACTATTTTCTTTATTATAAATTCTTTAACATTTGTCAGCATCAATCCAACATTTAATATCTTTTCTATTCATTATTCAACATACATTTCTTTTTCAGGATATTTATCAGTATCTTTTAACATCTACAACCTTTCTTATCTCTAACTTATTTTGCACCCACCAACATTTCTTAATTTATCCAACAAGCTTTGTTAGTAATTGCACTTAAATCAACATTTTTATGTTTATATCCTATCCAACATTATTTGATGGAAACAAATAATTATTTTCATATACCAACAATTCTAAATCATTTTCATATACCAACAATTCTAATTTTTATAGTCAAATAATTCAACATCTTTTATAGTCAATAATTTTGCACAATCTTATATCATTTTCATTCTAAATCAACTTTCATATTTGAATATCAATAATTTTTAACCTATTATCCTACTTTTCAAAATGTTTCTTATTTGTTTTTAAACATTTATTAACAATAATCGTATATTTCTATCATCCAGTATTTATTAATAACAGTCATTTTACTTATTATTCAACATTTAGTTCACATTTACGTCTTTGTAACAAATCTGAACTTATTTACTTTTAACCTCAACATTTTCTTAATTACAATTTTATTTATATTTTCTCTCAACATTTTTTCATAAGAGTGAAAAAATTATGTAAATTGAAGCAAGCTCAACATTTTTAATAACGATGTGATTTATATTTCCACTCAACATTTTTCATTTATAAGAGTGAAAATTTGTATGTAAATTGAAGCAAGTTCGACATTTATCAATAATGTAATTGTACATCACCTTTTATGTTACCCCAGGACAATGTTTACGTTATGAACAAACACTTCTATTTGTATGTCTAACATTTATCTTTTGAACATTACTTAGATTTAACTTACTTTGCACATACCAATATTTTTTGATTTGTCCAACAACGGTTTTTGATACATGTAGATAAATCAACATTTTTATGTTTCTAAAATATCTAATAATTTGTTTGATTAAAATAATATTTTGTTTCTGTATACCAATAATAATTCTTTCAAATAATTCAACATCTTTGCCATTTTCATTCTAAATCAACTTTCATATTTGAATACCAACAATTTTTAAACTAATATCCAACTTGTAAATTTTTATTATTTCTAATTAAATATTTATTAACAACAATTCAATATTTCTATTTTTACATCATATATTAATAACAGCCAAAATTTTACTTATTATTCAACATTTAGTTGACATTTATGTCCAGGTTACAAATCTGAACATATTTACTTTTCACCTCAACATTTTCTTATAACAATGTATATTTTCTCTCAACATTTTTGGTTCATAAGAGTGAAAAATGGCATGTAAATTGAAGCAAGCTCAACATTTATCAATAATGTTATTGTTTATCACCTTTTATGTTACACAAGTCACGTTTATGTTATGAATAAAGACTTATATTTGTATGTCTAACATTTATCTTTTGAACATTACTTAGATTTAAGTTATTTCGTAGAGACCAACATTTTTTTATTTGTCCAACAATAGTTGTTGGTAAATGTAGATAAATCAACATTTTTATGTTTCTATAATATTTATTAATTTGTTTGATTAAAATGATTTTTTATTTTCATATACCAATAATAATTACTTCAAATAATTGAACATCTTTTATAGTCAACAATTTTGCACAATTTTATACCATTTTATTTCTAAATCACCTTTAATATTTGAATACCTACAATTTTTAACCTAATATCCAACTTTTAAAATATTTCTTATTTATTATTAAACATTTATTAACAACAATCCAATATTTATATTCTCCAGTATTTATTAATAATAGTCAACATTTTACTTATTATTCAACATTTAGTTCACATTTATGTGTTGGTTACAAATCTGAACATATTTACTTTTCACCTCAACATTTTCTTAATAACAATGTGATTTATATTTTTCTCAATATTTTTCGTTCATAAGAGTGAAAATTTGTATGTAAATTGAAGCAAGTTCAACATTTATCAATAATGTAATTGTACATCACCTTTTATGTTACCCCAAGTCAACGTTTACGTTATGAACAAACACTTCTATTTGTATGTCTAACATTTATCTTTTGAACATTACTTAGATTTAACTTATTTCGCACAAACCAAGATTTCTTAACTTGTCCAACGATGTTGGTAATGTAGATAAATGAACATTTTTAAGTTGGTACATGTCAAAAAATGTTGACTTAATCTCAACAAAATGGTGGTTAGTGTATATAAATGTTATATAAACATCAACGAATGTTGATTTATGTAGAAATAATTTTCAGCCGAAAATAAATAAATGTTAGCGTGAGTGTACAATAAGTCAAATGAAAAATGTTATATATGTGAAAACTATTGGTCAAATATCAAGAAAAATGTTGACGAGTCTACCATAAATTAGTTAAAATGTTGGGATATGAAACATTAGAGATATAGCTAAAATGATGTCTTATGAAATAGGCATCCAAGGGATATGCCTCACTTGAAGCTGAATGTGCTCATACTAGCATATATGGTAGCCATGAACCAACCTTAGCATATGGCATGTATTATGATGACCTCTTGAAATGCTTCACTTTCTCTACTCTCTAAGTGTTGTCAGCACAATATTAAGTGACTAACTCCTTCGTAGCTGAAGGCAGACAATAGATAAACATAAGAACTTTTGCACACTCAATTACATCGTTGCTCATTCATCAAGCTGAATGAAAAGGAACAAAGAAAATACACACCCACTATTAAATGATTCATGTATGTCTCTCAAATAAATTGTTGGAGAGATTGGAAAATATTTACAAACAACAACCAGATGAAAAATTAGCTCAGCTACACGAAATGTTAATGGCAGCTTGAGTAGTAGAAACTAGAATTTGAGCTACTCGTTAATGGCAGCTTGAGTAGTAGAATGCCAGCTTGAGTAGTACTGTAGTAGAAACAGGTTGAGTAGCTTAATCAAGCAGTGGCTACCAGGCATCCTAACAACAGGTTGCGCATTCAAATATTCAACAAGTGACCCTTTCGATAGAACATGTGCTCCAAGATTTAGCTACTCGTTTTTACAGAATTACAGATAATAACGCCTATGCAGCAAATTAAAAGCTCCAACTCGAGACTAGGCCGGCAAAGCAGCTACTGAATTGCAAACAGTCACAGAACATCCGCCCAAATCTGTCTTTGAAATTCGGGCGTATGTTTGATTAATCAACAGATCGGTAGCTGCAAGCTGGGGATATGGATTCACCTAGTAGTTTCATAGCTGACGACTAATTCGATCCAGCGGGGAGGTGAACGCACCTGGGACGAACGCTAGGACAGAAGTCGAGACCCCGCCGGCGGCAACACGGGGGGTGCTGGGCCCCACGCCCGGCAGAGAGTAGGGGCGCTGATCCTCTTGGCCAGGTAGCACAGTGCCACGGCGCCAACCGGATCGATCGAATGATCGATTGCGAGGACGAGGAGAGGAGGACGCGTGATCTCTCCCTCTCGCTTCTATTCGGCCACTGGTCGCACTGGGTGCGCTACCAGCAACGGTACGCGACATGCAGTACGCTGGTAGCGCACCAAACCGCCGCACCGGGCGACGCTACAGACTACGGCACATCCCGTTCGCGTGGCGAATCCCCCAAATCCAGCGTCGTAGCGTGCCTGCGCTATCTCTCCACGTCGCAGAGCAGCCCAATGACCTCACGCCTCCCACCGCAGCCGCTTCATCCCCGTGCCGCAGGGAAAAGCTCCACCGGAGATGGAGGGGCGCCAGCAGGTAGAGTGGAGGGAGAGGAGCAGGCCGCCACCGCGCCGGCCAAGGACCGAGGAGCTCGCGGCGGTTGGATCCGCCATCGATTGGGCGGTGGAGGGGGCGGAGGGGGGAAGCGGTCCGCCGATCCGCCGCCATCCGAGCTCCGCCGGGTCGGATCCTGCGGCCGGCCGCCGCTCTTGCTCCCCGCCGCCGTAGGGGCTTGCGCGCAGATGGGCTCGTCCCGCCCGTCGAGGTTGTGCGCCGCGCCGGAGATGGCCGCCGCCCGCCTCCCGTGGCCGCCGCCGAGCTCCCGTGGCCGCCTGCCTCCCACGGCCGCCGCCGAGCTCCCGTGGCCGCCGCCTCTTGCGGCCGCCGCCGCCTCCCGTGGCCGCCGCCGAGCTCCCGAGCTCCCCGCGCGCGAAGAGAGAGAGAGAGAGAGGGGGCGCCGGGGGAGGGAGGAGATGCGGGCCGGCCGGATGCGGGTGCCGCTCCTCGGCTGCTCGGGCGCGCGGGCCGGCTCCTCGTGCGGTGGTGGAGGGCGGTGGGGTGGGCGGAGGCTCCGAGGGGGAGGGAGAGCTCGGAGGGAAGATGAAAGGAGAGAGGGGGAGTGGGACCGGGGAGGGGGTTGTTATTTAAAAAAATCTGATAAGTGGGTCCCAGGGGGTGTTTGTTGATATGGAGTATGATGTATAGGGGATGACGGGTGCGGGAAAACTCATACTGTACTGGACAATCTTGATGACTGTACAGAATATTCGCTTTTAGGGTATGCAAATAGAGTACCACAAGTGCTACCAGCCCTAAAGGAAGGAGGAGAGCTTCAGATCGGAACAGAACGGAACGGGAAAGAAAGTCCATACAGCTAGATTTGGAAGATCTGATGGTGGGTGGAGTCTGCAGCAATCTCAAACATTGGAAGATAGCTTGATAAAAAACTTCCGGAAGATATATAGGATTGACGAATTTTTCTCAATAACGATTCTCTTGCTACTCGGCCATTTGGATCTAAAATGATACTGGGCTAGTTGGCCCAAATGCCACTTCCAAAACCCTAGTGCCCACATCTGAAATCTGTTGTGCGGCTTCTAAACACACTGGCCGCCGCCGCTGGAGCGAGATTCCCCCTTTGACAGGGCTTCACAAGTGGCTCTAAAACCGACTCCGTTGAAGTCCTGTCAAACGGACGTGGGGTGGAGCAGCTCCGCGCTCGAGCTCCAGAGAGCCGGAATTGTTTTGCAGTAGGAGCTGGCGGAGTCACAAAAGAGCAGCTCTGCCGCTCCGGCACCGCCTCGCAGGAGCCCTCTCAAAGAGGCCCTCAGTGCCTTACCTCTGGGCTGGGCTCTAGCAAGGCACAATGTAACTTTCCCATCCATCTCTGCCCTCCAAATCGAATCTAATTATGCTACTTCGTCTTGGATTAAAAAAAGGTAAAAAAATTGTTGAGCTCAGTCTTTGTTTCTTCTTCATCTTCCTTGGTTCCTCTTGGTTGAGACTTTCTCCAGGGGCACAGCAGTGGCGGCACAACCTACGTCCATCCTCCCGTGAATTGCATGCACACCGACGATAAGGGAGAAGGATAAAGGTGGAAGAAAAGAAGAGGAGAATGGAATTTAGGCGCTTCCTCCTAGATGCGGTTCTCCACCTCCGGTTGGACATCTTTCCCTCCTTTCCATTTCCCCAATTGATAGTGTTCTCACCCAAAATTGGACAAAGCCGATCAGGATAACGCCACCGGTCAGACCAGTGTCCCTCAACGGTCTGACCGATCGGGCGTCTTGTAGCCGATCCGGCAACGGACACACTGGTCTAACCGGTGGGCCTGACCGGTCTGATCGGTGGACCCTGAGTCCGAGTAGAATTGAGGAGTCCTAGCAACTTTCGACTTGTAAAGGGATTCCTTGCAGGGCAAGACCTCCCCATCCTATAAATATAAAGGGCCACGGCCGGTTGAGGAGGAATCACCCAATTGATCATTACTATTTACAACTTTTATCTCTCAAGACCTAGCTTTTCTAACCTCGTGCTTTCCTTGTTTGTCTTGACGATGATTAGGGACGTTCTGAGTGGTCTTGCCGACCACAGAGCAACCCTAGGCGCGCCACCTCCGACGAGGTCCCTCCCGAGGCGGCGATATTAGGTCTTCACCACGTGTCTGCAGCCACCTGTCAGACCGGTGGCCCTGACCGGTCAGACCGGTCCAGGCAGGAGCTCAGCGAGTTCAGCGTTTCGATGTTCCACGCGATCTAGCGTTCGTGTGTGTGTTGACCAGAAAAGCAACAACATACTTTTGGCGACTCCGCTGGGGAAGAAAGATCATGTTGTTAAAACTGTTCAATCTAACCTCAGCCAGATGGGTGCTCGGTGTGAACTCAACATGATCAACATTGTCACCACGTCACTGGAAGATCTCTCTCTAGAAGAGCAGCAGAAGTTCAAGGTGCTAAAAGAGTACATGCAAGTCCAATTCCTAGCTGGCATCAAGAAGGATCGATCTAGCAAGGTGGCAAGATTGAAAGAGTTCGAGCTGCCGGCGATCAGGCTAAAAGACAACAACGTTGAGGTAATTCCCCCTGCCTGAACCTTCTCCTATGAAATCTACAGTGGAAAGTGAAGAATTACTTGCTTCGTACATTGTCGTTTAGAACGTTTAGAAGATCTTGACAAAGATAGGGCTTTAGGCTAATGAAAACTAATAGTAGTACTCCTAAAGCTAATCCTCAAGGGTCCTATCCTAGCTTAGCACCTTTGCCAGTAAATAATGGAAATCATGCATATGGTTTGACACCAAATCCGGCATCTGGTCAGTACCCTCATTTTCAACCGCACAGGCCAAACATGGACACACCGGTCGAACCGATGCAGGGTACCGGTCAGCCCGGTGCTATGGATTTGGTGCTTGATCAACTTTTGCCAATTTTTGTCGTGCCAAATCAGATGGTCCCTAATTTTTCTAATACAATTAGTAATACTGGACATCATTATAGTACGACAATGAATACATCGGCCCCTAAAACTATTATTCCATACGATGTGTTTGAAAGTTACAGGCTAACTCAAGCTAAGATAGCTCCCTATCTAAATAAGATGAATTTGGAGAATCCTTAACCACAACATAAATAATCCTAATTGGGCGAAATTTAATAGATTTAAGGAAGATTTGGCTAATGTGGTAAAAACCAAACTTGGTGTTGATATTGGTAACACTAATTTGTATCAAAAGCCATACGATCCCGAGTTTGATAGGTTTCCTCCCCCATGTGGTTGGCGTATGCCTGATTTGATTAAATTTAGTGGTGATGATGACCGAACCACATGGAAGCATATTAGTCAATACACTGCACAACTAGGTGAAGCTGGTGTCTATAATGCTTTAAAAGTGAGTTTGTTTTCTTTATCTTTAACTGGCACTGCTTTTGTTCGGTTTTCTTCGCTTGCTCCTGGTTCTATTATCTCTTTGGGATATGTTAGAGTGTAAGTTTCATGATCACTTTTATAGTGGGACCATGCAAATAAAATTGATAGACTTATCATTGGTTAGACAAGGAAGAGATGAGGTTGTCTCTGCCTACATTAAAAGGTTTAAAGAAACTAAAAACCGGTGCTTTAATTTGTCAATCACTAATATGGACCTTGCAGACATTTGTCTGAAAGGTTTAAGGTCATCTATTAGGGATAAAATGGAGGGCACTAATTTTCTTTCGGTTGCACAAGCTCAAATAAGAGCTTTAGTTGTTGAAAACTGAATGAATAAAGAAAAGATAATTTTAAGTCACGTCGTTCTAATGTTCACATTATTGATTAAGATTATATTAGTTCGAACGATAGTGATGAAGAAATTTATGCAGCTGAATTTGTTTGTCCCTCTAATGAAGAAGCTTATTCTTGCTCATCCCTTAATCCGGCTAGTAATGGTCGGCAAGAAGAAATTAAATTTACCTTTGATGTTTCTAAATGTGATCGTATATTTGATGCATTGCTTAAATCTGAAAATATCAACCTAACTCATACTATTCCTCCACTTGATGAATTAAAAAGGTGTAAATATTGCAAGTATCATAATTCGTTTTATCATGCCACTAATGATTGCAATGTGTTTCATCGACAGGTTCGATCGGCCATAAATGAGGGTCGTTTAACTTTTCATGAGATGCAAGTGGATAAGGCTCCTTTTCCAATGAACACCATGGATTTACAGTAGCCTAAGGTACTTGTTCGGCCACATCAAGCTGAAGGAACTAAGGGCAAGAACGTGGTAATCGGGGAGGCTAAGCTCGATTTGAGAGGAAAGGAGTTGGTTCGCAATGTCTAGTATGAGAAGACTCCTGACGACAAAGAGACCTTTAAGGTTACAGTGAGTGCCTCTGGACATGGGGGGCAAGGGTCGTCCACACCCGCCGATCAGCAACCGTCTGAGCCATCTCTAGCCATACCAGTGGAGGTGACCAGTCAGACCGTTGCGCCCCCAGGCCATTCGGGAATGATCAAGCCAAGCCGTCCAAAGATTGGAAATTGGAAACTTAATGTAGCAAAGAATCAGGGGAGTGGTCCTAAGCCAAAGGTCACTTTCGACATGCTATTTGACAAGTATTCCAAGCAAAAGGCCATTACAAGTGATCAGCCATTAAAATAAGAATGAGGTCACCTACACACCAAGGAGGATCATCTTCACCTCCAAGGGCTGCTACAAGGCTCAAGGGTGAATCACGCAACAAGGGCAACGCTTTACTCCACCATGGGCGTCATCAAGTTCAAATGCACCACGCCCGATCTATGATGACAATGGAGTGATGTGGGTGCCATACCAACAAGCCTTTCATCCTGGATCGGGAGGACAGAAATCAGCTTTCGATGGGATCTCTAGGCCTATCCAAGACCGATTGGCTTCTCGTCGTTCTGGTCAGGGTTTTTAGACCCGACCGGTCAGACTGGTCGCTACCACCGGTCAGACCGGTGCAGCCAGGCAGGTTGTGCCACCTTCAGTAAAGCAAGTCTATAGGCCAAAACAAAAGGATGAGGTGCAGGAGATGGAAGTTGATCCAGAAAGGACTACGAGTCAAGATATTATTCGGATTGGGTCAATGGATGTTCACATTGGAGAGGATGGCAAAAGATCAATTTTTCCGAACAATAAGGTTGTGACATCAACTCCAGAGGTGTTTGCAGCTGCTAATGATCATGAGGCCAGTGGGAGTGGTTCCAACTCCAAATACTTCTTGCCAAGGTGGTGTCCTCTCGGTTTAACTCGCACATAAAGGAGGAAACTTCAACGCCTGAGATTCCAAGAAAAAAGGGAGAACGAATTAGAGAAGTAGAGGGACAAAGCTTTCAACCTGTACATGCCCATGGTACGTCAGGGGAAAGAGTGGAGAGTCAAGACCAGCCCTCAGCCAGCACCGGTCAGACCGGTGGAGGGGTCGGTCAGACCGGTGAAGGTCGTCGGTCAGACCGATGACCCAGAGACGCCACTTGGTTTCTCTTCTTCGGTTCCCATGGTTTGTGATGATAAGTCCGCATCGGATCTTGCACCAAAAGACGATGAGGAGCTTGTTGACTACAGTTCTTCACCCGAGGGCATGAATTTGGACATCAACATGATCCATATGTCTATGGATGGGTATTTGCTCTCGGAGGAGGAAGTCTCGCATCTCGACTTTGGGCCAAAGGAAGCTATTTTCCAAAAGCCAAAAGCTACTGAAAATCATCTAAAGGCTTTGTACATAAAGGGACACATCAATGGGAAGCCTATCTCTCGCATGCTGGTGGACGGAGGAGTGATCGTCAACTTGATGTCGTATTCTTTGTTCAAGAAGCTGGGAGGTTCAGATGATGAGCTGATCAAGACCAACATGACCGTCAGCGGGCGAGCCGATGGGAGCTAAAGACGTCGTCTCTATGGAGCTCACCATTCGGAGCAAGACATTGGCTACGACATTCTTCGTCGCTGAGACACAAGGTAACTTCAATCTCATCGTTGGTCATGATTGGATTCATGCAAATTAGTGTGTGCCTTCTACTTTGCATCAATTCTTAATCCAGTGGGTAGGCACGAGGTAGAGGTTATTCATGGTGACACATTGACTTGTGTTTCGGTGGCCGATAGCTCTACTATGGATAATCATGAGAATCTTAAGTGTTTAGCTAGTTCGGGTTTATCTAATTTAAGGCTTGTTGATTCTACCAAAGATGGCTTTGCTCTTGTTGTCATGAAGCCGATCATTGATCGAGCTAGAACCTCTCTTTTTATTTGATGGATGCAAATCTAGAGTGGTTGCAACAAAGGCGAGAGCACTATCGGGCACATAAGAACGATATGTGTGAGGCTATCGAAGACTTTGATGATTTGAGTAAGTTGGGACAAGGGTTTATGTCGGCTGATCCTTTAGAGTAGGTTGATATTGGTGATGGCACTATACCTAGCCAACATTTGTAAACAAGAATCTTGATGCTTTGTTTAAATCTGATTTAATAAATTTTTTAAAGGTATGTTGATTGCTTTACATGGAATTATAACGGAATGCCTGGTTTAAGTCATGATTTAGTTGAGCATCGTTTACCTATTAAACCGGGTTTTAGGCCTTATAAACAACCTCGTAGAAAATTTAATCCTGATATTTATGACCGAGTGAAAGAGGAAGTCAATAGGTTGCTTGATGCAAAGTTTATTAGGCCTTGTCGTTATGTTGATTGGATCTCTAATATTGTGCCTTTTGAGAAAAAAGGAATAAAAAAGCTTCATGTTTGCATTGATTTTAGAGATCTTAATAGAGCTACTCCTAAAGATGAATATCTTATGCCTATAGCCGATTTTCTTGTTAATGCTGCATCTGGACATAGAATTCTTAGCTTTCTTGATGGTAATGTTGGTTACAATCAAATCTTTATGGCCGAAGAGAATATATCCAAAACTCATATGTCTGGGTTTTGTTGGCTGGTTTGAGTGGGTTGTTATAACTTTTGGATTAAAAAAAGCGGGTGCTACTCATCAAAGGGCTATAAATTTAATCATTCATGATTTGTTTGGTATAATAGTTGAGGACCATGTGTGGTTCGAGGACCGGTGGATGGTCGATTCCTGGTGTGATGAGTGATTGACAACGTTGTGTGGACTGATTCTTGGCTAAGTATTGCAGGTGCAGGTTGCGGCTTGACTGGTGTTGGTGCAGGTGAAGAACAAGCGCGAAAGGTCGTTGCCGATGAGGCCTCAAGGTGTGGAGAAGACAAGTAGGATTCGTTCGAGGGACCCGATGGCCAGTGGAGTCAAGTGCGGGCCGCATGATGGCAAGAATGACAAGATGAAGCCATGAACGGTTTCTTGGTTGATCCTGAAAACCAAGGTCAAGCCGGGACTACATGGGAGCCGAGTCATGAGTGGCGATTGGCGCAGGCTACACCGAGTTCGCGTGGTTTCCAGTGGTTCACCAGAAAACCACTAGGTTCCTTGGTTGATCCACAAAGCCAAAACCAAAGAACCGAAGATGGAGTTGCAGCAGCTCCAGACCGGTCTGACCGGTGGGTCTAACTGGTCTGACCGGTAGGTACCGGTCTGACCGGTGAGGAGCACCGGTCTGATGGGTGTGCGACGATGCAGTCCGGAGACTTCGAAGCGGAGGACACGCATCAGGATTGCAAGGCTTGCGACGGTGCTAGGCAAGTTTGTGGTCGCTGGGCATCCGTCCGATGGAGCGATGACAAAGACTTCCGAATTCGCCCTCGAGGGGCATGTATCCCTAGTTAGCTAGTAAGGGTATTTTAGACTTTCGGCTGCCTCCATATAACCCAAGAGGTGAGAGGATGGCAGCCATCTCGGGGAACCCTAACTCATTTAGTTTTCCTATTTTCCCTTCCTATTTTCCCTAGGATTTCTATAGGACTAGCCTATGAGCTTCATGGTGAGATCTTGTGAGAGGGAAGGATAATCGGGCAGCAAGCTAGATCTTGTATGAACCTCTTTGTTATGTATAGATGATTCGGCGTGGTTCCTCAAGGCTTGGATGTGTTGTTCCCGTCCGTTCTTTTTGGTGATTTTCAGATCCTTTCTCCTGGCGATTTTCTTGGAGTGATTTTGAGGCCTTTCTCTTTGGGATTTGGTGGGGGTGTATGCATGAGATCTTCGTGGTTCTTTTCCCTTTGATTCCCCTCCCAAATCCATGAGCAAAGGGGCTCGATTTTGGGGTTTTCGGTGTTCTAGGGTTAGACGAGCTCTTGGCAGGATTTCTTCGATTTCTCTTGATTTAGCAAGTTTTGGTGGACAAAATCTTGGCTATGGAGTGCCCTGAGGTGTTCCTGCTATCCCCAAAGTCTTGTGCAAATCCGTGGAGCGATTCAGGAGATCGGGAGTTGGATTTGGGGGTGTTGACCCGCGGGTGTTGTTCACCCCGACGAGCTCAGGTCACACCGGTCTGACTGGTTCCTCTCACCGGTCTGACCGGTGCGAACTCCTGTTGAGTTTTGCTCAGGTGAACATTTGGGTGAGTTCGCTGTTGTCCCGTGTTGCTATTGTTTTAAGTTTTGGTCAGTTTGGAGCTCGGTAGGCCTGTTTGGTGTTTTGGGCCTTTCTGGCTTGAACCGGTCTGACCGGTGAGCTACACCGTCCTGACCGGTGTAGGGGTTGTTCAGTGGAAGTCTCCAGGTTTCACCAGTAGGGACCGGTCTGACTTGTGGTGCTCACCGTCCTGACCGGTGTAGGTCAGTAAGGCTCGAGGTTTGTGTTCCGCTACGTTCTCAGGTATGTGAGGTTGGTTGTTGGTTCCTAGGTCCAGTAGCACTCCAGTGGCTGCGTGGTCTTGGCCAACTTGAGTAGTGAGTCGGAGATGTGTGTTGGAAGTCGTGTTCATCTTGTTGGAGCCTCCATCTCCTTCAAGAAGAATTTTTATCAGCTCCCATTAACTCCCCCCCCCCTCTGGTTCACTGTATCGGTCCTTCAAGTGGTATCAGAGCCGATTATGTGTCTTGATTGACTCTAACCAGTCTAAGATCCAAGGATGGCATACCAGGAATGGGGTTCGGGTCCTCCACACTTCGATGGCAAAAACTACCAGATGTGGAGTAAGCGGATGGCGGCGTTCCTTTGCGGAAAGGGTTAGATCCTTTGGGATGTCACGACGGACACGGGCTATGTCCAGCCGATGAACTTCCTTGCTCCAGGATCGAGGGACATGTTCGACGCCAACAACAAGGCGGTCGAGCACACGGAGAGCTTGGCTTGTAGAATCTAGTCGGTGTTGAAGGAAGCTCATGTTGGAAACACCCAGGTTCATGCTCGGATGTATGCGACTTACTAGAGAGAGTACGAGAACTTCACTCATCTCCCCGGTGAGTCCATTGATGCCTTGTTTCAGAGGTTTATGGTGGTGGTAAACAACATGAGGGCCAATGTGGACGTGCTCCCGTACGATGCTCACTCTTTGGATCGTACGGTTTGAGACGGAAAGTATGAGGCCATTGTGGAGTCAGAGAAGTATGACGCTCTGACGGTGAAAGAGCTGTTCTCGAAGCTCAAGTCAGTTGAGGTGGATAGGGGCATGACAGCCAAGCTCGAGGGCCCAACTGACTCAAATAGTCTTGCCCTCGTCTGTAGTTCGAAAGGAAAGGCTAACACTAACCCATCCACCAGGATATTCTCTTTGTCCTCCTTGATGTCTATGCCAGATGAGGAGTTCGACGTGCTTGGAGAGGAAGAGCTAGCGTTGCTGACGAGGAGATTCAAGAGGCTGCACGAGAACCGGGTGAACATGAGGAGAAACACGAGGACATGCTTCCAGTGTGGCAAGCTGGGACACTTCGTCGCCGACTGCCTGGAGAAGGTCGAGAACAAGGATGGCTACAAGAACAAGTCAACAACGGATGATAAGTACCGGTCGAGGTGTGACCACAAGAGCAAGCACAAGAACAAGCACAAGGACGAGCGACGATCGAGGAAGAAGGAGAGCCGAGGCAAGGCCTGAGCGATGGTTGGAGCGAGCGACGTCGACTCCAGTTCCGCGTACTCCACCTCGAGCTCAAGCAGCAGTGAAGATGAAGGTGATCGTCGCAAGGGCAGGAAGTCGTCCAAGAACCGAGTGGGTTGAGCCGCTTCGCTAGAGACGGCTTCGCACCATGGGGGCGAGGTGCGGCGGCAAGAAGAGCACACAAAGCGACTCGGACTCTGACTCCGACGACGAGGTGCGTGATGAACTTCTCTTCTTGCATCAGGAGAATGAACGGCTTGGCTTGTTGCTTGATAATCATGATGACATGCTTAGAGAGGCCAAGAAGATGAGGAAAGAGCTTAGGGCCTCGCTTGAGGATGCTAGGACTAGAGTGGCTGAGCTAGAAACACAAAATTTGGATGCTAAGCTTGAAATTGATTCTCTGAAAGCGTCACCTGTTGTTTCTGATGAAGTTGAATGTGTTGATTGTCCTATCTTTCTAGCTGATCTTGCCTTGTTTAAGGAAAAGCATGCCTCCAAGTGTGAGGAACCAGATGTGCTTAGGGTTGAAGTGGCTGAGCTTAAGTCTAAACCTGCTTTGCTAGGTGCTTGCACTTCTTGCCCTGTTTTGCATGAAAAAAATTGATGAGATGCATGCTTACACTGTTTCTCTTGAGGCTAAGATAAAAGAACCAATTCCTACATCTTGTTGTACCTGTGAATTGCATGATTTGAAGAATCTGGAACTTGGACATTATGTTGATCGTTTGCAGGATGAGAATGATGAGTTGAGAAAGTTGATGGGTTGGTTGTCTGGTCATGAGCCTCAGTCGAGGATAATGATCGAGACATACAAGAGGCAGGATGGTGAGGGAGTTGGGGCAAACAAGGTTGGTGAGGGAACTGGAGAGAATATCCTAGAGCCACAAAAAACCCACCACAAAAATGATTTCCCTCCTAAATTGATCCATCTTAGGAACCGACTAGACACAACCCCAGCTCCACCCGTGTTTCCTCCACAAACAAATGATTTCCAAAAACCTATCAAGTTTGTGATCACTTTGGGGAAAGTGTTCTTTGGGAAAGAGAGTGAGAAGGCAAGTGAGGAGAAACCGGTTGAGAACCCGAGTGGAGAGAAACCAAGTGAGCAGCCCCATCCCAAGCCTAAACCTAAGCCCATAAGGTTTCATTGTGGCTATTGTGGGAGAGATGGCCATACAGATGAGTTTTGCTTCAAGAGGAAGCGAGAGGAGAGAATGGCAAAGGAGTGGACTAACAAGGACAAGTACCACCCTTCCAATGGTGTACTTGAGCCTCGTGTGTAGATGCCCAGGGCCAAGGTGAGTGTGAGGACAGTTCCAACTTGGGGAGAGCGAAAGGCTGGTGGAGGAGCTGCTGGCCAGGCTACACCGGTCAGACCGGTGAGAGGCACCGGTCAGACCAGTGGTGCCTAGAGAGGCAGCAGTTTGGGTTTCGTGCTCGTACATGTGCTAGGTTTGGTTCTGGAGGTCGTGGTTCTGGTGGTTTGGCTGGAGAGTTTGCAGGAGGTCTGTTTGCTAGAAGTTATCCCCCTCGTGCTCAATACGGGAATGGGAGGAGTCGTAGCTTTGAGTTGGAGAGGAGGGACGGTCCACGGTTTTACTTTCGTGGTTTTGGTCCTCCTCCAGGTAGAGAGGGATGGTTCCCTCATAGATGTTACCGTGGTGGTGTTCGTGGAGGTAGCTTTCGTAGGAAAGATTGTTTGGATTGTGCTAACCCCACTTTTGAGCAAATGACTCGGCACTGGTTTTACTCTTTTGGTACTAACCCCAGTGTTGAGTCGTTTGTTCGCTCACGTGCTTGTTTTTGAATTTCAGGTGGGAGACTTGAAGAACATTTGATTGATTGACTCCGGTTGCTCGAGGCATATGACCGGAGACAAGGGGTGGTTCTCAAGTCTCGTCCCGGTGGTGACAAGGAGGTACATCACCTTTGGGGACAAAGGGCATGGGCATGTGCTTTCAGAAGGTGAGATTAAGGTGATTGACAAGATCACTCTCAGGCGTGTTGCTCTTGTTCAATCGCTTGGGTATAATTTGCTTTCAGTGTCCCAGCTGTTGGACGAGGGCTTTGAGGTGTAGTTTCGGCCTGGTGGTTCTCGGATTTTGGACTCTCGAGGGGACCTTGTCTGTAAGGTCCTTCCCGAGCGTCAGGTGTTTCGTGCTGATTTTTCTCAGTCTTCGGGTGTGGAGCGTTGTTTCTTGGCTGGTTCTTCAAGTGAGTTGTGGAAGTGGCATAGGAAGTTGGGTCACTTGAGCTTTGACCTTCTGTCTCGCTTGAGCAAACTCAATTTGGTCCAAGGATTGCCACGGTTGAGATTTGAGAAAGAGTTGGTTTGTGCGCCTTGTAGGCATGCCAAGATGGTAGCCTCTTCTCACCCGCCTCTCACCGATGTGATGACTGAGCGTCCATGCGAGCTGCTCCATATGGACCTTGTTGGCCCAGCTCGTGTGCGATTTGCGGGTGGGAAGTGGTATGTCCTTGTTGTGGTGGACGACTACTCTCGGTATGTGTGGGTGTTCTTTCTTGAGGAGAAAGGGGAGACGTTTGGTTTTGTTCGAGATCTTGTCTTGAGGTTGAGGAACGAGAGGCACGGAGATGCCATACAAGCAATCTGTAGTGACAATAGCCCAGAATTCAGATATTCCCGTTTTGAAACCTTTTGCCATGACTTGGGTCTTGAACACCAGTTTTCGAGTCCGTATACGCCTCCTCAGAATGGTGTTGTTGAAAGGAAAAACAGAACCTTGTGTGAGATGGCTCGGACGATGCTTGATGAGCATAGGACTCTGAGAAGGTTCTGGGCTGAGGCAGTGAATACCGCATGCTATGTATCAAACAGGATCTACCTCTAACTGCATAAGAAGAAAACCTGCTATGAGTTGATGCACGGTCGCACACCCAAGGTGAGTCACTTCCATGTCTTTGGTTGCAAGTGCTTTATCCTTAAGAAAGGGAAGAAGTTGGACAAGTTTGAGGCTAGGTTGGTCGATGGTATTTTCTTTGGTTATGCATATCACTCTAGAGCATATCGTGTGCTCAATCTTGAAACTAGCCAAATCATGGAGATTTGTGAGGTAACCTTCGACGAGACACAGCCACGTAGTCAGCTTGTCTTTGAGTGTGCAGGTGATGATGAACTTGGCGAGGAGATCTTTCAGGAGGAGGAGCTTGAACATAGAGATGATGAAGATGGCGGTGTGGTGTCTGCGGCTGAGCATGTACCTACTACTTCGACTGCGGTGATGGACGACCCCTCTACCACACCTACGACGACAAATCAAGTACAAGGAGAAGCTATTGTTTATGGGGAGGTAGCATCAAGGCGAGAACCTCCCCAGTGAGTACAAGTGGATCACCCAGCTTCAAGGATCATCGGCGACATGAATGAACACACTACACGGTCGAGGGTTCAGAACAATTCTCATTTCGCTCATGCTACTTTTGTTACCACCTTGGAGCCCAAAGACATTGGACACACACTATCTGATCATAATTGGGTTAATTCGATGCATGAGGAGTTGGAGAATTTTGAGAGGAACCAAGTTTGGGAGTTGGTTGACCCTCCTCCAGGGTGTAAGCCGATTGGGACAAAATAGGTGTGGAAGAATAAACAGGGAGAGAAAGGTGAAGTGGTGAGAAACAAGTCAAGTCTTGTTGCTCAGGGGTTCAGTCAGAAAGAGGGGATCGACTACGAGGAGACCTTTGCTCCCATAGCTCGTTTGGAGGCAATCAGGATCCTTCTAGCCTTCTCTGTGGCTAAAGGGTTCAAGTTGCACCAAATGGATGTGAAGAGTGCCTTCTTGAATGATGTGTTGGAGGAAGAAGTGTATGTGAGACAACCACCGGGGTTTGAGAGTGATAAGTACCCCCACCGGGTCTACAAGTTGAGGAAGGTGCTGTATGGGTTGAAGCAGGCGCCTAGAGCTTGGTATGGTAGGTTGAGGGGGTTCCTGTTTGAGAGAGGGTTTGAGATGGGGAAGGTAGATCAGACTTTGTTTTTACTCAGGCGGGGCAGAGATATCCTGATTGTGTAGGTGTACGTGGATGATATTGTCTTTGGTGGCTCATCTAACTCTCTTGTTGCAGGTTTGCAGATGTTATGAGCAGGGAATTTGAGATGAGCATGATGGGTGAGTTGCAGTTCTTCCTCGGGCTACAAATCAAGCAATCAAAGGAAGGAACATTTGTGCACCAAGCTAAATACACCAAGGACATTGTGAGGAAATTCAAGATGGAGGATTCCAAGGCCATGGCGACGCCTATGAGTACGACTACAGCTCTTAATGCGGATGAGGAAGGTTAACACGTGGACCAGAAGGAGTACAGAAGCATGATCGGGTCACTCCTCTACTTGACGGCGACGAGGCCAGACATCCAGTTCTCAGTATGTCTGTGCGCTCGTCTTCAAGCGTCTCGAAGGACTTCGCATCGGCAAGCGGTCAAGTGTATACTCAAGTACTTGCGTCACACTCCCGACTTCGGCCTTTGGTACTCTGCGTCTTCTTCTTTGGCGCTTCATGGTTTTTCAGACGCGGATTTTGCCGGGTGTCGGTTGGATAGGAAGTCCACTTCGGTACTTGCCGAGTTTTGGGATCTTCTTTGGTGTCTTGGTCTTCCCGCAAACAGTCGAGTGTTGCTCAATCCACTACCGAGGCAGAGTACGTTGCCACTGCTAGTTGTTGCTCTCAGCTCCTTTGGATCACATACACCATGGGTGACTTTGGTGAGGAGTATACCAATGTCCCACTTCAATGTGATAGCACCAGTGCCATAAGCATTGCAAAGAACCCAGTGCTCCATTCCAAAACCAAGCACATAGAAGTGAGGTATCATTTTCTGAGAGACAATGTTGAGAAAGGGAAGATAACTTGGATCCATGTACCCACACATGACCAACTAGCCGATATTTTCACCAAACCCCTAGATCAAGCAACTTTCACTCGTTTGTCGGGGGGAGCTTGGTGTGTGTTTGATTTCTTGAGTTGGGTGTGTGGGAGCTCCTTTGTAGCATATGTATAGATTTCCTTTGTGCATTTCTTGCATTTGGCATGGCATATGTAACATGATGTATATGCATCCTTGTATCTTAGATTGCATGCATTTTGTGTCATATGCATTTTGTAGGAAAAGCTTCTCTCATATACATTGTTCACTTGTTGATGGATAAAAGACGTATCCCTCTACGATCCGCAAGCGTACGGACCCCACACCTTTTTCACCACGGGATTCCCAAGGTTCTTGTCAATCCGCGGAGCAAGGGGATTACAAGCGTTTGATCAACAACGACACACTAGCTACTAAAACCCTAACTATATTATACTAGAAAACAACTAAACACACTAGAGCGAATGATAAACGATCAAGGAAGAAGACACTCGCCCACGGGTCTACGATACTAGAGCATGCAATCGCTTAAAGACATGAAAACCAATCTATCTATCGGGGATGTGACCACGGTTTCGCCCTTTCCCTCCTCTCGTCTTGTCACTACGCGAAGGTATTCATGACTAGACCTTTGATGGCCACGGCGTATTGAATGGATCCAAGGAAGCATTGAGGCCTATACTCCCTTTACGGCATGGTTGCAAGCCTTAAGCATTAAAGTATATTCAACACAAGATGATAGATAGATAATCCGACAAAGTGCGATTACATCTCACGATCGATTACAACCCATGGACGAATGAGAAGATTACCCCATCAAGGTGCGATCATAGCACCGTTGATCATGGTTTCCCTTCCGCCGGTGTCTTCCTTCTTCTCCACGAGAGGGTGCTTCCTTCGAGGTGGTTGATCTCCCGCCGAGAGATCCTCCTCCTCTCTGTCTAGCTTGTGGATGGCCTTCGGGTGCGAATTCCTCCTCTCCTGTGTTGGCGGCGCGTCGGGGGTTTTAGGGTCGAAGATCCTTCGAGGGCAAGGAAGACGGGACCGAACCGGTGCCGAAGTGGGCTGGGCCGGCCCGCACGGGCCGGCCGGCCCGAGCCCGGTTTCGGCCGGTTCGGTCGCCCTTTTTGCTCCGTGGGTCCTCGTGCACTTATCTACTTTGCCCCCTCCACTTGGATGATTTTGACGCTGTTATCCTCGCGATCAAGATGGAGGCTCTCTTTGCATGAAGTTTGATCTTTTACGCTTCAATCCCGGGGGGTGTTCCTCGTAGCACTTCGGTCCTCACCACCATTGGAAGTAATTTCAGCGAGCTCATGAACACGAACAAGACTCCATGAATGCTCCTTTGAACTTGTTGCGAATCCGTCCTTCATGTCCATGTTTTCCTACATAAACATAACACTTCCAAATGCATGCACAAAGATGAACTCGTTATATGATTAGTGTGCCTAGTGGCGGGTTAGTTCCATAATCAAATCCAAACCAAAGTGTAATGAACATGCTAGGTGCACCAAAATACACCGTCAACATCTCCCCCACACTTAGCTCTTGCTCGTCCTCGAGCAAGTACTCGTAAAAGAACTTCGTCCAAGGAGTGTAATCATGTACCACTTATCCTTCTTCACAAGTTAGTCAATCCCTTCATCTTTAATACATAAACACAAAGTAATGATAATCAAACATAAACATGGGCGTTTAGAATTTTTACCACGTCAAGATTCACCCCACAAATCAAACCTTTCACTTGAAGTCTTCAATTTCAGCTATACTTACTTCTTTGCTTCCATCGGAGGGTTTTTATGATTTTCAAAACAAAAATTCCTGCAACAAGTATTAGACAAAAACCTTTCTCCAAGCTCTCTCAAGTCACTCATATGAAGTGGCTATCCTAACCAAATTTTATAAAACTCTCACCTCCCATTAATCTCTCATACATCACGTAAAGTGGAGCTATAGGTAGGGCTAGCGCAATCAACACAAGTATTGTCAAACTAAGAACTTCCTCTAATGGTTGTCTACCTTTCAAAGCCAATGATCATGAGAATTAACCATATGTAGGGATATCAAGGATGAGAAGATTTAGAATGGTGGACATGTGCAAGGGCAAAAGAAAATTGTGACTTCAAGGCACCAATGATGTCCTCGTTGTCGGATTGCACATGGTTGGAAAAAGAGTAAAAGTTTCGTCTCACAATCAATGTGACATCCTTCCTTACACTTATTTTTTTTTCTTTTCTTTCACTTGATCCATCCCTCTCATATCTTCATTGCTAACTCATCTTTCTTTTTTTTTCTTTCATTCACATATGATTTTTCTTTTCTTTCTTTCTTTCTTTTCCATACACATACTTTTTCTCTTTATTTTTCTCTCTCTTGACAACTTTTCAAAGCTTTCAATTCCCTCTTTCCTCGCATGCATACAATCTGAATTTTTAAATAAATCATGCTAGAGACGAGACGAAACTTTGAAAATAGGTTGTGTTCAAGGAATACGATGTACAAAAGAGATGTATAGGGTTGGGTATGGAATCCAGTGATACTCATGACTTTCGTTGTGAAAGTCATGAACTGAATATATGACGAGGCTAGCAACAAAAGATAAGCACAAGGACATGATCATTGCTTGAAATTAAAACTCACCAAGAGAGAAGGGTCCTAGCCTAACTCATTATGCTAATCACACTTATGGTGGAGCGAAAAAAATAAACTTGGCTTTGGATAGGAATTTTTTTCTTACTCTCAACTTGGAAAAAGAGGTTTTGCTAACCTTTATTACATGGGTTTTAAAATGATTTTCAGAACTGAAATCCTCCAATTTTTAGCATCGAACATAGCACGGCTAGCATGTGAAGCTCAAGATCGAAGTGCGGTATGGGTACTTTAAGTAGTAGCGATTCCACTAAGCACCACGGTAAACGATTTTCAAACCATCTACTTGTGTTCATATATCAAGAATCGAAGATTAAGCAAACAAGTAAATAAAGATAAACAATACATAAAACACAAAGATATATGTAAAGACTCTTTTTATTTGGTTTTCTTGACTCAACACTAATTTAAGGCACTTCCAAAAATTTAAAAACAGACTCGAAAACTAAAGACTCATTAAAACGCTAAGACTCTCACACGAAGATTAAACCGAACCTAAACTTGAAGTTCAAAAGCTAAGGCTAGCGAGCTAGCTCTCCCCCACACTTAAAACATACGACGTCCTCGTCGTATCTTACAAAAATCCTAAGGGGAAAACTAGATCTAGTGGTACTTCAAGCAAGTTTTGCACCACTTGCCTCTCATGTTTCCAACCATGCCGAAAAGCTTGCGCACGTTGCGGTTAAGGAACTTGTAGTCGTCTTCAACTACGCGCTCCAAGTCCTCCATACGCCGCTTCATCGCTTCCATGGCTTGGAGACATTCGTCGGCCGACGTGTAGAGAGCCGCGATGGATTGACGGCAAACTCGACAAGCACATCGGATGCAATTCGAAGGGGTCTTCGTCGCCATAATCTCCACCGTTGTCACCACCGTCGTCGCCACCTCCATTGTTGTTGCCTTCGCCACCGCCGTTGCCGTCGCCGTTGGGGCCTTCGGGAGTCCTTTCATAGGGGTGCTCATCCCAATCATCATCATCTCTACCGGCGGCCGCCCACGAGCTCGGGCTACGATCGTCGGAGTAGTCGCTATCCCCATAATCCTTAGGCTCGGCGACACCTCCTTGTAATCCTTGCGCTTGATGCCTTGGAGGCGTGCCGACCTTCGCACGGGTGTAGGGACCTTCTCTCCTTTGACGGGGTTGCGAGATGTAAGAGCTCCGGTCGGGACACGTCCTCCGCAACGGATACGTGCGGTCCTCTTGACGGGTAGCTTGAGCTCGCATCGCATCGCCTCCTCCATCGATGGCTTCTTGGCTTCTTGCTTCAATTCTAAGCTTTTTGGAGGCTCAATGGCTGCTACAAGGGTGTAACACATTGCTTGAAAGGTTTGATTCTCGAGCTCCCAATTCGGCCAAATATATAGTCCCGAGGGAAAAGCTGCGGAAACCTTATTTTCCTTTTTTACACTTCCCTTAAAATTTTCCGACCAAACAAGGAAGTCAAAAAGGAGCGAGTTCGGGCGAAAGTCGGGGTCATCGGGCGTCGGGCCACCCCCGGGCCGGTCCGCCTGGGCCGGCCGGCCGGTCCGGGTTTTTGCACACCGCCCTATTTTTTTCTTCCTCAGCCCATGGGAAAAAGTTGGCCCGGTAAATCTTCGCGAAAAACTCCGGAGAAAGCTAAAAGAAAAATTATTTACGAAGTTGATGCCTTGTTTTTCGTCCTAGGCGGGACGTTCGGGCTCTTCCTCCATGGTAAAGACGTCAACATGATGAATGGGCACGACATCGGGTTCGTAGTAAACCTTAAGCCGCTGTCCATTCACCACAAATTGATCGCCGTTAATATCCATAATGGTTACCGCTCCGTTAGAGAACACCGAATGCACAACATAAGGTCCATCCCACTTGCTTTGCAATTTCCCCTTTCCGAAGGTTTTAAACCTCAAATTGTAGAGGAGGACCTTATCTCCTTCTTTGAATTCTTTTTTCTTCAATCTTTTATCATACCACCTTTTGATTCTCTCTTTGTATATGCTTGCGTTTTCATATGCTTTCAACCTCAACTCCTCTAGCTCGCTTATTTGAATCCTTCGTTTCACCACCGCGGCATCGAGATCAAGGTTCATCTCTTTTATCGCCCAATAGGCTTTATGTTCCAACTCAACCGGAAGGTGGCAAGCTTTTCCATAGACGAATTGATAAGGGGTCATACCTATCGGTGTTTTAAACGCCGGTCGATAAGCCCATAAAGCTCCGTCTAATTTCTTTGACCAATCCTTGCCTCCCTTCTCTATGGTCTTGTTAAGTATGCTTTTTAATTGCCTATTTGACGTCTCCGCTTGCCCGTTGGTTTGTGGGTGATAGGCCGTGGAGACCCTATGCTCAATTCCCAACTTGGACAAGCACCTTTTGAAGTTCTTCCGGTGAAATGAGTTCCTCCATCACTTATCAAGATTCTCGGTGTACCGAAACGGGGAAAAATCACGTTCTTGATCATAGTGATGGACTCCTCCGTGGAAGCTTTACGACATGGTATAGCCTCTACCCACTTGGATACATAATCAACCATAACAAGTATATACTCGAATCCAAATGAGTTTTTAAAAGGCCCCATGAAGTCTATGCCCCATACATCGAATATGTCGATTTGCAAGTTGTATTTCAAAGGCATAGAATTTCTTTGAGAGATGTTTCCGGTTCTTTGGCATTCGGGGTATGACGCAACATATCTTTTAGTATCTTCATGCATCTCTGGACAATAGAATCCGCTCGACCATACTTTGGCTTCGGTTCGAAAATGGCTATAGTGCCCACCGTACTCCGCCGAGTGGCACTTCCTTAGAATCTCGAGCCTCTCTTCTCTTGGCACACATCTTCTCATCACTCCATCATTGCCAAGTTTCAAGAGGTATGGTGCATCCCAAAAATATTTCTTACTTTCGGAGATTATCTTCCTTTGAGTGTTTTTATCTAGATGATCGAGGGGCATCTTTCGAATTGCCCGAATGATGTCGATCATCCAAGTGTCTTTATCAAGCACTCTATAGAGGTGGTCATCTCTCATCTTATCTTCTATGGGCTCTTTATCATCTTGCCCACGATTCATCCTAGACAAATGATCGGCCACAACATTTTCCACCCCCTTTTTATCACGAATTTCAACATCAAACTCTTGGAGAAGAAGGATCCAACGAATCAAACGTGGTTTAGCTTCCTTCTTAGCCAAGAGATACTTTATGGCTGCGTGATCGGTGTAAACAATGACTTTCGAGTTCACGATGTAAGATCTGAATTTTTCGAAAGCGAATACTACCGCTAGCAACTCTTTTTCCGTAGTGGCGTAATTTAATTGTGCCCCACTAAGAGTTTTCTTTGGCGTAGTAAACGGCGTGAACTCGGCCTTCCTTTCTTTGTCCCAAGACCGCGCCTACGGCGTAGTCACTTACGTCACACATGATCTCGAAAGGTTGGCTCCAATCCGGAGGTTGGATGATGGGAGCACTCACCAACGCATTTTTCAAGGTCCGGAATGCCGCTAGACACTTCTCATCAAAGTCGAAAGCCACATCCTTTTGAAGAAGGTGCGTTAAAGGCTTAGTGATCTTCGAGAAGTCCTTTATAAATCTTCTATAGAATCCGGCATGGCCTAGAAAGCTCCGTAAGGACTTAACATCCGTAGGAGGTGGGAGTTGCTCAACCGTCTCTACCTTAGCCTTGTCCACTTCAATTCCTCTCTCGGATATAACATGTCCGAGCACTATGCCTTGCTTAACCATGAAGTGGCATTTTTCCCAATTTAAAACCAAATCTACCTCCGCACACCTTGTAAGGACCTTTTCTAAGTTTGCTAAGCAATCCATGAACGTCTTCCCGTAAACGGAAAAATCATCCATAAACACTTCAACAATTTCTTTGATGAATTCCGAAAACACGGCCATCATGCAACGTTGAAAAGAGGCCGGAGCGTTGCATAGGCCGAAGGGCATCCTCCTATATGCAAACGTTCCGTAAGGACACGTAAACGTTGTCTTATGTTGATCTTCCGGGTGAATAAGAATTTGCATGAACCCCGAGTATCCATCGAGAAAGCAAAAATAAGCGTGGTTTGCTAACCTCTCGAGCATCTCGTCTATGAACGGTAGGGGGAAGTGATCTTTCTTCGTCGCTTTGTTAAGCTTACGATAATCGATACACATCCGCCACCCGGTCACGGTTCTTTGCGGTATCAACTCGTTCTTCTCATTCTTCACCACGGTTAAACCTCCTTTCTTCGGTACACAATGTACCGGGCTCACCCACTCGCTATGCGGGCTAGGGTAGATGATTCCGGCATCAAGTAACTTGATAACCTCTTTCCTTACTACCTCTCGCATGGCATGGGTTAGCCTCCTTTGGTGGTCCACTACAGGCTTACATTGGTCTTCCATTGGTATACGATGAGTGCAAAAGGCTGGGCTAATACCTTTGAGATCATTAATTGAATATCCAATCACCTTCCTATGTTTTTTTAATAAAATCAGCAACGCTTCATTTTCTTCGGGACTCAACTCGTCGCTCACAATGACTGGATAAGTTTTGTCTGGGCCCAAAAATTCATATTTTAATCCCTTGGGCAAAGGTTTAAGGTCTACCTCGGGCACTTGTGGCTCCTCGGGTTTGATTTCTCCTATGTCTTCAAACTTCTCTTCCTCCACGCTACCGTCATGCGGCTCTAAGCCTTTTGTCGCTTCCTCTAGTTCTTCATCTTATTGATTACTAACTTGATTTTCCATCGCTCTTTGCAGCGGGTCTCTAAGGGTTTCAACAAAACAAAGACTATCTATCTCTTCTACTTCTTCATCTTCGGGAGGAAAAGGAGTAAGGTGTTTAGAAGCACGAAGAAAGTTATATGTGTACTTTGTTCCATTAAGGTTCATTGTTACTTTGCCTTCTCCGGCATCTAACACGGCATCAACCAACTTAAGAAAAGGCCTACCTAAGATTATATGATCGGAATTACCATGGTAAGCATCAATAACAAAGAAATCGGTTGGTATATAGTTTCTAGAAATTTTTACTTTCATGTTGCAAGCAATACCTAGAGGTTTGATAGTTCTACCATCTCCCATAATTAATTTCGTTGATGTTGGAGCTAAGTCTAGGTTGTGGTATTGAACTTTATCATAAATTTTAGAAGATAGAACACTTACTTGGGCTCCGATGTCGCATAAGGCTTTGCATTGAACTCCGTTGATCTCACAACTCAAGTGCGGCGTCATCTTCTCTTCTTCTTCGGATCCGATCGAATAAATTTCAGCAAGGCGAGCGTATGGTGATGCTTCGGGCTTGATCCCCATGATCCTCTTCACCTCGGCAATATGTTCCGGATCCACCACGTCATCTCCAAAGAGCTTTTCAAAAATCTCACCGGTGGTTTCGAGGTCGTATGAATTTTCAGCTTTCTTCTCCGGTGGGAAATCAACTTCCAATGCTCTTGCCATTCCCTTTTGATTAGGGAACGGTCTTCTCTTGTCGAATACTTCTCCATAATCAATAGGAACCCAATCCATTGGCTCGAACTCCCTTAGTGGCTTCGCACTTGACATGCTTCTCTTGTTCGTCTCATTTGGTGCGGCGAAGTCGACGTTTGGTGTAGTTCTTGACTTGATGTGTTCTTGTTCAAGCTTTTCCATGATTGGCTCCTCTTTTGTGACTTCGGGGTTGCCTCTTTAGAAAATTCAGCAAGCTTTTTCTTCCTTGAATTGAATTCCGGCTCTTCCGCAAGTCTTGTTTCCCAATCTCTTCGCATGGCGGCCGCTTTACTAACTTTTTGTAGAAGTTGGGCGGCTTCCGTGAGTGTTTTCTCCATGAGATCCCCACCTGCACACATTTCGACGTGTCGCATGCAACTAGGGGGTTAGGGAAAAGAAAAATGTATGCAAGAGTACGTCACCGGTGAAGCCGAGTTTTGGTCCTTGTTCGATTAATTCATTAAACCTATCCCGGGCTTGGTCTATCCCTTCCTCTTCTCCTTGCACGAAAGTGATCACTTGCCTCCTTAGATGTTGAACCTTGCTAATTGGAAAGAACTTCTCGCAAAACTTCTTTGTCAACTTGTTCCAATTGCCTTCAACTTCAAAGGACGCAACCGAATACCATGTCTTTGCTTTGCCGGCAAGTGAGTAGGGAAAGAGATTCCATTTGAACCATTCATCGGGAACTCCTTCTTGACGCACCGTGTTGCATATTGTCGTGAAATCCCTTATGTGTCTATATGGGTTCTCCGTAACCATCCCTTCAAATGGGTTTTCCGCCACCATCTTGATGATCTTGGATTTAATTTCATACTTGGTCGCTTCGAGCTTCGAATCCGACTCTTGTACCTTTATGTCTTCACATCGAGGGCTAGCGTAATCCCTTAATGATTTCTCCGGTTCTTCCACGGGTTGATTAACGAACTCCATCTAGACAATAAGATAAAAACAAAAACAAAAAAAGAAACAAGTGTTTTTCGATAATATATGTTAGATAAAGCAAACAAAAGATAAACTAAAATATAAAACTAAGTTAGATGCAAATCAAACGATGTAAACTAACTTGCTCCCCGGCAACGGCGCCGAGAAAAAGGGGCTTGTTGACGGATAAAAGACGTATCCCTCTACGATCCGCAAGCGTACGGACCCCACACCTTTTTCACCACGGGATTCCCAAGGTTCTTGTCAATCCGCGGAGCAAGGGGATTACAAGCGTTCGATCAACAACGACACACTAGCTACTAAAACCCTAACTATATTACACTAGAAAACAACTAAACACACTAGAGAGAATGATAAACGATCAAGGAAGAAGACACTCGCCCACGGGTCTACGATACTAGAGCATGCAATCGCTTAAAGACATGAAAACCAATCTATCTATCGGGGATGTGACCACGGTTTCACCCTTTCCCTCCTCTCGTACTGTCACTACGCGAAGGTATTCATGACTAGACCTTTGATGGTCACGGCGTATTGAATGGATCCAAGGAAGCATTGAGGCCTATACTCCCTTTACGGCATGGTTGCAAGCCTTAAGCATTAAATTATATTCAACACAAGATGATAGATAGATAATCCGACAAAGTGCGATTACATCTCACGATCGATTACAACCCATGGACGAATGAGAAGATTACCCCATCAAGGTGCTGATCATGGCACCGTTGATCATGGTTTCCCTTCCGCCGGTGTCTTCCTTCTTCTCCACGAGAGGGTGCTTCCTTCGAGGTGGTTGATCTCCCGCCGGAGATCCTCCTCCTCTCTCTCTAGCTTGTGGATGGCCTTCTGGTGCGAATTCTTCCTCTTCCTGTGTTGGCGGCGCGTCGGGGGTTTTAGGGTCGAAGATCCTTCGAGGGCAAGGAAGACGGGACCGAACCGGTGCCGAAGTGGGCCGGGCCGGCCCGCCCGGGCCGGCCGGCCCAGCCCGGTTCGGCCCGGTTCGGTCGCCCTTTTTGCTCCGTGGGTCCTCGTGCACTTATCTACTTTGCCCCCTCCACTTGGATGATTTTGACGCTGTTATCCTCGCGATCAAGATGGAGGCTCTCTTTGCATGAAGTTTGATCTTTTACGCTTCAATCCCCGGGGGTGTTCCTCGTAGCACTTCGGTCGTCACCACCATTGGAAGTAATTTCAGCGAGCTCATGAACACGAACAAGACTCCATGAATGCTCCTTTGAACTTGTTGCGAATCCGTCCTTCATGTCCATGTTTTCCTACATAAACATAACACTTCCAAATGCATGCACAAAGATGAACTCGTTATATGATTAGTGTGCCTAGTGGCGGGTTAGTTCCATAATCAAATCCAAACCAAAGTGTAATGAACATGCTAGGTGCACCAAAATACACCGTCAACATTCACCATGATGGGCTATATATGATCTTGTGAGCTAGTTTGATATGCTATGGTTAGTTTGGCTTAGCTCTTGATGATCTTGATTTACATCCATGGTTGATCGCTATGTTTTTGAAAAATGTCACATGTATGCTCTCTTGTGAGTAAATGCCTTTATATGATCTTAACATGTTCTAGTGGCTTGGCTATGCTTAATATGTGGTTGGATAACGTATTTTGATCATATGGGGCCAAAGGCTCTTTTGCCATCATGAATGTTTAGCCCTCATGCTTTATCTTGTGGAGGGGCATAAGTTCCTTTTTGTCGCAAAGACATTTCATGTACCAAAAATGAATCTGAAAATGAAATGTAAATTGCTTGGAAAAAGTGCTCCCATGTCATATGTGCTAAATTTAAATTGCTTTGGGTGCTCGTTCCATGATGCCTACCAATGAGAAGTCTCATATATAGAAGTAGGCACATGGCTCGGTGGATTTGACATGACATGAGATGCTTGTGGGTGTTTGTGATGGTCTTATGATTAGAATGGTTGTCCTAGCATGAATTTTGTGTGGCTTGCCATTTTGACATGTTTTGCTCATGTTTAGGACTTTGCTCATGAGAGGGTAAATTTTCGCAAAATTGCTCAATTCTATTTTAGCTTCGTCCAATGGTTGTGAAACTTGGTGGTCATGAAGTTGATGTCATTACGAAGCTATAGAGTATCTAACTTGCTCATTTGGACATGTGTAGCATCCTATGTTGAATTTTTTCTATTTGATGAGCTCTCGGTTGAAGGTTTTGCATTTTTGGCTTCATTCATGCGTTGTCAACAAGGGGGAGAAGTTTGAGCTTGAATTGACTTGCTGCACGCATTTAGAAGGTTTCCAAGTGGTTTCGAGCTATTTTTGAGCTCAGGCAGTTTCCCAGGAGGCATCGGCCTGACCGGTGAGGGGCACAGGTCTGACCGGTGTAGTTCCCAAGTGCTGGGCGATCTTGTCCACCGGTCCGACCGGTGATGTTGACCGGTCTGACCGGTCAGAGCTGAGCTGTTGCAGCTCCTCTGTTTTCATCAAGTGGTTTGCATGCATTCATCCAGGGGGAGTTGCATTGGTTTAGGGGGAGCTTGCATGTGTGCAGGGGGAGCTCTTTGTGTTTTCGAGCTTTGGTTTGGTGGTTTGCACTCTTTGCTTGAGCATAGTTTTGTCTCACATGTGTCGAGCCGTTGCCCTTGCCTAAGGGGTCCGAGACTAGTCTTCTTCAAGTGATCTTGTTCTTTGCCTTTCTTTGGCTTTCGATCGCTTGTTGGAGTTTCTTTTTATTCGTTTCTTTTCTTTCTCTTTTCTCTCAGGTTACTATATGTGTGTGTTGTCAATGCACTCATCAAGGGGGAGATTGAGGACCATGTGTGGTTCGAGGACCGGTGGATGGTCACTTCCTGGTGTGATGAGTGATTGACAACGTTGTGTGGACTGATTCTTGGCTAAGTATTGCAGGTGCAGGTTGCGGCTTGACTGGTGTTGGTGCAGGTGAAGAACAAGCACGAAAGGTCGTTGCCGGTGAGGCCTCCAGGTGTGGAGAAGACAAGTAGGCTTCGTTCGAGGGCAGTGGCTAGTGGAGTCAAGTGCGGGCCGCATGATGGCAAGAACGACAAGATGAAGTCATGGATGGTTTCTTGGTCGATCCTCTAAACCAAGGTCGAGCCGGGACTACGTGGGAGCCGAGTCATGAGTAGTGATTGGCGGAGGCAACACCGAGTTCGCGGGGTTTCCAATGGTTCACCGAGAAAACCACTAGGTTTCTTGGTTGATCCACAAAGCCAAGACCGAAGAACCGAAGACGGAGTTGCGGCAGCTCTAGACCGGTCCGACCGGTGGGCACGACCGGTCCGACCGGTAGGTACCCGGTCGACCGGTGAGGACCACGGGTCCGGCCCAGGTGTGCGACGACGCACTCCGGAGACTTCGAAGTGGAGGACACACGTCGGGATTGCAAGGCTTCCGACGAGACTAAGCAAGTTTGCGGTCGTTGGGCATCCGTCTGATGGAGCGATGATAAAGACTTTCGAATTTTCCCTCGAGGGCCATGTATCCCTACTTAGCTAGTAAGGGTATTTTAGACTTTCGGCTGCCTCCATGTAACCCAAGAGGTGAGAGGATGGCAGTCATCTCGGGGAACCCTAACTCATTTAGTTTTCCTATTTTCCCTTCCTATTTTCTCTAGGATTTTGTTGACGGTGAAAATCCGTCAACCTATCCATGAGTTTACCTTCGGTGTTGGCATGAGTTTTATACCTTATCCATTGGTACTAACCCCCGTGGTATAACAAGTTCACGTGTGCATGTCGGTTTTGGAGTTTAGTGTTTATGCAGGATTTTAGCGTTGAATGCAAGACTTTCGGGACGAGTTCATCAAGCACCTCATAACAAGACCTTTAAGCCCCGTACAAGTCATGCAATGAAGCAAACTTAACTCCAAGAAGCTAGGGACTTGATCTGAGAAGACGACAAACTCCGAGGACACGACCGGAAAAGTCGTCGAATCTTGCAAGACAAGGAGTTATGCCCAATTCGGAGAGAAACCGACGACATGGACCTACATGCGAAGGGGGAAACATCCGGGAAGCAAGGGAACCGACGTAGAGCAAAGGAGGCCTCGGGGCCGGGCCGCATGGGCCCGGGCCGGCCGGCCCAGCCGGTTGGCCCGGCCCCGTCCGGGGCCCGGAGGAGGCTCCCCTTTGCCCTAGCCGCCAATCGGGCTATTTATAGCCCCCACGACCGAGAGCCACGCATCATACAATTCGTCATTGGCCGCCGAGGAGCGAGAGAAGAGAGGGACACCATCTCGGAGAGGAGAGGGTCGAGCTAGTTGACTAGGGTTTCCCTAGCCGACGTGGGAACCTTGCACGGAAGACCACGTCGGAGTTCCGGAGCTAGAAGCGGGATCAAGGAAGGACCCCGGTGGTGATCTTGTGTATGTATCATTGTTATAGTTTAATTATCAAGTTGAATCTTTTCCTAGCGATCAAGTGTTTCCTCGAAGATTTCGTTTTTCGATCGGCTTTGCTTATTCCAATTCTATTCTCGAGATAGATTACATAGGGTGTTTGTGTAGCCGCGGTGGCTAGAGGTACACGCGGATCTTCCGAAAGAATCTCGACTTGTCTTTTGACTCGCCCTAAGCTCCCCGCATGAGTAGGGATACGTTGTGACAGAACGGGGGTTCCGAAAGGCGGATGTTTTCGGATTTGGACGGGAAACCACGATTTAAAGAGGCTTCTATAAGATTCGATTTGCTACTTCTTCTCTTGCTTGGAACTTCAACAAAAGGCTTACCCCGATCCCTCTAGATCGGTTTATCTACCCAATCTTACTTTGTTTTCTCCAGTCTTTAGTAGATTAGATTAGTTTCGTGTCTTTTACCTAGATGCATTAGGGTTTCTTTTACCGGAGATTGAAGTTACTTGGCTTTACTAGATTAAGTTTTGCGTCACACATTTGTTCCACGGATTCGATACCTTGGGTTCACCACTCGAGGGAAGAAGGTTCCCTTGACTACGACGGGAGACTTGTCCGCTTGCAAGTTATAAATGAACTTTGATACAACTATTAACCGTCAACAAGCCCCTTTTTCCGGTGCCGTTCTCGGGGAACAAGTGATCAAGATTTGATTTTTTATTGCCTTTTTGTAATTTTCAGTTTTCTTTTTTGTTTTTCTTTTTGCATCTACTAAATTTTGATCATCCTCAAAATACATCTAATCTAGTTTGTCTAACCCTAGTTTCTATAGATTTGTTTTTACTTTCTAGTTTTTGCATACTTTGTTTATTGCTAACCCTAACAGGAGATGGACGGCTACCTCTCAAACAAACCCGATAATTTTACGGATGATCCGGAGAAAAACTTTACGAGCTAAGGAGACGCGAAGCACATCAAGCTAAAAAGCTGGATTTTGTAGATTCGGAGTCGGAAGACAAAGGATCGCAGGAATCTCTGAAGAATTCACCACCTCAAAGTCCACGGGAGAATCGACTTCCACCGATGGGTGACCAACCACCGCAAGAACGCAAGATTGTGGAGCTATGCACCCCGGACATCATCGACCTACCAATCTTGAACCTTGAGGAGATCGGAAGACCGTTCGAGATCAAGACCTCAACAATCCGCATGGTGCAATACTCACCCTTCACCGGTAAAGAGGATTCGAACCTTCACCTCCAAGCATTCATTCAACTATGTCAGACTTTCAACATGGATGGGGTGACTCAAGATCAAATGAGGGCAAGGCTTTTTCCGTTCTCACTACTCGGGAAGGCTTTGCAATGGTTCCACTCTCAACCGGTGGAGACAGTGCAAAATTGGAACACGTTGATGAAGGCTTTCATGAAGGAATACTACTCACCGGGTAAAACTCAAAGCTTGCGTAATAAGATTGCCACCTTTGTTCAATATCCTACAGAAACTATCTCGGAGGCATTCGAGCGCTTCAACGAGTACACCCGGGCGGTTCCACATCACAAGTTCCCGAAGGAAGACCTCATGCAAAAGTTCTATCAATGACTCACCATGGCGTCAAGGATGATCATCGATGCATCGGCGGGAGGATCCATCATCGAACTTACACCGACGGAAGCTTTCACTCTATTCAAGAAGGTCACGGATAATGACACATGGGCGTCGTCCGGCGCCTACATCCGGTTCAACCCACGGGGAACGTCAAAGGAGTCTTGCAAGTGGAGAAGGAGAACATACTTGAAGGCAAGATCGACTCGCTGATGAGGACATTGGAGAAGATGGAGATGGAAAAGAAAGAGGCTCAAGACTTGAAGGCCGCCGAAGCAAGGTCCACATGCGAAGAATGTGGAGAGTATGGCCATGTCCGCAAAGATTGTCCGGAGGAAGCCAAAGTGCTCGACTACATGATGAAGGGAGAATTGCCGAACTTCCGCTACGGGCAAGGTAGACCTCAATTTAATGCAATCTCATCTATTCCTAATGCGGTTCCGCTTCATATACAATTGAAGGAGTTCATGGATGAGCAAGCTAAGATCAACAAGGACACCGTCACCAAGTTCAAGACCATAGACAAGGTGTTGGAGAACATCGATAGCAAGGTGACGGAGGTCGGAAGTTCCAATCATCAAGTGCTCAACATGATGAAGATGCTCAAGACACAAGTTGGAAAACTTGCGGGGCGCCTCACTAATGATGAAGGGAAGCTTCGGGACAACCCAAAAGTCCCGAATCGGCGAAGGCCATTCAAACACGTTTGGGGAAGGAGACCGAAGATCCGGAACGTTCTCGCGGGAGCAAGGAAGCTTAAACCATCCACCGAGGTGTAAGGAGTTGCTAAAGAGAAGGTTACGGGGGATCGTCACCGAGGAACCCGAATTTGAGATGCCGAGAGGAAGACACGAGGATACCGCAACTCAAGCCACGCTACTTCCGAGGTAAACTTGACAACCACTTTGAGAAGTTTGTGGAAGTTGTGCGTAGACTTAGCATCAACATGCCATTACTAGATGCCCTACAAGTGCCTACATATTCTCGTTACTTTAAAGACATACTTGCAAATAAATATGAGATAGCAACACTCGGGGTAGATCATGTCAAGATGTCCGAGGAGTGTAGTGCCTCTATTGCTAATGGGCTAGAGAAGCAAAAGGACCCCGGGTGCCCTACAATTCCATGTTCGGTTGGTTCTTTAAACTTCGAGAAGGCGTTATGCGACCTTGGAGCAAGTGTGAGCGTCATGTCGAGGGATGTGTTCGAGAAGCTACACCTACCAATGGAGCCTACGGGTATATGTTTGGAGTTGGGAGACAGCTCCATTCGCTATCCCTTGGGCATTGCTAAAGATGTACACGTGAAGATCGGACACCACTTCATCCACGTCGACTTCGTTGTGCTCAAGATGGGAGAGAGGGAGAAGCCGCCGCTCATCCTTGGGAGGCCTTTCCTCAAGACCGTGGGAGCTACTATTGATGTTGGCAAGGGGGAGATCATGTTCGATATCAACGGAGAAAAAAGTTCCTTCAAGTTCCGTCCAAGAATCGAGGCATGCAACATGATTGGAGTGAAGGGAGAACCAAAGCAAAAGGAGGGGCTGAAAAAGAAGAAGGGGCCGAAAAAAAGTGAATGTAAAGAAAATCAAAGACGGTGTTGCATCCGTCAAGACAAAGGAAGAAAAGCCGCCCGTGAAGACCAAAAAAATGACTAAGCCGAAAGACAAGCCCGTGCTCAAGATGGTGCAGAAGTGGGTACCCAAGATTGCAACGCCCGCAAAGAGCGTTGATCCGGAGTAATCAAGTGAAGAAGTCTAGCTATAGACTATAAACGAAGCGCTAGGCGGGGAGGCAACCCGTTTCGTCGAGTCAAGAATAAGCTACGGGAGGACAACCCGATTCCAGGTTTTTCGAGTATTTTTAATAATTTAGTTTTGAGTTTTATTATGCAAAGACATTAGACTTAGAAGTGGTTGAACAATATTAGAGACATAATTCTTGATTGAATGTTTTGCTTTATCATAAACCCTTTGCATGAACCCTCCTATGTGCTTGTTTGATTCTTTTCGAGAAACCTCAACCAAATAATTTCAGAACCTAACTCAACCTTTCACCCTCATTATGGTGCTGAGGTTGACTTATTTTTCATGCTAAAACCACACGAGTAGAGCCACGACTTATATCTAGGTGTTAATAACATTCAGCACGTGGTAGAACTCGTGTGAACCTAGAAATCAAAACTTTTGGTTGGTTTAAAAATCAATATCCTTGGTTTCTCTAGGATTAGAATTTTTCTAAGCCTCATCTAATTTTGTTTTATTCAAAATCTCTCTTATTTATCCAAAATTAGAACCTAAACCTATGCCCCCATGATCAAGCCGGGAAAAGCTTGCTCTCAACCGATGAAGGCAAACTATACCGGTGAGACCGAAATCAACGTAGTCGGAAAATATTTTCGACTTACATTTGTTTTTAATGGTTTAAAAACTTCTCTAAAATTATGTTCGAGCTCTTGCATGGCTCTGAAAAATATTTTAAATTTAGAATTAGAGGAGTTCTTAACCTTAAACATACCTTAATGGAGGCAATCTAGTTTGAATTAATCATGCATGCACCATTGGATTCCCTTTCATCAACTTTCACCAATTCCACATGCAAAGGACAAGCATGGTGGGCAGCAAGCATCAACTTTGCAGGAATTTCATGGTGGCATGTGAAGCAAGTGGAGCTAGGGAGCATGGACATGACCCAAAGCATGAAGCATCAAGTGGGAGGACTAATAATGCAAGAAAAGGAGTGGACGAGAGCGTTTGGGCGGTGCAACTCGTGGAGCACGCGGGAAGGAAAGTTGCAGAGACGAAATGATCGTCTTTGGAAGAAAGACGAGGTGGGGAGGTGCACCGAGGCCCCCAGGCCGGTCGGCCCGGGCTGGCCGGCCTACCCTATTTAAGGAACCCCCCGGCTCTCGTTTTCCTGTGCAAGCTTCCCTCTCCTTCCTTTGTCTGTGTGTTCAAGTTTGTGTGCCCAAAACCTCCGTAGACATAGCCAACCTTCCCAAGCTTGATAGCTCAAAAAATCCACATCCTTAATCCACTCAAAATCCACATCCGAAGTAAGAGTTTTAGTGCCTAGTTACCGGTTGCAACCCGGAGTTTTAGTAGAAGAGAAGAGTGCAGCAACCATGTGGAAGAAAACCACAAGTCTCTTCTCCAAGAAGAAGGGTTCGTCGTCATCCAAGCCGTCATCAACCACGTCTTCGAGGAGGCACTCGGTTTCCGAGTCTCCCCGGAGCATGGAGACGGATACGGCACCACCGAGGAGGAACGATGCTCTCCTCCTTGGTGGTATGAGGGCTGCAAGGAGCACGTCCATGAGGTTTACCGAACCTCAAGGGCACACGGAGGAGCAGCCCGCGCCACCACGACGATCGACCCGGTCGACCGCGCCACCTCCTTACACTCCGATATACTCTTCGTACTGCTTCATCATCTTGTCGTCGGAGGAGGAGGAGAGGCTCTCTCATCTTGAGAAGAGGCTTGTGCCCAACGTCGAATTCGACGACCAAGCACTCTACACCTTGGGTTTTGGCACCGACATATACTACATGTTGGGGCACCTTGGATGGGTGCAATTCTCCAACGGAGCATCGACGGACACCCACAAGGGGTTCGCCTTGGAAATTTTAATGACCATTGCATCTATCCTTGATGATGGGGTGCAAAGCTTGTCATTCCGTTTGGAGGGAGTCCAACAAGTGGTTCCCTACGAGCATGTTAGGGAGCTACTTGGATTCCACAAGGGAGCTCGGAGAAAGTTGACGTGCCACCCGACATGTTAGCGGGATTTTGGAATATGATCTCCGGAGAAGCCCATCAACAACGCAATTGCATTCGCAACCCCATTATCCGGATATTTCACTCTTGGATGTGCAAGAGGGTATTGGGGAGGATGAAGGAGACGAAGGTGACCGACGGGGAGTTGAATTGGCTCTACTCGGCTTTAATTGCCGGGCAGCCAATAGACCCCTCTTACCTTATGATCAACCGTTGGTGTTGTGAAGCAACATCGGGGGCGGGAAATATTGGTTCGGGGTGCTACCTCTCCATGTTGGCCTTCTTCTTACGGCCGGGGATCGCAAGAAACCCCGACCATCTTTTGCGTGGTACCTCTCTCGGCATTGAGTATTTGCGGCAAGGCAAATACATTAGTGGAGATGAGAGAGGAGGTTATCGTTTGGCCATAGTAAACCTACCCCTTCCCAATGAGAAGCTTAGGCTTTTCACCGAAGGGAGGGAAGATTGGTTGGAAGAGGGACTCCTTGTCCCCGCAAGGAAGAACAAAAGAGGAAGAATCGTAGAGGAGGGAACATCCTCCGCACAAGAGAGTGGAGCACAACCCAATGTGCAACCATTCGGCGGGATCCCTCCTCCGCCAAGTTATTACGGAGGGCCACAACAAAGCAAGCATGGGGGGTGGTGCACCGGTACCCCCACCAAGTTATGTGGTGCCCAACACTAACTTCGCGGAGCCCTACGCACATCATCCCCAACCACAACAAAGCATGGCCATAATTGGAGGGTATGCTGCAAGAAACGCCCAAAACATCGCAGCCATCCAAGCTAACGCGGCTCAACTTGGTGAAGGCAATGCAAATATTGCCTTTGAGCTTGGACGCCTTCACCTAGTGGAGCCAAATCAATTCGTCGGAGGGAATGTCCAATCATATTATGAGCAAGGGTATTACTATCAAGATCATCAACACCAACCACCGGTGGAGGACTAGAAGATTTAGGAACTTTAGTTTTCTTTTCTTTTCTTTTTCTCTCTGTAATTTTCAGCTTTTGTTTATGTGTGTTTGCGTAATATTTTCTATTTTTATTTAAATTTCAGCAAGTGTGTTTGTTTATTTTCAGTTTGTATTTCAACTTGATATCATCATTAATAAAGACACCACCTTGATTATATCATTGGAAAAGTTACAAAAATTTGTGCCATAATGATACATGATTATAATTGCCGCTTTGTTTATCTTTGTAATTGATTTATGCATGTTTAAGCTAGTGCTCTCTTAAAATACGAATCTGAATTTATTTAAATACTAGCTTAATCTTTAGCGGCGGTTATGATTAAAATAAAGACCCATGGTGTTTTATGTGCTCTCAAGTTATGAATAGATTAAAGATGTCTTTTATGCTCAAAAATATCGCTAACCTTGTCATAAATATGACTTGTGTGTTGCTCAACCTACCCAAATCCTAACATATATTTGAGTGCATAAACCTTAGTGTACAAGATTTATTTTTGAGTGAGTTATTGCAGGCCATGATTTCTCTGGCCCGAGACTAAGAAGCTGGTCATTCCGTTTTTGCGTATCTATCTTTTTGCTAGCCTTTTATCCGTGCATTGTGTATCCCCACATTGGAGATCTCACAAACCTCGCTGGATATCCACCCTTAAAACCAAATATCATCTTTTGTGATTACCTCCTTGACCACAACCTATCGTTGAGAATGGATCATCAATTCAAGGAAGATCGCAAGACGGTGCCAACATTGAAGATTTCAAGTATCTCTCCAAGGAAAAATATTTCCGGTACCTACCTTATTTATCGCCTCTTTGCTCGAGGACGAGCAACGTCTAAGCATGGGGGAGGAGGTAGGTACGGTGCAGTTTTAGAGTTCAAAGGGGAGTATTTTAAAAAAAAATAATCAATGAAAGAAAAATTTAAAGGCGATGTACGTGACTTCCAAGGTGAAAGTCTCACAAGAAAAAAAATATATATAATGAAAGAAAGAAAGAAAGGAAGGAAAGAATGAGAAACATGAGAAAGAGAAAAAAATATATGCGTAAAGTGAACTCCCGGTTCTCTAAGAGTGCATTCAAGGCTTCAAGTTTAAAAGATCCATTCTCATTTTCCAACCATTTGCAATCCGATAACGAGGACTTCCTTTGTGCCTCGGGATCACTCTTTGTCATTTGCACATGTCCACTCATCTAAAGTGTGTGTATTTTTCTCTTTCCCCTCCTTGATTTAACATTATTTTCCAATGACCTTTTTGACGAGTCTCGGTAAGACCATGAGAAGCTTGTCTTGTTTTGACAACACCTCATTTATAAAATCTTGTTAGGACTAAACTTTCCCAAAGCTCCATATAAAGCCTACCACACATATATGTTATGAGAGGGAAAGGAGTAGAATATATAGGCTTGAGAGACAAGCGAGATGAGAGTTCATGAGCAATATGCAAGATGATTTAAATTTTGAACTTGGTTTAGCTTTTCTTTATCTCGTTCTTTATTTCAAAAATTCTGAGATCTATTTAAACTTTGTGAGCATGTTAATACTTGTGGGATAACCTTAATAAGAATCTACCCTCCGTAGAGACGAAGGCTAGTACATTATGGAACTTTAATGAATTAAAATTTTGAGAGCATTATGTTTTCTCATGTATGATCAAGTGCAAGGTTTAAACATTGTTTGGCAACGATGATATCCACCGGAGGCTTACTCGAGGACGAGCAAGGTTTAAGCATGCGGGAGATGTTGACGGTGAAAATCCGTCAACCTAGCCATGAGTTTACCTTCGGTGTTGGCATGAGTTTTGTACCTTATCCATTGGTACTAACCCCCGTGATATAACAAGTTCACGTGTGCATATCGGTTTTAGAGTTTAGTGTTTATGCAGGATTTTAGCGTTGAATGCAAGACTTTCGAGACGAGTTCATCAAGCACCTCATGACAAGACCTTGAAGCCCCGTTCAAGTCATGCAATGAAGCAAACTTAACTCCAAGAAGCCAGGGACTTGATCCGAGAAGACGACAAACTCCGAGGACCTGACCAGAAAAGTGTTGAATCTTGCATGACAAGAGTTATGCCCAATTCGGAAAGAAACTGACGACATGGACCTACATGCAGAAGGGGGAAACATCCAGGAAGCAAGGGAACCGACGTAGAGCAAAGGAGGCCTCGGGCTAGGCCACGGATGGGCCCGGGCCGGCCGGCCCAAGCCGGTCGGCCCCCGCCCTGCCGGGGGCCCGGTGAGGCTCCCCTTTGCCCTAGCCGCCAATCGGGCTATTTATAGCCCCCCGACCGAGAGCCACGCATCACACAATTTGTCATCGGCCGCCGAGCGGCAGAGAAGAGAGGGACACCATCTCGGAGAGGAGAGGTTCGAGCTAATTGACTAGGGTTTCCCTAGCCGACATGGCAACCTTGCACGGAAGACCACGTCGAGTTCCGGAGCTAGAAGCAAGATCAAGGAAGGATCCCGGTGGTGATCTTGTGTATGTATCATTGTTATAGTTGAACTATCAAGTTGAATCTTTTCCTAGCGATCAAGTGTTTCCTCGAAGATTTCGTTTTTCGATCGGCATTGCTTATTCCAATTCTATTCTCGAGATAGATTACATAGGGTGTTCTTGTAGCCGTGGTGGCTAGAGGTACACGCCGGATCTTACGAAAGAATCTCGACTTGTCTTTTGACTCGCCCTAAGCTCCCCGCATGAGTAGGGATACGTTGTGACAGAACGGGGGTTCCGAAAGGCGGATGTTTTCGGATTTGGACGGGAAACCACGATTTAAAGAGGCTTCTAATAAGATTCGATTTGCTACTTCTTCTCTTGCTTGGAACTTCAACAAAAGGCTTACCCCGATCTCTCCAGGTCGGTTTATCTACCCAATTTTACTTTGTTTTCTCCGGTCTTTAGTAGATTAGATTAGTTTCGTGTCTTTTACCTAGATGCATTAGGGTTTCTTTTACCGAAGATTGAAGTTACTTGGCTTTACTAGATTAAGTTTTGCGTCACACATTTGTTCCACGGATTCGATACCTTGGGTTCACCACTCGAGGGAAGAAGGGTCCCTTGACTACGACGGGAGACTTGTCCGCTTGCAAGTCATAAAGGAACTTTGATACAACTATTAACCGTCAACAGATTTCTATAGGACTAGCTTGAGAGCTTCATGGTGACATCTTGTGAGAGGGAAGGATGATCAGGCAGCAGGCTAGATCTTGTACGAACCTCTTTGTAATGTATAGATGATTCAGTGTGGTTCCTCAAGGCTTGGATGTGTTGTTCCCTTTCGTTCTTTTTGGTGATTTTCGGAGCCTTTCTCTTGGCGATTTTCTTGGAGTGATTTCGAGGCCTTTCTCTTTGGGATTTGGTGGGGATGTATGCACGAGCCCTTCGTGGTTCTTTTCCCTTTGATTCCCCTCCCAAATCTGTGAGCAAAGGGGCTCGATTTTGGGGTTTTCGGTGTTCTAGGGTTAGAGGAGCTCTTGACGGGATTTCTTCGATTCCTCTTGATTTTGCAAGTTTTGGTGGACAAAATCTTGGCTATGGAGTGCCCATAAGGTGTTCCTACTATCCCCAAAGTCTTGTGCAAATCCGTGGAGCGATTCGGGAGATCGGGAGTTGGATTTGGGGGTGTTGACCCGTGGGTGTTGTTCATCCCAACGAGCTCAGGTCACACCGGTCTGACCGGTTCCTCTCACCGGTCCGACCTGTGCGAACTCCTGTTGAGTTTTGCTCGGCTGAACATTTGGGTGAGTTTGCTGTTGTCCCGTGTTGGTGTTGTTTCAGGTTTGGGTCAGTTTGGAGCTCGGTAGGCCTGTTTGGTGTTTTGGGCCGTTCTGGCTTGAACCTGTCTGATCGGTGAGCTACACCAGCCTGACCGGTATAGGGGCTGTTTTGTGGAAGTCTCCAGGTTTCACCAGCAGGGACCGATCTGACTGGTGGTGCTCACCGGCCTGACCGGTGTATGTCAGTAAGGCTCGAAGTTTGTGTTCTGCTGTGTTCTTGGGTCTGTGAGGTTGGTTGTTGGTTCCAAGGTCCAGTAGCACTCTAGTGACTGTGTGGTCTTGGCCAACTTGAGTAGTGAGTCGGGGACGTGTGTTGGAAGTCGTGTTCATCTTGTTGGAGCCTCCATCTCCTTCGAGAAGAATTTTTATCGGCTCCCGTTCACTCCCTCCCTCTCTGGTTCGCTGTATCGGTCCTTCAATAGTAGTGGTTTATATCGATGATATTATTGTCAAATCAGCTGGAGATGATTCTCATTTAGCTGATTTAAGACTTGCATTTGAAAAAATGTGTCGGTATAAATTAAAGATGAACCCACTCAAATGTGCTTTTGCTGTATCGGCTGGGAAGTTTTTAGGCTTCATTGTGCATGAAAAAGGCATAGAGATAGATCCTAAAAAAGATTGAGGCAATCCGGAATGTTAAAGCGCCTACTTGTAAAAAGGGTTTGCAAAATTTCTTAGGCAAGGTAAATTACTTGAGGAGGTTCATTTGTAACTTGTCCGGGGAAGGTGAATGCTTTTACTCATTTACTTCGGGTTGAAAAATGATATTGACTTCACTTGGGGGGCAAAACAACAAGAGGCATTTGATGAGATTAAGAGCTATTTAACTTCGCCACCCGTTCTTCAAGCACCCAAGAGTGATATTCCTTTCAAGTTGTATGTAACGGCTGAGAAGGATGTCATTGGAGGTGTTTTGACTCAAGAGACCGAAGGCAAGGAGTACATTGTTGCATATGAGAGTAGAAGATTATTGGACGCCGAAACAAGGTACACTTTTATTGAAAAGTTGTGTTTATCGCTATATCATACTTGTACCAAGTTGAGGCATTATTTATTACCAAGTACTTGCATAGTAGCATGTTAAACCGGCATAATTAAATACATGTTGCATAAACCTATTTTAAGTGGTAGAGTTGGCAAATGGGCTTATGCTTTAGTTGAATATATATGATTTGCATTGTGAACCATTAAGTTCAATGAAAGGTCAAATTGTTGCTGACTTTATTGTTGGACATAGAGTAGATGAGCAACTTGATTTAAATGTTGGTTATGCTACTTTTATTCTATGGAAGTTACATTTTGATGGATCGGTTTGCAAAGATGGTTGTGGTGTTGGAATTGTCATTATTGAACCAAGTGGGGCTGTTTTTGAAGCTCTTAACCGATTGGATCATGATTGTAGTAACAACCAAACCGAATATAAGGCTCTTCTATTTGGTTTGGAGATTTTGCATGACATGGGAGTAAAACATGTGGAAGCATATGGAGATTCTTTATTAGTGGTGCAACAAGTTTCCAAGGTATGTCAATGTCTAAATGGCTTTTTAAATGCTTATCTTGATAAATGTTTGGACATCATACCTTTTATGGATGAATTTGTTATCTATCATGTGCCACGAGAGGAAAATCCTAGAGCTAATGCTCTGGCTCAGCAAGCATCTGGTTATAATGTTTGAAAAAGAAATTTTCAAGAACACAAATCGTTGCTTATAGTCGAGTGTTTTACTCTGAGGCACCGGTCAGGCCGACGCAGCAGTCTGACCGATGTCACCGACCGGTCTGACCGATCTCCTTGTTTGTCTCGTGCTTTCCTTGTTTGTCTCGACGACGATCAGGGATGTTCTGAGCGGTCTTGCCGACCTCAGAACAACCCTAGGCGCGCCACCTTCGACGGGGTCCCTCCCGATGCGACGATCTTAGGTCTTCACCGCGCGTCTGCAGCCACTGGCCAGACCGGTGCCCCTGACCGGTCCAACCGGTCCGGGCAGGAGCTCGATGAGTTCAGCGTTTCGATGTTCCACGTGATCTAGTGCTCGTGTGTTAACCAGAAAAGCACTTCTTCTCACAGTTCATGGTTGTGCAGCGTGATGGGCTCCAGCCGTGCAGCGGAGGTTGGATAATGCTGGGGAAAAGGCAGAATGGAAGGGAGTTGCCCTTGCTGCTTCCAATTCCAAAGGGTGGCCAAAAAAACTATGTCTGTTGTCAAAGAAAAAACTATGTCAGGCTATTTGTGATTATTGCTAGTATAATTAGGATCTAAGGTTGAGTTCATGAGCATAAAGCGACAAGGGCAACTCCCTTCTATTACGCCAAAAAACAGGTGCTTTCGATGTTGAGCACGCATAGATGTGCATGATGGGAACTGCGAGAATGGGGGACCGCCACACATCATGCTATGTTAGCCGCGACGCTCCGGTGAGGGAAGGCACTGGTGGCGGTGGATCTCGACGGAGCAAAAGCAAGGGAACAGGCAGAGGAATGTTTCAGATAGAGAATAGTGTTCGGATACAATTCATCGATACCACTCCTCTTCTCACTTTCCCTCATATACACCGTTCACACATGCCACTCTGGGCCATACACACGCGTGCTGGGCTGAGACGCTCTCTTGGGCCTACAACGGGCTTCCACCGGATCCACCGGATCCACGGGCTCCCTGGATGGTGATGCACTGCTAACAATCCCCTCCCCTTAAGTATTGACTTGTCCCCGAGTCGAAGCACCAGGAAAGCGATGGCGGAGAGCTTCCAAGTTCTCCCAGTTGGTGAGAGAGCCAGGCATACCCGACCACTTGACGAGCCCTTGTAGTACAGGTTTGTCGCCTGCTGACATACGACGTTGAAGGATCTTGTCCGGGTACTGAAGAGAAGCAGTGTCAGACGACAACTATGTGGAGGCAGTGTTGTTGCTAATTGCTTGAGTTGAGACACATGAAAGACCGGATGTACAGCAGATGCAGGTGGCAACTCCAGTTTATATGCCACAGCTCCCACACGACCAATGATGTGGGAAGGACCAAAGAACTTGAATGCCAACTTTTGGTTGGAGCGAGCGGCGAGAGAGGTCTGACTATACGGCTGCAACTTGAGGTAGACTAAGTCACCCACTTGAAACTGGCGTTCTGATCGGTTTTTGTCAGCTTACCGCTTCATGCAGTCTTGAGCACGAAGCAGATGTTGTTTAACCAAACTTTGCATCACAGTGCGGTCATGCAACTAGGAGGACAGATCTTGATGGGAGCAAGCATCAACAGCCTGCAGACCAAAGCGATGGGGTTGATGACCATATAAGACCTCGAATGGGGAGCAGCCCAATGCTGAGTGCAGGCTTGTGTTGTACCAAAATTCGTCCAAGGACAGCCAGCTTGACCACTAATTCGGGCATGCATGCACAAAGCACCGAAGGTAAGTTTCCATACACTGATTCACCCTCTCGGTTTGACCGTCGGTTTGCGGATGATAAGCAGAACTCATTTGTAGCTTGACCCCAGCCAGTCCAAAGAGCTCCTTCCAGAGTTTACTAGTGAATACTCGGTCACGGTCAGAGATCATAGGGATGGGCATACCGTGGAGCTTATACACGCTGTCCAGATACGCTTTGGCCATTGTCAGTGTTGTAAAGGGATGGCGTAGAGGAATAAAATGAGCAAACTTAGTTAGCTTGTCGACGACCACCAGGATGCAATTATATTGACCTGAGTGAGGAAGCCCTTCCACGAAATCCAATGACAGTACCTCCCAAGCGGCATCGGGTACTGGAAGGGGTTGCAGCAGTCCAGGGTAGCGAGCTCGATCTGGTTTCGCCTGTTGGCAAACTGGGCATTGCTTCACGAATGACTGAATAGCGGCCTTCATGCCTTTCCAGTAGAAGTACTGCTTCATTTTGTGATAAGTGGCAGGTACACCCAAGTGGCCACCCACAGCGCTGTTATGGAATGCTGCCATCAACTTGGGTTGAAGACTGCTAGTTTTGCTCAACCAAATGCAATTGTTAAACCTTATCACCATTGACTAAAGAAAAGTGTGGCACTGCACTAGGCTATACAGATAGCTTAGAGATGAGGTCCTTAGCTTGGCTGTCCTCCTCATATGAAGCCACAATTTCGTCCAGCCACTGAGGAACACTTGATGATTGTCACACCCGTTTTTCCGAAGAAAAACCAAGTGCATACCTATATGCATGCCAGGATCAAGTTTCATGCATATAGTGACATAAAAGTGTATACAGAAACAGTATCACGTAAGAAAAAGAAAGATTATCGAGGTTTATGCTTAATCCCGGAAACGAAGGCTCCAAACATCACAGGCAGTCGACTGGGGGTTGTGTACGCCTAGCACCAGCAACATCTTCATAGCAGCTTCCTCTTTCTGAGCAACATATATATAGCAAGGGTGAGCACTTGTCGTACTCAGCAAGTGTGGAAAAGATATGAATGCAAAGGCTTTATAGTGGACTGGGCTATAAGCATTTAAGCAATTTAAATTGGTCAAGTTTTATTAGCACCTGATTACTAATAAAGTATAATTTATACCAACCCGCATTAAGCATAAAGATAAGAGATACGCCATAAGCACATGGCAAGCATAACCAGAGAACACGATTTAAGTTCATCTTCAAGTTCAATTATCATGTGAGGGTCCAGGCCGCCCCTGACTGTGGGCACGGCTAACTAGTCAGTTTTACACTCTGCAGAGGTTGTACATCTTTACCCACAAGTCGCGTAAAAGTTCTAGGAACTTTGAACCCAACCATGCGATGCTGGCCAAGCATCATACCACACTACCGAGGTGTGATTGCATAGGGACGCTACGAGGCCTTTACGAAGATCCTCCAATGCGCAACAACCCACTAGGTTTCAGGATGAAGCGGGGCATAAAGTCCCCTAGTAGGTACCGTGTCTTAGCAAATCCCAACTCCCTACTAGAGCGAGTCCGTACTCCGTCAACGCCTCCCCATTTGTCCCTTTCAGGTAAGATTGCTACAACACTAAAGTCTCTAGTTATTCAGCCAAGGCAGAGCCATGTGCCTTGTGGTTGTACGGTTTTCCTGGGTGGTTCTCCATGTTCCGATTAAGCATATGGTCTTGTATTAAGCAAACAAAGATATAACATAAAGGTATAGCATGATTCATCATTATTGTTCATTAAAACCACCATAACCTAGGTATAGCAACTAAGCATAGCTACCCAACATAAATGTAAACCCAGGTTAACAAGGAATGATCATAAAGACTAGGTAATCCTTAATAGGACCCATCAATATTAATGCAAAGCAATGCAAAGTGATTAATCATAGTTATTGGGACAAAGATCAAGGACGCACTTGCCTTTAACCACAGAGTAGTTGCTCAGAATATCTTCAACTTCAAGCTCTTCAAAACTTCTTGAACGACGTTCACTCTAAACGCACCAATCATCGGGCACAAGCATACAAAACAAACAAACAAACATATACTAAGAACAAAGCCCAATCAAAAGAGAACTTTAAAAGAACGCACTAAAGGATAGGCTTGATTAGATGGATCACTAAAGCACACAAACCGTGCTTAGAGGAAGAAAAGATTGGTTAACTTTAAAGAGATGGTTGTGAAAGATTGAGCATGAACTGGAAAGGTCACACTAAGATTGAGCTGAGAAAAGAACGTCTAACGAGCGTTTTGCATATATGAGAGAACAAGGCTATGAGCTAAGTTCATTTTAATTAACAAAACAAATATAAAGGATATTTCAGAAGTAAAATACCCTATGTTGACATTAATGCAATATTAAACTTTATTTACGAAACCGGTGTAAAGATCTAGTCAAGTTTTATTAATAAAGATTCATATATTGATTAAACTGATTAAACATTTAATTTAGAAAAACTAAACTATATGAAAATCTAAATGAAACTTTGTAATTCGAGTAGATCATATTATTATTAAAAACATTATGATATTGACATTAATAAAATTAATATTTATTATAAAAGCCGATGTAAAAGACTAATCAACTTTTAATTATAAAAGTTAATTAATAATTAAGAAAATTAATATTTTACTTATGGAAAACCGAGTAAAAGATCTAATTAGATTTTATTCATAAAAGCATGTAAAGTAATCATTAATCGAATTAAATTTGTTTATGAAAAACGATATATGGATCTATACTGCTTTTATTTATAAAAGACTTGCATAACTAGGCATTAATCAAAATTAATATTAATTTTATTTTCAGAAAACAAAACATGGTGAAAACACACCACTAACGTGTGCTTTACATTATTATGAACCTAACGCAACTTGAACGAATTAAAACGGAGCTAAAACGAAGATTTGGTGAGCAAAACAAGGTTACAGGGACCTAGTCGCGATTAACCGTAGATTTCAGGGAGTAGCTGAAAATAATCGCAAGACACATTAAACAGTGCTCGTGAATCTGATAAAGCTCGGGGTTAGATCTGTAAAAGGGTATTGGTTGGATCTGTGTGCAAAAACTTAATGGATCTAGGGGGTATCCTAAGATTCACCAAGACTCAAGATTGAATCTTCTCATTATGGGATCTTGCAGGGGGATTTTTGCAAACCGGCCGGCCCTCATCCCCTTCCTCTGCTCGAGCCGGCAGTAGAGGCGGGCGGCAGTCCTGGAGGCCAAATCGCCGGTGGACCAGGCGGTCTCCAGCTCGGCCGCGGCGGGGAAAAGCAAGAGGAGGTCGGGGGGGAAACGGGTGGGGGTGCTCACCACGGACGGGGAAGGATGGCGGATGACCGGCGGCGGAGGACTCGGACGGCCGGCGGCGGTGCCGGGCGGCGGTGGTGCTCGGTGCACTTACGGCCGTGGGGAAGGGGCGGAGGGTGCACGGCTCGACGGCCGGATCTCCTTGTGGTGCCGGCTCGGCTCGAAGATCGGCGGCAACGGCAAAACATGGGCAGCGGCGGCGAGCTCGCCGGCTCGACTTCTGCGGGGCGGCGGCGCTGCGGCGCGGGAGTTGCGGGGCGGCGGCGGCGCTAGGCGAGGAGGCGGCCTCGCGCGGGGGCACGCGCGCGGCCTCGGGCCCCGCCACTTTATAGGGCCCGACCGGCTTGGCGCATAAGCCGAGGTTGGCCGGCGGCGGCGCCCGGCCGGGCCGGGCCCCGAGATGGGCCCCGCGCGGCCGACGGGCGGGCCGGCGGGTTCGGGTCGGGCGGAGGCCGCGGCCATCGAAGTGCTAGCGGACCGAGCAAAAAGATGAGGGTGCGGCAGAAGACTTCGGTGAACTGGACCGAAAGCAGCTGTGGGCCGAAAAGAAAAGGAAGAAGGAAATTCCTTTTTCATTTTCAGAAAACATTTTCGTGAAAAAGAATATTCTAGGAATAGCTAGATAATTCATTAAAGTCACGAAAAATATTCTGAAAATTCCAAAAATCCCAGGAAAATTCTTAGAGACACATTGGGACACGAGCTATCCAAATAAAGTGTTTGGAGCTCATGAAAAAGATTTTAGAGCCTTCTAATAAATAGAAAATGCTCGGGGAAAATGAGAATAAATTCCAGAAAAATCCGAAAAATTCTCGGAAGGACTTGGACAGCACCTAAACGTATTTTAAAAGCCTTTTGCACTCAAGAAGCACCAAGATGCATCGACATGAATGCAACACACATAGTTTTTTTTATTTAATTTAGAAAAATCAAACAATGGATTTTTCCTATACTATATTCCCTGTAAAAAAAATAAATGTTGGAAAATTTTTTAAATTATGAGAAAATCATTATTTAATTATTATCTCTATTCACATCCTGAAATTGGAAATTTCAGGGTGTGACAATGATATAGCCAGCAGGTGCTCAGATGAAGGTCTCCGTGACAGCGCATCAGCCACACGATTTTGTGCCCCTTGCTTGTAGACAATCTTGTAATTCAAGCCCAATAATTAGGTGAATACTTTCTGCTGCCACGGCATGTGGAGACGTTGTTCATTCTAGTGGATGAGGCTTTTCTGGTCTATGAATATGGTAAACCCACCACATTGAAGATAGTGACGCCATTGGTCCACAGCAACCAGGATGGCAATGCACTCCTTCTCATAAGTGGATAACCCTCTGTTCCGAGGCCCCAAAGCTTTGCTGATGAAAGCAAGTGGGTGGCCTTGCTGGGTAAGAACTGCCCCCACACCATAGGTAGATGCATCTATTTCCAGGGCAAATGGTTTGGAAAAGTCCGGCAGTGAAAGCACCGGAGCATTGGACATTGTTGTCTTCAATGCTTGGGATGCTGCATCATGTTCCGTTGTCCAGGCAAACAGTGCATTTTCTTAAGTAAGTTTTTTAGAGGTCTAGCCAACACTCCGAAATGCTTGACAAATTTACAGTAGTACCTCGCGGGTCCCAGAAAGCTCCTAAGTTCCTTAACTGAAGAGGGGACTGGCCAATCGACAATAACCTGAACCTTGGAAGGGTCAGTGGATACGCCGGCTTCACTGATGACATTGTAACGACCCGCCTCCCCGAGGCCGGGCTCGCCTACACCTGACAGCTCTCTAGGACCCCAAGAATATCCCCACAGACTAATACGTGTCTTTCCTGCGCACTTTGTCCTCACTCATGCGCACCCGGGAAGGACTTCCCGGTCGGTCACTCATCGCTCCAAGCCAAGCACGCTTAACTTTGGAGTTTTTAGTGATGGGCTTCCGAAAAAGAAGTTGCAACTTATTGGTATGAGTATCCTTATCAATCCTATTAAGCCTTGGGTCGGGATGTCACATACACCCCCTTAGAAGATCGACGTCCTCGTCGATCAACCCCAAGCCAGGAACGTCCTATCTTGGCCACGTCCCTCAGTCTAGTGCCAGTGCATGTGCCATGCTGTGTGACCACTCAAGGCCCACACCAGCCATGCACACCATGCCTACGCAACTGCGACCACACGCGCTCGTGAAACCGCGAAAGTCGGCTCTGATACCAATTGTAACGACCCGCCTCCCCGAGGCCGGGCCCGCCTACACCTGGTAGCTCTCTAGGAACCCAAGAATATCCCCACAGACCAACACATGTCTTTCCTGCGCACTTTGTCCTCACTCATGCGCACCCGGGAAGGACTTCCCGGTCGGTCACCCATCGCTCCAAGCCAAGCACGCTTAACTTTGGAGTTTTTAGTGATGGGCTTCCGGAAAATAAGTTGCAACTTATTGGTATGAGTATCCTTATCAATCCTATTAAGCATTGGGCCGGGATGTCACATGGCCCAACTAAGCTATGGAGTGTTGAGCAAACATGCATTAGGAGAGTTTAAGCTTCCACTGATCTCAGTCAAGCCACTGGAAGACAAGTTGAAGATGGACCATATGTTCCTCATAAGTAGTGTTGTATACCAGGATATCATTAAAGAATGCAATCACAAACTTTCGAAGACCCGAAGCAAGTGTGTCATTCATTGCACCCCGAAAGGTTCCAAGGTCTCCTGTGAGACCAAATGGCATGACACAAAACTCATAATGGCCCAAGTGAGTATGAAAAGTCGTCTTGAATTCTTCACTAGGTTTGAGGAGGATTTGGTGGAACCCCACTCGAAGATCCAGGTTAAAAAACCATGAAGCCTGGCCAATTTTATCCATGAGCTAATTGAAAATCGGCACTGGAAACTTGGACTTGAGGGTCAGCGCATTGAGGTGACGAAAATCCACACAGAAGCGATAAGAGCATCTTTCTTCTTGGTGAGCAGCACTGGGGAAGAAAATAAGCTTGCACTGGGTCGAATCGGTCCTTTCTTCAGCATGTCAGCCACTTGTTGTTCAATTTCAGACTTCAAGGCTGGCGGGTACCGATATTGTCGGATATTAACAGATATAGCACCTGGTATCAGTGGAATAGCATGATCGCAGGCCCGAGATGGAGGAAGGTCTGTAGGGTCTTCAAACAATGTTGGATACTGATCCAATAGTGATTGGATTTCTGTAGGGAAAAGCCTGAGTTCTGATGTGTGAGCCCCTTGTGGTGATAAGACACACAACTGCACTAACACTTCATCTGGCATGTGAGGGACTATACCTTGCATGGAGACAGTTTGATTATCATAAGGAATTTCCATCCATTTGTTTTTCCAGTGCACCCTCATGGTACTGTATTTTTCAAGCCAATCCATACCAATGATAACATCATAGGCTGCTATAGGAAAGACCCTTAAATCTGAATGGAATGCAATATCTCCAATAAACCAGAGAGCATGAGGAATCATTTGGGAACAACACAGGATGCCCCCACCAGCAACCTGCACCTTGAGGTCTTGATGAAGAGGAACAGTTCCAGTCAGCTGATCAGCCAAGACAGTGCTGATAAAAGAAGAACTGCTGCCAGAATCCACTAAAATAATGACAGGCTTGTGCTGAATAGATCCATGCAATTTGACAAACCTTGGGACTTCGACACCTGTAGTTGCAGCTTTATATATAGCCAAGAACAATTGTTCCGACCCATCAGAAGAGCCATTTGGGGAAACCACATCATCTTCAATCTGCAATAAATCCCATAGTTACTGGACAGCATGGAGTTGTACAGTTGGGGAGCATTTGTGCTCTTTACTCCATTTCTCGCTACACGTGTAACACAGCCCCAATGCACGTCAATAAGCTCGGAGGGCGGCCGCTTTAGAGTCAGTAGGGGTAGTTGCTCTTGAAACATCGACACTGTGTGTATCAGTAGCATTAGATTGCAGAGTGAGCTTGTCCCTAGGAGGAGCTGGAAGTGGCAGTGGATTCTTGCTTGGAGGCTTGGAATGAAATTCTGATTCCAACCTCTTGAAGTCACGGCGGCGAGGCGTGTCGCCAACTTCTTCCTGCAATGTAGCAAGTACAAAAGTAGTATCGAGGTCTTGTGGACGTTGAACTAGCACAATTGACTTCATGTCATCCCTAAGACCATCAATAAATCGCAAGGTATAGTACATGGGATCAGTGGTGGAAGTATAAGCAGCAAGCTGGTCAACAAGTTGTGCAAAGTGTTCAACATAATCAGCTACAGACCCAGTCTGTTTGATATGGAACATTTGCCGGATGAGGATTTCATGCTGATCACGACCGGATCTATCATGAACAGACTTGCAAAACTGGTCCCAAGTGAAATACTTAGCTCTAAGCTCTATGGATTGCAACCACCTAGCAGCGGGGCCATCAAAATATATGGAAGAAATTCGGACCCAACTAGCTTTATCAACTCCACACATGTCAAAATAGTTCTCACATCTAAACTGCCACAGCTTTGGGTTTTCCCCCATCAAACTTTGGAAACGGAATTTCGAGCCAATGACCAGAGTTATGATGAGTAGCAGTACTACCAAAACTAGCATAGCGATTGAACCCAAATTGATGATTACTCGGAGGAATAGGTGGATCAGGAGGCATACCCTTGCCCGGGAGTTGAGTGTAGGTCAGTACTGACCCGTACCCAATCTCTCGGAATTGCTTGTCGACGCAGTGCCCATCAGGGCCAACGGACGAGTTGCTGACAGGTGGGGTCGCCGCGCCCGTCTCAGGTTTGGGCAAGATGCCCGACGCGAGACCTCCTCGATCGAGAAACACTCAATATACATTTGTGCTAATGTTTGAGATCTGCGCCTTGAGGGAATCGAATTCACTTGCCTTGCGGATGAGGTCGTTGACGGCATCGACCTTGCTGGCGAAGTTGTCGACCGCATCGACCTTGGCGACGAGATCCTCCATCGATGAGTTGATGTCTGCCTTCCACGCTGTAACCTCCTCCGCCTTGTGCTTGATGGCCTGGAAGCGGCTGCTCAGGCCGTCGACGCGGGTCTCGAGCAAGGTGAATCGCTCGCCCAGCCGCTTCATCTCGTCCAGGAGCAGCTTGGTGTTGGGATCCATCGCACCGCGGAGTTTTTGGAGCCGGGTGAAGTGGTGGGGTGGATCCAGCACGGGACGTAGGATTGATAGTCTGATACCAAGTGTTAGCCGCGACGCTCCGGTGAGGGAAGGCACCGGTGGTGGCGGATCTCGAAGGTGCAGGGGAAGACGAAGCAAAAGCAAGGGAACGGGCAGAGGAATGTTTCAGATAGAGAATAGTGTTCGGATACAATTCATTGATACTCACTCCTCTCCTCACTTGCCCTCATATACACCGTTCACACACGCCACTTTGGGCTATACACACGCATGTTGGGCTGAGTCGCTCTCTTGGGCCTGCGACGGGCTTCCACCGGGTCCACGGGCTCCCTGGATGGTGATGCACTGCTAACATGCTATTACCTGTGAGCGACAATATAGTGGCATTACAAAATAATCCTGTATCAGGGACTGGACCTGAAAGTCTGTCGAAGGAGAGGTTTAGATTATTTTGAGTTTTGATGTTCTCCAGGAACTCTGGTATGGGGCCTGTTAAGTTATTGCTAGAGAGAGCCAAGTTTTCAAGCACCCCCAATGTTCTCAGACCTTTTGGTATTTTTCCTTGTAGTAGATTTCCATGCAAGTGTAGCAATCTTAATCGGACATAGCTTCCAACAGCATCTGGGATTTCACCAGTTAGTTTATTCATTGAGAGGTCGATTGACACAAGGTTGTTCAAGTTCCCAATCTGTGCTGGGATCGAGCCACTCAGAGCATTGTTAGAGAGGTTGAAGTTACAGGAAATATCTATGGACCCAAGAGTTCTCAGGTTACCAAGGCTTGTGGGAGTGGTGTCATCCAGATAGTTGTTGGATAGAGAGAGCTTGCTCAATCTTGTGATATTACCAAATGATTGTGGAATCTGTCCTTCAAATCTGTTATGGGACAGGTCAAAATCCTGGAGGCTGTTCAGGCATAATTCCTGTTATTTGGTTGCTGGCAACGGACAGCCATGTTAGCTCTTTAGATAGGTTGGCAATGGTAATCGGCATGTTACCTACAAAGTGTTCAAGGTCTAATAATTCCAATTTGCTACAGTTAATAATTATGGACGTAAGGAAGTCCCAATCCCTAGGCTGCAAGGCTTGGAACTGATTTTGCGCTACAGAAAAAAAAACTTCAGATTACCATGAATGCCGATATCCCTTGGAATCAAACCGTGGTATTGATCTGCACGTAGAAGAAAAGACTCAAGTGTAGACGCATTTGGAAAGGAGGCTGCGATTAGACCTTTGAATTGGTTCCCCGTTGTGCCCAAAAACATGAGATTAGGAAGCTGAAAGCCAATATCAACCGGCAGGGAGCCTGAAAGCTGGTTAAAACTAAGGTCCAAATGTTCAATGGATGACATATTGAAGATGGATGGAGGAACAGGACCCTCCAATCGGTTACTCTGGATCATTAAGAAAATCACTTTAGTTAACTTTCCCAATTCTTCAGGAATATGGCCATTTAATCCGCTAAGCGCAAGATCTATGGCTGCCAATGATGTTAGGTTGCACAGCCAGCTCGGTATTCGGCCCTGCAAGCTGTTGCTCTCGATGCTAAGATTTGTGAGCGATGCAAGGTTGGACACAGAGATGCAAGCGGCGCGGGTTCTGCCGCCAACCCGCTGGACAAACCCGCGCCGCGAGCCCACCTAACCCCGCATACCAGCCCGCGAAACTGGAGCGGCTCTACGCGGTCAAACCGCGACACCCGCCGACGCCGCAAAGCCCGCACAATTGAAAGAGACGAACGAATTAGCTGAGACCGTCTCCACCGCAGCAACAGATCGATAGCAATAGCAGAATCATCACCGGTGATAGCCGCAACACCAGCATCAGGAAGCGCGAGCAAAGCATGAAGGCGGCAAAAGTTGAGAGGGTGTAGGCGCGCGTCCCGCCCAGAAAGCGCAGTGCCCGCTTCCGCTCATGCAGGCGGCCGGGCAGCGGAGGCCATGCCACTGCCAACGCAGACGATCATGGCATCCTGACGGACAAGATGGCCAGCCTGCGGCCTGTAGCGAACATGGCCTCATACGCTATTAGTTCGAGTTTGATTTTGGTGATTCATGACAACATGATCATTGGGACTAACCTTATTATTTTAGCATGTCTTTGTAGACACTTCTAGGTCCCAAGGATGCAAGAAAACCATATGCCAAATTGCGAAGATGGTGTATTTTTCAAGGGTCAAAACCGAGCAAGAAAAGGAAAAGAGAAGACACCGTCAGATGAACCGATGGTCCCTCAAATACAAGTGTCGGTGCAATCGTCGGACGAGTTACTACACAGGGTGAAACCCTAGGTACCGTCGGATGAACCGACGGTCCAATTTCTAGATGCGTCGGACGAGTTGCGGAGGAAGAGCAAGGAAGACAAGAGCACGGATGATCCGACGGTCTGAGTGGGGACCCCGTCGGTCTATCCGACGCTCGGTTTGGATTCATACAGAGACGCGCCAAGACGAAGCCTTCAACACCGTATGATCCGACGCCTTGGTCAAGGCATAGCGTCAATCTATCCGACGGTCCGTTGGAAGCTAACGACCGACTTGGACGCATAGCTTTCAAGACGCGGATGATCCGACGTAGCGTCGGAGCACGGCGTCGGAGCGGTTGTGTCGAGAGAACCTCAACGGCTACGTGACGTGGGAGGGGCACGGATGAACCGGCGCCCTGGAAAAGCATAGCGTCGGATCATCCGACGGTACCTTTTTCAGCGACTTTTAGCCAACGGCTAGTTTGATGCCTTGGGCTATTTATACCCCCTCCACTCACCCATTTGAGGTTGCTGGATTGTGTGGAAGTGCAGAGGAGTTCAAGACACATTGAAGATCATATCCAATCCATCCAAGTGCTTAATTGCTCATCTTTAGACTTGCATATGCTTTGTGTATGTGCTTAGTGCTAGGCTTAGCTTAGAGCTGAGTGAGTGCAAGGTTGTGCCAACCTTGTGAGGTGATTCTTGAGTGAATCCAATTGTACAAGGTTCGCCGGAAGCCTTGGGGCCTAAGTGGCTCACCGGCAATCGTCATCGACCTTCGGCTTGGTGTGGAGCGGCGAGGGCACTTTGTGCGGGGGACGTGTAGACCCCCTTCCTTGGTGGAGAAGCTCCTTATTGGAGGCGACATCAAGGTGACCAAGGGAGCTTGGCAAGTGCCTAAGTGGCTAGCCTTTGTGGCGAGTCAAGTGATGCTCTTGGGAGAGACTTGGTGACTGGAAAGCAATACTCTTGTGTGAGTGCTTCAACAACGTGGACTAGGGGTGGCTTAGTGCCTACCGATACCACGGGATAAATCGCGTGTCAAGAGTTTGCTTCCTCTCATCCCCTTTACGTTTCCGCATTTACTCTATTGCAATCTTTGTTTGCCTTTACCTTCCTAGAGTAGTATCATGCTAGGATTGGCTATAGGTTGCAAACCTTCTTTTGGGATGGGAGTTTCACACTAGAACAACCGTAGTTGCACATATAGATAGTATGTTCTAGTTTACCTTTGTGTAAAAGTTAGTGAGCCTTAGGTTAAGGTTTTAACTTGCCTAATTCACCCCCTCCCCCTCTTAGGCTAACGGGCATCCGATTCCTTACACGGCCTTACCGCGCCATAACTCGAGGACGGGCAGTAATGGATTCTCAGACCAGCGCGGCTGCAAGCACTGCCAGTTGCGAGGAAGGTGTCTGGAACGGTTCATGGAGAAGCGCAAGGGCCCGGTCGCCGCGCGCGGGTCATACCGCCGGCCGGATGGCAGCGACGCCGATGCGTGGACTGGTGACCATCTCAAGCTCGCGCTCTGGTTTTCTCAAGGCTTTGCGATGAATTGCATGTTTATACTGTACTGTATTTGTGAATTCCATATTATGCAAGCAGCAAGCTACTTAATTTGTAATACTTGTGATTGCGAGCTTCTCCCAAGAGGCCAAGGTCCTGCGTAGTAGCCGCGTAGGGCGTCCTGCACTGCGGCTGGATGCGGGCTGCCGCTGTCGCCCGCATAAAGCAAGCGGCGGCATGCGGGCTGCCGCATACGCCCGCAACAGAGCTCGCGGCTTGTGCGGACGCGGGGCGGGCATCCGCAAACCGCCCCGCTTGCAACCATAGTTGGACAGAGCCATGGGGGTAACACATGTTAGATTGTTGTGGCGAACATTGAATACTTTTAGCTTTGATAGATGACCAAGAGGATAAGGGAATAATGAACCAGACAGTTGTTTCAGACTCAAGTTCATGGTGCGAAGCTCTGTGCAACTGCCTAGGCTGACTGGAATCTCACCTAGCAGATTGTTTTGTGACAGATCAAGGTGCTGAAGCTGAGTGAGGTTACCTATATGTGGGGAGATGGTGCCATCTAGGCCCGAACCCCGCAAATGTATGGCCGTGACACGACCAGGGTGCCGGCGATCATTGCAAGCGATGCCATTCCATCGGCAGAAATCCGTCGACGGCTTGTTGGTGCCGTTCTTAGTAGCGTCCCATGAGGACAGGGCCTGTCTTGGATCATTTCTTATGTAGTATTTGAATGACAAGAGCGCTGAGAGGTCATCATTGACATCGTAGGTAGATCCAGAGCTGGATGCGAGCAAGAGGATGTGGGTAGAAGAGAGAGCATCAGCACCTGCCATGTACATGGTGGGTAACATGCAGAGCGAAAATCCCACATCCATGTGCGCGCGCGGAGCTTATTGAAGCGCTTTCATTGGTTGCATGCAGGTTTAGGACCCCCAATGCATGCTGATATACTGCCAACTACCGAATTTTGTATAGTACATGGGTCCCACCAGGTCAAAGTAAGCGAGGCACAAAACTTGCCTCAGCCGCACCGTGGACGCCGCATGCCCCCTCGCTCGCTTGACCGCCGCCGCGAGGGACGTCCGCTGCGAGGCACAAAGCTCCTTCTCTACGCCGCCGCCGCTCCACCGTTGTTCCCGTCCCCATTGTTTTCTTCTCTTCCTCTGTTTCCTCTCTCCGCCACCGCCGCCGCCGCCGCTCCACCGGCGTCCTCTCTCGCTCCGATTTCTCCATCCGCCGCCGAGCTCGTTCCTTCTCCGAGCCCTCTCTCTCCAATTTCTCCCTCTCGCACCTCCCTCTCCTTTTCTCCCGGATCTACACCGCCGCCGCCGCTCTCCCCGTGCGGTCGCTCCTCCGCTTGGTACCGCACATTCTATCTCCCGTTGCACGCCGACGAGATCCAACATCTTGTCGTCCTCCGGGTTCGCCGTTCCCTTCTCCGGATCTTGTCCTTGACCGAGATCTCCGGAGACTCAACCTAGCTTCTCTGGATCTTGTCCATTCTGATTTGATTTTCAGTGTTATGATTATCGGGGAGTAAGTGTTATTATTTCCAAAGTGAGTCCTTACGGATTCATGTGCATGACTGTTTATTTTGTGAAACTACATGTAGTACTTAGTCCATTTAGGGTTTAGCTATTACCAGTTTCATACAGTTGACTTAATTTTCTTCAATGCATATCCACATCCGAGGTGAATGAGTCCTAATTGACAGATATACACGCATTCTTTTACATTCATTCAACCATATCTTCAATTATTGTTGATGACCTTTCTTTACATACATGGGTTCACTGAGTTATTTTCGCTATATTTATCTTGAATCTTTAGCTATCAGCATTGTTTTGCTACTACAGGGAAGATGTTTTTTTGCTTACTGTTTATTATTAGACACACATCTTTCATCTGTTGCTACTGATGTATTATTTTCACATTATTATATTACGGTTTCTCAACAGTTCGGTCTCTTTCTTTCTTTCTTTCAATTTATAATGTTTCCTTTTTCTTTTCTGTTGTTGGTTTGTGAAGATAGCAACTGGTATGAGAATTCTAATCTCTAGAAGCAATCCATCACTGGTGACTTCATTTGCCTTCCTGTCCTGAGGATATCTCCTAACTTCATATCACGAGGTTTGCTTTAATTCTTTCTATTCTGTACTGTTTATATTCTGATTTTAGCTCCCTGGAGGATATGTAACAAGTTAGGTGGTGTGCTTGTGCTAGCATCTAGGTGTTACTGCTGCTTTTCTAGTCCATTATGTCATTGACTAATTATAGGAACTTGCAGGATGTCGGCCCAATCAGCTCCTACTCCTATAAACAATACTAGTCCCAGGAGATATTTATGTGTCTATTGCTATGTTAATCTTTATCAGCTGAGACAGCTTTTAGATGAGTTGCTCATTTTTAAATTTTATATTTTTATTTATGAAATGAGTAGTCTGCATAATCTTGAAAATATATTATGGAACTTGTCATTGTAGTTATTTGGGCAATATGAATGTATACATGTCATTCAATCATTTTTACTAGTATAGTACTACATAGCCTAAACCGGTGACAAGGCTATGAAAATATATCATCATTCACATCTAGAAAATACTGATGTTGTTCAGTTGACTTGCTTCAGTTTCACATAATTCCAACCGTAGTTGTACAAATCACCAAATTTGTTAATAATTAGAAATTTGTGGAGTTTGCTTTAAATAATTATCAAGCTGAGTTATTTCTTCTAGTTTTCAGGTTGCTGGCTTGGGTTGTTCAGGTCATTACATTTGAAAGTTGACCAATCATATTTTTGTTTTGCATATAGTTCAAGTCATTCTAAGTTAAATTCATGTCTATATTACACGAATGTGTGAACGACTGCAATTAGAATTGACTCTGATAGGTTCTTTGTCTATGATTTGTTCAAATGAAGTTGAACTAGTTGTGTTTTTAGAGGATATGGTCTACATGGTAATCTTGAAGGTCAGTACAAAGCTGTAGCCGTCCAAGCAAATAAGGGTATATCAACAAACTTTCTGATAATAGACACTAGGTAGAGTGTATGGTTCTAGTATGATTGATGATAAGCTTATATTCATGCAGTTTTAAAGGTGCTCAACCACATCAGAACTACAAAAATACCATTTCTCATTGTGAAAGAAAGGTTTTAGTGTTTTTCAATTTTATGGTAAAACTAAAATTATGGAAGCTACAAAAATACTGTATTCATTGTGAATAGGTGTTACTGAAACTGAAATTATGGAAGCTATAGATTTATTTTAAAATATTGTATTCCATTTGTTTCCAGTTCTCGGCTGATTACAAAATACCAATTTTGATAATGTCACCGCATGTTATTTTTTAGTTACACCCTATATGCTACGAGTAACTCCATGGACATGACCATGGTGCATATCTTTACCCAACACATATAAGAGGGTGGATTTGGATGGCAGAAAACACCAGAGCGCTAGATCAGATGGTTTGAAAGGTGCTATGTTGACGTGCCTTCAACTTTGTCTAGTATCAACAAAAGTGTTCTAAATTTTCATTTTCACTGGTTTCCGGATCTGTTCCTTATTGTTTAGTTTCAGTTTGAAGGCAACAAATTGTTCATGTGTCAAATTCTTTGGTAATTAGAACTTAATTACAATAAAACATGATGTATGGCACCAGTAATGCAGAACGTTATTCTTTAGCAGTATGCAATGCAAAGCCTCCTGATTATGGACCTTATTGTGTTCTCATTTACTTCCCAAAAAAGTGCAGGTCTATTATTCCAGATTTTTTTTAAGCAACGTTAAAGTGTCGGCACGTGTTCACCTTCACATGCCTGCTCAAGTAGTACTACTCCAAGAAAGAGACCAGGTGAACACGCAACCCAAAGGTTGGAAAGGGCCATGCGGCCAGCGCATCCAAAGCCGGCGTTCAGAGTGGAGGTTCGACTTTTTGAGCTACTCTAGACTCTAGTAGGTGAAATGTGCTGTCTGTGCTATGCCCAAGAATATTTTAACAAATATTCAAAATATATGTAATAAGATCTTCAAAAGTACTTATTCGAACTTACAAATTATTAAAATCGATGTGCTTCTCTTATGCACAACTTCTTTTATTAATAATAAGGAAAAAGTCCATTTTTGACCATCCAACTTTTGCCTCGGTTTGATTTTGGCCATCGAACTTAAAAACCGGATATCTTTGACCATCCAACTCTTCAAACCGTTCAAAATTGACCATAAGGTGGTTTTGATGGGTGATTTTAGTTTAGTCCTTAAAACTTGAAATGATCATTACTTTTTGCTTGTAGCTCCGATTTAAGTGATTCTTATGGTTACGTGTTCATAAAAATGAGCTATATCTTCTAAAATGTTATTTATACTATTTTATCACTGTTTGTTATATTATTATTATGTTGTTATGTAAGAACAACAATATAAGAAAAGTAAAACAAACAATTACAAAATAATATGAACACATTTTTAAAGATAAAGCTCATCGTTATTAACGTATGATTACGGGAATCACTTAAATTAGAGATACAAGAAAAAAATAGTAATCATTTTAAGACCTAAGGACTAAATTATAAATAAAATGATTAAAAGTAGTTCTTGAACCTTAAAATGATTACTATTTTTTTATCTCCAATTTAAGTGATTCTTGCGGTCATAAGATGAACTTTATCATTTAAAATATTGCTCATATTATTTTGTAACTATTTATTTTATGTTTTTTATATTATTGTTTTTACACAACAATAGAAAAATAATATAACAAATAGTTATAAATTTGTATAAGAACATTCTAAAAAGATAAAGCTCACCGTTATGAACGCGTAACCGCAAGAATCACCTAAATCGGAGCTACGAGCAAAAAGTAATAATCATTTCAAGTTCTAAGGACTAAATTGTAAATAAAAAAGTTAAAACCACCCGCCAAACCGCCTGATGGTCAATTGTGAACGGTTTTAAGAGTTGGATGGTCGAAGATATTCGGTTTTGAAGTTCGATGGCCAAAACTAAACCGAGGCAAGAGTTCGATAGTCAAAAATAGACTTTTTCCTAATGATAATTGTATCCTGCCGCCTGCCACACACACCGAGATGTGAAGCAACAACAATACTAAAGTACGGTTGGGCACCTGGCCTACTAAAAAAAAATACTGATGGCGCTATAATATATGCCAAGTACTCCATGTCGGCAAAACCACCACACAAGCAGTGATTCCCCCGCCTCTCACGTCTGGCGCGTCACTTGAGCTGAAACCACGATGCAGAGTTTGGGCCTGGTGTATCGCGTTGTATATATTCGAATTTTATATTTCTCGAACGCACCAAACTGATCTTGAACCTTTTTAGCTGTACTCAGAAGTTATTTCTAGAGTTTTGCGAAAGTCAAATCTCTAACTTTACTTTTGATGGTAGTGATACAATAAAGACCATGCAAGATAAAGCTATTTTTACATATATGAGTGTATGGGTACTTCACATACGCATATGGCATTGATCGGCATGATTCATACAAATGAATAGTTTGTTGAATGGTAATTAAACATTACATCTACTAACTAGAACTACTTTCCAAATGCACATGATCATGAAGACGGATGGATACATCTCGCTTAGCTCCACATTTACACTTGTTATATATATATATTGGCCTATAGTGTTGTCTTGTGGTACCAAAAACTGTGAAAAACGTCACTGTACATACATCATTACCTTGGGGCCTGCATGTCCATAAAAGGTTAATCAATGCACAAATACAAGGTTAGTACCAAATATGAATATAATAGCCTATCATGAACCAAGCTTTAGGTTATGGAATGCTCCCAATTATGAAATCGTAAAGCAGGTTATAACCATTGCAACAAATAAGCTTTTATTCACTATTAGGAACAAATAATTGTGTGTTGTGTCACTATTATGTCAAAATCAATGTATCACTCAACCAGAATTGTTCAGCCATGCACAACACTGAATAAAAAAAATGTGACACATGTCGATATTATAGATATAACACAATATAGTTTCTTATAATAATCAAGAGAACATGCCATTCCAAATGGATCTAGGATTTCATCAGCATGATTATTAGAAGTTCACAAATAAATGCAATAACCAGTATATCCACGAACTCAACCAATTAACTTCTAATGTGATAGTTGTGATTGAAAAATATGCTACTACTAGAGTACTATACTATAGTATTAGTACTACTTGGAACTTCGAAGTAGTATCATGCACAAATGATTGCACTTAGATCCTCCAAATGTGCATTAGAACTAACACAAGACCATAACTGAACAAAAATATTTAGGTTAAAAGCTGGGGCATGACAACCAGAATCAGTAAACTTTAATTTGTGGCACAGAACTAGGAGTCTAAATTACTCCATATAACTCAAATGGAAAAGTGGTTCATCAAGAAAAGGATCGTGTGTCACTTAGCAAATGACTTGTTGCACTAGGAATATTTCACACAAAAGCACTAACTTACCACTGAACAGATAAACTGCATCAGAGCATCTCATCCAGAGCAACACTGATGTAAGATGTGGCATGATTGAGCACTTTATTGAGAGAAATAGAGGAACCTTCATTGTCATATTGTTTTGTAGAACAGAAACCATACACAAAAGCTAAATAAGTGAAATAACTTTAATAAATAGCTAAGAAAACTATATAATAAGATTGCATATATACACTAACATATCAACATATACTTAGCATAGAATCATCTCAGTCAAAATCAACTAGTAGATATTATCAAGTTTGATGAAATAGTGAATCGCCAGGTTAATGCAGCTCAATTATGCACAGCCGTTAAACTATATACTTTTTTCATAATTTATGCAGCTCAATTATAACTTATTTGTTGATGATTAATATGATATATTTCTCTCACACAGTGTACATTTAAAATGTCGTTGGCCACTTGGCCCCAACTTTTCATGCAACAGCATGGAGTGTACTTTTAACACAACTTTCGGTGTGCTTAAATTGAGATCTATCACCTCTATGTAAGAGCCCCTATCGACTTCTCTCTTGCCACACAAACCACTCCCAGTTCACCATCTCTGACGTTGTAGACAGCTTCCACGCTCACTGAGCATCAACGCTCACCATCACAAAAGCCATGATCAGGAAGAATAATACACAATTTGTTATTGCAATGTGCTTGACACATATTGCATGATTACTACAGTATATAATATTCTACCAATATCTGCTCATTTAATTATCCAGACAAGATGCATCAAAGTAGTAACTCTGAATATCTCGCACGTGGAAGTTAATATATGATGTACTGCAGAACACAAATTAGCATGCACTAAAGTATTACTCTCATATACTTGTTTGATTGGATTTGAGGACTGATTTCGAAGATCTCACTCATTTGTTGTAAAAACGTGTTCAAGGGTTCAAAACACAAAATTATGTTCTATGATTCCTTTTGTAATATTGTATTATTAAATGTGCATGACTATAATTCTTTTCAATAAGTATTGTGGTTGTAGCAAAAATGTAACAGGTCAATAAACATGAATGGTAATAAGTTTAGTCCATTTTAACATTAAATTATTTAGTAAGAATATTTTTGGAGACATTAACTCATGATGATTGTAATAAAAACTAGGCACCTTTTAGACTTCATGTTATTCCAGTTTGAAGTTTGCTATGTGCAGCCTGGCAGATCAAATCATAATAAACAATAGCACACAAAGAGTTCTTTGAGAGATATACTTTGTAGTAAGATCATAGCTGACATGATATGTGGGGATACAACTACAAAAAATAAGAAATAATAACTACCTACCCAGTAGCTATTATCAATATCTCAGGCATGCAATGGCCAGTGTAGTATAATCTTAGTGCATACTAAAAGTGTAATAACTAAGATTCATTCAATTATACAGATATGGAATCACTTGAGCACTTTGTTGCACACTAATGTCTAATCCCAAAATCAGTATGGCTTGTGAAATTCGGATCAGCATGAGCATAACGCTAAGTAACTAGGGTCAACATATATGAATGGAAAATAGCATCAATTTTTAAATAAAAGTGCATTATCGAAACCTCTAATATGGCAAGGGTGAAAATAAACACCAAACGTCCAAAACATTATCACACAACAGAATAACAGAGCTTTTCGAGTCACATAGCGAACCTGTTTGACATCCAGAAATGCAAATTTCAATAACTTAGTCAATGCAGTTCATAAGTAGAACTGAACAGATAGGGGAGAAGCTATATATCCAACCAGAACAGAATGGAAAAGACACAAAGAAAGAAGAAATCATCAAACATTCATTGAAATCGAATATTGCTGGCAACAACAAGTTGGAAACAATTAGAAAAGGCAAGTGAACAAATCTAAGGACTAGGACAATTAGAACAAATATGTAGTTAAGCATGTAAAACTCCCAAGTTACAATGATAACGCTGAAGTAGATGTGCTTAGAAAATGCCATAACTACATATTGTATCACATCTGCACTACAAATTAGCATATAAGAAATTTCAGATTAAAAAAACGAACACTCATATATATTCAGTACAAATAGATACATTTGACAACAACTGGAGTGCAGGACAATCTGTGCGGGAGCCGAGGGGACAAGAGGTGAATTCAAGCTGAAGAAACTGAATTGAAGAACAAGAAGAGGTGAAGCAATGGAAACGGTGTACCTGTAGTGTTCGGTGAGAAAACATAATTACAAAGTAAATTTCGGACATATTCAATCTCTGAATAGGAAAAGAGGTCAAACTTAGCGTATAAATAGGATTTGACCTGAAATAAGATGAAAAGAGAAAAGGGCATGAAAGGAGTCTCAAATCTTACCACGGATCACCCTGGGTGAAGAACAATTAATAAATCACGAGGGGGGGTCTCCAAACCAGCAATAGGAAAACAACTCCAAATATCAAAGCTACAGCCACCACCGGTCAAACTCTGAACCTAACCAACCAGATCCATGGCAAGCGGCAGCGGCGGAGGACGACGGCGCGCCGCAGCGCGGATGGAGGGCAAGTAGCGCCAGGAGCCGTCGAGCCACCACAAACAAGGGATCCAGAAGCATGGGGCAGGACGGATCCTCATCCAGGAGACGAGGAGTCGGATTGGTTGGGCTGGAGGGCGCGGCGGCGCCGCCGCCACTGTCGCCGCCAAAAATGGCATGACGTTTGAAAGAATGAGTTAGGGTTTGTTGAGATTGCTGGGACGGCGGCCAGGTAAAACAATATCCCTCCCGAGCCAGGCAAAATTCGAGCGGGGGCAGGCGTACATTCGACGCAAAATTTCGAACCGCATTCTCCGAGATTTGCTTCGTATCGGCAGAGGGACATTCGGCGCATCCGGAACGTCGACGGCGCATCCGATGGCAAGAAGATATACTATGGAAATATAGTGGACTCGTTGGCCCGGGTACTTGATGCGGCCCGTTCGGTTGCGTGTACCAATGAAAAAAAGGCGCGAGAGTGACGGAAAACGGCGCCGCACCGACGGAAAAGGGCGCGAGGCGGACAAGAATTTGCGCGAGGACGAGAGAAGCGGCACGTAGATCGCCGTGAGGGAAGAGCCGCTTCGTGCTCTTCAATCCGATACGTAAGTATTAATCCACCTTAATTCTTCTATCATCTCTTCAAGATGGACACCGCCTAATACTAAAAGAAGTTCCATCATATTGTTTGAACTCAATCGACCTCTCCCTTTTATCATGAAAGAAGCAGCTTGTTGAATCGTTAAATTTGTGTTACCTAGCATTCATATGGAAGACGGGGCTAATGAAGATGCTTTCAATACGTAAGTAATACCACCCCACTTTAGTTTTTATTTTTGACATCAAATTGATTTTAGTTGTCCTAAATCTCAATCCCAAGTATTGTTACTCTTTGCTTTTGTTCTCCGAAATTGCACGTACCCCGCTCATATTTATTTTCTATTGTCGAGCTATCTGTCGCCTAGCTTTGTACCTCATGTTGGCATGGAATTTAGAAATTCGGATGAGGCTTGGGCATATTGGCTTAGTTATGGTGGACGAAAGGTTTTGAGGTTAGAAAACGGTACACAAACGAAGAAAATCGATGGGAAGATTACATCATGTAAGTTTGTTTGTGCAAAAGAGGGTCATCGATTGAAAGATAAAAGGGATCATTTAACAAAGTGCCCTCGAGCTGAAACTAGAACCGATTGTCAAGTGCACATGATTGTTATAATGGACAAGAAGAATGACATTTTGAAAGTGACTGATCCGGTTTTGGAACACAATCATCAACCGCACCTTCCACAAACCTTGCACTTAATGGTGTCACAAAGGAAAATTTCGGATTTACAAGCATTTGAAATTGAAACAAACAGATGATGCGGGAATTGGACCCAAAGCCGCACATGAGTTGGCTAGTCGCCAAGTTGGTGGACCACTCAATCTTAGCTACACCCTTCGTGATCACAAGAACTATTTGCGGTTCAAGCGACAGCGAGAGATGGCATATGGCCATGCCGGTAGCATGCTTAGGTATTTTCAAGACAAAATTGCTGAAAATCCATCATTCCAATATGTATTGCGTATGGATTGTGATGAACAAATAGCAAACATATTCGGGTCGATGCTAGAATGATCATGGACTATGCATACTTTGGAGATGTTGTTAGTTTTGACACTACTTTTGGAACAAACAAGGAGAGCGAGGCCTTTTGGTGTCTTTGTCGGGTTCAACCATTTTAGAGAAACCGTAGTTTTTGGTATCGTTCTCTTGTATGATGAAACTTTTGAATCTTTCAAGTGGTCGTTTGAGACATTTTTACAATCTCATAATGGGAAGCAACCTAAAACATTTTTTACCGATCAAGATACCGCAATGGGAAAGGCATTCTGAGAAGTGTTTATAGAAGCATGGCATGGATTATGCACCTTTCACATCATGCAAAATGCTTCGTCAAGCATCTACATGAAGAGAACGATGATGAGAAGAAAAAAGAGAAGAAGAACCAAAAGAAAAAAGAGAAGAAGAAAGAGAAAAAGAAGGAAATCAATGAAGAGGAGCTTGAAGAAGAAAGTATTTTATCGATTTTAGTGCATGCATGTTTGAGTATGAAGACATTGCGGAATTTGAACAAAACTTCACCCTCATGAGGCAAAAGGTGAAAAAGCAATCTTGGTCGGATAGTATATACAAGTTGAAAGAAAAATGGGCCGAATGTTACATGAAAGATGTTTTCACATTAGGAATGAGAAGTACACAATTGAGTGAGAGTTTGAACAATGATTTAAAAATACATTTCAAATCGATTTTGACATCATCCGATTCTTTAAGCACTTTGAAAGAGTGGTCCAAGGAAAAAGGAATAATGAATTGGATTCGAATTTGATTCAAGGAAAAAATTGCCTAAATTTCGTGTAAGGACACCACCACCCATGTTGGTGCGGGCTAGCAAACCGTACACACCACCTATATTTGAAGCTTTTCAAGGTGAATATGAAAGATCTTTAGCAGCTTGCAGCAAGGCATTGGATGGTGATATTACATATCTAGTTGGAGACTTTAGCTATGAGGAGGACTACAAAGTTATCGGTGACCCTTTGAAGCAAACAAGTTGAGTGTAGTTGTCGGCAATTTGAGAGAATTGGGATATTGTGCAGCCATGGTCTTAAAGTTCTTGATTTGATGAGTATTAAGTTATTGCCGCCACAATATGTCTTAAAGCGATGGACACGAGAAGCACGAATTGGAACTATACAAGACATAGAGGGAAGAAATATAATTGAAAATCCAAATATGGATGCTTTGCTTCGCTGCAGATATATGTCTAACAAATTTCTTAATTTGGCATATGAAGCAAACCAAGTTCCCTCAATGCACCATGTTAGTGGACAAGACACTTGACATCCTTTGTAAGCAAATTGAAGAGATGATCATTACATGTCCAAGCACTTCGTAAGTCCATCTGCAGTTCCCACGGATGCTACTCCATCAAATGATGTGTTGAGTAATGCACGCCTAAAGAAAAAGGAGGTTGAAACGAAAACTTCAAAGAGAAAAAGAAACCGGCTTGATAAGAAGCGCAAGTTTAGAAAAAAGAGAGAAAATAAAGCTACATCACAGTTTGGGGAAGAGGCAAATAATGATGTTGCACATTCACAGTGCAAAATATTTAGTGGCATGATGTTGTACAATTTTATTTCTTGTGTTACCATTCTGTCCATTAGTTCTTAAAACCCTCCAATTTTGATACGGGGAGGGAGGGCAAGAGGCGGTACAAGCAAAGCACCAAAGACAAGCACTAGTTGGAGATAGTACTAGTTCTAAAGATTACATGGGTGGCCTTAGCTTCACCCAAATGCTAGTGGTAAAACTGCTAATATAGTTAGTTTACAAATTCGAGATATGACATTCTAGAAAATCTTACATCTTTATTTAATTTTTTTTGCGGGGACCAATCGTAGAAGATCTTTTTTACTAGATGCCGGTGAAGTACTTTTGTTTTTGAGCAATCCTTGCTCTAAGTACATTGCGACTTTTGCGGCTTTGTAATGTTCACTTCCGGAGCAATTATGCAATGTTCACTTCGGGAGCATTTTGCAATTTCGTAATGCTCTAAGTGATGATTCATCAATGCATTCTCGTCTTATAACTCGTGCTTTGAAATACATTTCACAAATCAATTATTACATTCTCAATTTTGCCATCCCGAATGCATAAACCGAATCAAAGCTCAAAGTTTGCCTCTCGAATGCATAAACCGAATACCCGTGCCGAAATACATTTGACAGAAACAATACGTTACATTCTCGTTTGCAATCGTGATGGTAACCATCACTACATTCCCAATTACGATAATCATATTCCCAAATTGACACAATAATCGGGATCAAAGTACCAAATATGGCTACTATCTCGAAGTTTGGCTTCTCGGCTTGTTTCCTTTTGCCCTCATGTACAAAGGAGGCTCCTCCGTTGGGGAGCGGCGCCGCGGGATATGCGGCCCTTCCTCCTCGGTGGTTCAATCTTGGTAGCACCGGCAGTCCTCCCCATGGGTGCGACCCCTCGGCGCGCGAACCCCCTTGCGAGCATGGCCCATCGGCGGCGGCGGTGACATCGCCGGTCAAAACAACTCGTGATAGCGGCGTCGATGGACGGAAGAGAGAGAGAGAGACGCGGCACCCGGCGGTGATGGGCGACCACGAGATAGCCGCGGCACCCGACGGTGGCAAGCGAGTGAGAGAGATGCATACCCGGCGGCGGCGGAGACGGCATGCGGCGCTCTCTCTCTCTCTCTCTTTTAAGCCGGCGCCATCTTTTTTTCTCGCGAGCCGGAGGAGCTCGTGTGTGCAAATGGGTCGCATGATTTTGGGCCGTATGTGGGCCGAATAGTCATGGTTTCCTTGCCGCGCCGTCGGATGCGCTCGTCGACGTTCCGGATGAGCCGAATGTCCCTCTCGCCGATACGAAGCAAACGTTAGAGGATCTCGTTCCAAAATTTCTCCCTCCCGTGCGAGGTAAAAAGCAACCGCCGGGCAGAATGGGTTTGACCAGATGTGGGACCCTGCATTATTTTATCACCGCACCCGCCATGCAACCTGGGACCCACGGCTGCATGCTGCCAATGGGAAGCGGCGAATAAGCTGCGCGCCCGCTCATAGCCACGGCAATGCATTTCTGGGGGTAACATGCCATCTTGGATCTTACTCTTCAGAAAGATGGATGTGAATATTACGGTCTTCTACACTTGTTCGCTGCAGTACTGCCATACCATGGTGGACAAATCACTAAACAAAGGCAATTTGTGGCCCAAATGTTCTGCACCATGTTTGTGGCCTAAATTTTTCGTGGACCAAGTACAGTTTGGCGTTCGATGATTGCTAGATTTTACAGCCATATATTTAAAATAACATTACTGTAGGAAAATTATGGGTGGAACAGACGTTTGACTGGGCCAAAAAAACAAAAAAAGAAGTGGCAAGGTCCATGTAACACTGTTGGTATTGAATATACACTACTATGGCCATGAATGGATGCAAGGTGTCAGTGTTAGTGGTAGTTTTTTTCACCCCCCAACAAACACCTAACAAACTAACACCTTGGATGCATGGATGCATGTGTTACTTTGCATGTCATGCTACTTTTACAATCATTGGAGGTCCACCAAAAGAAGAAAAGTTGGATGGATTGTGGAGAGGGAGAGAGAAAAAAAGTAAAGTTGGGTGGGGTCCACCAAAACTAGCACCAATTACCACCTCTTTTGGAGGTGTTAGTTTTTTAGGGGGTGTTACTACAAACTAACACCAAAATAACACCTATGCATGGATCTTTTGGGCATACTTGGTTGAAGGTGTTAGTGTTAGTTTGCAGCAAACTAACACTAAACTAACACCAAAAATCCAAACATATGTGTTAGTTTGGTGTTAGTTTCAAGTAGCACCTCCCAAAAAACTAACATCTCCAAGAGGTGGTAAATGGTGTTAGTTCTGGTGGACCCCACCCCTTTTACTCTTTTCTCTCTCCCTCTAGATCCTCCAATAATTGCAAAAGTAGCATTACATGCAAAAATAACACATGCATCCAAGCATCCAAAGTGTTAGTTTGCTAAGTGTTAGTTGGGGGTGTAAAAAACAAAAAGTAACACCAACACTAGAGAACCAAGTAGGGCCTTTGTGTTAGTTTTGTGTTAGTTTGAGGTGTTAGTTTTTTAGGGGGGTGTTACAACAAACTAACACCAAAATAGCACCTATGTATGGATCTTTTGTGTTAGTTTTGTGTTAGTTTGCCTCAAACTAACACTAACACATGGGGCATGCTTGGTTGAAGGTGTTAGTGTTAGTTTTCAGCAAACTAACACTAAACTAACACCAAAAATCCAAGAATATGTGTGAGTTTGGTGTTAGTTCCAAGTAACACCCCCAATAAACTAAAATCCCCAAGAGGTGGTAATTGGGGCATGCTTGGTTGAAGGTGTTAGTGTTAGTTTGCAGCAAACTAACACTAAACTAACACCAAAAATCCAAGAATATGTGTTAGTTTGGTGTTAGTTCCAAGTAAACTAACATCTCCAAGAGGTGGTAATTGGTGTTAGTTCTGGTGGACCCCACCCCTTTTACTCCTTTTTCTCTCTCCCTCTAGATCCTCCAATGATTGCAAAAGTAGCATTACATGCAAAAGTAACACATGCATCCAAGCATCCAAGGTGTTAGTTTGATAGGTGTTAGTTGGGGGTGAAAAAACTAAAATTAACACTAACACCAACACTAGAGAACCAAGCAGGGCCTTGGTGTTAGTTCTGGTGGACCCCACCCCTTTTAATCCTTTTTCTCTCTCCCTTTAAATCCTCCAATGATTACAAAAGTAGCATTACATGCAAAAGTAACACATGCATCCAAGCATCCAAGGTGTTAATTTGCTAGGTGTTAGTTGGGGGTGCAGAAAACTAAAACTAACACTAACACTAACACCAACACTAGAGAACCAAGCAGGGCCATGGATCCATTCATGGCCTATGGCACTATTTCTTAACACAGCGAAACACGGCACATCTACTTAACCTTAAGTGTTTTTTGAGAATATTACAAGTTCAATAAAGTGGTTTTCAATTTGAAACAGATTACTTTTAACATGACTACAACAATTACTCAAAAAAAAGTTGACTACAGTAATTTCACCTTTGAACCTGATAATCTCTCTATCTTGGAAACAATTGTGACAATGACAATGGTGTTGCATGAGTTCAAACATAGCACTGTTCCAGTGATGTTAATGTATTGATATTGAACCAGACAAATTTGTAGCAGTTTTGAAGTCGTCTGAAAGATGACATTGGCAATAATGCCACAAAAATAACAATAAAATCATAATGAGATGTAGAATTCTGTGTTTAGGTGGCACAATCAACTTTGCTCGCAAGTGACTGAAAAGGTTGAAGATATACGTGGTCCAAAATTAATAGTGCAGAGCATATAATTTCCATTGGAGTTGCGAAAAGTTAAATGCATCAAGAATTTATTCTTTAGGCTCAATTATATTATATTTAGTACATATTCTACAAATTATTAACTATAGTTATTAGATAATCACTCAAGAGTCATTGATTGTTATTCTATGTACAACAACCATAAGAACTACTTTTTAATATCTTATATTTATATTTAAATTAATAAAACATATTTTAAATAGAGAATTAGTTATGACAATTGATTTTGTGTACCGTGTATTCATAAGAATGAGTTCTTATTTCAACACTACAATTTCACAAGAATTATTTATTGTAAGAACATGCTTAGTGTTGTTGACAATTAAGTACAGGAACACATTGATATGCATTTGGGAATGACCTCTCAGTGACAGTACTTGAGATAACTTTTGAGAGAGAGAAAAAAATCCCAATTCAACTCTTTCTGTCTTTGATTACCTTTGGCAAAAGAATACATTGTGAAATGGACCAGTGGATTTTCTTGGATAGCTAGCATTTCAACGTTTCTCATATTCTTCTTTGAACCTACTCCCCTTTCATTAGCCAAAGATGTTTTGGGAACATATCCTCTTGGTGCTGTAACTTAAATAATTTTTTATGTATTATAGTAAAAAATTTTTAAAACTGAAGACAATATCATAAAAACAACAGTTTTTTTATTTCTGTATGTATTGAAATTAAGACCAGAAGTTTTTGGTTACGTGTTTTAAATGTCATATATTTAAAATAATATTACTATATGAAACTAAGAATGGAACACATCATCAAAAATTACGAATTCAGGATGATTGACTCGGCAAAAAAGAAAATGTTCATGGTCCAAATAACAATGTTGGTATTGAATATACACCTGCTAGCATCATTTTTAACACGTCACAAGACACATAGCAATACATATTTAAGCATTAACCTTAAAGAATTTTTTATTGACTAAAATAATTACTTGCAGAAAAAAAACAAATGAGTACGATAATTTCACCTTTAAATGCAATAATCTCTCTATAATGGAAATAACTGTGACAATTGACACTGTTACTCTATAATGGCATGTTTAGTTCAAAAAAATCTACTATTCACCGTCACATTGGATGCACGAACACTAATTAGAAGTATTAAATGTTGTTAATTAATAACAAATCTCATTCCATAACTCTTGGGTAAAATCGCGAGATGAATCTAATTAGCTCAATTATGACATGATTAGCAATGGTAAATAATATCTAATGACAGATAAATTAAGTTTCATTGATTTGTGCCATAATTTTCTGTCCATCTGTGCAATTAGTTTTATAATTAATCTATGTAGAATACTCCTAATAGGCTTTGTAAATGTTGCCCAAATTTTTTTGCCAACTAAACAAGGTCATATGTTTGAAAGTGTTGCATGAATTGAAGCGTTGAACTATTCTAATGATGTTAATGTATTGACATTGGACTAGTAGTCTTTTTTTGAAGGAATGGACCAGTAGTCTGAAAGGTAACATAGGCAATAATGTGATGAAAAGAACGATAAACTCATAATGGCATGTAGAATTTTCCGTTGGCACAGTCAACTGTGCTCGAAAGTGACTGAAAATGTTGAAAACCTATACCCGGTCAAGTGTAAACTTATCCCATAAAATATTGCATTTGAGTCATAAATGCATCGATATCTTATTCATTTAGTCTCTATTACATACTCCCTCCCTCCCGTAAAAAAATGCAATCCTAGCATTTGAAAGAAATCATATAAAGAGTGCAATTGTAGAAAATACATCTAATTATCTGTCTAATTAAGTAATCATATCTGATTTGCATGCCAAAACTTACTGCATGTGGCTAAATAATAGGGGTACTAGCTTTTTGTGCCACCACCAATCGGGTTAAAAAATTAGAATTGAAATTTTCTTAAACGGAGGGAGTACATGTACATGTCATGTTAAGTGCACACGTCGAAGGATAAGGACCTAGGTGACATAACTAAACAAAATTATAGACCTAAAAATACATTTTAGAGATTTCATGAATCTAAGTGACAACTTTACAAGTTGATAAACTTGCCTTTTACTCTTCCGAAAACCTCTCCGTAATCCATCCCTCTCAACTCTGTGCGGTTGCGGTCTATTCGTTTGGCTTATCAACCACCAACCAGCAGTACCTTACTCTCAGAACAAACCAGCCACCTCAGAATCAATCAACACCAGCACCAGCCATCAGAACAAATCAATACCAGCCACCAGCCAAATGAACAGGCTGACAAACATCCCACCGCCACCCTTTGCCCAAATCCACCATCCCATGGAGCCTTTTAATCCATACGTATTGGGGAGGATTGAGTTGGGAATTAGTTTATTTCCACCCAGTCCATATGGATTAGGAGACGGAGGGGATTCTACGGGCGCGTAACATCGACTTTTGCCATCTTAGCCAGCTTTGAAAGTTGAAAACTGATTTCGGTACAAGTACCGTGATTAGCAAGCGTGCAGGATTCAAAATTTTGGAAATGCTTGGACTCAGACATCCGGAAGGAGTAGAAAAAATCGGACGCTTTATTCTCCACCATGAAAAGAAGAGGCAACCGCCCACCATTTCTCTTTTTTCCTTTTTTCTTCTTCTCCAGCAAACCATGTACGGGAGCTCCTCCACGGGCAACGACGGGCGCCGGCGGGCTCTCCTCTGACGGTGGTGCGCGCCCCCACGCCCGGATGTGCCGCTGCCGCCATGGCCTCCTCCCATGGCCAAACGCGTCGGTGCGGCCCCTCACGGTCGGATGCGACCTCCTCCCATGGCCGGATGCGGCGGTGCGGCCCCTCACGGCCGGATGCGTCGCGCCGCCATGGCCTCCTCTCGCTCCTTCGCCTCGACGACCCCCTCCTCCCCTTCTTCTCTGTGTGCGGCGGCGGCGGCGCCCACACCTGCCCCTGGCGGTGGCACCTCCATGGGGCAGCGGCGACGCCCGTTCTCTATGGCGAGCGGCGTTCCTCGCTCCCCCGCCATATGTGTTGCTCGATGGTCTGCGCCCGCGCACGGCTCCCTTGGAGGAGCTCGCGGCGTCCAAACGACGGCGACGAGGATACACGACACGCGGTAGGGTTTGTGGTGCATGTTGCAAGCGTGCGTCCCACGTGTTTTAGATTTCTCACAAGGATGTTGCAAGGGTTTCATAGATTTTTCAACATTGCAAATGTTGATCCCCCAACACAAACATTTGATTCCCGATGTTGCAACTGTTTGTTTTTAAATGTTGCAACTACTTTAACATATTTTTTATGTTACAAACATTAATTTTAGATGTCGCAGATGTTGAGTTTTGATGTTGCAGACATGTTGTGTCGGGGGAAGGGCCCCTGATGTTTGGATGTTGCAACCATTAATTTTCGATGTTGCACATATGTGTTGTTGGGTGTTGCAAACATTATTTTTCAATGTTGCAGACTTTGCGTTTCGATGTTGCAGACATGTGGTGTTGGGTGTTGTGTTGAGGAGAAGGGAGAAGAGGCTTCGATGTTGCAGACATGTGGTGTTGGGTGTTGTGTTGAGGAGAAGGAAGAAGAGGCTCCTGATGTTGGATGTTGCACGCAACACAGGTCGCAACATGTAGGATCATGCCGTTGGCACGCTCTACTTGGCCGTTGGTCTGCGGGTGTGCCACAGCTGCCCAATCCACACAGATGTGGAATTTGTCGCAAAACTCCAAGAATTTCCTGCCCGTGAACTGGGACCCGTTGTCGGTGATGATGGAGTTTGGCAATCCGAAGCGGTGGACGACGTCGGTGAAGAACGTCACCGCTTGTTCCGCCCTGAGATTCGTAATGGGGCGTACCTCCACCCACTTGGAGAACTTGTCGATCGTGACCAGCAAGTGGGTGAAGCCCCCGGGCGCCTTCCGCGGGGGCCCGACGATGTCCGGAGCCCCCACACGCCGAACGGCCATGTTATGGGGATGGTCCGCAGACATGAGCGGGAAGGTTGGACTTGCGGGCGTAAATCGACACCCCTCGCAGGTGCGTACGATCTCGCCGGCGTCCGCGACCGCGGTGGGCCGCAAAAGCCCCGGCGGAACGCATTGCTAACGAGGGTACGAGGCGCCGCATGATGGCCGCGCATCCCCGCGTGGATGTCCCGCGAGAGCTCGCGCCCCTCGGGGATGGGCACGCACCGCCGCAAGATGCCGAGGCGCGCGCGCAGGCCGCCTCGCCGTCGACGAGGGAAAACGACTTGGCCATCCCCGGCGATGCGTCTAGCCGCGGCCCGGTCCGTGGGGAGTTCCCCTCGGCCATCCGTGCCACATACTTGTTACGCCGCCCGCCTTGACGGGGGCCGGCTCGATGTCCATCACATCGCCCCCATAGGCGTCGTACCCCTCGAGGAGGGAGAGCACATACGCCTTGTTCGAGGGGTCCTCATCCATGGGTTCCGCACCCGCCGGATTCGAAGGAGCCCCCGAGGGTTCTCGCGTGGTTCGAGGGGTGAGGCTCGAGGGCGACCGAGGGCCGAGCAATATCGTGGGCGAAAACGTTCGGGGGGGGACGGTGATCCGCCCGACGCGATCTTGGCCGCCTCGTCCGCCTCCTCGTTGTACCGGCGGGGCACGTGATTGAGCTCGATGCCGTAAAATTTGTCTTCGAGGGCTCGCACGACCTTGCGGTAGGCCTCCATCTTATCGTCATGGCGGCTCGCGTTCTTCATGACTTGGTCGATCACGAGCCGCGAATCCCCCCGTACGTCGAGGCGCTTGACGCCAACTCTATGGCGATCTTGAGGCCGCAAAGGAGGGCCTCGTACTCGCCCATGTTGTTCGACGCGGGGAAGTGGAGGCGCACCGTGTACCGCATGTGCTCCACGAGGGGTGATACAAAGAGCAGCCCGCGCCCGCCCCCGTTTTCATCACCGAGCCGTCGAAGTACGCAGTCCAAAGACTCGTCCGGATTTGTGGTGGTGGCGCCGCGTGTCCATCCATTCGGCCGACGAAATCCGCCGGGATCCGGGACTTGATGGCCTTGCGCGGGGCATAGGCGAGCGTCTCGCCCATCGGGCTCCACGGACCACTTGGCGATCCCCGCCCGCCGCGTCGAGATTGCGGATGATCTCCCCGCCGGGAAGGAGGAGTCCACCGTGACGGGGGTGGACCTCGAAGTAGTGGCGGAGCTTGCGCCGCGCGAGGACCACCGCATACAAGCAACTTTTGGACTTGGGGGTAGCGCGTCTTGGTGTCGACAAGACCTCGCCGATGTAGTAGACCGGCCGCCGGATCGGCGGGGCGTGCCCTTCCTCCGTGCGCTCCACCACCATCACGCGGCCGACCACCTCGGGTGGTCGCGTCCACGTAGAGCCGCGGGGGTTCGCCGCCCCGCGTGGCGTGAGGATCGGGGCGTGCGTTAAGGACGCCTTCGCCTTGTCGAGCGCATCCCGGGCCTCGGCGGTCCGTGAGAAGCGCTCGTGCTTCTTGAGTAGGCGGTAGAGGGGCAGCCCTTCTCGCCGAGCCGCGAGACGAAGCGGCTTAAGGCTGCGCAAGGCACCCCAAAGACCTTTTGCACCCCTTTGAGATCCCTGGATCGGGCCCATTCGTTCGAGGGCCACAACCTTCTCGGGGTTGGCCTCGATGCCCCGTTGGGAGACGATGTATCCTAAGAGCATGCCTCGCGGCACTCCAAAGACACACTTTTCGGGGTTTAATTTGACCCCATTGGCCCGTAGGCGCCCGAACGCGATGCCAAGGTCGCCAACCAGTGTCGTCCGCCTTCCCGGTTTTCACGACGATGTCATCCACGTATGCCTCGACCGTCCGTCCGATGTGATCTCCGAAAACGTGCCGCATGCAACGTTGATAAGTTGTGCCCGCGTTTCGGAGGCCGAACGGCATCGTGACATAACAACATCCCGAACGGCGTGATGAACGAAGTCGCGAGCCGGTCGGACTCCTTCATCTTTATTTGATGATACCCGGAGTAGGCATCAAGGAAGCAGAGAGCGACCACACCCGTACCGTTGAGTCAACAATTTGATCAATTCGTGGCAAAGGAAAAGGAACTTTAGGACATGCTTTATTAAGACTAGTGTAGTCTATACACATCCGCCACTTCCCGTTCTTTTTCTTTACAAGTACAGGGTTTGCTAGCCACGTCGGGTGGAACACCTCCTTGATGAACCCGGCCTCGAGAAGCTTCCGCAGCTCCGTTCCGATAGCCCGTCGCCGCTCCTCGTCGAAGCGGCGGAGCCGTTGTTGCACGGCGCGGCGTGAGGCAAGATGTCAAGGGAGTGCTCGGCGACCTCCCTCGGGATGCCTGGCATATCCGAGGGGCTCCACGCGAAGATGTCGGCGTTGGCGCGGAGGAAGTCGACGAGCACCACTTCCTATTTGGGATCGAGGGTGGAGCTGACCCTCAACGCCTTGCCCTCGGGGGCAGCAGGGTCGAGGGGGACCTCCTTGGTCTGCTCCGCGGCCTCGAAGGTGCCGTGTGCTTGGCGGTGGAGTCGAGGTCCTCGTTGACCATCTTCTCCAAAGTGGTCACCGCCGCTTCATCCGGCGCCGCCGCTTTCGCGTGCTCTACGCACTCGACGTCGCTAGCTTGAATGCGTGCTCGATGGACGAGCCTACGGTGATGATGCCGTTCGGGTCCGGCATCTTCATCTTCAAGTAGGTGTAGTTGGAGACCGCCATGAACTTGGCGTAGCGAGGCGCCCAAGTATGGCGTGGTAGGCACCCTTGAACCCCACCACCTCGAAGGTGAGCGTTTCCTTGCGGAAATTCTTCGCGGTGCCGAACCAAACCGGCAGATCGATCCGCCCGAGGGGCCGGACCCGCTTGCCGGCGCAACGCCATGGAACGGCTTCGTCTGCCGGGCCGCGGTCGGTCCAACCCGATCCCCAAAGAAGCGCGCAAAGATATGCGCGTAGAGGATGTTGAGGTTGTCGCCTCCGTCCATCAAGACTTTTGAGAACCGCGCGTTCCCCAATGATTGGGTCGACCACCGCGGGCATCGCCCCAAGTTGGGGATGCGGTTCGGATGGTCTTCCCGCCGAAGGTGATGGCGTCCTCCGACCGCTTGAGGAAGGATGGAGGCGCCTTCTCCGCGGCGAGGACCTCGTGCCGCCCCGCTTGCGCCGGCGGGTCGACATGTCGACGGTGGGTCCCCCAAGGATGAGGAACACGTTCTCCACGGCGGGGGAAGCCGCCGGCGTCGCCATCTCCTCCGTCTTTCTTGGCCTCCGCTTCCTTCGCGGCGGCGCGGCCATAGAACTTCTTGAGCATATCGCACTGCTCAAGGGTGTGGTTCACTGGGGTCTTATGGTAAGGACATGGCTTTTTCAGCATGTCATCAAACACCCCCGGACCTCGAGGGGCCGGTCGAGGGCCTCGTCGAGCCGGGTCAACAAAGAAGAGCCTCCGCATCACCGCCGTCACACCCCTCGCTCGCGCGCCCGCGGCGCGGCTTCTTTCCCCTTCTTGCCCCGCTTGTCCTTGCGGTGGGGCTCCCCGGACCCCATCGCCCTCCGCGCGGCGCATCACCCGAGCGCTTGCCCTTCTTGCCGTCGAAGATCGCCCCCACGGCCTCCCTCTCCCGAGGCGAAGCCGGTGGCGATGTCGAACGCTTCGCCGGAATCCGCGGGCGGGGCCGCGTCCCGGCTCTCGCACGAGGTCTCCGCACGTGGTGCCCTCGAGGAAAGCGTGCACAATCTCGGATTGCGCCACGCCGGGGAGCTCCGTACGCCGCTTGGAGAAGCGCCGTATGAAGTCCCGCGCCGACTCGCCGGGCTTCCGGGTGCGGGGAGCGCAGTCCCGGGAATTTCCGGGGCACATGTACGTGCCTTGGAAGTTACCCACGAACGTGCGGACCGGGTCGTCCCGGTTGTGGATCCGGGCCGGCGGTGCGGGTGCTCGAGCCACGTCCGGCCGCATCGCCGAGGTGCGGGGGCAAGTTGCGGATGATGACCTCATCGCCGCCGGCCGCCCGCCCACCGGCACGCCGGGCGGTAGTCGTTGAGCCACACGCGGGGATCCGTCTCCCCGTTGTACTTGACGATGGTCGAGGGTTGGCGAAAGCGTTGGGGGAAGGCCGCCGCACGGATCTTCCCGCCGAACACACGGGTCCCCGGGGCTCCGGTGTTGGAGAGCGGTCCTCGTCGCCGTCGTAGCGTCCACCCCGTCGAGGGTGGTAGCCCACCGCCGCTCGCGCGTCCGCCTTGCTCGTGCGCCGGCGGTGATGACGTTGCGGGCGTCGCCGCCCGGCCGCCCCCTACGCGCGTCAAGGAGCCGCTCCTTGGCCGGCGTGCGTCCCCCGGGTTGGCGGGTCGCCCCGCCGCTTCACCCGCATGGACCGAGGGTTCGCCCCCCCGTGCGGCTCGTCGTCCCCGCGCATCCCCTTGCCGGCGGATACGTGAGGCCGAGCTTTCGGCCCGCCGGACGACCGCTTCCTCGATGAGGGCTCGCACCTCGCGCCGCAGTTCCGCGCCTCGGGGGTCGAGGGTGCCGGCATAGCCCGCGGCGGCGCCGCGGCGGCAATGAGCTTTTGGCTCGCCCGCGGAGGCGTGTCCGGGTTGTCGACGTTGAAGTCGGCGTTGATGCGGTCGCGGACCTGTTTGCCCGCCTCCCGCGCGCGTTAGCCGCGCGCGGAGGCTTCCCCCCGCCATTTAGGCACGGAGCGGCCCCGCACCGTCCGCACTCCTCCGCCGCCCTTAGCCTCGAGCTCGCGGGCCCGGCCACCGCGCATCGGAGTCGGCCCCGGCGGAGAGTGCTTGGCCCCCGCGGCCGGGCGCGGAGCGATCCCCTCGGGCGGGCGTGACCTCCCCGTCTCCGGGCGCCCACGGCGCACGGTGGCGTTAGCCGGGTCGCGTTGGTGACGACGACGTAGCACTCCCCGCGCGGGGTCGTAGCTCCCGTGCCGGAGTCATCGGAGCGCCCGAACCGCAGTCCGTAGCGTCGAGGAAACGCCGAACATGACCGGGTCCCGGCACGCCGCAGAAGTCCCACTTCGCGTACCCGTGGAGGTTAGCGGGTGGCGGTGCGTCAAGGGAGCCTAGGGACCGATTCGTAACCGGGCCGAGGCGCCGGGATCCCGTGCGACGAAAACGTGACGGCCGTGGGGAACCCCCGCGCATCGTGGTGTTGACGTTGGCGTTGTAGGACGTCGTGGCACCACGTAGTCCAATGGGAAAGCGCGGTCCCGAGACCGTGCGCCGTCCCGTTGGGGCGGCGGTTGCCGTGATGACGGGCGCGCCGTGCCGAGAGGCGGCGCGCTCGCCCCCGCCGTCGCTCGGACCGTGCCTCGGCGCGAACGCCCGACCGCGAGCGGCGGTGGCGTCGTGGCGTCGACGGGCCCGTAGCATCCGCGCCGGCGCGGCGTCCGTGCCGTGATAGTGCGCGCGCGCGGGGACCGAAGCGGACCCGCCCGGCGCCGCGCGCGGAGTTCCTCACGGTTGGTGAGGCGCATGAGGTAGCCGTTCCCCGTGGCCCGAAAGTTCGTGCCCCGAACCGGATTTCGAACCCGGCGGGGAGGGGGGTCCGAGCCGCCCATGCGCAGCGCGAGCCGCGGTACTCGGTGCGGATCACCATGGAGGGAGTTGATGGATTGACCTTAGGCGCTCGGTTGCCCCACGGTGGGCGCCAACCGTTCGGTGCGGAATGTGGTCCCGACACTAACCGGGAATAAGCGCCGAGGTCTATCCCTCAATGGTCGATGCTAAGCAATGAGAGACACAGAGTTTATCCCGGTTCCCGCCGAGGGGCCGTACGTCCCGGCAGCGTGGTGTGCTCAAGGCACTATATTGCTCAAGACCGGGGGTGCCGTAGTGGGGTGCTACAAGCAAGGCGGGAGAGGAAGCGTGGCTTCCAAGTCCCCGGTGTAGTGATTGAGGATGTTGTGGGAGGATTGGAGAGCAAGTGCGTGGCGCGGCCGTCTCCCCGTTGAGTTGTGTGGTGTTCCGTTGTGTCGTTTCCTGTCCCCCCGCGGCGGGGGGGGGGGGGGGGTTCGTCCTCCTTTTATAGACCAAGGAGAGAGCGAATCACATGCATGCCGCGCTACTTAGCTATGTGAAGGGGCGTGATGTGCTATGCTGTAGAGTAGGCGGCCGTCCGGGACGATCCTTGCGGCCGATCCGGCCATCATGGCTTATCTTGTACCCGAACAGTAGCGGCTTCGAGGGTAGAAGGGCGGCGGACGGCTGTGATGCCTTTAGGCGGGCTCGAGGGAGTCGCTGACGTCGGTCCGTACGAGGCACGGTGGTAGGTAAGGCGGTGTCCCGTTCCCGCATGCTCCACCGTGCTAGAGCCGCGCGCCACGCCGCCCGGCCGTGTGGTTCGTACGCGCGGGGGCGGCGGCCATGCCGTTAGCAGCGTGGCGGGGATGGCGTCCCCGCCGCCTAGCGCCTCCACCTAACCCCCGCAAGATTACAAGAAAGCGAGTCGAGGATGCGGCCGGCCCCCCTTCGAGGGCTCGGCGCGTTAGTCGTACCGGAGTAGGCGGTTCGGCGTCACGGGACTGGCACCGGCCACGCCGCACAGTTCCTCCCACAGTGGCAGGGATGGGATCCCTCCTGGGGAGTTGGTGCGGCGGCACGGACGCGAGCCCCAGGCGCATGATGGCGCCGCCCTGCCGTTGTCAGGGCATTAAATGCCCGTGCACGGGAGCAGGCGCACGCGTGCGGGGGCGCCCTCGAGCGAGGCGGACCCCGTTCGAGGGGGGGAGCGAGCCCTCGAGTGAGGCGGACCCCGTTCGAGGGGGGAGCGAGCCCTCGAGCGAGGCGGAGCCTGCTCGAGGTAAGTGTGCCCCCTCGAACGGGACGGAGCCTACCCGAGGGGGGTGCGTATCCTCGAGCGAGGCGAAGCCTCGCCCGAGGGGATCTTTGAGAGGGCCGCTTTGGTGGGCCGTTGGGGGCCTCCGCGGCGTGGGTCGTGTCCGCATGGTTAGGCGAGGTGTGTTTGGCTTCGTTGCGTGTTTTAATTGGGGGTTTCCCGGTTGTTAAACGGGACCCCTAGGGTCGTCCCCCGACGCAGCCCCCGAGCATCCGTGGGTTTGCCATTGTGGCTCCCGCGCATGCCGGAACCTACCGATAGGACGTTCTTCCCTCCCGGTCTCGCGAACGCTCTCCGTGGGGGCCGCGTCGGCGGACCCGCGGGTCTAGCCCCCGAAGTCCTGCGCAGAGCGTGGGTGCTCCCCGTAGGGGTTAACCGCGAGAGTTGGCAAGAGGGCATGGTACATGTTTCAACCGGCGTCGGCAATGTCTCGGCCCGCTTCGTGACGCACGCGCCGCCGGCACTATCTTCGTCGGGTGCAATCCGGAAGGTGTAGCCGTGCGTCGAGCCCCCGAGCCTCGGGCCCGTTCGAGGAGATCGGGTAGAGCTTTACGACTTGTTTTTTAACGCGCCGTCGCCGTCCCTCCGCGGGACGGAGGGTGAGGTTTCCGCAACCCCCATCGAGCGGGTCGCGGATTGCGGATTCCTCATTGAGCCGTCGGGCGGGTGGTTCAAGTGGACGCTCATGCCCCGTTCGATAAGGGTAGGCCGCATGGTCCGGAGACACGTCCATTGAAGCGCTTGTGTGGGTTTGCTAGGTGGGGCTCGGTCCCGTTCGATAGGGACCGAGGGCGCGGAAACTCTCCCCTCGGTGGGATCCCCCGGCTAGGCCGCCCTCGCCGGCTCTCGAACACGACATATGGGGCACCCTCGAGCCGACGGGCTCGAGGAACGGCTCGAATGCACCGGCTCGAATGCGCGTGCCTTCGTCGTCCCCGACTCGTGATCCGGGCACCCGTTCGAACCCGTCGAGGGTCGCTTCGAACCTCCGATCGCAGGGCCGTGCGGGGTGGCGCCCGGGCGGCCCCGTCTTTGCGTCCGCGACCGTCGAGGGGCTCGGGCGAGCCGCCCCCCGAGGTGCCGATCGCACAATACGGCGTGGCATGGGTGCTTGCGGTGCCCGCTTTGTTTCAAAACGGGCCCCGAGGCGACCTTCTCACGCCTGTTCCCTGTCGAGGGTTGAAATTATACCGAGTCAGGGGCTCGTGCCGCTCGAGGGTTCTGCATGGCATGGGTGCTTGCGGTGCCCGCTTTGTTTCAAAACGGGCCCCGAGGCGACCTTCTCACGCCTGTTCCCTGTCGAGGGTTGAAATTATACCGAGCCAGGGGCTCGTGCCGCTCGAGGGTTCCGCGTGGCATGGGTGCTTGCGGTGCCTGCTTTGTTTCAAAACGGGCCCCGAGGCGACCTTCTCACGCCTGTACCCTTTCGAGGGTTGAAATTATCCCGAGCCAGGGGCTCGTGCCGCTCGAGGGTTCTCCTTACCTTGTAAGGAACCGGGCCATTAAATGCTCCACAGCCGAGGCTGTAACTTCGCGTCGCGAGCGCGCTTTTTTAGGCGTTGCAGCCGCGCGCGCGCGTAGTGGGCGGCGTGGGCAGGCGGACGTGACCGCCGCGCCACGGTCCCTCGCTATTCTTCACCGTGATGATGGCTTGTTCGCGGTGGCGTGGCCGCCGTGGTCGTGGTGGGGGCCCGCCCATCGGCGAGAAAGAAGATTCCCCGCAAGCACGCGCGCGGGACGTCCGCCCCCGGAGAGCACGCCCACGGCTTATAAATCCGAGGGGAGGGAAAAGCGGTGGTTTTTTACCTTAGCGTTTCGCCGTTCTCGCCCCTCGCGCTCTCGCCTTCATTTTGCTCTTGCCACCGCGGCCCGTCTCCATTAGAGCTCTTCCTCTTCTTCTTGTCCTCCGCTCCCGGATCCCTTGTCCTTTCTCATGGCACCGCCTCCGCCCCTCACAATCCTCGAACCGTACGCCCGGGAGCGGTCGACGGTGACCCACCGGCCCTCGGCGAGCGGGGTCTCCGCCGCCGCCTGGCGGCGAACGAGGAGGGCCGGCCGGCGGAATGGATCGTGCCGCCGGCGGGGGACCACGCGCCCAACCCGCCGGGAGAGGGCTACGTGGTGAGCTTCATCCGCTTCCATGAGCGCGGCTTCGCCGCGCCGGCGAGCCGCTTCATGCGGGCGCTCCGCCACCGCTATGGCGTGGAGTTATACAACTTCGCGCCGAACGCGATTTCGCGTGCGGCCACGTTCGTGGGCGTCCGCGAGGGGTATCTTGGGATCCCGTCAATTGAGAGCTCGGCACACCTCTTCCGCGCGGAGCTCTTCACGCGGCCCGACGACGGAGCGAGAGGACCCTCCGCGCGGTGCGCGCCGGCGGGATGTCGCTGCCCCCGCGGACGCAGCTCAAGGACAACTACATCCCCCGCACCATGACGACGAACAACGCCGGCCGGGAGCGGGGGGTGGTTCTATCCGCGCAACGCCGAGCCCGGCCTCCCCCCCTACACCGATCCGGTGTTCCGGGAGAAGCCCGACTCCCCGGGGGCTACGGGGTGTCCACGCCCCAAGATCGGAGGCGGGCCGGGCTCGCTCCCCGGCCGCCTTGAGGAACCCGGCGACGCGCGGGCCGACCGTGGCGGGCGTCCTCGCCTTCCTCCACCACCGTCGGATCGTGCCTCCGATGGAGAGGCCGCTCCGCATCTTCGAGATGACGGAGGTGGCGGACCCCGTCGCGCCGGCGAGGTCGCGGATGCTCCCGACCCCCTCGGGCGGGCGTACGCGCTCACGCGGGCGCGGAACGCCGTCGACACCCGGATGTTGCGCCGGGACCGGCCCCCGTGGGACCTTGAGATGCTCCCCCACCGGCCCGCCGGTGAGTATGGTTCTTGGCCCCGTTTTCGTTCTTGATGATGCCCCCCGGCCCCCGACGCGCCTTTGATGTTCTCGCCCGGCACCGGGTGACCTTCGCCGCCGCGAAGTCCGTTCCGCCTACCCCCCGACTCCCGCGCGCTCGGTCGGGCGGTGCAGCAATTGGAGCAGGAGCGGGCGGCGCGCAAGAGGGAGCGCGCGAGGCGGCACCGCGAGCGCCGCGAGCGGTGGAGCGAGGGAGTACCGACCGCGCGAGCAACGAGGGGGCTCTCCTCGCCGGGGTACCGAGGGAGTATTCGTCCTCGGAGGAGGACGAGGAGGAAGAAGCCGGGGGCGGTGGCCCCCCCTCGATAGGTGGGAGCCTCGCTCCCCGCCGCCGAGCCGCCCTCGGCGGCAAGGGCGCATCGCCCGGGGCGGGCGCAACGGCGCCCGCCGCCGGGCAATCAACGACGAGGGCGGCGCGAGCCGCGGAGGTGCCGCCGCGCGCGCGCGGAGGCGCGCGCAGCGAGCGCGCCCGCGCGCGCGGGCGGGGCCCGTGCGCGCGGCGGAGACATCGGGGGGGCGCGGCGACCGGCGTGTCGGCCGCGCCGGCCCTCGTCCGCCGAGGCCTCGAGGAAGAGGAAGCGCGCCTTCTCCTCTTCGGGGGTAAGGGGGCTTGCTCTTCCGCCGGGTTTGGTTTTTTGGCGATCGGGGGCGTTCGACTTTTTGCTTGTACTCGGGCGAGGGTGGTGCCAACCGTGCCTCCCCCTCGCACCGGCCAAGGTGTTGAGGGCGGATGCGGCCGTTCCCACCCGGCGGCGCTCGTCGAGGGCACCGCGGGCGGGGGTAAGCACGGCGGCGGCGGGCGAGGGATCGCGAGGGGCGGGCCGAGGCCTCGAGGCCCTCGGCCGGCGGATCGGCCCGCGGCGCGGCGCGGCCGGCGGTCGTCGAGGAGCGGCGGGCACCCGGTCGTGGCGGAGGCGCAGCCCGCGGCGGTGGCCGCGACAAAGGCGCGGTCCGTGGCGCCGGCCGCGGCGGCGCAGAGCGGGTGCAGCCCGCGGTGGCGCCCGTGGTTGCGAGGCGCGGCCGGAAGCGGTGGCCGCGGCGCCGCGTCGGCGCGCCCGCGGCGCGCAGGCGCAAGTGGAGGCGCCGGCGGAAGCGACGCGGGGGCCGGCCCGCCGGCGCCTCCCGGCGGCGGTGGTGGAGGTCCCGGACGACGACTCCCCGCCGCCCGGGTGGGATCAATGGGTGAGCTTCCCCCACGCTCTCCTCGCAGTCCCGGGGAGGGGGTCCTCGTGAGGCGGCGCGATGGCCACATGGTGGTAGGGGGCCGAGGGCACGGCGCCGAGGCCTCGTCTTCCCGCTTCGGCCACTCCGCCTGGTGGAGGGGGGTCGCCGACGACCCGCCCGCGTTCGCCGACGCCCGGTGGGGAGCGGGGAGCCGTGGGGAGAGATCCGCGGCCACGGCGCCACGCTCGACCGTGCGCCGAACGAGGCGTTGAGGGTCCACGGCGGCCCCGCGTGGCGCGTCTTCCGGGTGGGGTACCGCTGCTCGTTTTCCTCTTTTTCTCGCTTTCGCGTGTTGTTTCGTATCATGATGCTTACGGGTTTTGACTTGTGGGTGACAAAGAGCTCGAGTGCCGCGCCCGCGACAAGTACGGCGCCTTCGACCGGGTGAACGCCGAGCTCCACCGGCCTCCGGAGCAGCAGTGCGATGCCTTCGACGTGCTCGCCGACGCCCTCCGACCCCGGACGGCCGGCTCTCGTATCGGGCCATGGCCCCGCGCGATCGCCCACGAGAGCGCGAGGCAGACCCGCGCGTCCCCTCTAGCCTCGAGCGGGTCCGCACGGCCCTCATCGACCGGGATGAGGCGCCGCGGCGGCGCGCTCGGACCCGGAGAAGATGCGTACGCCGGCGACCAACTGGGAGGCGGAGGTGGCCGGCGTCCGCAACGAGAACCGGGGCTCCGCTCGTCACTCGAGGGGGCGCAGCGCGCGCGCCGCCAGCCGAGGAGCGGCGCGCGCGCCGAGCGCAGGGCCAAGGAGGCCGACGACTTGAGGGCCGCCCTCGACGCCAAGGTCGCGGTGCTCGCCGTCTCCGAGGACCCCGCTTCGCGGGAGCGCACCGCCCGCCAAGGGGCCGAGGGGCGGCTCCGGCGAGAGCAGGCCGCCCTCACCGACGCCCGGTCGGCGCCGGGAGCAGAGCGCGTCGGCTCGCGAGGCGGCGCGTGTCGCCGGGAGGACCGTAACATCGAGTTCTCCAAGCTCCGCAGCGAGCCGATGGTGCTCGGCATCAACCGCGCGAGCCGGGGAGCCGGCCCTCCGGGAGCAAGGCGAGACCGTCAAGGGCCTCGAGCAGACGGCCGAGGGCCGGGCGGCGCGCCCTCGAGGTGGAGAGGAAGCAAGGTTGAAGGTAAGTCGCCGTTCGACTCCTGTTTCGCTGGTTTCCCGTCAGAGGGTTCGCACCCTTTTTCTGATTTCCTTCTTGTCTTGGCGATTCCAGGCTTGTGCACCGCTCTGGGGCACGCGGCCGAGCGGGCCAAGGCGCTGCAGGCCTCCTACAACTCCTCTGAGCAGGAGCGCAGGAGTTGCGCAACGCGGCCCTCAAGACCTGCCGGGTCGTGGAGGAGGGCGAGGCACAGGCTGGTAGCTCGTTGGCCGGGCCGCCCGCGCGCCCTTAGCGGCCACGGCCACCGAGCTCATGCGCCGGCGCCGCGTCTTGGCGTCCGGGGGAAGGCCCTCGGGGTGGTGCGGTCCCACTACGAGGTCGACTTCGAGGCGCCGGCGAGGGCTACGTCGTTCCCGAGGGTGTCGAGGACGAGGTGGCGATGGAGCGCGTGGACGCGCCGGCCGCCGACGCCGTCGGGACGCTCGCCGAAGCCTTCGAGGAATTTCTCTTCCCCGACGCCGCCGACGCCGCCGCTCCTCCCGCTCGCACGACTCGGGCGCTAGGCCCGTTTTTGTTGATGCATCGCATACTAGCCGTGCGGCCTTTGTAAATAAACAAGTTATTTTTGCCATAAACATTTGCCAATGTAAAGTGAAGTCTTTTGTTTATTATGCTTTTTTGTTTCTCCTTCTTCCTAAGTAGATTATAGTTAGGGGAGTTCGATTTTCGCGGTGGCCCGCCGGGTTGGAGGCGAGAGAGAAGGGTCGTATCCTCGCGGAGGCGTAGGCTATCTCTCGGCTCGCGCGCTCCTTCCGCTAGGCCGCCCGTGCCCCGTTCGAATCGTTGCTCGGGGTCGGAGTGGAAAACAGACTTAGCGCGCGTGAGTTGTTTCGTTTTGCGCGAAAATGGGACCATTTTGGGGGGGGGGTGCCCCCGTAGTAGCCCCTGAGGGTAACTTGGGTTTCAGGGGAAAGCCGAGTTGCCCTTTTCATTAGACTTATGACATTTACATAGTTGTCACCAACTGGGGCGTTGGTTATGTGATTTTTACAACAAAAATACTTGGAAATCCTAGCTAGGGGTAGAAGCGACGTAGCTGTTGGATGTTCCAAGCGTTGGTGAGCTCTTCACCGTCCTCGTTGGCCAGCTTGTACGTGCCGGGCTTGAGTACCTTCACCACGACGTAGGGTCCCTCCCATGGAGGCGATAGCTTGTGGCGTCCTCGGTTGTCTTGGCGTAGCCTTAGGACCAAATCCCCTTCGCTGAAGTCCCGTCGGCGTATCTTGCGTGCTTGGTAGCGCCTAAGGGACTGCTGATACCTTGCGGAATGCATCAAGGCCACGAGGCGTGCCTCGTCCAAACCGGTCCGGCCGAGTCCTCGCGGCTCGCTGGTTGGCATCCTCGTCGTAGCCTCGAACCCTGGGCGATCCGTATTCTAAGTCCGTGGGGAGGACGGCCTCCGCGCCATGGACTAGGAAAAACGGGGTGAACCCGGTGGCTCTGCTTGGGGTGGTCCTTAGGCTCCACACGACTGCTGGCAACTCTTGGAGCCATTTCCGACCAGATTTGTTTAGCTGGTCAAAAATCCTAGGCTTAAGGCCTTGTAGGATCATGCCGTTGGCACGCTCTACTTGGCCGTTGGTCTGCGGGTGTGCCACGCGCGCCCAATCCACACGGATGTGGAATTTGTCGCAAAACTCCAAGAATTTTCTCGCCCGTGAACCGTGACCCGTTGTCGGTGATGATGGAGTTTGGCACTCCGAAGCGGTGGACGATGTCGGTGAAGAACGTCGCGCCTTGTTCCGCCCCGAGATTCGTAATGGGGCGTACCTCCACCCACTTGGAGAACTTGTCGATCGCGACCGGCAAGTGGGTGAAGCCCCCCGGCGCCTTCCGCGGGGGCCCGACGATGTCCGGCCCCCACACAGCCGAACGGCCATGTTATGGGGATGGTCTGCAGGACATGAGCGGGAAGGTTGGACTTGCGGGCGTAAAATCGACACCCCTCGCGGGGTGCGTACGATCTCGCCGGCGTCCGCGACCGCGGTGGGCCGCAAAAGCCCCCGGCGGAACGCATTGCAAACGAGGGTACGAGGCGCCGCATGATGGCCGCGGATCCCGGCGTGGATGTCCCGGCAGAGCTCGCGCCCCTTGGGGATGGGAACGCACCGCCGCAAGATGCCGGAGGCGGCGCACTTGTACGCGCTCGCCGTCGACGAGGGCAAACAACTTGGCCATCCCGGCGATGCGTCTAGCCGCGGCCCGGTCCGTGGGGAGTTCCCCTCGGGCCATCCGGAGCCACATACTTGTCACGCCGCCGCCTTTGACGGGGCCGGCTCGATGTCCATCACATCAGCCCCATAGGCGCCATACCCCTCGAGGAGGGAGAGCACGTACACCTCGTTCGAGGGGTCCTCATCCATGGGTTCCGCACCTGCTGGATTCGAAGGAGCCCCCGAGGGTTCTGCGTGGTTCGAGGGTGAGGCTCGAGGGCGACCGAGGGCTGAACAATATCGCGGGCGAAAACATTCGGGTGGACGGTGATCCGCCCGACGCGGTCTTGGCCGGCTCGTCCGCCTCCTCGTTGTACCGGCGGGGCACGTGATTGAGCTCGATGCCGTAAAATTTGTCTTCGAGGGCTCGCACGGCCTTGCGCAGGCCTCCATCTTGTCGTCATGGCAGCTCGCGTTCTTCATGACTTGGTCGATCACGACCTGTGAGTCCCCCCCGTACGTCGAGGCGCTTGACGCCTAACTCGATGGCGATCTTGAGGCCGCAAAGGAGGGCCTCGTACTCGGCCATGTTGTTCGACGCAGGGAAGTGGAGGCGCACCGTGTACCGCATGTGCTCCCCGAGGGGTGATACAAAGAGCAGGCCCGCGCCCGCCCCTGTTTTCATCACCGATCCGTTGAAGTACGCAGTCCGGCACTCGCTTGGATTTGTGGCGGTGGCCCGCGTGTCCGTCCATTCGGCCGACGAAATCCCGCCGAGATCCGAGACTTGATGGCCTTGCGCGGGGCATAGGCGAGCGTCTCGCCCATCGGCCTCCACGGACCACTTGGCGATCCCGCCCGCCGCCGCGTCGGATTGCGGATGATCTCCCCCCGCCGGGAAGGAGGAGTCCACCATGACGGGGTGGGCCTCGAAGTAGTGGCGGAGCTTGCGCCGCGCGAGGACCACCGCATACAGCAGCTTTTGGACTTGGGGGTAGCACGTCTTGGTGTCAGACAAGACCTCGCTGATGTAGTAGACCGGCCGCTGGATCGGCAGGGCGTGCCCTTCCTCCGTGCGCTCCACCACAATCACGGCGCTGACCACCTGGGTGGTCGCGGCCACGTAGAGCTACGAGGGTTTGCCGCCCCGCGGCGGCGTGAGGATCGGGCGTGCGTTAAAGACGCCTTCGCCTTGTCGAGCGCATCCCGGGCCTCGGCGGTCCAGAGAAGCGCTCGTGCTTCTTGAGTAGGCGGTAGAGGGGCGGACCCTTCTCGCCGAGCCGCGAGACGAAGTGGCTTAAGGCAACAAGGCACCCCAAAGACCTTTGCACCCCTTTGAGGTCCGGGATCGGGCCCATTCGTTCGAGGGCCGCAACCTTCTCGGGGTTGGCCTCGATGCCCCGTTGGGAGACGATGTATCCTAAGAGCATGCCTCGCGGCACTCCAAAGACACACTTTTCGGGGTTTAATTTGACCCCATTGGCCCGTAGGCAGCCGAACGCGATGCCAAGGTCGCCAACCAGGTCGTCCGCCTTCCTGGTTTTCACGACGATGTCATCCACGTACGCCTCGACCGTCCGTCTGATGTGATCTCCGAAAACGTGCTGCATGCAACGTTGATAAGTCGCACCTGCGTTTCGGAGGCCGAACGACATCGTGACATAACAGAACATCCCGAACGGCGTGATGAACGAAGTCGCAAGCTGGTCGGACTCCTTCATCTTTATTTGATGATACCTGGAGTAGGCATCAAGGAAGCAGAGTAGCTCACACCCAACCGTTGAGTCAACAATTTGATCAATTCGTGGCAAAGGAAAAGGAAATTTAGGACATGCATTATTAAGACTAGTGTAGTCTATACACATCCGCCACTTCCCGTTCTTTTTCTTTACAAGCACAGGGTTTGCTAGCCACGTTGGGTGGAACACCTCCTTGATGAACCCGCCTCGAGAAGCTTCCGCAGCCTCCGTCCGATAGCCCGTCGCCGCTCCTCGTCGAAGCGGCGGAGCCGTTGTTGCACGGCGCGGGCGTGAGGCAGATGTCAAGGGAGTGCTCGGCGACCTCCCTCGGGATGCCTGGCATGTCCGAGGGGCTCCACGCGAAGATGTCGGCGTTGGCGCGGAGGAAGTCGACGAGCACCATTTCCTATTTGGGGTCGAGAGTGGAGCTGACCCTCAACACTTTGACCTCGGGGGCAGCTAGGTCGAGGGGGACCTCCTTGGTCTGCTCCGCGGCGTCGAAGGTGCCGGTGTGCTTGGTGGTGGAGTCGAGGTCCTCGTTGACCATCTTCTCCAAAGTGGTCACCAGCGCTTCATCCGGCGCCGCCGCTTCGCGTGCTCAACGCACTCGACGTCGCAGTCGAATGCGTGCTCGATGGACGAGCCTACGGTGATGATGCCGTTCGGTCCTGGCATCTTCATCTTCAAGTAGGTGTAGTTGGGGACCGCCACGAACTTGGCGTAGCAGGGCCGCCCAAGTATGGCGTGGTAGGCGCTCTTGAACCCCACCACCTCGAAGGTGAGCGTTTCCTTGCGGAAATTCTTCGCGGTGCTGAACCAAACCGGCAGATCGATCTGCCCGAGGGGCCGGACTCGCTTTCGGCGCAACGCCATGGAACCGGCTTTGTGGCCGGGGCTACGCCCCGGTCCAACCCGATCCCCGAAGCAAGCGCAGCCGTATGCGCGTAGAGGATGTTGAGGCCGCCGCCTCCGTCCATCAAGACTTTTGAGAACCGTGCGTTCCCAATGATTGGGTCGACCACCGCCGGCATCGGCCCGGTTGGGGATGCGGTTCGGATGGTCTTCCTGGCCGAAGGTGATGGCGTCCTCCGACCAGTTGAGGAAGGATGGAGGCGCCTTCTCCGCGGCGAGGACCTCGTGCCGCTCCCGCTTGCGCTGGCGGGTCGACATGTCGACGGTGGGTCCCCCAAAGATGAGGAACACGTTCTCCACGGCGGGGAAGCCGCCGGCGTCGCCATCTCCTCCGTCTTTCTTGGCCTCCGCTTCCTTCGCGGCGGCGCGGCCATAGAACTTCTTGAGCATATCGCACTGCTCAAGGGTGTGGTTCACTGGGGTCTTATGGTAAGGACATGGCTTTTTCAAAGATGTCATCAAACACCCCCGACCTCGAGGGGCCGGCCGAGGGCCTCGTCGAGCCGGTCAACAAAGCAAGAGCCTAGGCATCACCGCCGTGGCGCCCCCGCTCGCGTGCCTCGCGCGCGCGCTTCTTTCCCCCTTCTTGCCCCGCTTGTCCTTGCGGTGGGGCTCCCCGGACTTGCCGCCCTCCGCGGCGCATCACCCGAGCGCTTGCCCTTCTTGCCGTCGAAGATCGCCCCCACGGACCTCCTCTCCCCGAGGCGAAACCGGTGGCGATGTCGAACGGCTCGTTGGAATCCGCGGGCGGGGCCGCGTCCCGCCCTCCCGCACGAGGTCCCGCACGTGGTGCCCTCGAGGAAGGCATGCACAATCTCGGATTGCGCCACGCCGGGGAGCTCGTACGGCCGCTTGGAGAAGCGCCGCATGAAGTCCCGCGCCGACTCGCCGGCTTCGGGTGCGGGAGCGCGAGGTCCCGTGAATTTCCGTGGCGCACGTACGTGCCTTGGAAGTTACCCACGAACGTGCGGACCAGGTCATCCCGGCTTGTGGATCCGGGCGGCGGGCGTGGTGCTCGAGCCACGTCCGGCCGCATCGCCGAGGTGCGGGGGCAAGTTGCGGATGATGACCTCATCGTCGGTGGCCCCCGCCCACCGGCACGCTAGGCGGTAGTCGTTGAGCCACACGCGGGGATCCATCTCCCCGTTGTACTTGACGATGGTCGAGGGTTGGCGGAAGCGTTGGGGGAAGGCCGCCGCACGGATCTCCCGGCTGAACACACGGGTCCCCGGGGGCTCCGCGTTGGAGAGCGGTCCTCGTCGCTGTCGTAGCGTCCACCCCGTCGAGGGTGGTAGCCCACCGCTGCTCGCGCGTCCGCCTTGCTCGTGCGCCGGGCGTTGATGACGTTGCGGGCGTCGTCGCCCGCGCGCCCGTGCGCGTCAAGGAGCCGCTCCTTGGCCGGCGTGCGTCCCGGGTTGGCGGGTCGCCCCGCCGCTTCACCCCGCATGGACCGAGGGTTCGCCCCCCCGTGCGGCTCGTCGTCCCGCGCATCCCCTTGCTGGCGGATACGTGAGGCCGAGCTTTCGCCCCGCCGGACCCGGCCGCTTGCTCGATGAGGGCCTCGCACCTCGCGCCGCGGAGTTCCGCGCCTCGGGGGTCGAGGGTGCGGCATAGCCCGCGCGCGGCGCGCGGCGGCAATGAGCTTTTGGCTCGCCCGCGGAGGCGCGTCCGGGTTGTCGATGTTAAAGTCGGCGTTTATGCGGTCGCGGATCCGTTTGCCCCGCCTCCCGCGCGCGTTCGCCGCGCGCGGAGGCTTCCCCCCGCCATTGAGGCACGGAGCGCCCGCACCGTCCGGTACTCCTCCACCGGCTCAGCCTCGAGCTCGCGGGCCCGGGCCGCCGCGCATCGGCGTCGGCCCCGGCAGAGTGCTTGGCCCCGCGGCCGCACGCGGAGCGATCCCCGGGGCGGCGTGACCTCCCCCGTCTCCGCCGCCCACGGCGCCGGTGGCGTTAGCCGGGTCGTTGGCGACGACGACGTAGCACCCCGCGCGGGGGTCGTAGCTCCCGTGCCGGAGTCGTCGGGAGCAGCCGAACCGCAGTCGGTACGTAGCGTCGAGGAAACGCCGGAACATGACCGGGTCCCGGCACGCCGGAGAAGTCCCACTCCGCGTACCCGTGGAGGTTAGCGGGTGGCGGTGCGTCAACGGAGCCTAGGGACGATTCGTCACCGGCCGAGGCGATGGGATCCCCGGCGACGAAAACGTGACGGCCGGGGGGGAACCCCGCACATCGTGGTGTTGACGTTGGCGTTGTAGGACGTCGTGGCACCACGTAGTCCAATGGGAAAGCGCGGTCCGAGATCGTGCGCCGTCCCGTTGGGGCGGCGGTTGCCGTGATGACGGGCGCGCCGTGCCGAGAGGCGGCGCGCTCGGCCCGCCGTCGCCGGACCGTGCCCGGCGCGAACGCCGACCGGAGCGGCGGCGGCGTCGTGGCGTCGACGGGCCCGCAGCATCCGCGCCGGTGGGCGTCTCGCGCCGTGATAGTGCGCGCGGCGGGGACCGGAGCGGACCCGCCCGGCGCCGCGCGCGGAGTTCCTCACGGTTGGTGAGGCGCATGAGGTAGCCGTTCCCCGTGGCCCGAAAGTTCAAGTCCCCCGAACCGGATTTCGAACCCGCGGGGAGGGGTCCGAGCCGCCCATGCGAGAGCGCGAGCCGCGGTACTCAGTGCGGATCACCATGGAGGGAGTTGATGGATTGACCTTAGGCGCTCGCTTGCCCCACGGTGGGCGCCAACTGTCGGTGCGGAATGTGGTCCCGACACTAACCAGTAATAAGCGCCGAGGTCTATCCCTCAATGGTCGATGCTAAGCAATCAGAGACACAGAGTTTATCCTGGTTCCGGCCGAGGGGCCGTACGTCCAGCAGTGGTGTGCTCGAGGCACTATATTGCTCAGCACCGGGGGTGCCTGTAGTGGGGCTGCTACAAGCAAGGCGGGAGAGGAAGCGTGGCTTCCAAGTCCCCGGTGTAGTGATTGAGGATGTTGTGGGAGGATTGGAGAGCAAGTGCGTGGCGCGGCTGTCTCTCCGTTGAGTTGTGTGGTGTTCCGTTGTGTCGTTTCCTCCCCGTCCCCCGCGGGCGGGGGGGTTCGTCCTCCTTTTATAGACCAAGGAGAGAGCGAATCACATGCATGCCGCGCTATTTAGCTATGTGAAGGGGCGTGATGTGCTATGTTGTAGAGTAGGCGGCCGTCCGGACGATCCTTGCAGCGATCCGGCCATCATGGCGTATCTTGTACCCGAACAGTAGCGGCTTCGAGGGTAGAAGGGCAGCGGACGGGCCGTGATGCCTTTAGGCGGGCTCGAGGGAGTCGGCCGACGTCGGTCCGTACGAGGCACGGTGGTAGGTAAGGCGGCATCCCGTTCCCGCATGCTCCACCGTGCTAGAGCCGTGCCACGGCCGCCCGCGTGTGGTTCGTACGCGTGGGGGCGGCGGCCATGCCGTTAGCGGGGCGGGGGATGGCGTCCCGCCGGCCTAGCGCCTCCACCTAACCCCGCAAGATTACAAGAAAGCGAGTCGAGGGTGCGGCCGGCCCCCTTCGAGGGCTCGGCGCGTTAGCCGCACGGAGTAGGCGGCGCGGCGCCACGGATTGGCACCGGCCACGCCGCACGCTCTTCCCACGGGGCGGCGATGGGATCCCTCCCGGGGAGTTGGTGCGGCGCACCGGACGCGAGCCCCGGGCGCATGATGGCGCCGCCCGCCGTTGTCGGGCATTAAATGCCCGTGCACGAGAGCAAAGGCGCACGCGTGCGGGCGCCCTCGAGCGAGGCGGACCCCGTTCGAGGGGGGAGCGAGCCCTCGAGCGAGGCGGACCCCGTTCGAGGGGGGGAGCGAGCCCTCGAGCGAGGCGGAGCCCGCTCGAGGTAAGTGTGCCCCCCTCGAACGGGACGGAGCCTACCCGAGGGGGGGCGCGTATCCTCGAGCGAGGCGAAGACTGCTCGAGGGGATCTTCGGGAGGGCCGCCTTGGTGGGCCGTTGGGGGCCTCCGCGGCATGGGTCGTGTCCTGCATGGTTAGGCGAGGTGTGTTTGGCTTCGTTGCGTGTTTTAATTGGGGGTTTCCCAGTTGTTAAAGGGGACCCCTAGGGCTGTCCCCCGACACAACATAACCGCAATATGGCCGCAACATGGGGGAGGAGAGAAGAAAGACTCCTAATGCTGGATGTTGCAAGCAACCACATTCTCAATACATTCACAACACACTCACAACATTTACTCGGTAGTCTTTAGATATAACGGTTGACGATTGAGGATCCTAAGATCTAACGGCCACGGGCCCGTCCGAGACGTCCGGGCGCTAGCAGTGCCGTAAAAATTTTGAATTACCTAGCTCCAAAGAAAGAATACAACCGAACAATTTAAGCTGGAACATCACGTGCAACATGGGCATGCCGAGTCAGAGAAAGACAACTTTAGGAGTTTAGGACAAAAACTGGAAGGAACCTTCATAGAGCTGCGCAAGATTTGCATTACTCAGTCATATGATCTGTCAATCCAATGCTACATCTAAGGTAGTAAGATATTGCAACGACCCAATGCATCAAATAGAAGGGCATTCATTTCACCACAGGCATTGTCGCTAGATCGGTTGAGCCAGAACAAGATGCGACTTCGCCACCATAACACGACGGGGCAAGACACATTTAGTTACATCAGTTGCGAACAGTACAGGGTACACGTAACAGGTACAGGTGCGCCACAGACATGAAAAAAAAAGCTAATTAAGTTACCCTCCATGCTTAACAATACACCAATATAACACCAAAAAATGGTACAGGAAAGGGACTGACTTGTGGGGCGAGCTTGGTGATGAGATACCATTCGGCTAGAAAAGATCTTCTCAGAGGATTCGGTAAAAGATGCTTGTGGTCGGCAATGCGTCATAATTCGGCAAAAGGATTGTTTGCGCTTTTAAAGGGAAGTTTTCGGAATGCGTGTTGACGTGGCCCGATATAAGGAAGGGACGAGTTGATGGCGTATACGAGATGGACATTGGCGTCGGAGCATTAATTTAGACATTAAATGTTGTACTCGTAGTCGACCGAGAGTCGTGTTAGGACAAGGGTATAAATATAAACCCTTGATGTCCGTAATAGGGATCGAACATTCACACAACAAAACCGGTCCCGTGCCAAACATCGAGTCCTTTAGTCGAGTCGTCGAGTTCTTCGAGAGGAGCTATCGATCCGTCGACCTCCATAAGTACCGGCAACCTTGTGTCATGTTTAGTATCATGCGGTGGATTTAGACCGTGATGCAAGTAGTCTTGTTACCTTGCTTAGTATCATGCGGTGGATTTAAGCTTGGTTCAAGAAGGTTTCTTGTTGGATCATGAGTCATGTGGTAGGATAAGATCTAGCTCGAAGCTAGTTATCGGCTCTATTAGATTTGGCAAGATCTAATAGATTCATTAAGTTACCACGTGTTGCTTTGAATTTTTATTTATGTTTAAATTCATGTAACACCTTTTTGCCCAATCTAGATTCATTGGTTTCAGCTTTACCTTCTTTGAGATCTGTGTGATGCACTCTCAAGTCTTTGTTTATTATAAAGGATCAAGTGCTCTCAATAGCCGAATTTAGATTAATCTAGATTGTCACGTGTTGCGGGTTCAAGCTTTGACTTTTCAAATGTTTGTTCCTTCTCCACAGAACCCGGATCGGCTGTACAGCTGTATTTGGCTATGCTTTCATGAGTAAAACGTGTTCATAAGTTTGTTTTAAATAATTTATGCTTTTAGCCTTCTATATTTAGATTGTATCATGCGGTGGATTAATCTCTTTATGGTTGGTGGTGTGGTTTCAAACAAGTCGTATCATGCGGTGGATTAACTTGTTTGTGATCATGCTTGACGGGTTTGAAAGTACCTAGACATGCGGTAGACTAGTGCTTTTTGGCCTATGCATGCTTGTTTACTTCATATTTATAAACATGCTTTTACCTTATTTGTTTTAATTGTTATTTATCCTCAAAAATCGGTCACGATCACGTGCAAGTAACGCTATTTAAAATAAAGACGATCTTTTGTTATGCTTACGTCATCCATTCGGCTATGTCCTGTTTTCATGTTTTAAAGTTCCCTAATGATATTTAAACTGCTGACAGATAGCTTGTTGTAGCTATATGTCATTTTAATTGGCTTTCTAGCCGTAAATACGGAACTGTCTGGTACCACCCGGCAAGTTCCATGTTTTATCTAACTATTTTCATCCTTTGTCAGTTTCAGGAAAATTGACTGGCACGCTTTCGGATCGGGCACGTGGTTTAAGCCAGCTTCTTTCAGCTTGCTGTGTGCTTGGCGCAAGGTGCTGATTTTGCGTCAACACACTTTTTGGCACACTCGGTGGGACCGATCTAGCTGATTCAAGATGCCTAATATTCAAGACGTGATGGATGTCACCTTAATGACTTGTCTCCGGAGCAGCAAGTGCAGTTGAAGGATGCCATTGACCAGTTTCAATAGAAGTGTTTGATGTCATTTGGTAAGAACAGAAGTGGTGTGTCGTATCTCAAATCTGACATGCCAAGGGTTCTGTTACCAGGGGAGCCTGATACCATGTCTGCTCAAGAGAAACAGGAGGCCTTGCAAGCTTTTCGGGAGACTATAGACACCGTGATGGTCAAACATCATACTGCTTTCTTGAACATGTTCAAGCAGATGATGATTGGAGTCTTCGGCCCAGGCATGGAGAGGACGCTCAGTCGAGTATCCCTGCAAGCATCCACTGTGGAGGTTGGAGAAACTAGTACTGCTCAACCAGTTCGAGATGCGAGTGTTCAGCCACCTCTACAGAGTATGGGAGGCCAACCAGTCCAACCACCTCCGCAAAGCGTGGGAAGTCAACCGATCCAGCCGCCTCTACAAAGCAATGGAGGTCGCCCAGTCCAACAACTGAACTCGTATCAGGCAATGCCCAATAGGCCTACATATGGAGATTTGGCGTTCGGTTCTTCTGGAGTTTCACCTAACTCTACTTACAGGATAGCCCCAGCTAACAACAGGCTGCAAAAGAATATGTATGGTGGGGGATATTCAGAAGTCATGGACTATGGCGCCATTGATGCTTTCCCAAACCCTGGATATGGTGCAGCTGCAGGAATGCAAGATGCTAATGATGATCTCATGGTGCAGAAAATGGCCGATGTTTTGCAACATCAACTCGGCCTTAAACCTAAAATGCAGGGACAAGCATACACGCCTCCTTTCCCAGAGTGGTACCACAGGGTGGTTTTGCCACCAAGGTGTGACAACCCCACCCGAGATAGTTCCGTACTATCGCCTAAACCACTCCCTTTGGTCATTAAGCGATAATAAAGAACCATCTCGTTGAGTGTTGCCGGGTTTACACCCGGTAAATCACTTGGAAACACAGAGAGGACCGAACGTATGCATTAAAACCCCCACGAAGGAGAGTCCGGAGTGCCTTACAAATTACCCATCACATCCCCGTAGGGTTCATTATTACAAACATAGTGCTTTGACATGAAAGTAAATAGTTCAGAGTTTATTGAAAACAGCGGAAGATAACTAAACGATACGATCACATCATAGGAGGCCTGTCCATGATGCAATCACTCCTCGTCATCCACCCATTCCAGCTCCCAGCCGGGTGGAAGTTCTCCAGGCCACACTCAGACGCATTACCTGGAACAACATTTATAAAGCAAAGTTGAGTATACTAATACTCAGTAAGACTTACCCGTCTAAAAGAAGGACTTTACCTCTAGTCATGCAAGGCTTTTGGCTAGTGGGTTTGTTTGCCAAAAAGCTGCTAAGTAGTGAATCCTTACTTTCCATATTTTAGCTCATGTTCCAGTGGAAGTAATCATTACTAGGTAAGCAACTATTACAACCAAAGTTGTACAAGCAATTAATCAAAGTAAATATCTTCACAAAGTTCCATCATAAAGGGATATCATGGCCAGTCGGGTAAGTAGTCTCAGATGACGGTGAGAGGCTGACAATCGATTGATTCATAACCTTGCAAGGTGGACCTAAACACACGGAAGGTGCCCTCACTAAGAGTTCACCAACCAGGTGGTTCTCGTCATTCTTCGGTTTGGGGATAATAGCTCACAGTCTTAAGTACAAGGTTTATCTGGGCTACGCCACCAAGGTCATCCAGCCTCACACATGCACTCGGGTGGCGAGCCCGGGGCCGCAACCCTAAGAGTAGTGATAGTAAAACCCCATACCGCATCATTTAGGTACTAGGCTTACCGTACCCATTTCCAGCAAGTGTTTAGTACTTTCAAACACTTAGCCCACGAAGCCATTGGACCGGAGCCCAAATCCCATGCTCTTACCACATGAGCAATCCATTTAAACATATGGTGATTCCATAAGAAGATCCTATTCTCGCGAGTGACGAACATCACTCGACTTATACCGGATCCTTAAGCATAGCATCTAGCGACCTATCATGCTAGTAAAAGATCATAGGTACTTATGGATCATGCAACTAGGGTTTCATTTCAACTCCTGAATGTAAATGCACATAGATAACATAGATAGTTGCATAAATTTAAATAAAACATGGGTTAATGATAAAACCGGGGCTTGTCTTCGTCAGCACAAGCAGACACACGAACTTCCGGACTTTGGCCCGGGTCTTGCTCTACGGTCACGTAGTGCACGTCTCCTCCTGCTCCCTTGTCCTCGTCAGCCGGCACAAGCGTATAGCTACCGTCGGGGACTTCTACACGGGGAATGCGATGCAGTGGTTAGGAGTGTAATTATTTTAAATTAATTCCAAACAGTAGCAAACAGCTGCAAGGATTATATGGTTGGCCATATTCACCTTAACAAAAGCATTTAAACATTTTTCCTTCTAAAAGAATAATCTAAAAGTCTATTTAGCCTTCTCTTTAAAGTGATTGAGTGCACATCTATTAAAGAAATATTTAGTTTAAAAACAAACAGCAAGGAAATTACTTTCCTAGCACCAATTTACTTTTCCTAACACTTCTCCTTAAGTCATGCACTAGAGAAAGTGATTTTCCCTATTTTCCCTTTTCTAGATTAATCTAGTTTGAGCTCCTTTGCATAGCTAAAACATAACAAGGTGATCCAGCAGCACTCATTGGTCCTACTGACCAAGAGGCATCCTCTAGACAGCAAGAAGAAGGATTTGCACCATTGAATTAATACACCAACTTATGGGCATTTCTAGTTAGCACAAAAGGAAAATATGCATATTAAAATAAATAGGACAGAAATGAGTCCCATCTTTCTCCCACATATACTCTGGTCCAAAACAAGCTTAAAGAACTAACAAATACACATATAGCCCCTATGAAACATGCTTCATAAATTTATGATAAAAAACAAGCATAAATGAGGAAATAATATTTCTAACAGAGATAAAATCATGTTAAATTCACCAAAGGTGCTTTTTAACACAACAAGACTATAGCCAGAAGTTGGGCTCAAAAACAATTATATATCCAGCTGCAAAAAATCATCTAGGCAGATTTGCCAATATCACAAAATAATTTATACAGGAAGATCCCTTCAGTAACTTTGTGCAAATTTTGGCACAGAACCTAGACATACTAGTTACCACAACATATCCAAAATCCAGCTCAAGATCTTGTGGATTTTGCAGAAACACAAATCTAAGCATTTTACATTCATATTTTTCAAGCAAAAACTATAACTCAAAAGTATATACTCATTGGAGAAAGTTGTAGTTCTTGTTACACTGAGCACAACAAAATTGGGTTTGCTATTTTTGGATTTTTCTACAATTTTTAATCGATTCTACAAGGTGCTGGACTAATTCATAAAACATGGAAGAATCTTTTTGCACTGCGAACCCTAGAACTTTTAAAATCTTCACACAAATACCCTCGGTTCCTTCTCCCTCGGGCCCGACGGCGGTGGCAGGCTCGCCGGCGGCGAGGTGGAGCACGGCCACGCAAACAAGCGACAGGGATCGTCGATTGGACTCACCCGCGATCGATTGGTAGCGGTGGACCGGCCGGGGAGGTCACCGGCGAGCGGCGGCGGCGGAGCAGGGCGGCGGCGCGCCGCGGGAACCTCGACGGCGGTGAGGGAAGGGGCTGGGCTCAACCACGTGCTGCACGGGGAGCTTCCATGTGACCCAGGGAAGGCACTAGGCAGGTCACCGGGCTTGGAGAAGCGACGGAGGGGCGAGCTCGACGGCGGAGGTCCGGCGGCGGCCGCGGGAACTCGGGTTCCGGCGAATGCGTGGCTCGACTTGATTAATAAGCGGCTCGGGGAGGTGTTGTGGTGCACGAGGAAGAGCTTAGGTGCTTGGGTGCGTGAGGATGGCGATCGGAAGAGGGTTCACACCGAGCGGCGCTAATGGCGTGTGGCGGCGGCTCGGGTGGAAGCGCGTGCGCGCGAGGGGCGACCGGGGCTGGCTTATGTAACACCCAAAAATTCCATCACTTAAAAATGCTAGCAACAATTAGAATTTTTATTTCTAAGGTTAATGAATTTGAATAATTAAATTGCCTTTAAATATATGCAATGATAATTAATTAATTTAGAGAAACCAAGTGTTTGTGCATCATGTTGAATGCATGGGTTTTGATTGATTGTGTGGTCAAAAGTTTGTTTAAAATTTTTTAAAAAGGTTTTGAGTAAAAGCTTGAAAAGGAAATAAAAGAAAAGGAATTGAAAAAAAACAAAACAAACAGACCAACTCTTCCCAGCCCAGCCCGGCTTGTTTCTTTTCCTTCTTACGCGCGGCCCAAAACCAGCAGCCGGCCCACTTCACCCAGCCGGCCCACTACCTCCCTCTCACTCCCCGCGTCGCTGACAGGTGGGGCCTACCTGTCAGGGCCGTCTTCAACCCGCAGACGCCCGCCCCACCTCCTTGGTCGCGCCGGCCGCCCACTACCCCGCGCCCCCTCGCCTCCCCGCGTCGCCTCCCCTTCTCCTTTAGTGCGCCGAGCACTAACCCGGCGCCGCCCAACCCCTTTCCCTTCCTCTCCCTCCCGTAACGGCCACGCACCGAGCCCCGTCCTTAATGGCGGCCGCCGGCGTGCCCGCCGTCCACCGCCTTGCCCACGCCTCCTCCTCTCCCCTCACCACCTATAAAAGCCGCCCCCGAGCTCCTCTCCACCTCGCACCGCTCATTCGAGGTCTTCTCCTCCTCTACACCGCCGCCCCCAAGGAAGCCCGCCGGAGCAAGGTACACCGGCCGCACCTCGTCGCCAATCCACTCCGCCGCCGCCTCTTCTTCCCCTTCGAGCGGCTCGGTGAAATCCCCCTACCTCTCCTCTTTATTTTGGTGCCTTCACCCCGTTATTTAGTGCACCGTAGCACCTTTTGGCTTCTCCGGCGAGCCGGCCGGCGAGCCGCCGCCGCCGCCGGGACGGCCGCCGCCGCCGCCCGCCCGCCGCCGCTCTTTAGGCGCAGCGCTATCCGCAGCCCTTAGATCAATCCAACGGCCCAGATCTAATCGAGCCTCCGGTCAACAGAAGTCATACTGGTCAACTAGGGTTGCGCCGGCAAAAAATTCTAAAGAGCCCCCGTCCTTTTTACAATTTGCAACCCGGTCCTCCCACCATATAAAACCCTTACGAGTTTAGCCCCCGGTTTTTATAGATAAGTCCCTAGCCTTTCAAAAATGCACAACCGCAGTCCAAAAGCCCCTCTTTTGCACCAAGGACCTCTAGTTTATACTTATAATTATGTTTTAGCCCCTGGATTTTTATGGAAAACCCCCTAAGGATCATTTTCTTTTACAAAATAGACCCTAGAATTTGTTTTAATCATAACTTTTCCGTCCTAGCTCCGATTTAGGCGTTTTTGGTGTCCACGCGATCGTCTCAACAAGCACGTTAGTTTTAGAAGCTTGTATTAGACTTTTAGCAATGTTTGATGTACTGTTTTATTTATTGCTTGTTTCCTCTTGTTTGATCGTAGAGGACGTGCCGTTCGAGGTCGGGCGAGAGCCATCTTTTGAAGGGGTTGAGCCCCAGTTTTTAGGAGAAGAAGGCAAGTGGATTTCCCCCCCTGCATACTCTTTTTGTCCTAATAACATGCATATAATCACACTTTAAATTTTATTCGTTATGCATAAATTTTGATGGAAAATGCCTATTAAGGAAATGACTAGATTTTAATCCTTATACCTTGCATACCTTGTTTTAAACAAATGTTTGGGTAGATAAATGCTTAGATGCTATACTTTGGGAATGGAAGTTAACCTTTAAAATGTTGGATTTAAATGGAATTTGTGTTTATGGAATTTCAAGAACATATAAATTAAAACATGGAGAACCACCCAGGAAAACAGTGCAACCACAGTCCACATGGCTCTGGCTTAGCCAATTAATTAGGAGTGTAAATTATCTAATAGCCCTTGTCCGGAAGGAACACGGGGGGCTCCGGGTTGCGGGGGTATAGCCCGGTCCTTTTGGGGTAGTAGCCTTTGCTAAGGTGCGACCACTAGGGAGGGTTACGGTCCGCCCGAGTCAGAATCGTCGTGGGATATTGGTGTTTTGCACGCCTTTGTAAAGGCTTCGTAGTGAACCCCTTGCCACTCACCTCGGAAGTGTTTAAGGGCTTTGCAAACCCGGCAGGATGGGGAACACGAACCGTGGGTAAAGTGTACAACCTCGCAGAGTGGAAAGCGATCGATCGGCCGTGCTCACGGTCAAGAGCGGCTTGGACCCTCACATGATAGTTAACTAGAAATGGATTTTTAATTGTGGTTTACTTATGATTTGGAGGAATAGTTTTGAAAAGCTAAGTTTTGGGTTGGTATACACTTACACTTAGTAAATAGGTGCTTGCTAATAAAATTTGACCAACTTAAAATGCTCACCACCGAAAACCCTAGCCTACCCTTGATAGCTTTGCATTTTTCCCCCACGGGCAGTACCAACCATAAGTGTACTCACCCTTGCCATATGTGTTCGAGAGGAGGATGCTTTGGAGCGAGTTCTTCGACAAGTTCGATGGATTCCGAGGCTCGTGTTACCCCCGATCGGGAGCTTGTGAAGTTGGAGACGGTGTTTCATCGTCTAGCTATCGATGTTCGTGTTAAGACCTTCGAGTCTATCGATGAGTGTAATAAGTTAATAAACCTCTCTTTGTACGTTTGAGCATTGTACTGTGATATTACACTCATTTGTCTATCATATATGTGAACTTGTGGTTTTGGCACATGTATGAGATGCATCCGGCTTTCTTCGGAAATCGGGTGTGACGGCTTATAAGCACGGGGGAGGTCGGTTGGGGTAGGTAGGGACGTACCGGTGCCACTTGCACGCATAGGGAGGCCAAGGGCATGGCCGGCAACGTGCGCGCGCTCGGCGGCCAATGGCGCGCCACGGACGGTGCGTCGGCCGGCGGATGCGCGCCACCCGGCCCGCCCACTTGCCACGGACGACACACGTGAGTGCGCGCGGCGCGCGCGGTGACCGGCGGTCACACCGGCGCCTCGGCGTGCGCGCCCGAAGCGGGTACGGTGTGTACGGCGGTGGCCGACGTGGCCGCGCACGACGTCGCGCCCGAACGTGTCCCGGTGTTCCCGGTGTTGATTGTATTTCACTGATCAGTTTTCAATATTGCTTTTCTCCAATTTTTCAAACTAAACTGCATCTTAGGGTCTGAAGCAAAGTTGAAGATCAAACATCCCTCTACAACTTTCACAAAGACTCGTGGGGGTTTCGTTCAAGAATTCGAGCACGAACGCCATGCCAACACGGTCAAATTCTCGGCGCATGTGAACATGAACAGGGCACCTTCCAAGGCATTTTTCACCAAGAATTCCTCCGAATCTCAAATGCCAATCAACACCAAAGTTGTGTGCCTCGAGATTCTGCACATTTTTCCCTTTGGGTGGTTTTGAAGTGTTTAGGGAAATTTTGGAGAACGTGCCAAAGTTCTAGAATGGCATCAAGGGTCAAAGGGGATAAAGGGGTTTTGAGTTAGGGCTTTGACCAAGGGTTGACCTAATGTCCTCAAGGGTAGTTAGAGGAGTGATTAAGTGGGTCAGTAGCACAAATTGTCACTGAGCAAAAACACGGGGTGTTACACAAGGGTGAAACCTCCTACAGATTTCACAAAGTTCTTTGGGCAAGATGATACAAGCACCGTGGAACACATAGCACGATACTTGGTGCAGCTTGGGGAAGCTTCAGCTGATGAGGCTTTTAGGGTCAGATACTTTCCTTTGTCATTGACAGGCCCGGCCTTTACATGGTTTGCTTCTTTGCCTCCTCAATCGATCAGTACTTGGAAGGATCTGGAGCAGAAGTTTCATGCTCATTACTTCAGTGGTAGTACTGAGAAAAGGCTAATTGATCTGGCTACCCTGAGACAGAGGCACAATGAAACACCCTTGGAATTTCTCAGGAGGTTCAGAGAGGTCAAAGGCATGTGCTTCTCTTTGAATCTGCCAGATGATCAATTGGGCGACATGGTCATTCTTTGGTATGTTTCCAGCTATTCGGGAGAAGCTGTTCGGCATGGAGTTTGACAATCTTGGTCAGTTGTCCTAGAGGTTGTCATTAATGAGCAATCAAGCTTACGGATTCAAGAAAGACTCCAGGTTTGCCAAGCACAACGATATAGCTGATATCTACAAGCAATTCCTCGAAAGGGCTGATCAAGTGGAAGAGTTCGATGATGACGAGGAAGTATCAGCAGCTAAGATCATGTGGGGCAAAGAACCGCTCACTGTGAACCAAAGATGGATAAAACAGGCTAAGGGCACATACGGATTTGATGTGACCAAGGATGAAAAGCTCTTTGAGTTCCTTGTGAAGGAAGGCCGAATCAAGTTGCCAGAGGGGCATTCTATGCTTCGGCCTGATGGAGTTAAAGAGAAACGTTATTGTGGATTTCACGACAGGAATTCTCACTCCATCAATGATTGCAGGGTTTTCAGGATGAGGATTCAGAAGGCTATTCAGGAGGGTCACTTGAAGTTTGACAATAATATGAAGCTGGATGGCAATCCTTTCCCTCAGAACATGGTGGGTTTCTCTGTTAACATGGTAACTGCTGAGGAGAAGGGAAAAGTAAAGGTCTTAACTTCAGCAAGAGCAAAGCAAGATGGATCAGTTGATCCTGCTCGGCAAATGACAGTAGAACAGGTCCATAAGGAAGCACCTCGCATCCTGAAAAGCCAAATTGAAGTGGGGGAATCCGCCAGAACCAAGCCCAGGGTGACTACGCGCATCCTCCTTAACAAGTGGCAGCATCAACAAGAGAAGGAACGCTACCCAAAATGGAAATACGAGGAGGAAGCACGGAGGTTTGAGGAGGAAGCGCACATAAAACAGCTGGAAGAACATGAACGAGAGCAAGAGCGTGCACATTGGGGATGTGCGTTCTTTAGGCATTGCTGGAACGAGGGCTTGAAGCTTCCCACATTGAAGAATTTCCCTGAATGCAGTGACAAGTACACTGAATATAGGCAGGAAACTGTTAATCGCCGATCCGTCCACGAAAGAATTGGAAGGATACATCCCAGTGACAGTCGGCGCGTAAAAATAAATGAAGTCAATGATCACCCAAGGAAGAGATACGCTGATCAAAGGTGGGTTGATCAAGAAGAGCAGGAGCGTGAATACATCTGGTAAGAAAGACAGTGGTGCCCACCTGGCTTGAGGAGAAGTCAAAAGAGAAGGGTTCAGCACTTGAGGAACCAAGAGTTGAAACAAGCCGGAATCAAGAGGAAGCAGGTGTGGCGTCCAAAGGATAGGCCTGATGGATCGGATCGTTCGGCTCCAACATGCATGGTATACCTTTTGCCGAATGAGTTCATGGCTCCAGCTAACCAAGTTGTGCAGGAAGAAACATCTCCAGATATCAATAAGGATGAGCAACTTAGGGGGTTAATGGCACAACTGGTGTTGGCTAAGCAAGCAACCTTCGACAAACCGGCCAAGAATCGACACATGAGGCCGCTGTACTTGAGAGGATATGTCAATGGCTTGATGTTTGTTGATGGTGGAGCTGCAGTCAACGTGATGTCATACACCACGTTCAGGAAGCTTGGCATAGGCCCCGGAGATCTAATGCCAACAAACATAGTTCTGAATGATTTTGCTGGGAATCCTTCAGACACCAAGGGCTGCGTGCACGTGGACTTGATGATCAGGTCCAAGACTTTGCTCACGACCTTCTTTGTCATTGAGGGAAAAGGGGCCTATAGCTTGCTGCTTGGACGGGACTGGATCCATGCAAACTGCTGCATCCCATCTACCATGCACCAACAGCTTGTTCAATGGGTAGATGTTGATATAGAAGTGGTCCAAGCAGATGATTCAGTGAGCGTGGCTAATGTTGAACCAGCCTTCTAGGAGTATCAAGGCATAGATTGCTTCTCAGGAAAGGACTGGGGTGAAGGTCCTGTTGAACCAGTCAGCAGTGATCAACAGCTGATTCAAGCAGTCGGCTCTTATAGCAATTTTTAATGGATAATCCAATCGATGGAACTGATGGGAAGTTAGGGCATGAATTCATGTCGACTGACAAGTTGGAAGAGATTGACATTGGATATGGTGACAAGCAAGGCTGACATTTATCAGTGCTAACTTAGATTCAAGTTTCAGAGAAGGATTAATCAAGCTATTGAAAGAATATAAAGATTGCTTCGCTTGGGATTATTCGGAGATGCCTGGTTTGGATCGTTCCATTGTTGAGCATCGGTTGCCAATCAAGCCTGGTTTTAGACCTTACAAGCAACCTCCCCGAAAAATATATAAGGATGAAGTATTGGCCGACGTGAAAAGGAAGTTGAAAGATTATCGACAAAAATTTCATTCGGCCATGCAGATATGCGGAGTGGATCTCAAACATCATCCATGTTTACAAGAAAAATGGGAAGATGAGGGTTTGTATAGACTTTAGAGATCTAAACAGAGCTACTCCCATGGATGGATACCCGATGCCGGTTGCTGATTTATTGTTTGATGCTGCTGCTGGACATAAAGTTATCAGTTTTATTGATGGTAATGCAGGGTACAATCAAATTTTTATGGCAATAGAAGACATATCAAAGACAGCTTTCAGATGTCCTGGGCATATAGGTCTTTTTGAGTGGATTGTCATGACATTTGGGTTGACAAATGCTGGTGCAACTATCAAAGAGCCATGAATTATATTTTTCATGAGTTGATCGGCAAAATTGTTGAGATATACATTGATGATGTTGTGATCAAGTCTTTGAATCATGACTCACACTTGGATGATGTGAGAAAAACTCTAGAGTGCACCCGAAAGCATGGTTTGAAGATGAATCCGAACGGGTGTGCCTTTGGAGTTTCAGCCGGAGAATTCTTGGGATTTCTAGTACATGAAGGGGGAATAGAAGTTGGCAAAAAAGCATGAAAGCTATTGACGAAGTTGTTCCTCCAACCAATCTCAAGGAGTTGCAATCACCGCTTGTCTTTTTCTCCACTGCTGAGGATCAAGAAAGATCAGAAGTTTATATGGGGTGACGAACAATAAAAGGCTTTTGATGAGATCAAGCGGTACATGAAGGAACCACTAGTGTTGGTGCCTCCACGATTGAACAAGCCTTTCAAGTTGTACGTGGCGGCTGATACCCAAACCATTGGATCGGCCCTTATACAAGAATTTGAAGGAAAGGAACAGATAGTAGCGTACCTTAGCCGAAAATTGCTTGATCCTGAGACCAGGTATTCGGCTGCGGAGAAGTTTTGCTTGTGTGTTTATTACTCATGTACAAAGTTTCGGCACTACTTGTTGAATGCCGAATGCGTTGTGTACTCAAAATTTGATGTAATTAAACACATGTTATTTATGCCAATTTTGAATGGAAGGATTGGCAAATGGATTTTGACTTTATCTGAGTTTGAGTTAAAGTTTGAATCAGCAAAAGCTATTAAAGGTCAGATTATTGCTGATTTCATTACTGAACACCGTGATCCATCAATTGATTTACTTGAAATTACTCCTTGGGCTTTATTCTTTGATGGATCCTCGTGTGGCAAAGGTGGTGGAGTAGGTATTTTATTAATTTCACCCAGAGGTGAGATGTTTGAGTTTGCTATCCCTATTCGGCCCATCGCTTAGAGGGCTTCAATATTTGAAAGAAGCCAAGGCTGTTTCAGTTGAAATTTATGGAGATTCGGAGCTAGTTATAAAACAATTGAATGGCCAATATGAATGTAAAAGTGATATCCTGAGGAATTACTACGAAGAATGCAGGGAAATTTTGAAAAGTTTTCAGTTAATAATTCTACAACATATTCTTAGAAAACACAATAAAGAGGCAAACAGGTTGGCTCAAAATGCTTCGGGTTATAGAGAAAATTAAGAGGTGCTTGCCATAGAGGTGTGTGCTTTCGGGAGTGACCTAGCAGAGGATGACTGGAGAAAAAAGATTGATGCTTATCTGAAGAATCCATCCCGAAAGGTTTCTAGGAAACTCAGGTATAAAGCTATAAAATTTGTTCTTCTTGATGGGCGTTTGTTTTACAAATCATTAGATGGGTGTTACTGCAATGCCTAGGACCAGAAGAAGCAAAGAAAATGATGAGTGAAGTGCATGATGGGCTATGTGGAGCGCATCAATCGGCATATCGTATGAAATGGGTTATCAGACACACTGGATGTTTTTGGCCGACGATGTTGAAAGATTGCTTTGAATATTACAAAGGTTGTCAAGATTGTCGGGAGTTTGGGAATATTCAAAGGGTCCCAGCATCAGCTCTGAATCCTATCATCAAGCCATGGCCATTCAGAGGATGGGGTATAGATTTGATTGGCCAAATAAATCCTCCATCTAGCAAGGGGCATAAATTTGTGCTTTTGGCAACAGATTATTTCACCAAATGGGTTGAGACAATTTTCATTGAAGAAAGTAACACCAGAAAACATGGTTAAATTTGTTAAAGAACACATCATCTACCGATTTGGGATTCCTTAAACAATTACAACTGATCAAGGAGCTCAAGTTGTATCTTTAGAGTTTAGAGAGTTTGCTGAAAGTATGGGAAGTAAATTATTGAATTCTTCTCCTTATTATGCCCAAGCTAATGGTCAAGCAGAGGCTTCTAACAAGATCATGATCAAGCTTATACAAAAGAAAATTGATCAGAAGCCAAAGAGGTGGCATTCGGTACTCAATGAGGCTTTGTGGGCTTACCGAATGGCTCCTCATGGAGCTAAAAAACTTTTCCTTACGAATTGGTTTATGGGCATCATACTGTTTTGCCCTGGGAAATACAATCAGATTCGAGGAGAGTGGTTTTGCAAAAGGATTTAATTCCAAAGATTACAGTGGCTTAACGATGGATGAATTAGAAGATTTGCATATGATTCGTCTTAAGGCCCTAGAAAATATTGAAAAGAACAAAATGCGAGTTGCTAAATATTACAACAAGAAAGTAAAGGTCAAACAATTTACAGAAGGAGATTTGGTTTGGAAAGCGTTACTGCCGATCGGGATTAAGTATAGTGCGTTCGGCAAATGGTCCCCGAATTGGGAGGGTCCTTTTCGGGTAGTCAGATGTACGCCTGGTAATGCTTACATATTGAAGACTTTACTAGGAGAGGAATTCACTACTGCTATAAATGGAAGATATTTGAAGTATTGTCCTAGTATTGAAATTGATCGTTGATTACAAGCACCAGGATTACAAGCATCTGATACACAGAAATAGCCGGCGTTCGGGATAAAGCCGCCTCTAGAAAAAAAATCCTAACAGGAAATGGCCAATGCTGGAATGTATTACCCTTAACACAAAAATACTCCACATTACAGATGTTTCTTGCAGACTTTTATTTGACAACCCAGCTACTTAAGATTACAAGGGGTGGGAAGCAAAAGGTCTGGAGAAAGAAGCGAAAGTATGCTTCATTCCTTCGATTCCTTGTATTTCCTCTTCAGCTCCTCCCTCTTCAACTGTTCCAGGACCACCGTAACAGCAACCTGGAAGCTTCGGGGGTTGCCATGACTTGCAGCTTCCATTAGGCTGTCCCAAGAAGCCTTCAAGTTACTGTATCTGTCAGAGACATCTGGAGAAGAGAACAAGGGAACAGTTGTCAAATGTGAAGAAACAAAATTGCATTAAGGGAACAAGTCTCAAATTAAAATTCAACTTGTGTATGGAGAAAAAAAAAGACAAATTGCATTAAGGGGTAAACAGAGGGGGTTATTCGGACTTGCTTATACTTGAGGGGAATAGTTTGGATTTTTTTCCTTAGCAATAAACCATGAGTTAGGGAGGAAGCAGTGCTCATATAGTCATATTTAATCAACAATGTCATTGCCAAAAAAGAGGCAAGTATGCATGGTTGCAACATAGAACATATTGATCTAAAAAAACATAGAACATATCAAAATCTACCGACTTGTCAAGGACTCATATTCAGTGCGTGTGATTTTAGCCACCAATACCTACCACAGGTGAGTAAAATGCCACATAAATACATAGAATGAATCTTACTAAAACCATTTTCCTGTGGCCAATTGACACTTTTCATATATAATCAGTTCTCATATAGGACTTTTGCCTTGAAATCACTTCCTGCTTAAAGTTGAACAGTGGAGGGAATGGGCGTCCATTCGGGAGCCTTGCTTGTGGTTCTCATAACTCGTCAAAGAATGAATGAGCACACGCCTCAAGCTGGAACAGTAATTCAACCAGCTCAGTGAAGAGGGCTAGAAATAGATAATCAATTACCGTACTCCCTCCGAGTTTGGTAAATGAAGTCATTTAGTACGGTCACACGGTCTCGAAAGTACAACTTTGACTTCTTATTTTTATAAAAATATTTATTAAAAACTAACATGTCATGTACGGCCGCACCTATGTCGGCGCGGGTGCGCGCACGCGACGTCCGGCGCGCAGCTGAGCGCGCGGCAAGGCTGGCCGCAGCAGCAGGTTAGGGTCTTAGATTAGAAATAAATCAAGGGGATTTCCTTAAGTTAGCAGCCCCTTAAGTTTAGGAGATTAGTTTCCTATTTTGTGGCAGCCGCAGGGCTATATAATTGTAGGCGGAACTCGATTGAATCAAGCAAGATTATTATCTCCTTCCTCTCTCTTCCTAAACCCTAAGCCTGCGGTTGAGGGGGATAACCTCGCCGGAGAAGACGGCCGGCAGCTACGAGCTTCGTAGCCGCGGTCCAGCGAGTCGAGGGCCTGACGTCCTTGACAACCTGGTATCACGATCCACTCGATCCTTCGCCTCCGCAGCCGCCGCGCCTTCATCCGCCGCCCCTGCCCCATCCATCTCCGCCGCCATGGCTGACCCCACCATCGCCGACCTCTTGAAGGAGATCAAGAGCCTGTCCGCCGAAATCACGTCCCTGAAGGCCGACGTGGCGACCATGAAGGACAAGTCCTCCACGGCCGAGAGCAGCGGCACTCGCCGCCCGACGGGCGCGCGACACCGAGCCCCCTCCCCGACCCAAGCGGTGGGACTTCCCCCGTTTCGACGGCACGACGGATCCGCTCCTCTTCCTCAACAAGTTCGAGGCGTACTTCCGCCACCACCACACCATGGCCGAAGAGCGCGTCGGCATGGCGTCCTACCATCCGGGACGACGTTGCGCGGTTGTGGTACTCCCACCGCTGAGGATGACGGAGCCCCGACGTGGGGGCGCTTCAAGGAACTCCCCGAACTGCGTTTCGGGCCGCCCCGCGCTCGGCCCCGCTCTTAGAGCTCGCCGAATGCCGGCGCACGGTACGGTGGAGGAGTACTCCAACCAATTCCAAGCGCTCTGCGCCGCGCGCGGCCGCCTCGACGAAGCTCAGCGCGTCCAGCTCTTCACCGGCGGCCTCCTGCCCCCCTCAGCCACGCCGTCCGCCTGCACCACCCCGAGACGCTGGCGGCGGCCATGAGTTTCGCTCGCCAGGTGGAGCTGATGGAGATCGATCGGCAGCAACAGCACACCCCTCCACGCACAGCGACGCGCGGCGTCCTGCCCGCCCCGGCGCCGCGTCCTGCGCAACCGGCCCAACCTCCACCCTTGGCGTTGCCGCGCCGCGAGGCCATTGGCCCTACCACCGCCCCCCGCGGCCACGCGCACGGGCGGGCGACGGCCACCGCCGCCGCCTCACTCGGAGGAGATGGCCGAGCGCCGTCGTCTGGGCCTCTGCTTCAATTGCGACGAGAAGTTCACCCGTGGCCACAACAGGTTCTGCCGGCGCCTCTTCTTCGTCGATGGCGTGGAGATCGACGACGCCGGGGAGGAGGCGACCGAGTCCGAGGTCGCTCCTGGCGCGCCCTGCTTCTCCCTTCAGGCGGTGGCGGGTGTTCCCTTGGCAGGCACCATGCAGATCACCGTGGCCCTGGGGGACGCATCCCTCGTCGCCCTCATCGACTCCGGCAGCACCCACAACTTCATCGGGGAGGACGCAGTGCGGCGCACAGGCTTGACCCTCCAGCAGCGCCCTCGCCTTACCGCGGCGGTGGCCAACGGCGAGCGCGTCACCGCGAGGGGCGTCATCCGCGACGCGCCCCCGCTCGTCGACGGCGAGCCGTTCCCGCCGACCTCTTCGTCATGCCACCGGCCGGTACGACGTCGTCCTCGGCACCCGCCGGTTGGGGGTTCTCGGGCCGATCGTCCGACCCGAGTCGCCGGCGCATGACCTTCCAGCGACAGGGGCGCACCATCTCATGGACCAGTGTGGCTAGTCCATCCACGCCAGCCCTTCGCGCGACGGTCGACGCGGACGCCCTCCTCGACGCCTTGCTGCTCGCCTATGGGGAGGTCTTCGCCGACCCTAAGGGTCTCCCCCCTAAGCGTGCGCATGATCACCGCATCACGCTCAAGCCCGACGCCCAACCGGTCGCCGTCCGGCCGTACCGGTACCCTGCGGCGCACAAAGACGAGTTGGAGCGGCAATGTGCCGCCATGATGGAGCAGGGCATTGTTCGCCGCAGCGACTCCCGTTTTCGTCGCCCGTCCTCCTCGTCAAGAAAGCCGGACGGATCGTGGCGCTTTTGCATGGATTACGGGGGGCTTGCCGAACGCGGCGACGGTCAAGGACGCCTTCCCCATCCCGGTGGTCGACGAGCTCCTCGATGAGCTCCACGGCGCTCAGTTTTTCACCAAGCTGGACCTCCGTTCCGGCTACCACCGAGTGCGCATGCGCCGGAGGACGTCCACAAGACGGCGTTCCGCACCCACGACGGCCTCTATGAGTTCCTGGTGATGGCGTTCGGGCTCTGCAACGCTCCGGCCACGTTCCAGGCCTTGATGAATGATGTGCTCCGGCCGTTTCTTCGCCGTTTCGTCCTGGTATTTTTTGACGACATCTTAATTTACGGCGAGGACGTGGGGCGACCACCGCGCCAGCTCCGAACGGTCCTCGACGTCCTCCGTCTCCACCAACTCTTCGTCAAGCGCTCCAAATGCTCGTTCGGTACTTCCGCCGTTGCCTACCTCGGCCACGTCATCTCGGCGGCGGGAGTAGCCATGGACCCGCCAAGGTGCAAGCGATCATCGAGCGGCGGCACCCCCGCTCACCTCGGGCGGTACGCGGCTTCCTCGGTCTTGCGGGGTACTACCGCAAGTTCGTCCACAACTACGGCACGATCGCCGCTCCGCTGACGGGCTTGCTCAAGAAGGAGGCCTTCGTGTGGGACGACGCCGCGGCGACGGCGTTCGCAGCGCTTAAGGCCGCCGTAACATCCGCCCCAGTGCTCGCCATGCCCGACTTCTCCAAGCTGTTCATCGTGGAGTGCGACGCCTCCACCACGGGGTTTGGCGCCGTGTTGGTCCAGGAGGGCCACCCTGTCGCGTTCTTCAGCCGGCCCGTGGCGCCTCGCCATCAGTCGCTCGCCGCCTACGAACGCAAGCTCATCGGGTTGGTCCAGCCGTTCGACGCGGCGGCCATACCTGTGGGGACGACGCTTCATCGTCAAGACGGACCATTACAGCCTCAAGTATCTACTTGATCAGCGCCTCGCCACCATTCCGCAGCACCATTGGGTTGGCAAGCTTCTCGGTTTCGACTTCTCGGTGGAGTACCGGTCCGGCGCCAACAACGTCGTCGCCGACGCCCTCTCCCGCCGCGACCACGACGAAGGGGAGCTGCTGGCCATCTCCGCGCCCCGTTTTGATTTCATCGAGCGCCTTCGCCACGCCCAGGCCACCGATCCCGCCCTGGTCGCCATGCGTGGGGAGCTCCAGTCCGACGCCCGGACCACGCCGTGGTCTCTGGTGGCCGACATGGTCACGTTCGAGGGGCGCCTGTACATTCCTTCGGCATCCCCGCTGCTGCAAGAGATCGTGGCGGCCGTCCACAACGACGGGCACGAGGGCGTCCACCGCACCCTCCACCGGGCCGCGGCGTGATTTCCATTTTCCCAACATGAAGCGTTTGGTGCAGGAGTTCGTGAAGGCTGCGTCACCGCCGACGGCACAAGTCCGACCATCCGCGGCCGGCCGGTACTGCCGGGGGCCCCCGCCGGCTGCCGTCGGCGGTATGGGGCGACATCGGCATCGATTTCATCGAGGCGCTTCCCAAGGTCCAAGGCAAGACCGTCATCCTCTCCGTCGTGGACCGCTTCAGCAAGTACTGCCACTTCATCCCGTTGGCGCACCCCTACACCGCCGAGTCCGTCGCCAACGCTTTCTTCACCGACGTCGTTCGCCTACACGGCGTTCCGCAGTCCATCGTCTCCGACCGCGACCCCGTCTTCACCTCGGCATTCTGGCAGGAGCTCATGCGGCTCACGGGCACGAAGCTGTACATGTCGTCCGCCTTCCACCCGCAGACGGATGGCCAGACAGAGGCTGCCAACAGGGTCATCGTCATGTACCTGCGGTGCTTCACCGGCGACCGACCGCGTCAGTGGCTGCGCTGGCTGCCATGGGCCGAGTACACCTACAACACTGCCTACCAGTCGTCACTGCGCGAGACCCCGTTCCGGGTGGTTTATGGGAGGGACCCCCCAACCATTCGTTCCTATGAACCCGGGGACGCGCGCGTCGCGGCCGTTGCGCAGGAGATGGAGGAACGCGCGGCATTCCTGGACGACATCCGTGTCCGCCTCGAGCGGTGCCCGGGCGGTCCCGGAAGCGTGCCTACGACAAGCATCATCGGCGGTGGTCTTCCGGTGGGGGATTGGGCGCTCCCGCGCCGCGACAACGGGCGGCGGCGTCTCTGCCACGCACCGTCTCCGGGAAGCTGAAGCTCCGTTTTGTTGGCCCCTATCGGGTGACGGAGGTCATCAATGAGGTGGCCGTACGTCTGCAGCTTCCACCGGGCGCCAGACTCCACGATGTGTTCCATGTGGGCGTCCTCAAGAAGTTCGTGGGCCCTCCGCCGACCTCGCCACCGTTGCTGCCCCCCATCCTCCACGGTGCGGCGGTACCGGCGCCATACGGGGGTGACGCGAGGGACGCATGGCTCGAGGCGTCCGTCAAGTGCTCGTCGAATGGGAGGGCGAGCCCACCGGTCTTTCGCAACGTGGGAAGACCTAGACGATTTTCGCGCACGGTTTCCTTCCTTTCGGCTCGAGGACGAGCCGGACTTCGAGGCGGGGAGAGATGTCATGTACGGCCGCACCTATGTCGGGGCGCGGGCGCGCACGCGACATCGGCGCGCGCCGAGCGCGCGGCAAGGGCGGCCGCGGCAGCAGGTTAGGGTCTTAGATTAGAAATAAATCAAGGGGATTTCCTTAAGTTAGCGAGTCCCTTAAGTTTAGGAGATTAGTTTCCTATTTTGTGGCAGCCGCGGGGCTATATAATTGTAGGCGGAACTCGATTGAATCAAGCAAGATTATTATCTCCTTCCTCTCTCTTCCTAAACCCTAAGCTCGCGGTTGAGGGGGATAACCTCGCCGGAGAAGACGGCCGGCGGCTACGAGCTTCGTAGCCGCGGTCCGGCGAGTCGAGGGCCCGACGTCCTTGACATAACATATGTATACTAATATGAAAATATTTAGCAAGACAAATCTATTCATGTAGTTTTCACATTTCCAAACTCAACAACTTAAAAGTTATTCATGATCTATATTCCCAATGTTTAACTCGAACCTTGTCCAAAACGACTTCATTTACCAAACCGGAGGGAGTATACCTAAACTTTATGCATTTACCATGATATGCAAAGACAACATGTGCTATGTTAGCATACCGCATACCGATAACAATTTGTGGATGATGGATTTCTTATTGTTGCTTTATTATGTTGATTTGATGCAAAATTTAGTTTCCCACCAAGCACATGCAACAAACTATGCAGAAATTGAGGCTTCCATATCCTTTTTTTAGTTTGAAGTTGTGGCATAGTGTTTTTAGTGGCTACTGTATAGTTTATTTGAAATCCATTGCAAAGCATGCACTCTACTAGACTACTACTAGGACAACAAAATATGAAGTAATGAAAGCTTCAGGCTGAATGTTTCTTGTGTTTAGTACTGTCATGAATGTGTACGAGAAACGAGAAGATGAAATGTGCCCAATTATGCACAATTCAAAAAATCAATTCTATGTTTATAAGATTTGTGAAGCACAAAATGACACGAGCAGTTTCTTATTTTGAAAACTCTTGACCACAATATCAATAATTCAATACCAAAAGAGGACTAAGTACAACCATATATGCCCCCAAATTACATCCTATCTTCTGTTAAACACAATCGTGAATGTGTATGAGAAACAGAAAGATGAAATCTGTGTCTAATTATGCATGATTCAAACAAGCACCTTCTTATTTTGAAAACTTTTGACCACTATAACATACCAAAAATCAGGACTAATATTAATACAACTATATATGCCACGAGACTAACATCCTATGTTCAAAACATAACATCACACTAGCATGTATCCCTGGCCACATGGCATATTATGGATCTATTGTTCACTTCATCAAAGATCACAGTTGAATATTTTGAGGTTATTAACAAGACTCACACGCAGAGAGGTACTCTTGTATTCCGGGCAAATCATGCATCATCCCTAAAACATTGGCAACAATTGATGTCCCATTGGATTTGATGGATTCCTAAAAGGTGTTTTGTCCTCCCTTTCTATTCTATCAATTTATATGTGCTAAAAGGTGTTTTTGCATTCATTTGAATCAGCATGCAATGACCTAAGTCCTCCAAAATAAATTGGCATTACAAAGTCTGCACCAGTATTTGGAATGCTGGATCCGAGTCACACAAGTGATGGAAAATGGGACTTTCTATAAGGAAGATTATTGAGTTGCATGCACCACCCAGTTGAACCCAAAAATTTAAGCCGATGAGGAAAGGTGGACAATTCACTTATACTCTAACACTTCCCCTCACATGCGAGGCTCTCACGGAGCCGCATACGTGGATATTGTAATTATTTTAATTAACGCACCCGTCGGGATTCGAACTCGAGACCCTCGGCCCCGATACCATATTGAGTTGCATGCACCAACCAGTTCAACCCAAAAGTTTAAGCCGATGAGGAAAGGTGGACGAGTTCACTTATACTCTAACAAAGATGATCACCGACAAATATCCGATTTTACCACAAAACTTTTACCACGAGCAATACTCAAAACGAGTTCAACATAATCAACGGACTTTAAAGTGAGAACTAGAGATGGAAAAACTCACGGCGCTACACCGCGATTTGGTGAATACCGAAGAAGGCGGGAAATAAGATCTATTGCTTCGGAGGCATTCACTTGTGGGAAATCGCAGCATAACCCGGTAGGATTCCTAGCCCCTACGGGGATCTCTCGCAGGGGAATACGCATGAGAGGGAGGTGGAGGCGGTGGGCGACGACGGCGCCGGTGCGCCGTGGTCGCCGGGAGGGTGGCGGCGGCCGTGCTACGGTCGCGCGCGGGTGCGTTCACGTGAACGAGGGAGGCGGCGGCGGGAGAATTAGGGTTGGCCCTTGAGGCCGGCAATCTTTGATTGATTGCCAAAGGCGATTATTCTCATAACAATCCCAAAGTATTTATTACAAATATGAAAACCCTAACGACGAGTACGAATCCGACGGCGGAAGACGATCGGCGGCTTGGGCGCCGAGGCTCCGGGGGCCGCGCCTCCCCCCGGGCTCGCGCCCCCTCACGGTGGGCCGCCGGGCCGGGCCATAACATCTCTCCCCCTCCTCGACAAACGACTCGTCCTCGAGCCGGAAGTCGGGGAAGCGAGTCTTGAAGTCCTCCAGGTGGCTCCCAAGTGGCCTCCTCCACCGGAACGCCCTCCCGGCGGACGTGCGGCTCCCATGAGTCGGACACCCCGGCGGGTGCGGAGAACCCGCGCGGAGTCGGAAGCACACGGCCATCCTCGATGGGCCGCGAGAGGCGGCACCACGGCGGAGGAGTGCCCCGAAACGGCTTGAGCAAGCCGATATGGAACACATCGTGCGGGCGGGCGTCCGCGGGAAGAGCTAGACGGTATGCCACCCGACCAATACGCTCTACCACCACGAAAGGGCCCAGTGTAGCGAGGCCCGAGCTTCCCCTTGGCGCGAGGCTCCAGCGCGTGCGACGGTCGATGAAGAAGCCGCAACCACACCCAATCCCCCACCGCAAACTCCAGGTCGCGATGGCGGCGGTCATAGGAGGACTTGGCGTAGTTGCGGGCCTGAAGGAGGCGCTCCCGGATGTCGGCGAGGTAGGCGTCGCGGTCGCGCGGCAATGCGTCGGCCTCCCCGGTGGGCGCCATCCGCCGGTCGAGCCGGCAAGGGCGGCGCCGGCCGCCCGTAGACGACCTCGAATGGCGTGGTGCGCGAGGCGGTGTGGTAAGAGGTGTTGTAGCGGTATTCCGCCCACGAAAGCCGGTCAACCCACGCCCGCGGTCGGTCGCTCGCAGCACACCGTAGGTACATGGCGATCACCTTGTTGACTACCTCGGAGCGGCCGTCCGTGCGGGGGTGGAAGGCCGTGCTTCGAAGCGGAGGGCGGACGCCGGCGAGGTGGAACAAGTCGCGCCACATGCGGACCGGTGAACACCGGGTCACGATCGCCGACGATGGACGCGGGGAAGCCGTGCGGGCGCACAATGCCGTCGAAGAATGCCCGCGCCACCGAAGGCTGCCGTGTAGGGGTGGCGAGCGGGATGAAGTGCGCATATTTGGAGAAGCGATCCACCACGGTCGAATAAGCGACTTCCCGCGCACCTTCGGCGGCCCCTCAATAAAATCCATCGAGATGTCCGCCCACACCCGGGACGGAACGTCGAGGGGCCGGAGCAACCCGGTCGGTCGAAGCGTCCGCGTCTTGTTGCGGCCGGCACGTCTCGCGGGCTCGCACGAACGCCCGCACGAGCGCTTGTCATGCGGAATGTGAAATTCCGCACGCGTGCGCCGTAGCGCGTTTTCGGATCCCCTCATGGCCGGCGCGCCGTGGACAAGCCGGCTGTGCGCCGGCGAAGGTCGGGAACGTCCGCACAAAGACGCGCTTGCCGTGGAGAAGGAGGCCGTGGTCCTCGCGCCACGGCGTGCCGAGGGCGCCCTCACGGAGGCTGGCCGGAGGAGGCGCCTGCCTCGACGTCTCCGGCGGTGGCGGTTCGCGGCTCCTCGAGGAGGGCGAACGTCGGTCCGTACAACGCCCGGAGGCGGGGGGCGCGTCGTCGGTGTCGCTGTCACGGCGAGAGAGGGCGTCTGCCGCCGTGTTGAGGCGGCCGGGGCGGTACTCCACGGTGAAGTCGAACCCGAACAGCTTGCTGAGCCACTGATGCTGGGGAACAGTGGACAGCCGCTGGTCCAGGAGGAACTTCAGGCTGTAGTGGTCGGTGCGGACGAGGAAGCGGCGCCCCCACAGATAGGGGCGCCAGTGGCGCACCGCCTGGACGAGGCCGATGAGCTCGCGCTCGTAGGCCGCCAGTTTACTGTGGCGGGCAGCAAACGGGCGGCTGAAGAAGGCCAGGGGTCCCGCCCCCGGTGTAGTACCGCGCAAAGCCGGTGCCGATGCGTCGCAATCAACGACGAAGCCGCCGGTCGAAGTCGGGCATGCGGAGCACCGGCTCGTGGAGAGCGCCTCCTTGAGCGCACGGAATGCCTCGGGCCGCTCGGGCGTCCGGGGCGAAAGCGTCCTTCCGCGGGGAGGCCGGGTCGAGGCGCCGCGATCGCGCCGAAGTCCCGGATGAATTTCCGGTAGTAGCCGGCCTAGGCCGAGGAAGCCCCGGACGCCCGGACCGAGCGGGGCTCGAGCCGGGACGCCACGGCCTCGACCTTGTCGCCGTTCATGGCCACGCCGTTGGCGGAGATGACGTGGCCCGGTGTAGGCCACCGAGCGTTCGCCGAAAGAGCACTTCGAGCGCTTGACGTGGAGGTGGTGCGCCGAAGGGCACGGAGGACGAGGCGGAGGTGCTATAGGTGCTCGGTCCGGGGAGGAGGCGTAAATCAAGATGTCGTCAAAGAAAACTAAGACGAAACGACGGAGGAAGGTCCGGTGCACGTCGTTCATGAGGGCACGGAACGTCGGCCGCGCGTTGGAGAGGCCGAATGGCATCACCAAGAACTCGAAGTGGCCGTGGTGCGTCCGAACGCCGTCTTCTCCACATCGGCGGGGGTGCATGCGCACACTGGTGGTACTCGGAGCGCAAGTCGAGCTTGGTGAAGAAGCACGCACCGTGGAGCTCGTCGAGCGACTCGTCGACGACCGGGATCGGGAACTTGTCCTTGGATGTCTTGTCGTTGAGGGCGCGGTAGTCGATGCGAAGCGCCGGGGAGTCGTCCGCCTTCTTGACAAGGAACACCGGCGCGAGAGAATGGCGACGTGCTTGGGGCGAATGATCCCCCGCGCCGGCATCGCCGAGCACCGCCGCTCGAGCTCGTCCTTTCGCGGTTCGCGGGTAGCGGTACGGTTGGACCGCCATGGGCGCCGTCCCCGGCGGGGGGAGGTGGATCCGTGGTCGTAGGGACGGGACGAAGGGGAGCCCGTGCGGCTCGGCGAAGACGTCGTCGTACTCCCGCGGCGGGTCGTCGATGAAGGGCCGATCGGGGTCGGTGTCGACGGAGTGGGCGTGCGCCACGGATCCCGCCGAGTGGGGCGCCCCTAGCCCGCGCCGGAAGACGCGCCGTCCCCGCCCCCCGGAACGCCATGCGGAGGGAGTCGAGGTCCGGCGAGATGGTGCCGAGGGTGCGCGAGGTAGTCGGCGCCCGGCACCAAGTCGAACCCGCCGAGGCCGATGCGGCGGGGTGATGGAGAACTCCTCCCGGCCCACGAGCATCGGAACGCCGCGCGCCACCGCCGCGCACGGCACCTTGTCGCCATTGGCGACCGTCACGCGGAGGTTGGCGGCGCGGACGACGGCGTGATGCGGCGCGCAACCGCCGTGTCGACGAAGGTGTGGGAGGAGCCGGTGTCGACGAGGGCCTCCAGGCGCTGGCCGTTGATGAAGACTGGGATCACGATGGTGTCCCTGGTACGGATGCCCGCGATCGCATAGAGCGACACGCGCATCGTCTCGTCGGTAGGTGGCGCCTGCTCCGCCGGTGTGGGCTGCTCTGCCATGAGGGCCGCGTGTAAAGCGGCCTCTGTGTCGGCGTCGGCCGCGCCGTCCTCCGGGTCGTCGGTGATGAGGAGGTTGAAGAGCCGCTTGCACTGATGCCCGCGAACGAAAGGTTCGTCGCGGTTGAAGCGAGCAGTCCCAAACGGCGGCGCTCAACCATCTCCGCCGGTGTGAGACGGCGAAAGGGGCGCGTGGGCGCCCGCGCCACGGGCTGGTGGACCCGCGGGCGCCGCGGCGGGGGCGCGCCGGGGGGGTGGCGCCGGGAAGCGCCGGGGAGGGGGTGCGCGCGCCGGCGGTGGAAGCGGAAAGCGCGAAGGCGCCCTCGACGGGCGTGGTGCCGTCGGCGGCCGGGATGCGCGCCGCGCGCCGCTCGTATGCCGTGCCGGTACATGGCCGTCCGGGAGGTCGTCCCGGTTGACGCGGCTCGACGTCGACGCGGATATGGTCGGAAGGCACCGCCACGAAGAGGTCCGCCTTCTCGGGTGCGGCGGAAGGTCGTCGGTGTGGCGAGACGAGCTCGTTGAAGCGCTCCCCGGTACTCCCCGGACGGAGCTCGCGAAGGGAAGACGTGCCGGCTCGGACGAGCGGTTGGTACGCACCGCCGCCCGAACCGTTGATGGCACGAGTCCGCGAAACGCTCCCACGTCGGTACGCCTTCGTCAATCTCCAAGGCGTAGTACCACGTCCGGGCGACTCCCGTCGGGTGAAAGGAGGCGAGCCGGACGCGGTCGACCGACGCCGTGTGTTGCCCGCGGAAAAACGGTTTGCGGCGGCGCAACCAATTCGGCGGGTCGACGGAACCGTCGTGGGAGGGGAACTCCGGCCTTGCCGAAGCGCGGAACACCCAACCCCCCGGTACGGCCCGCCACCCGCGCCGCCGAGAGGGGGCCGGTGGGGGGCGCGCGCCAAGGTGGGGGTGCCGTGGGGGGCGGTCGGCGTTTGCGCGCCGCGCCGCACCGCCGCCGTCCCGCGACCGGTCGCGGATGGGTTCGGCGGTCGGTGAAGAGCGGTGGTCGCGACGGTGAGTGGGGAACCGGATCTCCGTGATCTTCTTCGGCGCCGAGGACCCCGGAGGGATCGTCGCCGCCGGCTCGGGAGATCGGCGGGGATGCCGCCATAGCCGGCAACCCGTACGAAAAACCCTCGGGCATGGCGACGGAGGGCGGCCGGCGGCCGTCTCGAGCGCCCGGACGCGGGTGCTCGGGGTCCTTGACTTGGCCGCCCGGGTCCTTGATCGCCCGGAGGAGGTCGTGCATGGTGGGCTCGGGGCGGCGTCCTTCCCCTTGTCGTCGTCGCCTGGCATACTTGATACCGGGTTGGTAGGATTCCTAGCCCTACGGGGGATCTCTCGCGGGGAATACGCGTGAGAGGGAGGTGGAGGCGGTGGGCGACGACGGCGCCGGTGCGCCGTGGTCGGCCGGGAGGGTGGCGGCGGCCGTGCTACGGCGCACCCGCGCGGGTGCGTTCACGTGAACGAGGGAGGCGGCGGCGGGAGAATTAGGGTTGGCCCTTGAGGCCGGCAATCTTTGATTGATTGCCAAACCGATTATTCTCCTAACAATCCCAAAGTATTTATTACAAATATGAAAACCCTAACGACGAGTACGAATCCGACGGCGGAAGACGATCGGCGGCTTGGGCGCCCGAGGCTCCGGGGGCTGCGCCTCCCCCGGGCCTGCGCCCCCTCCCGGTGGGCTGCCGGCCGGGCCATAACATAACCATTGCGATAAGAATTCCATTAGGAACATCAAAAGGATAAGGGGGGTCGTACAGCAATAGATAACTGTATTGCAGATCATATTTTTACTCATGACACTCATATATGCATTTGGCATCTTCCCTGTATTACAACTTATTGAGATCATCTGATGTAGAAAATTGAATTGGGCTGCCATTTGACATTAATGAATAGCATTATGACCTTATGGGATCAAAGGAATTCTACTGAAATTTAGCAATAGCCACTTGGATGAGAATTGAGAAGTTTGCATGTAGGCCTACTTCAGTGGTAGGGAAACAACAACTTTACAGGAGAAACTCGCTGAGATTGTGTGAACTCCACCAGAGTGACCATATCAATAGATTCTATTCAGAGGAGTCACTATTGACTAAACATATGCACACACCTTGTGCCATGGACATGCTTTTATCTGAGGATATTTGAATTCTGTGTAGTTGGAATTCATGCACCGGATTTCCTCTCATGTTGGAGTACCCAAAACCTGCATGGAGTTCATCTTTGTTCAATTCTGGCAAGTACCAAAGTCTATAGCAAATATCTTCCTCAATTAATTAATTATCGAATGTATGCAAACCCATTAATTACCTTGATAATCTCAACAAGCTGGTCTACATCACTTTCACCAGGAAACAAAGGCTAATAAAATGCAAAAAGTAAAAGAAGTCACTTAAGTCCACTGTTGAAATCACATTGCAACGCTGTAAAAAAGATGTAAAGAGATGTAAGCCAATAAAGGAGTGTAACTAAAGCACTTACTTGACCAAGAAGAAGCTCAGCAAGAACACATCCAGCAGACCATATATCAATAGATGTCGTGCATTCAGTTGCACCAAATATAAGCTCATGAGCACGATAGTAACGCGAGCATATGTACGAGATATTTGCTTCACCTTTAACCTGATAAGTTGGTGCTTTCAAAGATATGTCTGAGCAAAAATAACTCACAGAAAATTACTTGAGGATAATCAAAGTTAACTTTGGAATGCTATCTATAAAAGAGTTATCGGTGGAAGGAAAGAAAAATGTTATCATATGAACTCTTGCATACAGAAACCAGCTAACACCACACAATATTCTTCCTATCCATACACCCCGGTGATGTAAAGTTTAATATTTAGTTACCGATGATATCATTGTATCGTTGAGTAAAGTTCGAAATTCTGCTTCCTATTCATACACCACAGCACATTGTTCTGTAAAGTTTAATATTTAGTTACCGATGATATCATTATATCGTTGAGTAAAGTTCAAAATTCATTAAGTTGTATTGATGGGTCAGGTTCAAGGTGCTAATATGAAGAGTTTTCAAACAAAAGAAATCCAAAATTCCAAATTCAATCCACAGATCCTTGATGTTTATAACTCCAACAAGGTCAGCACTCGATAGTTCTTTTTTTTCAGACCAACTCGATACTGTGTTTTCACTGTTCAGAGTGGCCGTTGAATATATATATATATAAGACATACGAATTAGCATGCCATCCAGGCACTAGAGTCCCGCTAATCATTTGATGTCATACGAATGAGCAAATGCACATGTTAGACCTCGTATACACTCACAACACAGCACAAAAAAAAGACTTGTGTCTTAACAAATATGATATTTCAATTGTATTTAACTATATACAAATATTGATATGAAAAGGCAATAATATTCTTGGTGTTATCAATAGAGCATGTACATACGAAGATTTTAGCACTCCCGAAGTCACAAACCTTGACTTGGTGGGAAAGAGGGTCCACCTATCAATCAAACAATAGGATAAAGGTCAGCAATTTTCCACTGAAACATCATGAACAAACAGGCACCTGATTTGGATAAAAACCATACCAAAATATTCTGAGGCTTAATATCCCGGCGACAAACTCCAGATGCATTATGAATATAAGCTAATCCCCGGAATATCTGCAAAATAAACAAAAAATGCAATATATTAAAATGCCACTTTTAGTACATGATCTCAAGATAAAATGCAATTCGACCACTACCCACCTGGTACATGTACAGTTTAACATATATAAGGGGCATCCTCTGCTTCATATCTTTGTAATGTTTCAGAACACGATAAAGTGACTCTGGAACAAACTCCATGACTAAGTTAAGGAAAAGTTCATCCCTACTTGTGGTAGAGAAGAAACAATGCTTCAGGGAAATGACATTGCAATGGTCAGTCGATCGCATTATCTGCAACTCCCTATTCTTGTATCTTTTGTCCTGTAGAACCTTCTTAATGGAAACAGTTTCGCCTGTCTCGATGCATTTAGCCTGAATTTATGCATACAGCCAAAGTGAGGAGAATGAGGAGAATATATATATTCCACGTTGAGGGGGGGACATGATTTGGAAGCTATCTCTGACCTGGACGACAACCCCAAACGATCCAGTTCCAACAACTAGCTCAGCCATATAGCTAATGGTCTGAAGGACACAAAATCACAAGGCAAGTTAGAATTGTATTACCCTCATCATGTAGTTGAGCAAGATGAAGTGAATTTCTTCTCCAAAACCTACCCTTTTTGGTTCGCCATTCTTTCCACCAATCGTGGTCGAGATTATATGGCCAGTGACGGCATCATTTCCCCCCATAACTGTGGCAACATGCTGTCATGTAACACAAATAACAGGCAAGACATAAGCAAAAGGGCAGCACCAAACGAATAAGAGAAAATGACTTAGATGTACTTGGTGAGATACTCTGGGCATCAGCATTTGGTTGCTACACCTGATTCATCAGAGCAACATTAGAAAATGCCAGCACAACATGCTAGCATTGCCCCCGAGTGAACAAACCAAAGCACTATCACATATATCCCTAGATTCATGGAATCCATATCCAAGCAACTAAGTTACAAACTAAATCTAACAAAAAACCACAGAACGTAACAAAACTAACAGCTAGGCGAGCTGCCACTTCACATGAACCCCAACTAAGGTCACACCAGGACTGGTAACTGGAACAGTAGCCCACAAGACAACTTCAGGAACACATTCCGAGTGGCCACGAGAGTGGAAACTCTTGCAGGGCCAGCACGCAAAGTTGCCCGGAGAGCACGGAACAGCGGGTTCCCTCCCCGGAAGGCAAAAGCTACCAGAGTTCTAACGGTCTCCAAATCAACGCAAAAGCAAGGGGGACCCGAGGCGCAAGCCACCGGAATGAGGCAGCGAGCGGGCTGCCCCAATCCTGACAAGCGGACAGCACAGATCACGCAAGCAAACCGGAACCACAGGACCGCCTCCCGAGGCCGAGAGCGTCATAGCCAACAGATCCGCGGCGCGTAGGCAGATCCAGAAAGAAGGAAGCCCTTAGACAACCCCAGGCAGCAGAGGCTTGAGGCGCGAGCGTGGAGGCGCAGGGGACGCGCGCAAGGCGCTCACCTTCTCGTCGGCGGAGGCGCGCGGCGGGTCGACCTCCATGGCGTCGGCGGCGGCGGGGAGGGGCCCACCACCGGGCGCGGTGGCCATGTGGGGCGGTGGCTCTGCGGGTTGGCTTCTCTCTCCTCGGTGATGGGGGGAAGTGGAGGAGGGGGAGGCTGCTGCTTCGGGGCTAGTGTGACCGAGAGGAGGGGGGTGTGGGCACTGTCCCTGTCTGCCCACCACCACGCCGCTTTTTTATTCGCCTTGCCGCCCGTTGGGCAAAGCAGAGCAGCCGAGCAGGGGAGTGCTCTGCTTTTTCTTCGGTTTCGCGATGCCAGAGCGGGGGCGCAGTGGATTTTGGGGACGTATGGGCCGACAACCCACTACGCATGCTGCCTAGAGTTCATTGGTCATCACATTTGGCCCACGGGGTACGTATGTGGAATTCTGGCGGCTCTCTGCACGGCCCACGGTCGAAATCTGTGACGGTGTGGGCTAGGAAAAGATGCATAAGTAAAAATGTTAGAAATATAATTTATAAACTGTGATGACTCAGCTTAATTTTAAAAATAGTTCATTTTCCTGGCTAGCAGAAAATCATCTATTTAACTTAAATCGAACCAATTGCTAAAGAAAATGTAAATCAAACCAATGTACCTTGTTAACAAATTCTCTTTTTAGATAATGGAAACTAAAATTCCCACTCCATACATCTAACCACAAATATTACAAAGATAGACACATGTTCCAAGGATGGATCGCCCTGATCATCCCGAGCTCCTCCACCCCAGTTGCCCTGGCCGTCTTGAGCCATTCCACCCCAGCCTCTACGGGTTGCTCCATCGTCCCTCCCAACTGTGCCTTGAACCAAACGTGGGATGGATGCATCCGGTTTAACTAAGCACATCTCTATATGTATATGTCACATAGATACCCATTTTCATTTCTGAAGGTGGAGCGACCCGCTCGAGTTTGGCTACTCCAACCCAGACTCTACCCATAGAGTTTATATGTCCAAGACTCTATCACATAAAATTATCCCCAGTGCGATTTTTTATCATGGAATCTACCTAATGTTCCTCTCAGATCTTCTGCTCCCGTTTTATTAAATAAGCAAACACGTCGAGCATGCAGGCAACCACACGGGATCGCGCGTAGACTTGGTGTCTAAATTAGACTTGGTTTCTAAGTTTCCACATCTCTCCCATCATTAAATTGCTTGACACATCAACAAATTGTTTATGTGACAGTATAATTAATAACTCTAAACTCTATCATAAAGTCTGGGTTGAGAGTGTCCTTAGCAGCCAGCTAGCTTTAGCAGGCAATCTCGTGGTGCCCACTAGGGATGAAAACGGATCGGATACGAACGGATAGTGCGGATACATATACAGATAATTTTTCTTTCTTGGTCTGAATTCTCGGATCGGATTCGGATACGGATAATATATTTTGTGTCGAATAGTGATATTCATCATATTTGGATCACAAAAATCAACTTTGAATTTCCGGATACTAATACGGTACGGATAGTTACGGATATTAAATGTTCGGAATCAGATACGGTCTAACCATTTAAGTATCTACCCCTTTCGGTCGGTCGGTCAGACGGATAATATCCGTACCACAGACGGATAATATCCGTACCACTTTCATCCCGCGAAGCGGCCCAAGTAGGAGTACTAGCGCGCGTCCTTATTCAAACAAGTTTAACCAAGCAAAACGGCCGAGGCAGGCGCAAGCGCAAGTCCCTTCCTGCGTGGCGTGCATGGCAACCCGCCGCAAAGTAGACCGGCCAACGACTCAATGCAGGCAGCAAGCGTCGGAGGCTGATTTTGACCTCTGCTCGCTATGAGCGTTGGTGGGAAAGAAGCCGCTTTGCCTCAGCTCACTCTGTTCCTGACTTCGTGTCTAGATTTTCAGCGAGCTTTGTCCCCATTCGTATGAAAAATCAGCTTCCGAGTAATAAACATACGAAGTCTCAAAACCAAGAGCAAATTAAACAAGTAAAATATAATGGTAGCGAAGTCTTGCGTGTGTTCTTGCGGGCGTTAGACAGGGGCCCATTTGGGAGCCCAGTATCCCTGCGGGATCCCCTTCTTTTTCCTGCGCCGTGCTCCCACGTTGTTTTTGGCCCCGGGCCGTGCCCCCACGTCATTTGGCAGTTCATAGCCCCGGACGCCAAAACCCTAGCCCCTTCCCCACCTCCAGAGTCCTGGCGGCGGCGCCCCGTCTCTCCTTCGGTCCTTCCCTCGCGCGACCCCATCGTTTCCTTGCGCTCGCGGGAGAAGAAGTGCGGCCTCTTCCCCATCCACTCCACCACGGTCCACGGCGCCTCCCCATCCGCTCCACCACGCTGCATCCCCCAACCAATCACCGCCACTCCGCCGTCCACGCCATCCCCGGACAAGGAGCCGCTGCCGTCGTCCCCGGCCCAGGAGCCATCGCCATCGTCCATGGTGCTTCTTCGCCTGCCTCCTCTGCAATCCGGATCTACAATACCACCACCTTGGCTGCCTCAGTTCATCCACCTTCTTGGATTTGTGAGTTCTTCCCTTTCCTCATCGGCGCGTGCGCTCCGGCCTCTGCGTACCAAGACAGGTGAGTACCGAGGCCTCCTGCCGGTTTCCTTCTCCTCCGGTTCCGATTCGGGTTTCCTGAGAACGAGTGCTTCTGTTCCTGCTGGAGCAGCGACGGGGAGCAAGTCGATGGTGAAGTACGAGGAGCGGCTACACCGTGGAGACTGTCTTCGACGGCAGCAAGCTTGGGATCGAGCCCTACTCCATGGAGGTCACCCAGGGTGGCGAGCTGCTCGCCATGGACTCCATGAACAACAACATCTACTGAACCACCCAACTGATTTTTTTTAATATGAGTGTTTCCCTGCTTTGCAATCTTGTAGCCCTGAATTGCTAGTTCTTTGTTTGTGACTATCAATCTGTTCCTTTTGTCAGTAAATAAGTTATTAGAGATCAGCGCATTGCTGATAAGCTATTCTTTGTTAGCACTTAGCAGTAGCTTCCCTGAAACCGTGTCTAGCTCGCGAACCATGTCAGTAAATAAGTCATGTTGTTGTATACTATGACAAGACATTTACCATGTTTGTTATGCTTTCTGTATATTGAATTTAGGTAGCATGATGCATTAGATTTCTAGTTTAGCTATAGTGGCACGGCCGCCGCCACTCCGCCGTTCCCCTCCCCGAATCCCCGTCCCTTGCAGTCGCCGCTCCGCCCGCCGGCCACGCATGGGTCGCACCATCAAGAAGGCCAAGAAGGCTAAATCCAAAACGACTAAGGTACCATACAAGATACTGTTTTTGGAGCCCCCTCCAATCGATGTGATTTTCTTCAGTTGTTTCAGTATGCTCTTTGCTTCACTTGCCTAATTCTTCTGTGTTTCTGGGATGAAGAAAGTTGAAGCTTCATCGTCATCTACTCCTGTGGTTGCCTGCGGCCCGGCCAAGGTGAGGAAGAAAAATCCTATCCTTTTTTTTTTCCACACACAGCCGAAATAGTGATGTTTGCTCGCGCCTAATGAATCGCCATTATGCTTTGAAGTTTTTTATTAGGTCTGTTCCTTTTCTAAGATAATGCAAACTGTTTAGGTGTTCCAGGTATACCCAACTAATTAGTGCTTCCTCTTGGGTCTGGCAACCGGGTGTAGATGCACTGGAAGATGGGGAGGAGCTCCAGTTTGATCCTGAGGCTTACAATTATCTCCGAGGGTTTAGCATTGGTTGGTCTTGCTTGAGGTAATGTTTCACCGCAGGGCATTGTTTCTTTATTTGTGTGCTAAGTTAAGGCCGGTATGTGATCCATTCTCAATTAATAATCTTCTGTTGCAGTTTTGATGTTGTGCGTGATCAACTTGGACTTGTCCGATCAGAGTTCCCTCATACATTCTATGGTGTTGCTGGAACACAGGTTGCTACACCTTCAAAACCTAGACATTTTTATTCGCAAAAACTTTGACTTCATGTCTGTCACATGGTTTCTAAATATTCTACAGGGATATAAATTTGCACAGCACCTGTTCTATAGCTTAATTTTGTTTTTTTTTGCAGAAAATGTCAGCAGAACATGCTATGATGTTGCCTGTTTGTATTTGTGTTCTTATCAAGTTGTTTTTTATTTCAAAAGTGCGTCGTTGCTGATTCTAAGCTCAAAATAATAATAATAAAAAAATGTGCCAGAAACTTCTTTGGAGCACCTGTGGGCATTTATATCCTGATTCTTAATTGATTGCAAATGAGTGAATATGGACCATTAGAAGTTTAATTTAAGCATCCATTCATCCTTTCTTGAAATGAATTGGTTTTTGTCGTATGGACCTCCCTGGGCCCACTACCTCGGTGGGTACCGGGGACCGGCTACTCGGTAGGCCCACGGGACTACCGGCTTGCGCTACATGGCATCTGATGGCATGGAGCACAAGGACTACGAAGGAGTAGTACTCGGTTAGGGAGCTGTACATGTTCCGCACTTCGTATGGAGGACTCCTAGACGTACTCGACTAGTACTCTCTCCCTACTCCGACTTGTAACCCTGCCTCCCGGACTATATAAGGCGAGGCGAGGGACCGATCTCTAGGATCAACTCACATCACCTCATCACGGCGCACTATTGCACCATCTTGTAATCGTGCCCAATCAATCCAGAGCTACGCAGCATACAGGACATAGGGTATTACGCACCACGCGGCCCGAACCTGTCTAAATTGTGTGCCACGTGTCTCTTCCTTCGAGTTACCGATCTCGGCGAGGCCACATTCATCTACTTCGGGTACTCCCCTTAGTAGGTTGCCGGTCTAAAACACCGACAGCTGGCGCGCCAGGTAGGGGATCTCGCCCCAGATCACATGGCGAACTCGACGGCTCCCGTCCACTTCAAGCCAACCATCGCCTTCAACCGTTGCGACACCTTCGTATTCGGCGCCTGGGTGCCGCTGGCCGACGGCGCGGGCTCCTTCCGGACCGCCTAACCATGCGGCCCAACCGGAGACCGGCTTCGTGACGCTTCCGGAAGTCGCCACGGGCGAACTCGCCGCAAGTTCGGCGAAATTTCGCTCTTCAACCACCACGCCGACTTCGAGCTCGAGTCCGCTTCCAACTCTAACTCGACGTCTCCTTGGGCCATCGCATGCGAGCCGGGCCGCTCGGCCATCGCGGGCGGTCCCCTCACCTCGCGAGCGCTCCGCGCGTGGTCCCCGCATCCCCGGCGGCCCGCACGAGAGGCTCCCTCTTCGCGCGGGCCGGCAAGGAGCCCGTGCCGAGTACAACTCGGACTCCGACATCGCCCCCGCCACGCTTTGGACTCCAACCCTCTCTCCGAGTTCTACTCGAACCCTGCATATGAGTTCGACTTCGGGTCGGACCCTGAGGAACCCGAGTCCGAGGACAACTCCACCGAGCATCCCTTATCAGGGCCGGCCTCTGGGCTGGTTATAACATCCACACCGGCTGGCAGATTCGTCTACTGGCCAGACCGCAAGCCTGCTGACCTGATAAGTGGAGACTCATGCTACATCGCCTACATCGACTCGCTACCGTTCCAGGAGGGAACACCACTCGCCCGGCCGACTCGAGCACACCAAGGCGAGGGTGGCGCCTTCGAGTCCGGCCTTGGCACCCCCGATCGCCAAGTCTTCATGGGCTGCCGGCGACACCCCGGGGCCTTCGAGGCACGGCTCGGGACAAGTACACGGAAGGCATCTCCTCCAACGAGCTCTCTCGGCGATGCTCCGCCAAACGAGAACCACGCGGACGAGAGACGCTCGACGCGAGCGTGACCCGGAAGCGCGGCCGAACGTCGCCGGCGCCTCCGCGACAAATTCCCCGTCCGCAACCTTGCGGAAGCTCTCGAGGCGGTCGAGAGCAGAGTACACACTACCCCTGAGCAATGCCTCATGTCGATCACAGCGATCGCGCGTCAGGCTCAGGGCATCCGCGCTGGAGAGGTCATCGCCAAGTTAGCTGAAGATGCCTACTTCATGCGAGTCGACAACGGGGTCAACCGGCCTCCCCCCGCCGAGGGCAACGCGACAACGAGGCTACAAGTCGCAATGCGGCAACGGTCCCCAACCGCACTCGAGGCCGAGCTCCCGGCCCGAACCCAACCGCACCCGCTCCAACACGGCGGACGTCCACGGCGTGACAACGACAGAACCGTGAGGTCGTCCCCCACCGCGCTCGGCCGGCGGCGGCGGCTATGACCCCGACGGCGGCGGTAGCGACGGCGGAAGCTCCAACCATGGAGCCAACGGAGAGGGCGGCGGCGGCGGCGGTCGCGGCCGGCCGAGGCCACGCGAACGACCACGCCTGCGGCGTCTCACGGGCGGGTACGACGCCCGCGAGAAGATTGAGGAGCCGCGGCGGAAGAAGTCGACCACCGCAGCGACGGCGACGGCTTCCCCGCCTTCTCACCTCGACTTCGCAACTTGCTCCTCCCCGACAAGTTGAAGCCTTTGGGGATCACCAAGTACGATGCGAAGCGAGGACCCCATCTAGTGGCTCGGGTGCTACGCCGTCTCCATCGAGAACGGCGGCGGCAACAACAACACCAAGTGCCTCTACTTCCCCTTCCCGCACGGACCAAGCTCCACTCACATGGCTCGAGTCGTTGGACAAGCACTCGATCGACAAGTGGGACCGACCGAAGGAGCGGTTCACTAGCAACTTCGCGGGCGCCATGGGCCGATCGGGTACTCGCATGGACCCGGCCATGATCAAGCAAGAACAAGGCGAGACCCTCCGCAAGTACATGCGCCGCTTCTTCGACAAGCGCGCTACCGTCGTCGACGTCCGCGACAAGGAGGTCATCGACCTCTTCCAAGACGGCCTCTACCACCGCCGCACCTTCGAAGACTTCGGTCGCCGCCGCCCCGAGTCCATCCCCCATCTCAAGGACATGATCATGTCCTGGACGGATGAAGAAGACAAGGCCAATGCCAAGTATGACGCCATCCGTGGCAAGACCAAGCGAGAACCGGGCGGTGGCGGCGGCGCAATGCGAACCAAGGCGGTCGCAACAACAACAACTACTACTACTCGGGTCCCAACCGCAAGCGCAAGCCAGACAACACTGTCGCGGCTATCCAGCGCCCTGCGAAAGGGAACTCGAAGAAGAACTCCGGCGGTTTCAAAGACCTGCTGAAGGAGAAGTGCCCGTGGCATCCAAACGGCAACCACACCACCGAGCAGTGCTACCAACTAAGGCATGCACTCAAGGATACGCCAGAGCCACCGCACCCTCACGACCAAAAGGGCAAGAAGAAGGATGGCGACAACAACGACTTCCAGGAGCCGGACAAGACCGTCAACGTCCTCTTCGGCGGGCTACCCGGCGGGCGGGGAGCGAAGGCTACCCGTCGTGAAGTCATGTCCATTGAACCGGTGGTCCCGACCCCTCGGGTGGTCGGAGGTACCCATCACATTCTCCCGCGCGAACCAATGGACCGGCTTCTCCGAACCGGGACGGTTCCCCCTCGTCTTGAAGCGGTGGTCGCGGGCTCCAAACTCAACAAGGTGCTTATCGACGGTGGAAGCGGGCTCAACGTCCTCTTCACCAAGACCTTGAAGAAAATGAAGCTCGACATCACTCACATGCTCACCAAGAGCAACACGCCCTTCTACGGCATCGTCCCCGCAACGCGGCTATTCCACCGGGCTCGGTGGTCACCGCCGGTTAGCTTCGGGGCATATCGGGACAACTACCGTACCGAGTACATCAAGTTCGAGGTCGCGGACTTCGAGACTTCCTACCACGCCATCCTCGGTAGGACCGGCCATCGCCAAGTTCATGGCGGTGCCCCACTACACCTACTTGGTACTCAAAATGCCAAGCCCACGGTGGTGTACTCTCCCTTCAAGGGGGACTTGAAGATCTCTCACGGCTTGCGACACGAAGCCGTGGAGATCGCCTCTACAAACCAAGTACCCAACGCGATGATGGAGGTCTACGGCGCGTCGAAAAAGCTTGCTACAAGTGAACTCGACATCCCGAGAAAAGTCGACGAGCGCCAACAAGCCTCGGCCACCGAGGAGTTACTCGTCAAGACGATCGACCTCGAACGGGCGATCCCGGCAAGACCACCACCATCGGGGCCGGCCTCGACCCCAAATAGGAAGACGCGCTCATCGGCTTCCTTCGGGCTAACCGCGACATCTTCGCGTGGAAGCCGGCGGACATGCCGGGAGTGCCCGGGGAGCCGATCGAGCACGCCTCAACGTCGATCCTAAGGCCACCCCCAAGCGGCAACACCTGCGACGCTTTGACGACGACGGACGGGACGCCATCAAGAAGGAACTCACCAAACTACTCGCGGCCGGCTTCATCGGAGAAGTCTTCCATCACGAGTGGCTCGCCAACCCCGTCCTCGTCCGCAAGAAGAACTCGAACGAGTGGAGGATGTGCGTCGACTACTACACCGACCTCAACAAGCACTACCCCAAGGACCCCTTCGGGTTGCCGCGGATTGATCAAGTCATCGACTCCACGGCGGGGCTGCGACTGCTCTGCTTCCTCGGCGCTACTCCGGGTACCACCAGATCGCAATCAAGGAGGAAGACCAGGAAAAGACCGCGTTCATCACCCCATTTGGCGCGTACTGCTACACGACCATGTCATTCGGGTTGAATAACACCGGCGCTACCTATCAACGGGCCATCCGGGCACAGCGCTTCAAGCGGCAACTCAACAAGAACGTCGAGGCTTACGTGGATGACGTAGTCGTCAAGACCGGGGAACTCCGGTACCCTCATCGACGACCTTGAAGAGACTTTCGCATCCTTGCGCGAGTACCGCCGGAAGCTCAACCCGAACAAGTGCGTCTTCGGCGTACCTTCGGGCAAACTACTCGGCTTCATCATCGCCGGCGTGGCATTGAAGCCAACCCCGAGAAGATATCCGCCATCACCGACGAAAGCTCCCACGAGCATCAAAGACGTCCGGGAAGGCCGAGGGTGCATGGCGGCCGCGAACGGATTTATCTCGAGGCTCGGAGAACGGGGACTCCCCTTCTTCAAACTACTCAAGCATCAAGAAAAGTTCGTTTGGACTCCGGAGGCGGATCAAGCCCTTGCCCGGCTCAAGGACTTCTTGTCGAAGCCGCCGATCCTCACGGCTCCTCACAAGGGCGAGCGACTCACTGCTCTACCTAGCTGCGACTACTCATGTGGTCGATGCGCCATCGTCGTCGAGCGGCAAGAAGACGGCCATGCCTACCCGGTCCGGTGCCCGGTCTACTTCGTCGGCGAGGTTCTATCGAGTCCAAGGCACGCTATCGGCTGTGCGAAGCTCCCGTACGCGGTACTCATCACCTCGCGGAAGCTATGACACTACTTCCGGGAGTACTCGATCTCCGTCGTCACCGACTACCGCTCGGCGACATCTGCGGAACCAAGATGCTGCGGAAGAATCTCCAAGTGGGCGGTCGAGCTCGGCGCCCTCACTATCGATTTCAAGCCACGCACGGCCATCAAGTCGCGGGCGCTAGTCGACTTCATGGCGGAATGGTGCGAGAACCGCCTACCAACACCAACGCGTGCGACCGAGCATTGGGTGATGTACTTTGACGGCTCACTCAACCTCGAGGGCGCGAGGTGCAGGGGTACTCCTGATCTCTCCAACAGGCGAACAACTCAAGTACGTCCTGCAGATCTTCTGGAAGGTCTCAAACAATGAAGTCGAGTACGAAGCTCTCCTACACGGGCTCCACCTCGCGGCTTCACTAGGCATCAAGCGGCTACTAGTCTACGGCGACTCCGCAGTGGTCATCAACCAAGTCAACAAGTCCTGGGACCGCAACAAGGAGAACATGGACGCCTACGCCTAGAAGTCCGCAAGCTCGAGAACAAGTTCTACGGTCTCGAGTTCCACCACATCGTCCGCGACAACAACGTTGCGGCGGACGTCCTCTCGAAAGCTTGGATCCACCCGCGCTCAAGTACCGGCGGGTGTCTTCGTTCACGAGCTTCACGCGCCATCCATCCGGAGCCGGCGCCCCCGACCCTTGTCCCGGCTCACCCACCGGTGGGCGGGGAGGTCATGATGATCGACGTGGACTGGAGGCAACCCTTCATCGACTACCTCGGCGAGCAAAAGGTTCCCTCGGACAAGAACTTGGGCGAGCGGCTCGTCCGCCGTGCCAAGTCCTACGTCCTCGTCGGAGACAAGCTTTACAAGCGGGGCGCATCTTCGGAGTACTCATGAAGTGCGTCCCTCGCGAAGAAGGCAAGGACATCTTGGAGGAGATCCACAAGGGCGTGCGGTAACCACGCGTCCTCACGCACGGCGGTCGGCAAAGCCTTCGGCGAGCTTTCTGCGGCCCACGGCTGCGGGCGATGCCGAAGAACTCGTCGAGAAGGTGCCAAGGTTGCCGTACTTCGCCCAGCGGCAACACGTCCCGGCCTACAAGCTAGTCACCATACCGCCAACCTGGCCCTTTGCCTGCTGGGGGCTCGACATGATTGGGCCACCGCCAGCTGCACCGGTGGTTTCAACGAGTATTGGTGGCCATCGACAAGTTCACCAAATGGATCGAGGTCAAGCGGTCACATGCCCCAAGGGCGACGAGTACTCGACTTCCTGGATGAACTCGTACATCGCTACAGACTACCCCACCACATCATCACAGATCTGGGCTCCAACTTCAACAATCACCAGTTCTGGGAGTACTGCGAGAACAGTGGGATCGACGTACGATACGTCTCAGTTGCCCATCCTCGGGCCAACGGACAAGTCGAGCGCGCTAACGGGATGGTGCTCGACGCTCTTAAAAAGCGGCGACACGACGCTGCTAACTCCAAAGGGGGCAAATGGATCAAGTAACTACCCAACGCACTCTGTGGGCTACGGACTCAGCCATCCAAGCCAACGGGGCAATCCCCTTACTTCCGGTCTACGGCTCCGAAGCAATCCTCCCCTGCCGACGTCATATGGAACTCACGGCGGTGGAGCACTACGACGAAGGCGTCTCGGAAGACGACGAGACGAGTTGACATCGACAACCTCGAAGAAGCTCGGCGCGCGCCCTCGTCCAATCGGCAAGGTACCTAGAGGGTGTCCGACGCTACCATGATCGCAACGTCAAGGAACGCTCCTTCAACGTTGGTGATCTCGTCCTCCGTCGCATCCCGAACACGGAAGGACTACACAAGCTCGGCTCCCCACGGGAAGGTCCCTTCACCGTTGCAAAGGTGGACCAGGGGCGGAGCTCCTACCGCCTCCAAACACTTGAAGGCAAAGACATCAACAACTCGTGGAACGTCGACCGGCTACGTCGAATCTACGCCTAGTCTACACGACTACTCCGGGGTTCAAGTCTACACGACTACATCAACACCTCAACGCCATAAGCGGCCTCCGGTCCCGGCTCCGGTCTCGGACTACTCCTCTCCAAGATCCGGCGGCGCGGCTACCTACGGATCCCGGGCTACGACGAGCGTCAAGGACTCTAGCGGCGGTCTACTAAGAGACCACACTCTAAGATACGGCCTACACGGCTACCTACGGATCTACTGCGCGTAAGCGGCTACTCGCCCTAGCACCACTCGGTGTAAGCGGCCTCGGGTCCGGGCGACTACTGCGTAACTACGGCCACGGCCATCCGGGTGTACTTCTTCGGTAATAAAGTTTGATCGTTCATCAACTTCTTTCTCGTCTACTCCCTTCAACGGGACTACTTTGCCGAGTACGACTACTCGCATCCACTCCACGATGGGGCTCCGCACTCCGAGATCGCGACTACGAGTACTCCTTGCCGGAAATTTCCTTTCATTGATACTTAAGCAATTACATTACAATTGTTTTTTGTACAACTTTGGCTACTAGCTACCTATTACGGGGCTACTAGAGATTAAGCTTATCGGCTACTTGCTCCGTGATGGGAGCCATCCGCTCCAGCGGCTCCGAGTCTTGCTCATCGGTGCGGTTGACGGCTACACCGCCGGCGACTACCTCCACCGGGGCCTTCGGGAAGTATGACTTCATGAAGGCGTCGAAATGATTGCGGCTCGAATGGGTGAAAAACCCTAACGGTTTTGGCTTCTATTTATAAGTCAAACCGGCCCTCCAACGGCCGAACGATAAGACCACGCGCGGGCGACTCGGCGGCTAAGCGCGGCCCTTCGTATTCTACTAGTCGACGCGCCTCACCTCGGGGGCTCGGCTACCTCTACTCGACTACCCGGGAAGCGACAAGGCTCGAGCATCTCGAACACATTCTTCAAGATGACCCTTCAATTCGAGAGGAAGTACTCGACTCAAGGCTCGGGGGCTCCGTGCCACATGTCCTTCGGTTTTCTCTCTCCGGATTTTTCGGGATTTTCTTGCCAAGACTTCGAGATGGACCCTCGGCCCGGAGCCTGCGGCTCAACCTAAGGCTCGGGGGCTACTCCATATGGAGTGCGATTTTGCAATCGCACCTCCATATCGCCCTCCGGCTTCAAGACAAGACGGGCATTCTTTGAAGACCTTCGAAGGCGTGCTCGAGGACGCTTGGGACTACTCGAGAAGACTTCAAGATTGCTCAAACGTTAGCCGGAGTACATTCCGGCCTCGGGATGCTTCAACTACTCTTGAGGACTTTTGACTTGTAGTATTCGGGGACGTCCGAGGACTACTCGTTAAGGCCGTCAAGACTACTTGAAGCTATCCTTCTCGACTACAAAGTACTCGGGGGCTTGTCGTATGGACCTCCACGGGCCCACTACCTCGGTGGGTACCGGGACCGACTACTCGGTGGGCCCACGGGACTACGGCTTGCGCTACATGGCATCTAATGGCGTGGAGCACAAGGACTACGAAGGAGTAGTACCGGTTAGGGGAGCCGTACATGTTCCGCACTCGTATGGAGGACTCCTAGACGTACTCGACTAGTACTCTCTCCCTACTCGACTTGTAACCACCTCCCGGACTATATAAGGCGAGGCGGGGACCGATCTCTAGGATCACCTAACATCTAACCTCATCACGACGCACTATTGCACCATCTTGTAATCGTGCCCAATCAATCCAGAGCTACGCAGCATACAGGACGTAGGGTATTACGCACCTCGCGGCCCGAACCTGTCTAAATTGTGTGCCACGTGTCTCTTCCTTCGAGTTACCGATCTCGGCGAGGCCACATTCATCTACTTCGGGTACTCCCCTTAGTAGGTTGCCGGTCTAAAACACCGACAGTCTTCCTCTCGGGCATTTCAGCTTAAAGGATATCATAAGATTGGTGGAAATGTAAATAATCATTAAACATTAGTTTGTCTCTAAGTTTGGAGCTAAATTGTTCTTCAGGCTGAGAAGGCTCCATGGAATTACATTGGCATTTTCAAGCTTTCTAACATAAGTGGGAAGAAGCGGGAACCTATACCAGCTTCAGCAGTTGATGGTGACACTTACATGGATAGTGACAGCAGCAGCGATGAAGAAGATGAAGAAATTAATGAGGATGTAAAGCCCATCTTACATGTATGTTTCTAATCAGATCACAACTCTAAACTATGCCACAAAAATCAAGTATTTTCATTATCTAGCAAGTAATGCTGATATACACTTTGTGATATGTTCTGTTGCTACAATTGCACGGTTTCTTAAAGCACACTGTTCTATTGATTGAGCATAGATAGATCCAGGTGCTCAAATAATTTGAAGACCTGCAGCTGAATTAGATATTCTACTCATTACATAAATCCAAGCAGCTGGAGTATATAATGTGAAATGCCTTCTGTGCAGATTAGTATACTAGATCTGACACAATAACTATGCCGCTAGATAAGAAGCAACTGTGATTGATAAGTGTGATTTAAAAATCACAAATTAAACCTAGTAAACTATGTTGCCTTGACTTTTTTCTGAAATTTGAGGTAGCGTGGTCTGTTGTTCTGTTTATACAGTAAATTAACTTTTCTGACTAGTTCACTATTTTGAGATGCATAATACCAATGCACTAGCTCAATAATTGAACTGTATGAATATAGGTTCAAAGTTTGCATGATATGTGTATTTATGTATGCATTTTTTTCATGATTATTTTGATTTATCTACATTATGTTCATGCAGATTCTTGATGACTTGGATTTGAGACCAAGATTTACGTGTCTTGTAGCTTGTAGCTTGTAGCTTGTAGGACAGACGGATGCAACATAGGGAAGATGATATTAGGACTTGTTTAGCTAGAGTTTGGGATGTCCAATAGAAATGATGCTTGCCTTCCCTTGCAGGTTGAGCAGGATTGCGAGCTGACATGAACTTGCAGCCCCGTAGTCGTGATTTGGGAGTTGTGTTATATTTTCAGTATGCAAAATATTTCATAAATTAAACTTGCTTGATTCCATTTACATCTTTGAGATGTGTGTTTGTATAAAGACTTTTTGGGAGCCTTTCATGATACTGCGATGTTGACAATGATCAGTTATGCGTTTATTATAGTATATCATTTTTTTCTATTTTTCTTCATTTTTCACGTTTTTCAGATTTTTCGAGTTTGATTCATCTCAAAAATCCTACAGGGATAAACAACATTGGATAAAAATGTGCATTGTTGGTTTAAAAAATTAGAACACTTGATGAAATCTGGTAGGTATCAATACCGAAGGACAAATCGAGTACTTAAGTACAGCTTGTAGATTTTATTACGTATTTACAAGAGTAGTCTGGTAGAGCAGCAGTAGGTATACGACGGATGGATGACCCGCCGGCACGAGCAGTTGGACAGGACTGGTGCGAAGGTGCCTGACCTGCCCCGTGACGACCTCTCCTTCATCTCCAAACAGCAACGGGTGGCAGGGTAGGCCAGGGGAAGCGCCACTCGGGGAATTCCATTCGCTAGGGAAATCCTATCCGGGCTAATCTGTCACGGGCCAATCTGCCACCAGCTCCCAAACTAAGCCTAAATGTTTGTATCTTCCCACGTACTTAAATTAAATGAAATATTTCTTCCATCACAAATACATTTTTAAAATTTTGAAATTCACAATAATAATAAGAACAATTAAAGTAACCATATGCATAGTGATAAGCATGTTACCTTTCCGCAAAAGAATAATCTACTATTTGCAATGACTTACATATTTTAATTTTCGAAATTCATTATAATTAACAATAAGAACAATGATAGTAAATGTATGAACAGTAAGATACTATGTTTTGATCGTATAAGAGATGTAAATGTATGTAAAAATCTAACTAAAATACTAAATTAATATGCTTTTTGTCGTATAAGAGACCAAAATAATATTATTTTCGCTGCCACCTCGGCACGGCGGGCGGCCCGACACGATTTTTATAGGCCGGACCGGCCTCTCACGCCCTCACGACCTCACCTTCCCTCGGCCCCGATCAAACCTTATCCTCCATCTGTGCCTCACAGTCACGGCCCCCAATCCCACCTAGGGATGGCAACGGGGCAGGGCGGGGCCGGGGGGACGCTCTCCGTCGCCGCCCCCGAGCCCCGATTGCTGATCCCCGCCCCGGCCCCGACAAGCCAATCGGGGGAAAACGCGTCCCGTTCCAATTGGACCTGTGAAACCCGACGGGCCCGTGGGGATAAACATCCAGCAAAACAGATTGGAAATCACAAGTAAAAAAAATTATTACAGATCAAGCACAATACTACAAAGCTGACAGATCGAGCATTACACAGCATCAGAGGAGAAGCTAACAGATGCAGAAGAAACCATTACTACCCATACTACTTAAACGTCACTACTAATCTTGAATAACTCCTTCCCAGCGCCACCGCAACCCACCCAGTCCCGCGAGCGAGGCCCCGAGCCGCGCGCCCCCTCCACAAGGCCTCACTCCCCGCCGGCCGCCGTCCCGCTCCGGGCGCTCCGCGCGAGGCCTTGGGGCCGCGGCAGTGTCGTATCCGGTCGTGCAAGTGAGGCCCCGACCGCGCCGCCCCCTCCGCAAGGCCTCACTCCCCGCCGGCCACCGCCCCGCTGCGACGCTCCACGACAGCGCCGTACGCCCTCGCTCGGGCGTAGCTACGGAGGCACCGACACCGAGCCGGTTCCCCTTTGCCGCCCCAAGCACCCTAGCCACAGCACCGCCCCAAGCCCCCAAGCCGCAGTCTGCACGAGTCCTCACGGATGGCCTAGAGTCCGCAAGCTCCGGAGTATGCCTGTCGTTTTTATCCATTGTCCCTATTCAAATCCACACCCACCTCAAATGGGGAGGGTATGGGTAGAAAATAATTATCCATTGAAGAAATGGGGGGGGGTGCAAATAATCGATTGCGTATGTATAGAAGAAGCTAGTACAAAACTAGTTATCCATTGGGTATGGGTGGGAATGGAGAGGGTAAGAAGTGGATAATAATTATTTGGATCCGAGTACGAACAAGAGTGGATTTGTCCATACCCTCCCCAGTGGCAGGCTTACTCTGGAGTCTGGACGGAGAGCAGAGTCGCACAGCAGCTTGGCTTTCTTTTTTTCAACAAAGGATGCAACATATATTAAAGGATAAAGATGAGCACATTACATCCCGTTCTTCCAGAACGGACCCTGAGGAACACATAAACTACAACAAGGCCCAAACTGACAGTGTTGATCCTCTTCCTTGGTAGAAGCTGCCTCAGTCGCTTCCCCAAATCTCGAGCAGCGCACCTGATCTTTCAAGCCTCCATCATCACCTTTCCAAATCAAAGAGCGGACTGCAAACATTGGAAAACTGCAAAAGATCTCTGTTGAAAGACCATCAGTCATCGGCTCCCTTGATTCAGCCCTTCTTCCACCTGCATCCGCCATCCCAGAACACCATAGCGCTACCCCAAATCTGACGAAGAAAACACCGGTAACTTCCCCAAGAAAGAACATCCACCGAACTCCTATACAAAATCCCACACCGGTGCCAGAAGCGGTCGGAGAGGAGAGGAGCCGACGAATCCCCGTCGGAAAAAGCTTCCGCCTCGGTCGCCTCTGAGTCGCCCGCTCTGAACTGTAGCGAAGAGGATAACCCGCTCTGAACTGTAGCGAAGAGGATAAGGCCGAGGCTTTGCGCGGAAACGTATAGCGGCGAGACTTCGAGGGTGACGGATTTGCTGCAGACCTGCAGTAAGAAAGCCCCTCGCGTCGCTCTCGCGCGGGCGACGCCAGGGAGCCCAAACCCTAGCGCCGCCGCCGCTTGCTGGTGGCGCGGTGTGCGGGCCGGAGGCCTAGCTGGCGGCCGGTGCTGGGCTCCTCGGTTCTGGCGGCCGGTGTGTGCCGTTCGGTCCCGGCGGCCGGTGGTTGGTGCGGTCTGCGTGTGGCCGCGCCTGGCCCTGGGTGGCCCTGCTGGCCACTGCGGGCCCCCCTCTGCTGCTGTTGTTTGTTGGCGTCGCCATGGCGGCGGGGCCAGGGGTGGCTGCTGCTTCTCGCAGCGCCGTGGTGGCGCTTCGGGAGGCGTCGGGACTCCCTGTCGGCCGTGTTGCGGTGCTACCTTCGTCCATGATCACGAGCGGGCGGCGGGAATAGCGCAGTCGGGCGAAAGCTCTCACCGGCTGACGGTGGGTATGATGGTGGCGCTTTTGGGCGTCGGTCTCCCTGCTGGGAGCATCATGGCGAGGCGCTACGTTCTCGTTGCGGGGGCTTTCAGGGTGAAAACCTCGTCCTTTGGACGTGCGACGGCGGCGCCTCGGTGTCGTTATCCTCTTGAGGGCGTTGTGTTTGGAGCCCCGTCGCTTGTGGTGGTCGTGGAGCTGGCCGGTGGTGCTGCTGGAAGCGCAGTGGACCGTGTTGCGGTCGGTGTGCTGAGGGCCCATGGACGCTGGAAGACTTGAGTCGCGCTGCTTGATGCGGTGGTGATCTTGGTGACGACTAGGTGGAGAAGATGCCCTCTTTGCGGCGTTTGTTACCTGAGTCCTTGGCAGAGAGAGTGAGGCGGTGGATGAGGCGAGGCCCCCACGCAGTGTGGCCAGGCTCAGTGGGCGTCCCAGGTGTTGTGGTGGGGGTGTGCTGATGCTTCTATGGATTTGAGAGATCGACGATCGTGCATGTGCAGTTTGAGGACGACAGTCCCATGGTGGAGGAGCTCGGGGGCCGCTGGTGCCTGCAGCGGGTCGCGCCTCGACGCGGCACAAGGTCGGTGACGGCGGCGCAGGTGGCGGGGGCTTGCTTTAGTCTTCTTTCCCGGTTGGTTGTGGATGGTGGTGTGTTGTTTTGGGTGTGTTTGTTTTGTTCAGGGTGTGTTCATGTGGTGGTGTCAGCTTCGGCTCGTTATGTACAATTACTTCTTCTTCTTAAATGACAGAGCAGTGCTCCTGCTACCTTTTCAAAAAAAAGAGGGTGACGGATTTAGGGGGTGGGGGTGAACGACAGCACCACGATTAATATATTGGTATAGAAATTGAATCAAAGATAAAAACAAGTTACAAGCATCTACTCCCTCTCCAATAAAAAGTGCAATTCTAGTATTTCTAGGATAGATGGTGGTATGAAAAGACTCTAGCACCCTTATTTTTTAGCCACATGCACTAAGTTTTGGCAAGTAGATCAGATCTGATTACTTAATTAGGTAGCAAATTAGATCATTTTCTAGAATTGCACTCTTTGTGAGATTTTTTAAATAATAGGATTGCATTCTTTACGGGACGGAGAGAGTAGACTTTTTATATTTCTTGAGTAAAAAGAAGAAAATAGGAGCATCTAGAGCATGCATGTTGCTCGATGCATGTTCCCCTAAAGTTCTGAAATCCTCTGTCACCAAAATTCATTTAACAGCCGTGGTAAAATATATAGCCCAAGTACAATTGCCTATATCGTTGTATAGTCTTACTCCAACATTGATGTTTTCTAGCCTAAAAAATCTAACAGAGCGCGTAATTGACACCCTTTTTGCCTACTCGACCAAAATCGATTTTGACACTGGAGGCGCCCTAAATTTTTATTAGAATAAAATTTCTCAAAAAAGTTTATTATATTAAACAATAGTCCGAAAATGATGATTAGGAAGAATCTTTTGACACATATATGTGGTCTTTAGTTTCATATATATAGTTGGGGTTTCCCTAGCTAATAAGCTCTATAAATGTTTTCATTTGTACAGGAGGAGGAGGTAGTCATCCACGTAGGGGAACCGGAGCTGCCGCCAGCGCCACCACATAATAATCCAATTAAGCAATCAATCTCTTTGTTTTAGATTCGTGAGAGTTCTTTTTCATGAAAAACTAGAAAACTAAAGCACGATTAATATGATGTACATGTACGTGGCAAAACACTGTCGACATTCCAAATAACAAACGAGCACAATCAGCATGTGCCATGTGGCATATCCCTAGTTTAATCAAGTTCCGTACGTTCAGTTGACATTAAACTGCTGGTGCCTTGCTATGATAAAATGCATGGTATGATTGAATTGAACCTACAAACGAGTATGTTCGAATGGCTTCCGGTGGGTACTGATGAACATCAATCATCACGTTGACACGTTACCTCAGCGGTGGATGATGAATGCTAGCTTAATTAATCCAATGCAAAGAAGATATGTGTGTGCAAACAAGGGCTGGTTGGCTGGTTGCCCCGGCCCTATCGGAACAGTTTCTTATGCTTGTTTGGCACTTTCATTGTCGCCGAATGTGGCCATGTGACAACTAGCCAGCTTTATGAGCTTATCCACCGTTGAAATTTGGCCTAACAGAGACAAATGCTGTTGGATATATAGTGACAATTTTAAATCCAAGCCGCCGCGATCTTTGCTAGTTGAAGATTGAATCATCATGTCAGATTAATTATTTAGCATCTACATATATCCGGATCGCTTTGTATTTTTGGTACAGGCGTAGTATATTCCTACAATTTTGCAGAAAGCAACAATACTTGCGGTGAGCCATGCTGCATGATGATCGAGCATCTTTGAAATTTGGCCTATAGCAGGGACAAATGCTGACGGAGAGTGGCAATTTTTAATTCAAAAGCATCGCTTTACCAGTTGAATTGTGAGTGTGCATATTTCTGTAGCATCTGAATTCAGAATCCTGTATCAATTTGTTACTTACAGGCGTACGTACTGCTAGGTGATAGATTCTCAGCGGTTTTACAGAAAATAGTTAAAATGCATATCTAGTGAGCGAGAACCAAATTAAACGATATCTCAATCAAATGATTTGATCATGGGTGCTCGAAAATTTTCGAGTATAAAAAGCATGTCCTAATTAAGGATTTTGGCACACCTGATTTCCGAAGAGTAACCAATCGCATCTCATATGTGCGTCGGGATCGGTTCACACACATATGATACACAAAAATGAGTGAAATACCATAAACAGTATACAAACGTATCTCAAAGTTTAACCTCTTATTACACTCATGCTGGGAGACTCGAAGGTCTCTAACAACGGAAAACGATAACTACTCGTCGAGTCCTCGTCTTCCGCTCCCACAAGCACTTGACTGGGGGTCCGCAAGCCTCACAGCTCATCGAAGTCATCATAGAACTCCCCTCCAAAGTTTTCCTCTGAACAGCGATAGGCAAGGCTGAGCACACTTATGGTTGGAGCTCAGCAAGTGGGGGAAAATGCAAGGCTATCAAGGATAGGCTAAGGTTTTGCAGCGGTTAGCATTTTAATGTTGGTCAAGTTTTAATTATAGAACACCTAATTACTAAGTGTAAGTTCGTACCATCCCTCTTTAAGAAAAACTTAAATGCCAAAACAACCCAAGCTCAACGAGCTTCTCCAACCACGATTTATCTCGTCTTTAAGTTTATTAATCATGTGAGAGTCCAAGCCGCTCATGACCGTGAGCACGGGCCGATCGATCGCCTTTACACTCGCGAGAGGTTTGCACACTTTACCCACGGTTCGCGTAAAAGCTCCGAAGAACTTTAAACCCAACCATGCGATGCCGGCCAAGCACCATACCACACTTCCGAGGTGTGATTGCATAGGGACGCTACGAAGCCTTTACAAATGCATGTAAAAGACTAACGACCCGCATAGTTACAGATCAGGGCGGACCATAACCCTCCCTAGTGGTCAGCACCTTAGCAAAGGCTACTACCCCAAAAGGGCCGGGCTATACCCCTGCAACCCGGATCCCCCTCTGCTCCTTTCGGAAAAGGGCCACTAGTACGATCACACACCTAATTATTCGGCTAAGGTCAGAGCCATGTAACACTGTGGTTGCACATGTTTTCTTGGGTGGTTCTCCATGTTCCGATTAAATCAGGTGTTCTTGCATTACCCAAAACCTTAACTATAAGCCAGGTATCATTTTCCATAAAATACCCCTTTTAACCAACCCATGTTAAGCAGCTAGCGTTTTCTACCCAAAACTTTACTTAAAAGGGGCTAGGCCAAGGATCAGGGTAAAAGATCTAGGTAGGTCCTTAAAAAGGTTTTCCCGTCAATTTAATGCAATGATAACATAAAGTAAACATTAATTTGTAATGCAATTATATAGGACAGAAAGAGAACATGCAGGGGGAGAAGACCACTTGCCTTCCTCAACTACGGTAAAAACTTCTTCCTCTTCGAACAAGCTCGCTCCCGATCGTCCCCGAGAGGTGGCTCGGATGAAACGAGCACGATATCTACGATGCACACATAAAGCATACAATAAATAAAACAGATCACCAATCAATCCTAAAGGCCAAAAACATGCTACTAAAACAACGGGCTCGCTGAGACGATCGTAAGGACTACTAGAACGCTAAAAACGGAGCTAAAACGGAGAAGTTATGCTAAAAACAAGATTTAAGGACTAATGCGATAAACTAAACTATACGGGGGCCTAACAGCAAGAAAACAGGGGCTAAAACGTAAATAAACTTAAAAACAGAAGGGTTAAACTATAAAAAAGGCTGTTCGGACCTGCGAGCAAGGTTCTATTAAAAACGGGGGCTTAAACGAAAAACTCGGGATCGATTTGCAAGGATCTTTAAAGGTGGGAGGACCGACTTGCGATTATAAAAGAGTTGGGGGTCTCTTTAACAATTTGCCCTCGGGTTGACCGTTATAAGCGGTTTGACCCGCGGGGTCCAACGGATCCGAGCCGTGGGTGGCCGATCCGATGGCCACCCACGCCCGCGTGCGCCCGAGGGGGCGGCGCCGCGCCGCGGCGGCGGCGCGCGCGCGGCGGGGAATCGCCGGCGACGACCAAACAGGGGCTCCCGGCCACGGATTCGCGCGGAAACAACCCCTACGCGTAGCTGGGAGCATCGCGAGCCTAAACGGGCGCTTGCACGGGTGGAAAAGGCGACGGCCGAGGCGGGGCGTCCATGGGGGCGGACGGCCGGCGGCCGGTCAAGCGGCGGCGGCGCTACGGTCGGGCACAAGTGAAAAGGAGGGCGGGGATAGGGTCCTTACGGCGGGTAGGAGCTCTGGTGGGCGTGAATTGGATGGAGAAGGCGGCGGCGGCGCAGTTCAACTCCGGCGGCCGGTCGTCACGGGCGGCGGCGGCGAGCGGCGACCGGAGTACACGAGGGCTGCGGGTTCGAGAGGATGCGATGGTTAGCTCACATGTGCGAAGAGGAATCGATTGAGGGAGTCCGGGGGGCTTCACCGACGGCGGACGGGCTCGGGCGGCGGCAATGGCGCGGCGGCGCACGGTCCTCGCGGTGGCGCAGGCGGCTAGGGCACGGGAGGCGCTGGAGCTCGGTGTGAAGCGAAGGGGAGGAGCGGGGTGTCCTGGGGGGTGTTTATATAGGTCCGAGGGGGCACCGGGAGGCGGTTCCCCGGCGGCCTCGCCATTAACGGCCGCGGCTTGATTGGGAGTTAAGGGGGGAGGGGGTTTAAGGGCAGTAACCGGCGATTTGAAGAGGGGAAGTGATGGGGAGGCTTCACTGCGGCTTAAATGCTCGGTTTGAAGGCGCGGGGCGCGGGGAGGCGGCCGGTAACGGCCGGCGGCGCTCGGGGGCCGGCGCGGTTGACCCGGCTGAAGGTGGGAGACGGGCCTGACAGCCGGGTCCCACCTGTCAGCGGCCGCAGCGAAAGAAAAGGGAGGGAGGGCTGTGCTGGGCCGGTGTGTGTGCGGAGCTGGGCCAAATGGGCCGGTGCGCGCGCGCGAGAAAAAGAAAAAGGCCTTAGGCCTGCTCGCTTGCGGGCTGAAAGAGGAGAAAGGGAGAGAGAGAGAGAGAAAGAGAAAAGGTTTTGCCTTTTTTTTAAATTTCTTTCAAATTCATTTTTCAAACATTCAAACTCCAATCAAACAAAATCCATGCATTCAAATCATGATGCTCAAACACTTATTATTTCTAAATTATTTCGGTGATGTTTAATTATTTTTAAAAGCCAATTTGTTTAATGACTTATTTATGTCCTTAAAGAAAATTTTTAAACCTTGCCTTTTTGTTGCTAAATCATTTTAGTGATGGAATTTTTTTCGGGTGTTACAAATTCTACCCCTTTAAAGAGAATCTCGTCCCGAGATTCGGGAAGATTAGAGAACAAATTCGAGGGAATTCTTCCTTAAGTTCGTCCTTTCTTTCCCGGGTAGCCTCATCCTCCGAATGGTGACTCCATTGTACTTTGCACATCCTAATGACCTTCTTGCGAGTAGCCCTTTCGGAGGTATCCAAGATTTTGACCGGGTGTTCCTTGTATGTTAGGTCATCCTTTACCTCAAGTTCTTCCAATGGTAAATGTTATACTCTGACCTCACTCGTACACTTTTTCAATTGAGAAACGTGGAACACATCATGGACACCTGCCAACCGTTCGGGTAACTCCAACCGATAAGCTACTTCGCCACGTCTTTCCAAGACTTGAAAAGGTCCGATAAAGCGAGGTGATAACTTCCCTCTGATATTAAACCTTCGAAGGCCTCGGATAGGTGACACTCTAAGATATGCATAATCCCCGACTTCAAATATCACTTCTCTTCTCTTAGGGTCTGCATAACTCTTTTGTCTAGATTGAGCAATCTTGAGATTTTCCCGAATTATCTCCACTTGTCTTTCTGCCTCCTTTATTATTTCTGGACCAAAGAGTTGACTTTCCCCCGTCCGGTTCCCGAATAATGGTGTCCCGCACTTCCTTCCATACGAGCTTCAAATGGTGCCATCTTAAGACTACTCGATAACTATTGTTGTATGCGAACTCCGCGTATGGCAAGCTTTTATCCCAACTTCCACCATGTTTCAAGGCACATGCCCTTAACATATCCTCTAAGATTTGATTCGTCCTTTCTGTTTGACCATCTGTCTGTGGATGATATGCTGAGCTGAAATTTAATTTCGTATCCATAGACTCATGTAACTTCTGCCAGAATCGGGACGTGAACTGAGTGCCTCGGTCTGATACTATCTTCTTTAAAACCCCATGCAGACAGACTATCTTCGATATGTATAATTCTGCTAACTTTGTTCCTGAATATGTGGTCTTTACCGGTATGAAGTGTGCAACTTTGGTTAATCTGTCCACTATGACCCATATCGAATCGTATCCATCACGTGTACGTGGTAATCCTACTATAAAATCCATACTAATCTCTTCCCACTTCCATTCAGGTACTTGTAGTGGTTGTAGTAACCCTGCTGGCCTTTGATGCTCTGCTTTTACTCTTTGGCATATATCACATAGTGCTACATGAGCTGCAACATCTTTCTTCATACCGTACCACCAATATTTCTGCTTTAGGTCTTGGTACATCTTGGTACTTCCTGGATGTATAGAGAGAGCCGAATCGTGTGCTTCTTTCAATATGGACTCACGAAGATGTTTGATTTACGGTAACGGATCCTCGTTCTTAAACCAAATGGTTCCCTGTTCATCCTCTCTGAATTCTGGAACCTTGCCTTGATCAATCAACTTCTTATATCCCTTAATCTTTTCATCGTCCAATTGCCCTTTTCTAATCTCTTGTTCAAGAGTTGACTCCATTTCTAATGTCATACTTTCGCTTGGTGCAGCTATCCCTAGATTGAGTCGTGCCATTTCCCAACACGCTTCCGAGGCATTAATCGGGCTACCAACATGTTTGCTTGACTCTTACGGCTCAAGGCATCCGCCACCACATTGGCCTTTCCTGGATGATATTGCATGTCCAAATCGTAGTCCTTAATCAGTTCTAACCATCTACGCCGCCCGAGATTGAGATCCCTCCGGGTGAAGATGTACTTCAAGCTTTTGTGGTCCGTGAATATCCGACACTTATTTCCAATCATATAATGTCTCCAAATCTTCGGTGCGTGCACTATAGTCGCTAACTCCAAATCATGAGTAGGGTAGTTTTGTTCATGCTTCCTTAATTGTCTAGAAGCATATGCTACCACTTTTCCTTCCCCGCATCGAACACATCCTAGTCCTTGCCTTGATGCGTCACAATACACATCAAATCCTTTGTGTATATCAGGCATTATCAGTACCGGTGCGGTGGTCGGTTTCTTCGTTAGTTCTTCAAAGCTAGCTTGACACTTATCATCCCACTTAAACTCCTTTCCTTTCTCCAACAAAGAAGTGAGTGGTTTTACGATTCTCAAGAATCCCTCTATAAACCGTCGGTAGTACCCTGCCAAACCGAGGAAACTCCTGATTTCTGATACATTTCTAGGTGGAGTCCAATTTAGCACATCCCGAACTTTACTTGGGTCTACAAAGCAATTCCTCCGTCCGTGATAATGTGCCCAAGAAACGAGACCTCTTTCAACCAAAAACCACACTTGCTGAACTTGGCGTATAACTGATGCTCTCGAAGTTTCTGCAATACCAGTCTCAAGTGTCCCTCATGTTCCACTTCATTCTGAGAGAAAACTAAGATATCATCTATAAATACTACCACAAACCTATCAAGATATTCCATGAAAACCTTATTCATCGGGTACATGAAGTATCTTTGGTGCGTTGGTCAATCCAAAGGACATCACTGTGAACTCGTATAGACCATATCTTGATGTGAAAGCTGTTTTAGGAATGTCCTCCATACGGATCTTCAGCTGATGGTAGCCAGATCGCAGATCTATCTTAGAGAAAACTTTCGCTCCTCTCATTTGATCGAACAGATCCTCTATCCGGGGTAAAGGATATTTATTTTTGATAGTGACCTCATTGAGAGATCGATAGTCTACACACATCCTCCTAGATCCATCCTTTTTATCTACGAAGAGTGTGGGGGCTCCCCATGGTGATGAACTAGGACGGATAAACCCTTTACTTAATAATTCCTCTATTTGTTTCTTTAATTTCGCCAAATCTTTGACATCCATTCTATACGGTCTTTTGGATATAGGAGCGAGTACCCTGGGTAAGAGTTCGATACCGAATTCAATGTCTCGGTCGGGTGGCATACCGGCAGGTCATCGTGAAATACATCCGGATACTCATTCACCACCTTAATATCCTCCAAGCACTTTTCCCTTCATTGAATTAACTAACTACTTCCGGTAGGTGACGGTGTTGCGATAAATTCTATTTCGTCCCCTTGTGGGCTAGTCAAGTGAACTCGATTTCTCCCGCACCTGGATAACCCCATCATACTTTCTTAACCAATCCATCCCTAGGATTACATCTATGCCCCAGGATTTGAGGACTACCAGATTAGATGGAAAGTCTATCCCCATGATTTTAAGGTTTACTTGTGGGCACAGATGGCTGGCTTTCATATCACCGCCAGGTGAACTAACAAGCAACGGTTTCTTCATCGGACTCACAGGCATATTATGCCTTGCTACGAACTCGATCGGTAATGAATGAATGCGTAGCTCCCGAATCAAATAGTACGCGTAGCGGTACGAGTCGATAGGGAACGTACCAAGCACAACCCCGAAGTGTCTTGTGCTCGCTCCACGGTCATGTTGTGCACCCTACTGCGCACATAATTTTGCTGCGCTTTGTTGCCTGGAGTACCTGCATTTCCAGGGCGTGCTGGAGTTGATGACTGTCCCACTTTCTGAATGTTACTCCTCTGGGGAGTCTGCATTCCACGCTTAGGGCAGTTATTAGCATAATGCCCCAACTCGCCACATTTGAAGCATCCATTGGGCTGCACGGGTGTGGTGTTTCTTGCCGGAGCACCCGGGGTAGGAGCTGGACGGTTCGCCGGGAAGTTTGGTGTGCGAGGGGTTTGCGGATTGAACCGTTGAGGCCGCTGGAATGAACGCCGCGCCTGCATATTTCGTGGGTGCTTACCACTATGTCCTCCGGAGCGGAATGGTGTATTCGATGGTAGCCGAAGCGTGGGCGAGTATGGCTTTGGGATCGACCCGGGATTGAAACTTGCGTTTCGCTCCCCAAGCTCTCTCGCGCTTGTTCTCTAGGCCAATTGCCTTGTTTAACGAGTGGCGAAATGCGGGAAGGTATGGCTGCGGGAGCCGGTAGTTCGGTGGTCCTATCAACCCATCAAGGAAGCGCTCCCCGCCTTTTTGGGTCTGTGTTGACCTCGTCGGGAGCATAGCGAGACAACTGAGTGAACTTGTCAAGGTATTCATTTACAGACATATTGCCCTGTTTCAGAGCAAGGAACTCTCTCTGCTTAAGCTTTAATACCCCGTCAGGGATGTGGTGAGCGCGAAAAGCATCTCGGAGCTGCTCGCCATGTGATGGTGTTAGGTGCGGGATGGGCGAATGTGTAGGCATCCCACCAATCGATGCCCGCCCTTCCAAGCGTCCGGAAGCATAAAGGACCATTTCTCGGTCATTACATTGAGCCCTCTCCAACTTCTTGGTAATGGTTTTCAACCAATCATCAGCATCTAGCGGATCGGTTGAGTGAGAGTAGGTGGGAGGGTGGTGGCTCATAAACTCCTTGTGCTTATCTCTCGGAGCGGGTGGTGGTGGTGGGGGTGGTGCCTGCGGCTGATTCCGCTGGGCTTGTATGTTCTGCACTGCAGCAGTGAGATTCTGAATCAACTGCATCTGGGCAGCGAAGAATTGTTGAGTAGCGGGATCCATTGCGGGATTGAGCGGGGGAGGTGGCACCGGGTTTTGTTGGTTGGCTATGTGTGCCCGAACAACCGGTGGGACGTCCCGTCCTCCTCCCCGACCTGGTGTTTACCATCCGATTGTTAGAGAAAGATATTTCGGATAAGATTATCGAACTCGTTGTGTAAAGAAGTGAGTTTGAATTAAGGAAACAGCAAGATTTTCTTTTCTGTGACAGATTTGGTTGATTCCGATAAAACAGTTGTATCCCATGGTATCCTTCTTCAAAAATTATAAACTTTTTCCAGGCCGTGTAGAACCCATTTCTGAAACTAACCCCACTGGTTTTATCCCATTTGGAGATCCACAACTTGAGTTAAAATTCGAATACCGCAGCTGTGTTAGCATGTTTTTACAGATTCTGTTAGCCCCATTGTTCTGTTTATAACTCGCTGTATATTAATCCTTTGATGCTGAATTTTGGACAGAGGTTGATCCACAAAATTTGTGAACCAACCCAACTGGATTTAGGTCAATCGGAGTTCTGTGGCTTGAGTTATGATAAAAACATCGCTGTGCTGTCAAGGGACTGCGCGAACAGATTTTGTACGATTGATTTGGTTGGATAAGTAAGGTAGAAGACAACTTGGAATTCAACCCCAACTAACCATTAACTTAACATGATTTTTCTTGTTGCATTTGTGGCCATCACTCCACAATACAACTCACTCAAACAACGATCCAAATCAAACATGGTTCACTCAACAACTTTATTACAATCGTTCGTCCTCGCGAGAACGTCTACCGGAAAAACAAAAAGAGGGTGGATATCCTAGTCCCTATTCCACCGAAGACCGGTGGTAGCCGCCGGAGTGCCATATCGAAGCCTTTTGCGGGGGAGGAGAACGGGAAGGACAAGATGCTTCGCTTCGTCGTGGTGGCCCGTCCCCGCCACCGAGCTTCCACTGAGCTATCCTCGCCGTGCATTCCGTAGCTCCCGATGTGTCCTATCCAACTCCGCCGTCGCTCCCTCCAAGTCCGTGTTCAATGCTTTCTTGTCACTCTCACAAGTATATCAACACGGCTATCTCGGAAGTCCCCCATAGGTATCACGGTGTTCTGCGTACCACCGACTCGCCGGGGACGAATCGGAAGTCCGTGCCTTCTAAGCGATCGCGGAACGTGTTATCGATGGACCACGGTGCTCTCCTTGCGGCATCGTTGATAGCGGCCGCTTCCGAGGCAAAGTGTCTTGTGCGGGGGGTGAATAGTACGGGTCCTCCATCTTCCCGCCCGTGCGGTGGAAACCCCGACATGGACCTCTCGTGGTATAATAATCTCTCATCCCCGGCTCTACATAGTGTTTGGTGATGTACAACGGTCTCACCGCATACTCTATCTCCCCGCAACAACTCCTCCAATAGCTCACGTAACGGAGCGTCCGGGCCGATGTATGTGTGTTCATGATATTCGGCCCCGTGATACCTATGCTCATCACCTTGCTGGTCTTCATTTTCATTGTTGTTGCTGTTGTTGTTCTCATTCTGATTATCATTGTTGTCTTATCCATTTCCCACAACACTGTTGTCATCCTCTAATCCTTCTATGTCCACCTCCTCTTCTTCTTCCTCACTCTCATCATCTTCTTCGCTGGAACTTTCTTCACTGCTACTTGAATCATTCCCGGAGTCATCTGGATCATTCCCTGCAGCATTCTGATCAAGCTCTTCTCCTCCTACCACATCTGGTTCTGGTTCAGCTTCTACCTCTGGTGGAAATATTATGTCTCCATCTTCATTAACTTCCAGAAAAACTCCGTCATATAGCCTGTGAATGTTCCTCGGTCCCATCCTCCTCAAACACTATTTCCTCCGGATCCTCTTCATCATTTTCTTGATGCTATCTTGCTCGATATCTCGCTCAACCGCTCCCGCCGTAACTATACCGGGTAGTCTCCAACCTTTTGCTGTGCCTCCTCCAGTTCCGTGCCTCCTCCGGACTACCGGATAGCGTGGAGCCAAGCGTCTCCGAAGGAAGGCGACCACCGGTGCTCTTGCGGGCGTAAGACGAGACCCGGCCATCCGTTAAGAAAAGACCGAACTCAAGCATAGAGGAAATCAAAATGATGCAAATTTTCAACAAAAGAACAAGAACAAATTAGATTTTTATGCGAAAATAAGGTGGTTTTGAAGGATGACAGAATGATCTAGAACATGAATCCTTAAATTTCGTCCATTTCTAGCTAAGGCTGCGTTCCTACGGTCGATCGCTCGATACCACTCGTCACACCTGATTTCCGAAGAGGAACCAAGTGCATCTCATATGTGCGCCAGGATCAGTTCACACACATATGATAGACAAAAATGAGTGAAATACCATAAACAGTATACAAACGTATCTCAAAGTTTAACCTCTTATTACACTCATGCGGGGAGACTCGAAGGTCTCTAACAACGGAAAACGATAACTACTCGTCGAGTCCTCGTCTTCCGCTCCCACAGGCACTTGACTGGGGGTCCGCAAGCCTCACAGCTCATCGAAGTCATCATAGAACTCCCCTCCAAAGTTTTCCTCTCGAACGGCGATAGGCAAGGGCCGAGCACACTTATGGTTGGAGCTCGGCAAGTGGGGGAAAATGCAAGGCTATCAAGGATAGGCTAAGGTTTTGCAGTGGTTAGCATTTTAATGTTGGTCAAGTTTTAATTATAGAACACCTAATTACTAAGTGTAAGTTCGTACCATCCCTCTTTAAGAAAAACTTAAATGCCAAAACAACCCAAGCTCAACGAGCTTCTCCAACCACGATTTATCTCGTCTTTAAGTTTATTAATCATGTGAGGGTCCAAGCCGCTCATGACTGTGAGCACGGCTGATCGATCAGTTTTACACTCTGCAGAGGTTTGCACACTTTACCCACAGCTCGCGTAAAAGCTCCGAAGAACTTTAAACCCAACCATGTGATGCTGGCCAAGCACCATACCACACTTCCGAGGTGTGATTGCATAGGGACGCTACGAAGCCTTTACAAAGGCATGCAAAAGACTAACGACCCGCATAGTTACAGATCGGGCGGACCATAACCCTCCCCGGTGGTCGGCACCTTAGCAAAGGCTACTACCCCAAAAGGGCCGGGCTATACCCCCCGCAACCCGGATCCCCCCTCTGCTCCTTTCGGAAAAGGGCCACTAGTACGATCACACACCTAATTATTCGGCTAAGGTCAGAGCCATGTAACACTGTGGTTGCGCATGTTTTCTTGGGTGGTTCTCCATGTTCCGATTAAATCGGGTGTTCTTGCATTACCCAAAACATTAACTATAAGCCATGTATCATTTTCCATAAAAGACCCCTTTTAACCAACCCATGTTAAGCGAGATAGCGTTTTCTACCCAATACTTAAAAGGGGCTAGGCCAAGGATCGGGGTAAAAGATCTAGGTAGGTCCTTAAAAAGGTTTTCCCGTCAATTTAATGCAATGATAACATAAAGTAAACATTAATTTGTAATGCAATTATATAGGACGAGAAAGAGAACATGCGAGGTGGAGAAGACCACTTGCCTTCCTCAACTACGGTAAAAACTTCTTCCTCTTCGAACAAGCTGCTCCCGATCGTCCCCGAGAGGTGGCTCGGATGAAACGAGCACGATATCTACGATGCACACATAAATCATACAATAAATAAAACAGATCACCAATCAATCCTAAAGGCCAAAAACATGCTACGAAAACAACGGGCTCGCCGAGACGATCGTAAGGACTACTAGAACGCTAAAAACGGAGCTAAAACGGAGAAGTTATGCTAAAAACAAGATTTAAGGACTAATGCGATAAACTAAACTATACAGGGGCCTAACAAAGAAGAAAACGGGGGCTAAAACGTAAATAAACTTAAAAACAGAAGGGTTAAACTATAAAAAAGGCTGTTCGGGACCTCTCGAGCAAGGTTCTATTAAAAACGGGGGCTTAAACGAAAAACTCGGGGACCGATTTGCAAGGATCTTTAAAGGTGGGAGGACCGGCTTGCGATTATAAAAGAGTTGGGGGTCTCTTTAACAATTTGCCCTCGGGTTGACCGTTATAAGCGGTTTGACCCGCGGGGTCCAACGGATCCGAGCCGTGGGTGGCCGATCCGATGGCCACCCACGCCCGCGTGCGCCCGAGGGGGCGGCGCCGCGCGCGGTGGCGGCGGCGCGCGGCGGCGCACGGCGGGGAATCGCCGGCGACGACCAAACAGGGGCTCCCGGCCACGGATTCACGCGGAAACAACCCCTACGCGTAGGCCGGGAGCATCGCGAGCCTAAACGGGCGCTTGCACGGGTGGAAAAGGCGACGGCCGAGGCGGGGCGTCCATGGGGGCGGACGGCCGGCGGCGGTCCAGCGGCGCGCGGCGCTACGGTCGGGCACAAGTGAAAAGGAGGGCGGGGATAGGGTCCTTACGACGGGTAGGAGCTGCGGTGGGCGTGAATTGGATGGAGAAGGCGGCGGCGGCGCAGTTCAACTCCGGCGGCCGGTCGTCACGGGCGGCGGCGGCGAGCTGCGACTGGAGTACACGAGGGCTGCGGGTTCGAGAGGATGCGATGGTTAGCTCACATGTGCGAAGAGGAATCGATTGAGGGAGTCCGGGGGGGCTTCACCAACGGCGGACGGGCTCGGGCGACGGCAATGGCGCGGCGGCGCACGGTCACTGCGGTGGCGCAGGCGGCTAGGGCACGGGAGGCGCTGGAGCTCGGTGTGAAGCGAAGGGGAGGAGCGGGGTGTCCTGGGGGGTGTTTATATAGGTCCGAGGGGGCACTGGGAGGCGGTTCCCCGGCGGCCTCGCCATTAACGGTCGCGGCTTTATTGGGAGTTAAGGGGGGAGGGGGTTTAAGGGCAGTAACTGGCGATTTGAAGAGGGGAAGTGATGGGGAGGCTTCACTGCGGCTTAAATGCTCGGTTTGAAGGCGCGGGGTGCGGGAGGCGGCCGGTAACGGCCGGCGGCGCTCGGGGGGCGGCGCGGTTGACCCGGCTGAAGGTGGGAGACGGGCCGACGGCCCGGGTCCCGGACCCGGCGGCCGCAGCGAAAGAAAAGGGAGGGAGGGCTGTGCTGGGCCGGTGTGTGTGCGGAGCTGGGCCAAATGGGCCGGTGCGCGCGCACGAGAAAAAGAAAAAGGCCTTAGGCCTGCTCGCTTGCGGGCTGAAAGAGGAGAAAGGGAGAGAGAGAGAGAGAGGAAAGGTTTTGCCCTTTTTTTTAAAATTTCTTTCAAATTCATTTTTCAAACATTCAAACTCCAATCAAACAAAATCCATGCATTCAAATCATGATGCTCAAACACTTATTATTTCTAAATTATTTCAGTGATGTTTAATTATTTTTAAAAGCCAATTTGTTTAATGACTTATTTATGTCCTTAAAGAAAATTTTTAAACCTTGCCTTTTTGTTGCTAAATCATTTTAGTGATGGAATTTTTTTTAGGGTGTTACAGATTTTAATATTACTCCATACGCTTTTTAAATAGATACTTAATCCATTCTTAAATATATGACATCGTGTTGACTTTTACTTCAATTTTGAGGATAAACATATATTGAACAAGTTAGTGAACTAAAGTAAAAATGTGTATCTTTATATTTACTGTCAAATGCACTTTAGATTTAACTTATAGGTTTATCGATTTAAAAATATTTGTAGAAAAGATGAATAGTCAAACGTATAAAAAAATCAATGGTGTCGTATATTTCAGAACGGAGGTAGTATGCGACTATATGCATGGTGCATCAACCATACCTATCCTCATGTGCGTATAAATACATCGCTGAGAAAGCTAGCTAGCTAACATGATAGCGATATTATTCTTGCCGTTATGAATTGCTATTGCTTTCGGTTAAGGTGCGCTAGCTTATCAGACAAGAAAGCGGCGCTGACCCCAGTTTGCTCTTGGTCATTGCAGGATTGAAACTTCCATCAAGTGGCCTGGTGATAGCGAGACGCGAGCTTCCAGTTTCCCCCTTCAAGTTGAACGAATAGTACCTTCTTTTGCATGCTATCGTCCACTTACAATGTTTGCCACCAGTCCCGTCATTCTACACTTCCCTAAGGCTAAAAACTTTGACATAAATTTGAATTTTCAGGTTATAGGCGGACATTTATTATAGAGTAAAATCAGTGTTGTAAATCGCATGCTATATAATTTAGCGGAGTCCTTTTAAAAAAGCTATAAGAGCATCCGAGAGACTAGCAAAAAAAATTCTAGCAAAATTTAGAGATAAAGTGACTAGCTAAAAAATAAAAAAACTTTAAAATTTGAGAGCTAAACCAACATACTCTTTTAAATGGAACTTTGCATATTATAGAGATAGTGGGTCCCACTTGTCAGGCTTATTTTATCTTCTCCCCACCTCAGTTCTCTCCAGAGCCTTATGCAATCCCGGTTGGACGCCCGACCAGGAGGGGCGGGATGGCGATACCTCAGTCACCGGCGAGCGGCATGGCAAGAGGCCCCAACCTCCCTAGCAGTGCACCCCCAGCCGACGGTGTGGGGGTGGCCTCCCTAGAGGGGCGAGTAGAAAGTCCCATACTCCCATCCCCGGCGTCACAACCCCCGCTGGCAGCGTTGGGGCCTGGCCTCCCTGGCGGTCGGTGTCCGTCGGTGTTTTAGACCGGCAACCTACTAAGGGGAGTACCCGAAGTAGATGAATGTGGCCTCGCCGAGATCGGTAACTCGAAGGAAGAGACACGTGGCACACAATTTAGACAAAGTTCGGGCCGCGAGGTGCGTAATACCCTACGTCCCGTATGCTGCGTAGCTACGGGATTGATTGGGCACGATTACAAGATGGTGTAATAGTGCGCCGTGACTTGTATGAGATGCTAGAGAACGGTCCCCGCCTCGCCTTATATAGTCGGGAGGCGGGGTTACAAGTCGGAGTAGGGAGAGAGTACTAGTCGGGTACGTCTAGGAGTCTTCCATACGGCGCGAGACTTGTACGGCTTCCTAACCGAGTACTTCTCCTCCGTAGTCCTTGTGCTCCACGCCATCGGGTGCCGTGTAGCGCGGGCCGGGTAGTCCCGGGGGCCCACCGAGTAGTCGGTCCCGGTACCCACCGAGGTAGTGGGCCCGGGGAAGCCCATACGACAAGCCCCCGAGTACTTTGTAGTCGAGAAGGATAGCTTCAAGTAGTCTTGACGGCCTTAACGAGTAGTCCCCAAGCGTCCCCGAGTACTACAAGTCAAAAGTCATCAAGAGTAGTCGAAGCATCCCGAGGCCGGAATGTACTCCGGTCGATGTTTGAGCAATCTTAAAGTCTTCTCGAGTAGTCCCAAGCATCCTCGAGTGCTGCCTTCGAAGCTCTTCAAAAAATGTCCGTCTTGTCTTGAAGCCGAAGGTGATATGGAAGTGCGATTGCAAAATCGCACTCCATATGGAGTAGCCCCCGAGACTTAGGTTGAGCCGCAGGCTCGACCGAGGGTCCATCTCGAAGTCTTGGCAAGAGAATCCCGAAAAATGCGAGAGAGAAAAAACCGAAGTACACGTGGCACGGAGTGTGACGCCCCAGGTTTTTAATTACCGTCATTAACGCTAATGACCGGATTAGACGGTCAAATGGTCAACCGTGGTCAAACCTAGGTCAACCTGGGCCCTCACCTCGGAAAACTCACTAACACACCCTAGTGACCCTAAATGAATAGTAAACACACTTGTGGGGCCAACCCATGGTCAAAGGTTGGGTCCCACCCCTTGCCACCCCAGTGCCCACAGGTGTCTGTCGGAACTTTTGCCGCGTTCTCCAAAATTCACCTAAACACTTAAAATTCTACCTATAGGAAAGTTGTAGATCTTGTTGAGGGACACAACTTTCATGTAGATTAGCATTTCAAATTTTGAGGGGAAAATCTTGGAAAACCCCTTGCAAGGCGGAAAACACCGTTGGTCAAAACAGTCGACATTCAAAGTTGGCATTCAAATAATTTCAAATCCGCAGCGTAAAAACCCCATATAGCCTTTGTAGAAAATGTTGCTGGTACCTAGATCTACAACTTTGGTATTCATCACTTGGTTGACTTTTATTCAAATTTTTGGAGAAAAGTTAACCGGAACAGGCACCGACAAAACACCGAGGCCGGAGCGCACCGCGCCGCGACGCCGCGCGCGCCCGTGTGCCACCCGTCGCCGGCCGCGCGCCGCCGGCCCCGGCGTCCGCGCCCACGCCTCCCAAGGCCGCACCCTCACCAATGCGCTTCATCCCGAGGTCGCGCGCGCCCCAACACGTCCCCGCCCCGAGGCACGCCGAGTCCGCGCCGCCATGGACCGGTGGTCCGTCGGCGACGCCGCCACCGTACGCGCGCGCATCGAGCCGCCGTGGCACGACCAGCATCTTGCGTCGTCACCCTTCGTCACCCGGTGATCGCGCGCCTACTTAAACCCCCCCTCACGCCCTCCGTGCGCCACCCCGAGCTCCACCTCGCCATGCCCGCCGCCGCTCGGTGCTAGCCCACTCCGCTCGCGTTCGCCGCCGTCCGGCCGCCCCCGCTAGCTTCTCTAGCTCCCCGTGTAGCTAGCGCGCTTGCCAATTGCCCAGCACCGCGCCTCCTTGCCACCTTTCCCCGAGCCGCCGTGGGTGCCGCCGCCGCCGCCGCCGTGCGCCCTCGCCGACCTCGCCCCGACCCCGCCACCACCGCCCATCGACCCGTGGTGAGGCCAATTGCACCCCCGTGCCACGTGTTGCCCCGGCCCGGCCCCACATCGCTGCCGGTGAGCCCTCCCCGCCGCCGCGAGGGCACGGTTGTGAATTCCGGGGACTTAGTTGCAAAGAAACCTTTATAAGTTTTATTGCGAGATCAGTCCAAAGTCTTAGAAAATTCCTATAAATTCACAGAAAAATCAAAAAATTCCCAAACTAATTTTGTAGGGTTCAGGATGATAAATCCCACCTCTTTTGTTATATACTCATGGCTAGATTCTAAACAGTTTTGGCAGGAAAAATACAAATGTGTTAAACCTAGATCTGTCATAACTTGAAATCTATAACTCCTCTGTAGCCAAATTTTGGATATGTTGTGTGTTAAGATATGACTAGATGCTGTGCCAAAAATTGCACAAAGTTATGCAGTAGATCTTGCTAGATAAATTCTTTTTCATTCCTGCAGTAACTGCTTAGATGATTTTTTCCTGTTAAATATATTTATGTTCTTGAGCCCAACTTGTGCACACTGTCTTGTAATGCCAAAATACACATCCTGTGAATTAATCATGAATTTTGGATTAACAGAAATAATTATTCTTGATTTAAGCATGTATTCCTTTGTAAATTAATAAACCAAGTTCAGTAGAGTTTCCATGTGAATGTGCTGGTCCTTTAGGCTTGTTTCGGACCAGAGAGCATGCATGGGAAGGTTGGGATCATTTTGATGCTTATTTATTTTCATATGCATTTAAATGGAATCACTAGCTAGCTTTGTTATTTCCCATAATATTTAATTTCCTAGCATCCAACACTTACATGTGGGTCCAATGGACCAGGATAGGTGCTAGTAAGCTTAAGAAACACCCATTTAATTTTTGGTAATTTAATTGTTTAATAAAAAGCTTAAATGCCCTTTTAATATTAAAGGGAAATTAAATAAAGAAAAATCCCTAATTAATTCTTTTTCCTTTTTGAAGATATTATTTAATATAATTAAAAGATAATTAAATATCATCACTGATCAGAAAGTAATTCATAAATAAAAGTGCCATTTATGCCCTTGCTTGTAAAGATGAAAAGAATTAAAGCTTTCACATGAAATGATAAGCTTCATAAAAACCTTTATTCAAATGTGGAATAAACGAGTAAACCATGTACACCCCATAGTCTTCCTAAAAGAGAAACCTTAGATGAATGCTTGTTAAGGTGAATATGACCAACTAGAGTTGGATAAGACAACGAACTATCACATCACCTAAAGTGCATTGCATTCCGTGTAGATCTTCGGACGGAGATTACTCCCTTGTCCGGAAACCGAGGAAGGAGGAGCGGAAGCATCACTGCAGTACGTGGAAGTACTCGACACCGAGGGTGCCCAAGCTAACCTAGCCGACGAAGGCAAGCTCCGGTGCATCTAACCTAGTTTTAAAGTTCTTTATTCAATTATCTATGAATGATTGTGCATTACGTTCAGGAGTTGAATGAAACCCTAGATGCATGATCCCTAGGTACCTTTGTCCTTACTAGTATGATAGGTCGATAGGCTGCTAAGCTATAGGACCGTTACAAGTCGGGTGATGACCTCACTCGCGAGAATAGGTTCCTGGATAGGAATCACAATTTATCCTTAAATGGATTGCTCATGTGGTAAGAGCATGGGATCTGGGCTTCGGTCCAGTGGTTATGTGGGTTAAGTTTTTGAACGTACCAAACATTTGCCGGGAATGGGACCGGTAAGCCTAGTACCTTAATGAGGCGTCAAGGGATCCTACTGTTACTACTCTTGGGATTCGCTCTCACGGCTCGCCACCGGTGTATGGTGACTCCGGGTATCTCGCGGGGTATGCCGGATAGCCTGCACCAAAGATCGTAAGATTCGATCCCGACCCGAGGATTTATGGGGACGGCCGGGAAAGTTGTCCTCGCGGGGGCGGCCTACCGTGTGTTTGGGTTTACCTTGCAAGGTTTAAATCAATCGATTGTCGGCCTCTCACCGTTATCCGAGACTACTTACTCCACTAGTCATGAGATCCCTAATGATGGAAGTTGATGAAGATGATGCTTGATTAATTGTATTGTACAACTTTGTTTGTACTAGTTGGCTAATGTAGTAAAGATCAAACTACTAGAACTTGTGCTAAAATCTTGAAAGTAAGGACCTACTCTTTGTTACTTTTTAGCAAAAGAAACCCAAAGAGACGGAAAGCCTTTCATGGTCTAGAATTGGTGAAGTAGATATCACCGACGGGTAAGACTTGCGAGTATTAGTATACTCGGCCTTTGTCGTAATATGTTGATCCGGGTAATGCCTTCAGTGATGTGTGGCCCGGTGAGATCCCGCCCGGCTGGGAGCCGGAGTGGGTGGAGGACGACTACTGAAAGCATCATGGATGACCTCCCATGGTGTCTTCGCTTTCGTTAGCTTATTTCCATTGCTTTTCGAAAACTCTGAACTATCTCATCATGGCAAAAACTATGGTTTGTAATAAATAAACCCCTCGGGGTACGAATTTGGATATTAATGTTGTTGTATCTCCGGACTCGCCTTCGAGTGAGTTTGAATGCATATATTCGATCCTTGTTGCTTTTCAAGTGATTTACGGGCGTTAACCCGCAACTAACGACAGGATGGTACTTTATTATCGCTTAATGACCAAAGTGGATCGGTCTTAGGCGATAGTACGGTATTTTCCTGGGCGGGTTGTCACAGTTGGTATCAGAGCTTATATGCACCAGAGATTAATTAATAAACCTTAATCACTGGTTTTTGAATAAAATATGCCAAGATTTTCTAATTTTCAAAAATACGTTGGTCCGCTAAGGATAAACTAGACCGAGAGGCCCTAGAGGGAATTTTGGGTTCTTTCAGGTGGCTTAAATAACCTATGGTTTATTTTGCTAACTTCCGAGACATTACTTTATGTCGGACTTACTTTCATGCACAACCAAACTAGGAGCCACGTGTTTTATACGTGTGCCGTTCCGCATCACGAGAATTGCGAGGGTTGATGGAGTGATCCATTCCACGGATCCCATCTTCGTGTCCGTTTATGAGTTGTGTGTCGCCACGTGTTTCATACGTGAGCCTTCCGCAAGTCGCTCATGCGAGGCAAGGATACACTCCATTCAAACGGAGGGTGTCCGAGGTTGGACGCCGTCCATGCGGCGGCTTAACGCATGGATACCGTTTCTATAGTGAACGGTAATGAATGGGGACGCTTTCGTGACGTGCTGGCACAAATGGTTCGTTTTACGCGGGTACATAACAACGCTTCGTTAGTCGTTAAGCGAGTACCGTGTAGCTCTCGACTAGATATTATAGGGAGAGACGATTAAAAGCCTTGCCACCGGCACTAACTTCGATTTTTGGCTCGATCGCCATGTGAGGTCGAATAGAACGTCTTGCATGCATGTTAAAAATCGAACAACTAAAATGGACCCAAAAATCGAATTTCCATATGCTCTCTAAGGAAGTTTATGCTAGTATGTGCTTTTTATAAATTAGAAGTACCCCTCATACCTAGCCGTCATGCTGCCGAATTTTTGCGAAACAATTGTTTACCTTGTGCTAGGTTTAATTAAACCAAATTGTTAAAAATAATTGCTCCTCAACTAGTCGTCTTGTAATAGCAAATCTCAATCCTAGTTTCGATGGGTTGGTTCACTTTTCCCTAGGCACATCCAGGTTAAGGACCATTCATATTGTTTCCTTGATCGATGCTCAACCTTAAAAATCTTAATTAAAAGTATTAAAGGTTTAATTTAAAACTTGGGAAATTTTGAGGTTTACGGATTTTTGGTTATGGATTTTTATTCACACACCGCTGAACTTCACCATTTGACATGCCGTTCTCTTTGAGATCCGACATGAGTTACATTTGTGTACGGATGGATTTCCCCGTTTTCCACCGGTTCGACGCGGATGGTACGATCCGTACCAACGGGTTGCACTCGGGAGGGTTTTCCGCGCCCGGCGTGGGAAGCACTCGGTGCCGCAGCTACCTCACCCCACCGACTTACGAGGTGAAGGAGTTTGAGCGCTTTGGCGTTCCCCGCCGCAGTGATCGTTATCGTTCGCCACACCCGGACCACGCGGATCGGTTTGACTTGAGCTTTATCTAGCGGGATTTATCACTCACGAGTCCGTGGAGTCAGCCGCCCTCAGAGTGCTGACAGACTTTTGTGACCACAACCCCACCGTGGTAGCTCTTTCTCCGTTTGGACTGTTTCCTGCTGTGAGTCCTCACGACCCAGCTTGGTTGGACCGTATGGACCACCTACGGGAGCTACTGACCCTAGCAGAGCCGTTGGATGTTACTCAGACGCTTGCCCGTTGTCTGAACGTGGTCTTCACACTCCAGGGGCTGAGTTATAACACAGCAGTGATTATTGCACGGCGCTTGGAGGCATCTAGGCGCGATTGGGAGCAGCTTTCAGCAAAGACACCGGCGGGCTGAACTTCACGCTTACCCAGGTGCAGGAGAACGACAGGCTGCGTGCTAGGAGGTTCCAGTTGGAGCTTGAGAGAGGTGACCGCCTACAGAGGATCGTGGATCCGGAGGCGTAGAACCATGCACTAGAGGAGGATGCCGACGCTCACGAGATAGAGAGAGGCCGACACTACGCGGTAACATTGCTTGAAATGCGGGGAGCACGTGCGGTGAGGCCGAGGTACGGTGGCAGCCTTACGGGCTATAGTGGCCTTACAGCCATCGCCCCCGCATGACGAGCACACCGGAGGAGCAGCAGGGCCGTGTCCGTCCGGATCGACGAGCCCGGGCGGGACCACCGCTGCGACTCCCCCAGCTTCGCCTTCGTACAGTGGTGCTTCAGTGGGCAACTAGGTTGCCGACAGCAGGGATTAGGAGGATGTCGATCCTATCGAGTTGTCTTTGAGATGTTAGAGTAGTTGGCTTGACAGCACGTCTTCGTGCCAAGCAACTATTGTATCGTGTCATGTCATGATGTTTCAAATTCGAGCCGTAATGTCTTTGAACCTTGTTCGTCATGTTGTAATAAGAATGCTTAAGCTTTGTATGCTTTAAGTAAATTTCGTTGTCATTCAATTTGAAATTTTCTTGCGTTGAATACCGGATCCTTGGGTAAATCGTTGCAAATGACCACGCTTGTCAATGTTGCATTCTCTCCTAAAAACGTTGGTAAAACAAAGCATTTTTAGGAACACCACTCGTTGCCAGCAATAAGTGCTCGTTCGTATACCACCTTCTTTGGTATCTGAAATGACGATGATCGTTCGAAAGTAATTATGAGCCGTGCAATTGAGTGATCGCCGTCCTAACTGTGTTGAGAGGAACGATTCTATGAATCTTGGTGGCTGTAGAATATTGTTGTTTGTTGCTGTCCTCATTGTTTAAGTACTAATGAGATGTGATTATGCATGATCGTGCTTGTCATCATTTGTAGTAAGCTTTTGGTTATCTCACTAATAAAGCTCACTTTTCAGATGGTGGGAACCACGCGCAGCTCTCCCAACGGTTTCGGAGCAAGTGGTAGTAGTGGCTTGCCACCACCCCCGCCCATGACACCGACGGAGGCCTTCATGGCCACCCAAACCGAGGTGCGCACCGGATCCCGCAGACGCAACAAGAGATCGCCCGGCGGATGAACCGAGGGCCGCCACACGGGGCCAACCACGAGGGGCCTAACTAGGTCACCACGTACGCCCGGTTCATCGCCATGAAGCCGCCAACCTTCGCTAAAGCGAGAAGACCCTCTCGGGAAGCCGAGGCTTGGGTCAAGGCCATAGAGGCAAAATTCTCTACCTTTGTGTTGCCTTGCTCCGAGAAGAACAAAGCGAACTTCGCCGCGCCGCTATCGCGAGGGGAAGCTTTGATGTGGTGGGACCACTTCAAGTCCATGCAGCGAGGCCACGCTGTGACTTGGGATGAGTTCAAGCAGGCTTTCAAGAGCCACCACATTCCCAAGGGTCTGATGGACAGGAAGATGAGGGAGCTGTTGGCCCTCCGTCAGGGATCTGACTCTGTGTACCGCTATGCTCAGAAGTTCAATAGCTTGTGCCAGTACGGTGGGCATCATGTTGATACTGATGCCAAGAAGATGGAGAGGTTCCGTGACGGGCTTGATGGCAAGCTGTATGAGCGCCTAAACCTCGCTCAAGCCCACCAACTTTCATGAGCTAGTGAACAAGGCTATCTCGCAAGAGGATGCTATGAAGAAAGCCCACGGGGGACAACAAGAGGGTGTCCGGTTTCACCCCGAGCAGCGGAACAAACAAGAAGTTTCGCTTTGTGAAGAAGGAAGCTCCGGGCCCATCCCGAAGCAATCATCAACCGGATGCTTTGGATGATGAAGCCACCCCGGGGGCAAACCTGCCGGGAACTTCCGGTTCCGCCGTGCCCAAAGCAACGAGGCTCCAAAGCCTATTGCACCCCCTCGCGATGTTGGAGATCGTCGTTGCTACAATTGTGGCCAGCCAGGGCACTACATTAATGAGTGTCCCAAGCCCAGGCAGATCAAGCCCAACCCGCAGAATCAGGGTACGGGAAGCAAGCCTACCACTCCGGCCAAGAAGCCCATGGTGCAAGTACGCCAAGGCAAGCTGAACTTCACTACGATGAGTGACATTCCAGCAGGAGCTCCAGTACTCACGGGTACATTCTCTATCAATAACACTCCTGTTAAGGTCTTATTTGATTAGGGAGCCACACATAGTTTCATAAATGAGAGTCTGCTAGACAAATTGGGTCTAAGAGGAGTACATACCAAATCGCTTATAAAATTACCACACCGGTGGAAACATCACGTCTCAATTAGTGACTTTTGAAGTTCCTCCGAGACTAGGAAGTAGGGTTATCCGATCAAATCTTATAACCATCAAATTGGGAAGCATGGATGTTATTTTGGGTATGGAATGGATGAATCAACATAAGGTGATTCTAGATATATCGGATAGGGTCGTAGAGATCAATTCCACTACGGTCGGGCACACTACCTTGTACCTACCTTTCGGGACGGTACCGACTCTTGTGACTATGTGACCATTATCTCCTCCCTTGATGAAATTCCAGTAGTGTGTGAGTACCGGACGTCTTTCCGACGAGTTGCACGGTATGCCACCGGACAAAGATGTCGAGTTTGTGATCGAACTCCGGCCCGGTACCGCACCCATTTCCAAAAGACCTTATCGCATGACACCCAAGGAGTTAGTCGAATTAAAAACCCAACTCCAAGAATTGTTAGATAAGGGTTACATTCGCCCGAGCTCTTCTCCTTGGGGTTGCCCTGCTCTCTTTGTCAAGAAAAAAGATGGTAGCTTGAGAATGTGCGTAGATTATCGACCACTCAATGCGGTCACCATCAAAAACAAATACTCACTTCCTCGAATCGATGTTCTTTTCGATCAATTGGCGGTGCCAAAGTCTTCTCTAAGATCGATCTTCGTTCGGCTACCACCAAATCAAGATTCGACCGTGCGACATTCCCAAAACCGCTTTTTCCACTCGTTATGGTCTTTACGAGTTCTTGGTCATGTCCTTCGGATTTACTAATGCGCCTGCCTACTTCATGTACCTCATGAACTCGTGTTCATGACCGAGCTCGATAACTTTGTCATGGTCTTTATCGATGATATTCTCATCTATTCTAGGAGCGAGAAAGATCACGCCAATCATCTCCGAGTTGTCCTTCAGCGTTTGCGAGATCACAAGCTTTATGCTAAGTTCTCCAAGTGCGAATTCTGGTTGAAAAGTGTGAAATTCTTAGGGCACACCATTTCCCATGATGGTATCTCTGTAGATCCTAGCAAAGTTCAAGAGGTGATGGATTGGAAACCACCCAAGTCCGTGCATCAAATCCGCAGTTTCCTAGGATTGGCGGGATACTACCGTCGATTCATTCCTGACTTTTCTAGAATCGCAAAACCCATGACCGAATTACTCAAGAAAGGAGTGAAATTCATGTGGAGCGAAGCATGTGAGAAAGCTTTCCACACCCTCGAGACAAAGCATCTAACTTCGGCCCCGGTGCTAGATCAACCCGATAATTCCAAACCGTTTGAAGTCTTCGTGACGCATCGAGCACGGGTCTCGGCCGTGTCCTTATGCAAGAAGGCCGAGTCATTGCCTATGCTTCACGAGCAATTCGACCCCATGAGCTCAATTATCCTACCCACGATCTTGAGTTGGGCTCGTTGTTCATGCCCTCAAGATATGGAGACATTATCTAATGGGTAATCATTGCAATATATTTACCGACCACAAGAGCCTCAAATACATCTTCACCCAATCGAATTGAATATGAGGCGAGAGAAGATGGCTTGAGTTGATTAAAGATTATGATCTAGAAGTGCACTATCATCCCGGCAAAGCAAATGTTGTTGCAGATGCTCTTAGCCGCAAGGATCATTGCAACCACCTAGAGTTGGAGCCAGTCAGTGAACCCTTGTGTGAAGAAATGAGAAGGCTCAACTTAGAAGTGGTACCGCAAGGAATTCTTTATGCCCCGACGGCGAGAGTCAAACCTTTATGACTGAATTGTCACCGCCAAAGACAATGATGCGGATATTCAAATCATCGGGCGGAAACTAGCAGAAGGAGACCCAAAGTACACTTGTTTCCAGAAGGATCACCAAGATGTGGTCTGGTTTGGGAAACGTCTAGTGGTCCCCGTTGACCCAGAAATTAAGAAAATCATTCTAGATGAAGCTCACAGGTCCAAATTCTCTATTCATCCCGGTAGTACCAAGATGTACCAAGATCTGAAGCAGAACTTTTGGTGGTCCAACATGAAGGTGGATGTAGCCAAGTATGTAGCCGAGTGCGATACTTGCCACAGGATGAAAGCGAGTCATTTGAAATCGGCGGAGTACTCCAACCCCCGTCGATACCCATGTGGAAGTGGGACGATATTAGTATGGATTTCATTGTGGGTTTACCCCTAACCCCTAGAAAGAAGGACTCTATTTGGGTAATTGTGGACGGACTCACCAAGACCGCTCACTTCATTGCCGTGCACACCACTTACTTACTCCGTGCAACAATATGCGAGTTGTACGTGGACCATATAGTTCGTCCGCATGGAATCCCAAAGACTATAATCTCTGATAGAGGGACTCAGTTTGTAGCCCGTTTTTGGGAACAGTTGCATGAGTGTTTGGGAACTCAGCTGATCCGCAGTTCCAGTTATCATGCGCAGACCGATGGTCAGACGGAGAGGATTAATCAGATTCTAGAGGACATGTTGAGAGCAAGCATCTTGCACTTTGACAAGAGTTGGGACAAGTGTTTGTCCTTGGCAGAATTCTCTTACAATAACAGCTATCTAGCCAGCTTGAAAATGGCACTGTTCGATGCTCTATACGGACGTAGATGCCGCACTCCGCCGAATTGGTCAGAGGTAGGAGAGAGAACACTCTTTGGACTAGAGTTAGTTAAAGAGGCCGAAGAAAGGGTGCAAGTGATAAGAGAAAATTTGAAGATGGCACGGATGAGGCAAAAGAGTTACCATGACAAGGGAACCGCACCTCGACACTTTGAAGTGGGAGATCATGTATATTTGGAGGTATCCCCCACCAAAGGTGTGCAAAGGTTCGGAGTCAAGGGAAAGTTAGCCCCGCACTACATTGGACCATATGAAGTTATAGAAATATGTGGACCCGTGGCTTACCGTATCCAATTGCCGAACGGTTTTCCGCGAGTTCACAATGTGTTCCATGTAACTCGGTTGAAGAAGGGACTACTGTTCCGGAGAACGAGATCATTACGAAGCTAATGCTTGGATCGAGCGGATTTCTCGCTCGTCGAGCATCCATTGAAAGTACTAGATCGAAAGAGCGATAGACCCGAAGGCGGGTACCGTGCGAATGTACAAGATCCAATGGAGCCATCACACGGAGGAAGAAGCCACAAGGGAGACGGAGGATTATCTTAACACCAAGTATTCGGGCTTCCTCCAATCCCGAAACAGTGAGTCTTTCTCCCCATCTCTTCGTTGTCAAATCGAATCTTGGGACGAGATTCCGTTTAAGGGGGGTGGCCGTGACGCCCCCAGTGTTTTTAATTACTCGTCATTAACGCTAATGACCAGGATTAGCGGTCAAATGGTCAACCATGGTCAAACCTAGGTCAACTCTGGGCCCTCACCTCGGAAAACTCACTAACACACCCTAGTGACCCTAAATGAATAGTAAACACACTTGTGGGGCCAACCCATGGTCAAAGGTTGGGTCCCACCCCTTGCCACCCCAGTGCCCACAGGTGTCTGCCGGAACTTTTGCCGCGTTCTCCAAAATTCACCTAAACACTTAAAATTCTACCTTTAGAAAAGTTGTAGATCTTGTTAAGGGACACAACTTTCATGCGGATTGGCATTTCAAATTTTGAGGGGAAAATCTTGAAAAACCCCTTGCAAGGCCGAAAACAACGTTGGTCAAAACAGCCGACATTCAAAGTTGGCATTCAAATAATTTCAAATCCGAGCGAGAAAAACCCCATATAGCCTTTGTAGAAAATGTTGCCGGTACCTAGATCTACAACTTTGGTATTCATCACTTGGTTGACTTTTATTCAATTTTTTGGAGAAAAGTTAAGCTGGAACGAGGGCACCAAAGCAAAACACCGAGGCCGGAGCGCGCGCGCGCGCGGCGTCGCGCGCGCCCGTGCGCCGCCCGTCGCCGGCCGCACGCCGCCGGCCCCTCAAGGATTCGCGGATGCAAAGACGGGGCCGCCTAGACACCGCCCCCGCACGGCCCTACTGATCAGAGGTACGAAGCCTGACCCTCGACGGGTTCGAACAGGCGCCCCAGATCACCAGAGTCAGGGACGACGAGGGCACGCGCATTCGAGCCGTTCCTCGAGCCCGCCAGCTCGAGGGTTCCCCACATGTCGTGTTCGAGAGCCAGCGAGGGCAGCTAGCCGGGGGATCTCACCGAGGGAGAGCTTCCGCGCCCTCGGTCCCTAGCGAACGGGACCGAGCCCCACCTAGCAAACCCACGCAAGCGCTTTGATGGACATGTCTGCGGACCACGCAGCCTACCCTTATCGAACGGGGCATGGGCGTCCACTCGAACCACCCACTAACAGCTCAACGAGGAATCCGCAATCCGCGACCCGACCGATGGGGGTTGCGGAAACCTCACCCTCCGTCCCGCGGAGGGACGGCGAGGGCGCGTTAAAAAACAAGTCGTAGAGCTCTACCCGATCGCCTCGAACGGGCCCAGGCTCGGGGGCTCGACGCACGGCTACACCTCCTGGATTGCACCCGCCGCGGATAGTGCCAGCAGCGCGTGCGTCGCCGAAGCCGGCTGAAACATTGCCGACGCCGGTTGAAACATGTACCACGCCCTCTGACCAAGTATCGCGGTAAAACCCCTACAGGAACGACCACGCTCCTTCAGGGCTTCGGGCTGGGACCCGCGGGTCCGCTGACGCGGCCCCACGGAAAGCGTTCGCAAGCCAAGAGGGAAGGACGTCCTATCAGTAGGCTTCAGCATCTGCGGGAGCCTTGCCGGCGAACCCGCAGATGCTCGGGGGCTACTGTCGGGGACAGCCCTAGGGGTCCCCTTAAACAAACTGGGGAATCCCCACTTAAAACCCGCAACAAGCCAAACGCGCCTCGCTTAAGCACAAAGGGCATGGCCCACGCCACGGTGGCCCTGACGGCCCACCAAGGCGGCCCACTCAAAGATCCCCTCGAGCAGGCTCCGCCTCGCTCGAGGGCACTCCGCACGCGCACGCCCGTTCCCGTACACGGGCATTTAATGTTCTGACAACGGCGGGGCAGCGCCATCATGCGCCTGGGGCACGCGCCCCGGTTCCGTTGCGCCAACTCCCTAGGAGGGAACCCATCCCCGCCACTGTGGGGGACTGTGCGACGTGGCCGGTGCCAGTCCCGTGACGCCGCGCCGCCTACTCCGGTACGGCTAACGCGCCGAGCCCTCGAAGGGGGGCCGGCCGCACCCTCGATTTACTTTCCCGTGACTTTGCGGGGGTTAGGTCGGGCGTTGGGCCACGCGGGGCACCATCCTTGCCACCTGTCAACGGCATGGCGGCCGCCCCCGCACCTACAAACCCACGCCGGCACGCGTGCGCAACGGCCCCCGACGCTGTGGAGCGTGCGGGAACGGAACGCTGCCTTACCTGCCACTGTGCCCCGTATGGACCGACGTCAGCAACTCCCTCGAGCCCGCCTGAAGACATCACGGCCGTCCGCTGCACTCCTACCCTCGAAGCTACCACTGTTCGGGTACAAGATACGCCATGATGGCCGGATCGCGGCAAGGACCGTCAAGGCAGCCGCCTACTCTACAGCATGGCACACCACACTTCCCCACGTAGCTAAATAGCGCGGCATACATGTGATTCGCTCTCTCCTTGGCCTATAAAAGGGAGACGAACTCCCCCGCCGCAGGGGACGAGTGAGGACACAACGCAAGGCGGAGCAACGCTTGACACCACGCACTTGTTCTCCAATTCTCCCACAATATCTTCAGCCACTCCACCAGGGACTTGGAAGCCACGCTTCCTCTCCCGCCTTGCTTGTAGCCGCCCCACTACGGGCACCTTCGGTGCCGAGCAATATAGTGCCTCGAGCACACCCGCGCCGGGACGTACGGCCCCTCGGCGGGAACCGGGATAAACTCGTGTCTCCGATTGCTTAGCATCGACCATTGAGGGATAGACCTCGGCGCTTATTACCGGTTAGTGTCGGGACCACATTCCGCACCGACGGTGATCATGTCCTTGAGGTGGGGGATGGACATGGGGCGGCGACGACCGAAGTCTTCGAAGGTGCGGCGGTGGTAGAGGCCGTCTTGAAAGAGGTCGATGACCTCCTTGTCGGTGACGTCAACCACGGTGGTGCGCTTGTCGAAGAAACGACACATGTACTTGCGGAGGGTCTCGCCTTGTTCTCGCTTGACCATGGACGGGTCCATGCGAGTACCCGATCGGCCCATGGCGCCCGCAAAGTTGCCGGTGAACCGCTCGTTCACCTGGTCCCACTTGTCGATCGAGTGCTTGTCCAGCGACTCGAGCCATGTGAGTGGAGCTTGGTCCAGGAAGAAGGGGAAGTAGAGGCACTTGGTGTCGTTGTTGCCGCCAGCGTTCTCGATGGAGAGGGCGTAGCACCTGAGCCACTGGATGGGGTCCTACTACGCATCGTACTTGGTGATTCCCAAAGGCTTGAACTTGTCGGGGAGGAGCAAGTTGCGAAGTCGAGGTGAGAAGGCGGGGAAGCCGTCGCCATCGCCTGCGGTGGTCGACTTCTTCCGCCGCAGCTCCTCAATCTTCTGGCGGGCGTCGTAGCCGCCCTGTGAGGCGCCGCAGGTGTGGGCGTTCGCGTGGCCTCGGCCGCCGCGACCGCCGCCGCCGCCGGCCCTCCCGTTGGCTCCATGGTTGGAGCTTCCGCCGCCGCCGCCACCGCCGTCGGGGTCGTGGCCGCCGCCACCGGCCGGAGCGCGGTGGGGGACGACCTCGCGGTTGCTGTTGTCACGCTGTGGAGGTCCACCGGCGTTGGAGCGATGACGGTTCGGCTCGGCCGGGAGCTCAGCTCGAGTACGGTTGGGACCATTGTTGGCGCGGCGACTTGTGGCTTCGTTGTCGTGGTGCCGGCTGGGAGGAGGTTGGTTGACTCGTTGTCGACCCGCATGAAGTAGGCGTCTTCGGCCGAGCTTGGCGATGACCTCTCCGGCGCGTATGCCCCGAGCTCCGGCGTGCGATCGCCGTGATCGACATGAGGCATTGCTCGGGGGTAGTGTGTACTCCTCGCTCTCGATTGCCTCGAGAGCTTCCGCAAGATTGCGGACGGGGAAGTTGTCGCGGAGGCGTCGGTGACGTTCGGCCGCGCTTCCGGTTATGCTCGTGTCGAGCGTCTCTGTCTACGGGGGTTCTCCTTTGGTGGAGCATCGGCGAGAGAGCTCGTCGGAGGAGATGTCTTCCGTGTATCCGTCTTGGGACGTCCCCGAAGGCCCCGGGGCGTCGCCGCCGGCCATGAATACTTGGCGATCGGGGGTGCCAAGGCTGGACTCGGAAGGCGCCACCTCCGTTGGTGTGCTCGAGTCGGCCGGGCTAGTGGTGTTCCCTCCGGAACGGTAGCGAGTCGATGTAGGAGACGTAGCGTGAGTTTCCGCTTATCAGGTCGGCAGGCTTGCGGTCCGGCCGCAGACAAATCTACCGGCCGGTGTGGATGTTATAACCAGCCCAGAGGCCGGCCCTGACAAGGGAAGCTCAGTGGAGTTGTCCTCGTACTCGGGCTCCTCGGGGTGTCCGACCCGAAGTCGAACTCGTAATCGGGGTTCGAGTAGAACTCGAAGAGAGGGTTGGAGTTCGAAGCGTGCCGGGGGCGGTGTCGGAGTCCGAGTTGTACTCGGGTACGGGCTCCTTGCCGACCCGGCGCGAAGAGGGAGCCCCCGTGCGGGCCCGGGCCGAGGATGCGGGGGCTACGCGCGGAGCGCTCACGAGGTGAGGGGGACCGCCCGCGATGGCCGAGCAGCCGGCTCGCGTGTGATGGCCCATGGAGACGTCGAGTTCGAGTTGGAAGCGGACTCGAGCTCGATGTCGCCGTGGTGGTTGAAGAGCGAAATTTCGCCGAACTTGCCTGGCGAGTTTGCCCGTGACAACTTCGGGAAGCGTCACGAAGCCGGTCTTCGGGTTGGGCGGCATGGTTAGGTAGCACCGGAAGGAGCCCGCGCCGTCGGCGGTGCGGACCCGGGCGCCGAACACGAAGGTGTCGCCGCGGTTGAAGGCGACGGTTGGCTTGAAGTAGACGGGGAGCCGTCGAGTTCGCCATGTGATCTCGGGCAAGCGTCCCTACCCGGGCGCGCCGGTGTCGGTGTTTTAGACCGGCAACCTACTAAGGGGAGTACCCGAAGTAGATGAATGTGGCCTCGCCGAGATCGGTAACTCGAAGGAAGATACACGTGGCACACAATTTAGACGAGGTTCGGGCCGCGAGGTGCGTAATACCCTACGTCCCGTATGTTGCGTAGCTCGGGATTGATTGGGCACGATTACAAGATGGTGTAATAGTGTGCCGTGAGTTGTATGAGATGCTAGAGAACGGTCCCCGCCTCGCCTTATATAGTCCAGGAGGCGGGGTTACAAGTCGAAGTAGGGAGAGAGTATTAGTCGGTACGTCTAGGAGTCTTCCATACAAAGCACGGGACTTGTACGGCTTCCTAACCGAGTACTTCTCCTCCGTAATCCTTGTGTCCACGCCATCGTGTGCCGTGTAGCGTAGGCCGGGTAGTCCCGGGGGCCCACCGAGTTGTCGGTCCCGGTACCCACCGAGGTAGTGGGCCCGGGGAGGCCCATACGACGGTGTCACACCCGATTTTTCGAAGAAAACCAAGTGCTTAACTATATGTATGTCAGGATCAAGTTTCATACATATAGTGACATCATAGTGAATAACAGAAACAATATCACGTAAAGAAAGAAAGATTATCAGAGATTTACAGCGGAATTCTGGGGAAGCAAAGGCTCCAAACTTCACAGGCAATCGACTGGGGGTTGCGTACGCCTAGCACCATCTTCTGGACTTCGTGCACCTTCTTTTTTTTCTCTGAGCAGCGGTTAGCAAGGATGAGTACACTTATGGTTGATACTCAGCAAGGTCACAAGAAATATCCGGAATGCAATATTAAATCCATCTTTAAGTATATTAATCTTGTGAGGGTACAGGCCGCTCTTGACCGTGAGCACAGCTGTTATAACAGTTTTACACTCTGCAGAGGTTGTACACTTTCACCACAAGTCGCGTAAAAGTTACGAAGAACTTTGAACCCAACCATGCTGTGCAAAAGTAGGCACAATACCACACTTCCGAGGTGTGGTTGCATAGGGACGCTACGAGGCCTTTACAAAGAGTCCTCCTATGTGTATTAGTCCATAGTAGCACATCCTAAAGGCTATCTTTCGTACCCTCCTTTCTACCCTCGGACTAGGTTAGCCTAGAAGAGCACATCCGTTCCAAAACCTGTCCAGAGTAGAAGAGTCATAAAAGCATTCCTCTGTACCCCAAGCTACTAAGGTCGATAGCCACACAAGACTTCTCTAATTATTTGACCAAGACAGAGCCATATGTCTTGTGGTTGTACTGTTTTCCTGGGTGGTTCTCCATGTTCTAATTAATTCATAGTATTCTTGTTTAAAGCATAGGTAGAAGGATGGTTAGGGTCACTTGCCTTTCTCAACAAAAATCTACTCTTGCTCTTCTGCTCTTGCTCTTTTGGTACTCTTGATCTTCAGGACTTCCGATCAGCAGCTCAATCTTCTACTCGAAGCAAACATCGAGCACAACATGCAGAGCAGACATACAAGAACAACTAAGAACAATACACCAAGCATGAAAAACTTTAAAAGAGGACAAGGTTTGGCTCTAAGACCGCGAACGCAAAAGACTCGGAACTATCAGAAGATTTGGATTATATCATACAAGGTTATGTGCTTGGTAAATTTTAATTCAAAATAATGTGCATAGGTTATTTCAGAGAAATATCCTATTTAATAATTAAGCAAGTTATATAAAAGTAACGGTGTATAACTTATTCCAATTTTATTTATAAATCTTCAAGTATTATTTATGCAAATTAAACATTTTAATTAAAAAGAAGCATGTAAAGCATCTAAACGTATATCTTTACATTTCGAATTATACTAAACAAATTATAATTCAAAAACACATTTGTGCTCGTATTAATCAATTTAATATTTAATTAAGAAAACTCGGGATAGACCTATGTTGCTTTTATTAGAAAGCAAGTTGAATATATATTAATTAATTTAAGTTTGATTATAAAAAACGGAGGTATAACTCTAATTAGCTTTTAATTGGAAAGATTATATAATTAAGCATTAATCAAATTATCTTTCTTAAAAAACATGTGTTGATCTCTAATTAAATTTTAATTAGAAAAGCATGTATATAAGTATTTAATCATATTTAAATATTAAATAAGTTATAAAGCAAAGAACAGGTTCAACATTGTCTCTAACTCGTTCTTTGAGTTAATACGAACCTAACGCAACTTGAAACGCTTGAAACGGAGCTAAAACGTGAAAACTACGCACTAAACAAGACTACAAGGGCTAAACTGTGAAAAACTAGGGCTCCAGGGGATTAACTGCAAGAAATCAGGGGCCTAAACACAATTACACATATAAACATGAGGTTTATAGTGTGAAAAGGTTAAGGGTGGACCTCGGGTGGAAAAACTAAGAAGTTTAGGGTTCTAATAATAAGAAATAGGACTTGTTTGAAAGAGTTTCTAAGGGTGGAAGGGCTTGTGTGTGATATTAGTAACCATAGGGTGTTTTCTGCAAAGTGGCGGCAGAGGGGCCTGGGTTGACCGTTATTTGCTTAGTTTGACTCGGGGGTGGACAGATCCTGGCCGCTCATCGTGCGATAGAAGGCGGTCAGCAGCTGCTAGCGGATAGGAGGCGGCGGACGGCGGCGCAAGGCAACAGGCGGCGGCGGACTCGCCGGTGGATCGCCGGCGAACGGCCAAATCGATCCTCCTATGCACCAATCGCGACGGGGAAAACACCAAATTGAAGAGGAGAGCAAGAGGGACTCACCTGGGAGCTCGGAAGGGAGGGAGAGGCGCCGGAGGAGCGGATCGGCGGTGGTGAAGTTTTGGGGCGGCACTGTGTAGGTGATGAGGCGGGGAAGAGGAGCAGTGCGAGATGGAGAGGAGCCCAAGCTCATGCTTTATAGGGTAGAGGGGGAAGAGGGAAGGACGACAAAGGCGGTGGGGCGCGGGTACACCAGCGGCCGCCATGAATGATGGAGCTCGGTGGGGCGGCGGTTCGGGGAAGGGAAGGGGCGAGGCGGCGCGAGGTGAGTGCGCGCCAGTGCTTTGAATGCGCGCCCGTGGAGGAGAGGAAGCGGCGCGGGAGAGGGAACGGGCGGTGGAGGCCGAGGCGGTGGGATGGAGGCGGCGCGGTGGTGGAATTAGAGCAGCAGGAGGTTGGGGACGACTCCGAGTGGGCCCCACCTGTCGGCGAGAGGGGATGGGGAGAGGTGCAGTTGGGTCGCGGGATTGTTTGGGCCAGAAGCTGAAGATTTGGGCTGAGCGGCCTGCTGTGGCTGCGGGCTTTAAAGAAAAAGAGAGAGAGAGGAGAGGTTGGATTGGGCCGAAAAGAAAGAGAGAGGAGAGGATTTGAGGTGGGTTTGGGACTTTGGGTTTCTTTTTTTCTTTTCATTCTTTTTCAACACACCTCAACCAAAAACAAATCCAACCAAAATAATGCAACACACATACATCATTTTATTTAGAAAAAACAATCAATTGATTGCCTATACTAAATTTCCTGTAAATAAATTAAATGTTGGTCAAGTTTTCAAATTATGAGAAAGTTGTTGCTTAATTATTCTTCCTAATAACATCCTGAAATTGGAAAATTTCAGGGTGTTACAAATCTACCCCCTTAAAAGGAATCTCATCCCGAGATTCACAAAGGCTAGCAAGAAACAAAGGTTCAGGTGATTAGCATCCAACACTGCTTAACTTGCTTTCATATAATTCACGTTACACAAGCTCCATAAACATACTTCTTTATTCTTCACAACTCACTTTATAAACGTAACACCTCATAGGATACTCAATCTAATTTCACTTGTAACTATCCATTTCTTTCCTCAGCTTCATTGACTCGCTTTTGTAGAATTTTCTTGACGTCTTGATAAAGCGATTTGAATAGAGCTGGATTGACTCCATTATCATTTTTCCTAAGCTTAAACGTCTTCAATCATACTTCAGGGCCTCATACACAATTTTTTTAATATTCTTCTCCATTTGATCCAAATGTTTCTTGGGTGTTGATTTGCTTATTCTGTCTCTACTGATCCTTCTTTTCATGTCGGTCAGCACGTTTCTTAGGGCACCTGTTAATGAAATGTCCATGATCTTTGTAGTAGAAACAAGCTCCACTTTCTTTAAGGTTTATACGGTTACGTGGCAAATTTTCATACTCATCTTCAGGATATTTTGGTGCTTCAGACAAATGGTAAAGGTGTGTACTGTTATCATGTTGCTTTAGAAATGCAACTTTCCTTTTCTTACTTATGATATCCTGCAGTTTGCTTTCTAACTCAATAGCTTTGTTGATGACATGTTGCAAACTGGAATATTCATGTAAACTTAGTATACTCTAAAGGTCTTCATTCAACCCTTTGATGAAATGTTCTCGTTTCTTCTTATCACTTTCAGACGATCTTGGTGCGTACATAGATAGCTGGATAAATTTATCCTTATACTCAGTCACTGTCGTTTGCCCTTGCTTCAAGCTAAGGAACTCCTTCCTTTTGAGCTTCATCACACTTACAGGAATGAAGTGTGATATAAAGTTATTCTTGAATTCCTTCCAAACAATACTTTGTGGTTGATCATGTTCGTCTATGTAGGAATTCCACCTTTCCAAAGCTGCTCCTAGAAGTAGTCCATATGCATACAAAACTTTCTGTCTATCATTGCATTGTGCCATATCAAATTTCTTCTCAATTGTCGTGATCCATTCTTCAGCTTCTAGGTGTTCTGTAGTGTTAGGGAATCTAGGTGGCTCAGTATTCCAGAACTTTGTATGTGTATCCCCCGGGTTTAGATATAGTGACATATATTGGTTGTATCCAGGGTTGTTATTGCTATCATGGCTTTTCTCTTGGTTGCCTGTTTCCATCTGGTTAGTGGACAAAGATCAAGATCAGAAGAGAACGAGAATAAATTGAAGAGTAGGTAAAATTCTTGATATCATATCCATCTTTTCTTGTTTGTTGTAATTGTACTCAAATTGTGGTAGAGAGAAGAATAACAGGGGGTAACAAAAGAAAATTGATCATCTTTTCTTCAACTTCTTTCATGTGTTGATGTCTGCATATGCTTGTAGATATTTGTTGTTGATGATGGTGTTCCCTTCCAAACTTTCATCTTATAACGTCCTCCAATGGATTGGGTAGAAAGAAAGAGGGAAACAAGGAGGTGGGAGGTACAAAAGAAGAACCCAATTAGGCAACTGATGTCATTGCAGGTAGAAGACCCGCAATACACCAACAATCAATACAAAGAACCAACTCAACCATGGCCATAAAGTCAAGTATCATCAAGCAAACACGAAGCTTCACCAGACAACACATGATCAAGGGAATGATGCTACACATTGTTATTATGGTTAGAGGGATCCCCCTAATCTTGGGTGAGATGTCAGACTCCAACTTCCTTCGCACATGCTGGCGTCTTTGGTCACTGAAGTTTGACTTCAAGCGATGTCCTGATAGCTCCATTCTTCGGATTACTTGAGGAAACTTCAGGTAAGACAACAAAGATTTTCTAAACATTTTTTTAATCAAGGATGATACTTTTGGATTAAAAGGTCAAGGGAGAGAGAATCCAAAGTAACAATGCTTGCGTAGTAATGAGTGGAGTGGGGGAAAAATAAGTTTCCAGGAAGGATTGAGAGAAGAAAAAGATCAAAGAATGAGAATATTCATCAGGGATGTCAAGGATAAAGCTATAGTTGTTTTTGAAGTAAAACAGATCTACAGGAAGCAACCATTTGTATCTAGGCTTACGTCCTACAGTTGATATAGCTCTGATACCACTCTGTCACACCCGATTTTCCGAAGAAAACCAAGTGCTTAACTATATGTATGCCAGGATCAAGTTTCATACATATAGTGACATCATAGTGAATAACAGAAACAATATCATGTAAAAAAAGAAAGATTATTAGAGATTTACAGCGGAATCCTGGGGAAGCAAAGGCTCCAAACTTCACAGGCAATCGACTAGGGGTTGCGTACGCCTAGCACCATCTTCCGGACTTCGTGCACCTTCTTTTTTTTCTCTGAGCAGCGATTAGCAAGGATGAGTACACTTATGGTTGGTACTCAGCAAGGCCACAAGAAATAACCGGAATGCAATATTAAATCCATCTTTAGGTATATTAATCATGTGAGGTTCCAGGCCACTCTTGACCGTGAGCATAGCTTTTATAACAGTTTTACACTCTGCAGAGGTTGTACACTTTCACCACAAGTCGCGTAAAAGTCCCGAAGAACTTTGAACCCAACCATGCTGTGCAAAAGTAGGCACAATACCACACTTCCGAGGTGTGGTTGCATAGGGACGCTACGAGGCCTTTATAAAGAGTCCTCCTATGTGTATTAGTCCATATTAGCACGTCCTAGAGGCTATCTTTCGTACCCTCCTTCTACCCTCGGACCGGGTTAGCCTAGAAGAGCACTTCCGTTCCAAAACCCGTCCCGAGTAGAAGAGTCATAAAAGCATTCCTTCGTACCCCAAGCTACTAAGGCTAATAGCCACACAAGACTTCCCTAATTAATTGGCCAAGACAGAGCCATATGTCTTGTGGTTGTACTATTTTCCTGGGTGGTTCTCCATGTTCCAATTAATTCATAGTATTCTTGTTTAAGGCATAGGTAGAAGGATGGTTAGGGTCACTTGCCTTTCTCAACAAAAAGCTACTCTTGCTCTTCTGCTCTTGCTCTTTTGGTACTCTTGATCTTCAGGACTTCTGATCAGCAGCTCGATCTTCTACTCGAAGCAAACATCGAGCACAACATGCAGAGCAGACATACAAGAACAACTAAGAACAATACACCAAGCATGAAAAACTTTAAAAGAGGACAAGGTTTGGCTCTAGGACCGCGAACGCAAAAGACTCGGAACTATCGGAAGATTTGGATTACATCATAAAAGGTTATGTGCTTTGTAAATTTTAATTCAAAATAATGTGCATAGGTTATTTCAGAGAAATACCCTATTTAATAAAGCAAGTTATATAAAAGTAACGGTGTATAACTTATTCCAATTTTATTTATAAATCTTCAAGTATTATTTATGAAAATTAAACATTTTAATTAAAAAGAAGCATGTAAAGCATCTATACGTATATCTTTACATTTCGAATTATACTAAACAAATTATAATTCAAAAACACATTTGTGTTCATATTAATCTATTTAATATTTAATTAAGAAAACTCGGGATAGACCTATGTTGCTTTTATTAGAAAGCAAATTGAATATATATAAATTAATTTAAGTTTGATTATAAAAACCAAGGTATAGCTCTAATTAGCTTTTAATTAGAAAGATTATTTAATTAAGCATTAATCAAATTATCTTTCTTAAAAAACACGTGTTGATCTCTAATTAAATTTTAATTAGAAAAGCATGTATATAAGTATTTAATCATATTTAAATATTAAATAAATTATAAAGCAAAGAACACGTTCAACATTGTCTCTAACGCGTTCTTTGAGTTAATACGAACCTAACGCAACTTGAAACGCTTGAAACGGAGCTAAAACGTGAAAACTACGCACTAAACAAGACTTCAAGGGCTAAACTGTGAAAAACTAGGGCTCCAGGGGCTTAACTGCAAAAAATCAGGGGCCTAAACACAATTACACATATGAACATGAGGTTTATAGTGTCAAAAGGTTAAGGGTGGACCTCGGGTGGAAAAACTAAGAAGTTCATGGTTCTAATAATAAGAAATAGGACTTGTTTGAAGGGGTTTCTAAGGGTGGAAGGGCTTGTGTGTGATATTACAAACCATAGGGTGTTTTCTGCAAAGTGGCGGCGGAGGGGCCTGGGTTGACCGTTATTTGCTTGGTTTGACTTGGGGGTGGACAGATCCTGGCCGCTCATCGCGCGATAGTCGGCGGGCGGGGAGCCGCTAGCGGATACGAGGCGGCGGACGGCGGCGCAAGGCAACAGGCGGCGGCGGGCTCGCCGGTGGATCGACGGCGAACGGCCAAATCGAGCCTCCCGTGCACCAATCACGACGGGAAAACACCAATTTGAAGAGGAAAGCAAAGGGGGCTCACCTGGGAGCTCGGAAGGGAGGGAGAGGCGCTGGAGGAGCGGATCGGCGGCGAGGGGCGACCGGCGGCGGTGAAGTTTTGGGGCGGCACTGTGTAGGCGAGGAGGCGGGGAAGAGGAGCGGTGCGAGATGGAGAGGAGACCGAGCTCATGCTTTACAGGGTAGAGGGGGAAGAGGGAAGGACGGTAGAGGCGGTGGGGCACGGGTAAACCGGCGGTCGCCATGAATGATGGAGCTCGGTGGGGCGGCGGTTCGAGGAAGGGAAGGGGCGAGGCGGCGCGGGGTGATTGCGCGCCGGCGCTTTGAATGCGCGCCCGTGGAGGAGAGGAAGCGGCGCGGGAGAGGGAACGGGCGGGGGAGGTCGAGGCGGTGGGATAGAGGCGGCGCGGTGGAGGAATTGGGGCAGCAGGAGGTTGGGGGTGACTCCGACAGTGGGCCCCACCTGTCAGCGAGAGGGGGATGGGGAGAGGTGCAGTTGGGCCGCAGGATTGTTTGGGCCGGAAGCTGAAGATTTGGGTCGAGCGGCGTGCTGTGGCTGCGGGCTTTAAAGAAAGAGAGAGAGAGGAGAGGTTGGATTGGGCCGAAAAGAAAGAGAGAGGAGAGGGTTTGAGGTGGGTTTGGGACTTTGGGTTTCTTTTTTTTCTCTTTTTCTTCTTTTCTTTCTTTTTCAACACACATCAACCAAAAACAAATCCAACAAAAATAATGCAACACACATAAATCATTTATTTAAAAACAATCAATTGATTTTCCTAGACTAAATTTCCTGTAAATAAAATAAATGTTGGTCAAGTTTTAAAATTATGAGAAAATTGTTGCTTAATTATTCTTCCTAATAACATCCTGAAATTGGAAAATTTCAGGGTGTTACAGTCGGGAGCGGTAGGTCCCATCCTCTGCGATACAGACCCCAACCACCGGCGCGGAGCAACCCCAGGCCGACGGCGAGGGGCCCGTTCTCCCTAGTGGCGTGGAGACTCATCCCAAGCTGCGTGGGGGAGCAGCTTCCGACCGCCGCACATCTCTCGCGCCCATCGGCCCCCATTGAGGTACGCCAACACCTACGGTGCTGTCGTCGTCACTGGGGACAAGTACAACCGCATCGCGGCTGTCTGGCTCGACAGCACCAAGCGCACCCCCGGCGGCGTCCGTAAGGACGTGGCCCGCTACTTTGTGCTCCTCCGTTCCCCAACCAGCGGTGTGCCTTTCTCGTCGGAGTGGGATCTTCTCGCGGAGCATTGGCTCCCGTGTGCGGGAAAGAGAAGTGCCAGGGCACGACAGCGCGACGAATCATGCGCGAGAAAGGGATGTTGAGACGATGGGGCTCCGCTCGGTAAAGAAACTGAGTGGAGGGTCGTGAATGGCTAGCGAGATATCCGGAAGGAAAATAGAGAGTCTGTTGGAACTAATATTTTATCTATTTTTGCTATTTTTACCTATACAACTTCTTTTACAAAGGTTGTGGGGGTTGCTCTAAGAGCTTCCCCTAAAAAAAGCTATAAGAGCTATAGTGAAGCTATAACAACAACTGTAGCCTTTAGCGGTATGAAAAACTAGTAAAATTTAAATCTAAACGTTATTCATTTTATAAATGTCATCTCATATTTCATTTGTACATGAGATCATTAGTGAATATATAAGAAAAATGAGTTGTAGTCCACAAGATGAGTTATAAAATAGAACTTGCAGTTCATAAATCACAAGTATATAAGTTGTGACTTAACCATGCTGGTGTTAGTGGTGATGGGCTATTGAATTTAGCAGAGCTATTTCATGCTATAGCGGAGTTATATTATTAGGGCATTAGTGGTAATATTTACAATATCGTCATGACATCTGTCTCAAAAAGCTATAGCGGAACTATATCAAATTTATAGCGAGCTATTTGCAATAGTGAATAAAATACACTAGCAGTTTCTAAACTTGACATGGGGTGCCATCTTGGTCCCTTAACTTTTAGTAAACATTGTTTTAGGTCTCTGAACTTGTCTCAAAGTGTCACGTGGGTCCCTACAGTTTGAAACACAGTTTCAAGTCCTCCAATTCGTCTCAGGGTGTCGTCCGAGCCGTTAAACCTGAAAACACCCCCAAAATCATGACTAGTGTTTGAACAACGGGGGCTAGGAGGATGAAGAATGCTTTAGATCATCTCCCTTCCTGTTACTATTGTGTGATTGTGTCCTTCCAGGTTCCGGCCTTAACCTATTAACCATATATTTTGTACTCGCGCAGGCCGTCGTCGGTCGTCCTGTGTGTTCATGTTTGAAATACATTTTAAAAGTTCAGAAGTCCTGGTGATATATACTTATGACAAATTTGGAAGCCCAAGGAGTTTAGAGAGTCAAGCCTTAAGACAAAAGTCTGAGATATGAAAATGCATGTTGAGAGTTTAGGGATCCAGACTATACCACGAGATATGGACTATATGTGTATTTTACTATTTATTCTATATATTTATGCACTGTCTATATTCCCCCTCCGTATCGAAATACTTGTCGTTATTAATTTTTTTCTGCAACTTTGATCATTCGTCTTATTCAAAAATTGTTCAAGTACAATTTATTTGTTTGTGATATGTTTTACTGTTGTATGCATTTCCATGTTTACGATAATTTATTGAATAAGACGAATGATCAAAGTTTTTTTTCCATCAAGGGCTTGGCCCGAATTTCATTACCAAGGCAACGAAATTACAAAGTTCCAACACCAGAGAAAGAAAAACAGCAGCTAGAGTTTTCAGTAGTGCCTAAGTGGAAACAAGCCAAAGTAGACAGAGTTACGTGCACCGGAGAGGACTAGCACCTAGGGGTGTCCTTCCCTGCAACCACTACAAGCGAAAGGACAGTCAGCACAGTCTTTTACACAAAAGTTTCTGTGCTGGATCAAGCACACAAACACCAAAACAACAGGGATTCATCTTCAACAGCAGCGTCCAAACACAAATGATCTCCATCCTTCGTCTTCCTTCAGAATGTAACGATTGATCTGCCTAGACTCTTCTTCAGTAGCCTTTATTGCAGCAGCATCGTTCTAGTTCTTGGTTCACCATGGTCTTGCTCCCAAGGATGATGTAGCAGCGCCGCGTTCTTTAAGGCTTCAGCTCCGGCCTCCAACAGAGCCTTCCCCTCTTCATCTTGTAATCCTGCCCAATATTTGAGAAATGCTGAGGCTGAACAGATGATCTCAGTAGGAGATCTAATCTTCTTTCTTTCAAAGCAAACATTGTTACGCATTAGCCAAATGGCCCAGCAAAAAGCAGCTAAACCGACCATATGTAATTTTGGATTTCTTGGCATAAACTTTTCACACCAAAACCAAAATTGTTCTGTGTTTGTTGGCCTACAGTCAGCATTGATCACCCATGCTGTTAGGCTCCAAACATATCTAGCTAGAGTACAATAAAAAAACAGATGGATTATGTTTTCATCTTTATCACAGAACTTACAACGTTGGTCACCATGCCAATTTTTTTTATCATATTGTCCTTTGTAAGAATTGCATTTTTGTTTAAAAGCCACATAAATACTTTAATCTTTAAAGAGATTTCAGCTTTCCAGATTCTTTTGTTAGCATCTCCAGGCCCCCCCCCTACATAAGTGAGCATACATTGACTTGACTGAGAATTTTTTGTGTTTCCCCCATATCCAAAGTGGTTTATCTTTTTGCTGCCCTAAGGCACATGATGTCTCTAAGGTGCCTCAGTTGATTTTGGGCATTTTCATCTAACCATCTTCTGAAAGTTAGCCTCCAACCTCTCTGAGCTATATCTGCCACAGATATATGTTGTTCATTGGCAATCTCATAGAGAATATTGAATTTCTCTCTTAGAGCCACATTCCCACACCAAGGGTCACACCAAAGTCTGTATTGTGTCCATATCCAATCTTCACAATTCTGCCAGCTAGATACAAATCTTTTACCTTGATCAAATCATTCCACACAGAGGAATTGTAAGGCCTTCTCCTCATATTAACAATCCCACCTTTAATCCCATATTTTTCCTAACAATATCCTGCCATAAACCTTCTTCATTCTCTACTTTCCACCACCATTTACAGAAAAGACTTATGTTCATTTTCCTCAAATCTTTAACTCCCAAACCTCCTTTATCTTTTGGTTTTGTAATCACTGCCCACTTAACCAAGTGATACTTTTTTTTTTCAGTTTTTCCTTGCCAGAAGAATCTCTTTCTTGTTGTATCCATTCTTTTGATCACTGTTTTTGGTAACATGTACATTGACATGGCATAAGTTGGTATACAACTTAAGCATGCATTCAGTAAGATCAGCTTGCCCCCATATGATAATGAGACACACTTAAGCATGGTCAAAGTTGAATGAAATAAATCATTAACGACAAATATTTCGATACGAAGGGAGTAATATTCTTGGACAAAATTTAAATGCTAAAGCTAACTGCCAAAATGAAGAGGGAAGTATATTTTGAGGTGACCCTGTATATGCTTACACACATTATCGCAGCTTAATCAAACTGTGGTAGTTAACATTCCAGGCGTGCAAGAGCCAAATGCAGGTTGTGTGATTGCGTGACGTCTTCGGTCGGCGAAACTTCCTCTCTAGTCTCTAGTGGGGGCTGTGCAGTGGCATCTCGGAGGAGTATCCCGTGACCGTGACTTGACTGATCCACGCATAAACAAATCCGTGCCACAGTGTGACGTGATGAACAGGCAGCCACACATGGCTCTTTTTTAACATGATATCTGACGAGAAAACGAACAAAAAGAAAACATGTAAATGATTCGAAGAGGTAGATTAGATGTAGGAGCGCCCGGGGTAGGCCCATGCGTCGTCGTCGTTAGCGACGACGTGCCCGCCAGCCAGCCTGGCCCCTGGCCTGCCCCGCGCGCGCGAGGCCGCACCAGACGGGTCAACCAAATCCGGCTGGTAGCGCGAGGCTGCAGAGTTTGGCACGGAAATTTGTACTTGGCGCATGCATTACCGCAGTCGCAACCGCCATGCACGCGCGCGAGCGGCGAGAGCCTATAGCTATATATGCGAAGCACGAGCTGCTGCTATAAAGTGGAGGCCAATTCCCGCGTCTCGTCTCATCGAATCGATCGAGCTCTGCTAATTGCAGTTGCATTGTTCTCCGCTCTCTAGCAAGCTATCTACTAGCATTGTAGCTAGTAGTTGAATCAGCCATGGCCACGTTCAGAAGGTCGTCGACGGCGACGACGGCTGTGCTCGCTCTCGCCGCCGCTGTGCTCGCCGTCTTCCTCGGCGGCGCGGCGGAGGCGCAGCAGCTGTCGCCCAACTTCTACTCCCGGACGTGCCCGAACCTGGCGACGATCGTGCGGCGGGGGATGGCGTCCGCCGTGCAGAGGGAGAGGCGCATGGGCGCGTCCATCCTACGCATGTTTTTCCACGACTGCTTCGTCAATGTAAGGCCGAGCACCTACGCCTAGCTAGCTGTACCGCGCGCCGGACTGCGTGCCACCGATCAAGAATGTTGGGTGCGTGCAGTGTGCTGACGTCGATGATCATTGCTCTGCTTTGTCGGCAGGGGTGTGACGGCTCGATCCTGCTGGACGACACGTCGACCTTCACCGGCGAGAAGGGCGCCGGCCCCAACGCCAACTCCGTGCGCGGCTTCGAGGTCATCGACGCCATCAAGGCCCAGGTCGAGGCCTCCTGCAGGGCCACCGTCTCCTGCGCCGACATCCTCGCCCTCGCCGCCCGCGACGGCGTCAACCTGGTAAGCATTCTCACCACAGCACCGATCGACCTGTCGACAGTGGACACTGGCGCATGTGCCAACCGCTTACTCCTTGCTTTACACGTCGTGCACACGTGGCTAACTCATTGCTTGGTGCGCATGCAGCTGGGCGGCCCGACGTGGAGCGTGCCGCTGGGCCGCAAGGACTCGCGGACGGCGAGCCAGAGCGCGGCCAATGCCAACCTCCCCGGCCCGGGCTCCAGCCTCGCGACGCTCATCACCATGTTCGGGAACCAGGGCCTGTCGGCGCGGGACATGACGGCGCTGTCGGGGGCGCACACCATCGGCAGGTCGCAGTGCCAGTTCTTCCGGAGCCGCATCTACACGCCGGAGCCCAACGTGAACGCCTCCTTCGCGGCGCTCCGGCAGCGGACGTGCCCGCGGTCGGGCGGCGACGCCAACCTCGCGCCCTTCGACGTGCAGACCCCCGACGGGTTCGACAACGCCTACTACCAGAACCTGCTGCAGCAGAAGGGGCTCCTCCACTCGGACCAGGAGCTCTTCAACGGCGGGTCGCAGGACGCGCTGGTGAGGCAGTACAGCAGCAACCCGGCGACGTTCAGCAGCGACTTCGTGACGGCCATGATCAAGATGGGCAACCTGCTGCCGTCGGCAGGGACCAGGACGGAGGTCAGGCTCAACTGCAGGAAGGTCAACTAGCTCATGTTGATCACATTGTATATGGTCAACGATGCTATGCTGTGTGTCTTGTACTGATCATCGATCGAGGAGGCCTTGGGAACCAAGGTCAGGCATGCGTGGTCAGAAGAATCTCATATGTGGAAGGGGATTGCTAGCTGCAAATGTACTAATACGTCTGCTTAAGTTCTCGGGATGACAGTAGTGCGTGCGAAAGTGTAATAAGACATGATGTATATGTATGCCAATTATATGATTATTACTACTACATACAGTAGTAGTATTACAGATCAAGCTTATTGTGGCATCGGATCACACAGGTCGTTCCTTGTCAAATTATTGGCGGGTCGCCTCATTCTATACACTACACAGGCCGGTGAGCTCCTTATCAAAAGTTGTTGTTCATTGCAAGCACCCTGTATCAGCGGCTATACACTATAAGTGGCTAGCTAGTATGCAAAAGTTTGGATTTGGATCAATTCGGCTCGGCTCGATTATGTTTGGATGTATTTGGCTGAATGCACCACATGCATGATGCATGTATATATATGGATGATCTTGTATGATACGGTTCAACTAATTTATTTGAATCAAGTGGGATGACAATTAAAATAATACCGAGCCTATAAATAAATAATAAAGGGAAGGAAATGGAACGCACAGCGGCAATCAGCTGAGCGCCCACCGTGTCAATCATTCCAAACGGTTCACACGAAGGCAGCAAACTGTACATCAGATTATTTGGAAGTCACAAAACGGACCACACAAAAACGTAGACGGGTTTCAGGCTGCGAAAGAAATGAGATTTAGTTATTGAGGCGATGCAATACACACATGCATCTGAGTGGAATATCGGATTATCGGTCTACTACATTTATAGGGTTTATTATATTGATTCCAAATTATTGCTGACCATGTACTGCACTTAGGGCAGTCCCAATAGTATATTAATAATGATTTCTGTCCCAGCTAAGCAAAAATGTTGATATGACAACTAATAAAAGAAGAAAGAGATTAAAAATTAGAGATATTGTTTCCTACCAGAGAAACGACCACTCCACTAGTCTCTGAGCGGTAAGCGGCAAGCACCAAGCAGTGGGGAGAGCTCCCCTCGCCAGAGCATGCGGCGCCCGAGAGATCCCCTTGCCGGAGCAAGCGGCGCGCGGCAGGGACGGGCCCGGTGAGCTCCTCACGCCGGAGCACGCGACGAGCGGCGAGGAGGCCGGTGAGCACTCGTGCTGGAGCACGCGGTGAACTGCGGCGGGCGCCAACGAGGTCCCCGCGCGGGAGCCCGCGGTGGAGGTAGGGGGCGGCGCTGGTACTATTAGATCGAGGATGCAGCGCTACACCGACTGCTCCATGATTTTTTTTCTTTTTCTTTCCCAGAATTTTTGCTAATAATTTGTTCTCCATTTTCTATCAAATACTTACTTCGAATGATTTGTTCCTAAATTTTCATCTAAAAGTTTTTATTTAATTTTTTTGTCGAACTTTTTTCTCACAAAAAAATTCCACAAAGTTTTTGATTTCGTTGAACTTTGTTCGTAATCTTTTGTTCTTTTTCTGAATAGTTTTCTCAAAAGTTTGCTTCAATTTTTTGTCCAAATTTTCGTTTCCAAAACATTTTTATTCTTTTTTCCAATTTTTGAGGATGTTTTGAATTTTATTTGTTCTGAACTTTTTTGAAAAATCTTTTCCGCAAAGTTTTTCTTAGGTTTTTTCCACAAAATTTCTTCAAAATATTTTTGTACAAACTTTTTTAGATTATTTATGTAAAAAAGTTTCTTTGACAAATTTGTGTGCATTTTCATGCAATGTTTTGATAAATGTTTTGATCCATTTTGTTATAAAACCTTTTGCCTGATTTTTCTTTTCCAACAATTGTTTCTTTTTTGTTTTCCTGAGAGGAACAACACGTGAGTGGGACCGTGCGCCAAAAAAGAGGGGGGGGGGGGGGGGGGGCACGGTCGGAGATCGACCGCACGAAGCTGAACTCCCGGGCGCCCGTATGGCTGTCCGAAACAGGGTTTACCTTACCGAACCGGTCCACCGAACCGCCGGCCATCGGTTTCGGTAAACCGGTCGGTAAGCCGCGGTAACCGGTCAAAACCAAACAAATTCACGGTAAACCGCTCGGTAAGGACCGGTTACCGGTCGGTTTGGGCGGTAAACCGACGTGAAAGGCAGAAAAACCGAACATGTTTTTGTGCTTCTCCGGTGGTAAATTAATGAAAATTTTAGCATGATCTATGCATAAATTAATGTAAAGGACCTTATAAAACCTTATCAAAGGAATAATATCATAGTTTTGCATACAAACAATGTCATAGTAATAATTGTGCATCAATACCATAGTGATAGTGATAATCGTGCATACAATACCATAGTCATAATAATAAAAGATCAATGCTATAGAAATGGGAAGACCCCCATTTGGTCGCCATCTGGTACTCGGCGGTGGACATGACATTCAAACCTTGCACTCTAAGCAACTCAGCCTTGTAGACCCGTCCACGCTGTTGTCGTCTGCCATTGCTGAAGTAACATATTGTAAAAATGTGGATCTTCCCATTCGCACACCCATCTTGTCGGTGGTTGTTTGAACCTAGTCGCACCGCCTCTACTTTTGTGCATATGACAATAGTTGCATAGCCATCCGGGGTGATGATTTCCACCGTGTTCCCACACAACATCTCTAGATGTCATTTTGTATATGCATAAATGGACAACATCCACAAATCAAACACATAAATCATATACCTAAATATGCTCTAAATATCTATATCCTAAATGAAATCATATATACAACTAAATATGCTCTACCAAAATCCTACATTTATGATCTACATATCTACATTTACAAACCTAAATCATGTAAACACCTGAATCAAATCATATATGCATCCTAAATCAAAATGTTCTACACTTCTATATCAAAACATATTTAGAAACTAGATAAATCAAACATTTATGAAGGGGGAGAGACTTTTCTGCGCCAGGGCGGTTAACCGCGCCCTAACCACGGCTTATCGCTCGTCCGGGGCGGTAAACCGCTCGTCCGGGGCGGTGAACCGCTAGATCCGGCAGCCGGCCGGCTAACCGCGTCGTCCGAGCGGTAAACCGCGCTCAGAGGCCGGTTAGGCGCCGCCGGCGGCCGGACGGCGACCCAGGGGAGGAGGAGAGGGGGCGGACCAGCTTCTGGAGGCCGAGCGCTCGGCCGGATGGGGTGGGGAGCATCGGACCATCGATGGGGATATCTTGGGCCTAAGTGGGTCATGCTGGGCCGGCGGTTTTTTCTTTTCTTTTTTTTTCAACTTCTTTTCGTCGGAATTTATACTAAATGAACGAAGTTTGCAACAAATTTGACACCATTAAACTCAATCAATCATGAAGTATTTTTAAAGATTTTTTTCCACATTTTTCAATTTTTGGAATTCAAATTCAAAAAATTTTGAACCCACCGGTTCGTAACCGGCCGGTACCGTAACCGGTCCATGCCGGTAAGGCCGGTTACCGCGGTAAGGTAAACCCTGGTCCGAAACCGAAAGAAGGAAAGCTAGTGTGTCTGGTTGCGCACTTGTGCATGCATGGAACCGGCATGGGTCAAAGTCCAAATTAGCTGTTGCGGCCGACACATGCAGTGTGCGCCAGCGCGTCCAGTGCCACAAACAGAACGCATGCACATCATCTTCGTTCTTCCGCTATGCAATAATCACGTAAGTTGCACTCAGCGACGACCGCTCCTGGCACACTGCACGCACGCAGCTACGGCGCACCGCCGCGCCGCAGTGCGCCGGCCGGCCGGTCGGCCAGCGTCTGACCCTTTTCGCTGTGCATGCGCTAGACACTACAGGAGCCTCCTCCTTCCCCGAGTGCCTCAAGCACTCGGGGAAGAGCCAAAAGCACTCGGGGAAGCCTTCCCCGAGTGCAACACTCGGGGAAGAGCTTCCGGGGATGCTGCTCACGGGGAAGAGCTCTTCCCCGAGTGCCAAAAATCGTACACTCGGGGAAGACTTCCCCGAGTGCCACGGTAGCACTCGGGGAAGATTTAACGCCGTCGACGGTTTTTTTTAATCTTCCCCGAGTGCAACACTCGGGGAAGAATTTTTTTTTAACCTCTTCCCCGAGTGCAACATTCGGGGAAGAAATTCGTTTTTTTTTGAAAATTCTTCCCCGAGTGCCAGTTGCCGAGGCACTCGGGGAAGGCTCTGGGTTTTTTTTTTATTTTTGTCTTCCCCGAGTGCCAGGTGCCAGGGCACTCGGGGAAGGCCCGTGGCCATTTTTTCTTAATTTCCTCTTCCCCGAGTGCCAGGTGCCCAGGCACTCGGGGAAGACCCCTTCCCTTTTTTTTGTTTTTTGTTTTTTTCTTTTGCTTTACCGTGTGACAAATAAAACATATATTTATATAAATCACAATTCAACTTCAATATCTCACAAACCACATTTATAAATGAAAAACGACACATCCAAAAGTGTGTCCAAATATATCTGGAATACATAAAAATGAGTGCACAAAAGTACAAACCACGTATCGAAAAGTACACATACAAACCACATATCCAAAAGTACACATACAAACCACATATTCAAAAGTACACATTATTCCAAGTTCACAAGTGCAATACATATAAACGAGTCCGCGGGTGGCTCACGACAACTCGGATCCCGGCGATGCTCCGGCTGGGGCTGCCCCGACGTGCGACCCCGGCGATGCTTCAGCTGGGGATGCCCCGACGTGCGACCCCGGCGACCCTCCGACATGGTTCGACGACGCCCCCGAGAGCCGCTGAATAAAAAGAAATTGCACGTGAGTAACAAGATAAAAATCCAAGTTGTAAAGAAAAGTTGAAAATTTCGGCAGCACCTCCCCTACATGGGGAGGTTTCCAAAACCTGCAAGAAGGTGGACACGAAGGTCGACAAACACATTTCCAGCACGAAGGCCGACAAATCAACAACTCCGGCACGAAGGCCGACAAATCAACACATCAGACACGAAGGCCGACACTAGGTTTGACACTACGCATTAGCACAAAAAGTAAAACAATTGTGCTTATACTCACCGGGGTGACCGGGGTGGACTCTCGACGAGGTGGTGGAGGTGGTCGTGGTGGTGCAAGGCGTTGTCAGGCCGGGATCCGCAAACCTTGCCGCTGCCCAAGTTGTTGCACGAACGCGAGCAAACCTTGCATCGTCTCCCGCTCGGCCTCCCGCTCGGCCCGCTCAGCCTCCCGCCGGGCCCGCTCGCCCTCCCGCTCGGCAAGCAAGGCCTCCCCGTCCGCTGAAGACGCTGCATCTCGGCCTGCAATATTTGACACCAATGTTCCAATAATGCAGAGCTAAGGAACGTAAAAGTCAAAGTCAAAGAACGACTAATGAAAGTGAGAATACTTACCTGGAGTGACATTATCGCTGTCGGCCGCTGGCTTATGGGCACACTAGAGCTCGTGCTCGCTGCTCGTAGGCGGTCGAGAGGAGGAGTAGAGGCCGTGTCGAGGATGCCGTCGCCAATGTAGAACCGTCCATGCTTCTTGCCTTGCCCAATCCTCATCACTAGCTCAGGATCAAGGTGTTCCTCGGACCTCGGGTCGTAGTCTGGCCCGTGGACTAACCTTAATGCCTCCGTGTACGAACTAAGGCGAGGTGTGGACGCCGGAGTCCGTGTACGCCTGCGGGCCCGCATCGGGGGTTGTACTCGATGTTGGACTTTGCCGGGCCCATGTGGGCGAGAGCATACGCCTCGAGTTGGGTAATTGGCCGGCCACCGTGCGCCGCCTCCTACAAAAAAGCCAACATGTGGTTAGGAATCAATTAGAATTGAACGCGGCTATATTAGACAAGTGGTGTCGACTTACATATGTCTTTTTGTATTTGCTGAGGCTGGCGCTGCCCTGGTGGTGAGGTGCACCTGGCATCAGCATACGGTGGTCTTTTTTCTCTTGGTGCATCTTCTGCCAGTCCGCGTCCAACCATTTCTCCACAATAGCAGCCCAGCAATCGCAAAAGGTTGCGCACCAGCTCGGAATCACCTACAAGCCATCAGAAGATCAAATTGGCATAGGTAATAATCTAAAAAGAGATCAATAGGAGATGTTTTGTATTTACCAGGAGGTCTTCGCTCCCTTGTCGAATCTCTGTGTCACTTCTTGCCTGCTTTCTGTTGATTCTTCTATTACAGTAGGTGGCGTTGTAGTCAATGTGCGCCTGCAGGCGGGCCTCATAATACAAGTCCGAGACACGTCTTTTACAGGAAGCGTAAGCCAGCTGATACGCCCTTTCCTCCTGTCCTGGCTGGCATCTGAAGAAGTCCTGCATAAAGACACGAGGTATCCATTATTTTATTTGAACAATGAAAGCAATGAAATGAGGGCCGTAGAGCGAGAAAGGCTTACCCATAACTCCGAAATCACCTGATCCGCTAAGTTTCTGTACGGTTCATCTGCGGGGAAGAGAGCGTACTGGTCAAACGAGGGTAACTCTCCCTCCACATCCTCCTCTGACTTGTACACCAGGCCAGGGAAGTGTTCCCTACACAGAAGTCCCAAGATCCCATTGACATTGCGAGCCTCCACCCCCTCCTCAACAAGTATCCAGTTCCTGCACAAGTGGTTAACAATAGTTATTATTAGTTCTTATCCTGATTTTTCTATATATCAAATGAAGAACATATGAAGTTACTTAATTACCTATCCCCCTGGGGTGCAATCAGTGGGCGGCGGTCAACAGGAATCGGTCGCTTCGGGAGCTGGCTGGGACCTCGCTTACATGGTATCGAGGCTGTAGAGGAAGTCGAACCCCCTGCCCCCTCAGATGCGTGCGGATCCGCCTCCTCAGACGCGTGTGGGCCCCCCTCGTCGTACATCTGCGGAGGGACGTCCTCGCCCCTAGAAGAGTGAGAGGAGCCAAGGTCGTCTCCGGCTGTGCCCCTAGCCCTCCTCTGCCTCTGTGAGGGCTCCGACTCCCCGCCGCCGGCTCGCTCCGCTCCGGCTCCCGCTGTCTCGAGTAAGTCGAGCGACACCTCCTAGTGGGCCCCATCACCTGCAATTAAAACAAATAAACCAGTATTAGTCTTGGTAAACGAGAAGTAATTAGCAAGGAAGCAAAACAAAAAAAAATGTATTTACAAGTATTAAAACGAGAAGTATCACATGTTTTTCTAATATTTACAAGTATTAAAACGAGAAGTATTACATGTATTTCTAATATTCTTCATGATCGGGATTATTTCGACGATAGGTCTCGTCATCACTATCAAGAGCCTCCAAATCGTCAACAGCCTCATCCTCATCGCCGTCATTGTCTAGTTGTAGTCCATCAAGCATTTTCAAGTCTCTCGGATCATGCACCTCATCTGCAGCCTTCCTCGTCAACAATCCATTCCTCGTCTACTTCCATTTCAATATCTTCAGTTAAGTCTATCTCAAGCATCCCTGGTAGCCCCTCGTCTTGTTGATAAAACTCCTCGTTATCCGTGGGTGGGTTCAAGTTGTAATCGTCATCGTTTGGGCGAGCACATTTACCATGTGGTGACACCTTGTGCACAATATACCAACCCTGGAGACGTGGGTCGGTTTTGCAAGCATATGGACAATAATAAACTTGTCTGGCTTGCTGAGCCACAATATAGACATCCTCACCTAGATAGAAGGAATCCGTCTAATTTCGACTATCCCAAATTTAGGAGACCTTTTCGATACTCCGGGATCAAACCACTTGCATTTGAATATGACTGGCTTAGGTGCATTTTCACCATGGAATTCGAGCTCGTATATTTCTTCAACTATGCCATAATAGTCCTCAGGCGCCTCATGCTCCTCAACTACTCCAGGCGTAAATACTCCGGTATTGGTGGTCCTTGGATTGGGCCGACTCTTCTCGTAGCTTGTTGTGTGAAAGCGATATCCGTTCACGTCATAAGCATTAAATGACAAGACCTTGTAGTCAAATCCTCTAGCCAGTTGTCGTAATTCGACATTTATAGACAAATCGCTTTTGCACTGCAAGCCCAGGGAGAGAGATGAAATTAGGCAACTATCAACACCAAACTTGGAACGACCTAAGTTTGCCAGAAGGTACCTTTTTTTGAAACCATGTAATGAAATCATGTTCATGAAGAAGGTTTTCTCGTTCATGTTCAGTAGGTGGCCTTGGATCATGCCAGTATTGATCAAAAAATTCCCTGCACATACAAGCAACAAGGGTGTTGGATGCGGAAAATTTATGAAGTCAACTGGGGCCTAAGGACCACCCCAAGCAGAGCCACCGGGTTCACCCCGTTTTTCCTGGTCCATGGCGCGGAGGCCGTCCTCCCCACGGACTTAGAATACGGGTCGCCCAGGGTTCGAGGCTACGACGAGGATGCTAACCAACGAGCCCGCGAGGACTCGCTGGACCAGCTAGACGAAGTACGCCTCGTGGCGTTGATGCACTCCGCAAGGTATCAACAGTCCCTACGACGTTACCAAGCACGCAAGATACGTCGGAGGGATTTCAGCGAAGGGGATCTGGTCCTAAGGCTACGCCAAGACAACCGAGGGCGCCACAAGCTATTGCCCCCATGGGAGGGACCCTACGTCGTGGTGAAGGTGCTCAAGCCGGGCACGTACAAGCTGGCCAACGGGGACGGCGAAGAACTCACCAACGCTTGGAACATCCAACAGCTACGTCGCTTCTACCCTTAGCTAGGATTTCCAAGTACTTTCTGTTGTAAAATCACATGGCCAACGCCCCAATTGGTGTCAACTATGTAAATACTCCAAGTCTAATAAAAGGGCAACTCGGCTTTCCCCTGAAACCCAAGTTACCCTCGGGGGCTACTGCGGGGGGCACCCCCCCCCAAATGGTCCCATTTTTTCGCGCAACAAACAAAACGACATGCGCTAAGTTTGTTTCCTACTTCAACCTCGAGCCACGATTCGAACAGGGCGCAGGCGGCACAGCGGAAGGAGCGTGCGAGCCAGAGATAGCCTACGCCGCGTGGCTATGGCCCTTCTCTCTCGCCTCCAACCCAGCGGGCCCCCTGCGAAAATCGAACTCCCCTAACTAGAATCTACTCAGGAAGAAGGAGAAACAAAAAGCGTGATAAACAAACGATTTCATTTACATCAAATACCCATGTTCATGAAACGACTTGTTTATTTACAAAAGGCCACGAGGCCAGAGTACTGATACACAGAAAAAACGGGCCTAGCGCCCAGACTGCTTTCAGGCGGGAGGAGCAGCAGCGTCCGTGACGTCGGGGAAGAGGAACTCCTCGAAGGCCTCGGCGAGCAACCCGGCGGCGTCGGAGGCAAGCGCGTCCACACGCACCATGGACACCTCGTCCTCAACACCCTCGGGTACGACGTAGCCCTCCGCCAGCGCCTCGAAGTTAACCTCGTAGTGGGATCGCACCACTCCGAGGGCCTTCTGGACGCCTAGGTGCAACGCCTGGCGCATCCGCTCCGTGACATGGCCGCCGAGGGCGCGCAGACGGCGGCCGGCCGAGCCGCCGGCTTGGGCCTCGCCCTCCTCAACGACGCGGCGGGTCTCGAGGGCCGCATCGCGCGGCCTCCCGCAGGTCCCGGCTCGGAGGAGTTGTAGGAAGCTCCGCGAGCCTCGGCCCGCCCGGCGGCGTGCCCCGGGCGGTGCGCAAGCCTCGGAATCGACAAGACGAAAAGAAATCGAAAGGGGGAAGCGAACCCTCTAAAGCAAAAACCAACAAGCGAGAGTCAAACGGTGGCTCACCCTCGACTTGCTTCCTCTCCAAATCAAAGTCGCAGCGCGCGGACTCGATCGCCAACTCGAGGCGCTGGACGGTCTCGCCTTGCTCGCGGAGGGCCAGCTCCTGGTTGGCGTGGCTGATGCGAGCGCGAGCGCCTCGTCCTCAACCTCGGAGAATGCGGCGTTCCGCTCCTCCCAGCGACTTCTCCGCCGCCTCGCGAGCGACGCGCTCCGCTCCGCGCCCGGCCGTCCGGGCGTCGCCAAGGGCGGCCTCGCTCCTCGCCGGAGCCGCCCCTCGGCCCCCGGCGGGCGATGCGCTCTTGCTTTGGAGCCGCTCCTCGGCCGGCGACGAGGGCCGCGGCCCGGCGTCGAGGGCGGCCCTCGGGTCGTCGGCCTCCTTGGCGCGTCGCTCCAACGCGCGCGCCCGCTCCTCGGCCGGCGCTGTTGCGCCTGCGCCCCCTCGAGCGACGTGCGGAGCTCCCGGGCTTCGGCGCGAGCGGTGGCCACCTCCACCTCCCGGTTGGCGGCCGGCGTCCGCGTCTTCTCCGGATCCGCGCGCGCGTTCCACGAGCGCCTCGTCGTGATCGAAGAGGGCTGCGCGGACCCGCTCGAGGCTCGAGCGACGCGCCGCGTCCGCCTCGAGCTCTCAGGGAGCTCGTCAGGCCAGGCCAGGGCCCGGTACGCCAGCCAGCTGTCCGGCGTCCTAAGAGCGTCTGCAAGTGCGTCGAAAGCGCTGCATTGCCCCCGGAGCTGCTGGGCCTCAGCGTTCACCCGGTCGAACGCGTCGTACTTGTCGTGGGCGCGGCGCTCGAGCTCCTGGCATCCACACGCCAAATCCCATGAGCAACAAGACTTGAGCGCAATGTACACGAACGAAAAAGAAAAAACGAGCAATTGTGGCTCACCTGGAAGACGAGCCAGGCCGGGCCGCCATGGACCCGCAGCCCCTCGTTCAGCGCGCGGTTGAGCGTGGCGCCGTGGCTCCGAAGCTCGCCCCAGAGCTCCTGCTCCCCCGGCGTCGGCAAACGCCGGGGGACCACCGACGGCCCCTCCACCGGGCGGGGGCGGCCGGCGTGGGAGGACGAGGCCTCGGCACCATGTCCTCGGCCCCCCACCACCATGTGACCCTCGTGCCGCCTCACGAGGGCCCCCTCCCCGGGGCTCGGGGGGAGTTCGAGGGCCGCCTGGCCCACTGATTCCACCCGGGCGGCGGAGAGTCGTCCGAGACCTCCACCACCTCCGCCTGCAAATCGCCGGCGGACGCAGCTGCTTGCGCCGCCTCCGCCGGCACCACCACCGCGCCTCCGCGGCCACGGCGCGCCGTCGTGCCGCCGTGGCCATGCGCCCGCTCCACCTCCTCCACGGTGGCGGCCACCGCGGGCGCACCTCCACTGTGGCCGCCGCCGCGGCCCGTGTCTCCGTGACGACCGGTGCGGGCCGCCCCCCGGCGACCCTGCGGCCGCGCCGCGGCGGCGGGCTGATCCGCCGGCCGGGGCCTCGAGGCCCCAGCCGGGTCTTGCGAGCTCGTGCCCGCCGCCGTGCTTGTCCCCGGGCGCGACCCCCTCGACGAGCGTCGTCGGGTGGGGATCGATGCGTCCGTCCTCAGCACCTTGGCTGGTGCAAGCGGAGGAACGGTTGGCACCACCCTGCGCAGACACGAACGAAGGGTTAAATCACCTAATCGCCAACGAGCCAAACCAAACAAAGAAGGACAGGCTCCTTACCTCGCGGAGGAAAAGGCCCGTTTCCTTTTCCTCGAGGTCTCTGCGGGCGAGGCCGGCGCAGCGGCCGCGCCGCCGTAGCGCCTCCCCGACGGCGCCGCCGCGCGCACGAGCACGCCCGCCCCACGCGCGAGCGCGCCCGACGCCGCGCCTCCCGAGGGCGCCGCCGCGCGCGGGGGCACGCTCGCCCGCGCGCGGACACGCCCGCGCCGCCGCGCCCCTCGACGATGACGCGCGCGCGCGCGGGCACGCTTGACGCGCGCACGGGCGGGTCCGTCGCACGCACCTCCGCGGCATGCGCCGGCGCCTCCGCGGCGCGCGCCGCCCTCGATGTCGATGGCCGGCGGCGGGCGCCGTTGCGCCCGCCCCGGTGCAATGCCGCCCTCGCCGCCGGCGCCGGCTCCGGCGAGGGAGGCGCAGGCTCCCACCTGTCTGAGGGGCCCTCCCCCTCAGTCTCTTCCTCCTCGTCCTCCTCCGAGGATGAGGGCTCCTCGATCTCCGGGGAGGAAAGCCCCAGCTCCTCGCGCCGACGGTACTCCGCGGCCCGCCGGTCGCGGCGAGCTTAACGTCGCCTCGCGTGCTCCCTCTTGCGCGCCGCCCGCTCCCGTCGCTCCCGCCGCGCCGCCCGGCCGAGCGCACGGGAATCGGGGGGTGGGTGGAACGGACTTGGCGATGTTGAACTCCACCGGCGCGCACAAGAGCGACAATGGCGCATCGGGGAAACAAAAGCAAGACCAAGAACTAAAACAAAATCGGGAACCCAACTCACCGGCGGGCCCGTGGGGAGCATCTCAAGGTCCCATGGGGTCCGACCCGCGCGGTGGCGGCGTCCGGGTGTCGACGGCGTTCCGCGCCCGGTGAGCGCATACGGCCGCTCAAGGGGCGTCGGGAGCATCCGCGACCTCGCCGGAGTCGACGGGGTTGGCCGCCTCTCGTCATCTCGAAGATGCGGAGCGGCCTCTACATCGAGGCACGACCCGCCGGTGGTGGAGGAAGGCGAGGACGCCCATCGCGTTCGGCCCCGTGCTTCGCCGGCCGGCGCGAGAGGCGGCGAGGACGGACTCTTGCCGCGCCCGATGCTGGGCCGTAGACACCCCGTAGCCCCAGGAGTCCGGCCTCTTCTTGAATACCCGGCCGGTGTAGGGAGGAAGGCCAGGCTCGGCATTGCGCGAGGTAGAACCATCCCCGCTCCCGGCCCGGCGTTGTTCGTCGTCATGGTGCGGGGGATGTAGAAATCCTTGAGCCGCCCCCGCGAGGCAAGCGACATCCCACCGCGCGCACCGCGCGCGAGTCCCTCGGCTCCGACGTGGGCTGCGTGATGAGCTCCCCGCGGAAGAGGTGAACCCGGAGATCCCGGTTGAGCGGGATCCCCGGGTACCCTTCGCGGACGCCCACGAACGTGGCCGCTCGCGAGATCGCGTTGGGGGGCGAAGTTGTGCGGCTCCACCCCCGTAGTAGTAGCACATCGCCCGCATGAAGGTGCTCGCGCAGGCGCGTTGAAGCCACGCTCGTGGTAGCGGAGGAAGCTCACCACGTAGCCCTCCGGCGGGTTGGGCTCGTGGTGCGCCGCCGGCGGCACGATCCACTCCGCCGGGCGCCCTTCTTCGTTAGCCGCCAGCTGACCGGCGGCGACCAGCTCGCCAAGGGCGAGCCGCGTCACCGTCGACCTCTCCCAGGCATACGGCTCCAGGATCCTAAGGGGAAGCTGAGGTGGCGCCATGAAGGGGGACGAAGGAATGCGAAGGCGGAGGACAAGGAAACGGAAAAAAGAGCTCTAACGGCGAGACCGCGCGGTGGCAAGAGCGAGACGAAGACGAAGGGGTGGAGGACCGAAAGCGGTGAGACACTAAGGTAAAAAACCGCCGCCCCCTCTTCCCCGCAGCTTTATAGGCCGACGGGCGAGCTTTCCGGAGCGGACGCCCCGCTAGCATTAACTGCAGGGAATCTTTCCATCGCGTCGACGGGTGGGCCCCACCACGACCGCAGCGGCCACGACACTGCAGGCGGGCCATCATTACGGCAAAGACCGGCAACGACCGAGGCGAAGCCGTCACGTCCGCCCGCCATGCCGCCCACTGCGCGCGCGCGCGCGCCGCGCGCGCCTAAAAAGACGCGCTCGTGCTGCAAAACCGCGGCCACGACCGCAAGGCACTTAAATGCCCGGGTCCCTTGCCAAGCAAGGAGAACCCTCGAGCGGGGCGAACCCCCGGCTCGAAGCAGAGGCGACCCTCGATGGGATATCAGCGTGAGAAGGTCGCCCGGGACCTGCTCGATGTAGAGCAGGCAGCCGCGGGCACCCATGCCACGTAAAACCCTCGAGCGGCATGACCCTCGGCTCGAAGCAAAGGCGACCCTCGATGGGATACCAGCGTGAGAAGGTCGCCCGGGACTTGCTCGATGTAGAGCAGGCAGCCGCGGGCACCCATGCCACGTAAAACCCTCGAGCGGCATGACCCTCGGCTCGAAACAAAGGCGACCCTCGATGGGATACCAGCGTGAGAAGGTCACCCGGGACCTGCTCGATGTAGGGCAGGCAGCCGCGGGCACCCATGCCACGTAAAACCCTCGAGCGGCATGACCCTTGGCTCAAAATGACGTCAACTCTCGATGGGATATCGACGTGAGAAGGTCGCCCGGGACCTGCTCGATGTAGAGCAGGCAACCGCGGGCACCCATGCCACGCCAAACCCTCGAGCGGCACGAGCCCTTGGCTCGAGACAATGTCAACCCTCTAAAAAGAAAGCACATACGCTGTGCTACCAACCAGCACCTCGAGGGCCGGCACGCCCAGACCCCTCGACGGCCGCAAACGTGAAAAGACGGGGCCGCCCGGTGCGCCACCCCCGCTCGGCCCTACCGATCAGAGGTTCGAAGCCTGACCCTCGACGGGTTCGAACAGGCGCCACAGATCGCAGAGTTAGGGACGACGAGGGCACGCGCATACGAGCCGTTCCTCGAGCCCGTCGGCTCGAGGGTGCCCCACATGTCGTGTTCGAGAGCCAGCGAGGGCAGCTAGAAGGGGGGATCCCACCGAGGGAGAGCTTCCGCGCCCTCGGTCCCTAGCGAACGGGACCGAGCCCCACCTAGCAAACCCACGCAAGCGCTTCCATGGACGTGTCTCCGGACCGCGCAGCCTACCCTTATCGAACGGGGCATGGGCGTCCACTTGAACCACCCGCTACCAGCTCGAAGAGGAATCAGCAATTCGCGACCCGCTCGATGGGAGTTGCAGAAACCTCACCCTCCGTCCCGCGGAGGGACGGCGAGGGCGCGTTAAAAAGCAAGTCGTCAGGCTCGACCCGATCGCCTCGAACGGGCCAAGGCTCGGGGGCTTGACGCCCGGCTACACCTCCTTGAAATTGCACCCGCCGGAGACAGTGACAGGGGAGCGTGCACCCCCGAAGCCGGCTGAAATACCGCCGATGCCGGTTGGCATATGTGCCACGCCTTTCTGACCAAAGTTCTCGCGGTTAACCCCTCCAGGAGAGCCCACACTCCTGCAGGGCTTCGGGGGCTAGACCCGCGGGTCCGCTGACGCGGCCCCACGGAAAGCGTTCGCAAACAAGGAGGGAAGAACGTCCTATCAGTAGGTTCCAGCATCTGCGGGAGCCTCAATGGCAAACCCGCAGATGCTCGGGGGCTACTGTCGGGGACAGCCCTAGGGGTCCCCTTAAGTAACGGGGAAATCCTCACTTAAATCCCGGTATCGAAACACACTAAGCCTAACCATGCAGGTAACTAACCATGCAGGACATGGCCTACGCCGCGGGACTCCGACGGCACACCAAGACGGCCCGCTTAGAAGAACCCCTCGAGCAGGCTCCGCCTCGCTCGAGGGTGCGCTCCTCCTCGAGCGGGCTCCGCCCCGTTCGAGGGGCAACTCTTCCCTCGAGCGGTCCCGCCCCGCTCGAGGGCTCGCTCCCCCTCGAGCGGGTCTCGTCTCGCTCGAGGGTTCGTCCCGCCCTCGGCCGGGGCTCGCCACGCTCACGGGCGCCCCGCACGCGTGCGCCGGCCCCGTACACGGGCATTTAACGCCATGATGCCGCAGGACGGCGCCATCATGCGCCCGGGGCTCGCACCCCGGTGCCGCCGCACCAACTCCCCAGGGAGGAGCCTATCCCCGCCACTGTGGAGATGGAATGTGCGGTACGGCCGGTGTCAGTCCCGTGACACCGCGCGCCCACTACAGTACGGCTAACACGCCCGACCCTCGAAGGGGGGCCGGGCACACCCTCAATCTCACTTTCCCGTGACCCTACAGGTTAGGTGGGGGGCGCTAGGCCGGTGGATGGCCATCCCGGTCACTGTAACAGCACGGCCGCCGTACCCACGCGTGCAGGCGCACGCCCGGCACCGCAGGCGCACGCCGGGCGCCGTAGCAACCACTCCGCTACCGCGGAGCGCATTGGGAAGGAACGCCGTTCGCCCGCTCCCCGTGCCCCGTACCGCCCATCATCGCACCTCCCCTCGAAGCCTATCAGAGGACGCCATCGCCATCTGCCGCCCTCCTACCCTCGAACCGCCACTGTTCGGGTACGGGGTAGGCCATCATGGCCGGATCGTGGCGGGGATCGCACGGACGGCCGCCCACTCTACACCGTAGCACGACGTGCACCCCCACGTAGCTAGATAGCGCGGCGTGCATGTAACTCGCCGCCCCCTTGGCCTATAAAAGGGGAGGCGAGCCCCCAGCCGCGGGGGGGTGGAACAGAACACACCGTGCACTCACTCTCTTATTCTCCCACAACATCTTCAGCCACTCTTCCAGGGACTTGGAAGCCACGCTTCCTCTCCCGCCTTGCTTGTATTTGCCCCACTACAAGCACCCCCGGTGCTGAGCAATATAGTGCCACGAGCACACCCCTGCTGGACGTACGGCCCCCTCGGCCGGAACCAGGATAAAACCTTGTGTCATTTGTTGCTTAGCATCGACCATTGAGGGATAGACCGCGGCGGTATCTACTGGTTAGTGTCGGGACCATATTCCGCACCAAATGTTGGCGCCCACCGTGGGGCACACGAGCGCCTGAGGTCATTTCGCCAACTCCCTCCATGGTGATCCGCACTGAATACCGTGCTACACGCTACTGCATGGGTAGCTCAGACCCCCTCCCGGCCGGGTTCGAGATCCGCTTCGGGGATCTGAACTTTCAGGCCACGGGGAATGGCTATCTCATGCACCTCACTAACCGTGAGGAGCTTCGCGCGCGGCGCCGGAGCCGGATCCGCCCTGGTCTCCGCCTCACGCACGACACCGGCGCGTACGCTCGCAGCACGGATGCCGCGGGTCCGTCGGCACCACGACGCCACCGTCGCTCCGGGCAACGCTCGCGTCGGGCGCGGTCCGAGCGGCGGCGGCCGAGCGCGCCGCCGCCCAACGCGGTGCGCCCACCGTCACGACGGCCGCCACCGCCCCGGGCGGGACCGCGTGCGGTCTCCGGACCACGCATCCCCATCGGGCTGCGTGGCGCCACGACGGCCTATAACGCCAACGTCAACACGACAATGCACAGGGTTCCACCTGGCCGCCACGTCTTCGTCGCCAGGGACCCCGGCACCTCAGCAGCAGATGAGTCGTCCCTGGGCTCCGTCGACACGATGCCGCCCGCCAACCGCCACGGGTACGCGGAGTGGGACTTCTCCGGCGTGCCAGACCCAGTCGCGTTCAGGCGCTTCCTCGACGCCACGGACTACTGGTTTGGCTGCTCCGACGACTCCAAAGACGCGGGAGCTACGACCCCACGCGGGAGTGTTGTGCCGTCATCACCAACGACCCGGCTAACGCCGCCGGTGCGGCAGGCGCCGGGGACGGGGAAGTCACGCCTACCCCAGGGATCGCCGCGCGCCCGGCCGCGGGGGCCAAGCGCTCCGCCGGGGCCGACGTCGACGCACAGCTGGCCCAAGCCCGCGAGCTCAAGGCCAAGCTGGCGGAGGAATACCGGACAGTGCGGTTGCTCCGCGCCTCAATGGCAGGGGAAGCTTCCGCGCGCGGTGAACGCGCGCGGGAGCTAGGCCGACAGGTCCGTGACCGCCTCAACACCGCCCCCAACGCGGACAACGCGGACGTCCCGCCGCGAGCAAGCCAGAAGCTCGTCGCCGCCGCGACGCTGCTACGGGCCATGCCAGCACCATCGACCCCCGAGGCTCGAGACATGCACCGCGAGGTGCAAACCCTCATCGAGCAAGCGGCCGTCCAGCAGGCCGAGAGCTCGGCCTCACGCATCCGCCAACAGGGGGACGCGCGGGGTGATGATCCCGCACCAGGAGGCGAACCCTCGGTGCACGTGGGTCAACCTGCTGACCAGGGACGCACGCCGGCCAAGGAACGACTCCTCGACGCGCGCAGGGCACTGGATGGCGACGCTCACAACGTCATCAACGCCCGGCGTACCAGCAAGGCGGACGCACGAGCGGCCAGGGGCTACCACCCTCGAAGGGGTGGACGCTACGACAGCGGTGAGGATCGCTCCCCAACGCCGGAGCCCCCGGGCACCCGGTGTGTTCGGGGCCGGGAGATCCGCACGGCGGCGTTCCCCCGCCGCTTCCGTCGGCCCTTCGACAATCGTCAAATACAACGGGGAGACGGACCCTCGCGTCTGGCTCAACGACTACCGCCTAGCCTGTCAGCTGGGCGGGGCCACCAACGACGAAGTGATCATCCGCAACTTGCCTCTGCATCTGGGCGACGCGGCGCGGACATGGCTCGAGCACTTGCCCGCCAGCCAGATCCACAACTGGGACGATCTAGTCCACACGTTCGTGGGCAACTTCGGGGCACATACGTGCGCCACGGGAACTCGTGGGGATCCGCGCTCCGCACGCAGGGGCCCGGCGAATCGTTGCGGGACTTCATACGGCGCTTCTCCAAGCGCCGCACGGAGCTCCCCGGGCGTGGCACGGCCCGAGATCGTGCACGCGTTCCTCGAGGGCACCACGTGCGGGACCTCGTGCGCGAGCCGGGACGCGGCCCCGCCTACGGACTCGAACGAGCTGTTCGACATCGCCACCAGCTTCGCCTCCGGAGAGGAGGCCGTGGGGGCAATCTTCGACGGCAAGAAGGGCAAGCGCTCCGAGGACACGCCCGCGGAGGGCAGCGGGTCCAAGGAGCCGCACCGCAACGACAAGCGGGGCAAGAAGGGGAAGAAGCCGCGCCGCGAGGCGCGCGAGCAGGGACGCAACGGCGGCAACGCCGAGGCCCTCGCTGTCGACCCGGCTCGACGGGGCCCTCGACCGGCTCCTCGAGGCCCGGGGGTATTTGACGACATGCTGAAGAAGCCATGTCCCTACCACAAAACCCCAGTGCAACACACCCTTGAGCAGTGCGACATGCTCAAGAAGTTCTATGGTCGCGCCGCCGCGAAGGAGGCAGAGGCCAAGAAAGACGGGGGCGATGGCGACGCCGGCGGCTTCCCCGCCGTCGAAAATGTGTTCCTCATCTTTGGAGGACCTACTGTCGACATGTCGACCCGGCAGCGCAAGAAGGAGCGGCACGAAGTCCTCGCCGCAGAGAGCGCGCCTCCGGCCTTCCTCAACTGGTCGAAGGATGCCATCACCTTTAGCCGGGACGACCACCCAAACCGTATCCCGAACCCGGGCCAGTACCCGCTGGTGGTCGATCCCATCATTGGGAACGCCCGGTTTTCGAAGGTCCTTATGGACGGAGGCAGTAGCCTCAATATCCTCTTCGCGCACACGTTGCGCCTGATGGGGATTGGGTGGACTGGGGCCGGCGGCCCAAGACGAAGCCGTTTCACGGCATCGCGCCGGCAAGCAAGGTTCAACCTCTCGGGCGCATCGATCCGCCGGTATGGTTTGGTACCCCCCAAGAACTTCCGTAAGGAAACCCTCACCTTCGAGGTGGTGGGGTTCAAAGGGGCCTACCATGCCATACTTGGGCGACCTTGCTATGCCAAGTTCATGGCGGTCCCCAACTACACGTACCTGAAGATGAAGATGCCCGGGCCAAACGGCATCATCACCGTCGGGTCGTCGATCGAGCACGCATTCGACTGCGATGTCGAGTGCGTGGAACACAGCAGGCACCGGCGTCGGGATGAAGCGCTGGTAAACACGCTGGAGAAGATGGTCAACGAGGACCTCGACTCCGCCGCCAAGCACGTCGGCACCTTCGAGGCTGCCGAGCAGACCAAAGGGGTCCCCCTCGACCCGTCGGCCCCCGAGGGCAAGGCGTTGAGGGTCAGCTCGACCCTCGACCCTAAATAGGAAGCAAGTCTCGTCGACTTCCTCCGCGCCAACGTCGACGTCTTCGCGTGGAGCCCCTCGGACATGCCAGGCATCCCGAGGGAAGTCGCCGAGCACTCCCTTGATATCCTGCCAAACGCCCGCGCCGTGCAGCAGCGGCTGCGCCGCTTCGACGAGGAGCGGCGACGGGCGATCGGAGCGGAGCTGCGGAAGCTCCTCGAGGCCGGATTCATCAAGGAAGTATTCCACCCTACGTGGCTAGCCAATCCTGTGCTTGTAAAAAAGAAAAATGGGAAGTGGCGGATGTGTGTAGACTATACGAGTCTTAATAAAGCATGTCCAAAAGTTCCTTTTCCTTTGCCACGCATAGATCAAATCGTTGATTCAACGGCTGGGTGCGAACTACTCTGTTTCCTTGATGCCTATTCGGGATATCACCAAATAAAAATGAAGGAGTCCGACCAGCTCGCGACTTCGTTCATCACACCGTTCGGGACGTTCTGTTACGTCACGATGCCTTTTGGCCTCAGAAACGCGGGCGCAACATATCGGCCGCCGCATGCAGCACGTTTTTGGGGATCACATCGGGCGGACGGTCGAAGCCTACGTGGACGACATCGTCGTCAAGACCGAGAAGGCGGACGACCGGTCGGCGACCTTGGCGTCGCGTTCAGCTGCCTACGGGCCAACGGGGTCAAGCTAAACCCCGAAAAATGTGTCTTTGGAGTGCCGCGGGGCATGCTCCTAGGATACATCGTCTCCCAGCGGGGAATCGAGGCCAACCCTGAAAAGGTTGCGGCCCTCGAACGGATGGGTCCAATCCGGGACCTCAAAGGGGTGCAGAAGGTGTTGGGGTGCCTCGCCGCCTTAAGCCGCTTCATCTCGAGGCTCGGTGAGAAGGGCCTGCCCCTCTACCGGCTGCTCAAGAAGCACGAGCGCTTCTGTTGGACCACTGAGGCCCAGGACGCGCTCGACAAGCTGAAGGCGTCTCTGACGCACGCTCCAATCCTCACGCCGCCGCGAGACGGCGAACCCCTGCAGCTCTACGTGGCCGCAACCACCCAGGTGGTCAGCACCGTGATCATCGTGGAGCGCACGGAGGAAGGGCACGCCTTGCCCGTGCAGAGGCCGGTCTACTACATCAGCGAAGTCCTGTCGGACACGAAGACGCGCTACCCCCAGGTCCAGAAGCTGCTGTATGCGGCAGTCCTTGCGCGGCGCAAGCTCCGCCACTACTTCGAGGCCCACCCGGTCACGGTGGTCTCCTCCTTCCCGCTAGGAGAGATCATTCGCAACCCCGACGCGTGGAGCTGATGGGCGAGACGCTCGCCTACGCCCCGCGCAAAGCCATCAAATCGCAAATCCTAGCCGATTTCGTCGCTGAGTGGACGGACACGCAGCTACCGCCCCCTCAAATCCAAGCAGAGTGCTGGACTCTGTTCTTCGACGGCTCGGTGATGAAGACAGGAGCGGGCGCGGGCCTGCTCTTCGTGTCACCCCTCGGAGAGCACATGCGCTACGCAGTGCGCCTCCACTTCCCCGCATCCAACAATATGGCAGAATACGAGGCCCTCCTCTGCGGCCTCAAAATCGCCATTGAGTTGGGCGTCAAGCGCCTCGACGTGCGAGGGGACTCGCAGCTCGTGATCGATCAAGTCATGAAGAACGCGAGCTGCCACGACGACAAGATGGAGGCCTACTGTAAAGCCGTGCGGGCCCTCGAAGACAAGTTCTACGGCATCGAGCTTAATCATGTACCCCGCCGGTACAACGAGGAAGCAGACGAGCTGGCGAAGATCGCGTCCGGGCGGATCGCCGTTCCCCCGAACGTTTTCGCGCGCGACATCGCGCAGCCCTCGGTCGCCTTCGAGCCCTACCCCTCGAGCGACGGTGGACCCTCGGGGGCTCCCTCGAATCCAGCGGGTGCGGAACCCATGGATGAGGACCCCTCGAACGAGGCGTACGTGCTCTCCCTTCTCGAGGGGTACGGCTCCATCGAGGTCGATGCGATGGACATAGAGCCGGCTCCTGTCCAAGCGGATTGGCGGGAAAAATACATCGCCTGGATCGATCGAGGGGAACTCCCCGCGGACCGGGCCGCAGCCAGGCGCATCGCCAGGATGGCCAAATCTTTCACCCTCGTCGACGGCGAGCTGTACAAGCGCGCCGCGTCAGGCATCCTCCAGCGGTGTATACCCATTCCCGAGGGGCGCGAGCTCCTACGGGACATCCACGCAAGGATCTGTGGCCACCACGCCGCGCCGCGCACCCTCGTCGGCAACGCGTTCCGCCAGGGCTTCTATTGGCCTACCGCGGTCGCGGACGCCAGCGAAATCGTACACACCTGCGAAGGGTGCCAGTTCTACGCCCGCAAGTCCAACTTGCCCGCTCATGCCCTGCAAACGATCCCCGTGACATGGCCGTTCGCCGTGTGGGGGTTGGACATCGTCGGGCCCCTGCGGAAGGCGCCCGGGGGCTTCACCCATCTGCTTGCCGCGATCGACAAATTCTCCAAGTGGGTGGAGGTGCGTCCCATCACGAATTTAAGGGCTGAGCATGCGGTCACGTTTTTCACCGACATCGTATACCGCTTTGGAGTGCCAAACTCCATCATCACAGACAATGGGTCCCAATTCACAGGCCGGAAGTTCTTGGAGTTCTGTGATAAGTTCCACATCCGCGTGGATTGGGCAGCTGTGGCACACCCACAGACCAACGGCCAAGTGGAGCGCGCCAACTGCATGATCCTACAAGGCCTCAAGCCCAGAATTTTTGCCAGCTCAACAAATCTGGGCGAAAATGGCTCCAAGAACTACCAGCGGTTGTGTGGAGCCTAAGGACCACCCCAAGCAGAGCCACCGGGTTCACCCCGTTTTTCCTGGTCCATGGCGCGGAGGCCGTCCTCCCCACGGACTTAGAATACGGGTCGCCCAGGGTTCGAGGCTACGACGAGGATGCTAACCAACGAGCCCGCGAGGACTCGCTGGACCAGCTAGACGAAGTACGCCTCGTGGCGTTGATGCACTCCGCAAGGTATCAACAGTCCCTACGACGTTAGCAAGCACGCAAGATACGTCGGAGGGATTTCGGCGAAGGGGATGCGGTCCTAAGGCTACGCCAAGACAACCGAGGGCGCCACAAGCTATCGCCCCCATGGGAGGGACCCTACGTCGTGGTGAAGGTGCTCAAGCCGGTACGTACAAGCCGGCCAACGGGGACGGCGAAGAACTCACCAACGCTTGGAACATCCAACGCCTACGTCGCTTCTACCCTTAGCTAGGATTTCCAAGTACTTTCGTTGTAAAATCACATGGCCAACGCCCCGAGTTGGTGTCAACTATGTAAATACTCCAAGTCTAATAAAAGGGCAACTCGGCTTTCCCCTGAAACCCAAGTTACCCTCGGGGGCTACTTGCGGGGGGGGGCACCCCCGCCCAAATGGTCCCATTTTTTCGCGCAATAAACAAAACAACACGCGCTAAGTTTGTTTCCTACTTCAACCTCGAGCCACGATTCGAACGGGCGCGGGCGGCACAGCGGAAGGAGCGTGCGAGCCAGAGATAGCCTACGCCGCGTGGCTATGGCCCTTCTCTCTCGCCTCCAACCCAGCGGGCCCCTTGCGAAAATCGAACTCCCCTAATTAGAATCTACTCAGGAAGAAGGAGAAACAAAAAGTGTGATAAACATACGATTTCATTTACAACAAATGCCCATGTTCATGAAACAACTTGTTTATTTACAAAGGGCCACGAGGCCAGAGTACTGATACACATCAAAAAATGGGCCTAGCGCCCAAACTGCTTTCAGGCGGAAGGAGCAGCAGCGTCTGCGGCGTCCGGGAAGAGGAACTCCTCGAAGGCCTCGGCGAGCAACCCGGCGGCGTCGGCGGCAAGAGCGTCCGCACGCTCCATAGCCACCTCGTGCTCGACGCCCTCGGGAACGATGTAGCCTTCAGCCAGCGCCTCGAAGTTGACCTCGTAGTGGGATCGCACCACTCCGAGGGCCTTCTGGACGCCTAGGTGCAATGCCCAGCGCAACCGCTCCGTGACGTGGCCGCCGAGGGCGCGCAGACGGCTGGCCGGCCGAGCTGCCGGCTTGGGCCTCGCCCTCCTCAACGACACGGCAGGTCTCGAGGGCCGCATCGCGCAGCTCCCGCAGCTCCTGCTCGGAGGAGTTGTAGGAGGCCTGCAGAGCCTCGGCCCGCCCAGCAGCGTGCCCCAGGGCGGTGCGCAAGCCTGGAATCGACAAAACGAGAAGAAATCAGAAAGGGGGAAGCGAACCCTCTAAAGCAAAAACCAACAAGCAGAGTCAAACAGTGGCTCACCCTCGACTTGCTTCCTCTCCAAATCGAAGTCGCGGCGCGCGGACTCGATCGCCAACTCGAGGCGCTGGACGGTTTCGCCTTGCTCGCGGAGGGCCAGCTCCCGGTTGGCGTGGGCGATGGCCGAGCGCGAGCGCCTCGTCCACAACCTCGGAGAATGCGGCGTTCCGCTCCTCCGCCGACTTCTCCGCCGCCTCGCGAGCGACGCGCTCCCGCTCCCGGCGCCGTCCGGCGTCGCCAAGGGCAGCCTGCTCCTGCTGGAGCCGCCCCTCGGCCCCCGGCGTGCGATGCGCTCTTGCCGGAGCTGCTCCTCGCCGGCGACGAGGGCCGCGGCCCCGGCGTCGAGGGCGGCCCCTCGGGTTGTCGGCCTCCTTGGCGCGCTCGCTCCAACGCGCGCGCCCGCTCCTCGGCCGGCGGCGTTGCGCCCGCGCCCCCTCGAGCGACGTGCGGAGCTCCCGGGCTTCGGCACGAGCGGTGGCCACCTCCGCCTCCCGGTTGGCGGCCGGCGTCCGCGTCTTCTCCGGATCCGCGCGCGCGTTCCACGGGCGCCTCGTCGCGATCGAAGAGGGCCGCGCGGACCCGCTCGAGGCTCGAGCGACGCGCCGCGTCCCGCCTCGAGCTCTCGGGGAGCTCGTCGGGCCGTGCCGGGGCCCGCACGCCAACCGGCTGTCCGGCGTCCTAAGAGCGTCTGCAAGCGCGTCGAAAGCGCTGCATTGCTCCCGGAGCTGCTGGGCCTCGGCGTTCACCCGGTCGAACGCGTCGTACTTGTCGTGGGCGCGGCGCTCGAGCTCCTGGCATCCACACGCCAAATCCCATGAGCAACAAGACTTGAGCGCAATGTACACGAACGAAAAAGAAAAAACGAGCAATTGTGGCTCACTTGGAAGACGAGCCAGGCCGGGCCGCCATGGACCCGCAGCGCCTCGTTCAGCGCGCGGTTGAGCGTGGCGCCGTGGCTCCGAAGCTCGCCCCGAGCTCTGCTCCCCCCCCGGCGTCGGCAAACGCCGGGGGATCACCGACGGCCCCCTCCACCTGGGCAGGGCGGCCGGCGTGGGAGGACGAGGCCTCGGCACCATGTCTTCGGCCCCCAACCACCATGTGACCCTCGTGCCGCCTCACGAGGGCCCCCTCCCGGGGCTCGGGGGGGAGTTCGAGGGGGCCCGGCCCACCGATTCCACCGGGCGGCGGAGAGTCGTCCGAGACCTCCACCACCTCCGCCTGCAAATCGCCAGCGGACGCAGCCGCTTGCGCCGCCTCCGCCGGCACCACCACCGCGCCTCCGCGGCCACGGGCGCCCGTCGTGCCGCCGTGGCCACCACCTCCGGCCGTACCGCCGCATCCGCGGCGCTCCCGCGCAGGTTGCGCCCGCTCCACCTCCTCCGCGGTGGCGCCACCGCGGGCCGCACCTCCACCGTGGCCGCCGCCGCGGCCCGTGTCTCCGTGACGACCGGTGCGGGGCCGCCCCCCGGCGACCCCCCGGCCGCGCGCCGCGGCGGGCTGATCCGCCGGCCGGGGGCCTCGAGGCCCCGGCCCGGGTCTTGCGAGCTCGTGCCCGCCGCCGTGCTTGTCCCTCGGGCGCGACCCCCTCGACAAGCGTCGTCGGGGGGGGGATCGATGCGTCCGTCCTCGCACCTTGGCCGGTGCAAGCGGAGGAACGGTTGGCACCACCCGCGCGGACACGAACGAAGGGTTAAATCACCTAATCGCCAACGAGCCAAACCAAACGAAGAAGGACAAGCTCCATACCTCGCGGAGGAAAAGGCCCGTTTCCTTTTCCTCGAGGTCTCTGCGCGGCGAGGCCGGCGGCGCGGCGGCCGCGCCGCCGTAGCGCCTCCCGACGGCGCCGCCGCGCGCACAGCACGCCCGCCCCACGCGCGAGCGCGCCCGACGCCGCGCCTCCCGAGGGCGCCGCCGCGCGCGGGGGCACGCTCGCCCCGCACGCGGACACGCCCGCCGCCGCGCCCCTCGACAATGACGCCGCGCGCGCGGGCACGCCTCCCCGCGCGCGCGGGCACGCTTGACGCGCGCACGGGCGCGTCCGCCGCACGCACCTCCGCGGCATGCGCCGGCGCCTCCGCGGCGCGCGCCGCCCTTGATGTCGATGGCCCGGCGGAGGGCGCCGTTGCGCCCGCCCCGTGCAATGCCACCCTCGCCGCCGGCGCCGGCTCCCGGCGAGGGAGGCGCAGGCCCCACCGTCCGAGGGGCCCTCCCCCCTCGGTCTCTTCCTCCTCGTCCTCCTCCGAGGATGAGGGCTCCTCGATCTCCCCGGGAGGAAAGCCCCGGCTCCTCGCGCCGACGGTACTCCGCGGCCCGCCGGTCGCGGCGAGCTTGACGTCGCCTCGCGTGCTCCCTCTTGCGCGCCGCCCGCTCCGCCGTCGCTCCCGCCGCGCCGCCCGCCGAGCGCACGGGAATCGGGGGTGGGTGGAACGGACTTGGCGATGTTGAACTCCACCAGCTGCGCACAAGAGCGACAATGGCGCATCAGGAAACAAAAGCAAAACCAAGAACTAAAACAAAATCAGGAACCCAACTCACCCGCGGGCCCGTGGGGAGCATCTCAAGGTCCCATGGGGTCCGACCCCGCGGTGGCGGCGTCCGGGTGTCGACGGCGTTCCGCGCCCGGTGAGCGCATACGGCCGCTCAAGGGGCGTCGGGAGCATCCGCGACCTCGCCGGTGTCGACGGGGTTGGCCGCCTCGTCATCTCGAAGATGCGGAGCGGCCTCTCGCATCGAGGCACGACCCGCCGGTGGTGGAGGAAGGCGAGGACGCCCATCGCGTTCGGCCCGTGCTTCGCCGGCCGGCGCGGGCGGCGAGGACGGACTCTTGCCGCGCCCGATGCCGGGCCGTAGACACCCCGTAGCCCCGGGAGTCCGCCTCTTCCCCGAATACCCGGCCGGTGTAGGGAGGAAGGCCGGGCTCGGCATTGCGCGAGGTAGAACCATCCCCCGCTCCCGGCCGGCGTTGTTCGTCGTCATGGTGCGGGGGATGTAGAAATCCTTGAGCCGCCCCCCGCAGGCAAGCGACATCCCGCCGGCGCGCACCGCGAGGTGAGTCCTCGGCTCCGACGTGGGCTGCGTGATGAGCTCCCCGCGGAAGAGGTGAACCCGAGAGATCCCGCCTGGACTCGGGATCCCCGGTACCTTTTCGCGGACGCCCACGAACGTGGCCGCCTGCGAGATCGCGTTGGGGGCGAAGTTGTGCAGCTCCACCCCGTAGTAGTAGCACATCGCCCGCATGAAGGTGCTCGCCGGCGCGTTGAAGCCACGCTCGTGGTAGCGGAGGAAGCTCACCACGTAGCCCTCCGGCGGGTTGGGCTCGTGGTGCGCCGCCGGCGGCACGATCCACTCCACCGGGCGCCCTTCTTTGTTAGCCGCCAGCTGACCGACGGCGACCAGCTCGCCAAGGGCGAGCCGCGTCACCGTCGACCTCTCCCAGGCATACGGCTCCAGGATCCTAAGGGGAAGCTGAGGTGGCGCCATGAAGGGGGACGAAGGAATGCGAAGGCGGAGGACAAGGAAACGGAAAAAAGAGCTCTAACGGCGAGACCGCGCGGTGGCAAGAGCGAGACGAAGACGAAGGGGCGGAGGACCGAAAGCGGTGAGACACTAAGGTAAAAAACCGCCGCCCCCTCTTCCCCGCAGCTTTATAGGCCGACGGGCGAGCTCTCCGGAGCGGACGCCCCGCTAGCATTAACTGCAGGGAATCTTTCCATCGCGTCGACGGGTGGGCCCCACCACGACCGCCGGCGGCCACAACACCGCGGGCGGGCCATCATTACGGCAAAGACCGGCAGCGACCGAGGTGAAGCCGTCACGTCCGCCCCGCCACGCCGCCCACTACGCGCGCGCGCGCGGCCGCAACGCCTAAAAAGACGCGCCCGCGCTGCAAAACCGCGGCCGCGACCGCAAGGCACCTAAATGCCCGGGTCCCTTGCCAAGCAAGGAGAACCCTCGAGCGGGGCGAACCCCCGGCTCGAAGCAGAGGCGACCCTCGATGGGATATCAGCGTGAGAAGGTCGCCGGGACTCGCTCGATGTAGAGCAGGCAGCCGCGGGCACCCATGCCACGTAAAACCCTCGAGCGGCATGACCCTCGGCTCGAAACAAAGGCGACCCTCGATGGGATACCAGCGTGAGAAGGTCGCCCGGGACCTGCTCGATGTAGAGCAGGCAGCCGCGGGCACCCATGCCACGTAAAACCCTCGAGCGGCATGACCCTCGGCTCGAAACAAAAGCGATCCTCGATGGGATACCAGCGTGAGAAGGTCGCCCGGGACCTGCTCGATGTAGAGCAGGCAGCCGCGGGCACCCATGCCACGTAAAACCCTCGAGCGGCATGACCCTCGGCTCGAAACAAAGGCGACCCTCGATGAGATACCAGCGTGAGAAGGTCGCCCGGGACCTGCTCGATGTAGAGCAGGCAGCCGCGGGCACCCATGCCACGTAAAACCCTCGAGCGGCATGACCCTTGGCTCAAAATGACATCAACTCTCGATGGGATATCGACGTGAGAAGGTCGCCCGGGACCTGCTCGATGTAGAGCAGGCAACCGCGGGCACCCATGCCACGCCAAACCCTCGAGCGGCACGAGCCCTTGGCTCGAGACAGTGTCAACCCTCTAAAAGAAAGCACATACGCTGTGCTACCAACCAGCACCTCGAGGGCTGGCACGCCCAGACCCCTCGACGGCCGCAAACGTGAAAAGACGGGGCCGCCCAGGCGCCACCCCGCACGGCCTTACTGATCAGAGGTTCGAAGCCTGACCCTCGACGGGTTCGAACAGGCGCCCCAGATCGCAGAGTTAGGGACGACGAGGGCATGCGCATTCGAGCCGTTCCTCGAGCCCGTCGGCTCGAGGGTGCCCCACATGTCGTGTTCGAGAGCCGGCCGAGGGCGGCTAGCCGGGGGGGATCCCACCGAGGGAGAGCTTCCGCGCCCTCGGTCCCTAGCGAACGGGACGAGCCCCACCTAGCAAACCCACGCAAGCGCTTCCATGGACGTGTCTCCGGACCGCGCAGCCTACCCTTATCGAACGGGGCATGGGCGTCCACTTGAACCACCCGCTACCAGCTCGAAGAGGAATCCGCAATTCGCGACCCGCTCGATGGGAGTTGCGGAAACCTCACCCTCCGTCCCGCGGAGGGACGGCGAGGGCGCGTTAAAAAACAAGTCGTCAGGCTCGACCCGATCGCCTCGAACGGGCCAAGGCTCGGGGGCTTGACGCACGGCTACACCTCCTTGAAACTGCACCCGCCGGAGACAGTGTCAGGGGAGCGTGCACCCCCGGCCGGCCGAAATACCGCCGATGCCGGTTGGCATATGTGCCACGCCTTTCTGACCAAAGTTCTCGCGGTTAACCCCTGCGGAGAGAGCCCACACTCCTGCAGGGCTTCGGGGGCTAGACCCGCGGGTCCGCTGACGCGGCCCCACGGAAAGCGTTCGCAAACAAGGAGGGAAGAACGTCCTATCAGTAGGTTCCAGCATCTGCTGGAGCCTCAATGGCAAACCCGCAGATGCTCGGGGGCTACTGTCGGGGACAGCCCTAGGGGTCCCCTTAAGTAACGGGGAAATCCTCACTTAAATCCCGGTATCGAAACACGCTAAGCCTAACCATGCAGGTAACTAACCATGCAGGACATGGCCTACGCCGCGGGACTCCGACGGCACACCAAGACGGCCCGCTTAGAAGAACCCCTCGAGCAGGCTCCGCCTCGCTCGAGGGTGCGCTCCTCCTCGAGCGGGCTCCGCCCCGTTCGAGGGGCAACTCTTCCCTCGAGCGGTCCCGCCCCGCTCGAGGGCTCGCTCCCCCCTCGAGCGGGTCTCGTCTCGCTCGAGGGTTCGTCCCGCCCTCGGCCGGGGCCCGCCACGCTCACGGGCGCCCCGCACGCATGCGCCGGCCCCGTACACGGGCATTTAACGCCCCGACGCCGCGGGACGGCGCCATCATGCGCCGGGGCTCGCACCCCGGTGCCGCCGCACCAACTCCCCAGGGAGGAGCCCATCCCCGCCACTGTGGAGATGGACTGTGCGGTACGGCCGGTGTCAGTCCCGTGACACCGCGCGCCCACTACAGTACGGCTAGCGCGCCCGACCCTCGAAGGGGGGCCGGGCGCACCCTCAATCTCACTTTCCCGTGACCCTACAGGTTAGGTGGGGGGCGCTAGGCCGATGGATGGCCATCCCGGTCACTGTAACGGCACGGCCGCCGTACCCACGCGTGCAGGCGCACGCCCGACACCGCGGGCGCACGCCCGGCGCGTAGCAACCACTCCGCTACCGCGGAGCGCATTGGGAAGGAACGCCGTTCTGCCTGCTCCTGTGCCCCGTACCAGCCATCATCAGCACCTCCCTCGAAGCCTATCAGAGGACGCCATCGCCATCTGCCGCCCTCCTACCCTCGAACCGCCACTGTTCGGGTACGGGGTAGGCCATCATGGCCGGATCGTGGCGGGGATCGCACGGACGGCCGCCCACTCTACACCGTAGCACGACGTGCACCCCCACGTAGCTAGATAGCGTGGCGTGCATGTAACTCGCCGCCCCCTTGGCCTATAAAAGGGGAGGCGAGCCCCCAGCCGCGCGGGGGGGGGGGGGGGGGGGGGTGGAACAGAACACACCGTGCACTCACTCTCTTATTCTCCCACAACATCTTCAGCCACTCTTCCAGGGACTTGGAAGCCACGCTTCCTCTCCCGCCTTGCTTGTATTTGCCCCACTACAACCACCCCCGGTGCTGAGCAATATAGTGCCACGAGCACACCCCTGCTGGACGTACGACCCCCTCGGCCGGAACCAGGATAAAACCTTGTGTCATTTGTTGCTTAGCATCGACCATTGAGGGATAGACCGCGGCGCTATCTACTGGTTAGTGTCGGGACCATATTCCGCACCGACACTAAGTTTGCCAGAAGGTACCTTTTTTTGAAACCATGTAATGAAATCATGTTCATGAAGAAGGTTTTCTCGTTCATGTTCAGTAGGTGGCCTTGGATCATGCCAGTATTGATCAAAAAATTCCCTGCACATACAAGCAACAAGGGTGTTGGATGCGGAAAATTTATGAAGTATGTAACAAGTTCGTTGAGAATTTACCTCTGAAACTTGTCGACTTCGTCAAGGTTCGTCAACAAGTACAGCATGATCTTGCGCCACTCTAGATTGGTCAAGAACTTTGTGGCTGCTCCACTTGATCTCCCATGTTGCCCTTTGAATAGGCTGAGGGTCGATTGATTTTCTTCCTCGTTGTAACGAGTGGATGGATTATGCACACTTGGAAGGTTGTCACTATAGTATGTTGTTGTAAAGTTTGACACCTCCTCACGATGGAATGCCTCTGCTATGGAAGCCTCAATCCTGCCTTTGTTTCCATATTTCTGGCGAACAGTCTTTAGCACTCTCTCGATTGGATAGCACCAACGGTTCTGCACGGGCCCCCCAATCGTACCTCAGTCGGAAGGTGCAAAATCAAATGCTGCATCGACAAGAAAAAGCCAGGGGGAAAGATCTTCTCCAACTTACAGACCAACTCGGGTGCCATTTTTTCCAACTCCTCAACCACTTTTAGAGATATCTCTTTGGCACAAAGCTGGCGAAAGAAAAAGCTCAACTCTGCCAGCACCTTCCAGATATGCTCAGGGACATAGCCTCTAACCATCGACGGAAGAAGCCGCTCAATCCATATGTGGAAGTCATGACTCTTCATCCCTAAGACTCAACCAGTACTTGGGTTCACTCCCCTCCTCACATTCGCTGCAAACCCATCAGGGAAACTTAATGTCTGCATCCATTCTATCACTTCCGTCCTCTGCTGCTTTTCCAAGACGTAATCAGCCTTAGGCCTTTTCCATGGTTTGCCATCTCTTGGAGGCATCATGTGTAGCTTTGGTCTGTCACATAGTGTTGCCAGGTCTACTCTGGCCTTAGGGTTGTCCTTTGTCTTTTCAGGAATGTCCATGAGTGTTGCCCAAAGTGCTTCGGCGACATTCTTCTCAGTGTGCATTACATCTATGCTATGTGGAAGGAGAAGGTCATCAAAGTAGGGAACCCTCTCTAATCCCGGCTTATGAGACCACATATGTTTCTCACCATAGCCCACAAAGTGATTTTTCTTCGGCTTATCTTTCTTTGGATTAAGTTTCCTTCTTTTACCCTTCTTTGGATTATCTTTCTGTGTCGGTAGCACAAGAGCATCTATTTGAGCATGAACCTGAGCAATAGTCATCTTCGAGGTGCGGGGGCCGGTCACCGTGACACCTTTTACGAAGTTCTTGGTGTCTCGTCCGAATGCATGGTCAAGAGGGAGGAACCGTCGATGCTTGTCGAATGACGAGAACTTGCCACCCTTCTTCAACCACATGAACTCTACACCCGCCTTGCATACGGGGCATGGAAACTTCCCGTGGACACACCGGCCGGCGAATATCCCATATGCCGGGAAGTCATGCATGGAGTACCGGTACCAAACATACATTCGAAGTTCTTCTTTGTAGCTCGGTCGTAAGTCAATACGCCTTCATTCCAAGCCTTGATCAATTCATCATAGACAAGGTTGCATGTACACACCCATTTTGTTTCCGGGTGTCCGGGAATTATCAACGTCAAGAATATGTTTTGCCGTTGAAGTAGGACCCGGAAGGGAGATTTAGGGGGATAACGAACACGGGCCAACAAGTGTATGGGGCCGACATCGGTCCATAAGGATTGAATCCATCCGTTGCCGCCGCAACACGTACATTACGAGCCTCTAAATGTTTTAGACGATGTTTGTCATTAAACGTTTTCCATGCTTGACCATCTGCTGGATGTACCATCTTGTCGTGATTGTATCGAACCCCTTCCTTGTGCCATGTCATTTGTTTCGCAGACTCCTCGGACATGAATAGTCGTTGGAGCCTCGGTACGATCGGAAGATGTCTTAGGACTTTCATGGGGATGTTCTCATTCTGCTCCTTCGTTCCATCACCCTTGTCTACCTCCACATACCTAGAGGATTTACACTTGGGACAATACTTTGCATCCTTGTGTTCTTCCCTAAATAGGACGCACCCCTTCGGACAACAATGTATCTGATCATACGGCATCTTCAGTGCCCGAAGGAGTCTCTTTGACTCGTACAAGTTGCTCGAAAGATGATGACCCTCCGGAAGCAGTCCCCCAATAATTGCCATCATAGCATCGAAGCAGGCTCGAGTCATGTTGTACTGGGACTTCAACCCCAGTAAGCGCCCAATGGGATCAAGTTGAGTAACCGTTGTCTTCTCATGTAGGAGCTTCTGTGCGGACTCCATCATGGCCAAGAACGCCTTAGCACTCGGCTCTGGCTCCTCCTCCTTATCATCTCGCTCGTCCTCCGTAGGCCTTTCAGCAAACGTCGCATCCTCATAGTCACCTAACCATCCTGCTACCCCACCATCACCATCAAATGCCTCCAAGAGTTGTCTCACGGCCTCCTCTCTGGGACGATAGGCTTCACCATGGTACACCCACCGGGTATAGTTTGACATAAATCCATACTTGCAAAGATCCTTCAACATGACTTCCCTTTTTTTCTTCTTCTTGTTTTTACATTGGCTACATGGACAAAACGTGACCCCCGCTCCCTTGGCTTCCTTAAACGCATGGTCCAAGAATTTCTCGGTCTTATCCATCCATTCACGAGTTACTTGAGCCTGACTTGGGCGTCCCGTGTACATCCACTCACGGTTATCCATTCTCTAGCATATACACATAATGTAGTAACATAACCATCAATCGCATCTGCATGGCGTGCCTATTGCCTAATAGGTAAGGATAGGTCCTAATCCCACCCGCGGATGCATAGATGAGGTTAGTTTTCATGCTCTACTCTGATCCGAGACGAAATTTCGGCAGCACCTCCCCGCTGCTCTCCCAATACACGTCCTGGAAGGGAGAGTGTGTATCCAGAGAACAACGAGGAGGTGGTGCCGAAACTCCATCTCAGATCCGAGCAGAGCATGGAAACTAACACATCTACGCATCCGTGGGCTGTCCAAAAAACGTGGACAATCCGAAACAGATACAGTCATGAAGATATACAAAGATTCGCATATCTCCAATTGTATCTGTTTCGGACGGGAGACGCCTAACTGGGCTACACCGATCTACGTACGATAACAGTAATGAAAAGAGCTCAATTATACCTAGAGTGGCGGTGGAGACAAGCCGAGGTGCTCCGGGTTCCCTCCGACAGGTCCTGCTCTGCAAAACAAAAAAACAGCACTATAAGTACAAAATTTCGGCAGAACCTCCCCTGCACGGGGAGGCTTCCAAAACCTGCAAGAAAGATGTCGGCTCGATGGCCGACTACACATATAAGTCATCCCTTGGTAAGACTCCTAGTGATGAAAAATTTCGAGAATGCCAAACTCCTTGCTTCTCCTGCTAGCAATTCTTGAGGCAGCGGATTCTCATGATCAAGGTTTTCTTTTTAGAAAAAACACGAAGAAGATGGACCAAATTAATCAGGGCCCATCTATGACACCTGACCCAATTTGAATTATCCAAGGTGTTGACCCATGACCGTTGTGTGTTGTGTGGACATCATGTTTAATAACACCTTTACTAGTTGAGTGAAACCGGCTTATAAGACTTTATCCTCCAACCATAGAACACTTGGACTATAGCCAATTGCTAGCTATTGGCTCCAGTAAAAGAATTACCAATACATAGGGAAATGCCAATACATATCATTGTTATTTATGCATGGACATGGCAGAGAAAGTGGGTCCTATTTGAGAGAATAATTTTCACATGCATCGTGTTCCATTACCAAATTAAATCCGCGGCTCACCAAAGTTTAATTTCTGCCATGGCTACACCGATCATTGGGGAGCTAGCTAGCTCTCACAACTGTGACGCCCAGAGGCCACACGCAGATAAAATAGCCGGGCGCCCCGGACAGCTGGGAGGGCGACGGGGGTGATTGGCAATACCTGGAGGAGCGGCCGGGGCGGGGCGTCGAGGAGGGCCGGGGCGGCGTGGGGCGGCGAGGGAGGGGGCGGGGCGGGCGGATCCGCCGGCCGGCCGCGCCGGGAGGGGCGGGGCGGGGCGGGGCGGGGCGCGAGGGGCCGGGGCGGGCGGCTCGGATCCGGCGGCCCGGCCGCGCCGGGAGGGGCCCCCGCGAGGCGGTGGCGGCGCACCGCTCCGGCGGCGGGGCGGGGGCGCGCCGCACCGGCGGCGGGCCCGGGCGTGGAGGGAGGGGGTCGGGGCGGGGCGCCCGGCGGCGGTGGGGCGCACGGGCGGTCTCGGGGACGCGGGGGTGGGGGCGGGGTAGCGCTGGACGGGAAGTTTTTTTGTTTAAGCGGCCGGGGCGGGGTTAAGGAGGCAAACATGTTTTTTTTACCAAACTTCCCCGAGAGCCCGCAAACAAACACTCGGGGAACCACCACTTCCCCGAGTGCCACAAATACGGCACTCGGGGAAATATTTATTTTTTTTGTTTTTTTTGCCCCAATTTTTTGTGAGGCCTTCAAACATTATTTAAGACCCTCTGCCCAAATTTGGCTTACTTTTGAAGTTTTTTGTTATATTTCGTTAGTTTTTTCTTTTTTCTTGAATTTTTAGGAAAAGTTCAAATTTGAACTACATGTACATGAAATCATATAATTTGGCGATTCAAAAAATGATATTCATGGTATTTGGTGTATATTGAGGCCTTTTCCAACAACTCACATGAAATATCGAGCATCTTGTTGTCGTGACATGACTAACAACATACGGGAAAAGTGTTTCTAAATTAAAAAAATCCGGACGAAGTCCGAAAAACACGAAACTTGTCGGGACATCGTGTTATCACATGTAGAGGTTGTGTGCAACAGTTGAGAAGATTTCGAGCAAGTTGCGATGTGTGATGCCTGAAACCTAGACATCTCCACATGTGATCCATGTGATAACACACCAGGAGATGTGTGAGTTGTAGGCAGCAAACGTCGCAGACTTGCTCGAAATCTTCTCAACTGTTGTACACAACATCTACATGTGATAACACGATGTCCCGACAAGTTTCGTGTTTTTCGGACTTCGTCCGGATTTTCTGTAATTCAGAAACACTTTTCCCGTATGTTGTTAGTCATGTCACGACAACAAGATGCTCGATATTTCATGTGAGTTGTTGGAAAAGGCCTCAATATACACCAAATACCATGAATATCATTTTTTGAATCGCCAAATTATATGATTTCATGTACCTGTAGTTCAAATTTGAACTTTTCCTAAAAATTCAAGAAAAAGAAAAAACTAACGAAATATAATAAAAAACTTCAAAAGTAAGCCAAATTTGGGCAGAGAGTCTTAAATAATGTTTGAAGGCCTCACAAAAAATTGGGGCAAAAAAAACAAAAAAAATAAATATTTCCCTGAGTGCCAGCAACAAGGCACTCGGGGAAGAGGCCCTTCCCCGAGTGCCAGGGACAAGGCACTCGGGGAAGAGGTCACCTTCCCCGAGTGCTAGGTCTAGGCACTCGGGGAAATATTTATTTATTTTTGTTTTTTTGCCCCAATTTTTTGTGAGGCCTTCAAACATTATTTAAGACCCTCTGCCCAAATTTGGCTTACTTTTGAAGTTTTTTGTTATATTTCGTTAGTTTTTTCTTTTTTCTTGAATTTTTAGGAAAAGTTCAAATTTGAACTACAGGTACATGAAATCATATAATTTGGCGATTCAAAAAATGATATTCATGATATTTGGTGTACATTGAGGCCTTATCCACCAACTCACATGAAATATCGAGCATCTTGTTGTCGTGACATGACTAACAACATACGGGAAAAGTGTTTCTAAATTAAAAAAATCCGGACGAAGTCCGAAAAACACGAAACTTGTCGGGACATCGTGTTATCACATGTAGAGGTTGTGTGCAACAGTTGAGAAGATTTCGAGCAAGTTGCGATGTGTGATGCTTGAAACCCAGAAATCTCCACATGTGATCCATGTGATAACACACCAGGAGATGTGTGAGTTGTAGGCAGCAAACGTCGCAGACTTGCTCGAAATCTTCTCAACTGTTGTACACAACCTCTACATGTGATAACACGATGTCCCGACAAGTTTCGTGTTTTTCGAACTTCGTCCGGATTTTCTATAATTCAGAAACACTTTTCACGTATGTTGTTAGTCATGTCACGACAATAAGATGCTCGATATTTCATGTGAGTTGTTGGAAAAGGCCTCAATATACACCAAATATCATGAATATCATTTTTTGAATCGCCAAATTATATGATTTCATGTACCTGTAGTTCAAATTTGAACTTTTCCTAAAAATTCAAGAAAAAGAAAAAACTAACGAAATATAACAAAAAACTTTAAAGGTAAGCCAAATTTGGGCAGAGAGTCTTAAATAATGTTTGAAGGCCTCACAAAAAAATTGGGGCAAAAAAACAAAAAACAAATAAATATTTCCCCGAGTGCGAGCAACAAGACACTCGGGGAAGAGGCCCTTCCCCGAGTGCCAGGGACAAGGCACTCGGGGAATAGGTCACCTTCCCCGAGTGCTAGGTCTAGGCACTCGGGGAGGAGCTTTTCCAATTTTTTTTAAACGGCTCCGTCTGTTTGCGCCGTCAAATGGAACTTTTCTTTTTCGTGTGCCCTTCTTCCCCGAGTGTTGCGCTCGGGGAAGATGGCCTTCCCCGAGTGCCTTTCTTCCCCGAGTGCTATGCCCTTTCAGTCACTCGGGGAAGGCCATCTTCCCCGAGTGCAATTCTTCCCCGAGTGCAACACTCGGGGAAGATTGTCTTCCCCGAGTGCCCGATTTTTGGCACTCGGGGAAGCACTTCGCACTCGGGGAATATTGCTTCTCCCGTAGTGAGACTAGCTGGTGGTGCGATACCGAGTTGTGGAGCAGAAGGTCACCACCACATGCATGCGCTCGCGCGCACCGCGGTGGCACGGCACATGCGCGAGTATACAAGTGCAAAGAAAGGGCAGGGTGTACTGTGGTCGCGGCTAGCCGGAGGGGTGCTGCTGGCCAGCACGGCAACGCACGAGCGCGGACTCGCCGGCGCAGAGGTGCGCGTCTGCGATCTGCGTCCCATGCACTCGCGCGCAGTCACACGACGCACCCGCCTGTGATCTGTCCACGGCGGACGGCGCGACGTGCGCCAAACAGCCTGAGCGGCATCACTATATACTTGGTGCGCCTGTGCGGCGGCATCGATCAGCTTTAGGCCTTGTACGGTGCTTTGTGCTTCGTTCCCCAGCAGGTTCAGGGGAGATTGAGTGAATCCCCCTGTTTCACTCATTCCTTGGCTATTTCAAATCCTATCCAAGAATCATTCCATCATTTACTAAATGTGTTCGTTTGTACAGGATTCATTCTTGGATCTTAACACATTCCCATAGTCCATTAAGTAATTGAACACATACCAATACTAAGTAGCAGCATGTTATGGAAACTGATTCGTGAGTCAAATAAATGACTTACAACTACATCATGTGACTCAATTTTTTTTTCAAACTGCATGAGCAACAAAATCCTCTTCCTAGAATTTAATTTAGCACAATATATCATTAGTCCTCTTCTTAGAATTTAATTTAGCACCATATATCATTAGGAAAATGAAAGAAACTGTCATCCAAAGCTTGTCCCATTCTATAGCAAATTTACTTGCCAACACATACACGCCATGCATCAGGCCTTCACCTCCCTGGAGCTGCCAGTCTGCCACACCATCAGGTTCCTGTGAACAAGAGTCATTACATCAATAAATCAGTTTTAACATTTGCTCCAAACATTTGTTTTGAACAACAGTTGATGAGACAGATGCCCTCGACAGTATACGACTTTTTCAGATAAACAGACAAATTGATTGCACAATATCATGTCTTCAAAAAATGAATTTAACATTTCACTAGTTTAACCCAGGGTTAAACTTACCGAACCAGCCCCCTAACCGCCGGCTGCCGGTTTCGGTTTACCGGTCGGTAAGCCGCGGTTACCGTTGAAAACCGAACAAATTCAAATTTCAAATTGAAACGCTAGTTCATTCGGTTACCGCTCGGTAAGCCGCTTGGTAAGGACCGGTAACCGGTCGGTTAGAGCGGTAAACCGACGGTGAAGACAGGAAAACCGAGCATGTATTTGTGGTTCTCCGGTGATGAACTAATGAAAATATTAGCATGATCTATGCATAACTTAATGTAAAGGACATCACAAAACCTCACCAAAGGAATAATATCAAAGTTTTGCATACAAACAATGTCATAGTAATAATTGTGCATACAATACCATAATGATAGTGATAATCGTGCATACAAATACAATACCATAATCATAGACTCATAGTAATAAAAGATCAACGCTGTAGAAATGGGAAGACCCCCATTTGGGTCGCCATCTGGTACTCGGCGGTGGACATGACATTCAAACCTTGCACTCTAAGCAACTCAGCCTTGTAGTCTTGCCAAGTTTGCCCCGTCCACGCTGCTGTCGTCTGCCATTGCTGAAGTAACATATTGTAAAAATGTGGATCTTCCCATTCGTACACCCATCTTGTCGGTGGCTGCGTGTTAATGTCCGGCCTGGGATAATGAAAAGACTGCGAGGTATCGCTGTACGAGGAAGAAGAGTACTGAGGAGTGTCGTAGTCTGTCGGTCCAACCGTTCTCCTCTGCGATTCCGGTGCTCCATGGTCGCGGTCCTGAGTAGCATGTGTGAAATCAGTCTCCCCTGCATTCAAGCATATATCACAATTAGTACTCATAGTCAGAAACATGTGTGCATATTAGGTTGCAATGTATACCGTGAAACGAATAACACCACCACCACTAGCACCAAGACCATCACCACCACCACCACCACCACCACCATCACCACTGTCACCATCACTATCATCACCATCACCATCATCATCAGTCGAGCTGCTATCCTCTGACTCCTGATACGGTGGACTACGCTGACCATCGCCATCATTAGTGGAGGTGTCGCTGTCCACTGGAACTGTTGTTGTTTTGCCTTTTCCTCGTTGACGCTTCGGGTCACCCTTCTTAGGCCCCTCCTGAAACTTCCTCTTCCCAAGGTGACTGTCTCCCACCACTCTACGTGCCCAATCACTGATGCAATCATCACCCGTAGTCTCACGTAGATCAGAGGGGTCTACGTGATCATTGACAAGATGAGACGGTGCCCAGTCTCGATAGGTGGATGGCACGCTGCAATTGAGCCTCCTCATCATCTTCTGCATTAGGATAGTTTCCCTCGGCTGCAACCGCCTCCTTTCTCAACCTCTCTTTATTCCGTTCATATGTTGCCTTCTTAGTCCTCTCAATCTCACGCTGAAAGTACCCCCGCACAGGTGGTGGCACATTCCTGCAATGGACCACCTGGGTCCCTTTTCCAGCCAAATGTTGTTTGAATCTAGTCGCACCACCTCCACTTTTGTAAGTATGACAATAGTTGCATCGCCATCCGGGGTGATGATTTTCACCGTGTTCCCACACATCTCTAGATGCCATTTTGTATCTGCATAAATGGACAACATTCACAAATCAATCACATAAATCATATACCTAAATATGCTCTAAATATCTGCATCCTAAATGAAATCATATATACAACTAAATCATATATACATCCTAAATGAAATCAAATATACACCTAAATATGCTCTACCAAAATCCTACATTTATGGTCTACATATCTACATTTACAAACCTAAATCATGTAAACACCTGAGTCAAATCATATCCGCATCCTAAATCAAAATGTTCTACACTTCTATATGAAAACATACTTAGAAACTAGATAAATCAAAGGGGGAGAAACATACCTGCGCCGGGGCGGTTTATTGCGCCCTAACCGGGGCTTACCGCGCGTCCGGGGCAGTAAACCGCTCGTCCGGGGCGGCGCGTGGTTAGATCCGGCGGCCGGCCGGCTAACCGCGCCGTCCGAGCGGTAAACCGCGCTCGGACGCCGGTTAGGCGACGCCGGCGGCCGGACGACGGCCCTGGGGAGGCGGACAAGGGAAGGAAGACCTTTCTGGAGGGTGTCGGTGTTTTAGACCGGCAACCTACTAAGGGGAGTACCCGAAGTAGATGAATGTGGCCTCGCCGAGATCGGTAACTCGAAGGAAGAGACACGTGGCACACAATTTAGACAGGTTCAGGCCGCGAGGTGCGTAATACCCTACATCCTGTATGCTGCGTAGCTCTGGATTGATTGGGCACGATTACAAGATGGTGTAATAGTGCGCTGTGGATTGGATGAGATGCCTAGAGAAAGGTCCCTGCCCCGCCTTATATAGTCCGGGAGGCAAGGTTACAAGTCGGAGTAGGGAGAGAGTACTAGTCGAGTACGTCTAGGAGTCTTCCATACAGTGCAGGACAAGTACAACTTCCTAACCGAGTACTTCTCCTCCGTATTCCTTGTGCTCCACGCCATCAGGTGCCGTGTATCGCAAGCCGGGTAGTCCCAGGGGCCCACCGAGTAGTCGGTCCTGGTACCCACCGAGGTAGTGGGCCCAGGGAGGTCCATACGACAAGCCCCCGAGTACTTTGTAGTCGAGAAGGATAGCTTCAAGTAGTCTTGACGGCCTTAACGAGTTGTCCTCAAGCGTCCCCGAGTACTACAAGTCAAAAGTCCTCAAGAGTAGTCGAAGCATCCCGAGGCTGGAATGTACTCCAGCTGACATTTGAACAATCCTGAAGTCTTCTCGAGTAGTCCCAAGCGTCCTCGAGTGCCGCTCTTGAAGGTCTCCAACAATGCCCATGTTGTCTTGAAGCCGAAACTGATATGGAAGTGCGATTGCAAAATAGCACTCCATATGGAGTAGCCCCCCAACCTTAGGTTTAGTTGTAGACTCTGGCTGAGGGCCCATCTGAAGTTTTGGCAAGAATGTCCCGAAAAATCCGGAGAAAAAACCGAAGGACACGTGGCACGGAGCCCCCGAGCCTTGAGTCGAGTACTTCCTCTCGAGTTGAAGGGTCATCTTGAAGAATATGTCCTGAGATGCTCCTGAGTCTTGTCGCTTCCCAGGTAGTCGAGTAGAAATAGCCGAGCCCTCGAGGTGAGGCGCGTCGACTAGTAGAAATAGCCGAGCCCCCGAGGTGAGGCGCTGAGTCAGCCGTGCGCGGACTTATCCATCTGGCGGTTGGAGAGGCCGGTTTGACTTATAAATAGAAGCCAAAACCCTTAGGGTTTTTCACCCATCACTGCCGTAGCCATTTCGAATCGATCTGAGGCAGATCCACTTCCAGCGCACGCCGCCGCCGTAGTAGATCTAAGTGCGCCGCCACCCAAAGCTTCCAGAGTAGCCCCCGAGCGGATGCACGTGAAGACGCCCTGTACTTGGAGAATGAAGCCTTCACCTTCCAAGTCTGCGAAGGTTGCCGGGAAGAAGAGAGGCCATGACGAGGCCGCCGCGGCTGCCACTGGGGCAGCGCCGCCGATGTTTCCACCGCGGCCAGATCCAAGCCGCGAGTGGAAGAAGTCGAAGGTGAAGACCGAGGACCTGCTGGCCCTTCTCAACAGCGGATTTATCCGGGAGAAGGAGGTTGATATGTGGAGAGCCGCCACTGGAGATCCGTATCCAATGGAGAAAGCTGAAGACGAGATCCCGATGTTCGCGTGCTTCGCGGAGCGCAGACTCGCGCTTCCGGCCAGCGATTTCTTCAAAGGCCTCCTCGGGTACTATGGAGTTGAGTACCTCAATCTCAACCCTAACGGCATTTTCCATACCGTGGTCTTTGTCCATTTTTGTGAAGCATTCCTGGGAATCAAGCCGCACTGGATCCTCTTCCAGAAATTCTTCCGGGTGAAGCCACAGCCGAGCGCCAGCAATCCTCGAGTAGTAGGCGGAGCCGGCATCCAGATGCGGGAAGACGCCGCTGAGCAGTACCTCGCGTACAAGCTCATTGACTCCAACGCCGATTGGAAGGCGAGGTGGTTCTATGTCACGAACCACCACCCTGGCCTGCCGAAGCCGAGTGGAAGACAGCCCAGGCATCGGGACTGGTGGAACACGGAGCCCACAATGCAGGAGGGGATCCAGCTCCCTGAACTCTTGGCGCGCATCAAGGAGCTTAGAGAAGACGGACTGAGGGCCGAGTACGTGGCCTTCAGTTTCATGAAGTGGAGGGTGCAGCCGCTGATGGCCCACGACACCCTGGGCTTAGAGTACACCGGCGACGACGACACGTCGCGGATGCCTGGAGGTGAAGTCGACGACGACGACATCGTGGAGAGGCTAACGCGCATCTTCAAGGACATGCCGCCGTTCACGGCGTGTCCCGTCCAGGAGTACTCCGCCGCGCGTCCGCCTAAGGAGGTAAGTAGTCGTACCCCCTAGTCGAGTAGTCATTGCTTGTGAGTAGTCATGCTGATGTCTTGTGCCTTGTAGGATGACTTGAAACAGTTCTTCTTCGAGCCGCAGCCGCCCCCTCAGGGAATCGAGATCCCTAAGGAGGGGAAAGCCAAAGCCAAGGAACGGCGAGAGGTCGGCGAAGGTGATGACACCGTCATCGTGGAAGACACGTCCGAGGACGATGACGACGACAACGTGACGCTACAGGACCGCTTCCAGTTGCGGTCGAGGTTCAGCCGTCCCGACTTGCCTCATGTACCCCTTGTACAAGATCCGCCGACTAGCCTGGAGGCTAGTCTGGCTGCGCCGCCACGGAAGCCGCGCAACCCCGCCCGCAAGTGGGTGGCGAAGAAGCTGAGGGTCTTAGAGACCACGCCTCAAGAGGTAAGATGTCTTGACTAGTGTAGTCGAGTACCCGTCGTACGAGTACGCTTGCTGATGATGGATCTCCCTTGAATGCAGGAGGTGCCGCCGACTGAGCCCGTCGAGGAGGGCGACGAAGGCGAGTGGGACACAGTGGGGGAGCCGGCTGGGAGTCGTAGCCCAGGCCCCACTGTTGAAGAACTCCTAGCGCAGTTGGAGCGCCAGCCCCCTGCTCCTCAGGGGAGCACGAGCTCGCGATCGGCCTGCCGCTGAAGAAGTGATAGCCGCGGGAGCGCAGGAGAGCACTGCACCGGCTACTGCTGCTGGAGGAGAAGCAACAGCCACAGAGGCGCAAGAAGAGGCGCCCACCGAAGCTGGACTGGTAGATATTGCCAGCATCCTTGGAGCCCCGACCGTGACGATAGTCCGGTCGAGCCTGTAAGTATTGAGCCTTCCCGAGTGGTACTTGGTGTAGTAGTCGAACTTGAATGAACAACCAGCTTTGTGTACTTCTGCAGGAAATCAACAGACTTGTCCTGGGAGGGAGATGAGCCCTCCACGACGGTGGCGGAGGAAGAAGTCGCGCCGCCCGCTGAGGAGTCTACCCAGCCCCTCAGTGCGGAGTCGGGAGTGGCCCGGCCGGAGCTGTGTTGCCCGAGGCCAGTGTGGTCGAGGGTGAGTACTCTACTGAGGCTGTAATCTTCCCCATAGAGTAGTCGTAGTTGCTGATGGAGTTGATGTCCTCTTGCCAGGTGTCGAGGCCAAAGGGAGCGACATCCCTGCAGTGGTGCCCATGCAGAAGTCGACACCACAGGCACCAGAAGCTGCTGAAGGAGCCCCCGAGCCGATGGAGGAGGTCGCCGAGGAAGCCGTCGCAGCGACCGGAGGAGAGGAGGCCACCGTGCCACCAGAGGTTGCTCTGGAGGTGGCTGTCCGCTCCCCGGAGATCCAGGACGCAGAGCCCATCCGCTTTGCGTCGATGACGGAAGCCCTCGCGAGTAGTCGTGGCGGGGTGGAGCTGCTCACGGACGATCTGGTGGACCCGGCAACGGTGGCCAGGCACCTGGAGGCAGTCCGCCAGGCCGAGCAGTGGATGAAGGTAAGTAGCCTTAGCTTCTGAGTAGTCAATCCTCTGTTGTTGAGTACTCGTTGACGTGTGTTGTCTGTGCAGGACGTCGTGGAGAGGTCCCGCGAGAAGTCCAACACTGCCGGCAGGCTTTGGTGACACAAGGTGCTCGGGGCCGAGGCATTGGAGGATCGCTTTTGAAGTCGCGGAAGCACGCGGCTGCCATGCAATCCAAGCTCGACGCCGCCTTTGCCAAGTATCACAATGACATCCAAGAGCTGCAGGCAAAGGGCGACGACTTGGTGCGGAAGAACAAGAGCCTCCGCAACAAGAACAAAGGTACGCTGCTTGACTTGTTGAGTAGTTGTTGGAGGTCGAGAGGTAGTCTGACCCGTTGCGCTTTGTTGTATTGTAGAGCTTGAGGGCCAAGTGGAGCAGTTGAAGTCCTCGGAGACAAGTATGAAGAACCTCTTCTACCGGGAGCAAGAGGCCCGCCAGGTACTCGAGCTCGACTACAAAGAACTTGCCTTCGAGTGCGAGAAGCACATGGAGCTTTGAATTGCTTCTGACCACGATCTCGTCAACTGCTACAAATCGTTGCAGAAGTTGAATGAAGACTGCGAGACGCTGCGGGCCCAGCTGAAGGATCATGAAGAAGCCGCGCTGCCGATCGCAAGGCTCTTGGTGCCGCACCCGGGCGGCCCCAAGATCGCTCTACTGGTGGATCGCCTCAGGGAAGCCCCAAGCCGGCTGGCGGCTTATGTGAAGCACATGGCGAGGTCGATCCCGAAGCAGGTCTTGGCTTTCATGAAGTCCTACTTCCCGAAGGCGCCGGTGGGAGTAGTCGCTGGCGGGGTAGCCGCCCACTGCACCGATGCGGAGTACGCGGAGCTGCTGGAGCAGATGGCTCCCATTGTGGAGCAAGTAGCCAATAAGCTCAATCTCCAGTAGCCCTGTAATAGTTAGCTCGTAGCCAAAGTTGTACAAAAACAATTGTAATGAATTGCTTAAGTATTAATGAAAAAAAATTCCAGCAATGAGTACTCGTAGTCGCGATCTCAGAGTGCGGAGCCCCCATCGTGGAGTAGATGCGAGTAGTCGTACTCGGCAGTGGTCCCGTTGAAGGGAGTAGACAGTAAAGAAGTTGATGAACGATCAAACTTTATTACTGAAGAAGTACACCTGGATGGCCAGGGCCGTAGTTACAGAGTAGTCGCCTGGACCCGGAGGCCGCTTACAGCTGAGTAGTGCTAGGGCGGGTAGCCGCTTACAGCAGTAGATCCGTAAGTAGCCGTGTAGGCTGGATCTTGGAGTACATGGTCTCTTAGTAGACCGCTGCTAGAGTCCTTGATGCTCGTCGCAGCCCAGGATTCGTAGGTAGCCGCGCGGGCTGGATCCTGGAGAGGAGTAGCCCGGAGACTGGAGCCAGGACCCGGAGGCCGCTTACGGCAGAGTGGTATTGATGTAGTCGTGTAGACTTGAACCCCGGAATAGTCGTGTAGACTAGGCGTAGAACCGACAGAGCTGGTCGACGTTCCACGAGTTGTTGATGTCTTCGCCTTCAAGTGTCTGGAGGCGGTAGGAGCCCGACCCGGTCACCTTTGCAACTGTGAAGGGACCTTCCCAGGGGGAGCTGAGCTTGTGTAGTCCTTCCGTGTTCTGGATACGACGGAGGACAAGATCACCAACGTTGAAGGAGCGTTCCTTGACGTTGCGATCGTGGTAGCGTCGGATACCCTCTAGGTACCTTGCTGACTGGACGAGGGCGGCGCAGCGAGCTTCTTCGAGGCTGTCGATGTCAACTCGTCTGCTGTCTTCTGAGACGCCTTCGTCGTAGTGCTCCACTGCTGGCGAGTTCCATATGACGTCGGCAGGGAGGATTGCTTCGGAGCCGTAGACCAGGAAGTAAGGGGATTGCCCCGTTGGCTTGGATGGCTGAGTCCGTAGCCCCCAGAGTGCGTTGGGTAGTTCCTTGATCCACTTGCCCCATTTGGAGTTAGCAGCGTCGTGTATCCGCTTCTTGAGAGCGTCGAGCACCATCCCATTGGCGCGCTCGACTTGTCCGTTGGCCCGAGGATGGGCAACTGAGACGTATCGCACGTCGATCCCACTGTTCTCGCAGTACTCCCAGAACTGGTGGTTGTTGAAGTTGGAGCCCAGATCTGTGATGATGCGGTGGGGTAGTCCGTAGCGATGTACAAGTTCATCCAGGAAGTCGAGTACTCTGTCAGCCTTGGGGCATGTGACTGGCTTGACCTCGATCCACTTGGTGAACTTGTCGGTGGCCACCAATACTCTGTTGAAACCACCTGGCGCAGTTGGCAGTGGCCCAATCATGTCGAGCCCCCAGCAGGCAAAGGGCCAGGTTGGCGGTATGGTGACTAGCTTGTAGGCTAGGACGTGTTGCTGCTTGGCGTAGTACTGGCATCCTTGGCATCTTCTGACGAGTTCTTCGGCATCGCCCAGAGCTGTGGGCCAGTAGAAAGCTCGTCGGAAGGCCTTGCTGACCAGCGTGCGTGAGGACGCGTGGTTGCCGCAGACGCCCTTGTGGATCTCCTCCAAGATGTCCTTGCCTTCTTGCCGAGGGACGCACTTCATGAGTACTCCAGAAGATGCGCCCCTCTTGTAAAGGTTGTCTCCGACGAGGACGTAGGACTTGGCGTGGCAGATGAGCTGCTCGGCCGAGTTCTTGTCGGAGGGAACCTTCTGCTCGCTGAGGTAGTCGATGAAGGGTTGCCTCCAGTCGACGTCGATCATCATGACCTCCTGTCCAGCTGGTGGGTGAGCTGGGACAGTGGTCGGTGGCGCCGGCTCCGGGATGGATGGCGCGTGAAGCTCGTGAACGAAGACACCCGCTGGTACTTGAGCGCGGGTAGATCCAAGCTTCGAGAGGACGTCCGCTGCAACGTTGTTGTCGCGGATGATGTGGTGGAACTCGAGACCATAGAACTTGTTCTCGAGCTTGCGGACTTCTAGGCAGTAGGCGTCCATGTTCTCCTTGTTGCGGTCCCAGGATTTGTTGACTTGGTTGATGACCACTGCGGAGTCGCCGTAGTCTAGTAGCCGCTTGATGCCTAGTGAAGCCGCGAGGCGGAGCCCGTGTAGGAGAGCTTCGTACTCGGCTTCGTTGTTTGAGACCTTCCAGAAGATCTGCAGGACGTACTTGAGTTGTTCGCCCGTTGGAGAGATCAGCAGTACCCCTGCACCTGCGCCCTCGAGGTTGAGTGAGCCATCGAAGTACATCACCCAATGCTCTGGTCGCACGGTTGGAGTAGGCAACTGGTTCTCCCGCCACTCCGCCATGAAGTCGACTAGCGCCTGCGACTTGATGGCTGTGCGTGGCTTGAAGTCGATGGTGAGGGCGCCGAGCTCGACTGCCCACTTGGAGATTCTTCCAGTAGCATCTTGGTTCCGCAGGATGTCGCCGAGCGGGTAGTCGGTGACGACGGAGATAGAGTACTGCTGGAAGTAGTGTCGTAGCTTCCGCGAGGTAATGAGTACTGCGTACAGGAGCTTCTGCACGAGCTGATAGCGTGCTTTGGACTCTGATAGAACCTCGCTGACGAAGTAGACTGGGTGCTGGACTGGGTAGGTGTGGCCGTCTTCCTGCCGCTCGACGACGATGGCAGTACTGACCACGTGAGTAGTCGCAGCGAGGTAGAGCAGTAGCTGCTCGCCCTTGTGAGGAGCCGTGAGGATTGGCGGCTTCGATAGAAAGTCCTTGAGCTGGGCAAGGGCTTGATCCGCCTCTGGAGTCCACACGAACTTCTCTTGATGCTTGAGTAGTTTGAAGAAGGGGAGCCCCCGTTCTCCGAGCCTCGAGATAAATCTGTTCAGTGCCGCCATGCACCCGGTCAGCTTCTGGACGTCTTTGATGCTTGTGGGAGCTTTCATGCTGGTGATGGCGGAGATCTTATCGGGGTTGGCTTCGATGCCGCGTTGGCTGATGATGAAGCCGAGTAGTTTGCCCGAAGGTACGTCGAAGACGCACTTGTTCGGGTTGAGCTTCCAGCGGTACTCGCGCAGTGATGCGAAAGTCTCTTCAAGGTCGTCGATGAGGGTACTGGAGTCTCTGGTCTTGACGGCCATGTCATCCACGTAGGCTTCGACATTCTTGTTGAGTTGCCTCTTGAAGCAGGCCTGGATAACTCGCTGGTAGGTGGTGCCGGCGTTCTTCAACCCGAAGGACATGGTCGTGTAGCAGTACGCGCCAAACGGGGTGATGAACGCGGTCTTTTCCTGGTCTTCTTCCTTGATCGCGATCTGGTGGTACCCGGAGTAGCAGTCGAGGAAGCAGAGCAGGTCGCAGCCCGCCGTGGAGTCGATGACTTGATCAATCCGCGGCAACCCGAAGGGGTCCTTGGGGCAGTGCTTGTTGAGGTCGGTGTAGTCGACGCACATCCTCCACTCGTTCGAGTTCTTCTTGCGGACGAGAACGGGGTTGGCGAGCCACTCATGATGGAAGACTTCTCTGATGAAGCCGGCCGCGAGTAGTTTGGCGTGTTCCTTCTTGATGGCGTCCCGTCTGTCGTCGGCAAAGCGTCGGAGGTGTTGTCGCTTGGGGGTGGCGTTAGGATCGACGTTGAGGTAGTGCTCAATCAGCTCCCTGGGCACTCCTGGCATGTCCGCTGGCTTCCACGCGAAGATGTCACGGTTAGCCCGAAGGAAGCTGATGAGCGCGTCTTCCTATTTGGGGTCGAGGCCAGCCCCGATGGTGGTGGTCTTGCTGGGGTCGCCTGTTCCGAGGTCGATCGTCTTGACGAGTACCTCCTCAGGTGGCTGAGGCTTGTTGGCGCTGTCAGACTTCTCTGGGATGTCGAGTTCACTTGTAGCAAGCTTCTTCGACGCGGCGTAGACCTCCATCATCACGTTGGGTACTTGATTCGTAGAAGCGATCTCCACGGCTTCTGTGTCGCAGTCGTGGGAGATCTTTAAGTCCCCTTGAAGAGAGAGTACACCCACTGGGCTTGGCATCTTGAGTACCAAGTAGGTGTAGTGGGGCACCGCCATGAACTTGGCGATGTCCGATCTGCCGAGGATGGCGTGGTAGGAAGTCTCGAAGTCCGCGACCTCGAACTTGATGTACTCGGTACGGTAGTTGTCCCGAGATTCCCCGAAGGTAACTGGCAGGACAACTAAGCCCAGTGGAATAGCCGCGTTGCCGGGGACGATGCCGTAGAAGGGCGTGTTGCTCTTGGTGAGCATGTGAGTGATGTCGAGCTTCATCTTCTTCAAGGTCTTGGTGAAAAGGACGTTTAGCCCGCTTCCACCGTCGATAAGCACCTTGTTGAGTTTGGAGCCCGCGACCACCGGCTTCAGGACGAGGGGGAACCGTCCTGGTTCGGAGAAGCTGGTCCATTGATCCGCGCGGGTGAAGGTGATGGGTACCTCCGACCACCTGAGAGGGGTCGGGACGCTGGCTCGATGGACATGACTTCACGACGGGTAGCCTTCTGCTCCCGCCTGCTGGGCAGTCCGCCGAAGAGGACGTTGACGGTCTTGTCAGGCTCCTGAAAGTCGTTGTTGTCGCCGTTCTTCTTCTTGCCCTTTTTGTCGTGAGGGTGCGGTGGCTCCGGCGTATCCTTGAGTGCGTGCCTGAGTTGGTAGCACTGCTCGGTGGTGTGGTTGCGGTTTGGATGCCACGGGCACCTCTCCTTCAGTAGGTCCTTGAAGCCGCCAGAGTTCTTCTTCGAGTTCTCCTTCGCAGGGCGCTGGATAGCCGCGACAGTGTTGTCTGGCTTGCGCTTGCGGTTGGGTCCCGAGTAGTAGTAGTTGTTGTTGTTGCGATCGCCTTGGTTCGCGTTGGTGCCACTGCCGCCGCCCTGGTTCTGCTTGCTCTTGCCACGGATGGCGTCGTACTTGGCGTTGGCCTTGTCTTCTTCATCCGCCCAGGATGTGATCATGTCCTTGAGGTGGGGGATGGACCTGGGGCGGTGACGACCGAAGTCTTCGAAGGTGCGGCGGTGGTAGAGACCGTCTTGGAAGAGGTCGATGACCTCCTTTTCGGTGACGTCGACGACGGTAGCGCGCTTGTCGAATAAGCGGCGCATGTACTTGCGGAGGGTCTCGCCTTGTTTCTGCTTGACCATGGCCAGGTCCATGCGAGTACCCGATCGACCCATGGCGCTCGCGAAGTTGCTGGTGAACTGCTCCTTCAGCTGGTCCCACTTGTCGATCGAGTGCTTGTCCAGCGACTCGAGCCATGTGAGTGGAGCTTGGTCCAGGCAGAAGGGGAAGTAGAGGCACTTGGTGTCGTTTTTGCCGCTAGCGTTCTCGATGGAGAGGGCGTAGCACCTGAGCCACTGGATGGGTCCTGCTTCGCATCGTACTTGGTGATCCCCAAAGGCTTGAAGTTGTCGGGGAGGAGCAAGTTGCGAAGTCGAGGTGAGAAGGCGGGGAAGCCTTCGCCGTCGCCTGCGGTGGTCGACTTCTTCTGCCGCAGCTCCTCAATCTTCTGGCGGGCGTCGTAGCCGCCTTGTGCGGCGCCAGAGGCGTGGCTGTTCGCGTGGCCTCTGCCGCCGCGACCGCCGCCGCCACCGGCCCTCCCGTTGGCTCCATGGTTGGAGCTTCCGCCGTCCCGGCCGCCGCCGCCGTCGGGGTCGTGGCCGCCGCCGCCGGCCGGAGCGCGGTGGGGGACGACCTCGCGGTTCTGTTGTTGTCACGGCCGTGGAGGTCCGCCGGTGTTGGAGCCGATGACGGTCCGGCTCGGCTGGGAGCTCAGCTCGAGTACGGTTGGGACCGTTGTTGGCGCTGCGACTTGTGGCTTCGTTGTCGCGGTGCACCGGCGGGGAGGAGGTTGGTTGACTCTGTTGTCGACCCGCATGAAGTAGGCGTCTTCAGCGAGCTTGGCGATGACCTCTCCAGCGTGTATGCCCTGAGCCTGGCGTGCGATCGCTGTGATCGACATGAGGCATTGCTCAGGGGTAGTGTGTACTCTGCTCTCGACTGCCTCGAGAGCTTCCGCAAGATTGCGGACGGGGAAGTTGTCGCGGAGGCGTCGGCGACGTTCGCTGTGCTTCCGGTTGCGCTCACGTCGAGCGTCTCTGTCTGCAGGGTTCTCGTTTGGTGGAGCATCAGCAGAGAGCTCGTCGGAAGAGATGTCTTCTAGGTACCTGTCTTGGGCCGTCCCTGAAGGCCCTGGGGCGTCGCTGGCAGCCATGAAGACTTGGCGATCGGGGGTGCCAAGGCTGGACTCAGAAGGCGCCACCTCAGTTGGTGTGCTCGAGTCAGCCCGGGCTAGTGGTGTTCCCTCCTGGAACGGTAGCGAGTCGATGTAGGTGACGTAGCGTGAGTCTCCACTTATCAGGTCAGCAGGCTTGCGGTCTGGCCAGTAGACGAATCTTCCGACCGGTGTGGATGTTATAACCAGCCCAGAGGCCGGCCCTGATAAGGGATGCTCAGTGGAGTTGTCCTCGGACTCGGGTTCCTCAGGGTCCGACCCGAAGTCGAACTCGTATGCGGGGTTCGAGCAGAACTCGGAGAGAGGGTTGGAGTCCGAAGCGTGGCCGGGGGCAGTGTCGGAGTCCGAGTTGTACTCGGGTACGGGCTCCTTGCCGGCCCGGCGCGAAGAGGGAGCCTCTATGCGGGCCCGGCTGGGGATGCGGGGACCACGCGCGGAGCGCTCGCGAGGTGAGGGGACCGTCTGCGATGGCTGAGCAGCCGGCTCGCATGCGATGGCCCATGGAGACGTCGAGTTTGAGTTGGAAGCGGACTCGAGCTCGAAGTTAGCGTGGTGGTTGAAGAGCGAATTTCGCCGAACTTACCGGCGAGTTCGCCTGTGACGACTTCTGTAAGCGTCACGAAGCCGGTCTTCAGGTTGGGCGACATGGTGAGGCGGCGCTGGAAAGAGCCCGCGCCGTCTGCAGTGCAGACCCAGGCGCCGAACACGAAGGTGTTGCCGCGGTTGAAGGCGACGGTTGGCTTGAAGTAGACTGGAGCCGTCGAGTTCGCCATGTGATCTCGGGCGAGATCCCCTACCTAGCGCGCGAGCTGTCGGTGTTTTAGACTGGCAACCTACTAAGGGGAGTACCCGAAGTAGATGAATGTGTCCTCGCCGAGATCGGTAGCTCGAAGGAAGAGACACGTGGCACACAATTTAGACAGGTTCGGGCCGCGAGGTGCGTAATACCCTACGTCCTGTATGCTGTGTAGCTCTGGATTGATTGGGCACGATTACAAGATGGTGTACTAGTGCGCCGTGGATTGGATGAGATGCCTAGAGAAAGGTCCCTGCCCCGCCTTATATAGTCCGGGAGGGAAGGTTACAAGTCGGAGTAAGGAGAGAGTACTAGTCGAGTACGTCTAGGAGTCTTCCATACAGTGCAAGACATGTACAGCTTCCTAACCGAGTACTTCTCCTCCGTAGTCCTTGTGCTCCACGCCATCAGGTGCCGTGTAGCGCAAGCCGGGTAGTTCCAGGGGCCCACCGAGTAGTCGATCCTGGTACCCACCGAGGTAGTGGGCCCAGGGAGGTCCATACGACAGAGGGCGCGGCTCGGGTGGATTGGGGTTCGGAGCTGCGGTGGGGATATTTTGACCCCCCATGGTTGGGCCTAAGTGGGTCGAGCTGGACCGGCGGTTTTTTTTCTTTTTTCTTTTTTGGTTTAACTTCTTTTGGTTGGAATTTATACTAAATGAACTAAGTTTGCAACAAATGTGACACCATTAAACTCAATAAATCATGAAGTATTTTTAGGGATTTTTTCTACAATTTTCAATTTTTGGAATTCAAATTCAAAAATTTTTGAACCCTCCGGTTGGTAACCGGCCGGTACCGTAACCGGTCCTGGCCGGTAAGGCCGGTTACCGCGGTAACCGGGCTGGTTACCAGGGGTAAGGTGAACCCCGGTTTAACCACTGTGATCACAATCCCATGCAGGCTACCAGGCCATCACCACTGTGATCTTGGGAGATGGCGCCACGACGTCCTTCTGGTTCAATGTCTGGCATGAAGATGACTGCATGGCAGATCGCTTCCCCGCCTTGTTGTTGCACTGCAAAATGGCCGCCTTGTTGTTGCACTGCAAAATAGACAAGGTGACAGTGCGGACTTCGGTATCACCTTGTCAACTGCCTCACCCCCCTCGCCCAGGAAGAGCTGCGGGTGCTGGAGGCCGTCTTCGCCGATCTCCCCCTGACAGATGAAGCTGACGCTCACCTCAGCCCTTTGCTGCGCCCGGATGGACATCTCCAAACATCCACCCTCTACCACCGGCTAGTGGCGCGCGGGTCTGCCCAGGACGACGCGACCCAATTTGTGGACAATGCGGCGCCGCCGCGGGTCCGCTTCTTTGGCTGGCTCCTCAGCCGCGAACGCATTCAGAGCAAGGTGAACTTGAAGATCAAGACCGTGGTGGTGGATGCCACCTGCGAGCTATGCAACGCCGGGGATGAAACATCTCAACATATCATGTTCGACTGCCCCTTCGCACGCGTGTTTTGGCTTGCTCTGGGCTTTCGCCTTCCCAGCGGGCACACTGTGAAGGAACTACATATGCTACCCCGACCATGAGGTGTCCCCTCTGCACACTATGCCACCTTCATCTTTCTCTGCTGCTGGCAGCTCTGGAAATGCTGCAACAGCTTTGTGTTCCGTCAGGAGACGTTCCCCATGCGCCACCTGCTACGGCTATGCAAGGACGACGCCGAACTTTGGAGCCATAGGTTACCGAGCTCCAGCCGGGCCGTTGCCCACCTCTGGTGTAACTTTCTCTCTGCTGCAATGTAACTCATGTATCGTTGCAATCGTTGTAAACTTGGTTGATCTGTCCCGGGCCGGTTGGGGCCAAATGAAAATGTTTGAGGTGGGGGATTCTCTCCCCCTCCGTTGACCCTTAAAAAACTAGTTTAATTTACAGATGATCCAACTTGCATTTAACCAAGACAAGAAATAAGTGTCCAACATTGCTACAAGATGCATTAACCAAGACACCCTCCTAACAGTTAGATGCATGACCAAGAATGTTCTATGATCTAGCTGTATATTTAGCAATAGGGTAGCTACAACCTTCAAAATGTATGATAATCCCAGGAAGCGTTGACCACTACTGGAAGAAGCAAAAAATTAGAGTGCATGAAACAGAATTCATTAGAACTTTGTACTCCCTCCGTCGCAAAATAAGTGCACATCTTGCACTTCGAGGAGTCAAACACTTTAAAATTTGACCGAATATATATCAAAAAATATTAATAATTATGATACTAAATAAACATCATTAGATTAACCATGTCATATATTATTATAACAAACTTGTTTACAGACACAAATGTTAATATTATTTTCCATACATCTGGTCAAAGTTATAACTTGTTGACTCCTCGAAACGTAAGATGAGCACTTATTTTGGGACGGAGGGAGTACACCATTTCATTTGTTTTACAAAGTTGTCATCAGATGCACAACGTGTGCATAATGCCTAATTGTGTGTAAGGACAAACTGGTCCAATCTTAAAAGAAAACTACTACAAGAAGAAAATAGGATCAGAATAACAGGAGACTGTTATTTGTCAAGGACTATAAATATCAGAGAACTACTCAAAGAATCAACATGTAGTAGAAATATATATGCCATCTATGAAGTACAATAACAATTGAGGTCTATACAACGCTATGTCAAACAAGCAGGATCGTACATAAAAACAGAGAAGGGTGTTTTTTGGATATACGAGAGTTGAGGCAGGGGCGAAGAAGAGTTGAGTCAGGTGGCGGCGGATGGCCGGACCGGAGTGAGAGCGGTGGCTGGCGCTGAGCAAAATAAAAAATAACAACGCCAGGACAGACGTCAGCTTACAGGGGAGAAGGCGGTCGTTGTTGGGGAGATGCCGGGCAGCCATGCCGTGACCTCGCAGCGCCAGGTCGCCACCTTGTGGCACCGCCTTGTCGCCTCCTGCGCGTCGCCGCCGCGTCCATCGTGCTAGTGCCTCGTGTGCGCCGCCGCCGTGTCCTCTCGCGTCGTAGGGTTCGATCCGAAGGGTGAGAAACGTGGAATGCAAATGAATGTGGGTGTGGACTTTAGGAGCGGTGCCAACTCGGTTTCATTTCCAATCCTGCCCAAACTGAACAACAATTTTCAGGTGGATCTGGGTTGAAATCGGCCCACGTCATTCCACTTGGATTGAGCCCAATTTGAACGAACCGAACGAGGCCTTATGCGGGTTCGCCGGCTGGGTTGCCGTTCTTCCTTGTGTCAAAAGCTGCGCAGCAACAACAGTCAGATATTTATTTTTTTATGCTCAGACAAATAGTTGACCCTTTCGATCCTCATCATGCGCTTGGCGATAAGGCTATCCGCACCGGCATACACTACCAGAGCGCTACCCCCGTGCTCCAGTACGCCTTTGGCATTTATTTCCTCACAGTGGGGTACTAGGAGTGCAAATGGACGGTAGCACTGTAGAGCGTGTCCTGGAATCTGAGCGCTCTGCGTGAGACGGAACCGCGAACGCCACGATCAATGACCTAGTGAGACCCCACCAGCCGAACTACCCCACCCCGTAGTCGCTCCCGTCCACTGGCGTCGCCACCCTCACGCTGGCCCGAAGGCGCCACCACCCTTGTGCTCCTCCGGCGCCGCCCTCGCGCCAAGTAGCGCTCCCCGCCCTCACACCCTCTGCTGCGTCTCCTCGTAGTCAACATGTAGGCAAAAGCCATCGGGACGGGGCGAACGGCACCATCCTGGAGAAGGTGACTTCTCCCTCTAGATCCGTGGGCCTCAGAGGTGGGGGAGGGGACGAGGAGGCCTCATCCAGCGTCCAGAGAAGCAAACACCTTCGGCTAAAGGTCAGCCGTAGCCGCAAGAGGTGCCTATCGGTGTTTTAGACCGGCAACCTACCAAGGGGAGTACCCGAGGTAGATCAATGTGGCCTCGCCGAGATCGGTAACTCGAAGGAAGAGACATGTGGCACACAATTTAGACAGGTTCGGGCCACGAGGTGCGTAATACCCTACGTCCTATATGCTGCGTAGCTCTGGATTGATTGGATGTGTTTACAAGATGATGTATATGAGAGAGAGAGGGGTCCCTGCCTCACCTTATATAGCCCGGGAGGCAGGGTTACAAGTCGGTTTGAGGAGAGAGTACTAGTCGGGTACGGCTAGGAGTTCTCTACATAGTACAGGACATGTATAGCTTCCTATCCGAGTATTTCTCCACCGTAGTCCTTGCGCCCCACACCATTAGGTGCCGTGTGGCACAAGCTGAGTAGTCCCAGGGGCCCACCGAGTAGTCGGTCCTGGTACCCACCGAGGCAGTGGGCCCAGGGAGGTCCATACGACAAGCCCCCGAGTACTTTGTAGTCGAGTAGGATAGTTTCGAGTAGTCTTGACGGCCTTGACGAGTAGTCCTCAAGCGTCCCCGAGTACTACAAGCCAAAAGTCCTCAAGAGTACTTGAAACATCCCGAGGCTGGAAGGTACTCCAGCTGATCCTTGAGTAGTCTTGAAGTCTTCTCGAGTAGTTCCCAAGCATCCTCGAGTTCTCCTCTTGAAGGTCTTCAATAAAACTCGCTTTGTCATGAAGAAGAAACCATATGGAAAATGCGTTTCGAAGAATCACATTCCATATGGAATGTAGCCCTCGAGCCTTAGGTCGAATCGTATATTCAAGCTGAGGGTCAATCTGAAATTCTGCCAAGATTATCCCGCAAAATCCGGAGAAAAAACCGAAGGACACGTGGCATGGAGCCCTCGAGCCTTGAGTCGAGTACTTCCTCTCGAATTGAAGGGTCATCTTGATTGTAGAATGTGTCCTGAGTTTCTCTGGAGTCTTGTCATCACCTAGGGAATTGAGTAGACGTAGCCGAGCCCCCGAGATGGAGCTTGTCGACTACTGGAAGATGAAGAGTCAGGCGGCCACCGCTGAGTCAGCTGCCAATACTTATCCATTTGGCCGTTGCAGCACCGCCGGTTAGCTTATAAGTAGAAGCCGAAACCCTTAGGGTTTTCCATCCCCCACATTTGTAGCCATTTGAAACAGATCTAGCCAAGAGTCGGCCACCCGAGCACACTGCCGCTGCGCCTTAGGCTGCAGATCCATGCGTGCCGCCACTGCTTTCCTCCGGAGAAGCCCCCGAGCGGATGCGAGTGAAAACCCGGTGCATTTTGAGGATGAATTCTTCCCCATCGAAGAGAATGAAGACTGGCACCGGGAGGAAGAGATCCCGTGATGAGGCGGCTGGATCTGCCCAGGGGTCTACGCCACCGACCACTTCCCGCGCCCAAATCCGAACAAAGAGTGGAAGAAGTCCAAGACGAATACCGAAGACTTGCTGGCGCTAGTGAACAGCGGTTTCCTCCGGGAAAAGGAGATGGACATGTGGCGCGCCGCCGCGGGAGACCCATACCCGATGGAGAAGAACCCCGACGAGATCCCAATGTTCGCCCGGTTCGTGGAGTGCGGGCTGGCTCTCCCGGCGAGCGACTTCTTCAAGGGTCTCCTCAAGTACTACGGTATCGAGTACTTAAACCTGAACCCTAACGGGATTTTTCACATCTCCGTCTTCGTCCATTTCTGCGAGGCCTTCATGGGGATCAAGCCCCACTGGGTCTTGTTTCGGAAGTTCTTCCGCTTGAAGCCGCAGCCGAGCGCCAACGGCCCAAGAGTAGTCGGAGGAGCCGGCATCCTGATGCGCGAGGACGCCGCCGAGCAATACTTGTCGTACAAGCTCATCGACTCCAACCAAGATTGGAAGTCAAAATGGTTCTACATCACCAACCACCACCCGGAGTTGCCGAAGCCGAGTGGGAAGCAGCCGAAGCATCAGCCCTGGTGGAACACGGAGCCGACGATGCAAGAGGATATTCAACTACCCGAGCTGCTGCAGAACATAAAGGTTTTGAGAGAAGCTGGGTTGAGGGCCGAACACGTGGCCTTCAGCTTCATGAAGAGGAGGGTACAACTGCTGATGGCGCACGATACCCTCGGGTACCAATATACTGGCGACGACGACACCTCGAGGATGCCCGGTAATGTAGTCAACGATGACGACATCGTCGAGAGACTGGGTAGGATCTTCAAAGATATGCCACCACACACACCCTGCCTAGTCCCCGAGTACTCCGCGGCTCGTCCGCCAAACAAGGTTGGTAACCGAACTTATGTCTTTTGAATACTCATTGCATTATAGTAGTCGAGCTCACCCAAACTGTTTGATGCGGGATGATCTGACGAAGTTTGTCTCCGACCCAGCTTCCCCTCCTCGACTTGTGGATATTCCAAAGGAGCGCAAGGGCAAGGGCAAGGAGCGCCATGAAGTCGGCGAGGGTGACGACACCGTCACCATTGAAGACACGTCCAACTAGGAGGACGGGGAGACGCTTCAGGAGCGGTTCCAGCTGCGGTCCACGTTTAGCCGTCCTGGAATGCCCAATGTGCCCCTCATCGATGATCCTTCGACTAGCCTGGAGGCTAGTGTCCCTACGCCGCCGAGGAGGCCGCGCAATGTGGCACGCAAGCTCGTCACCAAGAAATTGATGGTCACCGAGACTACGTCTCAAGAGGTAAGCTCCTCGAGTAGAGTAGTCGAGTACTTGTCTTGCAGTATTGTGTATGCTGACGATTGAATTCTGGGTTCTTGCAGGAGATTCCACCATCCGACCCCGTTGACCAAGGGGAAGGAGACGACTGGGAGACAGTGGGCGAGCCGGCTGAGAGAAGCCGCAGCCCAGCCCCCACCGTAGACGAACTTGTGTCGCAGATGACACAGCGGTCGACTAGAGTTGTCGAGCCGCAGGCGCCGGCCATGGAGAACAGGCCGGAACCGAACACGACTGCTGGTGCTGAAGAACCGGCAGTGGCTCAAGCTGAAGAGGAGGCGCCCGCCGAAGCTGGGCTTGTAGACATCGCTAGCATACTTGGCGCTCCGACCGTGACTGTCATCCGGTCTAGCTTGTAAGTGAAGACCTTTCCCGAGTAGTACTTGTAGCTTGGTAGTCTTACTTTGTTGACCACTGATTTTGTACTATGCACGACTGACTTGTCCTGGAAAGGAGATGAACCCAGCACGGCGGCGGCTGAAGAAGTTTCCGCGCCTGCTGCCGAGGAGTCCGCTCCCCTCCCCTAGGCCGAGACCGTGACGCCGATCGCGGAGGCTACGCTGCCGGAAGCCAGCATAGTAGAAGGTGAGTACGCTGTAGTAATGCAACCTTCCTCGAGTAGTAGCCAGAGCCCCCGGGGAACTAATCCCATATGTCTTGTGTTGACAGGGACAGAAGTCGAGGGAAGCACCATCCCCGAGGCTGTGCCGGTTGAAGGCGTTGTGCCGGAAACCGAGGTGACCACCAGAGCAGCAACTGAGCTAGCGGAGATAGCAGCCCCCAGGGTGGCCGAAGAGGTGCGTGGCGATGCACTGCCGGAGTCGAGCTTGGAGGTAGTCGTCCGCTCGCCAGAAATCCAAGACGCAGAGCCGATCCGTTTGGCATCGATGTCCGAGGCCGCGACAACTAGTCGCGATGGGCTCGAACTTCTCGCAGATGATCTTATCAACCCATCAACAGTAGCCCGGAACTTGGAGTCGATGCAGCGGGCCAAGCAATGGATGAAGGTATGTATCAGTACCCTTGAGTAGTCGAAATCTTCTAGATTTGAATACCCGAGTAATTGTTGCCTTCTGCAGGATGTCGTGAAGAGATCCCGTTAGAAGTCCAATATGCTCCAAGGGTATGGTGATACGGTGCTCCGGGCAGAGACGTTGGAGAAAGAACTCGCTAAAGCCAGGAAGCACTCTGCCATGCTCCAGTCCAAGCTTGATGGCGCCTACGCCCAGTACCATAATGAAGTACAGGATATGCAGGCGAAGAGCGATGAGCTAGTCCGCAAGAACAAGTCACTGTGCCAAAAGAACAAAGGTATGCCGATGCCATCTTGTCGAGTACTTATTGTGGGTACCCTATAGTAGTCTGACATCTCACTTTGAGTTGTTTGCAGATCTTGAGGCCCGAGTGGAACAGCTGAAGACATCTGAAGTCGATATGAAGAATCTCTTCTACCGAGAGAAGGATGCCCGCGAAGTACTTGAGTACGATTATAAGCAGCTGTCCCATGAGTGTAATAAACACATGGAGCTTCGGATCGCCTCGGATCATGACCTTGTCAACTGCTATAAATCTCTGCAGAAACTGAGTGAAGACTGCAAGAAGTTGCGGGGGCAACTCAAGGAACTCGAAGAAGCCTCGCTCCCGATTGCAAGGCTGCTGGTGCCACATCCGGGCGGGCCGAAGATAGCTCATCTGGTTGGCCGGCTGAAGGAAGCCCCCAGACGCTTGGCTACATATGTTAAGCATTTGGCAAAGTCCATCCCGAACCAGGTCTTGGTGTTCATGAAGTCATACTTCCCCAAGGCTCCGGTGGAGGTAGTCGCGGGTGGACTAGCCGCCAATTGCACGGATGAGCAGTACGCAGAGCTTCTGGAGAAGATGACGCCGATTGCGGAGCAAGTAGCTGAGAAGCTGAACCTCCAGTAGTTAGCCTGTAGGATTAGCTTGTAGCAGCAGTTGTATATAAACAAAGTTTTAATGAACTTGTTTAAGTATTAATGAAAAAACTTCCATCGAATGAGTACTCATTGTCACGATTGTATGCAGAGTGCCCATCTGTGGAGTTGTCGCGAGTAGTAGTACTTGGTAGTAGACCCGTTGAGGGAGACACAGTAAATAAGCTTGAAGCGAGAGTCGAACTTCATTACTGAAAAAATACACCTGGATGGCCAGGGCCGTTTACAAGTGAAGTCGCCAGGACTCGGAGGCCGCCTACGGCTAGAGTAGTGCTAGGGCGTATAGCCGCTTAGAGCAGTAGATCCGTTAGTAGACATATAGACTGGATCCTGAAGTACATGGTCTCTTGATAGACCGCTGCTAGAGTCCTTGACGCTCTAAGCAGCCTGAGTTCCGTTAGTAGCCGTTAACACTGGATCTCGGAGTAGAGTAGTCCGGAGACTAGTGCTTGGACCCGAAGGCCGCTTACAACGAAGGATTCGGGAGTAGTCGCGTGGACTTGAGCCCCCAAAGTAGTCGAGAGACTACACGTAGAACCAACAGAGCTGGTCGACGTTCCACGAGTTGCTGATGTCTTCGCCTTCAAGTGTCTGGAGGCGATACGAGCCTAGTCCGGTCACCTTTGCAACTGTGAAGGGACCTTCCCATGGCGAGCTGAGCTTGTGTAGTCCTTCCGTGTTCTGGATGCGGCGGAGGACGAGATCGCCAACGTTGAAGGAGCGTTCCTTGACGTTGCGGTCGTGGTAGCGTCAGATACCTTCTAGGTACCTTTTTGACTGGACGAGGGCAGTGCAGCGAGCTTCTTCGAGTTCATTGATGTCAACTCGTCTGCTATCTTCGGATATCCCTTTGTCGTACTGCTCTACTGCCGGCGACTCCCACATGATGTCAGCAGGTATAATAGCTTCAGAACCGTAGACCAGGAAATAGGGTGATTGTCCCGTTGGCTTGGTGGGTTGAGTACGCAGCCCCCAGAGAGCGTTGGGTAGTTCCTTGATCCACTTTTCTCCTTTCGTGTTAGCGACGTCGTGCATTCGCTTCTTGAGAGCATCGAGTACCATCCCGTTGGCGCGCTCGACTTGTCCATTGGCCCGTGGATGGGCGACTGAGACATACAGGACGTCGATCCCGCTGTTCTCGCAGTACTTCCAGAACTGGTGATTGTTGAAGTTGGAGCCCAGGTCTGTGATGATGTGATGGGATAGTCTGTAGCGATGCACGAGTTCATCCATGAATTCGAGTACCCTGTCGGCCTTAAGACAGGTGACCGGTTTGACTTCGATCCACTTGGTGAACTTGTTGATGGCCACCAGAACTCTGTTGAATCCTCCTGGTGCAGTTGGAAGAGGCCCAATCATGTCGAGCCCCCAGCAGGCAAAAGGCCAGGTTGGTGGTATGGTGACTAGCTTGTAGGCCGAGACGTGTTGTTGCTTGGTGAAGTACTGGCACCCCTGGCACCTTCTGACGAGTTCCTCGGCATCGCCCAGAGCTGTGGGCCAGTAGAAAGCTCGTCGGAAGGCCTTGCTGACCAGCATACGTGAAGATGCGTGGTTGCCGCATACGCCTTTGTGTATCTCTTCCAAGATGCCCTTGCCTTCTTCTCGGGGAACGCACTTCATGAGTACTCCAGAAGTAGCGCCCACATGTATAGCTTGTCCCCGACTAGGGCGTAGGACTTGGCCCGACGGATGAGCTGCTCGGTCGAGTTTTTGTCCGAAGGAACCTTCTGCTCGCGGATGTAGTTGATGAAGGGTTGTCGCCAGTCCACGTCGATCATCATGACCTCCTGGACAGCTGGCGGATGCGCTAGATCAGTGGTCGTAGGCGCTGGCTTCGGGATGGATGGCGCGTGAAGCTCGTGGATGAAGACACCCGCTGGTACTTGAGCGCGAGTAGAACCAAGCTTCGATAGGACGTCCGCTGCAACGTTGTTGTCGCGGACGACATGGTGGAACTCGAGACCATAGAACTTGTTCTCGATTTTGTGAACTTCTAGGCAGTAGGCGTCCATGTTCTCCTTGTTGCGGTCCCAGGACTTGTTGACTTTGTTGATGACCACTGCAGAGTCGCCGTAGACTAGTAGTCGCTTAATGCCCAGGGAAGCTGCGAGGCGGAGCCCGTGTAGTAGAGCTTCGTACTCAGCTTCGTTGTTTGAGACCTTCCAAAAGATCTGCAGGATGTACTTGAGTTGTTCGCCCATTGGAGAGATTAGGAGCACTCCTGAACTGGCATCTTCGAGCTTGAGTGAGCCGTCGAAGTACATCACCCAGTGCTCTGGTCGCTCGGTTGGAGTTGGTAGCTGATTCTCCTGCCATTCTGCCATGAAGTCGACTAGTGCTTGCGACTTGATGGCTGTTCGTGGATTGAAGTCAATGTTAAGGGCCTCGAGTTCGACTGCCCACTTGGAGATTCTTCCAGTAGTTTCTTGGTTCTGCAGGATGTCGCCGAGCGGGTAGTCGGTGATGACAGAGATCGAGTACTCCTGGATGTAGTCTCGTAGCTTCCTCGAGGTAATGAGCACTGCATACAGTAGCTTCTTTACTGGTTGGTAGCGTGCTTTAGATTCTGACAGGACCTCACTGATGAAGTAGACTAGTCGTTGTACTGGGTAGGCGTGGCCGTCTTCCTGCCGCTCGACAACGATGGCAGAACTGACCACGTGAGTAGTCGCAGTGAGGTAGAGCAGTAGCTGCTCCTTTTTGCGAGGAGCCGTGAGGACTGGCGGCTTGGATAGGAGATCCTTGAGCTTGATCTTCCTCTGTAGTCCACACGAACTTCTCTTGATGCTTGAGTAGCTTGAAGAAGGGTAGCCCCCGTTCTCCAAGCATCGAGATGAATCTGTTCAAGGCCGCCATGAACCCGGCAAGCTTCTGGACATCCTTGATGCAGGTGGGAGCTCTTATATTGGTGATGGCGGAGATCTTCTCGGGGTTGGCTTCGATGCCGCGGTGGCTGATGATGAAGCCGAGTAGTTTTCCCGACTGTACGCCAAAGACGCACTTGTTCGGGTTGAGCTTCCAGCGGTACTCTCGCAAGGATGTGAAAATCTCTTCAAGATCGGCGATGAGCGTGTCGGAGTTTCTAGTCTTGACGACCACGTCATCCACATAGGCTTTGACGTTCTTGTTGAGCTGTCTCTTGAGACAGGCTTGGATAGCTCACTGGTAGGTGGCGCCGGCGTTCTTCAACCCGAACGACATGGTCGTGTAGCAGTAGGCACCGAACGGGGTGATGAACGTGGTCTTCTCCTGGTCTTCTTCCTTGATAGCAATCTGGTGGTACCCGGAGTAGCAATCGAGGAAGCATAGCAGGTCACAGCCCGCCGTGGAGTCGATAACTTGATCTATCCGCGGCAACCCGAAGGGGTCCTTGGGGCAGTGCTTGTTGAGGTCGGTGTAGTCGACGCACATCCTCCACTCGTTAGAAGTCTTCTTGCGGACGAGGACGGGGTTGGTGAGCCAGTCAGGATGGAAGACTTCTCTGATGAAGCCAGCCGCGAGTAGTTTGGCGCATTCTTTCTTGATGGCATCCCGTCGGTCGTCGGTGAAACAACGGAGGTGTTGTCGTTTCGGGGTAGCTTTAGGGTCGACGTTGAGTGAATGCTCGATCAGATTCCTGGGCACCCCTGGCATGTTCGCTGGTTTCTAAGCGAATATGTCTAGGTTAGCCCAAAGGAAGATGATGAGCGTGTCTTCCTATTTCGGGTCAAGACCCACCCTGATCATGGTGGTCTTGCTGCTGTCGCGTGTCCCAAGATCGATTGCTTTGACTTGCACTTCCTCGGATGGCTGAGGTTTGTTGGTCTTGTCCGACTTCTGTGGGATGTCGAGTTCACTTGGGGCAAGCTTCTTTGATGTAGCATAGATCTCCATCATGGTGTTGGGTACTTGGTTGGTGGTTGCGAGTTCCACAACTTCTGTGTCGCAGTCGAAAGATATCTTCAAGTCCCCTTGTAGCGAGAGTACACCACCCAGACTTGGCATCTTGAGTACCAAGTATGTGTAGTGGGGTACCGCCATGAACTTGGCGATAGCTGGTTTGCCGAGGATGGTATGGTAGGAAGTCTCAAAGTTCGCGACTTCGAACTTGATGTACTCGGTGTGGTAGTTTTCTCTGGTTTCCCCGAAGGTAACTGGCAGGACCACTGAGCCCAGTGGAATAGCCGCATTCCCGGGGACGATGCCGTAGAAAGGCGATGTGCTCTTGGTGAGCATGTGAGTGATGTCAAGCTTCATCTTTTTTAGGGTCTTGGTGAAAAGGACGTTGAGCTCGCTCCCACCGTCGATGGGTACCGTGTTGAGTCAGGAGCCAGCGACTACTGGCTTCAGGACGAGAGGAAAACGCCTGTGACACCCCAGGTTTTTAATTAGCGTCATTAGCGCTAATGGCCGAATCAGCCGAGTCAAACCCGCTGACAGCGGTCAAACCTAGGTCAAACTGGGTCATCACCCCGAAAACCACGCCAATGAACCCTATTGAACTCTTTGACCAAGTCTACACACACCCGTAGTCAACCCTTGGTCAAAGACATGGTCAAACCCCGCTTAAGAATTGACATCGGCGAATGTCGTCCGGAACTTTTGCCGCGTTCTCCAAATTTCACCTAAACACTTCAAATCTACCTTTATCAAAGTTGTCCATCTTGTTGAGGGACACAACTTTCGTGTAGATTGGCGTTTCAAATTTTGAGCGGAAAAGGGGGAAAAACTTGGTCAACTGCCAGCAGCTCCTGTGCGCAGAGACATGGCGGCATTCAAAGTTGTCAGGACGTTCCTGCAAAATCCGTTGAGAAAAACACCCTAGAGCCTTTGTGAAAGTTGTAGAGTATAGTGAGATCTACAACTTTCCTATTCACTACTTGGTGCACTTTAGTTCAAATTTTTGAGTAAATCTCGGTCAAACTGGTACACCGCAACCGTAAGGCTGGAACGCGCGACGTCGTGCACGACGCCGCGACCCGCGCTCCGGAGCGCCGCCGCGTGCGTCGCCGGCCGCCGCGTGTCGCCGGCCGCCGCGCGCGCCGTACCGCCGTGCCACGGCCGGCCGAGGGGTCTCGCGCGCGCGCGGGCGGCGGCGTCGGCCGCGCCCGCGCCCGAGCCGCGCCTCGGGCGGGCGCCGAGCGCCGCGGCACCGACTTCCCCCCGCCGGGCGCTCCCCGCCGAGGCCGGCGCGTGCTCCTAGGCGTGCGCCGTCGGTCCTTTGGTCCCGGCGGCGCGTGGGTCGCCTATAAACGAGGCCGTCGCCCTCCCCCTCGCGCACGACCTCCCCGCCGTGCGTCGTCGGTCCGCCGGGGGGACGCCGCCGGGGCAAGCCGCGCTCCCCCGCCTCTCTCCCTAGCCGCACGGCGGTCCACGGTCCTAGCTAGGTTCCGTAGAAGCTCGGGAGACCGCGTGCGGCCTCATCGGCCGCGAGCCTCGCCGGCCGTCGGGCGGCCGCGGCTAGCGCCGCCGGCGACTGCCCCATGCCGCCCCAAGGCCACCTCGACCCCAACTCCGGGCGCAAATCGAACCATGGTGACTCCCTAACCCCTCTCCCCACTTTCCCCGACCGAATCCGTCGCCGGAGCACTGGAATTTGGGCTGGCGCCGCCGCCCTCCATGGCCATGGGCCACATTGCAAAGGGCCGAATATTTTCAGGGGCCTCCGCGCAAAAGTATATCTCCAATAGTGTTGCAGTTTTGCTGATTCTTGTAAATTGCATAGAAAATCGTAGAAAATTCAGAAAAATGCAAAACCCATTTTGTTGGATTCGTTGTAAAATATCCCACAACTTTTGTTATTCTTGCCTGAGCTAATTCCTGATAGTTTGTGCATGAAAAATACAAATGTGAAAAACCTAGATCTGCAATATCTCAAAATATATAAATCCTCTGTAGCTAATTTTTGGATATGTTGTGTGTTAGGTCATGACTAGCTCCTGTGCCAAAAATTGCACAAAGTTATGAAGTGAATCTTGCTAAATAAATTGTTGTACAATTCTGCAGAAACTTCCTAGTTGATTTTTCTAGCTAAAAATATTTGTGTTTTTGTGCTCATCTTTTGCACACTGTCTTGTTATGTCAATACACACCTCTTGTGAATTAATCATGATTTTTGGATTAACATAAATATTTATTCTTAATTTGTGCATGTTTTCCTTTGTAAATTAATGGAGCAAGATCAATAGAGTTTCTAGGTGTGCATGCTGGTTCTTTAGGCTTTTTTAGGACCAGAGAGCATGCATGAGAAAGTTTGGATCATTTTGATGCTTATTTATTTTTGTATGCATTTGTTTTGAATCACTAGCTAGTCCTTGTTATTTTCCATAATGTTTAATTTCCTAGCTTGCAAGCATTACATGTGGGTCCAATGGACCAGTATAGGTACTAATATGCTTAAGAAACACTTCTTTGAATTTTTGGAAATTTATTACTTAACAAAAAGCTTTAAAGCCCATTTAAAGATTAAAGATAAATTAAAGAAAGAAAAGCCCTTTTTAATTCTTTTTCCTTTTTGGAAAAGTATTACCTAGCTTAATTAAAAGTTAATGAAACCCCTTGCTGATAATGAATTTATTTATGAATAAAAATATAGTTTATACCCTTGCTAGTGAGAAGAAAAGGATTAAAGTCTTCACATAAAATAACAAGTACAATAGAAACCTTTATTCAAATGTGCAATAAAAGAATGACTCATGTACAACTGATAACCTTCCTAAAAGAGATGTACTATCCAGATACTTGTTAAGGTGAATATGACCAACGAGAGTTGGATAAGATAACAAACTATCACATCACCTGAACTTGCATTGCATTCCGTGTAAGTTTTCCGGACGGAGATTACTCCCTTGTCCCGGAAGCCGAGGAAGGAGGAGCGGAAGCTTCACTGCAGTACGTGGAAGTACTCGATGACACCGAGGGTGCCCAGGCTAACCCAGCTAACGAAGGCAAGCTCCGGTGCATCTAAGCTAGTTTTTAAATTTTGTTATTCAATTATCAATGGATGATTGTGCATTTAAGTTCAGGAGTTGAATGGAACCTTAGATGCATGATCCCTAGGTACCTTTGTCCTTACTAGAATGATAGGTCGATAGCTGCTAAGCTATAGGACCGTTACAAGTCGGGTGATGACCTCACTCGCGAGAATAGGTTCCTAGATAGGAATCACAATATATCCTTAATTGGATTGCTCATGTGGTAAGAGCATGGGATTGGGCTCCGGTCCAATGGCTATTGTGGGTTAAGTGTTTGAACGTACTAAACACTTGTCGGGAATGGGACCGGTAAGCCTAGTACCTTAATGAGACGGCTAGGGATGGAACTGTCACTAGTCTTGGGGTTTGTCTCACGGCTAGCTATCGGTGGTGTATGGTGATTCCGGGTATCTCGCGGGGTATGCCGGATAGCCTGCACCAAAGACTATGGCCTTTCATCCCGACCCGAGGATTTTTGGAAACGGCCTAGGAAAGTTGTCCTTGCGGGGGCAGCCTACCGTGTGTTTAGATCCACCTTGCGAGGTTTAAATCAATCGATTGTCGGCCTTTCACCGTTATCTGAGACTACTTACTCCACTAGTCATGAGATCCCTAATGATGGAAGTTTATGAATATTATGTTTGATTAATTGTATTGTACAACTTTGTTTGTACTAGTTGGCTAATGTAGTAAAGATTAAACCCACTAGAATTGTGCTAAAATCTTGAAAGTAAGGACATACTCTTTGTTACTTTTCAGCAAAAGCAACCAGTAGACAAAAAGCCTTTCATGTTCTAGAATTGGTGAAGTAGTTATCACCGACGGGTAAGTCTTGCTGAGTATTAGTATACTCAACCTTGCTATAATATGTTGATCCAGGTAATGCTTTCGGTGATGTGTGGCCCGGAGAGATCCCGCCCAGCTGGGAGCTGGAGTGGGTGGAGGACGGCAACCGAAGGCATCATGGATGGCCTCTCGTGGCGTTTCTGCTTCCGTTAGTTTAAATTCCGCTGTTTCAAAAACTCTGAACTATTTCGTTATGGCAAAAACTTCGGTTTGTACTAATTAAACCCTTCAGGGTACGCATTTGGATATTAATGATGTTGTATCTCTGTACTCGCCTTCGAGTGAGTTTTAATGCATATATTTCGATCCTTGTTGCTATTCAAGTGATTTATCGGGCGTTAACCCGGCAACTAACGACAGGATGGTACTTTATTATCGCTTAATGACCAAAGTGGATTGGTTTAGGTGATAGTACGGTATTTTCCTGGGCGGGTTGTCACAACGCCCTGGTTCGGAGAAGCTTGTCCATTGATTCGCGGGGGGAAAGTGATGGGTACCTCCGACCACCGGAGAGGGGTCGGAACCGCTGCTTCAATGTTTAAGACTTCCTGTCGAGTGGCCTTCTGAGACCGTTTGGTGGGTAGTCCGCCGAAGAGGATGTTCACCGTCTTATCGGGTTCTTGGAAGTCGCCGTTGCCTTCGTCGACTTTTTTTCTTACCTTTCTTGTCGTGAGGAAGCCGTGGGTCTAGAGAGTCCTTGAGTGCTCGCCGGAGTTGGTAGGACTGCTCGGTAGTGTGGTTGCCCTCCAGGTGCCACGAGCACTTCTCTTTCAACAAGTGTTTGAAGCCGGCGGAGGTCTTCTTCGAGTTGTCTTTCGCAGGGCGTTGGATAGCCGCGACTGTGTTGTCTGGCTTGAGCTTGCGATTAGGACCCGGGTAGTTGTTGTTGCAACCGCCTTGATCTCAGCTGTTGTTGTTGCCGCCCGCATTTTGCTTGCTCTTGCCGCGAATGGCGTCGTACTTAGCGTTCGCCTTGTCTTCTTCGTCGGCCCATGAAGTAATCATGTCTTTGAGCTTGGTAATGGAGCTCGGGCGGTGGCGACCGAAGTCTTTGAAGGTGCGACGATGGTAGATACCGTCCTGGAAAAGGTCGATGACTTCCTTGTCGGTAACATCGACTACAGTGGCGCGCTTGTCGAAAAGGCGCCGCATGTACTTGCGCAAAGTCTCGCCCTGTTCTTACTTCACCATGGCCAGGTCCATGCGAGTACCCGAGCGTCCCATGGCGCCCACGAAGTTGCTGGTGAACTGCTCCTTGAGCTGGTCCCACTTGTTGATCGAGTACTTCTCGAGGGACTCGAGCCACGTAAGTGGATCTTGGTCCAGGCAGAAAGGGAAGTAGAGGCCCTTCGTGTCGTTGTTGCCACCAGCGTTCTCGATGGAGAGGGTGTAGCATCTGAGCCACTGTACTGGATCTTGCTTCGCATCGTACTTGGTGATCCCCACAGGCTTGAATTTCTCTAGGAGTAGCAAATTGCGAAGTCAATCAGAGAAAGCGGGGAAGCCATCGTTCTCGCCTGCCGTGGAGGATTTCTTGCGTCGAATTTCTTTGATTCTGCGGTGGGCATCGTAGCCGCCGCGTGAGACACCGGTGACGTGGCTGTCTGTGTGGTCTCGGCCTCCGCAGTCGCCTCCGCCACTGGCTCTCCTTCCGGCCCCGTGTGAGGAGCTCCCACCGCCGCTGCCTCCGCCGCCGGCGTCACCGTGAGCCACCACAGCGCGACTGCCGCCAGCGCCACCAGCGCTGTGACCGCCCTGAGAAGGTCCTCCAGCATATGCCCTAGTGCGGTTGGGGTTCTGCGGTAGCTCTCCTCGAGTATGGTTGAGTCCGTTGTCGGCGGGACTGTGGCTTGTGGCTTCATGGTCGGCTTCGCGAGTTCTAAGGGGAGGCACTTGAGTGAATCTATTGTCGACTCTCATGAAGTAGGCGTCCTCCGCGAGCTTGGCGACGACTTCTCCCGCGCGCATCCCCTGAGCCTGACGTGCTATCATAGTGATAGACATGAGGCACTGTTCAGGGGTAGTATGCACCCGGCTTTCAACTTGGTCAAGCGCCTCTGTGAGGTTCCGTATGGGGAGGCTTTCACGGAGACGTCGACACCGTTCGTTACGCTTCCTGTTACGCTCACGTCGGGCATTCCTGTCGTCGCTGGTTTCGTCTGCGGGTGCGTTCGCAGACAACTCGTCTGCTGAGATATCTTCAAGGAAACGGTCAGGATGTGTCCATGAAGGTCTCGGCGTCTCGTTGGTAGTCATGAAGACTTGACGATCGGGAGAGCCGAGACTGGAGTCAGTAGTCGCCACCTCTGTTGGAGTGTGCTCCTCTGCTGGAGATAATGGTGTTCCCTCCTGGAAGGGGAGCGAGTCGAGTTAGGAAACCTAGCGTGAGTTCCCGTCTGTCACGTCTGTAGGCTTGCGGTCTGGCCAGTAGACGAATCTCCCAGCGGGTGTAGATGTTATAACCAGGCCGGTAGCTGGTCTTGACAGTGGTTGCTCGGTCGTGGAGATTTCAGACTCGGGCTCGTCTGGGTCCGATCCGAAGTCGAACTCATAGGAGGAGTCCGAGTAGTAGCCGGAGACTTGGTTGGAGTCCGAGGTGTAGTCGGAGACGATCTCCTTGCCGGCCTGGCGCGTAGTGAGAGCCTTCGCATGAGCCTTGCTAGCGTTGCAGAGGCCGTATGGGAAGTGCTCGTGGAGTGGGGAATCCACACACCATGGCTCGATAACCAGCTCGCATGCGATGGCCCAAGGGGACGTTGAGTTCAAGTCGGATCCAAGCTTAAAGTCGGCGTGTTGGTTGTAGAGCGAAATTTCGCTGAATTTTCCGGTGAGTTCGCCCGTGACTACTTCGGGAAGCATCATGAGCCCAGTGCTCGGGTTGGGAGTCATGGTGAGGCGGCGTTGGAAGGATCCGATGCCATTTGCAGTGCACACCCAAGACCCGAAGACGAAGGTGTCACCGCGGTTGAAAGCGGCGATTGGCTTGATGAAGACCGAAGCCATCGAGTTTGCCATGAGATCTTCGGTGAGAGCCCCTACCTGGCACGCCAGCTGTCGGTGCTTTAGACCGGCAACCTACCAAGGGGAGTACCCGAGGTAGATGAATGTGGCCACGACGAGATCGGTAACTCGAAGGAAGAGACACGTGGCGCACAATTTAGACAGGTTCGGGTCGCGAGGTGCGTCATACCCTACGTCCTGTATGCTGCGTAGCTCTAGATTGATTGGATGTGTTTACAAGATGATGTGTATGAGAGAGAGAGGGGTCCCTACCTCGCCTTATATAGCCCGGGAGGCAGGGTTACAAGTCGGTTTGAGGAGAGAGTACTAGTCGGGTACGGCTAGGAGTTCTCTACATAGTACATGACATGTATAGCTTCCTATCTGAGTACTTCTCCACCTTAGTCCTTGCGCCCCACACCATCAGGTGCCGTCTGGCACAAGCCGAGTAGTCCCAAGGGCCCATCGAGTAGTCGGTCCTGGTACCCACCGAGGCTGTGGTGGAGACTCCTCATGCGATGCGGAGGCTTGTCATGTGAGGCGGAGACTCCTCGTGCGAGGCGGGGATTCCTCATGCAAGGTGGAGACTTGTCGGGGAAGTCTCCTACTAGTTGGAGGTGGGGTGGTCTTGTCAGTGAGGCTCTTGACGAAGATCTGCATCCTTCCCTGTCCTGGATCTTGACCTTGACGCTGTCAATGGTGTCAGATGACTCCACCTCAAGAGTGATTATCTTGCCGCTTAAGGGGCCCTAATCCAAGCCATCATCAGGTTTGCATTTCATACTATGCATTCTTGACATAGCAATTTTGTATTTCATGTGAAATGTAATGACAACTTATTGGTTTTTGTTGACGGTGAAAATCCGTCAACCTAGCCATGAGTTTACCTTCGGTGTTGGCATGACTTTTGTATCTTATTCATTGGTACTAACCCCCGTGGTATAACAAGTTCACTTGTGCATGTCGGTTTTGGAGTTAAGTGTTTACGCATGGTTTTAACGTTGAAAGCAAGACTTCCGGGATAAGTTCATTAAGCACCTCATGACAAGACCTTGAAGCCCGATACAAGTCAAGCAATGAAGTGAACATGACTCCAAGAGCCCAAGGACCAAGCCCGAGAAGATGATAAACTCCGAGGACCGAACCAGAAAAGTGCTGAATCTTGCAAGACAAGGAGTTGAGTCCAATTCGGAAAGAAACCGACGTCAAGGGCCCACATGCAAAAGGGGAGAACATCTAGAAGACGCGGGAAGCAACACCGGGCGAAGCAAGCCACGAGATGGGCCGAATTGGGCCCAGGCCGGCCGGCCCAGCCCTTTTCGGGGCCCAATCGGCCTCCCCTTTGACCTAATTGCTTCTCAGGCTATAAATAGCCCCCTGACCGAGAGCCACGCAGAACCAAAGTCGTAATCCGCCGCCGAGGAGCAGAGAAGCTTGAGGGACACCATCTCGGAGATGAGGGTCGTGCTAGTTGTCTAGGGTCTCCCTAGCCGACGTGGGAACCTTGCATGGAAGACCACGTCGGAGCTCGGAGCGAGGATCAAGATCGAGGTAGGATCCCGGTGGTGATCTTGTTCATGTAATCATTCATGGTGAAGTTTGTAAGTGAATCCGATTTCTAGCGATCAAGTGCCTTCTCGATGATTTTGTTTTCTTCTTGGTTTTGCTTCTTCTACGATCTAGTTTGCAGCTAGATTACTTAGGGTGCTCTTGTAGCCACGGTGGCTAGAGGTGCATACCGGACCGGCCAAGTGATTTCAACTTGTTCTATCGAACTCGCCCTAGACTACCCGCATGAATAGGGATACGTTGTGACAGAACGGGGGTTCCGAAAGGCGGGCGTTTTCGGAGTCGGATGGAAGGCCACGATTTAAAGATGCTTTTAATGAGATTCGCTTTTCTATCTTCATCTTTCTTGTTTGGAGCTACAACATAAGCATGATCTAGATTCTCTAGATTGGTTATCTCTTGCTTTCTCTTGCTACCTCTTTAGTAGATTAGATTAGATTCGTTTCCTTTATGAGTTAGTAGATTAGATGCAACTTAGTTCATCATAAGATAGCTTACCTTGCTTTACTAGATTGAATCCTTGCGTTGCACATTGTTCCACGGATTCGATACCTTGGGTTCACCACTTGAGGGAAGAAGGGTCCCTTGACTACGACGGGAGACTTGTCCGCTTGCAAGTCACAAACGAACTTTGATACAACTATTAACCGTCAACAAGCCCCTTTTTCTGGCGCCGTTGCCGGGGAACAAGCAATCAAGATCCGATCTAGTATCGCTTATCTTTCAGTTTTTCTTTTGATTTTCTTTTGCATATCTTATGTTTGATCATCCCCAAAAAGAAAAAAAAGAGTCAATCTAATCTAGTTTTGATTAACCCTAATTTTTCTTTTCTTTTTAGATTTTTGTTTTATTGCTAACCCTATCCGGAGATGGTTGGCTACCTCTCCAAGAAACCCAAACTTTTTTGTGGATGATCCAGGAAAACTTTACGTGCAGCGCATGCTAAAGGGTTGGAAACCCTAGATTCAAAAGTCAAACTCGAAGGACCATCAAAATCTCCAAGGGAATCACCACCTCCAAGTCAAGACGCCGGAAGGCCGTTCAAATCAAGAGGAGGATGGAGAAGATGGAGATGGAGAAAGAAGCTCAACACCTAAAGGCTGCCAAAGCAAGATCCACATGCAAGGAGTGTGTGGAGTACGACCATGTCCAAGGTAACCCCGATTTAATGCAAGTTCATCGATTCAAGTTTTGGTTCCTCTTTGTGCACAATTCAAGGACTTTATGGACGAGCAAGCTAAGATCAATAAGGACGCCGTCACTAAGTTCGAGGCTATGGAGAAAATATTGAAGAATTTAGATGGCAAGGTGACGGAGGTCGGAAGCTCTATACGTGAAGTGTTCATCGTGATAAAGATGTTAGACGCAAGTGGGACAACTTGCCGGGCGCCCGATGGGTAACAAAGAAGAATATCCGAGACAACTCCAAGGTCCCAAGACGGCGAAGGCTACTCAAACTCATTCGGGAGAGATGAAGGATCACACTAGAGACCATGAAGATCACGACCGAAGGACCGGAGTTCGAGATGCCGAGCCACAAGGAAGTTGTTGCATCCGTCAAGACCAAAGGACAAAGCCAGCCTATGAAGACCAAAAAAAATGACTAAGCCAAAGTGGGTACCCAAGATTGCAACGCCCGCAAAGAGCGTTGATCCGGAGTAATCAAGTGAAGAAGTCTAGCCATGGACTATAAACGAAGCGCTAGGCGGGAGGCAACCCGTTTCGTCGAGTCAAGAATAAGCTATCGGGAGGACAACCCGATTCCAGGTTTTTCAAGTCTTTTTAAATATAATTCAGTTTTGAATTTTACTACGCAAAACCTTAGACTTAGAATGGTTGAACAATATTAGAGACATAATTCTTGGTTGAATATTTTGCTTGATCATAAACCCTCTACATGAACCATCCTATGTGATTGTTTGCTTCTTTTTCGAGAAACCACAACCAAAAAAAATTTCAGAACCTCACTCAACCCTTCACCCCCATTATGATGCTGTGGTTGAGTTGTTTTTCATGCTAAAAACACTCGAGTAGAGCCACAACTTGTATCTAGATGTTATTTAAATTTCAGCATGTGGTAGGACTCGCGTGAACCTAGAAACTTGATTTTTGGTTGGTTTAAAAATCCATATCATTGGTTTCTCTAAGATTAGAATTTTTCTAAGCCTCACTTAATTTTATTTCATTCAAAATCTCTCTCATGTAATCAAAATTAGAACCTAAACCTATGCCCCCATGATCAAGCCGGGAAAAGCTTGCTCTCAACTAATGAAGGCAAACTATACCGGTGAGACCGAAATCGACGTAGTCGAAAAATATTTTCGACTTACATTTGTTTTTAATGGTTTAAAAACTTCTCTAAATTTATGCTTGAGCTCTTGCATGGCTCTGAAAAATATTTTTAAATTTCGAAATTAGAGGAGTTCTTAGCCTTAAACACACTTAAAGGGAGGCAATCTAGTTAACCTAACCATGCATGCACCATGATACATCACGGGATGCCCCTCCAACATATTTAAACCACATGCAAAGTACAAGCATGGGGGCAGCCAAGGCTTTGTTTTGTAGGAATATCATGGATGCATGTGAGGCAAGGGAGTATGGAAGTGAGTCAAAGCGAAAACATCAAGTGGAAGGAGCAATAATGCAAGCGAAGGGGTGGACGGGAACGTTTGGAAGGTGTACGCGATCACGAAGCAACATGAATGCACTAGAGAAGAACCGAGCCAAGAGGAGGAGAGAGGTAAGTCTTTCATCCAACTCTTTGTTCGTGTGCTCTAGTTTGTAGGCCGGAATCAACTTAGACTTAGCCATCCACCGCGTTTGTTTCGTGCAACAAATCACATCCTTAATCCACTCAAAGTCCAGACTCCAAAATAATAATTGTGTACCTTATTACCGGGTGAAAACCCCGGATATTTATTTGTGAGGGAGAGCGCTGCAATTATGGAAGAAAACTACAAGTCTTTTCACGGAAGAAGAAGGGATCATCGTCGTCTAAGCCATCATCGACAACCTCTTCGAGGAGGCACTCGGTTTCCGAGTTTCCTCGGAGTATGGAGGAGGACACGGCACCGCCGAGGAGGAACCACACTCTTCTCCTCGGTGGCATGAGGGCCACACAAAACTCGTTTATTAGGTTTACCAAACTTCAATAACATATGGAGGAGCCGCTCGTCCAACCTCGCCACTTGACACGATCATCCGCTCCACCTCCATACGCTCTGCGGTATTCCGAGGGGTATGTCATCATGACGGAGGAAGAGGAGAAGAAGCTCGCTCGCCTTAAGTAGAGGCTTGTAGCGAACGTCGTCATCGACGACCAAGCTCTCCACATATTGGGTTTCGCACGGGACACCGGTGCAATTCTCTAACGGAGTGTCGGCAAACACCCACAAGGAATTCGCCTAGGAAATTTTCATGACCATGGCGCATACCCTTGATGAAGGAGTGCTGAGTCTCTCATTCCGTTGGAGGGAGCCCACAAGAGGAAAAAGAAGGAAGACACCGTCGGAAGGGTAACCTTGATCAATGATGCTATTGCTAGCACCTTGATGGGGTAATCTCCTTTCATCCATGGGTTGCAATCGATCTTGAGATGTAATCGAACTTTGTTGGATTATCTATCTATCATCTTGTGTTGGAAATACTTTAATGCTTAAGGTTAGCTACCATGCCGTAAAGGGAGTAAGGGCTCTATCCTTCCTTGGATCCATTCAACACAATCCCCGATAGATTAGATTGGCTTTCATGTTCGAAACGATTACATGTTCTAGTATCATAGACCCATGGGCGAGTGTCCCCTATTTTCAAAAGGGAGCTCCGGAACAAGTATGTGCATGAAGGCACATGGGAAGGTTTTTGGAGTATGATCACGGGAAGAGACCATCAACGAAAAAAATACTATCCGGAACCCATTATCCAAGTGTGTCACTTTTGTGCAAGTGGATTTTTGGGAGAACAAGAGAGACAAAGATAACCAACACAGAGTTGAATTGGCTTTACTCGGCTTTGATTGCCAAGTGGCCAATAGACCCCACTCACCTCTGATCAACCGGTGGTGTTGTTGCAACATCGAGTTCGGAAGATATTGGTGACCTCTCCATGTTGACTATCTCTTTAAAACCGGGTATTACAAGGAACCCAAATCATCTCCTACCCGGGACTTCCCCAGGAATATATGAAGAAAGGAAAATATAAGAGTGAAGATGAGAGAGGAGGCTTCCAAGTGGCCTAGGTGAATTTGCCCCTTCCGGATTGAAGATTAAGACTTTTTTTGAGGGGAAGAAGATCGGTTAGAGGAAGGACTTCTTGTGCCGGCGAAGAGAAAAAAAGAATAATAGAGAAGGATTAGGAGAAGGTTTTTCCACGACCCAAGAAGGAGGTGCACAACAAAATTATTTCCCACCATTGGGAGGAACCCCGGCGCCGCCAAGTTACTACGATGGTGTACCAATGCAAGCATGGGGGAGTGGTGCAGCCATACCCCCACCATTTTTGCGGTGCCCAACGTAGCCTTTGCGGAGCCATTTGCACACCTTCCTCAACCACAACAAAATGGAGCCACCATTGGAGGATACACTGCAAGGAACATGCAAATTATTGCAGCCATCCAAACCAATGCAAACCAAATGGGTGAAGGAAATGCAAACGTCGCTTATGTGCTTGGACACTTTCACCTAGCACCGTCGGACAATTCATAGGAGGAGTGGTGCATTCCTATTACAAGTAAGGGTACAACAACCAAGACTATCAATATCAACCACCGGCGGAAGATTAGAGAGAGGAGGAGCTTTAGTTATCTTTCCTTTACCCCTCTTCTTTAATTTTCAGCTTGTTTGCGCCTATGTATGCGTAGTATTTTCAGTTTTACTTTAATTTTTAGTGTTAGTTTAATTTTTCAGCGTGTGTCTTAGTGTTTATTTTCATCATGAATAATGTCACCACCAAGTTTTTACCTTTGGTAAAGTTACAAAGTTTGTGCCATGATGATATATGATTATAATTGCCGCTTTGTTTATCTTTGTAATTGATTTATGCATGCTTAACTTAGTGCTCTCTTAAAAATACAAATCTGAAATTATTTAAATGCTAGCTTGATCTTTAGCGGAGGTTATGATTAAAATAAAGACCCATAGTGTTTTATGTGCTCTCATGTTATGAATAGATTAAAGATGTCTTTTATGCTCAAAAATATCGCTAACCTTGTCACAAATATCACTTGTGTGTTGCTCAACCTATCCAGAGCCTTATATATATTTGAGTGCATAAACCTTAGTGTACAAGATTTATTTTTGAGTGAGTTATTGCAGGTCATGATTTCTTTGGCCCGAGACTAAGAAGCTGGTCATTCCGTTTTTGCGTATCTATCTTTTTGCTAGCCTCTTATCCGTGCATTGTGTATCCCCACATCGGAGATCTCACAAACCTCGCCGGATATCCACCCTTAAACCAAATATCATCTTTTGTGATTACCTCCTTGACCACAACCTATCGTTGAGAATGGATCATCAATTCAAGGAAGATCGCAAGACGGTGCTAACATTGAAGATTTCAAGTATCTCTCCGAAGGAAAAATATTTCTGGTACCTACCTTATTTTTCGCCTCTTTGCTCGAGGACGAGCAACGTCTAAGCATGGGGGAGGAGGTAGGTACGGTGCAGTTTTAGAGTTAAAAGGGGAATATTTAAAAAAATGATGAAATAAAAAATTCGGTGACGATCGTGACTTTCAAAGAAAGAAGAAAAAATATATATATAATGAATGAAAGAAAGAAAGAAAGAAAGAAAGAAAGAAAGAAAAGAATGAGAAATATGAGAAAGAGAAAAAAATATATGCGTAAAGTAAACTCCCCGGTTCTCTAAGAGTGCATTCAAGGCTTCAAGTTAAGAAGATCCATTCTCATTTTCCAACCATGTGCAATCCGATAACGAGGACTTTCTTTGTGCCTCAGGATCACTCTTTGCCATTTGCACATGTCCACTCATCTAAAAGTATGTGTATTTTTCTCTTTCCCCTCCTTGATTTAACATTATTTTCCAACGACCTTTTTGACGAGTCTCGGTAAGACCATGAGAAGCTTGTCTTGTTTTGACAACACCTCATTTATAAAATCTTGTTAGGACTAAACTTTCCCAAAGCTCCATATAAAGCCTACCACACATATATGTTATGAGAGGGAAAGGAGTAGAATATATAGGCTTGAGAGACAAGCGAGATGAGAGTTCATGAGCAATATGCAAGATGATTTAAATTTTGAACTTGGTTTAGCTTTTCTTTATCTCGTTCTTTATTTCAAAAATTCGAGATCTATTTAAACTTTGTGAGCATGTTAATACTTGTGGGATAAGCTTAATAAGAATCTACCCTCCGTAGAGGTGAAGGCTAGTACATTATGGAACTTTAACGAATTAAAATTTTGAGAGCATTATGTTTTTTTTCATGTATGATCAAGTGCAAGGTTTAAACATTGATGGGCAACGATGATATCCATCGAAGGCTTACTCGAGGACGAGCAAGGTTTAAGCATGGGAGAGATGTTGACGGTGAAAATCCGTCAACCTAGCCATGAGTTTACCTTCGGTGTTGGCATGACTTTTGTATCTTTTTCATTGGTACTAACCCCCGTGGTATAACAAGTTCACTTGTGCGTGTCGGTTTTGGAGTTAAGTGTTTACGCAGGGTTTTAACGTTGAAAGCAAGACTTCCGTGATAAGTTCATTAAGCACCTCATGACAATACCTTGAAGCCCGATACAAGTCAAGCAATGAAGTGAACATGACTCAAAGAGCCCAAGGACCAAGCCCGAGAAGATGATAAACTCCGAGGACCGAACCAGAAAAGTGCTGAATCTTGCAAGACAAGGAGTTGAGTCCAATTCGGAGAGAAACCGACGTCAAGGGCCCACATGCAAAAGGGGAGAACATCTAGAAGACGCGGGAAGCAACACCGGGCGAAGCAGGCCACGAGATGGGCCGAATTGGGCCCAGGCCGGCCGGCCCAGCCCTTTTCGGGGCCCAATCGGCCTCCCCTTTGACCTAATTGCTTCTTAGGCTATAAATAGCCCCCTGACCGAGAGCCACGCAGAACCGAAGTCGTAATCCGCCGCCGAGGAGCAGAGAAGCTTGAGGGACACCATCTCGGAGATGAGGGTCGTGCTAGTTGTCTAGGGTCTCCCTAGCCTACGTGGGAACCTTGCATGGAAGACCACGTCGGAGCTCCGGAGCGAGGATCAAGATCGAGGTAGGATCCCGGTGGTGATCTTGTTCATGTAATCATTCATGGTGAAGTTTGTAAGTGAATCCGATTTCTAGCGATCAAGTGCCTTCTCGATGATTTTGTTTTCTTCTTGGTTTTGCTTCTTCTACGATCTAGTTTGCAGCTAGATTACTTAGGGTGCTCTTGTAGCCGCGGTGGCTAGAGGTGCATACCGGACCGGCCAAGTGATTTCAACTTGTTCTATCGAACTCGCCCTAGACTACCCGCATGAATAGGGATACGTTGTGACGAACGGGGGTTCCGAAAGGCGGGCGTTTTCGAGTCGGATGGAAGGCCACGATTTGAAGATGCTTTTAATGAGATTCGCTTTTCTATCTTCATCTTTCTTGTTTGGAGCTACAACATAAGCATGATCTAGATTCTCTAGATTGGTTATCTCTTGCTTTCTCTTGCTACCTCTTTAGTAGATTAGATTAGATTCGTTTCCTTTATGAGTTAGTAGATTAGATGCAACTTAGTTCATCATAAGATAGCTTACCTTGCTTTACTAGATTGAATCCTTGCGTTGCACATTGTTCCACGGATTCGATACCTTGGGTTCACCACTCGAGGGAAGAAGGGTCCCTTGACTACGACGGGAGACTTGTCCGCTTGCAAGTCACAAACGAACTTTGATACAACTATTAACCGTCAACAGTTTTACAGACCACAATGGCAGCCGCTGACTTTGCCACTATCTAGAAACACAACTTTGGATTCATGCATTGTTGGGAGATTATGAAGGATGAGCCCAAATGGCAGGATCCAAAGACTAGGGCTGCTGCAAGAGCAGTAGCAGGAGAAGGCTTTGGAGAGGACACTCACCATGGGGCTGATAATGATGACACAGGAGATCACAATTGTAGCCCTACTGCTGGGAAGAGGCCAATGGGCAGGAATGCAGCTAAAGCAACCAAGAAGACAACAAACTCCTCTGCTGGTTTAGCAGCCTCTTCTAAATATGCTGCCAGGCAGCAAGATCTTAGCCAGCAAAGATTAAATATCTTGCAAGGGGATTCGAACGCTAAAAAAGGCCGTTTCTAGCAACAAACCAACTACAATATGTCGTTGCTAGCTATTGAACAAGAGAAGATGCAACTTCTACATGAGAAGTATGAGATAGAGAAGCTAGAGAAGGAGAAACTGGAGGACGAGAGAATCCTTGCCATTGACATCAATACATGCCTTCCATCTCAGCGGTTGTACTACCAAATGTCTCAGGAAGAAATTGTGGAGAGGCAGACAGTAGGGCCATCCCGACAAAATCCGAGACCTTGTACGAAACTAGAAAAATGAGGCCTACTAGTTCGAAAAAATAAAACAAAAAAATGTAAATATATTACATTGTAATGAGCTATGTTAAGAATTGTACCTATGTTGCATAATTTTTACTTGAATAGCATTAATCTTTTAGTGTTGACGCACGCACGAGAGGAGAAAAATGCCGGTGCCCAAGACTCATTGTCTATATAATGTATATTGGGTGGGCTATTGGCTCATAAATGGACAATGATGTTTTGGTAATGGGCCAACCACTTAGTTATATAAGTATGACTATGTACTTATTATATGTGTAATGAAGGAGTAAATGTTTGGGAGGCCTATCTTAGTTGGAGGCCCTGATTGATCGTCCATGCTGCACACCCTCAGGGACGGCCCTGGCGACAGGTGCAACCTGCTTAGGAATAATCTGTGATATGTGAGGACGATTTATTTGTATTTGTATGCGAGGGCCATTTATTTGTACTTGTATGTGAGGACCATTTATTTGTATGTGAGGAACTATTCCTTGTATCTGTATGTGAGGAACAATTATCTGTATTTGTATGTGAGGAACAATAATTTGTATTTGTATGTAAGGAACTATTATTTGTATTTCTAATGTATGATCTGTGTATGATCTGTGGATGCATTCTATGTATGATCTGTGTTTCATCCATGTGGTCTCGTCCCTATCTTCTTGCCACTCGTCCATGAGAATGGGCAACCTTGCAAATATCACCTTAATATAGTCATCTTCCTATTCTATTACCACCTAATGATCTACAGATGATAATATTTGGTCAAGAATGAGCTACAGATGATCTCAACAAGCAACAGATTCACATACAGAGGTACAAATATTACATTGAGGTACAAATTGTCATCTGGTCACAAATATTACATCGATCTATCAATTGTCACCTGCTACAAATATTACATTGAGGTACAAATTGTCATATGGTCACAAATATTACTTTGATCTACCGATAGAAGTAGATGATCATTTACTGATGCTGGGATCCTAGGCGGTTCCACTGGGAGGATCCGCGCTATAGGGAGGCCTCTTGGAGCTCCACCACCGCCAGGGGCCCTGCACCGCCTGCAGCGCTGCGAAGGAGAACTCGAAGAAGACCTCTGGCGGCTTCAAAGACTTGCTGAAAGAGAAGTGCCCGTGGCATCTGGACGGCAACCACACCACCGAGCAATGCTACCAACTCAGGCGAGCACTCAAGAGTACTCCAGAGCCACCACACCCTCACGACAAGAAAGGCAAGAAGAAGAACGACGGAGGCAACGACGACTTCCAGGAACCCGACAAGACTGTCAACGTCCTCTTTGGCGGACTACCCAGCAGACGGGAGCAAAAGGCTACTCATCGAGAAGTCATGAGCATTGAACCAGTGATTCTGACCCCTCTCAGGTGGTCGGAGGTACCCATCACCTTCTCTCGCGCGGATCAATGGACCAGCTTCTCCGAACCAGGGCGGTTCCCTCTCGTCCTGAAGCCGGTGGTCGCGGGCTCTAGGCTCAACAAGGTCCTCATCGATGGTGGAAGCGGGCTTAACGTCATTTTCACCAAGACCTTGAAGAAGATTAAGCTCGACATCACCCACATGCTCACCAAGAGCGCCTCGCCCTTCTACGGCATCGTCCCCGGGAATGCGGCTATCCCACTGGGCTCAGTGGTCCTGCCAGTTACCTTTGGGGAATCTCAGGACAATTATCGTACCGAGTACGTCAAGTTCGAAGTCGCGGACTTCGAGACGTCCTACCATGCCATCCTCGGTAGACCGGCTATCGCCAAGTTCATGGCGGTACCCCACTACACCTACTTGGTACTCAAGATGCCAAGCCCAGCAGGGGTACTCTCGCTGCAAGGGGACTTGAAGATCTCGCATGACTGTGACACTGAAGCCGTGTAGATCGCCTCCACAAACCAAGTACCCAACCCAATGATGGAGGTCTACGCCGCGTCGAAGAAGCTTGCTCCAAATGAACTCGACATCCCTGAGAAGTCAGACAAGGCCAACAAGCCTCAGCCAGCTGAGGAGGTTCTGGTCAAGACGATCGACCTCAGGACAGGCGACAACAGCAAGATCACCACCATCGGGGCCGGCCTCAACCCCAAATAGGAAGACGCGCTCATCAACTTCCTCCGGGCTAACCGTGACATCTTCGCGTGGAAGCTAGCGGACATGCCAGGAGTGCCCAGGGAGTTGATCGAGCACTGCCTCAACGTCGATCCTAAAGCTACCCCCAAGCGACAACACCTCCGCCGTTTCGCCGACGATAGACGGGATGCCATCAAGAAGGAACTCGCCAAACTGCTCGCGCGGCCGGCTTCATCGGGAGAAGTCCTCCATCCTGAGTGGCTCGCCAACCCCGTCCTCGTCCGCAAGAAGAACTCGAATGAGTGGAGGATGTGCGTCGACTACACCGATCTCAACAAGCACGCCCCAAAGACCCCTTCGGGTTGCCGCGGATTGACCAAGTCATCGACTCCACGGGGGCGTGACCGCTCTGCTTCCTCGATCGCTACTCCGGTACCACCGGCTCGCGATCAAGGAAGAAGACCGGGGAGAAGACCGTGTTCATCACCCCGTTTGGCGCGCATCGCTACACGACCATGTCCTTCGGGTTGAAGAACGCCGGCGCCACATATCAACGAGCTATCCAGGCCTGCTTCAAGAGGCAACTCAACAAGAATGTCGAAGCCTACGTGGATGACGTGGTCGTCAAGACCAGAAACTCCAGTACCCTCATCGACGATCTTGAAGAGACTTTCGCATCCTCGCGCGAGTACCGCCGGGAAGCTCAACCCGAACAAGTGCGTCTTCGGCGTACCTTCGGGCAAACTACTCGGCTTCATCATCAGCCAGCGCGGCATCGAAGCCAATCCTGAGAAGATCTCCGCCATCACCAGCATGAAAGCTCCCACGTGCATCAAAGACGTCCAGAAGCTGACCAGGTGCATGGCGGCCCTGAACAGATTCATCTTGAAGCTTGGAGAATGGGGGCTCCCCTTCTTCAAACTACTCAAGCACCAAGAGAAGTTCGTGTGGACTCCAGAGGTGGACCAAGCCCTTGCCCAGCTCAAGGATTTCCTATCGAAGCCACCAGTCCTCACGGCTCCACGCAAAGGCGAGCAGCTATTGCTCTACCTCGCTGCGACTACTCATGTGGTCAGTACTACCATCATCGTTGAGCGGCAGGAAGACGACCACGCCTATCCAGTCTAGCGCCCAGTATACTTCGTCAGTGAGGTCCTGTCAGAGTCCAAGTCATGCTACCAGCCTGTACAAAAGCTTCTGTACGCAGTACTCATCACCTCGTGAAAGCTACGACACTACTTCTAGGAGTACTCGATCTCTGTCGTCACCGACTACCCGCTCGACGACATCCTACGGAACCAAGATGCTAATGGAAGAATCTCCAAGTGGGTAGTCGAACTCGGCGCCCTCACCATCGACTTCAAGCCACACACGGCCATCAAGTCGCAAGCACTAGTCGACTTCATGGCGGAGTGGCGGGAGAATCAGCTACCTGCTCCAACCGAGCGACTAGAGCATTGGGTGATGTACTTCGACGGCTCACTCAACCTCGAGGGCGCAGGTGCAGGGGTACTCTTGATCTCTCCAACGGGCGAACAACTCAAGTACGTCCTGCAGATCTTCTGGAAGGTCTCAAACAACAAAGCCGAGTACGAAGCTCTACTACACGGGCTCCGCTTCGCGGCTTCACTGGGCATCAAGCGGCTACTAGTCTACGGCGACTCCGCACTGGTCATCAACCAAGTCAACAAGTCCTGGGACCGCAACAAGGAGAACATGGACACCTACTGCCTAGAAGTCCGCAAGCTCGAGAACGAGTTCTATGGTATCGAGTTCCACCACATCGTCCGCGACAACAACGTTGCAGCAGACGTCCTGTCGAAGCTTGGTTCTACTCGCGCTCAAGTACCAGCGGGTGTCTTCGTCCACGAGCTTCACGCGCCATCCATCCCGGAGCCGGCGCCACTGACCACGTCCCAGCGCATCCGCCGGCTGGCCAGGAGGTCATGATGATCGACGTGGACTGGAGGCAACCCTTCATCGACTACCTCAGCGAGCAGAAGATTCCCTCAGACAAGAACTTGGCCAAGCAGCTCATCCGCCGCACGAAGTCCTACGTCCTCGTCGGAGACAAGCTTTACAGACGGGGCGCATCTTCCGGAGTACTCATGAAGTGCGTCCCCAGATAAGAAGGCAAGGACATCTTGGAGGTGTCGGTGCGGAATATGGTCCCGACACTAACCAGTAGATAGCGCCGTGGTCTATCCCTCAATGGTTGATGCTAAGCAACAAATGACACAAGGTTTTATCCTGGTTCCGGCCGAGGGGGCCGTACGTCCAGCAGGGGTGTGCTCGTGGCACTATATTGCTCAGCACCGGGGGTGCTTGTAGTGGGGCAAATACAAGCAAGGCGGGAGAGGAAGTGTGGCTTCCAAGTCCCCGGGAAGGGTGGTCGAAGATGTTGTGGGAGAATAAGAGAGTGAGTGCACGGTATGTTGCGTTCCACCCCCCCGCGGCCGGGGGCTCGCCTCCCCCTTTTATATATCAAGGGGACGGCGGGTTACATGCGCGCCGCGCTACTTAGCTATGTGGAGAAGTGAGACGTGCTACGGTGTAGAGTGGGCGGCCGTCCGTGCGATCCCCGCCACGATCCGGTCATCATGGCTCGACTTGTACCCGAACAGGTGGCGGTTCGAGGGTAGGAGAGCGGCGGATGGCGGTGATGTCCTGCGATAGGCTCGAGGGAGGTGCGACGTTGGCCCGTACGGCGCACGGGGAGTTGGCGAACGGCGTTCCTTCCCAACGCGCCTCACGGGGCGGGAGTCGTCGCTACGGGGGCCGGCGTGCGCTCGCGTGCGCGGGTACGGCGGCCACGCGTTGTTACGGTGGCGGGGATGGCGGTCCACCGGCCTACCGCCTCCACCTAACCCCTGTAGGGTCACAAGAAAGTACATCGAGGGTGCGCCGGCCCCCTTTCGAGGGGCTCGGCGCGTTAGCCGTGCCGGGGCGTGCGCGCGGTGTCACGGGACCGACACCGGCCGCACTCCACCGTACCCCTCCCACAAGGTGGCGGGGATGGGCTCCTCCCAGGGGAGTTGGTGCGGCGGCACCGGGGTGCGAGCCCCGGCGCATGATGGCGCCGTCCGTGGCGTCGGGCGTTAAATGCCCGTGTACGGGGCCGGCGCACGCGTGCGGGACGCCCGCGAGCGTGGCGGGCCCCGGCCGAGGGCGGGGCGTACCCTCGAGCGAGGCGAAACCCGCTCGAGGGAAGTGCGCCCCTCGAGCGGGCGATGCCCGCCCGTAGGGTGCGTGCGGGCCTCGAACGAGGCGGAGTCCGTTACGAGGGGATCCTTACGTGGGCCGCCTCGATGGGCCGTCGGAGTCCCTGTGGGCCGTGTCCTGCATGGTTAGGCACCTGCATGGTTAGGCTTAATATTATCGGGTTTCGTTCTGGGTTTTAAGTGGGTTTTCCCCCATTGTTTAAGGGGACCCCTAGGGCTGTCCCCGACAGTAGCCCCCGAGCATCTGTGGGTTTGTCGTTGCGGCTCCCGCAGATGTTGGAACCTACTGATAGGACGTTCTTCCCTCCTTGTTTGCGAACGCTTTCCGTGGGGCCGCGTCGGCGGACCCGCGGGTCTAGCCCCCGAAGCCCTACAGGAGTGTGGGTTCTCTGCGCAGGGGTTAACCGCGAGAACTTTGGTCGAAAGGCGTGGCACATATGCCAACCGGCATCGGCGGTATTTCCGGCCGGCTTCGGGGGTGCACGCTCCCCTGTCCTTGTCTCCGGCGGGTGCAGTTTCAAGGAGGTGTAGCCGTGCGTCAAGCCCCCGAGCCTTGGCCCGTTCGAGGCGATCGGGTCGAGCCTGACGACTTGCTTTTTGACGCGCCCTCGCCGTCCCTCCGCGGGACGGATGGTGAGGTTTCTGCAACTCCCATCGAGCGGGTCGCGAATTGCGGATTCCTCTTCGAGCTGGTGGCGGGTGGTTCAAGTGGACGCCCATGCCCCGTTCGATAAGGGTAGGTCGCTCGGTCGGAGACACGTCCATGGAAGCGCTTGCGTGGGTTTGCTAGGTGGGGCTCGGTCCCGTTCGCTAGGGACCGAGGGCGCGGAAGCTCTCCCTCGGTGGGATCCCCCCGCTAGCCGCCCTCGGCGGCTCTCGAACACGACGTGTGGGGCACCCTCGAGCCGACGGGCTCGAGGAACGGCTCGAATGCGCGTGCCCTCGTCGTCCCTAACTCTGTGATCTGAGGCGCCTGTTCGAACCCGTCGAGGGTCAGGCTTCGAACCTCTCGATCAGTAAGGCCGTGTGGGGCCGTGCCTGGACAGCCCCGTCTTTTCACGTTTGCGGCCGTCGAGGGGTCTGGGCGAGCCAGTCCTCGAGGTGCTGGTTGGTAGCACAGCGTATGTGCTTTCTTTTGGAGGGTTGACATTGTCTCGAGCCGGGGGCTCGCTCCGCTCGAGGGTTTTGCGTGGCATGGGTGCCCGCGGTTGCCTGCTCTACATCGAGCAGGTCCCGGGCGACCTTCTCACGTCGATATCCCATCGAGGGTTGACGTCATTTTGAGCCAAGGGCTCGTGCCGCTCGAGGGTTTTACATGGCATGGGTGCCCGCGGTTGCCTGCTCTACATCGAGCAGGTCCCGGGCGACCTTCTCACGCTGATATCCCATCGAGGGTCGCTTTTGTTTGGAGCCGAGGGTCGTGCCGCTCGAGGGTTTTACGTGGCATGGGTGCCCGCGGTTGCCTGCTCTACATCGAGCAGGTCCCGGACGACCTTCTCACGCTGATATCCCATCGAGGGTCGCCTCTGCTTCGAGCCGGGGGTTCGCCCCGCTCGAGGGTTCTCCTTGCTTGGCAAGGGACCCGGGCATTTAAGTGCATTGCGGTCGTGGCCGCGGTTTTGCGGCGCGGGCGCGTCTTTTTAGGCGTTGCGGCCGCGCGCGCGCGCGTAGTGGGCGGCGTGGCGAGCGGACGTGACGGCTTCGCCTCGGTCGCTGCCGGTCTTTGCCGTAATGATGGCCCGCCTGCAGTGTTGTGGCCGCTGCGGTCGTGGTGGGGCCCACCCGTCGACGCGATGGAAAGATTCCCTGCAGTTAATGCTAGCGGGGTGTCCGCTCAGGAGAGCTTGCCCATCGGCCTATAAAGCTGCGGGGAGGAGGGGGCGGTGGTTTTTTTACCTTAGTGTCTCACCATTTTCGGTCCTCCGCCCCTTCGTCTTCGTCTCGCTCTTGCCACCGCGCGGTTTCGCCGTTAGAGCTCTCTTTTTCCGTTTCCTTGTCCTCCGCCTTCGCATTCCTTCATCCCTCCTCATGGCGCCGCCTCAGCTTCCCCTTAGGATCCTGGAGCCCTACGCCTGGGAGAGGTCGACGGTGACCCGGCTCGCCCTTAGCGAGCTGGTCGCCGCCGGTCAGCTGGCGGCTAACGAAGAAGGGCGCCCGGCGGAGTGGATCGTGCCGCTGGCGGCGCACCACGAGCCCAACCCACTGGAGGGCTACGTGGTGAGCTTCGTCCGCTACCACGAGCGTGGCTTCAACGCGCCGGCGAGCACCTTCATGCGGGCGATGTGCTACTACTACGGGGTGGAGCTGCACAACTTCGCCCCCAACACGATCTCGCAGGCGGCCACGTTCGTGGGCGTCTGCGAAGGGTACCTGGGGATCCCAGTCAACTGGGATCTCTGGGTTCACCTTTTCCGCGGGGAGCTCATCACGCAGCCCACGTCGGAGCCGAGGGACTCGCCGCGCAAGTGCGCGCCGGCGGGATGTCGCTTGCCCGCGGGGGCGGCTCAAGGATTTCTACATCCCCCGCACCATGACGACGAACAACGCCGGCTGGGAGCGGGGATGGTTCTACCTGCGCAATGCCGAGCCTGGCCTTCCTCCCTACACCGGCCGGGTATTCAAGAAGAGGCGGGACTCCCGGGGCTACGGGGTGTCTACGGCCCGGCATCGGGCGCGGCAAGAGTCCGTCCTCGCCGCCCGGCGGGCGGCCGGCGAAGCACGGGCCGAACGCGATGGGCGTCCTCGCCTTCCTCCACCACCGGCGGGTCGTGCCTCGATGGAGAGGCCGCTGCGCATCTTCGAGATGACGAGGCGGCCAACCCCGTCGACTCGGCGAGGTCGCGGATGCTCCCGACGCCCCTTGAGCGGCCGTATGCGCTCACCCGAGCGCGGAACGCCGTCGACACCCGGTGCCGCCACCGCGGGTCGGACCCCATGGGACCTTGAGATGCTCCCCCACGGGCCCGCCGGTGAGTTGGGTTCCCGATTTTGTTTTAGTTCTTGGTCTTGCTTTTGTTTCTCGATGCGCCATTGTCGCTCCGTGCGCACCGGGTGGAGTTCAACATCGCCAAGTCCGTTCCACCCACCCCCCGACTCCCGTGCGCTCGGCGGGCGGCGCGCGGCCGGGAGCAAGGGGAGCGGGCGGCGCGCAAGAGGGAGCACGCGAGGCGACGTCAAGCACGCCGCGACCGGCGGGCCGCGGAGTACCGACGGCGCGAGGAGCTGGGGCTCTCCTCCCCGGAGATCGAGGAGCCCTCATCCTCGGAGGAGGACGAGGAGGAAGAGGCTGAGGGGGAGGGCCCCTCCGACAGGTGGCAGCCAGCGCCCCCGTCGCGGAACCCGCGGCCGGCGTCATGGGCGGCTTCGCAGGGCGGGGGGGCGCCGGCCGCCCGCCGCCGTGCAATCGACATCGGGGGCGGCACGCGCGCGGAGGTGCGCCGGCGCGCGCCACGGAGGCACGCGCGGCGGACGCGCGCGTGCGCGCGTCAAGCGTGCCCGCGCGCGGGGGGAGCGTGCCCGCGCGCGCGGCGTCATCGTCGAGGGGCGCGACGGCGCGCGCCCGCGCGCGGGCGAGCGTGCCCCCACGCGCGGCGGCGCCCTCGGGAGGCGCGGCGTCGGGCGCGCCCGCGCATGGGGGCGGGTGTGCTGCGCGCGCGGCGGCGTCATCGGGGGGCGGCGCGCGGCGCGGCGGCCCGCACCGGCCTCGTCGCAGAGGCCTCGAGGAAAAGGAAACGGGCCTTTTCCTCTTCGAGGTAATGAGCCTGTCCTTTTTCGTTTGGTTTGATTTGTAGATGATTAGGCGTCCTAACCTTCTGTCCGTGCCTGTGCAGGGTGGTGCCAACCGTTCCTCCTCTTGCACCGGCCAAGGTGCTGAGGACGGACGCATCGATCCCCACCCGGCGGCGCTCGTCAAGGGGGTTGCGCCCGGGGACAAGCACGGCGGCGTGTGCGAGCTCGCAAGCCCCAGTTGGGGCCTCGAGGCCCCGGCCGTCGGATCGCCGCCGCGGCGCGGCCGGAGGTCGCCGGGGGGCGGCCGCACCGCCGTCGTCACGGAGACACGGGCGCGGCGGCGGCCGTGGTGGAGGCGCGGCCCGCGGGGGCTGTTGCGGTGGAGGAGGCGGAGCGGGAGCAACCCGCGGCGCCCGTGGTCGCAGGCGCGGCCGGGAGGTGGCGGGAGCGGCGCCGCGCCGGGGCGCCCGCGGCCGCGGGAGGCGTTGGTGGAGGTGCCGGCGGAGGCGGCGCAAGCGGCCGCGCCCGCCGGTGATTTGCGGGGCGGAGGTGGTGGAGGTCTCGGACGACTCTCCGCCGCCCGGGTGGAATCAGTGGGCCAGCTGGCCCTCGAACTCCCCCGCGCCCCAGGAGGGGCCCTCGTGAGGCGGCACGAGGGTCACATGGTGGTGGGGGGCCGAGGACATGGTGCCGAGGCCTCGTCCTCCCACGCCGGCCGTCCTGCCCAGGTGGAGGGGGCCGTCGGTGATCCCCCGGCGTTTGCCGACGCCGGGGGGGGAGCGAGGAGCTGCGGGGGCGAGCTTCGGAGCCACGGCGCCACGCTCAACCGCGCACTGAACGAGGCGCTGCAAGTCCACGGCGGCCCGGCCTGGCTCGTCTTCCAGGTGAGCCATGGTTGCTCGTCCCTCTTCCCTTTTCGTTTTCGTATCCTGCATTCAAGCCTTGGCGCTTACGGGATTTGGTGTGTGGATGCCAGGAGCTCGAGCGCCGTGCCCATGACAAGTACGACGCCTTCGACCGGGTGAACGCCGAGGCCCACCAGCTCCGGGAGCAGTGCGGCGCTTTCGACGCGCTTGCAGACGCTCTTAGGACGCCGAACGCCGGGCCGGCGTGCGGGCCGGCGGCTCGGCCCGACGAGCTCCCCGAGAGCTCGAGGCGGGGGCACGGCGCGTCGCTCGAGCCTCGAGCGGGTCCGCGCAGCCCTCTTCGATCGCGACGAGGCGCGTGGAACGCGCGCGCGGATGCGGAGAAGACGCGGACGCCGGGCGCCAACCGGGAGGCGGAGGTGGCTACCGCTCGCGCCGAAGCCCGGGAGCTCCGCACGTCGCTCGAGGGGGCGCGAGCGCAGCGGCGCCAGGGCGAGGAGCGGGCGCGCGGGTTGGAGCGACGCGCCAAGGAGGCCGACGACCCGAGGGCCGCCCTCGACGCCAAGGCTGCGGCCCTTGTCACTCGCGAGGAGCGGCTCCGCAAGAGAGCACCGCCCGCCAAGGGGCCGAGGAGCGGCTCCGGCGGGGAGCGAGCCGCTCTCACCAATGCCCGTGCGGCGGCGGAGCGAGGAGCGCGCCGCCCACGAGGTGACGCGGAAGTCCTTGGCGGATCGGGACGCCAAGCTCTCCAAGGGCGAGGGCGAGGTCGTTGTGCTCGGCATTGCGAGCGCAAACCGGGGAGATGGCCCTCCGGGGAGCGGGGGTGAGGCCGTCAAGCGCCTCGAGCTTACGGTCGAGGCCGTGCGCCGCGACCTCGAGATGGAGAAGAAGCAAGTCGAAGGTGAGCCACAATCGACTCTTGTCTGTTGGATTTTCGATTGGGAACTTCGCATTCCCTTTTTTTCGATTTATCCCTTGCCTTGATGTTCCCGGGCTTGCGCACTTGCTGCGGGGCACGCGGCGGAGCGGGCGAGGCGGCTGCGCAGCCTCCTACAACTCCTCCGAGCGGAGAGCTGCGGGAGCCGCACGATGCGGCCCTCGAGACTCGCCGCGTCATCGAGGAGGGCGAGGCACAGGCCGGCAGCTCGCTGGCCAGCCGTCTGCGCGCCCTTGGTGGCCACGTTACCGAGCGAATGCGCCGGGCGCTGCAGCTGGGCGTCCAGAAGGCCCTCGGAGTGGTGCGATCCCACTACGAGGTAAACTTCGAGGCGCTGGCGGAGGGCTACGTCGTACCCGAGGGCGTTGAGGACGAGGTGGCTATGGAGCGTGTGGACGCGCTTGCCGCCGACGCCGCCGGGTTGCTCGCCGAGGCCTTCGAGGAGTTCCTCTTCCCGGACGCCGCAGACGCTGCTGCTCCTCCCGCCTGAAAGCAGTTTGGGCGCTAGGCCCATTTTTTGATGTGTATCAGTACCCTGGCCTCATGGCCTTTTGTAAATAAACAAGTTGTTTCATGAACATGGGCATTTGCTGTAAATGAAATCGTTTGTTTATCACGCTTTTTGTTTCTCCTTCTTCCTGAGTAGATTCTAGTTAGGGGAGTTCGATTTTCGCAAGGGGCCCGCTGGGTTGGAGGCGAGAGAGAAGGGCCATAGCCACGCGGCGTAGGCTATCTCTGGCTCGCACGCTCCTTTCGCTGTGCCGCCTGCGCCCTGTTCAAATCGTGGCTCGAGGTTGAAGTAGGAAACAAACTTAGCGCATGTCGTTTTGTTTTTGCGCGAAAAAATGGGACCATTTGGGGGGGTGCCCCCCCGCAGTAGGCCCCGAGGGTAACTTGGGTTTCAGGGGAATGCCGAGTTGCCCTTTTATTAGACTTGACGTATTTACATAGTTGACACCAACTGGGGCGTTGGCCATGCGATTTTACAACAGAAAGTACTTGGAAATCCTAGCTAAGGGTAGAAGCGACGTAGCTGTTGGATGTTCCAAGCGTTGGTGAGTTTGTCACCGTCCTCGTTGGCCAGCTTGTACGTGCCCGGCTTGAGCACCTTCACCACGACGTAGGGTCCCTCCCATGGGGGCGATAGCTTGTGGCGCCCTCGGTTGTCTTGGCATAGCCTTAGGACCAGATCCCCTTCGCTGAAATCCCTCCGACGTATCTTGCGTGCTTGGTAACGTCGTAGGGACTGTTGATACCTTGCGGAGTGCATCAACGCCATGAGGCGTACTTCGTCTAGCTGGTCCAGCGAGTCCTCGCGGGCTCGCTGGTTAGCATCCTCGTCGTAGCCTCGAACCCTGGGCGACCCGTATTCTAAGTCCGTGGGGAGGACGGCCTCCGCGCCATGGACCAGGAAAAACGGGGTGAACACGGTGGCTGCGCTTGGGGTGGTCCTTAGGCTCCACACGACCGCCGGTAGTTCTTGGAGCCATTTTCGCCCGTATTTGTTGAGCTGGTCGAAAATTCCGGGCTTGAGGCCTTGTAGGATCATCTTTGTTGGCGCGCTCCACTTGGCCGTTGGTCCGTGGGTGTGCCACGGCCGCCCAATCCACGCGGATGTGGAACTTATCACGGGAACTCCAAGAACTTCCGGCCCGTGAATTGGGACCCATTGTCTGTGATGATGGAGTTTGGCACTCCGAAGCGGTATACGATGTCGGTGAAGAACGTGACCGCCTGCTCAGCCCTTAAATTCGTGATGGGGCGCACCTCCACCCACTTGGAGAATTTGTCGATCACAACTAGCAAGTGGGTGAAGCCCCCGGACGCCTTCCGCAGGGGCCCGACGATGTCCAGCCCCCACACGGCGAACGGCCATGTAACGGGGATGGTCTGTAGGGCGTGAGCGGGCAAGTTGGACTTGCGGGCGTAGAACTGGCACCCTTCGCAGGTGCGTACGATTTCGCTGGCGTCCGCGACCGCGGTAGGCCAGTAAAAGCCTTGGCGGAACGCGTTGCCGACGAGGGCGCGGGGTGCGGCGTGGTGGCCGCAGATCCCCGCATGGATGTCCCGCAGGAGCTCGCGCCCCTCGGGAATGGGTATACACCGCTGGAGGATGCCAGAGGCGGCGCGCTTGTACAACTCGCCGTCGACGAGGGTGAAGGATTTGGCCATCCTGGCGATGCGCCTGGCTGCGGCCCGTTCCGCGGGGAGTTCCCCTCGAGCGATCCGGGCGATGTATTTTTCCCGCCAATCCACTTGGACGGGAGCCGGCTCTATGTCCATCGCATCGACCTCATGGGAGCCGTACCCCTCGAGAAGGGAGAGCACGTACGCCTCGTTCGAGGGGTCCTCATCCATGGGTTCCGCACCCGCTGGATTCGAGGGAGCCCCCGAGGGTCCGTCGTGGCTCGAGGGGTAGGGCTCGAAGGCGACCGAGGGTTGCGCGACGTCACGCGCGAAAACGTTCGGGGGAACGGTGATCCACCCGGACGCGATCTTCGCCAGCTCGTCTGCTTCCTCGTTGTACCGGCGGGGTACATGATTAAGCTCGATGCCGTAGAACTTGTCTTCGAGGGCCCGCACGGCTTTACAGTAGGCCTCCATCTTGTCGTCGTGGCAGCTCGCGTTCTTCATGACTTGATCGATCACGAGCTGCGAGTCCCCTCGCACGTCGAGGCATTTGACGCCCAGCTCAATGGCGGTTTTGAGGCCGCAGAGAAGGGCCTCGTATTCTGCCATATTGTTGGACGCGGGAAAGTGGAGGCGCACTGAGTAGCGCATGTGCTCCCCGAGGGGTGACACGAAGAGCAGGCCCGCGCCCGCTCCCCGTCTTCATCACCGAGCCGTCGAAGAACAGAGTCCAGCACTCTGCTTGAATCTGAGGGGGCGGCAGCTGCGTGTCCGTCCACTCGGCGACGAAATCGGCTAGGATTTGCGATTTGATGGCCTTGCGCGGGGCGTAGGCAAGCGTCTCGCCCATCAGCTCCACGGACCATTTGGCAATCCTGCCTGCCGCGTCAGGGTTGCGAATGATCTCTCCTAGCGGGAAGGAGGAGACCACCGTGACCGGGTGGGCCTTGAAGTAGTGGCGGAGGTTGCGCCGCGCAAGGACTACCGCGTACAGCAGCTTCTGGACCTGGGGGTAGCGCGCCTTCGTGTCCGACAAGACTTTGCTGATGTAGTAGACCGGCCTCTGCACGGGCAAGGCGTGCCCTTCCTCCGTGCGCTCCACGACGATCACGGCGCTGACCACCTGGGTGGTTGCGGGCACGTAGAGCTGCAGGGGTTCGCCGTCTCGCAGCGGCGTGAGGATTGGAGCGTGCGTCAGAGACGCCTTCAACTTGTCGAGCGCGTCCTGGGCCTCGGCGGTCCAACAGAAGCGCTCGTGCTTCTTGAGCAGCCGGTAGAGGGGCAGGCCCCTCTCACCGAGCCTCGAGATGAAGCGGCTTAAGGCGGCGAGGCACCCCAACACCTTCTGCACCCCTTTGAGGTCCCGGATCGGACCCATTTGCTCGAGGGCCGCGACCTTTTCAGGATTGGCCTCGATTCCCCGCTGGGAGACGATGTATCCTAGGAGCATGCCCCGCGGCACTCCAAAGACACATTTTTTCGGGGTTTAGCTTGACCCCGTTGGCCCGTAGGCAGCTGAACGCGACGCCAAGGTCGCTAACCAGGTCGTCCGCCTTCCTGGTCTTGACGACGATGTCGTCCACGTAGGCTTCGACCGTCCGCCCGATGTGATCCCCAAAAACGTGCCGCATGCGCGCGCCGATATGTTGCGCCCGCGTTTACGAGGCCAAAAGGCATCGTGACGTAACGAACGTCCCGAACGGTGTGATGAACGAAGTCGCGAGCTGGTCGGACTCCTTCATTTTTATTTGGTGATATCCCAAATAGGCATCAAGGAAACGAGTAGTTCGCACCGCGACCGTTGAATCAACGATTTGATCTATGCGTGGCAAAGGAAAAGGAACTTTTGGACATGCTTTATTAAGACTAGTGTAGTCTATACACATCCGCCACTTCCCATTCTTCTTTTTTTACAAGCACGGGATTAGCTAGCCACGTAGGGTGGAACACTTCCTTGATGAATCCGGCCTCGAGGAGCTTCCGCGGCTCCGCTCCGATCGCCCGTCGCCGTTCCTCATCGAAGCGGCACGGCCCGCCGCCGCATGGCGCGGGCGTTTGGCAGGATATCAAGGGAGTGCTCGGCGACTTCCCTCGGGATGCCTGGCATATCCGAGGGGCTCCACGCGAAGACGTCGGCGTTGGCGCGGAGGAAGTCGACGAGCACTGCTTCCTATTTAGGGTTGAGGGTCGAGCTGACCCTCAACGCCTTGCCCTCGGGGGCCGACGGGTCGAGGGGGACCCCTTTGGTCTGCTCGGCGGCCTCGAAGGTGCCGACGTGTTTGGCGGCGGAGCTGAGGTCATCGTTGACCATTTTCTCCAGCGTGTTCACCAGCGCTTCATCCCGGCGCCGGTGCCTCGCGTGTTCCACGCACTCGACGTCGCAGTTGAATGCGTGCTCGATCGACGACCCGACGGTGATGATGCCGTTTGGCCCGGGCATCTTCATCTTCAGGTACGTGTAGTTGGGGACCGCCATGAATTTGGCATAGCAAGGTCGCCCCAGTATGGCATGGTAGGCCCCTTTGAACCCCACCACCTCGAAGGTGAGGGTTTCCTTACGGAAGTTCTTGGGGGTACCAAACCAGACCGGCAGATCGATCTGCCCGAGGGGTTGAACCTGCTTGCCGGGCGCGATGCCGTGAAACGGCTTCGTGCTGGGCCGCAGCTGGTCCAGCCCAATCCCCATCAGGCGCAATGTATGCGCGAAGAGGATATTGAGGCTACTGCCTCCGTCCATAAGGACCTTCGAAAACCGGGCGTTCCCAATGATGGGATCGACCACCAGCGGGTACTGGCCCGGGTTCGGGATACGGTTTGGGTGGTCGTCCCGGCTAAAGGTGATGGCATCCTTCGACCAGTTGAGGAAGGCCGGAGGCGCTCTCTCTGCGGCGAGGACTTCGTGCCGCTCCTTCTTGCGCTGCCGGGTCGACATGTCGACAGTAGGTCCCCCAAAGATGAGGAACACATTCTCGACAGCAGGGAATCCACCCGCGTCGCCATCGCCTCCGTCTTTCTTGGCCTCTGCCTCCTTCGCGGCGGCGCGGCCATAGAATTTCTTGAGCATGTCGCACTGCTCAAGAGTGTGGTTCACGGGGGTCTTGTGGTAGGGACATGGCTTCTTCAGCATGTCATCAAACACCCCCGGGCCTCGAGGAGCCGGTCGAGGGCCCCGTCGAGCCGGGTCGACAGCGAGGGCCTCGGCGTTGCCGCCGTTGCGCCCCTGCTCGCGCGCCTCGCGGCGCGGCTTTTTCCCCTTCTTGCCCCGCTTGTCGTTGCGGTGCAGCTCCTTGGACCCGCTGCCCTCCGCGGGAGTGTCCTCGGAGCGCTTGCCCTTCTTGCCGTCGAAGATTGCCCCCACGGCCTCCTCTCCGGAGGCGAAGCTGGTGGCGATGTCGAACAGCTCGTTTGAGTCCGCAGGCGGGCTGCGTCCCAGCTCGCGCACGAGGTCCCGGCATGTGGTGCCCTCGAGGAACGCGTGCACGATCTCGGACTGTGCCACGTTGGGGAGCTCCGTGCAGCGCTTGGAGAAGCGCCGTATGAAGTCCCGCAACGATTCGCCGGGCTTCTGCGTGCAGGAGCGCAGATCCCACGAGTTCCCAGGGCGCACGTATGTGCCCTGGAAGTTGCCCACGAACGTGTGGACTAGATCGTCCCAGGTATGGATCTGGCTGGCGGGCAAGTGCTCGAGCCATGTCCGGGCCGCGTCGCCCAGATGCAGGGGCAAGTTGCGGATGATCACTTCGTCGCTAGTGGCCCCGCCCAGCTGACAGGCTAGGCGGTAATCGTTGAGCCAGACGCGGGGGTCCGTCTCCCCGTTGTATTTGACGATCGTCGAGGGCTGACGGAAGCGTTGGGGGAACGCTGCCGTGCGGATCTCCCGGCTGAACACACGGGTGCCCGGGGGCTCCGGCGTCGGGGAGCGATCCTCGCCGCTGTCGTAGTGCCCACCCCGTCGAGGGTGGTAACCCCTTGCCGCTCGCGCGTCCGCCTTGCCGGTGCGCCGGCGTTGATGACATTGCGAGCGTCGCCATCTAGTGCCCCGCGCGCGTCGAGGAGTCGCTCCTTGGCCGGCGTGCGCCCTTGCTCGGTGGGATGCCCCGCCGGCCCCCCCCGCGTGCACCGAGGGTTCGCCCCCCGGTGCGGCTTCATCGCCCCGCGCATCCCCCCCCGCGGACGGATGCGTGAGGCCGAGCTTTCGGCCCTCGCCGGACGGCCGCTTGCTCGATGAGAGTTTGCACCTCGCGGTGCATATCTCGAGCCTCGGGGGTCGAGGGTGCCGGCATAGCCCGTAGCGGCGTCGCGGCGGCGACGAGCTTCGGCTCGCCCGTGGGGGGCACGTCCGCGTTTCCGACGTTAGTGGCGGTGTTGAGGCGATCGCGGACCTGTCGGCCCGGCCCCGCGCGCGTTCGCCACGCGCGGGAGGCCTCCCCCCGCCATTGAGGCGCGGAGCAAGCGCACCGTTCGGTACTCTTCCGCCGCTTGGCCTCGAGCTCGAGGGCTTGGGCCGGCCGTGCGTCGACGTCGGCCCCGGCGGGAGCGCTTGGCCCCGCGGCCGGGCGCGCGGCGATCCCCCGGGGCGGCGTGACTTCCCCGTCTCCGGCGCGCCGCCGCGCCGGCGGCGTTGGCGGTCGTTGGTGATGACGGCGCAACACTCCCGCGTGGGGTCGTAGCTCCCGGTGCTGGAGTCATCGGAGCGAGCCGAACCGTGAGTCCGCGGCGTCGAGGAATCGCCGGAACGCGACTGGGTCCGGCACGCCGGAGAAGTCCCACTCCGCGTATCCGTGGCGGTTGGCGGGTGGCATCGTGTCGACGGAGCCCGGGGGATGACTCATCCGCTCGCCGAGGTGCCGGGGTCCCTGGCGACGAAGACATGGCGGCCAGGCGGAACCCTGCGCATCGTCGTGTTGACGTTGGCGTTGTAGGCCGTCGTGGCGCCACGCGGCCGATGGGGATGCGCGGTCGGAGACCGCGTGCGGTCCCGGCCGGGGTGGTGGCGGCCGTCGTGACGGTGGGCGCACCGCGCCGGGCGGCGGCGCGCTCCGCCCGCCGCCGCTCGGACCGCGCCCCCGACGCGAGCGTTGCCCGGAGCGACGGTGGCGTCGTGGCGCCGACGGACCCGCGGCCTCCGTGCCTACGGGCGCCCTCGCGCCGAGTCGTGCGCGTGGCGGGGGTCTGAGCAGACCGGGCCTGACGCCGCGCGCGGAGTTCCTCACGGTTAGTGAGGCGCATGAGATAGCCATTCCCCGTGGCCTGAAAGTTCAGATCCCCGAAGCGGATCTCGAACCCGGCCGGGAGGGGGTCCGAGCTACCCATGCAGTAGCGTGTAGCACGGTATTCAGTGCGGATCACCATGGAGGGAGTTGGCGAAATGACCTTAGGCGCTCGCGTGCCCCACGGTGGGCGCCAACTGTCGGTGCGGAATATGGTCCCGACACTAACCAGTAGATAGCGCCGTGGTCTATCCCTCAATGGTCGATGCTAAGCAACAAATGACACAAGGTTTTATCCTGGTTCCGGCCGAGGGGGCCGTACGTCCAGCAGGGGTGTGCTCGTGGCACTATATTGCTCAGCACCGGGGGTGCTTGTAGTGGGGCAAATACAAGCAAGGCGGGAGAGGAAGTGTGGCTTCCAAGTCCCTGGAAGGGTGGCTGAAGATGTTGTGGGAGAATAAGAGAGTGAGTGCACGGTATGTTGCGTTCCGCCCCCCCGCGGCTGGGGGCTCGCCTCCCCTTTTATAGATCAAGGGGACGGCGGGTTACATGCGCGCCGCGCTACTTAGCTATGTGGAGAAGTGAGACGTGCTACGGTGTAGAGTGGGCGGCCGTCCGTGCGATCCCCGCCACGATCCGGTCATCATAGCCTGACTTGTACCCGAACAGTGGCGGTTCGAGGGTAGGAGAGCAGCGGATGGCGGTGATGTCCTCTGATAGGCTCGAGGGAGGTGCTGACGCTGGCCCGTACGGCGCACAGGAGTTGGCAGAACGGCGTTCCTTCCCAACGCGCCTCACGGGGCTGGAGTCGTCGCTACAGGGCCCGGCGTGCGCCTGCGTGCGCGGGTACGGCGGCCACGCCGTTACAGTAGCGGGGATGGCAGTCCACCGGCCTACCGCCTCCACCTAACCCTGTAGGGTCACAAGAAAGTACATCGAGGGTGCGCCGGCCCCCTTTCGAGGGCTCGGCGCGTTAGCCGTACCGGGGCGTGCGCGCGGTGTCACGGGGACCGACACCGGCCGCACTCCACCGTACCCTCCCACGGTGGCGGGGATGGGCTCCTCCCCGGGGAGTTGGTGCGGCGGGCACCGGGGTGCGAGCCCGGGCGCATGATGGCGTCGTCCGGTGGCGTCGGGGCGTTAAATGCTCGTGTACGGGGCCGGCGCACGCGTGCGGGACGCCCGCGAGCGTGGCGGGGCCCAGCCGAGGGCGGGGCGTACCCTCGAGCGAGGCGAAACCTGCTCGAGGGAAGTGCTGCCCCTCGAGCGGGGCGATGCCCGCCCGAAGGGTGCGTGCAGCCTCGAACGAGGCGGAGTCCGTTACGAGGGGATCCTTACGTGGGCCGCCTCGATGGGCCGTCGGAGTCCCTGTGGGCCGTGTCCTGCATGGTTAGGCACCTGCATGGTTAGGCTTAATATTATCGGGTTTCGTTCTGGGTTTTAAGTGGGTTTTCCCCCATTGTTTAAGGGGACCCCTAGGGCTGTCCCCGACAGGAGGAGATCCACAAGGGCGTCTGCGGCAACCACGCGTCCTCTCGCACGCTGGTCAGCAAGGCCTTCCGACGAGCTTTCTACTGGCCCACAACTTTGGGCGACGCTGAAGAACTCGTCAGAAGGTGCCAAGGGTGCCTTTACTTCGCCAAGCAGCAACACGTCCCGGCCTACAAGTTAGTCACCATACCGCCAACCTGGCCTTTCGCCTGCTGGGGGATCGACATGATTGGGCCACTGCCAACTGCGCTAGGTGGATTCAACAGAGTATTGGTGGCCATCGACAAGTTCACCAAGTGGATCGAGGTCAAGCCGGTCACATGCCCCAAGGCTGACAGAGTACTCGACTTCCTGGATGAACTCGTGCATCACTACGGACTACCCCATCGCATCATCACAGACCTGGGCTTCAACTTCAACAACCACCAGTTCTAGGAGTACTGCGAGAACAACGGGATCGACGTCCAATACGTCTCAGTTGCCCATTCTTGGGCCAACGGACAAGTCAAGCGCGCCAACGGGATGGTGCTCGACGCTCTCAAGAAGCGGCTACACGATGCTGCTAACTCTAAAGGAGGCAAGTGGATCAAGGAACTACCCAATGCACTCTGGGGGCTACGTACTCAGCCTTCCAAGCCAATGGGGCAATCCCCTTACTTCCTGGTCTACGGCTCCGAAGCAATCCTCCCTGCCGATGTCATATGGGATTCACCAGCAGTGGAGCACTACGACGAAGGCGTCTCTGAAGACAACAGACGAGTTGACATCGACAGACTCGAAGAAGCTCGCTGCGCTGCCCTCGTCCAATCAGCAAGGTACCTGGAGGGTATCCGAAGCTACCACGATCGCAACATCAAGGAACGCTCCTTCAACGTTGGTGATCTCGTCCTCCGTCGCATCCAGAACACGGAAGGACTACACAAGCTCAGCTCGCCCTGGGAAGGTCCCTTCACAGTTGCAAAGGTGACCGGACCGGGCTCCTACCGCCTCCAGACACTTGAAGGCGAAGACGTCAACAACTCGTGGAACGTCGACCAACTCTGTCGGTTCTACGCCTAGTCTACACGAGCGCACGGGGCTCAAGTCTACGCGACTGCATCAAGACCCCTCCGCCGTAAGCGGCCTCCGGGTCCGGGCACTAGTCTCCGGACTACTTCTTCGCTGTAAGCGGCCTCCGGGATCAGGCACCAGTCTCCGGACTACTCCTCTCCAGAATCCAGCCCATGCGGCTACCTACGGATCCTGGGCTGCGACGAGCGACAAAGGACTCTAGCAGCGGTCTATTGAGAGACCATGTACTTCTAATCCAGCCTATACGGCTACTTACGGATCTACTGCTGTAAGCGGCTACTCGCCCTCGCACTACTTAGCCGTAGGCGGCCTCCAGGTCCTGGCGACTACTCTGTAACTATGGCCCTGGCCATCCAGGTGTACTTCTTCAGTAATAAAGTTTGATTGTTCATCAACTGCTTTACTGTCTTTTTCCCTCTGCGGGACTACTGCCGAGTACGACTACTCGCGACAACTCCACGATGGGACTCTGCACTCTGAGATCGCGACAACGAGTACTCATTGATGGAATTATTTCTTCATTAATACTTAAACAATTACAATTGTTTTTGTACAACTACTGCTACGAGGTAACTATTACAGGACTACTGGAGATTGAGTTTTTCGGCGACTTGATCCGCAATGGGCGCCATCTGCTCCAGCAGCTTCGCATACTGCTCGTCAGTGCAGTTGGCGGCTAGCCCGCCGGCGACTACGTCTACGGGAGCCTTCGGAAAGTACGACTTCATGAAGGCTAGCACCTGGTTCGGGATCGACTTCGCCAGATGCTTCACGTAGGTCGCCAGCCGACTGGGGGCTTCCTTTAACCGGTCCACCGGCGGCGCTATCTTGGGACCGCCAGGATGAGGCACCAGCAGCCTCGCGATGGGGAGCGCGGCTTCTTCAAGCTCCTTGAGCTGGGCCCACAGCTTCTCGCAATCCTCATTCAGCTTCTGCAATGATTTGTAGCAGTTGACGAGGTCACGCTCGGATGCAATACGGAGCTCCATGTGCTTGTCGCACTCGTAAGCAAGCTCATTATAATCTAACTCCAGTACCTGGCGGGCCTCCTTCTCTCGGTAGAAGAGATTCTTCAGATCAGTCTCTGATGTCTTCAGCTGCTCTACCCGAGACTCAAGCTCTGCAAACAACAAGGCACAGCGGGTTAGACTACCTCTCGACCTCCAACAAGTACTCAACAAGACAAGTGATGTACCTTTGTTCTTGTTGCGGAGCGACTTGTTCTTCCGCACCAAGTCATCGCTCTTCGCCTGCATCTCCTAGATGTCATTATGGTACTTGGCGAAGGCGGTATCTAGCTTTGACTGCATGGCGGCGGCGTGCTTTCGGGACTTCACAAGTTGGTCCTCCAGCGTCTCAGCCCGAAGCACAGTGTCGCCGTACCCCTGAAGCATCTCCGACTTCAGGCGGGACCTCTCAGCGACGTCCTGCACAAACAACTCACATCAAATGGGTACTCAACGCTAAAGGATTGACTACTCAAGAGTTATGACTACTCACCTTCATCCATTGCTCGGCCTGGCGGACTGCCTCCAGATGCCGAGCCACCGTTGCTGGATCGACCAGATCGTCCACAAACAACTCGATCCCGCCACGACTACTCGTAGCGGCTTTGGTCATCGGCGCCGAGCGGATTGGCTCCGCGTCTTGGATCTCCGGCGAGCGGACGACCACCTCCAGAGCGGTGTCGTATGGACCTCCCTGGGCCCACTACCTCGGTGGGTACCAGGACCGACTACTCGGTGGGCCCCTGGGACTACCCGGCTTGCGCTACACGGCACCTGAAGGCGTGGAGCACAAGGACTACACAGGAGTAGTACTCGGTTAGGGAGCTGTACGTGTTCCGCACTGTATAGAGGACTCCTAGACGTACTCGACTAGTACTCTCTCCCTACTCCGACTTGTAACCCTGCCTCCCGGACTATATAAGGCGAGGCAGGGACCGATCTCAGGATCACCTCATCTCATCCGATCCCCTACAACCCACGGCGCACTATTGCACCATCTTGTAATCGTGCCCTATCAATCCAGAGCTACGCAACATACAGGACGCAGGGTATTACGCACCTCGCGGCCCGAACCTGTCTAAATTGTGTGCCACGTGTCTCTTCCTTCGAGTTACCGGTCTCGGCGAGTCACAATCATCTACTTCGGGTACTCCCCGTAGTAGGTTGCCGGTCTAAAACACCGACAGCTGGCGCGCCAGGTAGGGGCTCTCGCTCGAGATCACATGGCGAACTCGACGGCTTCCGTCCACTTCAAGCCAACTGTCGCCTTCAACCGCGGCGACACCTTCGTCTTCGGCGCTTGGGTCTGCACTGCTGATGGCGCGGGCTCCTTCCAACGCCGCCTAACCGTGCAACCCAACCCGAGGACAGGCCTCGTGACGCTTCCTGAAGTTGTCACAGGCGAACTCGCCGGCAAGTTCGGCGAAATTTCTCTCTTCAACCACCACGCTGACTTCGAGCTCGAGTCCGTCTCCAACTCGAACCCGACGTCGCCATGGGCCATCGCATGCGAGCCGGCTTCTCAGCCATCGCAGGCGGTCCCCTCATCACGCGAGCACTCCGCGCGTGGCCCCCGCATCCTCAACCGGGCCCGCACGGGGGCTCCTACTCCACGCCGGGCCGGCAAGGAGCCCGTACTCGAGTACAACTCGGACTCCGACGCCGTCCCCGATCGCGTTTCGGACTCCAGCCCTCTCTCCGAGTTCTACTCGAACCCGGATTACGAGTTCGACTTCGGGTCGGACCCTGAGGAGTCCGAGTCCGAAGACGACTCCACTGAGCTTCCCTTGTCAGGGCCAGCCTCTGGGCTGGTTATAAAATCAACGCCGGCCGGAAGATACGTCTACTGGCCAGACCGCAAGCCTGCTGACCTGACAAAGGGGGACTCACGCTACGTCGCCTACATCGACTAGTTACCGTTCCAGGAGGGAACACCACTGGCCCAGGCTGACTCAAACACACCAACCGAGGTGGCACCCTCTGAGTCCAGCCTTGGCACCCCCGATCGCCAAGTCTTCATGGCTGCCGGCGACACCCCATGACCTTCAGGCACGGCCGAGGACAGATACCTGGAGGACATCTCCGCGTACGAGCCGTCCGCCAATGCACACCGAGACGAGACCGCCGCCAACAGGGACGCTCGACGCGAACGTAACAGGAAGCGCAGCGAACGACGCCGGCGGCTCAAAGACAACCTCCCCATCCGCAACCTTGCGGAAGCTCTCGAGGCGGTCGAGAGCAGAGTACACACCACCCCTGAGCAGTGCCTCATGTCGATCACAACGATCGCACGCCAGGCTCAGGGCATACGCGCTAGAGAGGTCATCGCCAAGCTCGCTGAAGAAGCCTACTTCATGCGGGTCGACAACAGAGTCAACCAACCTCCTCCAGCTAAACCCCGCGACAACGAAGCTACTAGTCGCAGCGCCAACGCTGGCCCCAACCGTACTCGAGCTGACCTTCCGGCCGATCCAAATCGCCGCCGCTCCAACACCGGCGGACCTTCCTGACAAAGACCAAGGCAACCGAGAAGTTGTTCCCCACCGCGCTCCGGCCGGCGGGCGGTGGCAACGACCCCCGATGGCGGCGGCGGACACGGCGGCAGCTCCAACCATGGGGCCAACAGAGAGCTCGAGGCGGCGGCGGTCGCGGCGGCCGAGGCCACGCGAACGACCACGCCTCCGCACCTCGCACGGCGGGTACGACGCTCGCCAGAAGATTGAGGAGCTGCGGCGGAAGAAGTCGACCACTGCCGCTGAGGGCGACGGCTTCCCCGCCTTCTCACCTCGACTTCGCAACTTACTCCTCCCCGACAAGTTCAAGCCTTTGGGGATCACCAAGTACGACGCGAAGCAGGACCCTATCCAGTGGCTCCGATGCTACGCCCTCTCCATCGAGAACGCTGGCGGCAACAGCGACACCAAATGCCTCTACTTCCCCTTCTGTCTGGACCAAGCACCACTCACATGGCTCGAGTTGCTCGACAAGCACTCGATCGACAAGTGGGACCAGCTCAAGGAGCAGTTCACGAGCAACTTCGCGGGCGCCATGGGCCGTTCGGGTACTCGCATGGACCTGGCCATGATCAAGCAGGAACAGGGCGAGACCCTCCGCAAGTACATGCGCCGCTTTTTCGACAAGCGCGCTACCGTCGTCGACGTCACCGACAAGGAGGTCATCGACCTCTTCCGGAGACGGCCTCTACCATCGCCGCACCTTCGAGGACTTCGGTCGTCGCCGCCCCAGGTCCATCCCCCACCTCAAGGACATGATCACGTCCTGGGCGGATGAAGAGGACAAGGCCAACACCAAGTACGACGCCATCCGCGGCAAGTCCAAGCAGAACCAGGGCGGCGGCAGCGGCGGCAATGCAAACCAAGGCGGTCGCAACAACAACAACAACAAAGCAACTACTCGGGTCCCAACCGCAAGCGCAAGCCGGACAACACCGTCGCGGCTATCCGGCGCCCCCGCGAAAGGGGAACTCGAAGAAGAACTCTGGCGGTTTCAAAGACCTGCTGAAGGAGAAGTGCCCGTGGCATCCAAACGGCAACCACACCATCGAGCAGTGCTACCAACTCAGGCATGCACTCAAGGATACGCCGGAGCCACCGCACCCTCACGACCAAAAGGGCAAGAAGAAGGACGGCGACAACAACGACTTCCAAGAACCCGAGAAGACCGTCAATGTCCTCTTCGGCGGAGCGCGACGAGGCGGGAGCAGAAGGCTACCCGTCGTGAAGTGATGTCCATTGAACCAGCGGTCCCGACCCCTCTCAGGTGGTCGGAGGTACCCATCACCTTCTCCCGCGCGGACCAATGGACCAGCTTCTCCGAACCAGGACGGTTCCCCCTCGTCCTGAAGCCAACGGTGGCAGGCTCCAAACTCAACAAGGTGCTCATCGACGGTGGAAGCGGGCTCAACGTCCTCTTCACCAAAACCTTGAAGAAAATGAAGCTCGACGTCACCCCCATGCTCACCAAGAGCAGCACGCCTTTCTACGGCATCGTCCCAGGCAACGCGGCTATCCCACTGGGCTCAGTGGTACTGCCAGTTACCTTCGGGGCGTCTCGGGACAACTACCGCACCGAGTACATCAAATTCGAGGTCGCGGACTTCGAGACCTCTTACCACGCCATCCTCGGCAGACCGGCCATCGCCAAGTTCATGGCGGTGCCCCACTACACCTACTTGGTACTCAAGATGCCAAGTCCAGCCGGTGTACTCTCCCTCCAAGGGGACTTGAAGATCTCCCATGACTGCGATATAGAGGCCGTGGTGATCGCTTCAACGAACCAAGTACCCAACGCGATGATGGAGGTCTACGCCGTGTCGAAGAAGCTTGCCACAAGCGAACTCGACATCCCAGAGAAGTCTGACAGCGCCAACAAGCCTCAGCCACCTGAGGAGGTACTCGTCAGGACGGTCGACCTTGGAACAGGCGACCCCAGCAAGACCACCACCATCAGGGCCGGCCTCGACCCCAAATAGGAAGATGCGCTCATCAGCTTTCTTCGGGCTAACCGCGACATCTTCGCGTGGAAGCCAGCGGACATGCCAGGAGTGCCCAGGGAGCTGATTGAGCACTGCCTCAACGTCGATCCAAAGGCCATCCCCAAGCGACAACACCTCCGACGTTTTGCTGACGACAGACGGGACGCCATCTAGAAGGAGCTCGCCAAACTACACGCAGCTAGCTTCATCAGAGAAGTTTTCCATCCTGAGTGGCTCGCCAACCCCGTCCTCGTCCGCAAGAAGAACTCGAACGAGTGGAGGATGTGCGTCGACTACACCGACCTCAACAAGCACTGCCCCAAGGACCCCTTCGGGTTGCCGCGGATTGATCAAGTCATCGACTCCATGGCGGGCGCGACTCGCTCTCGCTTCCTCGACCGCTACTCCGGTACCACCAGATCGCAATCAAGGAGGAAGACCAGGAAAAGACCACGTTCATCACCCCGTTTGGCGCGTACTGCTACACGACCATATCATTCGGGTTGAAGAACGCCGGCGCTACCTATCAACGGGCCATCCGGAGGCTCGCTTCAAGCGGCAACTCAACAAGAACGTCGAGGCTTACGTGGATGATGTGGTTGTCAAAACCAGGGACTCCAGTACCCTCATCGACGACCTTGAAGAGACCTTCGCATCGCTACGCGAGTACCGCTGGAAGCTCCACCCGAACAAGTGCGTCTTCGGCGTCCCTTCGGGCAAACTACTCGGCTTCATCATCGCCCGGCGTGGCATTGAAGCCAACCCCCGAGAAGATCTCCGCCATCACCGGCATGAAAGCTCCCACGAGCATCAAAGACGTCCAGAAGCTGACGGGGTGCATGGCGGCATTGAACAGATTCATCTCGAGGCTAGGAGAACGGGGCCTCCCCTTCTTCAAACTACTCAAGCATCACGAGAAGTTCGTGTGGACTCCAGAGGCGGATCAAGCCCTTGCCCAGCTCAAGGACTTCCTCTCAAAACCGCCAATCCTCACGGCTCCTCACAAGGGCGAGCAGCTACTGCTCTACCTAGCTGCGACTACTCACGTGGTCAGTACTGCCATCGTTGTCGAGCGGCAGGAAGACGGCCACGCCTACCCGGTCCAGCGCCCAGTCTACTTCGTCAGCGAGGTTCTATCAGAGTCCAAGGCTCGCTACCAGCCCGTGCAGAAGCTCCTGTACGCTCTAATCATCACCTCGCGGAAGCTACGGCACTACTTCCAGGAGTACTCGGTCTCCGTCGTCACCGACTACCCGCTCGGCGACATCTCGAGGAACCAAGACGCCACCGGAAGAATCTCCAAGTGGGGCTGTCGAGCTCGGCGCCCTCACCATCGACTTCAAGACACGCACAGCCATCAAGTCGCAAGCACTAGTCGACTTCATGGCAGAGTGGCGGGAGAACCAGCTACCTACTCCCACCGTGCGACCAGAGCATTGGGTGATGTACTTTGATGGCTCGCTCAACCTCGAGGGCGCAGGCGCAGGGGTACTCCTGATCTCCCCAACGGGCGAACAACTCAAGTACGTCCTGCAGATCTTCTGGAAGGTCTCAAACAACGAAGCCGAGTACGAAGCTCTCTTACACGGGCTCCGCCTCGCGGCTTCACTGGGCATCAAGCGGCTACTAGTCTACGGCGACTCCGCGCGGTGGTCATCAACCAAGTCAACAAGTCCCGGGACCGCAACAAGGAGAACATGGACGCCATCGCCTAGAAGTCCGCAAGCTCGAGAACAAATTCTATGGTCTCGAGTTCCATCACATCGTCCGCGATAACAACGTTGCAGCGGACATCCTCTCGAAGCTTGGATCCACCCGCGCTCAAGTACCAGCGGGCGTCTTCGTCCATGAGCTTCACGCGACATCCATCCGGAGCCGGCGCCACCGACCACCGTCCCGCCCCCATCCACCCGCTGGGCAGGAGATCATGATGATCGACGTGGACTGGAGGCAACCCTTCATCGACTACCTCAGCGAGCAGAAGGTCCCCTCCGACAAGAACGCAGCCGAACAACTCGTCCGCCGCGCCAAGTCTTACGTCCTCGTTGGAGACAAGCTTTACAAGCGGGGCGCATCTTCTGGAGTACTCATGAAGTGCGTCCCTCGTGAAGAAGGCAAGGACATCTTGGAGGAGATCCACAAGGGCATCTGCGGTAACCACGCGTCTTCACGTACGCTGGTCAGCAAGGCCTTCCGACGAGCTTTCTACTGGCCCACAGCCCTGGGCGACGCCGAAGAACTCGTCAGAAGGTGTCAAGGATGTCAGTACTTCGCCAAGCAGCAACACGTCCCAGCCTACAAGCTAGTCACCATACCACCAACCTGGCCCTTTGCCTGCTGGGGGCTCGACATGATTGGGCCACTGCCAACTGCGCCAGGAGGATTCAACAGGGTACTGGTGGCTATCGACAAGTTCACCAAGTGGATCGAGGTCAAGCCGGTCACATGCCCCAAGGCTGACAGAGTACTCGACTTCCTGGATGAACTCGTACACCGCTATGGGCTACCCCACCGCATCATCACAGACCTAGGGTCCAACTTCAACAACCACCAGTTCTGGGAGTACTGCGAGAACAGCGGGATTGACGTCCGATACGTCTCAGTCGCCCATCCACGGGCCAACGGACAAGTCGAGCGCGCCAATGGGATGGTGCTCGACGCCCTCAAGAAGCGGCTACACGACGCTGCTAACTCCAAAGGGGGCAAGTGGATCAACGAACTACCCAACGCACTCTGGGGGCTGCGGACTCAACCATCCAAGCCAACGGGGCAATCCCCCTACTTCCTGGTCTGCGGCTCTGAAGCCATCCTCCCTGCCGACGTCATATGGAACTCGCCAGCAGTGGAGCACTACGACGAAGGCGTCTCAGAAGACAGCAGACGAGTCGACATTGACAGCCTCGAAGAAGCTCGCTGCGCTGCCCTCGTCCAATCAGCAAGGTACCTAGAGGGTATCCAACGCTACCATGATCGCAACATCAAGGAACGCTCCTTCAACGTTGGAGATCTCGTCCTCCGCCGTATCCAGAACACGGAGGGACTTCACAAGCTCAGCTCCCCCTGGGAAGGTCCCTTCACTGTTGCAAAGGTGACAGGGCCGGGCTCCTACCGCCTCCAAACACTTGAAGGCGAAGACGTCAACAACTCGTGGAACGTTGACCAACTCTGTCGATTCTACGCCTAGTCTACACGACTACTCTGGGGTTCAAGTCTACATGACTACGCCAACAACCCTTGGCGCAAGCGACCCTCCGGGTCCTGGCTGCAGTCTCCGGACTACTCCTTTCCAGGGTCCAGCCCGTGCGGCTACCTACGGACCCTGGGCTGCGATGAGTGTCAAGGACTCTAGCAGCAGTCTACTAAGAGACCACACTCCAAGACCCAGCCTGCACGGCTACCTACGGGTCTACGATCCAGCCTATACGGCTACCTACGGATCAACTGCTGCAAGCGGCCACCCGCTCCAGCTCTACTTATCTGTAAGCGGCCTCCGGGTCCAGGCGACTACTTTGTAATTACGGCCATGGCCACCCAGGTGTACTTCTTCAGTAATAAAGATTGATCGCTCATCAACTTATTTACTGCCTACTCCCTACAACGGGACTATTAAAGCCGAGTACTACTACTCGCATCCACTCCACGATGGGCGCTCCGCACTCTGAGATCGCGACTACGAGTACTCATTGCTGGAAAATTTCTTTCATTGATACTTGATACAATTCATTACAATTGTTTTCCTGTACAACTATGGCTACTAGCTACTTATTACAGGGCTACTGGAGGTTCAGCTTCTCGGCTACCTGCTCCGCGATGGGAGCCATCTGCTCCAGCAGCTCTGCATACTGCTCATCGGAGCAGTTGGCGGCTACCCCGCCGGCGACCACCTCCACTGGAGCCTTCGGGAAGTAGGACTTCATGAAGGCCAAGACTTGTCTTGGGATCGACCTGGCCATGTGCTTGACGTAGGCGGCCAGCCGGCTTGGAGCTTCACAAAGGCGATCCACCAGAGGAGCGATCTTGGGGCCGCCGGGTGCGGCACCAGGAGCCTTGCGATCGGCGCAGCGGCCTCCTCCAACTCCTTCAAGCGGGCCCGCAATGCCTCGCGATCTTTGTTCAATTTACGCAAAGATTTGTAGCGAGTTGACGAGATCTTTGTCGAGAGGCAATCCGCAGCTCCATATGCTTCTCGCACTCGAAGGCGAGTTCCTTGTAGTCGAGCTCGAGTACCTGGCGGGCTTCTTGCTCCCGGTAGAAGAGATTCTTCATGCTCGTCTCCGAGGCTTTCAGCTGCTCCACCTGGCCCTCAAGCTCTGCAACACAGCAATGCAACAGTGGGTCAGATTCTTCTCGACCTCCAACAAGTACTCGACAAGTCGAAGGATATACCTTTATTCTTGTTGCGGAGACCCTTGTTCTTCCGCACCAAGTCGTCGCTCTTCGCCTGCAGCTCCATGATGTCATTATGGTACTTGGCGAAGGCGGCGTCGAGCTTTGATTGCATGGCGGCCGCGTGCTTCCGCGACTTCACGAGCTGCTCCTCTAGGGCCTCAGCTCGGAGCACGGTGTCGCCATAACCCTGCAGCAGGTTCGACTTCTCGCGGGACCGCTCCGCGACGTCCTGCACAAGACAACTCAAGTCATGACGAGTACTCAACGGCAAAAGGATTGACTACTCGACAGGCTAAGGCTACTTACCTTCATCCATTGCTCGGCTCGACGGATCGCCTCCAGATGCTTGGCTACCATTGCCGGCTCGACGAGATCGTCCGCAAGGAGCTCTATCCCGCCGCAGCTACCCGAGGTGGCCTCCGTCATCGGCGCAGAACGGATGGGCTCTGCGTCTTGGATCTCAGGGGAGCGGATAGCCACCTCCAGAGCAATCTCTGGCGATGTGGTGACCGCCTCTCCCCCGGCGGTCTTCTCGAAGACCTCCGCAATAGGCACGGGGGCTCCTTCCGCAGCCTCCGGGGCCTCTGGTGTCAACTCCTGCATTGGCACCCCCGCAGGGATGTCACCACCTTCAGCGCCTGTCAACAAGACGACATGTGCATCAGTGCCTACGACTACTCTTTCTGGAGCTCCGCAGCTTCACGAAGAGTACTCACCTTCGACTACACTGGCCTCCGGCAGCGGTGCTTCGGTAGCCGGGGGCTCAGTCACGGCTTGGGCATCGGGAGCGGTCCCCTCGATGGGCGGCGCGACTTCTTCCGCCACCGCTGCTGAGGGTTCGTCCCCATCCCAGGACAGATCCGTGGATTTTCTGCAGAAATATTCACGGAGGGTCGTTAGACAATATCGACTACTGCAGCAAGTACTACTCGTGAGGATATGGTACTTACAAGTTCGACCGGACGATGGTCACGGCCGGAGCACCGAGGATGCTGGCAATATCAACCCGGTCCACCCTCGGCGGGCGCCTCCTCCTCCGCCCCTCGCGGCCATCGCTTCCTCCACGGCGGCGGCGGCCGGCGCAGCGGTCTCCTGCGCTCCTGAGGCCACCACCTCCTCCACGGCGGCGGCCACGGGTCCCGTGCTCCCTTGTGGAGCAGGGGCCTGGCGCTCCAGTTGCGCCAGAAGTTCTTCAACAGTGGGGGCTGGACTACGACTTCCAGCCGGTTCCCCCACCGTCTCCCACACGCCCTCGTCGCCCTCTTCGACGGGCTCCGCCGGCGGCACCTCCTGCATACAAAGGAAGACTACTCGTCAGCGAACGTACTCGAACAACGGGTACTCTACTACTCTGCTCAAGACAATTTACCTCCTGAGGCGTGGTCTCCGAGACCTTCAGCTTCTTGGTCACCCGCTTCCTGGCGGGGTTGCGCGGCTTCCATGGCGGCGCAGCAAGGCTAGCCTCCAGGCTAGCCGTAGGGTCTTGTACCAGCAGAACATGAGGCAAGCCCGGGCGGCTAAACCTCGACCGCAGCTGGAAGCGGTCCTGCAGCGTCTCTTCGTCTTCGTCGTCGTCATCGGAGGTATCTTCCACGATGACGGTGTCGTCGCCTTCACCGACTTCGCGGCGCTCCTTCACCTTCCCCTCCACCGGGATCTCGATCCCACTCGGTGGCGGCTGCGGCTCGGAGAGGAACCTCTTCACATCATCCTGCGCAAGACACAAGACGTCAGCAACTCTACTATAAGTAATCACTACTCGACCAAGGGAGTACGACTACTCACCTCCTTGGGCGGGCACGCGGCGGAGTACTCCTCGACTGGGCACGCCGTGTACGGCGGCATGTCCTTGAAGATCCGCGACAACCTCTCGATGATGTCGTCGTCGTCCAGCTCGCCTCCCGGCATCCGCGACGTGTCGTCGTCGCCGGTGTACTCGAAGCCCAGGGTCTCCCGAGCCATCAGCGGCTGGATCCTGCGCTTCATGAAACTGAAGGCCACATGCTCGGCCCTCAGTCCCGCCTCCCTAAGCACTTTGATGTGTGCTAGCAGCTCGGGGAGCTGGATCCCTTCTTGCATGGTGGGCTCTGTGTTCCACCACTCACGGTGCCTGGGCTGCCGTCCACTCGGCTTCGGCAGGCCAGGGTGGTGGTTCGTGATGTAGAACCACCTGGTCTTCCAGTCCGTGTTGGAGTCGACGAGCTTGTACGCCAGGTACTGCTCCGTGGCGTCCTCCCTCAGCTGGATGCCGGCTCCTCCGACTACCCTGGGGTTGGAGGCACTTGGTTGCGGCTTGACGAGTAAGAACTTCCGGAAGAGCACCTAGTGTGGCTTGATTCCGAGGAAGGCTTCGCAGAAGTGGACTAAGACCGACGTGTGGAAGATGCCGTTGGGGTTCAGGTTCAGGTACTCGATCCCGTAGTACCCGAGCAGCCCCTTGAAGAAGTCGCTGGCTGGGAGCGCAAGACCACGCTCCACGAACCGGGAGAACATCGGGATCTCATCTTCGACCTTCTCCATCGGATATGGATCTCCCGCGGCGGATCTCCACATGTCGACTTCCTTCTCTCTGATGAACCCACTGTTCAAGAGGGTCAACAGGTCCTCCGTCTTCACCTTGGACTTCTTCCACTCGCGGCTCGGATCAGCTCGCGGTGGAGACATGGGCGGCACCGCTCCGGTGGCAGCCGCGGCGGCCTCTGCGCGGCCCCTCTTCTTCCCGGCGGCCTTGGACGTCTTGGACGGCGATGGCTTCATCCTCCAAGTGCAAGGCGTCTTCACTCGCATCCGCTCGGGGGCTACCCTAAAGGCTTCGGGTGGTGGCGCGCTTGGATCTACTACGGCGGCAGCAGGCGCTGGCAATGGATTCACTACAAGATGCAACGGAATGGCTACAACTCGAATTGGTGAAAAACCCTAAGGGTTTTGGCTTCTATTTATAAGCCAAACCGGCTCCGTAACGGGCGGCTGGATATGTCCACGCGCGGCTGACTCAGCGGCTACGCGTGACTCTTCGTATTCTACTAGTCGACGCGCCTCACCTCGGGGGCTCGGATACTTCTACTCGACTACCTGGGAAGCGGCTAGTCTCAAGAGCATCTCAGGACACATTCTCCAAAAAGACCCTTCAATTCGAGAGGAAGTACTCGACTCAAGGCTCGGGGGCTCTGTGCCACGTGTCCTTCGGTTTTTTCTCTCCGGATTTTTTGGGATTTTCTTGCCAAGACTTCAGATGGACCTTCAGCTAGAGCCCGCGGCTCAAGGCTTGGGGGCTACTCCATGTGGAGTGCGGTTTTGCAAATCGCGCCTCCATGTCAGTTCCGGCTTCAAGACAAGACAGGCATTTTTGAAGACCTTCGAAGGCAGTTTTCGAGGACGCTTGGGACTACTCGAGAAGACTTCAAGATTGCTCAAACATCAGCTGGAGTACATTCCAGCCTCGGGATGCTTCGACTACTCTTGAGGACTTTTGACTTGTAGCACTCAGGGACGCTTGAGGACTACTCGTTAAGGCCGTCAAGACTACTTGAAGCTATCCTTCTCAACTACAAAGTACTCGGGGGCTTGTCGTATGGATCTCCTTGGGCCCACTACCTCGGTGGGTCCCAGGACCGATTAACGTGGGCCCCTGGGACTACCCGGCTTGCGCTACACGGCACCTGAAGGCGTGGAGCACAAGGACTACACAGAGTAGTACTCGGTTAGGGGAGCCGTACGTGTTCCGCACTGTATAGAGGACTCCTAGACGTACTCGACTAGTACTCTCTCCCTACTCCGACTTGTAACCGTGCCTCCCGGACTATATAAGGCGAGGCAGGGACCGATCTCAGGATCACCTCATCTCATCCAATCCCCTACAACCCACGGCGCACTATTGCACCATCTTGTAATCGTGCCCTATCAATCCAGAGCTACGCAGCATACAAGACGTAGGGTATTACGCACCTCGCGGCCCGAACCTGTCTAAATTGTGTGCCACGTGTCTCTTCCTTCGAGTTACCGGTCTCGGCGAGTCACAATCATCTACTTCGGGTACTCCCCGTAGTAGGTTGCCGGTCTAAAACACCGACAGCGGGTTCTGGTAGCGTGGCAGCCTCCTCTCCTCCAGTCGTCGCGGCGGCTTCCCTCGGCGACCACCTCCATCAGCTCGGAGGCTTCTACGGCTGCCTCCTGAGTCTCCGGTGCCACGTCTTCTACGGGCACCGCCGACAGGATATCGCTCCTTTCGGCCTCAGCACCTGCCGACAAGAAGACAAGTGTATCAGTCAACATGGCGACTACGACTACTCTACGAAGGCACATCAACCACAGTAGAGTACTCACCTTCAACTACGCTGGCTTCGGGCAACGTAGCCTCAGCGGCCAGCACTTCGGGCTCCGCCTAAGGGGCGGGAGCGGACTCCTCAGCGGGTGGCGCGGCTTCTTCCTCCGCCACCGCTGCAGAGGGTTCATCCCCCTCCCAGGACAGGTCCGTCGATTTCCTGCAGAGTACACAAGTCGGTTGTCAATCAAGCATGACTACCACATCAAGTACTACTCGGGAAGATTCAACACTTACAAGCATGACCGGACCACTGTCACGGTCGGGGCGCCGAGGATGCTGGCGATGTCCACCAGTCCAGCCTCGGCGGGCGCCTCCTCCTGCGCCTCTGTGGCCACTGCCTCTTCCGCAGCAGCAGCAGCGCGTTCCGTGCTTTCCTGCGCAGCAGGGGGCTGGCGCTCCATCTGCGCCAAGAGTTCTTCGACAGTGGGGGCTGGGCTACGACTCCCAGCGGCCTCCCCCACTGTGTCCCGCTCGCCTTCGTCGCCCTGGTCAACGGGCTCCGTAGACGGGAACTCCTGCAAGCAAGGAAACTTCTTCATCAACAAGTGAACTCGAGACATCAGTACTCGACTACACTACTCAGGATGGCTTACCTCCTGGGACGTGGTTTCTGTGACTTTCAACTTCTTGGCCACGCGCTTGCAGGACGCATTGCGCGGCCTCCTCGGCGGCACGGCCAGACTAGCCTCCAGGCTAGCCGGTTGATCCTGAAAGAGAGGGACATGAGGTAGGCCAGGACGGCTGAACCTCGACCGCAGCTGGAAGCGGTCCTGCAACGTCTCCTCGTCGTCGTCCTCCTCGGACGTGTCTTCTACGACAACCGTGTCGTCTCCTTCGCCGACTTCACGTCGCTCCTTGGCCTTAGCTTTCCCCTCCTTTGGGACCACGACTAGCTGAGGAGGCGGCAGCGGCTCGGAGACAAACTTCTTCAAGTCATCCTGCAAGAAACAACTCATCAGTGCGACTACTCACATGGAATGGGTACTCGACTATGGGTGCGGCTACTAACCTCCTTTGGTGGGCGCGCGGCGGAGTACTCCGGTACGGGGCACGCCGTGTACGGTGGCATATCCTTGAAGATCCGGGCCAGCCTGTCGACAATGTCGTCGTCGTCGACTTCGTCTCCAGGCATCCACGACGTATCATCGTCCCCAGTGTACTCGTACCCCAGGGTGTCCCGAGCCATCAGCGGCTGCACCCTGCGCTTCATGAAGCTCAAGGCCACGTGCTCGGCCCTCAGCCCGGCTTCCCTCAGCGCCTTGATCCGCGCCAACAACTCGGGCAGCTGGATCCCTTTCTGCATCGTCGGATCCGAGTTCCACCACGGGCGATGCTTGGGCTGCTTCCCGCTGGGCTTTGGCAGTCCCGGGTGGTGGTTCGTGACGTAGAACCACTTGGCTTTCCAATCCTGATTGGAGTCTATCAGTTTGTACGAGAGGTACTGCTCGGCGGCGTCCTCCCGTATCTGGATCCCCGCCCCTCCGACTACCCATGGGTTGCTGGCGCTGGGTTGCGGCTTCACTCGGAAGAACTTCCAGAACAAAATCCAATGGGGCTTGATCCCCAGAAAAGCTTCGCAGAAATGTACGAAGACAGCAGTGTGGAAGATACCGTTGGGGTTGAGGTTGAGGTACTCGATGCCGTAGTACCCCATGAGCCCCTTGAAGAAGTCGCTCACTGGAAGAGATAGTCTGCGCTCCGCGAATCGTGTGAACATCGGCATCTCATCTGGATTTTTCTCTATGGGGTACGGATCCCCGGCGGCGGCCCTCCACATGTCCACCACCTTCTTCCGTAGGAATCCGCTGTTGAGAAGTGCGAGCAAGTCTTCGGTCTTCGGCCTGGACTTCTTCCACTCAAGGTTTGGATCTGGCAGCGGTGGGGACACCGGCGGTGATGTCCCTGCGGTAGATTTGACGGCCTCATCACGACCCCTCTTCTTTCTGCCGGCGGCCTTTGCAGTCTTCGACGGAGACAGCTTCATCCTCCAAGTGCACGGTGTCTTCACGCGCATCCGCTTGGGGGCTACTGTGATGGCTCTCTACGGCGGCGCACTCCTATCTACGCTTCACTCAGCGGCGGTGATGTGCACTAGTGGTGATTTCTGTCCAAGATCTGCTGGGAATGGCTACAGCTGCGTGGGGTGAAAAACCCTAAGGGTTTTGGCTACTATTTATAAGTCAAAGCGGCCCTCCAATGGCCGGATGGATAAGTCTGCGCTCGGCTGACTCAGAGGCCGCGTGTGACCTTTCGAATTCTACTAGTCGACGCGCCTCACCTCGGGGGCTCGACTACTTCTACTTGACTTCCTGGGAAGCGGCAAGATTCAAGAGCATCTCAGGACACATTCTACAAGATGACCCTTCAATTCGAGAGGAAGTACTCGACTCAAGGCTTGGGGGCTCCGTGCCACGTGTCCTTCGGTTTTTTCTCCGGATTTTTCGGGATATTCTTGCCAAAACTTCAGACTGACCCTCAGCTAGAGTCAACAACTCAACCTAAGGCTCAGGGGCTACTCCATATGGAGTGCGATTTTGCAATCGCACTTCCATATCAGCTTCGGCTTCAAGACAACTCGGGCATTGTTGAAGACCTTCAAGGGCAGCACTCGAGGACGCTTGGGACTACTCGAGAAGACTTCAGGATTGCTCAAAGATCAGCTGGAGTACATTCCAGCCTCGGGATGCTTCGACTACTATTGAGGACTTTTGACTTGTAGTACCCGGGGACGCTTGAGGACTACTCGTTAAGGCCGTCAAGACTACTTGAAGCTATCCTTCTCGACTACAAAGTACTCGGGGGCTTGTCGTATGGACCTCCTTGGGCTCAATACCTCGGTGGGTACCAGGACCGACTACTCGGTGGGCCCCTGGGGCTACCTGACTTGCGCTGCACGGTACCCGATGGCGTGAAGCACAAGGACTACAGAGGAGAAGTACTCGGTTAGGAAGCTGTACATGTCCCGCACTATATAGAGGACTCCTAGACGTACTCGGCTAGTACTCTCTCCCTATTCCAACTTGTAACCCTGCCTCCCGGACTATATAAGGCGAGGCAAGGACCCCTCTCTCATCATATCATCTCACGGCGTAAGATTGCATCATCTTGTAATCATACTCAATCAATCTAGAGCTACGCAGCATACAGGACGTAGGGTATTACGCACCTCGCGGCCCGAACTTGTCTAAATTGTGTGCCACATGTCTCTTCCTTCGAGTTACCGATCTCGGTGAGACCACATTCATCTACTTCGGGTACTCCCCTTAGTAGGTTGCCGGTCGAAAACACCGACAGCTCCGCCCGCATGCTGTTGTGCCCCTATTCGCCAGGCCTTGCTTCGCCTGCCGCAGCTCCACTTCCTCTCACTAGGCCGCGCGACCTCCCGACGGGGGGAGCGCACGTGCACATCGGGGCAGACAGGGAGTGAAGAGAGAGTGAAGATGGTAGTTCGAATGAGTCAATAAAATATAAGGAAAATATAAGGTTGTTGGTATGGAGTATAAGATATAGGGGATGATGGGTGCGGAAAAATTCTTGATGACTAGGCAGGAATATTCCTTTTAGGGGATGAATTTGTAGTATGGCGAGTGCGGATAGCCTAAGACGCAACACAAGGACGCACACATCAAAATTGCATTGGAGAGCATTGGTTCTCAGCCCCATTTATCTTGGGCCGTCCATTTTCCAGGGCGGATGGCCTAGATGCACTGGTTGCACAGGTTGCACCAGATGCCCCAGATGCCTCGGATACTGTCGGTTTTCGCTTTAACAGTGATCGATATATTGTGCTGAGAACACATGGACCAAAAAATTGCTTTAACACACGCACCCCTCCAAGGTCATGTTTGCTTTCTACAAGTTTCCAACTTAATAAGTCAGTGACTTATAAGTCATTTGTGTTTGTTACAGTGACTTATAGGTCAGTAGGTTCTGATGGCCCCACTCGGAGTAAAAGAGGAAAAAATCACTTATGCTCTTTGCCTCTAAGTCAATGCTGTTTAATTTTCACAAATGACTTATTTACACTTTTTGCACTTTAAGTCAAAAACCTTATGAGAACAAAACAGAACCAAAATTCAAGTGCCGGCCAAAGGATACTGACATAATAAGATTCATTTTTTGTGAAGGAGGTGACTAAACAGAGAGGGCTCTCCATTTAGGCTTAAATGGAGAGCCCTCTGAGGTTACTTCCTACGACACAAAAGTTACTTCTCTTAACAGAAAAAGCGCATAGGAGGAAGTAACTTTTAGTCATACATGGAGAGTCATCTCAGGTTACTTCCTGCGGCACAAAGTTACTTCTATCAACAGAAAAGAAGCACACAGGAGGAAGTAACTTTGTATCGCGAGAAGTAACTTTGTGTCGTGGGAAGTAACTCTGTGTCATAGGAAGTAACTTTTATGTCATAGAAAGTAACCTCGGAAGGCTCTCCATTTAAGCCTAAATGGAGAGGCTTCTCCGTTTAGATTTTGCGTTTTTTTGAAACAAACGAGAGCACAAGCCGAACCATTTCTATTAATTTATATAGAACCAGAGTCAAAACACAACAAAAAATGGTTTTGTACAAGAAAAGCAACTGGGAAACAAAGGAAAGGATTCTACAATTAGGAGTTGTCAATTAGCGTTGTCAGGTGTCTAGCACCGGCAAGTCCCAAACTCTCACCTTTTCTTTGATAATTTGTGAGAGAATCAATGAGGCCCATAAAGTCATCACCATAACCATTTTATTGTTGATGAACATATCACACACCATAAAAGAAAGCACCTTTACTCATAGGATAAATTCAAAAAAAAATAAAATAAAATGTACAGGATCTTGGTTGGACATATTTATCTACAATGAGCCTCAATAATTGTATGTTCATGTATGCTCAATTCACAATAGCTATACTTGGACGTTTTTTTGGAGCTTCCCATGATACTCTTCATTTAAAGCTTACAAATACCTAACTATTCACAAGTTTGTACATCTAGTTTTCTAGTTTTTAAGGCGGTTTTTTAGAAAAAACGCAAAAGCTAAACGGAGAGGCCTCTCGGTTTAGTCTTAAACCGAGAGCCCCTCTTGTTACTTCGTGAATACACAAGAAGAAAGTAACTTCGATGGAACTTGTTGCATAGGCGAATAAGAAGAGAGGTTAGGGATTTCGGGGATGGGGTTGTGTGGCCGGCGGGGGTGGTGGGTGGAGCGGCCGGCGGGAAGGTCCCCGTTGGTCGTGGGCGGTGGTGGAGGCGGCGGTTTTATGGATCTGGGTTTCCGGGGGTGGGCTTAGGGTTTTGGGTTCCTATGGTTCGGAATGATTACCGGACATGAAGACGAGGAGGTAGGGACGTCGGAGGACCGACAGTGGTGGAGGTGAGGCCGGCGGCGGAGGCGAGGCAGTGCAGTAGCGCTGCCGGCCGGCCGCGGGTCGGATGGCGGTCGAGCCGGTGACCGGCGTCGGGGGTGAGTATCCCCATGGGATTAGGAAGGGCGGGGGAGCGGGCGGGGGCGGTGGGTGGGTGGACGGCACGGCGGCGAGGTAGCCCCGGCCGGGGCGGTGGTGGAGGTGGCGGCGGTGGTGGGGAAGAAGGGGCGCGATGAGGAGGCGGGGGTGAGTATCCCCATAGGATTAGGGAAGGGAGGGGGAGCGAGGTGGGGGGTGGTGGGTGGGTGGACGGCGCGGCGGCAAGGTAGCCGCCGGCCGGGGCGGCGGTGGAGGTGGCGGCGGTGGTGGGGAAGAAGGGGCGCGAGGAGGAAGACGGTCGCGCGCCCGCGCGTCCGACGAGGAAGGCGGCTCGCGTGGCTTCAAGATAAGGACGCCACGTCAGTGGGGCCCACGTCGGGGTGTGTCGCTGGAGGGGTCTCGCGTTAAGGCAAAACCGAGAGCGTCTCCGTGTAGCACGCTCCTTAGAAAAACACAAGGTATTATTTTTGCTTTTGCTCAACAATAGATTAAGCACTCGCAACATCGTGAGGAGAAGAAAATATGGCTCTTCCATCCCATGAGTGTGTTCTATGTTCTAGTACAACAAAGAAAACTTTGGAACATCTTTTGCTCAGGCCTGCTGGGACTTACTGCATATGTTTGGTTGCACCAGAAGACCCTTTTGACATTCTTACCTCAGTTCGAATTCAGTTAAATAATGTAAGCTTCTTCATGAAAATAAATGACCTCCCATTGTCAAGGGAGTGCTGCCATGACCGTTGATGATTAAAACACATGTCGTGTTTGATCCGCAAGCGTAAGGATCACGTGTCGCCCTTCTTCACTCGGGGGTGGCCCAAGATATCGAACCGTGGATCAGAAGCAAACTACATAGGCTTCTTGATCTAACCTACCAGTCTAATGTAACAGGAAGCATTAATTATTGCATAGAGATCATACACGCATGAAAGGATGTATGGATCACATCCACCTAGCCATAAAAGTGCCAAACCAAAGGTAATCATAGCCTATCATCTTCTTGATGCCACTCCGGCCAAGGTGACAAACCAATCTAATCTTACAACATGAGAATGAGTCATCTCTACTCAACATTACACGTTCGCTCGCTGCTTTCTCTTTCACCGTACTGTCACTACGGTAGATAATCGTCACTCGAACGACAAACCTCGGTCCGTGCACTACTACAATGTATCCGCAAGAGATAAACTAACCACCACGATTAGATCTATTCCTACTAAAGTCATATGCTAGCCTCACATATGGATAAAGCACGCATCGAAGTAGCTCAAAGTAAAGACAAGTTATGATAATATCACCATCAAATATTGAATGTAGACACGCCTTGATGAATTCAAGGCGTGGCTCCGGAACTCCACCATGGCTTCACCATGCAGGGCCAACCATGGTGGCTAGGGAATGGCCTAAGCCATCTCCTAGGCAACTCGAGGACTTGCGGCAGCTTCCTTCGTGTCGGTGGCTCTCTGATGAAAGGATGCGGCGGCCCTTCGGGGTATAAGATATTTATTAACCGAGGAGCATCTAGGTCAAAGGGGAGGCCGAACCACCACGAAAAAGGGCTAGGCCGGTGTTGATGGTGAATTTCCGTCAACCTAGCCATGAATTTACCTTCTGTGTTGGCTTGAATTCTATATCTTATCCATTGGTACTAACCCCCTTGGTATAACAAGTTCGTTTGTGCATGTCGGTTTTGGAGTGTAATGTTTATGCAGGAATTTAGCGTTGAAAGCAAGACTTCCAGGATAAATTCATCAAGCACCTCATGACAAGACCTAGAAGCCCGGTAAAAGTCAAGCAATGAAGTGAACATAACTCCAAGAAGTCTAAGGACCAACCCGTGAAGATGGAAAACTCCGAAGACCCAGACAGAAAATGCTGAATATTGTGGGACAAGGAGCTTCATCTAAACCGCGGAGAAACTGACGCCAAGGGACCACATGCAGAAGGGAGAATACTCTAGAAGGCTCAGTAAGCAACACCAGCAAAGGAGGTCGCAGACTGGGCCAAAGTGGGCCCAAGCCGGCGAGCCCAGGCTGGTCGGCCCAGCCCACTTCGGGGCCCAGTCACGCCTCCCTTTGACCTAGTCACCATTCAGACTATTTATTGCCCCGAGGCCAAGAGCCACGGATCAACTCATTCATCATCCGCCACTGAGGCATCTCGGAGAGGAGAGGGTCGAGTTAGTTGTCTAGGGTCTCCCTAGCCGGCGTGGGAACCTTGCATGGAAGACCACGCCGGAGTTCCAGGAGTTAGAAGAAAGATCAAGGTAGGATCCCAGTGGTGATCTTGTTCATGTATCATGTATTATGTTGAATTATGAAGTTGCACTCTGATTTCTAGCGATCGAGTGTTTCTCCTACGATTTTAATTTCAATCAGCTTTTCTTACTTTAAGACCTATTCTCGAGATAGATCATAAAGGGTGTTCTTGTAGCCGTGGTGGTTAGAGGTGCATGCCTAACCTTCCGGGAGATTTCAACTTGTCCATTAGACTTACTCTAGACTAACCCGCATGAATAGGGGTGCATTGTGACAGAACGGTGGCTCCAAAAGGCGGGCGTTATCGGAGTCGGACGGGAAGCCGTGATTTAGAGCTGCTTTTATGAGATTCAAGTAGGTTACTTCTTCTTTGCTCGGAACTTCAACCAAAGCTATATCCAATCTCTCTAGATTGGTTTACCTATCCCTCTCTACCTCATGCTACCTTCGGCTTTCGTAGATTAGATTCGTTTCGTTCAATGTTTTTTAGATTAGATGCACAAGATTCTTTAGATTAGATGCACAAGAATCCCTTTTGAAGATCTAAGTGTTCTTGGCTTTAATAGATAGGATTTTGCATCACACATTTGTTCTAGAGATTCGATACCTTGGGTTTGCACCTGAGGGAAGCAGGGTCCCTTGACTACGACAGAGGACTTGTCTGCTTGCAAGTCTAAACGAAGTTTGATACAACTATTAACTGTCAACAAGCCCCTTTTTTTGGTGCCATTGCCAGGGAACAAGTGATCAAGATTCGATCTTTTATTGTTTTTTTGAATATCTTCAGTTTTTTTGGTTTTTCTTTTTGCATCTACTAACTTTTCATCATCCTCAAAATCTATCTAATCTAGTTTGACTAACCCTAATTTTCTTAGATTTGTTTTTACTTTCGTTTTGTATATTTTTTGTTTATTGCTAAGCCTATCAGGAGATGACGGCTACCTGTCCAACCATCTCGATAATTTTGTGGATGATCCATAAAAACTTTAGATGCTAAGGAGACGTGAAGCACAAGCTAAAAAGCTAGAATTTGCAGATCCAAAAGCGGAGGCCGAAAGATCAGCGAAGTCTCCAAAGGAATCACCACCTCAAAGCCCTAGGGAGAATCGACTTCCACCGATGGGAGAACAACCGCAGTCGGAGCACAAGATCGGGGAGCTTTGCACCCCAAACATAGTTGACCTACCAATCTTGAACCTCGCGGAGATCGGTAGGCCGTTCGAGATCAGGACCTCAACGATCCGTTTGGTGCAACATTCACCCTTCACTGGTAAAGAGGATCCGAACCTTCACCTTCAAGCGTTTATTCAACTTTGTCAAAAATTCAATATGGACGGGGTGACTCAAGATCAAATGAGGGCAAGACTCTTTCCGTTCTCGTTACTCGGGAAGGCTTTGCAATGGTTCTACTCTCAACTGGCGGAGATGGTGCAAAATTGGGGCACATTGATGAGGGCCTTCATGAAGGAATACTACTCACCGGGTATGACTGAAAGCTTGCACAATAAGATTGCTACTTTTGCTCAATATCCCATTGTCGTATGGACCTCCCTGGGCCCACTGCCTCGGTGGGTACCAGGACCGACTACTCGGTAGGCCCCTGGGACTACCCGGCTTGCGCTACACGGCACCTGAAGGTGTGGAGCACAAGGACTACGCTGGAGTAGTACTCGGTTAGGGAGCTGTACATGTTCTGCACTGTATAGAGGACTCCTAGACGTACTCGACTAGTACTCTCTCCCTACTCCGACTTGTGACCCTGCCTCCCGGACTATATAAGGCGAGGCAGGGACCGATCTCTAGCATCCAATCTCATCTCATACAACCCACGGCGCACTATTGCACCATCTTGTAATCGTGCCCAATCAATCCAGAGCTACGCAGCATACAGGACGTAGGTTATTACTCACCTCGCGGCCCGAACCTGTCTAAATTGTGTGCCACGTGTCTCTTCCTTCGAGTTACCGATCTCGGCGAGTCACATTCATCTACTTCGGGTACTCCCCTTAGTAGGTTGCTGGTCTAAAACATCGACAGCTGGCACGCCAGGTAGGGGCTCTCGCCCGAGATCACATGGCGAACTCGACGGCTTCCGTCTGCTTCAAGCCAACCATCGCCTTCAACCGCGGCGACACCTTCGTGTTCGGCGCCTGGGTCTGCACTGCTGATGGTGCGGGCTCCTTCCAGCGCCGCCTGACCATGCAGCCCAACCCGAAGACAGGCTTCGTGACGCTTCCTGAAGTTGTCACGGGTGAACTCGCCGGCAAGTTCGGCGAAATTTCGCTCTTCGACCACCACGCTGACTTCGAGCTCGAGTCCACTTCCAACTCGGACTCGACGTCGCCATGGGCCATCGCATGCGAGCCGGCTGCTCAGCCATCGCAGGCGGTCCCCTCACCTCGCGAGCGCTCCGCGCGTGGCCCCCGCATCCTCAGCCGGGCCCGCATGGGGGCTCCCACTCCGCGCGCCGGCCGGCAAGGAGCCCGTACCCGAGTACGGCTCGGACTCCGACGCCGCCCCGCATCGCGCTCCGACTCCAGCCCTCTCTCCGAGTTCTACTCGAACCCGGATTACGAGTTCGACTTCGGGTCGGACCCTGAGGAGCCCGAGTCCGAGGACAACTCCACTGAGCTTCCTTTATCAGGGCCAGCCTCTGGGCTGGTTATAGCATCCACGCCGGCCGGAAGATACGTCTACTGGCCAGACCGCAAACCTGCCGACCTGATAAAGGGAGACTCACGCTACGTCGCCTACATCGACTCGCTACCGTTCCAGGAGGGAACACCGCTAGCCCGGGCTGACTCAAGCACACCAACTGAGGTGGCACCCTCTGAGTCCAGCCTTGGCACCCCCGATCGCCAAGTCTTCATGGCTGCCGGCGACACCCCAGGGCCTTCAGGCACGGCTCAGGACAAGTACCTGGAAGACATCTCCTCCGACGAGCTCTCTACTGATGCTCCACCAAACGAGACTCCGGCAGACAGAGACGCTCGACGTGAACGTAACCGGAAGCGCAACGAACGTCGTCGACGCCTCCGCGACAACTTCCCCGTCCGCAACCTCGCGGAAGCTCTCGAGGCGGTCGAGAGCAGAGTGCACACTACCCTCGAGCAGTGCCTCATGTCGATCACAGCGATCGCACGCCAGGCTCAGGGCATACGCGCTGGAGAGGTCATCGCCAAGCTCGCTGAACAAGCTTACTTCATGCGGGTCGACAACAGAGTCAACCAGCCTCCTCCGGCCAGACCCCGCGACAACGAAGCCACTAGTCGCAGTGCCAACAACGGTCCTAACCGTACTCGAGCTGACCTCCCAGCCGAGCCAAACCGTCGTCGCTCCAACGCCGGCGGACCTTCACAGCACGACCACGGCAACTGGGAAGTTGTTCCCCACCGCGCTCCGGCCGATGGCGGCGGCAACGACCCCGACGGCGGTGGCAGCGACGGCGGAAGCTCCAACCATGGAGCCAACAGGAGAGCTGGCGGCGGCGGTAGTCGCGGCGGCCAAGGCCACGCGAACAGCCACGCCTCCGGTGCCTCACATGGCGGGTACGACGCTCACCAGAAGATTGAGGAGCTGCGACGGAAGAAGTCGACCACCGCAGCCGAGGGCGATGGCTTCCCCGCCTTCTCACCTCGACTTCGCAACTTGCTCCTCCCCGACAAGTTCAAGCCTTTGGGGATCACCAAGTACGACGCGAAGCAGGATCCCATCCAGTGGCTCCGATGCTACGCCCTCTCCATCGAGAACGCTGGCGGCAACAGCGACACCAAATGCCTCTACTTCCCCTTCTGCCTGGACCAAGCACCACTCACGTGGCTCGAGTCGCCGGACAAGCACTCGATCGACAAGTGGGACCGACCGAAGGAGCGTTCACAAGCAACTTCGCGGGCGCCATGGGCCGATCGGGTACTCGCATGGACCCGGCCATGATCAAGCGAGAACAAGACGAGACCCTTCGCAAGTACATGCGCCGCTTTTCGACAAGCGCGCCACCGTCGTCGACGTCACCGACAAGGAGGTCATCGACCTCTTCCAAGACCGGCCTCTACCACCGCCGCACCTTCGAAGACTTCGGTCGTCGCCGCCCCAGTCCATCCCCCACCTCAAGGACATGATCACGTCCCGGGCGGATGAAGAAGACAAGGCCAACGCCAAGTACGACGCCATCCGCGGCAAGACCAAGCAGAACCAGGGCGGCGGCGGCGGCAGCAACGCGAACCAGGGTGGTCGCAACAACAACAACAACTACTACTCGGGTCCCAACCGCAAGCGCAAGCCAGACAACACCGTCGCGGCTATCCAGTGCCCTGCGAAAGGGAACTCGAAGAAGAACTCTGGCGGTTTCAAAGACCTGCTAAAGGAAAAGTGCCCGTGGCATCCAAACGGCAACCACACCACCGAACAGTGCTACCAGCTCAGGCATGCACTCAAGGAGACGCCTGAGCCACCGCACCCTCACGACCAAAAGGGCAAGAAGAAGGACGGCGACAACAACGACTTCCAAGAACCTGAGAAGACCGTCAACGTCCTCTTCGGCGGATTGCCCAGCAGGAGGGAGCAGAAGGCTACCCGTCATGAAGTAATGTCCATTGAGCCAGCGGTTCCAACCCCTCTCAGGTGGTCGGAGGTACCCATCACCTTCTCCCGCGCGGATCAATGGACCAGCTTCTCTGAACCTGGACGGTTCCCCCTCATCCTGAAGCCAACGGTGGCGGGCTCCAAACTCAACAAGGTGCTCATCGACGGTGGAAGCGGGCTCAACATCCTCTTCACCAAGACCTTGAAGAAAATGAAGCTCGACATCACTCATATGCTCACCAAGAGCAACGTGCCCTTCTACGGCATCGTCCCTGGCAACGCGGCTATTCCACTGGGCTCAGTGGTCCTGCCCAGTTACCTTCGGGGCATCTCGGGACAACTACCGTACCGAGTACATCAAGTTCGAGGTCGCGGACTTCGAGACATCCTACCACGCCATCCTCGGCAGACCGGCCATCGCCAAGTTCATGGAGGTGCCCCACTACACCTACTTGGTACTCAAAATGCCAAGCCCAGCCAGTGTACTCTCCCTCCAAGGGGACTTAAAGATCTCCCACGACTGGGACACAGAAGCAGTGGAGATCGCCTCCACAAATCAAGTACCCAACGCGATGATGGAGGTCTATGCCGCATCGAAGAAGCTTGCCACAAGTGAACTCGACATCCCAGAGAAGTCTGACAGCACCAACAAGCCTCAGCCACCTGAGGAGGTACTCGTCAAGACGATCGACCTTGGAAAGAGCGATCCCAAAGCAAGACCACCACCATCGGGGCGAGTGCCTCGACCCCAAATAGGAAGACACGCTCATTAGCTTCCTTCGGGCTAACCGCAACATCTTCGCGTGGAAGCCGGCGGACATGCCGGGGAGTGCCCGGGGGGAGCCGATTGAGCACCGCCTCAACGTCGACCCTAAGGCCACCCCCAAGCGACAACACCTCCGACGCTTTGCCAACGACGGACGGGACGCCATCAAGAAGGAACTCGCCAAACTACTCGCACCGGCTTCATCGGAGAAGTCTTCCATCCCGAGTGGCTCGCCAACCCCGTCCTCGTCCGCAAGAAGAACTCGAACGAGTGGAGGATGTGCGTCGACTACACCGACCTCAACAAGCACTCGCCCCAAGGACCCCTTCGGGTTGCCGCGGATTGATCAAGTCATCGACTCCACGGTGGGCCGCGACTCGCTCGCTTCCTCGAGCGCTACTCCGGTACCACCGGATTGCGATCAAGGAAGAAGACCAAGAGAAGACCGCGTTCATCACCCCGTTTGGCGCGTATTGCTACACGACCATGTCCTTCGGGTTGAAGAACGCCGGCGCTACCTACCAACGAGCTATCCAGGCCTGCTTCAAGAGGCAGCTCAACAAGAACGTTGAGGCCTACGTGGATGACGTGGTCGTCAAGACCAGAAACTCCAGTACCCTCATCGACGACCTTGAAGAGACCTTCGCATCACTACGCGAGTACCGCTGGAAGATCAACCCGAACAAGTGCGTCTTTGGCGTCCCTTCGGGCAAACTACTCGGCTTCATCATCAGCCAGCGCGGCATCGAAGCCAACCCCGAGAAGATCTTCGCCATCACCAGCATGAAAGCTCCCACGAGCATCAAAGACGTCCAGAAGCTGACAGGGTGCATGGCGGCGCTTAGCAGATTCATCTCGAGGCTAGGAGAACGGGGCCTCCCCTTCTTCAAACTACTCAAGCATCAAGAGAAGTTCGTGTGGACTCCAGAGGCGGATCAAGCCCTCGCTCAGCTCAAGGACTTCCTATCGAAGCCACCGATCCTCACGGCTCCTCACAAGGGCGAGAAGCTACTGCTCTACCTAGCTGCGACTACTCACGTGGTCAGTACTGCCATCGTTGTCGAGCGGCAGGAAGACGGCCATGCCTACCCGGTCCAACGCCCAGTCTACTTCGTCAGCGAGGTTCTATCAGAGTCCAAGGCCCGCTATCAGCCAGTGCAGAAGCTCTTGTACGCACTACTCATCACCTCGCGGAAGCTGCGACACTACTTACAGCAGTACTCGGTCTCCATCGTCACCGACTACCCGCTCGGCGACATCCTGCGGAACCAAGATGCTACTGGAAGGATCTCCAAGTGGGCTGTCGAGCTCGGCGCCCTCACCATCGACTTCAAGCCACGCACAGCCATCAAGTCGCAGGCACTAGTCAACTTCATGGCAGAGTGGCGGGAGAACCAGCTACCTACTCCCACCGTGCGACCAGAGCATTGGGTGATGTACTTTGACGGCTCACTCAACCTCGAGGGCGCAGGTGCAGGGGTACTACTGATCTCTCCAACGGGCGAACAACTCAAGTACGTCCTACAGATCTTCTGGAAGGTCTCAAACAACGAAGCCGAGTACGAAGCCCTCCTACACGGGCTCCGCCTCGCGGCTTCACTAGGCATCAAGCGGCTACTAGTCTACGGCGACTCCGCAATGGTCATCAACCAAGTCAACAAGTCCTGGGACCGCAACAAGGAGAACATGGACGCCTACTGCCTAGAAGTCCGCAAGCTCGAGAACAAGTTCTATGGTCTCGAGTTCCATCACATCGTCCGCGACAACAACGTTGCAGCGGACGTCCTCTTGAAGCTTGGATCCACCCGCGCCCAAGTGCCAGCGGGTGTCTTCGTCCACGAGCTTCACGCACCATCCATCCCGGAGCCGGCACCACCGACCACTGTCCCAGCCCATCCACCAGCTGGGCAGGAGGTCATGATGATCGACGTGGACTGGAGGCAACCCTTCATCGACTACCTCAGCGAGCAGAAGGTCCCCCCAACAAGAACGCGGCCGAGCAACTCGTCCGCCGCGCCAAGTCTTATGTCCTCGTCGGAGACAAGCTTTACAAGCGGGGCACATCTTCTGGAGTACTCATGAAGTGCGTCCCTCATGAAGAAGGCAAGGACATCTTGGAGGAGATCCATAAGGGCGTCTGCGGCAACCACGCGTCCTCACGCACGCTGGTCAGCAAGGCTTTCCGACGAGCTTTCTACTGGCCCACAGCTCTGGGCGACGCTGAAGAACTCGTCAGAAAGTGCCAATGATGCCAGTACTTCGCCAAGCAGCAACACGTCCCAGCCTACAAGCTAGTCACCATACCGCCAACCTGGCCCTTCGCTTGCTGAGGGCTCGACATGATTGGGCCACTGCCAACTGCGCCAGGAGGATTCAATAGGGTACTGGTGGCCATCGACAAGTTCACCAAGTGGATCGAGGTCAAGCCAGTCACATGCCCCAAGGCTGACAGAGTACTCGACTTCCTGGATGAACTCGTACACCGCTACGGGCGACCCCACCGCATCGTCACAGACCTGGGCTCCAACTTCAACAACCACCAGTTCTGGAAGTATTGCGAGAACAGCGGAATCGACGTCCGACACATCTCAGTTGCCCATCCACGGGCCAACGGACAAGTCGAGCGCGCCAACGGGAAGGTGCTCGACGCTCTCAAGAAGCGGCTACACGACGCCGCTAACTCCAAAGGGGGCAAGTGGATCAAGGAACTACCCAACACACTCTGGGGGCTACGGACTCAGCCGTCCAAGCCAACGGGGCAATCCCCATACTTCCTGGTCTACGGCTCCGAAGCAATCCTCCCTGCCGATGTCATATGGAACTCGCCAGCAGTGGAGCACTATGACGAAGGCGTCTCGGAAGACGACGAGACGAGTTGACATCGACGCCTCGAAGAAGCTCGGCCGCGCCGCCCTCGTCCAGTCAGCAAGGTACCTAGAGGGTATCCGACGCTACCATGATCGCAACGTCAAGGAACGCTCCTTCAACGTTGGTGATCTCGTCCTCCGCCGTATCCAGAACACGGAAGGACTACACAAGCTCAGTTCCCCCTGGGAAGGTCCCTTCACCGTCGCAAAGGTGACCGGGCCGGGCTCCTACCGCCTCCAAACATTTGAAGGCGAAGACATCAACAACTCGTGGAACGTCGACCAACTCTGTCGATTCTACGCCTAGTCTACACGACTACTCTGGGGTTCAAGTCTACACGACTTCATCAACACCCTTTGCCGCAAGCAACCCTGCGGGTCCTGGCTCCAGTCTCCGGACTTCCCCTCTCCAGGATCCAGCCCGTGCGGCTACCTACGGACCCTGGGCTGCCACGAGCGTCAAGGACTCTAGCAGCGGTCTACTAAGAGACCACACTCCAAGATCCAGCCTGCACGGCTACCTACGGATCTACGATCCAGCCTACACAGCTACTTACGGATCAACTGCTGTAAGCGGCTACCCTGCTCCAGCGCTACTCAGCTGTAAGCGGCCCTCCGGGTCCAAGCAACTACTCTGTAACTACGGCCCTGGCCACCCAGGTGTACCTCTTCAGTAATAAAGTTTGATCATTCATCAACTTCTTTACTGTCTACTCCCTACAACGGGACCACTACCGCCGAGTACTACTACTCGCATCCACTCCACGATGGGGGCTCCGCACTCTGAGATCGCGACTACGAGTACTCATTGCTGGAAAATTTCTTTCATTGATACTTAAGCAATTCATTACAATTGTTTTCCTGTACAACCATGGCTACTAGCTATCTATTACAGGGCTACTGGAGGTTAAGCTTCTCAGCTACCTGCTCCGCGATGGGAGCCATCTGCTCCAGCAGCTCTGCATACTGCTCATCAGTGCAGTTGGCGGCTACCCCGCCGGCGACTACCTCCACTGGGGCCTTCGGGAAGTACGACTTCATGAAGGCCAAGACTTGTCTTGGGATCGACCTCGCCATGTGCTTCACGTAGGCCGCCAGCCGGCTCGGAGCTTCCTTGAGGCAATCCACCAGCGGGGCAATCTTGGGGCCGCCCGGGTGCGGCACCAGGAGTCTTGCGATCGGCAGTGCGGCTTCCTCGAGCTCCTTCAGTTGGGCCCGCAATGCCTCGCAGTCTTCATTCAACTTCTGCAAGGATTTGTAGCAGTTGACGAGATCGCGGTCAGAAGCAATCTGGAGCTCCATATGCTTCTCGCACTCGAAGGCGAGTTCTTTGTAGTCGAGCTCGAGTACCTGGCGAGCTTCTTGCTCTCGGTAGAAGAGGTTCTTCATGCTCGTCTCCGAAGACTTCAGCTGCTCCACCTGGCCCTCAAGCTCTGCAACACAGCAACGCAACAGCGGGTCAGAGACTTCTCGACCTCCAACAAGTACCCGACAAGTTGAGGGGTATACCTTTGTTCTTGTTACGGAGGCCCTTATTCTTCCGCACCAAGTCGTCGCCCTTCGCCTGCAACTCTTGGACGTCGTTGTGGTACTTGGCGAAGGCGGCATTGAGCTTCGACTGCATGGCAGCCGTGTGCTTCCGCGACTTCACAAGTTGCTCTTCTAGCGCTTCGGCTCGGAGCACCGCGTCGCCATAGCCCTGCAGCATGTTCGACTTGTCGCGGGACCGCTCCGCAACGTCCTGCACAAGACAACTCAAGTCACAAGAGTACTCAACAAACAGAGGATTGACTACTCAGAAGCTACGGCTACTTACCTTCATCCACTGCTCGGCCCGACGGATCTCCTCCAGGTGCTTCGCCACCATCGCAGGCTCGACAAGATCATCTGCGAGCAGCTCTATCCCGCCACGACTACTCGCGGTGGCCTCCGTCATCGGAGCAGAGCGGATGGGCTCTGTGTCCTAGATCTCCGGGGAGCGGATAGCCACCTCCAGAGCAACCTCTGGCGACGTGGTGACGCCCTCTCCCCCGGCCCTCACGGCGGCCTCCTCGACGACCTCCTCCACGGGCTCGGGAGCTCCTCCCGCAGCCTCCGGGGCCCCTGGTGTCGACTTCTGCATCGGCACCCCTGCAGGGATGTCACTGCCTTCACCCTCAGCGCCTGCAAAAAGAAGATGAGTGCATCAGCAACTACGACTACTTCCCAAGGGGCTCTATAGCTTCAAGAAGAGCACTCACCTTCGACAACGCTGGCCTCCGGCAACGTCGCCTCGGCAGCCGGCGGCTCTGGTACCGCCTGGGTCGCGGGAGTGGACTCCTCCGCGGGCTGCGTGACTTCTTCCGCCACCGTTGATGAGGGCTCGTCCCCCCCAGGACAGATCCGTGGATTTCCTGCAAAAGCACACACAATTGGTCGTCAGTCAACCTCGACTACTACAACAAGTACTACTCGCGAAGATGGAGTACTCACAAGTTCGGCCGGACTATTGTCACGGCCGGTGCACCGAGGATGCTGGCAATGTCGACCAGTCCACCCTCGGCGGGCGCCTCCTCCTGCGCCCCTGCGGCTACCGCCTCCTCTGTGACGGCGGCTGGCGCAGCGCTCTCTTGCGCTCCTGAAGCCACCACCTCTTCAACGGCGGCGGCTACAGGCTCCGTGCTCCCCTGTGGAGCGGTGGGCTGGCGCTCCAGCTGCGCCAAGAGCTCCTCGACAGTGGGGGCTGGACTACGACTTCCAGCTGGCTCCCCCACTGTGTCCCACACGCCTTCGTCGCCCTCTTCGACGGGCTCCGTCGGCGGCACCTCCTGCATACAAGGCAGACTACTCATCAGCAACCGTACCCGTACGGCGGGTACTTGACTACTCTGGTCAAGGAATCTTACCTCCTGAGGCGTGGTCTCCGAGACCTTGAGCTTCTTCGCCACCCGCTTCCTGGCGGGGTTGCGCGGCCTCCGTGGAGGCGCAGCCAGGCTACCCTCCAGGCTAGTCGGGGGGTCTTGCACCAGAGGAACATGAGGCAAGCCCGGGCGGATAAACCTCGACCGCAGCTGGAAGCGGTCCTGCAACGTCTCGTTGTCGTCGTCGTCATCGTCGTCGGAGGTGTCCTCCACGATGACGGTGTCATCGCCTGCACCGACTTCTCGCCGCTCTTTCTCCTTGGCCTTCCCCTCCTTCGGGATCTCGATCCCACTTGGGGGCGGCTGCGGCTCGGAGATGAACTTCTTCAAGTCATCCTGCAAGACACGAAGACGTCAGCAAGTCTACACCAAGCAACGACTACTCGACAAGGGGAGTACGACTACTCACCTCCTTGGGTGGGCGCGCGGCGGAGTACTCTTCAACAGGGCACGCCGTGTATGGCGGCATATCTTTGAAGATCCAGCTCGTCGCTGGATGATGTCGCTGTCGTCCAGCTCGCCTCCGGGCATCCGCGACGTGTCGTCGTCGCCGGTGTACTCGAAGCCTAAGGTGTCTCGAGCCATCAACGGCTGCACCCTCCGCTTCATGAAACTGAAGGCCACGTGCTCGGCCCTCAGTCCCGCCTCCCTCAGCACCTTGATGCGTGCCAGCAACTCGGGAAGCTGGATTCCCTCTTGCATGGTGGGCTCCGAGTTCCACCACTCGCGGTGCCTGGGCTGCCTCCCGCTCGGCTTCGGCAGGCCAGGGTGGTGGTTCGTGATGTAGAACCACCGCGTCTTCCAATCAGTGTTGGAATCAACAAGCTTGTACGCCAGATATTGCTCCGCGACGTCTTCTCTCAATTGGATGCCGGCTCCTCCGACTACCCTTGGGTTGGTGGCACTTGGCTACGGCTTGACGCGGAAGAACTTCCGGAATAGTATCCAATGTGGCTTGATCTCAAGGAAGGCTTCGCAAAAATGCACGAAGACTGCGTTGTGGAAGACGCCGTTGGGATTCAGATTTAGGTACTCGATCCCGTAGTACCCGAGCAGCCCTTTGAAGAAATCGCTGGCTGGGAGCGCAAGCCCGCGCTCCACGAACCGCGCGAACATGGGGATCTCATCTTCGGCCTTCTCCATTGGATACGGATCTCCAGCAGCGGCCCTCCACATGTCGACCTCCTTCTCCCGGATGAACCCGCTGTTCAGGAGGGCCAGCAGATCCTCCGTCTTCACCTTGGATTTCTTCCACTCGCGGCTCAGATCGGCCCGCGGTGGAGACATGGGCGGCGCTGCTCCGGTGGCAGCCGCGGCGGCTTCTTCGCGGCCCCTTTTCTTCCCGACGACCTTTGACGTCTTGGATGGTGACGGCTTCATCCTCCAAGTGCAGGGCGTCTTCACACGCATCCGCTCGGGGGCTACCCTAAAAGCTTTGGGTGGCAACACACTTGAATCTACTACGGCGGCAGCAAGCGCTGGGAGTGGATCTACTTCAGATGGAATCGAAATGACTGCAGCTCGGATGGGTGAAAAACCCTAAGGGTTTTGGCTTCTATTTATAAGTCAAACCGGCTCCACAACGGGCGGCTGGATAAGTCCACGCGCGGCAGACTCAGCGGCTGTGCGTGACCCTTCGCATTCTACTAGTCGACGCGCCTCACCTCGGGGGCTCGGCTACTTCTACTCGACTACCTGGGAAGCGGCTAGTCTCAAGAGCATCTCAGGACACATTCTTCAAGATGACCCTTCAATTCGAGAGGAAGTACTCGACTCAAGGCTCGGGGGCTCCATGCCACGTGTCCTTCGGTTTTTTCTCTCTGGATTTTTCGGGATTTTCTCGCCAAGATTTCAGATGGACCCTCAGCCAGAGCCTGCGGCTCAACCTAAGGCTCGGGGGCTACTCCATATGGAGTGCAATTTTGCAATCGCACCTCCATATCAGCTCCGGCTTCAAGACAAGGCGGCGCGGTTTTGAAGACCTTCGAAGGCGTGCTCGAGGACGCTTGGGACTACTCGAGAAGACTTCAAGATTGCTCAGAGATCAGCTGGAGTACATTCCAGCCTCGGGATGCTTCGACTACTCTTGAGGACTTTGACTTGTAGCACTCAGGGACGCTTGAGGACTACTTGTTAAGGCCGTCAAGACTACTTGAAGCTATCCTTCTCGACTACAAAGTACTCGGGGGCTTGTCGTATGGACCTCCCTAGGCCCACTGCCTCGGTGGGTACCAGGACCGACTACTCGGTGGGCCCCTGGGACTACCCGGCTTGCGCTACACGGCACCTGAAGGCGTGGAGCACAAGGACTACGCTGGAGTAGTACTCGGTTAGGGAGCTGTACATGTCCTGCACTGTATAGAGGACTCCTAGACATACTCGACTAGTACTCTCTCCCTACTCCGACTTGTAACCCTGCCTCCCGGACTATATAAGGCGAGGCAGGGACCGATCTCTAGCATCCAATCTCATCTCATACAACCCACGACGCACTATTGCACCATCTTGTAATCGTGCCAATCAATCCAGAGCTACGCAGCATATAGGACGTAGGGTATTACGCACCTCGAGGCCCGAACCTGTCTAAATTGTGTGCCACGTGTCTCTTCCTTTGAGTTACCGATCTCGGCGAGTCACATTCATCTACTTCGGGTACTCCCCTTAGTAGATTGCCGGTCTAAAACACCGACACCCATGGAGACTATATTGGAGGCATTCGAGCACTTCAATGAGTACACTCGGGCAGTTCCACATCACAAGTTCCCGAAGGAGGATCTCGTTCAAAAGTTCTATCAAGGACTTACCATGGCGTCAAGGACAATCATTGATGCATCAGAGGGAGAATCCATCATCAAGCTTACGCCGACCCAAGCTTTCACTCTATTCAAGAAGGTTGCAGACAATGACACGTGGGTGTCATCCGGATGCTTACTTCCGGTTCAACCCACGAGGAACGTCAAAGGAGACTTGCAAGTGGGGAAGGAAGACATACTCGAAGGCAATATTGACTCACTTATGCGGAGGTTGGAGAAGATGTAGATAGAGAAGAGAGAAGCTCAAAACTTAAAGGCTGCCGAAGCAAGATCCACATATGAAGAGTGCGGAGAATATGACCATGTCCACAAGGATTGCCCAGAGGAAGCCAAAGTGCTAGACTATATGAGGAAGGGGGATTTTCTGAACTTCTGCTACGGACAAGGTAGACCTCAATTTAATGCAAGCTCATCCATTTTGAATTCGGTTCCGCTTCGTATACAATTGAAAGACTTTATGGACGAGCAAGCTAAGATCAACAAGGACACTGTCACCAAGTTCAAAGCCATAGACAAGGTGTTGGAGAACATCGATAGCAAGGTGACGGAGGTCAGAAGCTCCAACCATCAAGTGCTCAACATGATGAAGATGCTCGAGACGCAAGTGGGATAACTTGTCGGGCGCCTATCCGCTAATGAAGGGAAGCTTCCGAGACAACCTCAAGGTCCTGAGATGGTGAAGGCCATTCAAACTCATTCGGGAAAGGAGACTGAAGATCCGGAGCATTCTGCGGGAGCAAGAAAACCTAAACCATCCACCGAGGTAGAGGAATTTGCTAAGGAGGAGGTTACTGAGATCATCACCGAAGAGCCCGAGTTTGAGATGCCGGGAGAAGACACGAAGATACTGTAAGCCATGCTACTTCTGAGGTAAACTTGATAATCACTTTGAGAAGTTTGTGGAGGTTGTGCGTAGGTTAAGCATCAACATGTCGCTATTGGATGCCTTTCAAGTTCCTACATATTCTCGCTACTTCAATGATATTCTTGCAAACAAGTATGAGATAGCAACACTCGACGTAGATCATGTCAAGATGTCTGAGCAATGTAGCGCCGCTATTGCAAATGGACTAGAGAAGAAAGGAGACCCCGGATGCCTGACGATTCCGTGTTCCGTTGGTTCATTCAATTTTGAGAAGGCATTATGCGACCTTGGAGCAAGTGTGAACGTCATGCCAAGAGATGTGTTCGAGAAGCTACGCCTACCGTTAGAGCCTACGAGCATGTGCTTGGAGTTGGGTGACAACTCCATTCGCTACCCTTTGGGCATCGCCAAGGATGTGCCCGAGAAGGTCAGAAACCACTTCGGGAGAGAGGTAGAAGCCACCGCTCATCCTTTGGAGGCCTTTCCTCAAGACCGTGGGAGCTACCATTGACGTCGGCAAGGGGGAGATCAAGTTCAACATCAATGGCGAGAGGAGTTCTTTCAAGTTTCGACCACGCCTCGAGCTATGCAACATGATCAAAGTCAAGTATATTCCGCCTCATCTTCGTGTTAGTAAGGAAGAGTGTTGACGGATAAAACTCGTATCCACCTACGATCCGCAAGTGTACGGACCTACACCTTTTTCACCACGGGATTCCCAAGGTTCTTATCAATCCGCGGAGCAAGGGGATTACTAGCGCTTAACCAAATACTAATCTAGTTGACTAAGGAAACCTTTAAAGAGAGTATTAATCTAAAAGTAAAGACAATCTAACCTAAGTTAATCAAAGTTAAGTTGATCAAACAAATCTAGGGTTAAACTAGATGGTAAAGGGGTGAACACAAGAGAGTGAGCAAGAAAGATAAGCATTCCCTCCCTAGGATCTAGGATAACATGGTATGCATCTACTACACGAAAGCGGTAAACCAATCTACCGGGGGTTGTGACCACGGTTTCGCCCTTTTCCTCCTCTCGTACTGTCACTACGCGAAGGTATTCGTGACTAGACCTATGATGGACACGGTATGTTGATGGAATCTATGGGAGTAGCAGATATCATACGCCCGAAAAACACGGTGGCCTACCTTAATCATCAAAGCATCATCAACATGAAAACAATAGATTGAAACCACGAATCAAGTAGCGATCACATAGCATGCATCCATCTAATCCTAGGGATAAACAAAGACATTACCCTATCATCTTACACGGATTGAAGCACATAGGGGTGATGGAGACTCCGGAGAACGTCGTCGATGAAGATGGCGGCGATGGAGCTTGGGAACACCCCTAGGCCAGCGGCTTGGACTCCTCCTCTTGCTTCCTTCTCTCTGCCGGTGTTGATCCTTGCGACGAGATCATCTAACTCTCTCCCTCATCTTGCGGCGGCGGTTTTCTGGTGATTGGCGTCAGTAGGATGATTTGTTCGATGTGGCGGCCGACGGCGGCGGAGGCAATAAATAGACGAACACCAAGGGCAAAGGGGGGACCGAACCGACCCCGGAGTGGGCTGGGCCGGTCGGCCCAGGCCGGCCGGCCCAGGACGGCCGGCCCAGGCCCACTTCAGCCCTGTTCGGCCCCGGCTTCCTCCCCGGTTGCTTCTCGCGTGATCCCTTATTCGTGTGCACTTGCATGTGGGCCTTTGACGTCGTTTCCTTCACGGTTAAGGCTTGAATCCTTGCTATGCAAGCTTCGCTGTTTTCTGGTTGAGTCCCTGAAGACTTGCACGTTGACGCTTTAGTCCTTGGGTCATTTGGAGTCATGTTCATCGCGTGTCTTGACTCTTGTCGGGCTTCATGATCTTCTTCCAAAGTGCTTAGTGAACTTATCCCGAAAGTCTCCTCTTTAGCGTAGATTTCCTGCGTAAACAACAAACTCCAAAATCGACATGCAAGTGTGAACTTGTTATATCACTAGTATGCCTAGTGACCGGTTAGTTGCAAATCATAATCGAAACCAATGTATAACAAGTACTCTAGGTTGACGGAAATTCACCGTCAACATCTCCCCCATGCTTAAACCTTGCTCGTCCTCGAGTAAGTAATCCTTGCTTAAAAGGGAAATCAGTGTTGCCTTCCAATGTTGTCCCTGCACTTAGTCATTCATGACGAGGCAAATGGCTCTCTCTTAAGAATTTATTATTAAAGTTCAAGTTGTTACCGACTTCTTTTTCATTATGGAAGATAGACTAACAATAAAGAACAAGCCACATTTAACACGATGCTCTCAAACTTAAGTGAACTTCAAACCATTACCTTGTCACATGGGAGATTTTCGAAAAGATGCATATCCAACATAACTGAAAATCTCTTGGAAGAGCTCATGGAACACTCATCTCATCAAGTCACTCAAGGCTATACTAGATTATTTTCAACCTACTCTACTCATATGTGATAGTGGAAGGCTTATGTGGAGCTTGGAAGGTTAAAAACAATCCTAGCAAAACATATATCCGAAATATTGTCAAATTAAGAGAGAGATCTATTGGAATTACCGAGACTCGTCAAAAAGGCCATGGAAAATAAATGTTGGAAAGAGAGAGGGACGAAACACACACATTTAGATAAGAGGACATGTGCAAGTGGCAAATGGATGATCCCGAGGCACGAGTGAAGTCCTCGTTATCGGATTGCACATGGTTGGAAGATTTGAGTATGGATGTGTCATCAAGGCACTTGAGAACTTATGAAGCAAAAAGAACCGAGGAGCATCTTTATTTTTTCTTTATTTTTATTCTATTTCCTTCTCATTTTTCTCTCTTTCTTTCTCCCTTTTTTTCTTTATTCTTCCTATTTTTCTTACTTTTCTTTTCTTCTTATCATATTTTTTTTCATTTTTCATTTTTTTTCATTTTTTCTTTTTGCTCCTCAAAACTTTTTGCAACATAATACTTACATAGCATTTGTGTCAGAGAATGACTCCTCCCCCATGCTTGAACGATGCTCGTCCTCGAGCATAAAAGAGAGGGGAAATGACTGCTAAAGTAAGTATAAATTCCATAATATTGCGGAATATTTGAATCTCCATCGAGAATTTTACTCCATACTCAAATTGGGTTGTGGACAAGGAGGTGATCACAAAAAGATGTTTTTGGTTTAGGGTGGATGCCCAGCGACGTTTGTGCAATTTTCGATGTGAAAACCCACAATGCTTGGACAAAAAGGCTAGCATGAAAACGTTACACAAAGGAATGACCAGCTTCTTAGTCTCGAACCATAGAAATCAATCCTAATCCAACTCATCATAATATATGTTTGCAATCTACGGGTTTTGTTATCATAAATCATATATGTATATGGCTTTGGTAGGTAGAACTTTGCCAGAGCATCACAAATATGTAGATAGCATAAAAGTTAAGTTTTCATAAAATCAACAAATTATCCGGCTATCCATAAACTTAAATCAAAGAGCAAAGATATGTATGTGGGTCTAGAGCATAGTCATTTCACCTCCACAAATAAAAGAGCCGGTATTTAAATTAATTTCAGATCATATTATTGAAAGCAATTAGCCAAGACATGTATAACTTCATGTAGGTAAAACAAAGCGACAACTTTCATCATCTTTCCGTAAGCATAGGCAATATAGAACATCGAGGTGAACACATGGTCATGCTTATCTATTGAAAGTAAAAATAAACCTAGGTTGTCCTCCTAGTAGCCATGTTATTGTTTGAAGAGAAAAACAAAAGGTTGCACCTAGTTGATGTTGAAGGCATACTTACAAGCATTTGTGTTTGGAAAAGAGAAGGTCCATGGAGATGTTACCATCCTTTGTAATTCTTCGTTGCCTTCTTCCGACATCTCCATGTATCGATGTGTCTTTTGCTTTTGTCTTGATTTATTAATGCTCCTAAACTTCTGAATTTAATCTTGTATGCCTAATGGAGTCATTGGTCGCCCTTCTCTTCAATGTTGTCATCACCATCTCCTCTTTCTTGTTCTCATCATCTCCTTGCTGTCTCTTTTTCATGGATTTCCCCCTCTGTCCAAAACAGAACATATATCGAAATATAGCTCTATTAAAAGTTTATGAAATTACCTTTCCAACATGTGGTCATTCATCAAAAACGGAGTTCAAACAAGGGAGCTATGTCCGTTTTACTTCAGCGTTGTGTGCTGTCCAAAACTGATTTCAGGACGTGTTGCACTCGGTGATTCGGGCATAACCGCTTGTAGGAACCTCCGATTGTCTTGATTCTTGATTTGTTGGAGTCGTAACTTCATCTGGCTTCTAAATATCCAAAAATATCCAGTGTTTTCCTTTCGAGACCATGCAGAATTTTGATGAGATCGATAGCTTCTCGCGCATTGATCCGGTGATGTTAACGATCTTGATCATTCTATCTTCTAGAACGTCATGTTGCACTTCCGTGTTGAAGATTCAGGGTCTCCCCCATGCTTAGCATTTTGCTAGTCATGGAAGAAGAAGACAAAGCACTTCTTAGCCATCCTTCAATTTCCTTGTAGTGAGAGTCTTTATCTTGCCTGAAAGACGTTTTAGACGCACATTCTACCCCCAAGGTGACGGTTGGGAGTAGATAGAATTGCCAACAATCCAACAATGTCTCCTAAGATTCTTAACTTGTGGCATAATTAGTTTAATGAGGAATAAAAACCTAATGAGTGTACGTGGTGCAAGGTGTGTATGCACATGATAGGAAAGCATATAAACAAAGACAATGTTTTCACCTAGTTCTAAACACCATGTTTACAACTAGGTTGCCGAATTTCTCCATAGCCATAAAGGTTTATATATCTAGGGTTAAAACACCATGTCTATCCCTAAATCAATAACTCTTATAGCACAAGAAAAATTAAGCGCATTGCAAAGCTTATAAACTAACCAAAGCAATATGAAAACATATGAAAAGCCAGTTAGGTTTATCGAACTTAACGATGATGGTCCACAATCTTGTTTAAACACCACGTTTGCACAAGATCACAAAAGGAAAATACCCATAGGTACCTATGAAGCATTAACATGGAAACTGAAGCATACATTATTAAGTATATAAAACAACCAAGCCAACTATGTGCAAAACATGTATACACAAAGAAACATCATATTGATAACAAAATGCAATGCATACAAATAAATATTATCATGAACATGATGGTGGTTCTAAAAAGGAAAACTGAACTTAGATTAATAACCACAAGTTGATCATCATAAGATAGTGCCATTCCTTATTTTCTCTAAGAAAGTAGTAAAAATATAAAGAAACGGGTTGCCTCCCGAAAAACGCTTCATTTAAAGTCATAGAGCTGAACTTTCTCACATACCTTCTTTTCATTGCATAGCCATGACCCTTCATGCAAGAAGAAAAGGTACCAATGCATCTTTAATTTACTTCCCATGTTGTGCTTGATCACTTATAGAAGACTTGCCCAAAGCATCCTTTTGTTTCATCATTATCTCTTTCTTTATCATCCTTCGGTGCTGCCTTCACTCCATGAATTTTTTTTAATGTACAGAACAGAGAGTATACTGAAGATCTACTCCATTGCACAGTGAAAAAAATTCCTTTCCAACGAGTCTTTATTTGCTCAAATCGGACTCCGGACAAGAGAGTTACGTCCGTTTTACTTCGGCGATGAAATCTGTCCTGAAATTTCAGAACGCGCAACGCTCAATGTTTCCTCCATAACTCCTTGCACGGGTCTTCAAACTTGTTGGTTCTTAATGCGTTGGAATGGTAATTTGATGGAGCTTCTGAATGTCTCATTTTCTTCATTTGTACACCTCTGAACAAGCTCTCAAATTGATGAAGACAGCAGCATCCATCGCGGGATTCGGAGAGGTTGATGATTTATCTTGCAACTCTTTTAGGCATGACTTCTTTTTTTCATTATTCAAGCCTTGTCTACATGGTTAGTGAAAATCGGGCCTTTCCCGACATATGATTCTTTAAGTCATTAGCTTGACCAAGCGCAAAGCATGATCGAGATTTACAAAACTTATTGTAAACATACGCGTCCATAATTAACACCACATGTGAATTGTAGCAACAAGTCAAGGTGTAAATAAAAGAAGCATATGTTTCATGCATAGCAATTAGCTCATCATTAGGCAAAGGTTGTTTACGTGTGAGATTAATTGGATCAAAAATAAATGTTTCCTCTTTTTCATTCTCAAGAAAATCTAGCCTATCAACATGATCACTATTGGAACAAGGCATAGACATTAAACTATCATTCATACTATTGGTTGAGCATGAGTATTTGAATTTATCAACATCAATACCAATAATATCTTGAGATTTCAGTGCGTACCTTGGCCTTAGAGATTTTTCAACAAGAGTGATATTTGGTTCATCAAGCGGTGTTGAAGGCGAATCGATCTCAACAAGTGTAGTTGCCTCTTCATCACCATCTTGCAATTTCTTCAACTCATCATGTGGAACATGTAATCCTTCAACTATGTACACATTCATCTCTTCTTTGAAGTCTTCTTTATCAACCAGATCTTCATCTTCAAAGACTTGTGTGTTGCTTTCTTTATCTTCCATGTACCACATGTCGTCAAGATCGCTCATTGTTGATTCACTCTTTCCTTCATCTCTGAGTACTTTCATGTCTTGATTTGCTAGTGTGTAGGCTTCAATAGCACACAAGCTATCATCTAGCTTGAGTCCTATCTCCTCCCATTTATCATTTGAGTCACTAGGCTCATCACGGTTGTACTCTTCTCTTCCATCATCATAAATCTTTGAGTTGTCAAACCGGTCGATCCATCCTTCATCTCCTTCTTCTCTTTCTTCTTCAAACATCTTTTGGATCGAGTCTCCACTCATCACTTGATCAAATATATCTTCAATTAGTTTGGCAACGTGTCGGCATTCCTCCTTCCTTCGGTAGTTGATTAGTGGGGCGAAATCAACTTGAACCCAACCGGATTGCTTGAACTCCGCCAATGGTCTAGCATTCCACATACTTCGGCCTACATTCATGTTAGTTTCAACATTTTTAACATCCGAAATGACTTCTCTTACCTTGGGAAGTGGATCTTCACTTTCTTGTATGGTCGGTTCATCTTCCTTGACCTTCGGTTCATCTTTTTCGAAATTTCAGCAAGCACCTTGGGCTTGCTTTTGTCATTTTGCTCCTCTCGACAACATCTTTGCCAATCTCGTATTGTTCTTTGTCCATTGCTTATCCTTTGTAAGATTTGTGCGGCTTCACTAATTGTTTTATCCATTATATCACTGCCTGCACACATGCTTACAAAACGAGACGAGTTAAGGGTTAGTGAAAAATAAAAGGTATGCAACATCAAGTCACTGGAAAATCCCAAGTTCGGGCCTTGCTCAAGTAGTTCATTAAAACAGTCCCATGCTTCATCAATTCCTTCATCCTCTCCTTGCTTGAAATTGAGCACTTGCCTCCTTAAGTCTTGGACCTTGCTTATGGGAAAGAACTTCAAAAGAAACTTCTTCACTAGCTCATCCCAATTTCCTTTTGCTTCAACGGATGCAAGTGTGTACCATCTTCGCGCTTCATCTTCGAGAGAGAATGGAAAAAGATTCCACTTGAACCAAGCGGCCGGAACTCCTTTTTGTTGCACCGTGTTGCATAACATCGTGAACTCCTTAATGTGTCTATATGGGTTGTCATCCTCCAATCCTCTAAATGGTTTTGTCGCCACTAACTTGATGATTCCATTCTTCACTTCATAGTGGGTTGTAGCAAACGTCAAATCTGATTTTTGCATATCAGTGTCTTCCATTGACGGCATTGGTAGCTCCCTTAGCGACATCTCTTCGTCTTCCAATGGTGAGGTGAACAAATCCATCTAGGCACAAGAAAAGTAGAAATAAAAACAAAAAAGATTTTTTTTTCTTTTTTTAGAAAATAAGGGTTAGGTGTTAGTAATCAACAAAATTAATACTAGATTAAACGTAGCAAAGCGGCTTGCTCCCCGCAACGGCGCCAGAAAAAGGGGCTTGTTGACGGATAAAACTCGTATCCACCTACGATCCGCAAGCGTACGGACCTACACCTTTTTCACCACGGGATTCCCAAGGTTCTTATCAATCCGCGGAGCAAGGGGATTAATAGCGCTTAACCAAATACTAATCTAGTTGACTAAGGAAACCTTTAAAGAGAGTATTAATCTAAAAGTAAAGACAATCTAACCTAAGTTAATCTAAGTTAAGTTGATCAAACAAATCTAGGGTTAAACTAGATGGTAAAGGGGTGAACACAAGAGAGTGAGCAAGAATGATAAGCGTTCCCTCCCTAGGATCTAGGATAACATGGTATGCATCTACTACACGAAAGCGGTAAACCAATCTACCGGGGGTTGTGACCACGGTTTCGCCCTTTCCCTTCTCTCGTACTGTCACTACGCGAAGGTACTCGTGACTAGACCTATGATGGACACAGTATGTTGATGGAATCTATGGGAGTAGCGGATATCATACGCCCGAAAAACACGGTGGCCTACCTTAATCATCAAAGCATCATCAACATGAAAACAATAGATTGAAACCACGAATCAAGTAGCGATCACATAGCATGTGTGACAACCCGCCCAGGAAAATACCGTACTATCGCCTAAGACCGATCCACTTTGGTCATTAAGCAATAGTAAAGTATCATCCTGTCGCTAGTTGCCGGGTTAACGCCCGGTAAATCACTTGGACATCGAACAGAGGATCGACACATGCATTAAAACTCACGCGAAGGCGAGTCCAGAGTACAACATGAGTTAACATAATTTATTACAAACCATTGTTCATGGCATGGAGTAAAGGTTCAGAGTTCGAAAATACAGCGGAATAAAATTAAACTAGCACAACGGTAAACATCACAGGAGGCCATCCGTGATGTCATCACTTGTCGTCACCCTTCCGGTCAATCACACCTGCAACAACAATATTAAAGCAAGGCTGAGTATACTAATACTCAGCAAGACTTAACCGTCAGGTGATAACTACATCACCAAACTCTAGACATGAAAGGCTTTTGGTCGGTGGGGTTTCTTTTGCTGAACAGCTACTACAAGTAGATCCTTACTTTCAATCTTTTAGCACGAGTTCTAGTTGATTACCATTTCTAAGTGTGCCAACTAATTCAATCAAGAGATGGACAAGTAATTAATTCATCCAACCATATTCCTCGAGTTCCATCGTTATGGGATATCATGGCCAGTTGATTAAGCAGTCTCGGGTAACGGTGAGAGGCCGACAATTGATTGATTTAAACCTTGCAAGGTAAACCCAAACACACGGTAGGCTGCCCCCGCAAGGACAACTTTCCCAGGCCGTTCCCGTCAATCTTCGGCTCGGGAGCGGAACCTACATTCCTTGGTACAAGGTTTACTGGATCGCTCCCACACGAACGTCCAGACTCACTCGGGTACCACACTGTTGCAAGCAGGGGGACACAAGTGCCCCAGGTTTAGTAGGGAAAGGTTCCCTTACCGCGTCAATCGGGTACTAGGCTTACCGGTCCCATTCCCGGCATATGTTTAGTACGTTCAAAAGCTTAGCCCACGAAAGCCACTGGACCGGAGCCCAAATCCCATGCTCTTACCACATGAGCAATCCATTTAAGGATGTCTTATGATTCCTATCTAGGAACCTAATCTCGCGAGTGACGAACATCACTCGACTTCTATCGGTCCTATAGCATAGCAGCTATCTACCTAGCATACTAGTGATAGAGCATAGGTACCTAGGGATCATGCATCTAGGGTTTCAAATCAACTCCTGAAACGTAAATGCACAATCGTAGCAAACATAATTGCATAAATTTCAAAAACAGGGTTAATGATCCGGGGCTTGCCTTCGATGGCAAGGTTGGCCTTGGGCCCTTCTGGACTTGGTCCAGGTCTTGCTCTACAGAGACGTGGTGCACGTCTCCGTCAGCTCCTCCGTCTCCTCCGTCCGGCACACGCGTACAGCTACCGTTCGGAAGATCTACACGAGGATGCAAATGCAAAATTTACTTGACGATTTAAATTTAATTCATCACAAAAAATAAATTACAACCCTAGGGTGCATTAGTTGGACACATTCACCTAGATAAGAATACATTTAGCATACTCTTCCAAAAGGAACAATATGCAATTCTTTATTAAACATTTGAATAAAGGTTCTTTTATACTTATCATTTCATGTGAAAGCTTCATTTCCTTTTATCCTCTCCAATAAAGTGTAATTAATATTTTTATTTAAGAATTACTTTCTTATTAGTGATGATAATTAATTACCTTTTAATTGTATTAAATAATACTTTCAAAAAGGAAAAAGAATTAAATTAAGGATTTTCTTTATTTAATTTCCCTTTAATATTAAAAGGGTATTTAAGCCTTTTATTAATCAATTAATTTACCAAAAATTACCTGAGTGTTTCTTAAGCCTACTAGCGCCTATCCTGGTCCATTGGACCCACATGTAAGTGTTGGATGCTAGGAAATTAAATGTTATGGAAAATATCAAAGGCTAGCTAGTGATTCCATTTTAAATGCATATAAAAATAAATAAGCCTCAAAATTATCCAAACTTTCTTGTGCATGCTCTCTGGTCCTAAACAAGTCTAAAAAGCCAGCATGTTCACATGGAACCTCTACTGAACTTGGTTTATTAATTTACAAAGGAAAACATGCATAAATCAAGAATAATTATTTCTTTTAATCCAAAAATCATGACTAATTCACAAGATGTGCATTTTGGTACTACAAGACAGTGTGCACAAGTTTGGGTCAAAATCATGAATATATTTAACAAGAAAAATCACTTATTCAGATCTACCTAAAATAGAAAAACATTTTTATAAAAATATTTACATTATAACTTTGTGCAAGTTTTGGCATAGGAGCTAGTCATGACCTAACACACAACATATCCAAAAATTGGACACAGAGGATTTATAAGTTTTGAGTTATAGCAGATCTAGGGTTTTCACATTTGTATTTTTCATGCAAAAACTGAAAGGAATTAGCTCAGGCCAGAATAACAAAAGTTGTAGTATAATTCACAATGGATCCAACAAAATTGGCCTTGCATTTTTCTGAATTTTCTGTGATTTTCTACGCAATTTACAAGATTCGGCAAACTGCTTTAACTATTTGAGTTACCTTTTTGCAAATAGGCCCTGGAAAGACTTGAAAGTTTGCAATGCAGTCCCTATGGCGGCCGGCCGGCGCGGGCTCGCCAATTCCGGCGAGGCCGGCGGCGCTCTTGCCCTGGGAAGGGGTGGAGGAGGGTCTAGGGGTCACCTAGGACCCATTTGCGTGTGGCTTCGGGGCGGGGAGGCCGGCGGCAAGGGTGTGCGGCGGCGCACCGGGGTGACCGCCGCCGGAGCGGTTGCTCCGGCGAGCCTTCCGGCCAAAGGCGAGCGGCGGCGGTGCGGTTAGCACACGGGTGGTCTAGGGAGGGCACCGGGACGGTGGCACGGCCGTGGGGGGCTAGAGGGGGCGCGGCTCGGCGGCGGCGGCCATGGAGAGCGGTGGCGGAGAAGGGAGTGGAGGGCGCGGTGGCGTGGCTCGGTGCCGAGGGGGGGGGGGGAGAGGTCCCCGCGCGCCGAGACCGGAGGGGGCGGCACACATATACCCGACCCCGCGCGCGGCCCGGCGTCCGGTGGTCCGGCGACGCGCCTCGGGAACGTGCGCGTCCGCAGCGGCGGTCGGACCGCGGGGTCTTGTGCGCTCGGCGCATACGGATCGGTCCGAAGGGGGGGGGGGGGAAGAAATGCGCACGGACGTCAAGGCGCCTCGGTGCTCGTGCACGGGGAACGAGCGGCCTCGGCGTGCGCCACGGGGCTCGAACGCCGAGGGCGGGTACGCGCGCGGCGGCGCGGGCAGCGCGTGGCGCGGCGCGCGCGCGCGCGCGCGCGCGCGCGCGCGCGCGCGGGAGCGCGTCCGCGGCCCGGCCCTAGCCGGTGTGCCCCTGTTCAAAATAGGTTTTCTCCAAAAACTTGAATAAAAGTGCACAAAGCAATGAATAGGAAAGTTGTAGATCTAGCTACCCTCTACAACTTTCAAAAAGGCTCTAGGGTGTTTTTCTCTACGGATTTTGCAGGAACGCCGTGCCAACTTTGAGTGTCGGCTTTGCCCCGGAAAACGAGGAGGTACCGCGGTTGACCAAGTTTTTCGCTAATTTCCACTCAAAATTTGAAATGCCAATCTACATGAAAGTTGTGTCCCTCAACAAGATGGACAACTTTCATAAAGCTAGATTTTGAAGTGTTTAGGTGAATTTTGGAGAACGCGGCAAAAGTTCCGGACGACATTCGCTGACGTCACTGTGCAAGCGGGGTTTGACCGTGTCTTTGGCCAAGGGTTGACCACGGGTGTGTGTAGGCTTGGTCAAGGTGTTCATTAGGGTTCAATGGCGAGGTTTTCGGGTGACGGCCCAGGTTGACCTAGGTTTGACCGGTGTTTGACCGGGGTTTGACCGGTTGACCTGGGCATTAGCGTTAGTGACGTTAATTAGAAAACTGGGGCGTCACAGCATGTATCCATCTAATCCTAGGGATGAAAGGATACATTACCCCATCATCTTACACGGATTGAAGCACATAGGGGTGATGGAGACTCCGGAGAACGTCGTCGATGAAGATGGCGGCGATGGAGCTTGAGAACACCCCTAGGCCAGCGGCTTGGAGTCCTCCTCTTGCTTCCTTCTCTCCGCAGGTGTTGATCCTTGCGACGAGCTCATCTAACTCTCTCCCTCATCTTGCGGCGGCGGTTTTCTGGTGATTGGCGTCGGTAGGATGATTTGTTCTATGTGGCGGCCGACGGTGGCGGAGGCAATAAATAGACGAACACCTAGGGCAAAGGGGGGACCGAACCGACCCCGGGAGTGGGGCCGGGCCGGTCGGCCCAGGCCGGCCGGCCCAGGCCCACTTCGGCCCCGGTTTCCTCCCTGGTTGCTTGTCGCGTGATCCCTTATTCGTGTGCACTTGCATGTGGGCCTTTGACGCCGTTTCCTTCATGGTTAAGGCTTGAATCCTTGCTATGCAAGCTTCGCTGTTTTCTGGTTGAGTCCCTGAAGACTTGCACGTTGACGCTTCGGTCCTTGGGTCATTTGGAGTCATGTTCATCGAGTGTCTTGACTCTTGTCGGGCTTCATGATCTTCTTCCAAAGTGCTTAGTGAACTTAACCCGAAAGTCTCCTCTTTAGCGTAGATTTCCTGCGTAAACAACAAACTCCAAAATCGACATGCAAGTGTGAACTTGTTATATCATTAGTATGCCTAGTGGCCGGTTAGTTGCAAATCATAATCGAAACCAATGTATAACAAGTACTCTAGGTTGACGGAAATTCACCGTCAACAAAGAGCCAAGGAATAAGGAAGAGCTGGAGAAGAAGGAAGCGAAGGAAATCAAAGAAGTTGTTGCATCCGTCAAGATAAAGGAAAAAATCCGCCTGTGAAGACCAAAAAGATGACTAAGCTAGAGAATAAGCCCACGCCCAAGATGGTGCGGAAGTGGGTATCCAAGATTGCAACACCCGCAAAGAGTGTTGATCCGATGTAATCAAGTGAAGAAGTCTAGCCATGGACTATAAACGAAGCGCTAGGCGGGAGGCAACCCGTTTCGTCGAGTCAAGAATAAGCTACCGGGAGGACAACCCAATTCCAGATTTTCGAGTCTTTTCAAGTAAGTTAGTTTTGAAAATTTTCTATCCAATACATTAGACTTAGAGTGGTTGAACAATATTAGAGACATAATTCTTGGTTGGATATTTTATTTGGATCGTAAACCCTTTACATGAGCCATCCTATGTGTTATTTGCTTCTTTTCGAGAAACCAAAACAAAAAAATTCAGAACCTATCTCAACCTTTCGTCCTCTTCATGATATTATGGTTGACTTGTTTTACATGCTAAAAACACACGAGTAGAGCCACACCTGTACCTAGATGTTATTTAAATTTCAGCACGTGGTAGGAGTTGCGTGAACCTAAAAACTTGACTTTTTGTTGGTTTAAAAATCCATACCCTTGGTTTCTCTAAGATTAAAATTTTTCTAAGCCTCATTTAATTTTATTTCATTCAAAATCTCTCATTTAACCAAAATTAGAACCTAAACCTATGCCCCCATGATCAAGCTAGGAAAAGCTTGCTCTCAACTAATGCAAGCAAACAATACCGGTGAGACCAACATAAAAGTACTCAGAAAATATTTCCGACTTACACTTTTTAATGCTTTAAAAACTCCTCTAAACTTATATTTGAACTCATTGAAAGCTCTGAGTTTATTTTTGAAAATTAGAGGAGTGCTTAGCATTAAGACATGCTTAGAGGGAGGCAATCTAGTTAACTTAAGTAAGCATGCACCATGATGCATCACGGGATGCTCTTCCAACATCTTCCATTGAAGCCACATGCAAAGGACAAGCATGGGGGACAACCAAGGACTTGTTTTGCAGGAATATCATGGAGGTATGTGAGGCAAAGGAGTATGGATGTGACTTGAAGAAAAAACATCAAGTGGAAGGACCAATAATGCAAGAAAAGAAGTGGATGAGAGAGTTTGGGCGGTGCAACCTCGTGGAGCACGCAGTCACAAAGCAACAAAGTAAAGATGAGTGTGCTGGAGAAAAATCGAGCCAAGAGGAGCGTGGAGGCCCCTAGGCCGGTCGGCCCAGGCCTGCCGGCCTACCCCCTATTTAAGCACCCTGGTGCTCCCCTTCGGCAGGTAAGTCTTCCATCCAGTTCTTTATTCGTGTGCTCAAGTTTGTAGTCTAGAACCACCTTAGACTTAGCCATCCATCCCGAGTTTGTTTCGACCAACAAAACACATCCTAATTCCACTCAAAGTCCATACTCTGAATAATTTTTGTGTGCCTTGTTACCGGTTGAAAACCCCGGGTTTATATTAGTGAGGAGAGTGCAGCAACCATGGGGAAGAAAACTACAAGCCTTTTTACCAAGAAGAAGGGATCATCGTCGTCCAAGCCATCATCGACAACCTCTTTGAGGAGGCACTCAGTTTCTGAGTCTCCTCAGAGTATGGAGGAGGACACGACATCGCCGAGGAGGAACAACACTCTTCTCCTCGGTGGCATGAGGGCCACACGAAGCTCGTCTTTGAGGTTCACCGAACGTGAAGGACATACGGAGGAGCCGCCTGCCTCACCTCGTCGCTCAACACGATCATCCGCTCCACCTCCATATGCCCCGTGGTACTCCGAATATGGATTTATCATCATGACAAAGGAGGAGGGGAAGAAGCTTGCTCGCCTTGAGAAGCGGCTTGTGGCGAACGTCGACTTCGACGACCAAGCTCTCCACATATTGGGTTTTGGCACGGATATTTACTACATGTTGGGACACCTAGGTTGGGTGCAATTCTCCAACAAAGTGTCAGCAAACACCCACAAGGAATTCGCCTTGGAAATTCTCATAACCATGGCGCCTATCCTTGATGAAGGAGTGCCGAGTCTCTCATTCCGTTTGGAGGGAGTTCAACAAGAAGTTGTGCAGCCTCTTTATCCATCACTTGAGATGTGCGTTGAATTCTTGTGACGGAGACCTTTTCTTCAATCTACTCATGGTTAGGATTATATATATATATATATATATATATATATATATATATATATATATATATATATATATATATATATATATATATATATATATATATATATATATATATATATATATATATATAGCTCCAGTGTTGATGGATCTTGATGTTCAGGCACCCTGGTTTCTCCTTTTCTTGTGGAAGCTTGTCGGAAGGTCGCGACAGCATCAAATATTCTGTCTATTCCACACTCAATAGAACAAAGGGTAATCCTATTAAAGCTAGTGATACAATAAACTAGCAGATATCAAGATCATTATCAAAATCCTTACACTGAATGCTTCCCCAGCAACAGCGTGAAAAAGCTTGTTTGTATTTATTAAATGCAATAAGAATATTAAGGATTCTGCAAGCACACAAAATAAATATACCATTGTAGATTTTACCCGGGAGAATTCCGGAGTATTGTTATTTATATTTTCCACAGGGAAGCAAAGGGTAAAGAGCATGATAAATCTCAATCATGTATCTACTAACTTAATAAACAACGCATAACCAGGAGAATATATGATATAGAGTAGCATAGCCTAGGTTGAGAGGAAAACAGGAGAGATCTAGGTTCCTATATACTTCTCTCATACTGTGGTTCTATGATAACTGAAACATGAATAGATCTAGCCATTACACAAAAGCACTTTGGAGCAACGGTACCTTTCCAACTTTCGAATAGACTGGGAAGGGGTAGCTGGGAGAAGGCCTCCAAAAATCTCTACAAAACACCAACCCGAACGTGGTGGATGACAAAGACCTGACAGGGCTATCACCCCTGGGCTGCCACAACTATCCGTGAGATTGGGCGCAACCTCAGGTAACCTCTAGCCTAGACACCATGTCTACACTATCGATTACTACTCTAGTCAACTAGTATAACTAGAGCACTCAATACGAGCGAAGATCCCATGCAGTTATATAACAACTATATTCTAAACAATTCCATGAAAGGCATAAAAGTAACTAGAGAACATAAATATTAATCATAGCATAAGTCTTGTAAAGTTGAGATACAAAGATATACCAGAACACTGAAGACTTCTCTAGAACCGAAGTGTAGTTCCACTCTCCCAAACTCTCTACTACATTGTTGTTGACGGTCCTTACAACAAATATGAGACCGTCAAAACCTCGGGTTCGAGAGGAGTATACAACAAGTTTCATGCACATTTTTCATACTAATAAAGTTTCACGAGTTGTGCTGCAATATTTTTGGACAGGTACACATTTAGGGGGGGGAGGAACCAACGTGCCACATGAGCTAGGCACGACCGCACCACCAGGCACAGCCGGCCTGGCAGGTGCCACGTCTTCAGTACAAGTCAAGTCCTTCCCCATGTGCACAACTTGGATGAATAAGATTGATTGAGGAAACATCGGTTTGATCGAATGGATGAAGTTGTGATCACTTGGATCAATCGGTCCACCTCTCCGGGCGATGAACGGACACAACCGTTATTTCAAGACCATCCTGAGCGTCACTGGGCGAAGGCAGTTCATCCCACGGCTTAGAGGTGGGCCGGCCGCACCTCCCAACCGCCGTGCCGACCAAAACCGACTCAAGTTACCGACCTTCAACTGCCTTAGGAGCAAGGATCAGGAGCGTCCATGTCAAGAGGTGGTGGATCATAGGGCCGACCGCACCTCCTCATTCGGCCGCACCTATGAAATTGGGCCCACGTGCTCAACTGACCTCACTTACCTATAAAAGGAGCCTCACACCCGCTGGATTGAACACACAGCGCTGGAGCATCTCATTTCCTCTCTTTTGTTCACTTGGAGTAGGATTAGTGTAGCTTGGGACTTAGACTCGAGTCGAGCTAGTCTCGGGGTTTCGGAGGAGTCTTCTTCAGAGTTCCGGTATTACTCTTGTATCCTTTATTTGTTTAGACTCAAGTACAATTCAAGTTATCTTTCTATCTTACTTTTCGAGTCAATTACATTCAGCTTTTACTTTGCTCTAGAAGCTTTATTCTTGTTTTAGACTAAAGTTAGTTTAGACTTGGTTAGCATAGCTCTCTTGAACCCTATAGTGTTGTGGTCGTTCTTCGCTTGATCTCTGGTGTTTCACCGGAGAGAGAGACCTTCCTTCGTGATATCCGGGGAAAGGTTCTTTGGTTCATTGTGAGCGCGGTGCTCAGAGCTTATCTTAGTCTTAGATTGGTGTCCCGCGCAATGGAATAGTTGTGGTACCCTAAGGAGGTGATAGCTCTAGACGGGCTCTGTAGTCCACCACGTTAGTTCGGGCCGGTAGGATTCAGCGCGTCGTAGTCCTCCGTTCTCATCCCAGTCTAAGGACATAACTTTGCATGCCCCTGCAACACTAGAAGAGCTTGTCAAGTTAGCTTGCCTTGGTTATTCTTTGCTTTAGACCTTTGCCTAGAGTTGACAAGAATACATAGATTGTGTTAGGATCCTTTCTTGTCTCGTTGTCCTCCCAACTTGCTATCCTCTCTAGTCTTTTACCTAGATCTCCTAGCGGGTGTCAAGTTATCCCCGAATATCTTTATTCGTTATCCCCCGCTTTAAGCTCTTTACCAAGTCTTGGTTATTCTCCACCGTTTATTCGATCATCTTTGCCGTAGTGCCTCCCATAGGAAAATATAAATAAGATAACCAGAATACCACCGGGTGAAGTGCTACAACGGTAATCTGTGCGCTTGCGGACCTTTCTGTAATCGTGTGTTTTAACCAGACGTCCCTTAGCCCTGTTACTAGAGGTGTGAACCCGGCAGTGACGCTAGTGAGCGTCAACAAGCATTCCTGGCACCATCGCCTTTTGTGCACACTTAGTGGTGAGGCTAAGGAGCATCAACAATTGTAATGTCTAGTCCTAACTCTCTAATATCGATGCGAGGTCATCCTTTCATGGGACAACTCTCAAATCTATCTGGTGTGCCTCCAACCAGGGGTTTTGGGGCTGCTTATATAGTCCTGAGGAGGTGCCTCGCCACCATACGATCCAACCGACCTTGATCTACAACCAAGATGTGGTTTTATAGGTTGGTGGAGGAACCTTCTGGAACATACCAGAGGCGGGGCCCGTTTGGCAGCACGGCCAGCCCGATCGGCCCTGTGAGGGGGCTGGTTGGCCTCCTACTATGGTGCTTTAGGCTCATATTTGGTGGGTGCGTGTGTGTCATCGTGCAATTTCCGAAAAACTATAATTTGCATCAAACGGATTCCGGATGAGGAAGTTATGCCCGTTTTACCGAACCCCACTCTGCGACTTATTTCTTCTGATTCTGGACTCCGAACATGGCAATTGATATATCCATTTTGATCATCTCGATGAGATCTTTGCAATGTTGCACTTTAATTTTTCATTTGGGATGCTTCTATGCTGCTTTTTTGAAGGAGTTGTATTGGAGTACGATTGGGACACGTCTTGGAGTCCTATGACTTGACAATTCTTGATGTTTTCCCGTTTAGTCCCTACAAATCATAACTTCACCAAAACTCATGGAAATCATTAGTAGCAAACCCCTAAGTCTATATTGATATTCATTTATGCCCTTTTCCATGCTTAATTGATTATTTAATATTAACGTTAACAAGTGTCAACAGACGGTCCGTGGTAGCCTGTTATGAACTGCGATGCGAGGACGGGAATTGCAAGGATTGGGGGCTGATTTGTGGAGAATTAGGGTTGGGAGCTACAGTACCTGCGGTGCTCCAGTACCTGCAGGTACTGTTCGCGCCCAAGGTTTCGGCGGCAGCTAGGGTTGGAGGGGCGCAGGGAACGTCGGCCGCAGGGCTTCGCCCACGGCCGACAAGAGAGAAGGGTTTTCTTTCTAATCTCTTGCTTGATTGGATTGATACATCTCCTCTATTTAAATAGAGAGGATTACTTAACCCTAAGCAAGGACTCGATTTTATCCCTAAACTTAACCCTAACGAGCCTCCCGACCCATTAGACCCTTGACACCTGACATTACCCCGCCCTTTTCCGAGCAGCTCGTCCTCGAGCTGTGGCATGGGCACCTTGACAATGACTCGACTCCACACAAACCTTTGACTTAAAAATAAGCCGTTTACATCTCAGCTTATTTGATTATTCATAATCTGAAATAGACTCATACTTTTTATTGTGTGACCTCGCACCGGTAGGCACCATCCTCCACCTGGATCCCATGGAGACCATCTGAACGAGAGGGGCGCAGTCGCGACGAAGACCAACAGAGATGTCCTCACGGTGGTCGGAGACGGAAAGCTGAGGTGCTAGGCAGTGCGTCCCTGATGGTGACAAGGAGCAACACACCTCCCCTACCACCGTCTCCACAGAGTTGGAATACGCCGTCGGCGGGCGAAACACCATGTGCACCCTTGGACACAGCAATAGGTTGGCATAATTACTGGTAGCCATGGAGCGAGTCAAGATCGCATCCCTCTGCAACAAAGGTGAAGGTGACCACTGCAAAGGCTGCCTCTCGATCCTGCATCTGCTTGTGCGCCTTTTGTAGCCGTCGCGCTAGGAAGCCGCGCGCTGCCGCCTGCAGCCGCAACGCCGCCTGATGTTGCGCTGCCGTGGTCGCCGCCTTTGCATGGCGACGAACAGCCTGAAGTAACTGCGATGGGGTGCGGGGCTGAATCGGCTGCAGATCAAGTAGCCGCCCCACCCGCCGGTGCGCTAGGAGGCCGCGTGCTACCGCCTGCAGCCGCACTACCACGGACACCTATCGGGTAAGCATCTTCTCCGCCATCTCCATTTCGAATGGTCCTATGGACGACATCAAGAGTGCTGCTGCCGCTGAGGTAGGGAGGGACACACGCGGCGGCGGCAGCCCACCCCTCAGGAGTTCGCACAACAACGCCAGCTCCTCGTGAATCCCGCGGATGGCTGCATCGTGGTCGAGGAGCATCCACGTCATCTCCTCAGGTGAGAGGGCGTGGGGGAGCAGAGGAGGGCCCAGCGGCGCTGCGGAGAAAAGGCCGACGTAGCCCAGGGATGTGCGCCGTCAGCGTAGAATCCAACCATGGTCTCTGATACCAATTTGTTATGAACTGCGCTGCGAGGAAGGGAGGTGCGAGGATTGGGGGCTGATTTGTGGAGAATTAGGGCTGGGAGCTATGGTAGCCGCGGTGCTACAGTACCCGTGGGTACTGTTCATGCCCAAGGTTGTGGCGGCGGCTAGGGTTGGAGGGGTGCAGGGAACATCGACCACGGGGCTTCGCCCATGGTTGGCAAGAGAGAAGGGTTTTCCTTATAATCTCTTTCTTGATTGGATTGATACATCTCCTCTCTTTAAATAGAGATGATTACTTGACCCCTAAGCAAGGACTCGATCTTATCCCTAAACCTAACCCTAACGGGCCTCCCGGCCCATTAAACCCTTGACACCTGACATAGGCCGTGTAGATCAGCTAAGCCTCTTAGTTCTTGAGTTGTGCTTTCGCTTTGCTTTGAGTTTGGTACTAACCCCCTTGGTATAACAAGTTTGTTTGTGCATGTCGGTTTTGGAGTGTAATGTTTATGCAGGAATTTAGCGTTGAAAGCAAGACTTCCAGGATAAATTCATCAAGCACCTCATTACAAGACCTTGAAGCCCGGTACAAGTCAAGCAATGAAGTGAACATAACTCCAAGAAGTCTAAGGACCAACCCGTGAAGACGGAAAACTGCGAAGACCCAGACAGAAAATGCTGAATCTTGTGGGACAAGGAGGTTCATCTAAACCGCGGAGAAACTGACGTCAAGGGCCCACATGCAGAAGGGAGAATACTCTACAAGGCTCAGGAAGCAACACCAGCAAAGGACGTCGCAGACTGGGCCAAAGTGGGCCCAAGCCGGCGAGCCCAGGCTGGTCGGCCCAGCCCACTTCGGGGCCCAGTCACGCCTCCCTTTGACCTAGTCGCCATTCAGACTATTTATAGCCCCGAGGCCAAGAGCCACGGATCAACTCATTCATCATCTGCCACTGAGGAGCAGAGAAGAGAGGGACACCATCTCGGAGAGGAGAGGGTCGAGTTAGTTGTCTAGGGTCTCCCTAGCCGGCGTGGGAACCTTGCATGGAAGACCACGCCGGAGTTCCAGGAGTTAGAAGAAAGATCAAGGTAGGATCCCAGTGGTGATCTTGTTCATGTATCATATATTATGTTGAATTATCAAGTTGCAATCTGATTTCTAGCGATCGAGTGTTTCTCCTACGATTTTAATTTCAATAAGCTTTTCTTACTTTAAGACCTATTCTCGAGATAGATCATAAAGGGTGTTCTTGTAGCTATGGCTAGAGGTGCATGCCTAACCTTCTGGGAGATTTCAACTTGTCCATTAGACATACTCTAGACTAACCCGCATGAATAGGGGTGCATTGTGACAGAACAGTGGCTCCAAAAGGCGGGCGTTTTCGGAGTCGGGCGGGAAGCCGTGATTTAGAGCTGCTTTTTATGAGATTCAACTAGGTTACTTCTTCTTTGCTCGGAACTTCAACCAAAGCTATATCCAATCTCTCTAGATTGGTTTACCTATCCCTCTCTACCTCTTGCTACCTTCGGCTTTCGTAGATTAGATTCGTTTCGTTCGATGTTTTTTAGATTAGATGCAGAAGATTCTTTAGATTAGATGCACAAGAATCCCTTTTGAAGATCTAAGTGTTCTTGGCTTTAATAGATAGGATTTTGCATCACACATTTGTTCTAGAGATTCGATACCTTGGGTTCGCACCTGAGGGAAGAACGGCCCCTTGACTACGACAGAGGACTTGTCTGCTTGCAAGTCTAAACGAAGTTTGATACAACTATTAACTGTCAACAAGCCCCTTTTTTTGGTGCCATTGCCAGGGAACAAGTGATCAAGATTCGATCTTTTATTGTTTTTTGAATATCTTCAGTTTTTTTTGGTTTTTCTTTTTGCATCTACTAACTTTTCATCATCCTCAAAATCTTTCTAATCTAGTTTGACTAACCCTAATTTTTTTAGATTTGTTTTTACTTTCGTTTTGTATATTTTTTGTTTATTGCTAAGCCTATCAGGAGATGACGGCTACCTGTCCAACCATCTCAATAATTTTGTGGATGATCCATAAAAACTTTAGATGCTAAGGAGACGTGAAGCACAAGCTAAAAAGCTAGAATTTGCAGATCCAAAAGCGAAGGCGGAAAGATCAGCGAAGTCTCCAAAGGAATCCCACCTCAAAGCCCTAGGGAGAATCGACTTCCACCGATGGGAGAACAACCGCAGTCGGAGCACAAGATCGGGGAGCTTTGCACCCCAGACATCATTGACCTACCAATCTTGAACCTCGCGGAGATCGGTAGGCCGTTCGAGATCAAGACCTCAACGATCCGTTTGGTGCAACATTCACCCTTCACTGGTAAAGAGGATCCGAACCTTCACCTTCAAGCATTTATTCAACTTTGTCAAACATTCAATATGGACGGGGTGACTCAAGATCAAATGAGGGCAAGGCTCTTTCCGTTCTCGTTACTCGGGAAGGCTTTGCAATGGTTCTACTCTCAACTGGCGGAGATGGTGCAAAATTGGGGCACATTGATGAGGGCCTTCATGAAGGAATACTACTCACCGGGTATGACTGAAAGCTTGCGCAATAAGATTGCTACTTTTGCTCAATATCTTATGGAGACTATATCGGAGGCATTCGAGCACTTCAATGAGTACACTCGGGCAGTTCCACATCACAAGTTCCCGAAGGAGGATCTCGTTCAAAAGTTCTATCAAGGACTTACCATGGCGTCAAGGACAATCATTGATGCATCAGAGGGAGGATCCATCATCAATCTTACACCGACCCAAGCTTTCACTCTATTCAAGAAGGTTGCAGACAATGACACGTGAGTGTCATCCGGACGCTTACTTCCGGTTCAACCCACGGGGAACGTCAAAGGAGACTTGCAAGTGGGGAAGGAAGACATACTCGAAGGCAATATTGACTCACTTATGCGGAGGTTGGAGAAGATGTAGATAGAGAAGAGAGAAGCTCAAAACTTAAAGGCTGCCGAAGCAAGATCCACATGTGAAGAGTGCGGAGAATATGACCATGTCCACAAGGATTGCCCAGAGGAAGCCAAAGTGCTAGACTCTATGAGGAAGGGGGATTTTCTGAACTTCTGCTACAGACAAGGTAGACCTCAAAATGCAAGCTCATCCATTTTAAATTCGGTTCTGCTTCGTATACAATTGAAGGACTTCATGGACGAGCAAGCTAAGATCAACAAGGACACCTTCACCAAGTTCAAAGTCATAGACAAGGTGTTGGAGAACATCGATAGCAAGGTGATGGAGGTCAGAAGCTCCAACCATCAAGTGCTCAACATGATGAAGATGCTCAAGACGCAAGTGGGATAACTTGTCGGGCGCCTATCCGCTAATGAAGGGAAGCTTCCGAGACAACCTCAAGGTCCTGAGATGGTGAAGGCCATTCAAACTCATTTGGGGAAGGAGACTGAAGATCCGGAGCATTCCGCGGGAGCAAGAAAGCCTAAACCATCCACCGAGGTAGAGGAATTTGCTAAGAATGAGGTTACTGAGATCATCACCGAAGAGCCCGAGTTTGAGATGCCGGGAGAAGACACGAAGATACTGTAAGCCATGCTACTTCTGAGGTAAACTTGATAATCACTTTGAGAAGTTTGTGGAGGTTGTGCGTAGGTTAAGCATCAACTTGTCGCTATTGGATGCCTTGCAAGTTCCTACATATTCTCGCTACTTCAATGATATTATTGCAAACAAGTATGAGATAGCAACACTCGACGTAGATCATGTCAAGATGTCTGAGCAATGTAGCGCCGCTATTGCAAATGGACTAGAGAAGAAAGGAGACCCCGGATGCCTGATGATTCCGTGTTCCGTTGGTTCATTCAATTTTGAGAAGGCATTATGCAACCTTGGAGCAAGTGTGAGCATCATGCCAAGAGATGTGTTCGAGAAGCTACGCCTACCGTTAGAGCCTACGAGCATGTGCTTGGAGTTGGGTGACAACTCCATTCGCTACCCTTTGGGCATCGCCGAGGATGTGCCCGTGAAGGTCAGAAACCACTTCGGGAGAAAGGTAAAAGCCACCGCTCATCCTTCGGAGGCCTTTCCTCAAGACCGTGGGAGCTACCATTGATGTCGGCAAGGGGGAGATCAAGTTCAACATCAATGGCGAGAGGAGTTCTTTCAAATTTCGACCACGCCTCGAGCTATGCAACATGATCAAAGTCAAGTATATTCCGCCTCATCGTCGTGTTAGTAAGGAAGAGCCAAGGAATAAGGAAGAGTTGGAGAAGAAGGAAGCGAAGGAAATCAAAGAGGTTGTTGCATCCGTCAAGATAAAGGAAAAAAATCCGCCTGTGAAGACCAAAAAGATGACTAAGCTGGAGAATAAGCCCACGCCCAAGATGGTGCGGAAGTGGGTATCCAAGATTGCAACACCCGCAAAGAGTGTTGATCCGAAGTAATCAAGTGAAGAAGTCTAGCCATGGACTATAAACGAAGCGCTAGGCGGGAGGCAACCCGTTTCGTCGAGTCAAGAATAAGCTACCGGGAGGACAACCAAATTCAAGATTTTCGAGTCTTTTCAAGTAAGTTAGTTTTGAAAATTTTCTATGCAATACATTAGACTTAGAGTGGTTGAACAATATTAGAGACATAATTCTTGGTTGGATATTTTATTTGGATCGTAAACCCTTTACATGAGCCATCCTATGTGCTATTTGCTTCTTTTTGAGAAACCAAAACAAAAAAATTCAGAACCTATCTCAACCTTTCGTCCTCTTCATGATGTTATGGTTGACTTGTTTTACATGCTAAAAACACACGAGTAGAGCCACACCTGTACCTAGATGTTATTTAAATTTCAGCACGTGGTAGGGGTTGCGTGAACCTAAAAACTTGACTTTTTGTTGGTTTAAAAATACATACCCTTGGTTTCTCTAAGATTAAAATTTTTCTAAGCCTCATTTAATTTTATTTCATTCAAAATCTCTCATTTAACCAAAATTAGAACATAAACCTATGCCCCCATGATCAAGCTAGGAAAAGCTTGCTCTCAACTAATGCAAGCAAACAATACCGGTGAGACCAACATAAAAGTACTCGGAAAATATTTCCGACTTACACTTTTTAATGCTTTAAAAACTCCTCTAAACTTAAATTTGAACTCATTGAATGCTCCGAGTTTATTTTTATTTTTGAAAATTAGAGGAGTGCTTAGCATTAAGACATGCTTAGAGGGAGGCAATCTAGTTAACTTAAGTAAGCATGCACCATGATGCATCACGGGATGCTCTTCCAATATCTTCCATTGAAGCCACATGCAAAGGACAAGCATGGGGGACAACCAAGGCCTTGTTTTGCAGGAATATCATGGAGGTTTGTGAGGCAAAGGAGTATGGATGTGACTTGAAGAAAAAACATCAAGTGGAAGGACCAATAATGCAAGAAAAGAAGTGGACGAGAGAGTTTGGGCGGTGCAACCCTGTGGAGCACGCAGTCACAAAGCAACAAAGTAAAGATGAGTGTGCTGGAGAAAAATCGAGCCAAGAGGAGCGTGGAGGCCCCTAGGCCGGTCGGCCGAGGCCTGCCGGCCTACCCCCTCTTTAAGCACCCTGGTGCTCCCCTTCGGCAGGTAAGTCTTCCATCCAGTTCTTTATTAGTGTGCTCAAGTTTGTAGTCTAGAACCACCTTAGACTTAGCCATCCATCCCGAGTTTGTTTCAACCAACAAAACACATCCTAATTCCACTCAAAGTCCATACTCTGAATAATTTTTGTGTGCCTTGTTACCGGTTGAAAACCCCGGGTTTATATTAGTGAGGAGAGTGCAGCAACCATGGGGAAGAAAACTACAAGCCTTTTTACCAAGAAGAAGGGATTGTCGTCGTCCAAGCCATCATCGACAACCTCTTTGAGGAGGCACTCAGTTTCTGAGTCTCCTCAGAGTATGGAGGAGGACACGACATCGCCGAGGAGGAAAAACACTCTTCTCCTCGGTGGCATGAGGGCCACACAAAGCTCGTCTTTGAGGTTCACTGAACCTGAAGGACATACGGAGGAGCCGCCTGCCTCACCTCGTCGCTCAACACGATCATCCGCTCCACCTCCATACGCCCCGTGGTACTCCGAATATGGATTTATCATCATGACAAAGGAGGAGGGGAAGAAGCTTGCTCGCCTTGAGAAGCGGCTTGTGGCGAACGTCGACTTCGACGACCAAGCTCTCCACATATTGGGTTTTGGCACGGATATTTACTACATGTTGGGACACCTAGGTTGGGTGCAATTCACCAACAAAGTGTCAGAAAACACCCACAAGGAATTCGCCTTCGAAATTCTCATAACCATGGCGCCTATCCTTGATGAAGGAGTGCCGAGTCTCTCATTCCGTTTGGAGGGAGTTCAACAAGAAGTTGTGCAGCCTCTTTATCCATCACTTGAGATGTGCGGTGAATTCTTGTGATGGAGACCTTTTCTTCAATCTACTCATGGTTAGGATTATATATATATATATATATAGCTCTAGTGTTGATGGATCTTGATGTTTGTTGACGGTGAAAATCTGTCAACCTAGCCATGAGTTTACCTTCGGTGTTGGCATGACTTTTGTATCTTATTCATTGGTACTAACCCCCATGGTATAATAAGTTCACTTGTGCATGTCGGTTTTGGAATTAAGTGTTTACGCAGGGTTTTAACGTTGAAAGCAAGACTTCCGAGATAAGTTCATTAAGCACCTCATGACAAGACTTTGAAGCCCGATACAAGTCAAGCAATGAAGTGAACATGACTCCAAGAGCCCAAGGACCAAGCCCGAGAAGATGATAAACTCCGAGGACCGAACCAGAAAAGTGCTGAATCTTGCAAGACAAGGAGTTGAGTCCAATTCGGAGAGAAACCGACGTCAAGGGCCCACATGCAAAAGGGGAGAACATCTAGAAGACGCGGGAAGCAACACCGGGCGAAGCGAGGCCACGAGATGGGCCGAGGTGGGCCCGAGCCGGCCGGCCCGGCCCGGCCACCGCCCGGCCCTTTTCGGGGCCCAATCGGCCTCTCCTTTGACCTAATTGCTTCTCAGGCTATAAATAGCCCCCTGACTGAGAGCCACGGAGAATCCAAGTCGTAATCCGCCGCCGAGGAGCAGAGAAGCTTGAGGGACACCAACTCGAAGATGAGGGTCGTACTAGTTGCCTAGGGTTTCCCTAGCCGACGTGGGAACCTTGCATGGAAGACCACGTCGGAGCTCCGGAGCGAGGATCAAGATCGAGGGAGGGCCCCGGTGGTGATCTTGTTCATGTAATCATTCATGGTGAAGTTTGTAAGTGAATTCGATTTCTAGCGATTAAGTGCCTTCTCGATGATTTTGTTTTCTTCTTGGTTTTGCTTCTTCTACGATCTAGTCTATAGCTAGATTACATAGGGTGCTCTTGTAGCCGCGGTGGCTAGAGGTGCATACCGGACCGGCCAAGTGATTTCAACTTGTTCTATCGAACTCGCCCTAGACTACCCGCATGAATAGGGATACGTTGTGACAGAACGGGGGTTCCGAAAGGCGGGCGTTTTTGGAGTCAGATGGGAAGGCCACGATTTAAAGATTCTTTTAATGAGATTCTCTTTTCTATCTTCATCTATCTTGTTTGGAGCTACAACTTAAGCATGATCTAGATTCTCTAGATTGGTTATCTCTTGCTTTCTCTTGTTAACTCTTTAGTAGATTAGATTAGATGTGTTTTCTTTATGAGTTAGTAGATTAGATGCAACTTGTCTTCATTAGATAGCTTTACCTTGCTTTACTAGATTGAATCCTTGCGTTGCACATTGTTCCACGGATTCGATACCTTGGGTTCACCACTCGAGGGAAGAAGGGTCCCTTGACTACGACGGGAGACTTGTACGCTTGCGAGTCTAAACGAACTTTGATACAACTATTAACCGTCAACAAGCCCCTTTTTCTGGCGCCGTTGCCGGGGAACAAGCAATCAAGATCCGATCTAGTATCGCTTATCTTTTAGTTTTTCTTTTGATTTTCTTTTGCATCTCTTATGTTTGATCATCCCCAAAAAGAAAAAAAGTCAATCTAATCTAGTTTTGATTAACCCTAATTTTTTTCTTTTGTTAGATTTTTGTTTTATCACTAACCCTAATCGGAGATGGTTGGCTACCTCTCCAAGAAACCCAAAACTTTTTTGTGGATGATCCAGGAAAACTTTACAGGCAAAGGTGACGTGCAACACAAGCTAAAGGGTTGGAAACCCTAGATTCAAAAGTCAAACTCGAAGGACCATCAAAATCTCCAAGGGAATCACCACCTCCAAGTCAAGACGCCGGAAGGCCGTTCAAATCAAGAGGAGGATGGAGAAGATGGAGATGGAGAAAGAAGCTCAACACCTAAAGGCCGCCAAAGCAAGATCCACATGCAAGGAGTGTGTGGAGCACAACCACGTCCAAGGTAACTCCGATTTAATGCAAGTTCGTCCATTCAAGATTTGTTTCCTCTTTGTGCACAATTCAAGGACTTGATGGACGAGCAAGCTAATATCAACAAGGACTCCATCACTAAGTTCGAGTCTATGGAGAAAATATTGAAGAATTCAGATGGCAAGGTGACGGAGGTCAGAAGATCTATACATGAAGTGTTCATCGTGATGAAGATGCTAGACGCAAGTGGGACAACTTGCTGGGCGTCCGATGGGTAACAAAGAAGAATTTCGGAGACAACTCCAAGGTCCCAAGACGGCGAAAGGCTACTCAAACTCATTCGGGAGATATGGAGGATCACACTAAGGAGACCATGAAGATCACAACCGAAGACCGGAGTTCGAGATGCCGAGCCACAAGGAAGTTGTTGCATCCGTCAAGACCAAAGGACAAAGCCAGCCTGTGAAGACCAAAAAAAATGACTAAGCCAAAGTGGGTACCCAAGATTGCAACGCCCGCAAAGAGCGTTGATCCGAAGTAATCAAGTGAAGAAGTCTAGCCATGGACTATAAACGAAGCGCTAGGCGGGAGGCAACCCGTTTCGTCGAGTCAAGAATAAGCTACCGGGAGGACAACCCGATTCCAGGTTTTTCAAGTCTTTTTAAATATAATTCAATTTTGAATTTTACTATGCAAAACCTTAGACTTAGAATGGTTGAACAATATTAGAGACATAATTCTTGGTTGAATATTTTGCTTGATCATAAACCCTTTACATGAACCATCCTATGTGATTGTTTGCTTCTTTTTCGAGAAACCACAACCAAAAAAAAATTCAGAACCTAACTCAACATTTCATCCTCTTTATGATGTTGTGGTTGACTTGTTTTTCATGCTAAAAACACTCGAGTAGAGCCACGACTTGTATCTAGATGTTATTTAAATTTCAGCATGTGGTAGGACTCGCGTGAACAAAGAAACTTGATTTTTGGTTGGTTTAAAAATTCATATCCTTGGTTTCTCTAAGATTAGAATTTTTCTAAGCCTCACTTAATTTTAATTCATTCAAAATCTCTCTCATCTAATCAAAATTAGGACCTAAATCTATTCCCCCATGATCAAGCCGGGAAAAGCTTGCTCTCAACTAATGAAGGCAAACTATACCGGTGAGACCGATATCAACGTAGTCGGAAAATATTTTCGACTTACATTTGTTTTTAATGGTTTAAAAACTTCTCTAAATTTATGCTTGAGCTCTTGCATGGCTCTGAAAAATATTTTTAAATTTCGAAATTAGAGTAGTGCTTAGCCTTAAAACATGCTTAAAGGGTGGCAATCTAGTTAATCTAACCATACATGCACCATGATACATCACGGGATGCCCCTCCAACATCTTTTCTCAAACCACATGCAAAGTACAAGCATGGGGGCAGCCAAGGCCTTGTTTTGTAGGAATATCATGGGTGCATGTGAGGCAAGGGAGTATGGAAGTGAATCAAGAGAGAACATCAAGTGGAAGGAGCAATAATGCAAGCGAAGGAGTGGACGGGAACGTTTGGAAGGTGTACGCGGTCACGAAGCAACATGCACTAGAGAAGAACCGAGCCAAGAGGAGGAGAGAGGTAAGTCTTTCATCCAACTCTTTGTTCGTATGCTCTAGTTTGTAGGCCGGAACCACCTTAGACTTAGCCATCCACCGTGTTTATTTCGTGCAACAAATCACATCCTTAATCCACTCAAAGTCCAGACTCCAAAATAATATTTGTGTACCTTGTTACCGGGTGAAAACTCCGGATATATATTTGTGAGGGAGAGTGCTGCAATCATGAAGAAAACTACAAGCCTTTTCACCAAAGAATAAGGGATCATCGTCGTCTAAGCCATCAACCTCTTCGAGGAGGCACTCGGTTTTCGAGTTTCCCTCGGAGTATGGAGGAGGACACGGCACCGCTGAGGAGGAACCACACTCTTCTCCTTGGTGGCATGAGGGCCACACGAAACTCGTTTATTAGGTTTACCAATAACATATGGAGGAGCCGCTCGTCCAACCTCGCCACTTGACACGATCATCTGCTCCACCTCCATATGCTCCGCGGTATTCCGATGGGTTTATCATCACGACGAAGGAGGAGGAGAAGAAGCTAGCTCGCCTTTAGTAGAGGCTTGTAGCGAACGTCGACATCGACGACCAAGCTCTCCACATATTGGGTTTCACACGGGACACCGGTGCAATTCTCTAACGGAGTGTCGGCAAACACCCACAAGGAATTCGCCTAGGAAATTTTCATGACCATGGCGCATACCCTTGATGAAGGAGTGCTGAGTCTCTCATTCCGTTGGAGGGAGCCCTCAAGTGGAGAAGAAGGAAGACACCGTCGGAAGGGTAACCTTGATCAATGATGCTATTTCTAGCACCTTGATGGGGTAATCTCCTTTCATCCATGGGTTGCAATCGATCTTGAGATGTAATCACACTTTGTTGAATTATCTATCTATCATCTTGTGTTGGAAATACTTTAATGCATAAGATTAGCTACCATGCCGTAAAGGGAGTAAGGTCTCAATGCTTCCTTGGATCCATTCAACACAATCCCCGATAGATTAGATTGGTTTTCATGTTCGAGATGATTGCATGTTCTAGTACCGTAGACCCATGGGCGAGTGTCTCCTATTTTCAAAAGGGAGCTCCAGAACAAGTGGATGTGCATGAAGGCACATGGGAAGGTTTTTGGAGTATGATCACGCGAAGAGACCATCAACGAAGAAATACTATCCGGAACCCCATCATCCAAGTGTGTCACTTTTGTGCAAGTGAATTTTTGGGAGAACAAGAGAGACAAAGATAACCAACACAGAGTTGAATTAGCTTTACTCGTCTTTGATTGCCAAGTGTCCAATAGACCCCACTCACCTATGATCAACCGATGGTGTTGTTAGCAACATCGACTTCGGAAGATATTGGTTCGGGGTGTTGCCTCTCCATATTGGCTATCTCCTTAAAACCGGGTATTACAAGGAACCCAAATCATCTCCTACCCGGGACTTCCCTAGGAATGTATGAAGAAAGGAAAATATGAGAGTGAAGATGAGAGAGGAGGCTTCCAAGTGGCCTAGGTGAATTTGCCCCTTCAGGATTGAAGATTAAGACTTTTCTTGAGGGGAAGAAGATCGGTTAGAGGAAGGACTTCTTGTGCCGGCGAAGAGAAAAAAATAATAATAGAGAAGGATTAGGAGAAGGTTTTTCCACGACCCAAGAAGAAGGTGCACAACAAAATTATGTGCCACCATTTGGAGGAACCCCGGCGCCGCCGAGTTACTATGGTGGTGTACCAATGCAAGCATGGGGGAGTGGTGCAGCCATACCCCCACCATTTTTGCGGTGCCCAACGTAGCCTTTGCGGAGCCATATGCACACCTTCCTCAACCACAACAAAATGTGGCCACCATTGGAGGATACGCTGCAAGGAACATGCAAATTATTGCAGCCATCCAAACCAATGCAAACCAAATGGGTGAAGGAAATGCAAACATCGCTTATGAGCTTTGACACCTTCACCTAGCACCAATGGACAATTCATAGGAGGAGTGGTGCATTCCTATTACAAGTAAGGGTACAACAACCAAGACTATCAATATCAACCACTGGCGAAGATTAGAGAGAGGAGGAGCCTTAGCTATCTTTCCTTTACCCCCTTTTTCATTAATTTTCAGCTTGTTTGCGCCTATGTATGCGTAGTATTTTCAGTTTTACTTTAATTTTTAGAGTAAGTTTAATTTTTCAGCGTGTGTCTTAGTTTTTATTTTCATCATGAATAAAGTCACCACTAAGTTTTTACCTTTAGTAAAGTTACAAAGTTTGTGTCGTGATGATATATGATTATAATTGCTGCTTTGTTTATCTTTGTAATTGATTTATGCATGTTAAAGCTAGTGCTCTCTTAAAAATACAAAACTGAAATTATCTAAATGCTAGCTTAATCTTCAGCGGAGGTTATGATTAAAATAAAGACCCATAGTGTTTTATGTGCTCTCAAGTTATGAATAGATTAAAGATGTCTTTTATGCTCAAAAATATTGCTAACCTTGTCACAAATATCACTTGTGTGTTGCTCAACCTATCCAGAGCCTTATATATATTTGAGTGCATAAACTTTAGTGCACAAGATTTATTTTTGAGTGAGTTATTGCAGGCCATGATTTCTCTGGCCCGAGACTAAGAAGCTGGTCATTCCGTTTTTGCGTATCTATCTTTTTGCAAGCCTTTTATCCGTGCATTGTGTATCCCCACATTGGAGATCTCACAAACCTCGCCGGATATCCACCCTTAAAACCAAATATCATCTTTTGTGATTACCTCCTTGACCACAACCTATCGTTGAAAATGGATCATCAATTCAAGGAAGATCCCAAGACGGTGCTTACATTGAAGAATTCAAGTATCTCTCCAAGGAAAAATATTTCCGGTACCTACCTTATTTTCGCCTCTTTGCTCGAGGATGAGCAACGTCTAAGCATGGAGGAGGAGGTAGGTACGGTGCAGTTTTAGAGTTCAAAGGGGACTATTTTTTAAAAAAATGATGAATGAAAAAAAATTCGGCGATATACGTGACTTCCAAGGTGAAAGTCTCACAAGAAAAAATATATATATAATGAATGAAAGAAAGAAAGAAAAGAATGAGAGATATGAGAAAGAAAAAAAAATATGAGCATAAAGTAAAATCCCCGGTTCTCTAAGAGTGCATTCAAGTCTTCAAGTTTAAAAGATCCATTCTCATTTTCCAACCATGTGCAATCCGATAACGGGGACTTCCTTTGTGCCTCAGGATCACTCTTTGCCATTTGCACATGTCCACTCATCTAAAAGTGTGTGTGTTTTTCTCTTTCCCCTCCTTGATTTAACATTATTTTCCAATGACCTTTTTGACGAGTCTCAGTAAGACCATGAGAAGCTTGTCTTGTTTTGACAACACCTCATTTATAAAATCTTGTTAGGACTAAACTTTCCCAAAGCTCCATATAAAGCCTACCACACATATATGTTATGAGAGGGAAAGGAGTAGAATATATAGGCTTGAGAGACAAGCGAGATGAGAGTTCATGAGCAATATGCAAGGTGATTTAAATTTGTGAATTTGGTTTAGCTCTTTTCTTTATCTCGTTCTTTATTTCAAAAATTCTGAGATCTATTTAAACTTTGTGAGCATGTTAATACTTGTGGGATAAGCTTAATAAGAATCTACCCCCCGTAGAGGTGAAGGCTAGTACATTATGGAACTTTAACGAATTAAACTTTTGAGAGCATTATGTTTTTTTTCATGTATGATCAAGTGCAAGGTTTAAACATTGATGGGCAACGATGATATCCATCGAAGGCTTACTCGGGGACGAGCAAGGTTTAAGCATGGGGGAGATGTTGACGGTGAAAATCTGTCAACCTAGCCATGAGTTTACCTTCGGTGTTGGCATGACTTTTGTATCTTATTCATTGGTACTAACCCCCGTGGTATAACAAGTTCACTTGTCCATGTCGGTTTTGGGATTAAGTGTTTACGCAGGGTTTTAACGTTGAAAGCAAGACTTCCGGGATAAGTTCATTAAGCACCTCATGACAAGACTTTGAAGCCCGATACAAGTCAAGCAATGAAGTGAACATGACTCCAAGAGCCCAAGGACCAAGCCTGAGAAGATGATAAACTCCGAGGACCGAACCAGAAAAGTGTTGAATCTTGCAAGACAAGGAGTTGAGTCCAATTTGGAGAGAAACCGACGTCAAGTGCCCACATGCAAAAGGGGAGAACATCTAGAAGACGCGGGAAGCAACACCGGGCGAAGCAGGCCATGAGATAGGCCGAATTGGGCCCAGGCCGGCCGGCCCAGGCCGGCCGGTCCAGCCCTTTTTGGGGCCCAATCGGCCTCCCCTTTGACCTAATTGCTTCTCAGGCTATAAATAGCCCCCTGACCGAGAGCCACGGAGAGTCCAAGTCGTAATCCGCTGCCGAGGAGCAGAGAAGCTTGAGGGACACCATCTCGGAGATGAGGGTCGTAGTAGTTGCCTAGGGTTTCCCTAGCCGACGTGGGAACCTTGCATGGAAGACCACGTCGGAGCTCCAGAGCGAGGATCAAGATCCAGGGAGGGCCCCGGTGGTGATCTTGTTCATGTAATCATTCATGGTGAAGTTTGTAAGTGAATTTGATTTCTAGCGATTAAGTGCCTTCTCGATGATATTGTTTTCTTCTTGGTTTTGCTTCTTCCACGATCTAGTCTATAGCTAGATTACATAAGGTGCTCTTGTAGCCGCGGTGGCTAGAGGTGCATACCAGACCGGCCAAGTGATTTCAACTTGTTCTATCGAACTCGCCCTAGACTACCCGTATGAATAGGGATACGTTGTGACAGAACGGGGGTTCCGAAAGGCGGGTGTTTTTGGAGTCGGATGGGAAGGCCACGATTTAAAGATGCTTTTAATGAGATTCGCTTTTCTATCTTCATCTATCTTGTTTGGAGCTACAACTTAAGCATGATCTTGATTCTCTAGATTGGTTATCTCTTGCTTTCTCTTGTTACCTCTTTAGTAGATTAGATTAGATGTGTTGTCTTTATGAGTTAGTAGATTAGATGCAACTTGTCTTCATTAGATAGCTTTACCTTGCTTTACTAGATTGAATCCTTGCGTTGCACATTGTTCCACGGATTCGATACCTTGGGTTCACCACTCGAGGGAAGAAGGGTCCCTTGACTACGACGGGAGACTTGTACGCTTGCGAGTCTAAACGAACTTTGATACAACTATTAACCGTCAACAATGTTCAGGCACCCTGGTTTCTCCTTTTCTTGTGGAAGCTTGTCGGAAGGTCGCGACAGCATCAAATATTCAGTCTATTCCACACTCAATAGAAGAAAGGGTAATCCTATTAAAGCTAGTGATACACTAAATTAGCAGATATCAAGATCATTATCAAAATCCTTACACTGAATGCTTCCCCAGCAACAGCGTGAAAAAGCTTGTTTGTATTTATTAAATGCAATAAGAATATTAAGGATTCTGCAAGCACACAAAATAAATATACCATTGTAGCTTTTACCCGGGAGTATTCCGGAGTATTGTTATTTATATTTTCCAAAGGGAAGCAAAGGGTAAAGACCATGATAAATCTCAATCATGTATCTACTAACTTAATAAACAACGCATAACCAGGAGAATATATGATATAGAGTAGCATAGCCTAGGTTGAGAGGACAACAGGAGAGATCTAGGTTCCTATATACTTATCTCATATTGTGGTTCTATGATAACTGAAACATGAATAGATCTAGTCATTACACAAAAGCACTTTGGAGCAACGGTACCTTTCCAACTCTCGAATAGACTGGGAAGGGGTAGCTGGGAGAAGGCCTCCAAAAATCTCTACAAAACACCAACCCGAACGTGGTGGATTACAAAGACCTGACAGGGCTATCACCCCTGGGCTGCCACAACTATCCGTGAGATTGGGCGCAACCTCAGGTAACCTCTAGCCTAGACACCATGTCTACACTATCGATTACTACTCTAGTCAACTAGTATAACTAGAGCACTCAATACGAGCGAAGATCCCATGCAGTTATATAACAACTATATTCTAAACAATTACATGAAAGGCATAAAAGTAACTAGAGAACATAAATATTAATCATAGCATAAGTCTTGTAAAGTTGAGATACAAAGATATACCAGAACACTGAAGACTTCTCTAGAACCGAAGTGTAGTTCCACTCTCCCAAACTCTCTACTACATTGTTGTTGACGGTCCTTACAACAAATATGAGACCGTCAAAACCTCGGGTTCGAGAGGAGTATACAACAAGTTTCATGCACATTTTTTATACTAATAAAGTTCCACGAGTTGTGCTGCAATATTTTTGGACAGGTACACATTTAGGGGGGGAGGAACCAACGTGCCACATGAGCCAGGCACGACCGCACCACCAGGCACAACCAGCCTGGCAGGTGCGTCCGGCTCTACAGGTGCGGCCGCACCTGCCCCGTGCCACGTCTTCAGTCCAAGTCAAGTCCTTCCCCATGTGCACAACTTGGATGAATAAGATTGATTAAGGAAACATCAGTTTGATCGAATGGATGAAGTTGTGATCACTTGGATCAATCGGTCCACCTCTCTGGGCGATCAACGGACACAACCGTTATTTCAAGACCATCCTGAGCGTCACTGGGCGAAGGCATTTCATTCCACGGCTTAGAGGTGGGCCGGATGCACCTAGAGGGCCGGCCGCACCTCCCAACCGCCGTGCCGACCAAAACCGACTCAAGTTACCGACCTTCGACCGCCTTAGGAGCAAGGATCAGGAGCGTCCAAGTCAAGAGGCGGTGGATCATAGGGCCGGCCGCACCTCCTCATCCGGCCGCACCTATGAAATTGGGCCCACGTGCTCAACCGACCTCACTTACCTATAAAAGGAGCCTCACACCCGCTGGATTGAACACACAGCGCTGGAGCATCTCATTTCCTCTCTTTTGTTCACTTGGAGTAGGATTAGTGTAGCTTGGGACTTAGAGTCGAGTCGAGCTAGTCTCGGGGTTTCGGAGGAGTCTTCTTCAGAGTTCCGGTATTACTCTTGTATCCTTTCTTTGTTTAGACTCAAGTACAATTCAAGTTATCTTTCTATCTTACTTTTCGAGTCAATTACATTCAGCTTTTACTTTGCTCTAGAAGCTTTATTCTTGTTTTAGACTAAAGTTAGTTTAGACTTGGTTAGCATAGCTCTCTTGAACCCTATAGTGTTGTGGTCGTTCTTCGCTTGATCTCCGGTGTTTCACCGGAGAGAGAGACCTTCCTTCGTGATATCCGGGGAAAGGTTCTTTGGTTCATTGTGAGCGCGGTGCTCAGAGCTTATCTAAGTCTTAGATTGGTGTCCCGCGCAACGGAATAGTTGTGGTACCCTAAGGAGGTGATAGCTCTAGACGGGCTCTGTAGTCCACCATGTTAGTTCGGGCCGGTAGGATTCAGCGCGTCGTAGTCCTCCGTTCTCATCCCAGTCTAAGGACACAACTTTGCATGCCCCTGCAGCACTAGAAGAGCTTGTCAAGTTAGCTTGCCTTGGTTATTCTTTGCTTTAGACCTTTGCCTAGAGTTGACAAGAATACATAGATTGTGTTAGGATCCTTTCTCGTCTCGTTGTCCTCCCAACTCGCTATCCTCTCTAGTCTTTTACCTAGATCTCCTAGTGTGTGTCAAGTTATCCCCGAATATCTTTATTCGTTATCCCCCGCTTTAAGCTCTTTACCAAGTCTTGGTTATTCTCCACCGTTTACTCGATCATCTTTACCGTAGTGCCTCCCACAGGAAAATATAAATAAGATAACCCGAATACCACCGGGTGAAGTGCTACAACGGTAATCCGTCCGCTTGCGGACCTTTCTGTAATCGTGTGTTTTAACCAGACGTCCCTTAGCCCTGTTACTAGAGGTGTGAACCCGGCAGTGACGCTAGTGAGCGTCAACAAGCATTCCCGGCACCATCGCCTTTTGTGCACACTTAGTGGTGAGGCTAAGGAGCATCAACAATTGTAATGTCTAGTCCTAACTCTCTAATATCAATGTGAGGTCATCCTTTCATGGGACAACTCTCAAATCTATCTGGTGTGCCTCCAACCAGGGGTTTTGGGGCTGCTTATATAGTCCCGAGGAGGTGCCTCGCCACCATACGATCCAACCGACCTTGATCTACAGCCAAGATGTGGTTTTATAAGTCGGTGGAGGAACCTTCTGGAACATACCAGAGGCGGGGCCCATTTGGCAGCACGGCCAGCTCGATCGGCCATGTGAGGGGGCCGGTTGGCCTCCTACTATGGTGCTTCAGGCTCATCTTTGGTGGGTGCGTGTGTGTCATCGTGCCATTTCCAAAAAACTATAATTTGCATCAAACAGATTCCGGATGAGGAAGTTATGCCCGTTTTACCGAACCCTACTCTGCGACTTATATCTTCTGATTCTAGACTCCGAACATGGCAATTGATATATCCATTTTGATCATCTCGATGAGCTCTTTGCAATGTTGCACTTTAATTTTTCATTTGGGATGCTTTTATTCTGCTCTTTTGAAGGAGTTGGATTGGAGTACGATTGGGACACGTCTTGGAGTCCTATGACTTGACAATTCTTGATGTTTTCCCGTTTAGTCCCTACAAATCATAACTTCACCAAAACTCATGGAAATCATTAGTAGCAAACCCCTAAGTCTATATTGATATTCATTTTTGCTCTTTTCCATGCTTAATTGATTACTTAATATTAACGTTAACAAGTGTCAACAGACGGTCCGTGGTAGCCTGTTATGAACTGCGATGCGAGGACGGGAATTGCAAGGATTGGGGGCTGATTTGTGGAGAATTAGGGTTGGGAGCTACAGTACCTGCGGTGCTTCAGTACCTGCAGGTACTGTTCGCGCCCAAGGTTGCGGCGGCAGCTAGGGTTGGAGGGGTGCAGGGAACGCCGACCGCAGGGCTTCGCCCACGGCCGACAAGAGAGAAGGGTTTTCCTTCTAATCTCTTGCTTGATTGGATTGATACATCTCCTCTATTTAAATACAGAGGATTACTTGACCCTAAGCAAGGACTCGATCTTATCCCTAAACCTAACCCTAACGAGCCTCCCGACCCATTAGACCCTTGACACCTGACATTACCCCGCCCTTTTCCGAGCAGCTCGTCCTCGAGCTGTGGCATGGGCACCTTGACAATGACTCGACTCCACACAAACCTATGACCTAAAAATAAGCCGTTTACATCTCAGCTTATTTGATTATTCATAATCTGAAATAGACTCATACTTTTTATTGTGTGACCTCGCACCGGTAGGCACCATCCTCCAACTGGATCCCATGGAGACCATCTGAACGAGAGGGGCGCAGTCGCGACGAAGACCAACAGAGATGTCCTCACGGTGGTCGGAGATGGAAAGCTGAGGTGCTAGGCAGTGCGTCCCTGATTGTGACAAGGAGCAACACACCTCCCCTACCACCGTCTCCACAGAGTTGGAATACGCCGTCGGCGGGCGAAACACCATGTGCACCCTTGGACACAGCAGTAGGTTGGCATAATTACTGGTAGCCATGGAGCGAGTCAAGATCGCATCCCTCTGCAACAAAGGTGAAGGTGACCACTGCAAAGGCTGCCTCTTGATCCTGCATCTGATTGTGTGCCTTTTGTAGCCGTCGCGCTAGGAAGCCGCGCGCTGCCGCCAGCAGCCACAACGCCGCCAGATGTTGCGCTGCCGTGGTCGCCGCCTTTGCATGGCGACGAACAGCCTGAAGTAACTGCGATGGGGTGCGGGGCTGAATCAGCTGCAGATCAAGTTGTCGCCCCACCCGCCGGCGCGCTAGGAGGCCGCGTGCTACCGCCTGCAGCCGCACTACCGCGGACACCTATCGGGTAAGCATCTTCTCCACCATCTCCATTTCGAATGGTCCTATGGACGGCTTCAAGAGTGCTGCTGCCGCCGAGGTAGGGAGGGACGCACGCGGCGCCGGCAGCCCGCCCCTCAGGAGCTCACGCAACAACGTCAACTCCTCGTGAATCCTGCGGATGGCTGCATCGTGGCCGAGGAGCATCCACGTCATCTCCTCAGGTGAGAGGGCGTGGGGGAACAGAGGAGGGCCCAGCGGCGCTGCGGAGAAAAGGCCGACGTAGCCCAGGGATGTGCGCCGTCAGCGTAGAATCCAGCCATGGTCTCTGATACCAATTTGTTATGAACTGCGATGCGAGGAAGGGAGTTGCGAGGATTGGGGGCTGATTTGTGGAGAATTAGGGCTGGGAGATATGGTAGCAGCGGTGCTACAGTACCCGTGGGTACTGTTCATGCCCAAGGTTGTGGCGGCGGCTAGGGTTGGAGGGGTGCAGGGAACATCGACCACGGGGCTTCGCCCATGGTCGGCAAGAGAGAAGGGTTTTCCTTATAATCTTTTTCTTGATTGGATTGATACATCTCCTCTCTTTAAATAGAGATGATTACTTGACCCCTAAGCAAGGACTCGATCTTATCCCTAAACCTAACCCTAACGGGCCTCTCGGCCCATTAAACCCTTGACACCTGACATAGGCCGTGTAGATCAGCTAAGCCTCTTAGTTCTTGAGTTGTGCTTTCGCTTTGCTTTGAGTTTGGGCTTGCTCTTAGAGTTGGTAGGTTTGTTGTGACTACGTGACTATTGACGATTGATTGTCATATCAAAGTTCGTTTGGATTTGCAAGCAGACAAATCCCCTCCATCATAGTCAAGGAACCCTTCTTCCCTTTAGTGTGAGAACCCAAGGTATCGAATGCGTGGAACAATGTGCAAAGCAAGGATTCAATCTAGTAAGGCAAATAAACTCCTTTTGAAGAATCAAGTTGCATCTAATCTAAGAGATTATCGAGAAAACACATCTAATCTAATCTAATCTAATCTAATCTAATCTAATCTAATCTAATCTAATCTAATCTAATCTAATCTAATCTAATCTAATCTAATCTAATCTAATCTAATCTAATCTAATCTAATCTAATCTAATCTAATCTAATCTAATCTAATCTAATCTAATCTAATCTAATCTAATCTAATCTAATCTAATCTAATCTAATCTAATCTAATCTAATCTAATCTAATCTAATCTAATCTAATCTAATCTAATCTAATCTAATCTAATCTAATCTAATCTACTAAGAGGTAGCAAGAGAAAGCATAGAGATAACCAATCTAGAGAGTCTAGATCATGCTTATGTTATAGCTCCAAACAAGATAGATGAAGATAGAAAAGCGAATCTCATTAAAAGCATCTTTAAACTGTGGCCTCCGATCCGATTCCGAAGACACCCGCGTTTTGGAGCCACCATTCTGTCACAATGCACTCCTATTTGTGCGGGTTAGCCTAGGGTGAGTTCGAGAAGATCAAGTTGAAAACACTTGGCCGGTCCGGTATCCACCTCTAGCCACCGTGGCTACAAGAGCACCCTATGCAATCTATCTTAAGTATAGATTGAGGAAGAACAAAACCAAGGGAGAACAAAATCATCAAGAAGGCACTTGATCGCTAGAAGTCGGATTCACTATAAAAACTTCACCATGAATGATTACATGAACAAGATCACCACCGGGATCCTACCCCGATCTTGATCCTTGTTCCGGAGCTCCGACATGGATTTCCGTGCAAGGTTCCCACGTCGGCTAGGGAAACCCTAGATAACTAGCACGACCCTCCTCTCTGAGATGGTGTCCCTCTAGTTTTTCTGCTCCCTCTTGACCGGTCTGACCGGTGCAAGCCCCTGTGGGTTTTCGCTCGGGTGAGTGTCTTGGTGTGTTCTTTGTTGTCCCGTGGTGCTGCTGTTTCGAGTTTGGGTTCGTTTGGTGGTCGGTTGGCCTGTTTGGTGCCTTGGGGCTTTCTGGCTGCCATCGGACTGACCGGTGCGTCTCACCGGTCTGACCGGTGTAGAGCCACTTAGTGGAAGTTGCTCACGTTGACCAGCAGGGACCGGTCTGACCGGTGGTGCTCACCGGTCTGACCGGTGTGGGTCTGTAGACTCGGGGTTTGTTGTTCCGCTGCGTTCTCGAGTCGGAAGGCTGTGTGTGTTGGTTCCTAGGTCCGGTGGCACTCAGCGTGGCTACGTGGTTTTGGCCAACTTGGGTAGTGAGTCGGAGACGTGTGTTGGAAGCCGCGTTCGTCTTGTTGGAGTTCTCATCTCCATCGAGAAGAATTTTTATCGGCTCCCATTCACTCCCCCCTCTCTCGGTTCGCCGTATCGGTCCTTCAAGTGGTATCGAGCCGGTTCGGGTCTTTGTTGACTCTAACCGCCCTAAGATCCAAGGATGGCATACCGAGAACGGGGTTCGGGTCCTCCACACTTCGATGGCAAGAACTACCGGATGTGGAGCAAGCGGATGGGTGCTTTCCTCCGCGGAAAGGGTCAGCCGCTTTGGGATGTCACGGTGGACACAAAGCTATGTCCACCGATGGATTTCCTTACTCCGGGGTCGAGGGGACGATTCGACGCCAACAATAAGGCGGTCGACTACTTGTTTCGTGCTTTGTGTCGACCGAGTTCGATCGGGTGCACACCGAGCACTTGGCTTGTAGGATTTGGGCGGTGTTGAAGGAGGCTCATGTTGGGAACGCCCAGGTTCAGGCACGAATGTATGCGACCTACCGGAGAGAGTACGAGAACTTCACTCATCTCCCGGTGAGTCCATCGATGCCTTGTTTCAGAGGTTCACGGTGGTTGTGAACAACATGAGGGCCAATGTGGACGTGCTCCCGTACGATGATCATGATAGAGCGGTCAAGCTCTTACACTCTTTGGATCGTACGATTTGGGGCGGAAAGTTCGAGGCCATTGTGGAGTCAGAGAAGTATGACACTCGACGGTGAACGAGCCGTTCTCGAAGCTCAAGTCGGGCCGAGGTGGATAGGGGCATGACGACCAAGATCGAGGGCCCGACTGACTCTCATAGTCTCGCCCTCATCGGTGGTTCAAATGGAAAGGCTAACACTAATCCATCCACCAGGATGTTCTCTTTGTCCTCTTTGATGTCTATGCCAGATGAGGAGTTCGACGTGCTTGGAGAGGACGAACTGGCGCTCCTGACGAGGCGGTTCGAGAGGCTGCACGAGAACCGGGTGAACAGGAGGAGGAACACGAGGACATGCTTCAAGTGTGGCAAGGCTGGACACTATTTCGTCGAGTGTCCGAAGGTGAACAACCACGACAAGCACAAGTTCATGGACAAGAGGAAGAAGTCCAAGAAGAAGGATCATGAACATGGGAAGAAGGCTCGGTCTCGAGAGAAGATGAAGAGATCGAGCGACATCGAGTCCGATTCCGAGGAGACGTCTTCAAGCTCGAGTGATGAAGACGAAGAGGATGAGAAGAAGAGGAGGAAGAAGAAGAACTTTGGCAAGTATCTCAACGGCCTTTGTGTGACGGGCCTAAGCCTCAAGGACGACTTCTGCGGCATGGCTCGTAGTTCAAGCAAAGAAGAGAAGCCGAGAGGGACGCCTCGGACTTGGATTCCGAGGATGAGGTATGTGATGAGCTCTCCTCTTTGCGCAAAGAGAATGAGGAGTTGGTTGACTTGCTTGATAATCGCGATCACATGCTTAGAGAGGCTAAGAAGCTTAGGAAGGAGCTTAGATCTTCACTCGAGGATGCTAGGACTAGAGTGGCCGAGCTAGAGACACGGGTGCTTGATAGCAAGCTTGAGATTGATTCCCTTAAGGCTAGCCCCGTTGTTTCGGATGAGAACGATTGTGCCGATTGCTCGTTTTCCGGGCCGACTTGATCGATCTTAGGGAGAAGTATGCCTCCAAGTGTGAGGAACTAGATGTGCTTAGGGTTGAGTTGGGCGAGCTACAATCTAGACCCACTTTGCTTGGTGCTTGCACTTCTTGCCCTAGTTTGCATGAGAAAATTGCCGAGCTCCGTTCTCGCATTGTTTCACTTGAGGCTGATTTGAAAGTGCCTATTCCTACTTCTTGCTCTACATGTGAGTTGCATGCTATGAAGAATTTGGATCTTGCAAAATGTGTTGGTCGCTTGCAAGATGAGAATGATAAGTTGCGTGAAGCGCTGAGTTGGTTGTCGAGTCAAGAACCTCAGCTTGGTATGATGATTGCTAGCTGTAAGCGCTTTGACGGTTGGGCTTTGGGATTGGATAAGGTTGGTGAGGGCAGTGGTGAGAGAGAAAGGAAATTTGGGGATGTTTCAGTTCCACCACAACCCACACCCAAAGAAAAGTTTGCATGCAAGCCAAACCAACCAAGAGAAAAACCGAGTGAGAAGGCAAGTGAAACGCCTAGTGAGAAACCAAGTGAGAAGCCTTGTGAAGAGCCTCATCCCAAGCCTAAGCCCAGATCGATCCGTTTCCATTGTGAGTTTTGTGGGAAGGATGGTCACAAGAGAGCGTTTTGCTTCAAGAGGAAGCGTGAGGAGAGAATGGCAAAGGAGTGGGCTAACAAGGACAAGTACCACCCTTTCGATGGTGTACTTGAGCCTCGTGTGCGTTGCCCGGGGCCAAGGCGAGTGTGAGGTCGGTTCGGGCTTGGGGAGAGCGGAAGGTCGTTGGAGGTGCGCGCGCCTGTGCTACACCGGTCGGGCCGGTGTGGAGCACCGGTCGGCAGGTGCGGGCTGGACAGGCAGCAGTTTGGGTTTCGTGCTCGTACAGGTGTGAGGGTTGGTTCTGGAGTTCGTGGTTCTGGTGGTTGGTCTGGAAAGTTTGCAGAAGGCCAGTTTGCTAGGCATTCTCCCCCTCGAGCTCACTACGGGGAGTCATGGCTTTGAGAAGGAGAGGAGGGATGGTCCACGGGCTTTCTTTCGTGGTTTTGGTCCTCCTCCAGGCAGAGAGGGTTGGTTCCCTCATGGTGGTTACCGTGGTGGTGTTCGTTGAGGACCATGTGTGGTTCGAGGACCGGTGGATGGTCGCTCCCTTGTGTGATGAGTGATTGACAACGTTGTGTGGACTGATTCTTGGCTAAGTATTGCAGGTGCAGGTTGCGGCTTGACTCGTGTTGATGCAGGTGAAAAACAAGCGCGAAAGGTCGTTGCCGGTGAGGCCTCCAGGTGTGGAGAAGACAAGTAGGCTTCGTTCGAGGGACCCGGTGGCCAGCGGGGTCAAGTGCGGGCCGCATGGTGGCATGAACAGCAAGATGAAGTCGTGGACGGTTTCTTGGTAGAGCCTCAAAACCAAGGTCGAGCCGGGACTACGTGGGAGCCGAGTCATGAGTGGAGATTGGCGGAGGCTACACCGAGTTCGCGGGGTTTGCAGTGGTTCACCAGAAAACCACTGGGTTACTCGGTTGAGCCACAAAACCGAGGCCGAAGACTCGACGAGGAGGTGCGGCCACCCAGGCCGGTTCAACCGCCCAGGAGGGGCGGTCGGGACCGCCCGGGGGTCGGTCAGTTCCCCGGGGCCGGTCTAACCGCCTGTGGGGGCGGTCTGACCGCCCTGGCCGCCGGCGCCGAGAAGCTTCGAAGCGGAGGACACGCGTCGGGATCGCAAGGCGTGCGTCGAGGCTACGCAGGGTGCGGTCGCCGGGCATCCGTCCGATGGTGAAGACATCAAGAATTCCAAATCCGCCCTTGAGGGGCATGTATCCCTAGTTATTAGTGAAGGGTAGTTTAGTCTTTTGGGTGCCTCCATATATACTCATTGGATGGGTGGATGGCAGCTAACTCTTGGAACCCTAGCTCATTTGGTTTTTCCATTTTTGTTCTCCATTTTCCCTAGGTTTTTAGAAGGCTAGCTTGAGAGCTTCATGTGAGATCTAGAGAGAGGGATGGATGTTTGGGTGGCAAGCTAGACCTGGTATGAACCATTCATGGCATGTATAGAAGGTTTGGCGTTGTTCTTCATGGTGGTTGTCCCGTCTCTTTGGTGTTGACTTTCGGAGCTCTTTTTGGCGGTGTTTTGAGAACGATTTTGTTAACACCAAAATTTGGTAAGGAGTATGACATGTGGGTCCGATTCGAAAAAGAGTCCGTCTGGTGGAAGGAAAGATATTTTCAGAGATTTTCGGCAGAAGGATCCGCGGTCGGCTATCTGCTCCAGTTCGGCAAAAGAACAAGAGAGCTGATTTTGCGGGATTGGACGGTGACGTGGCTCAATCGGAGGAAGCGAATGGATGGATAGGCGATCGAGTTTAGTTAGGCAATGAATCCATTCGCGGTTGTAATCGGCGGGGTATAAATACGATCCCCGGATGTATGTAACGTACACGTTCATTCCTCAATACACACCGGCCTTACGCCAAACCCTAGAGTCCTTGTCGTGTCGTCGAGTTCTTCGAGAGGGCCAATCGATCCGTCGACCTCCGTGAGTACCGGCAACCTTGTATCATGTCTAGTATCATGCGGTGGATTTAGATCGATGCAAGTAGTCTTGTTACCATGCTTCGTGTCATGCGGTAGATTCAAGCTTGGTTCAAGAGGATTTCTTGTTAGATCATGAGCCATGCGGTAGGCCAAGATCTAGCTCGAAGCTAGTTATCGGCTCTATTGGATTTTGGCAAGATCCAATAGATTCATTAAGTTACCCCGTGTTATCATGAGTTTTGCTTTATGTTTTAATTCATGTAACACACTCTTGCCCAATCTAGATGGGTTTGGATCGGCTTTTTCCTTTTAAGATCCGTGCACGAGCAGGTTTCGTGTTTTGACGCGTGGATCTTGTGCTCTCCGATAGCCGAAACCGAATCGATCTAGGTTGTCACGTGTTGCGGGTTCAAGCTTGCTTTGTGCGTATAAATCTTGAAAGAACCGGTATCATGCGGTAGATGCGAGGTTTTTGGGGTGCTTTGGAGCTAGTCATCCGGTGGATTAGATTTCCAATTCGATCCGATAGATTTATTCACGTGGTAATGTTTGTTCCTTCTTCATGGACCCTGGATCGGTGCTGTTCAGCCCGTATTCGGTTATATCTTCACGAGTAGATCACGTGCCTCGTTCGTGCCTTAAGTGATGTATGCTTTTAGCTTTCCGTATTTAGATTGTATCATGCGGTGGATAGATCTATTTGTGGAAAGTGGTACGTTTTTCATGCAAGTTGTATCATGCGGTGGATAGATTTGTTTGTGATCGTACCCGACGGATCTTAAAGTACCTAGACATGCGGTAGACTAGTGCTTTGATCTATGCGTGCTCATTTAATACATGATCATTTTCGTGCTTTACCTCATTTTATTTAATGACAAACCTCACGGGGATCGGTTATAACTTCATGCTTGCATCTTTATCTATACGAAGACCGATCATCGTCACGCTTACGTCATCCATTCGGCAGTATTCTTTTTCCCTTTATAATGGTCCGGATGGTTGTGATTCTTTGACAGATAGCTCTACATAGCTACATGTCATTCTTGCTTGGCTTCTTGGCCATAAATATGGAACCGTCCGGTACCACCCGACACGTTCCAAGCTTTGGTATCTAACTCGCTTTATCTTTTGTTAATTTTCGGGAAAAATTGATCGGCACGTCATTCGCTCTCTCCGCGCGTGCGAAGCTAGCTTATTCGGCTTGCCGTGTGATTGGCGTTGAGTGCACGTTTTGCGTCAACACACTTTTTGGCACGCCCAGTGGGACCATACAGCCGAATTGGTTCAGGATGCCTGAGATCACAGACCTCCTGGATGTCAACATCGAAGAGCTTTCTCCAGAGCAGCATCAGCAGCTCCTAGACGCCGTGAATCAATTTCAGCAAAAGTGCCTCATGTCGTTTAAGAAGAATCGAAGTGGTGTACCATATCTGAAGAGTGGCCTGCCCAGAGTGCTGTTGCCGGGAGAGACCGACGCCACAACCCAACAAGAAAAAGAGGAATGCGCGCGGATCTTCCAGGAGTCGGTAGACATGCTCACCAAGCACAACCAAGCTTTCCTCGGGTCGCTCCAGCAGATGATGGTGGCCCTCTTTGGCCCGGGCGCGGGGCAAGCGTTTGGAAAGGCGTACGCCGGAAAGAGCACCGTGGAGCTGGGTGAATCAAGCTCTCAGCCGCCGCCACGAAGCCAGGTGCAGCAGCCTCCCCCTCAGAGCTCCGGGAGCGAAGCATTCCAACCTCCTCCGCAGGGCGCCGGGGGGCAGCCAGTTCAGCCTCCGTTGCAAGCTTCAGGAGGTCAACCAATCCTGCCGCCACCACAGAGCAGCACGGGTCAGCCTGTGCAACAGCCGAATCCGTACCAGCCTACGTACGGAGACCTAGCGTTCGGCTCATCTGGGGCCCCACTCGACCCCAGTCGAAGAATAGCTCCGTCGACCAACTGGCTCCAGAAGAATTTGTACGGCGGTGGTTATCATGAAGTGGGAAATTACGGAGCGTTCGATGCCTTCCCGCACCCAGGGTACGCGCCGGCTGCAGGCGCTCAGGAGGAAGATGCCCTAGCACGCAAGATGGCCGAATTGATGCGAATCGCCCGGCCTCAAGCCAAGGATGCGGGGCCCCACCCACGTGCCGCCGTTCCCGCAGTGGTACTATAACGTGCTCCCGCCACCAAGGGTGAAACCGCCGACGGAATTCACAAAGTTCTCGCGGGCAGACGAGACAAGCACGGTCGAGCATATCGCTCGTTACCTCATGCAGCTTGGGGAATGTTCGGCCGAAGAGACGTTCAGGGTTCGCTACTTCCCCGCCTCGCTGACGGGTCCAGCTTTTCAGTGGTTCTCGTCCTTGCCGCCTGAATCAGTGGCCAGGTGGAAAGATTTGGAGCGTAAATTCCACGCTCATTACTTCGGCGGCGCTTCCGAGAAGAAGTTGATTGATCTCGCCACCCCGAAGCAAAGGCACGGTGAAACACCGCCGGAGTTTCTTAGAAGATTCGAGAGAAGTCAAGGGCATGTGCTTCTCATTGAACTTGCGAGACGATCGGTGGCCGATATGGCCGTCGCCGGGATGTTGCGCACCGTGCGCGAGAAGCTATTTGGGATGGAGTTTGAAAACTTGGGCCAACTATCGCAGAAGTTATCCTTGATGAGCAATCGTGCATATGGCCTCAAGAAGGACCCCAAGTTTGGCAAGCAAGCATGACATCGCCGACATCTACAACCAATTCTTGGACAAGGCTCGATTTGTGCGAAGATTCTCGACGACGAATTGGAGATAGCCGCAGCAGAGATCTTGTGGGGTAAAGAGCCCTTGACAATGAATCGGCGGTGGGTCGTGCGGACCAAAGGAACCTACGACTTCGACATCACCAAGGCCGATAAGTTGTTTGAGCTCTTGGTAAAGGAAGGCCGAATCAAGCCGCCCGAAGGGCACTCTATGCTTCGGCCCGATGGAGTCAAAGCGAAACATTACTCGCGGCTTCCATGACAGGGACTCGCACTCCATCAACGATTGCGGTGGTCTTCGGGATGAGGATCCGTAAGGCTATCCAGGAGGGGCACCTCAAGTTCGATAACAAGATGAAGCCGGATGGCCACCCCTTCCCGTTAGAACATGCTCGGCTTTTCTATCAATGCGATAACGGCCCGAAGAGAAGGGGGAAAGTCAAGGTCCCGACCTCGCCCAGTCCAAGCAAGATGGATCAGTTGACCCGGAGCGCCAGGTGACCCTAGAGCAAGTGCAGGGCGACGCCCCCCGCGTTCTCAAGAGCCACGTCGAGATTGGGGAATCGTCCAGGCCTAAACCCAAGGTGACGTCACGCATTCTCCTCAACAAATGGCAGCGCCAGATGGAAAAGGAGCGCTACCAAAAGCGTCGTCACGAGGGAGGAGCAGGCGCAGGGCCGAAGAAGAGGCGCGCGGATGGAATCAAGAACAAGCACGCGCGCGCGAGCAGGAGCGCGCCCACCGGGGGTGCGCCTTCTTCAGGCACTGCTGGAATGAGGGCCTAAAGCTGCCCACATTAAGGAACCGCCCCGAATGCAGCGACGGATATGTCGAGTACAGCAGAAATCGCCAATCGCCGATCCGTCCATGAAAGACTTGGAAGGATCCACCCGAATGGGGATCGGCGGCAAAAAATTGAAATCATTGATCATCCCAGGAAGCGCCAAGCCGATCTCAAGTGGGCTGATCAGGAAGAGGACGAGGATGTCCACGTCCGGCGTAAGGGGCGGTGGTGCCCGCCCGCCTACGCGGAGAGCCGAAGAGGCGGGTCCGGCCGCTTGAGGAACCGCGAGATGAAGCAAGCCGGGATCCAGACGAGGCAGAAGTGGCGCCCCAAGGACCAGCCAGAAGGATCGAAGCGTTCGGCCCCCACGTGCATGGTATACTTCCTGCCGAACGAATTCATGGCTCCCGCTAACCAGGTGATGCAGGAGGAAGCTTCCTTTGACGACGAGCAGCCCGAGGAGATGATGGCGCAGCTGGTGCTTGCCAATGTGCCGTCTTCGACAAGCCGGCCAAGAATCGCCATATGAGACCACTGTACTTGAAGGGGTACGTCAATGGCAAGCCATTGACCAAGATGTTCGTCGACGGTGGCGCGGCGATCAACGTGATGCCATACACCACCTTCGGGAAGCTTGGCATGACCCCGAGCGATCTGACACCAACAAGCATCATCCTGAACGACTTCGCCGGGAACCCCTCGGACACCAAAGGATGCGCTCACGTGGACTTGATGATCGGGTCCAAGACGCTCGCTCACCACCTTCTTCGTCATCGAAGGGAAGGGAGCCTACGGCCCGCTCGCTTGGGCGGGACCGGATCCACGCCAACCGCCGCGTCCCATCCACTATGCATCAACACCGATCCGGTGGGTGGACGATGAAATCGAGGTCGTCCGGGCGGATGACTCCGTAAGCGTGGCTAACATGGAACCAGCCTTCCGGGGAGTACCAAGGCATCGATTGCTTCTCGGGGAAGGACCGGGGAGAAGGTCCCGTTGAACCCGTCGGCGGTGACCAACGTACCGATTCAAGCGGTCGGCTCTTATAGTAATTTTTAATGGAGAACCCCGTGGATGGCACCGATGGCAAGTTAGGACGAGGATTTATGTCGACCGATAAGCCGGAAGAAGTTGACATTGGGAACGGTGATAAACCAAGGCCGACGTTCATCGGTGCAAATTTGCAACCGGACTTCGGGGGAACTTAATTGAGCTTCTCAAAGAATATAAAGATTGCTTCGCCCGGGATTACTCGGAGATGCCCGGATTGGATCGTTCCATCGTCGAGCACCGGTTGCCGATCAAGCCCGGTTTCAAACCATATAAGCAACCGCCCCGAAAATCTACAAGGATGAGGTATTGGCCGATGTGAAGAAGGAGATCGAAAGATTACTTGACGCAAACTTCGTTCGGCCCCGCGGATATGCGGAGTGGATTTCTAACATCGTCCCCGTGTATAAGAAAAATGGAAAAATGAGAGTTTGCATAGACTTCGTGGACCTAAACGCAGCTACTCCCATGGATGGATACCCGATGCCTATTACCGATTTGTTGATTGACGCCGCCGCCGGGCACAAGGTGATTAGCTTCATGGATGGCAACGCGGGATACAATCGATCTTCATGGCAATAGAAGACATATCAAAGACGGCCTTCGAGTGTCCCGGTCATATAGGCCTATTTGAATGGATAGTCATGACGTTTGGGTTGAAAAATGCCGGTGCAACCTATCGACGGGCCATGAATTACATTTTTCATGAGTTGATCGGCAAGACCGTGGAAATCTACATTGACGACGTAGTGATCAAGTCCTTAAGTGATGACACCCATCCGGAAGATGTGAAGAAGACCTTGGAATGCACCGGAAGCATGGCCTAAAGATGAATCCAAACAAGTGTGCGTTCGGGGTGTCACCGGAGAGTTCTTGGGGTTTTTGGTCCACGAAGGGGGAATCGAAGTTGGCAAAAAGAGCATGAAAGCCATTGATGAAGTCGTTCCTCCAACCAACCTCAAGGAGTTGCGATCACTGCTCGGCAAGATCAACTTCGTGAGAAGGTTCATCGCAAATTTATCACAAAAGGTGTTGCCGTTCTCTCCGTTGCTGAAGCTAAAGAAGGATCAGAAATTCACATGGGGCGACGAACAACAAAAGGCTTTTGACGAGATCAAGCAGTACATGAAGGAGCCGCCGTGCCGGTTCCTCCTCGGCCCAAACAAGCCTTTCAAGTTGTACGTGGCGGCCGATACCCAAACCATTGGATCGGCCCTTATTCAAGAATTCGAAGGAAAGGAGCGGGTAGTAGCTTACCTTAGCCGAAAATTACTTGATCCTGAAACCAGGTATTCGGCTATGGAAAAACTGTGTCTTTGCGTATACTACTCATGTACAAAGTTTCGGCACTACTTGTTGAATGCCGAATGCACTGTATACTCGAAGTTTGATGTGATAAAACATATGTTATCTATGCCAATTTTGAATGGACGGATTGGCAAATGGATTTTAGCTTTATCAGAATTCGAGTTGAAGTTCGAATCGGCAAAAGCCGTCAAAGGTCAGGTCATTGCCGATTTTATTACTGAGCATCGTGACCCTTCAGTTGATCTGCTTGAAATTACCCCTTGGGCTTTATTTTTTGATGGGTCATCATGTGGCAAAGGTGGGGGAGTAGGGATCCTACTAATTTCTCCCAGAGGTGAGATGTTTGAATTCGCCATTCCTATACAACCCACCGTCACAAATAACCAGGCTGAGTACGAGGCACTGCTTCGAGGGCTTCAATATTTGAGAGAAGCCGGGGCCGTTTCAGTTGAAATTTATGGAGATTCGGAGTTGGTCATCAAGCAATTGAACGGCCAGTACGAGTGCAGGAGCGAGGCGCTGAGGAGTTACTACGAGGAATGCAGAGAAATCTTGAAGGGCTTTCCACTGGTAACCCTACAGCACATTCCTAGAGAGCATAACGAGGAAGCAAACAGGCTGGCTCAGAGCGCCTCTGGTTATAAAGAGAGTCAAGAAGCATTTGCTACAGAGGTGAGTGCACTAGGGACGGATCTTACAGAAGATGATTGGAGGAAAGAGATCGTTGATTATTTGAGAGATCCATCCCGAAAGGTCTCTAGGAAGCTCAGGTACAAGGCAATCAAGTTCGTTCTTCTGGATGATAATTTATTCTATAAATCATTAGATGGAGTATTGCTACGATGCCTGGGTCCAGAAGAAGCCAAGAACATGATGAGCGAGGTGCACGATGGGATATGTGGAGCGCACCGTCGGCCTATCGGATGAAATGGGTTATTAGGCAAGCCGGATGCTTTTGGCCGACGATATTAGAGGACCGCTTTGAGTATTATAAGGGGTGTCAAGATTGCCGGAGGTTCGGGAATATTCAAAGAGTCCCCGCATCAGCATTGAATCCCATCATCAAGCCATGGCCATTCGTGGGCCGGGGTATAGACTTGATTGGCCAAATTAATCCGCCGTCTAGCAAGGGGCATAAGTTCGTGCTTTTGGCTACGTACTACTTCACCAAATGGGTCGAGGCGATCCCACCGAAGAAAGTGACGTCGAGAAAACATGATCGAGTTCGTCAAAGAACACATCATCTATCGATTTGGGATCCCTCGACGATTACCACCGACCAGGGGGCACAATTCGTGTCATTGGAGTTCGTAGATTTTGCCGAAAGCATGGGAATCAAGTTATTTAATTCTTCTCCATACTATGCCCAAGCTAATGGTCGGGAGAGGCTTCTAACAAGATCATGATCAAGCTTATACGAAGAAGATCGACCGAAGCCAAGGAGGTGGCATTCGGTACTCGGTGAAGCGTTGTGGGCTTACCGAATGGCCCCCCATGGAGCTACAAAGACTTCTCCTTACGAGTTGGTTTACGGGCATCACGCGATCCCCGCCCCGGGAAATGCAATCGAGTCAAGGAGAATAGTGCCGCAAAACGATTTGAGCTCCAAGGATTACAGGTGGCCTAATGATGGATGAGTTAGAAGATTTGCATATGATCCGTCTCGGGGCCCCGGAGAACATCGAGAAAAACAAGCCGCGGGTCGCCAAATACTATAACAAGAAAGTAAAGGTAAAGCAATTCGCAGAAGGCGATCTAGTTTGGAAAGCGCTACCGCCGATTGGAACTAAATACGTTGAATTCGGCAAATGGTCCCCTAACCGGGAGGGGCCTTTTCGTGTGGTCGATGCGTCCCGGTAATGCATACATATTGAAAACTTTGCTGGGAGAAGAATTTTCCGCTGCGATAAATGGGAGATATCTGAAGAAATATTATCCTAGCATTGAGATCGATCGATGATTACACGCATCTGGCACAAAATAGCCGGCGCTCAATAATGAGGCCGCCTTTAGAACAAAATCCGTGAACAAAAGAAGATGGCCAGTGCCTGGATGCATTGCCCTTAGCTCAACACTACATTACAACTGTTTCTTGCAGGATTACACATAGCAGCCCTGAAGGTCAAGTCCCCTAAGGGAGGGAAGCAGAAGGCGTGGAGAAAGAAGCGAAAGTATGATTCAATCTTTTCTTTGCTTCTTCGGCCGCCGTTCCCTCTTCGCTGTTCCGAGACCACCGTGACGGCGACTTGGAACGCACGAGGATGACCATGATTGGCGGCCTCTACCAAGCTATCCCGAGCCGCCTTCAAAGGTTGCGTTGTACCTCGTCGAGACATCCGGAGCAAAAGAATCAAGGTTAGGGGCAAGAAATCCGGATGCAAACATGAAGGGGTCGAAGCGTTTACCCCCTACTAGTGCTTCCGGCGCCATGCGCACGCTCGCGCTCGGCTTGGCAACGGACGGACATGTCCCCGAGGCCGCGCTCCGTGTGCCGGCACGGCGGCGCGGCCTCGATGAATGGCCCTCTGCTCAGGCGTGGCATCCTCTGCTTCAGGGGAGGAATCGGAGGAGATGTACTCGGGAACATCTTCGGTCCCGATGACCTCTTCAGAAGCAAATCAAGGCTGAAAAGACGAGAAGAAGACATGAAGCGTAAGATCAAGCAGAAGAACGAGGAGCAGATCAAGAAAGAACTCACTTCCGAATCGTACGCTTCCTCGATGAGCCGCTCCCCTGAGGTTGTTTACCCTTGTCCATGGCGTTGGGGTTTTTTCTTCTGGCAGCAAAGGAAGAGACGAGAAGCGATGGAGGAGTGTGCGAGTGGATTTGCGAGCACCCCACGGGCTATTTTATTGACCAAGGAGGCGCATTGGGAGTGATGATCCGGCCAGTACACACTGTTGGAATACCAAGCGGCGAGGGGTTTCCACCGAGTGCGAAGGGTTTTCTTTTGAAAAGTTGTTTACGGATTGCCGAATTGGGATCCTTTGTGGATTTTGCGCCGAGGGGCGGCTTGTTTGTGAGCGTTCGGCTAAAGACAGTTTCCAAACGCATTCAAAGAAGACAAAATTCACAGATGCAAATGCGAAGGGAGATATCACGGAACAAATGCGTAATTCAAAAGTTCGTCATATATTGCCGACATTTACACATCCCTAGTACAATCTAGTCAAAAAGTCCGTTCAACACGGACCGGGGATGGGTAATTTCGGCAATGGCGTCGCCGTGGCCGTCGAGGCGCTCCGAGATGAGCTCTATCTCGTCGATATCCCTCCCGGCGCGCCGCCCGGAAGCCACGCGGCCCGGTGGAGTAGTCGACGTCCGTATGCGTCGCCATCGCAGCCGGTGCCCAAGGTGGTGCCCGTGCGAACGCCATGAACGGCCACCTCGTCGACGCGACGCTCCACCGCGGCCGGGCGCTCCGCCGGCGTGTCGCCGTGGGCATTCACCTTCTCGGCCAATTGCTCTACCGGCCGTCTTTAGCCGGTCGAGCTCGCCGTCGCGGGCCGCAAAAGACAAACAAGAAAGAATTAGCATCAAAGGCCGGCCGAATCAAGAATCAATCCCGCAGCCATACCGTCGATGGCCTCCGGCACGGCTTCCGCCGGTCCTCCCATTCTAGTTCGGCCACGCCCGCTTTCTTGGAGACATCCTCCGGCCGCGACGGGACGCCTCTAACTCCTCCTTGTAGCGGATGGCGTCCGCTTCCCCGTACGTGCACGGGGAGTGGCCATCGGACTCCAAAGAGTCATCCGGGGAGGGGTTGATTGGTCGGCGCGCGAGGCGGATTCCACCGAATCAACCCGCAAAAGGGAGGTGATTGTCAAGGCAAAAGGAGATCAAGAGAAGGATCGAAGAGGAGAAGTTGACGGTCATCACCGCGCGCGCGCGTTAGCGCCGCTCCCCTCGGCCTCGTCGGAGGCACGGCGGCGGTTGAGGCGGCGCACCATTGCGGTTTGGGGATGTGCACCGTTTGCAAGAAGACCGTAGATTGGCAAAGATTCGAGAGCTAGAAGGCCCGGTGGAGAGCTAGGGGCACCTATGGCAACATTTATAGGCCGGGCGGTGGTAAATCGTGGCTTCGAGTCGTGGCTGTGGATCGTGGCGCACGTCCCAATAAAATCGGAAGGCGGAGAGATTTCCTTGACCAGCCCCGCCCGCGGGTCGTTTGGAGTTCCAAGCTGGACCGTGTGCGGGTTGATTGGTTCGGCTAAGGGAACTCAAGGTGTCGTTCGGGGGTTAGCGTTTCACTACCGAATGGGTCGTTCAGCATTACATCTCAAAGTACGCAAAGGAAAGGAAACAAATCGCAGAGGAAATATTACAAGAGCGACCAAATCCTGTATACATCAATAAGGACATTCAAGCATTAAGGAGTTTTGCGAGTGCGTGACGAACATTGGACACTATCAAGTGGGAATTATCCAAGATCTCCCGGTAGTCCTTTTGGGCACCGGATAAGTCAATGAGCTCGCGTCGCATTGCTTTACTGCGGTAACGACCCGATTCTACCTCCGCTTGGGTCTTTGCTATCAATCCAGGAAGATCGGCTATTTTCTTCGGTCAATCTCCATCTCCGCCGACGAGCTTCTCAATTCCGCCTCTAGAGCAGCCTTCCCGGCGACTTTCAAATCGTAAGAAGCTTGCAGTGTCGCCCAAGGCATCTTTATGGCTTTCTCGCTTGGGATTGTGCCCCGTTCATGGCATGTTCAGCGTCAGTTTTCTCCTTTTCGATGGCCGGACGGGAGCGCAATTTCCTCCAAGTACGCCTCAAGGGAACATAAAAGGGCTCTAAGTCGTAGACGGATGATAGGAAAGCTCTGATGTCATCGGGGAGTCTTCGACTAATGGGTTCAAACATCTCTTCAAAATGGCGAAGATCATTGAGCTGATCCTGAACATCTTTTTCTAGCCAAGCTGCAATTTCTTTGAGTTTGGGCAACACTTCATCCGGGCAAGCGGCTGGTTTATTTCTTTCATCACCTCGGCAGTTGATGGGCCCTCTGATGGCAAGCTCGATGACGACGGAGCGTGACCCTGAAAAGTAACATTACCGAGGTGAGAATGCCGACATCGAAGTACCGAACCAAGCGCGGAATTGAGTACCTCATGAATGGTTTCTTGAGCGGGGGCAATCGCAGACGGGAAAGGTGCCCTCGGTAGAGCCGAAACTCCCAAGTCAGGGGATGCTGATGCGGCCATCGGCGACTCGTGAGTTTCGGGTCGAAGAATCGGATCCTCCTCTCGTTGGGTTGGTCATTGTCGCTTGACCGATAGGCGATGGCATCCCCGGGGGAATTTGGTGGCTCCAGTTGAGTTGGGAGGTTCATCTCTGGAGAGTGTACTGCTTCTGCAGAAGGTGATGAAGACGAGATCTCTACTGGGATGGGCAATTCAACCCTGGGTGGGCTCGCTTGTTGAACCACTGGAACATCTACAAGCGGTTCTCCTACGGCTTCCTCTGCAAGTGTCCAATAGAAAGAGTGAGTGCCAGTGCTCATCCTTGAGAAAGGACAGTAAAGGACATACCAGTGGGTGGAGCATTGGCAGGTGCTGGTTCTGAAGAATGTTGGGCTCTGGTCTGAAAATGCACAATGAATATGATCCATCAAGAACAGAGTGACTTGGTAATCAAGAAGGAAAAGGGTTTTACCTCAACAAGCACCTTTTTGACGGTTCTTCTCCTTTTGGCACTTGGAGGGGCAATCAAAGGTGCGGACCTTGTCTCCCGTCCGCAGCAAGGCTAGAAAGGCCGGGATCTGTAGTAGCATACCTGGCCATTAATTGATGCAGGGTTGTGGATTTAAACCCCAGTGCTGAAATCGGGCCTTCGGCATTATAAGTGATTACCCTGGCTCGAGGGGCAGGCACTGTGTTCTGTGGACAAAAGATGAAGGTCCAAACCATGAATGAAGAAGAAGTGTTTGGTCCAAGGGCTCATTGTGTTACCTCTGAAGTCGGCAGGAAATCGGGCACCGCTTCGCACAAAACACATGAACGGGTTCACTGAAGATGTGGTCATGGAATTCTTGCCACCATGAGTTGAAGGTGGGGTGAGCTATGGTTGCGTGTGCACAAAAGGACATGTGTAGACAAAGTGGGACCGCACACATAGTTGAAAACTCGCCGCATCGCATCGCTCTTTGATTTCCTCCCCGGGCTTGAGGAATTCATGCGAAACAATCTTGGGGGCATCCGGCCACATCCAAGTTGCCCGGCCATTACATTAGGCCGGTAGTACTCATAAGTACTGATATTCTGCCTCCCTCCATTGAACTCGGCCGGTAATATGCATGGGCGGATTATGATATTAAAGATTTCCAAGAATCCCCTATCTTGATGGCCGGGCTCAAAGGAGAATTCGACAGGGAAGGTCAGAGTGTCATAGCCTAGATAAGGGAGCCAAAGAGGATTGGAGAAGCCTTTGAAGAACAACTCGAAGAGCTAGATGATGTCCTGCTGAACGATAACAGTTGAAGCTGCTTCTCCATAGTTTTGGCATCCTCTAATGACTTGAAGCTCTCCTTCGGGGGGATTGGACCAGGGGAAGAACCTGGAGTTCAAGTCAACGCCTACAATCTGATGCATGTGAAGTTGCAGCCAAGTTTGAACAAACCACCAAGGGCCATTGACGCATGCTATCCTCGCGTCGGTGTACATTTGGGTAACGGTCCGATGAAGCATATGGTATACGCCGCCCAAGAGGAATTTTCCCGCAGGAAGGCGATTTCCACTAGCGGATGGATCGCCATTGCGATGTGATTCAAAGTGGGTTCGTTGGCCTTGCCACGAAGACAAATCCGCACAACCACATGTTCAAAAAGGCTCGTATTCAACTTCGCCAAGGGGATTGTCTCTCATGTGCTTCAAAATATAATTCTTGTAGCCATTCCTTGGCTTTACCCCCGTCCGGCGTGAGGAATTTTTGAAGTTCCAAGGCCGGGAGCACCGGTGATGTCAAGGCCGGTGATCATGTACACATCGGCCAAGGTTGGAGACATTGGGCCATGCCCAAAAAGGAAGGCGTTGACGCCATTTGACCGTAAGTGACATGCGGCTATCGAAGATCTTCATTCTTGGGTGTCTCGGCTACGGATAACTCCGGACATTGAGCAATGCGGAGAGCATCCGGATTGGTCAATCCACTCTTATCCGCAAGAATCCTCCGATACCAAGTCTTCCAGCCTGCAATTGGGGGCAAAGGCCAGTTCTTGAACGCATCTTGCCACTGGGGAGGTGGAGATAAAGCTACCTTGAAAGGGATTCTCTGAGATTCAGCGGCAATAAAATCTCGGGGATCAGGATTCCCTTCGGGACCAAGATAATAAGACCGCGAATTGGCCTCAATAGGAATCGAAGAGCAAGAGAAGGTTCCCGGAAGAGAGCGGAAGAGGAAAAATCTCGGGTAAAATTGAAAACCTAATGCCGAACAAAGGTTTGGAGGGGTGAATTTACCCGAGCAAAGCTTGGTTCCGAGTTGCCATTGGAGATTCGAGCTCGGAACGAAGGGGATCTAGGGTTGGATCGAACGAAGAATCCGGCGGATTGCGAAGAACAAGGTGTTGACGAGGTTTGGCTCAAGGATTCGTGGCTAGAGTCAATTGTGGAACAAAATTACTTTTATCCCACAATTGAAGGGGCATGTGTTAACACCAAAATTTGGTAAGGAGTATGACATGTGGGTCCGATTCGAAAAAGAGTCCGTCCGGTGGAAGGAAAGATATTTTCGAGAGATTTTCGGCGAAGGATCCGCGGTCGGCTATCCGCTCCGGTTCGGCAAAAGAACAAGAGAGCCGATTTTGCGGGATTGGACGGTGACGTGGCTCAATCGAGAGGAAGCGAATGGATGGATAGGCGATCGAGTTTAGTTAGGCAATGAATCCATTCGCAGTTGTAATCGGCGGGGTATAAATACGATCCCCGGATGTATGTAACGGACACGTTCATTCCTCAATACACACCGGCCTTACGCCAAACCCTAGAGTCCTTGTCGTGTCGTCGAGTTCTTCGAGAGGGCCAATCGATCCGTCGACCTCCGTGAGTACCGGCAACCTTGTATCATGTCTAGTATCATGCGGTGGATTTAGATCTGATGCAAGTAGTCTTGTTACCATTCTTCGTGTCATGCGGTAGATTCAAGCTTGGTTCAAGAGGATTTCTTGTTAGATCATGAGCCATGCGGTAGGCCAAGATCTAGCTCGAAGCTAGTTATCGGCTCTATTGGATTTTGGCAAGATCCAATAGATTCATTAAGTTACCCCGTGTTATCATGAGTTTTGCTTTATGTTTTAATTCATGTAACACACTCTTGCCCAATCTAGATGGGTTTGGATCGGCTTTTTCCTTTTAAGATCCGTGCACGAGCAGGTTTCGTGTTTTGACGCGTGGATCTTGTGCTCTCCGATAGCCGAAACCGAATCGATCTAGGTTGTCACGTGTTGCGGGTTCAAGCTTGCTTTGTGCGTATAAATCTTGAAAGAACCGGGTATCATGCGGTAGATGCAGGTTTTTGGGGTGCTTTGGAGCTAGTCATCCGGTGTATTAGATTTCCAATTCGTCGATAGATTTATTCACGTGGTAATGTTTGTTCCTTCTTCATGGACCCTGGATCGGTTTGTTCGGCCGTATTCGGTTATATCTTCACGAGTAGATCACGTGCCTCGTTCATGCCTTAAGTGATGTATGCTTTTAGCTTTCCGTATTTAGATTGTATCATGCGGTGGATAGATCTATTTGTGGAAAGTGGTACGTTTTTCATGCAAGTTGTATCATGCGGTGGATAGATTTGTTTGTGATCGTACCCGACGGATCTTAAAGTACCTAGACATGCGGTAGACTAGTGCTTTGATCTATGCGTGCTCATTTAATACATGATCATTTTCGTGCTTTACCTCATTTTATTTAATGACAAACCTCACGGGGATCGGTCATAACTTCATGCTTGCATCTTTATCTATACGAAGACCGATCATCGTCACGCTTACGTCATCCATTCGGCAGTATTCTTTTTCCCTTTATAATGGTCCGGATGGTTGTGATTCTTTGACAGATAGCTCTACATAGCTACATGTCATTCTTGCTTGGCTTCTTGGCCATAAATATGGAACTGTCTGGTACCACCCGACACGTTCCAAGCTTTGGTATCTAACTGCTTTATCTTTTGTTAATTTTCAGGAAAAATTGACTGGCACGTCATTCGCTCTCTGCGCGTGCGAAGCTAGCTTTTTCGGCTTGCTGTGTGATTGGCGTTGAGTGCACGTTTTGCGTCAACAGATTTCTTGGGGTTTTTGGTGGGTGTCACGTATGAGGTTCTTGTGCCTCTTTGGCTGGTGACTTTGCCCCCAAATCCTCTTTGAATCGGACTCGATTTGGTGGTTTCTCGAGTTGGGCGAGTTCTTGACCTAGAGAAGCGATTTCTTCGATTCCTCTTGATTGTGAGCGTTTCGGGTCGATTCCTTTGAGGTAGAGGTTGCCCAGGAGGTAACCCAGCTATTCCCGAAGTTTGGCCGCAATCCGTGGAGTGATTCGGGAGATCGGGCGCGAGGAAGTTGAGGTTTGACCCGCGGGTTCGTTTTACGGAAGGGCGGTCTAACCGCCTACGGGGGGCGGTCTAACCGCCCGGGGTGTTTCCGGGTCAAAGTTTTGTTTTGCCCGATTTTCCTCCGTGAGTTTGTTCGCCTTGATCGGAGGAGTGTCCGCGTGAAATTTGGGGTCGTTCTCGTGCGGTTTGCTAGGTGTTCTTGGTTGGAGTTCGTTCTTGGGTACGAAGGTTAGACCGCCCCGGTGTAGCCGGTCTAACCGCCCCTAGGCCCTTGGGTGAAGTTTTGGTTTTCACCAAGATTTTCCGGTAGCTAGCATGGCCTTGACCGGAGATCTCTCGTTGGTGAAACCGTGGTGTGTTTTGGTACTCGGAAGAGGCGTTTCGGAGGATTTCTTGGGTGCCGGGTGGAGGCGGTCTAACCGCCCCCTATACCGGTCTAATCGCCCCCTCGGTTAGCCGGCTTTCGAGTTGTTTCCGCCGACGGTGCTTGCGTGTGTGTTGTGGTTGCTGGTAGAGTTTGTTCCTAGGACCAGTAGCACTCCAGTGGCTACGTGGTTTTGGCAAACGGGAGGTAGAAGTGCGGAGCGTGTGATTTCGGGGGTCCGACCGAGCTAGTTCGTCTTGGCGGAGATTCAATCTCCCTCGAGAAGAATTTTTATTGGCTCCCATTCACTCCCCCCCTCTCTGGTCGCCTTATCGGTCCTTCATTCGTGGAGGTAGCTTTGGTAGGAAAGATGGTTTGGTTTTTGCTAACCCCACTTTCGAGCAAATGGCTAGGCACTGGTTTTACACATTTGGAACTAACCCCAGTGTTGAGTCGGTTGCTCGCTCTCGCTCCTTGTTTTGAGTTGCAGGTGGATGGCCCGGAGAACATTTGGTTGATATCGGGGGGTGGTTCTTCGGCTTCATATCCCGGTGGTGATATGTAGGTGCATCACTTTCGGGAAATGGTGGACAAGGATGAGTGAATTGTGAAGAAATGATAAAGGTAAGTGTATTTGTGACCTTCGAGTGTGTGGCCTTGATCAAGCCACTTGGTTTCTTTTGCTCTTTGCCTTATCTCATGTGTGTAAGGTGAGCTTTGTATGCTCTTTGGCCTTAATGCATGAGTTTAGGGGGAGCTTGTGAGTTTGGTGCTCTTTTGCTCTTTTGCCGGTGGTGTCGAGCCCTTTTTGCCTCCCCTCGAGGAGCCGGTGGTTTGTGAGCTTTGTGTGTGGGAGCTCCTTTGTAGCATATGTATAGCTTTCCTTTATGCATTTCTTGCATTTGGCATGGCATATGTAGCATGATGTATAGGCATCCTTGTATCTTAGATTGCATGCATTTTGTATCATATGCATTGGTTAGGAAAAGCTTCTCTCGTATACATTGTTCACCATGGAATGAGATATATGTCTTTGTGAGCTTGTTTGGTATGCTACGGTTAGTTTGGCTTAGCTCTTGATGATCTTGATGAATAATCCATGGTTGATAGCTATGTTTTTGAAAAATGTCTCATGTATGCTCTCTCATGTGTAAATGCCTTTACATGCTCTTGACATGTCTTTGTGGCCTTGCTATGCTTAATTTATGGTTGGATAGCTAGTTTATTGATCATATGGGGCCAAAGGCTCATTTGCCATCATGAATGTTTAGCCCTCTTGATTTATCTTGTGGAGGAGCATAAGTTCCTTTTTGTCGCAAAGACATTTCATGTACCATTTACAAATCTGAAAATGAAATGAAAAATTCTTGGAAAATATGCTCCCATGTCATATGTGCTGAATTTAATTTGCTTTGGGTGCTAAACCGTTGCATGATGCCTACCAATGAGAAGTCTCATACATAGAAGTAGGCACATGGCTCGGTGGCTTTGACATGACATGAGGTGCTTGTGGGTGTTTGTGATGGTCTTATGATTAGAATGGCTGTCCTAGCATGAAGTTTGTGTGGCGTTGCCATTTTGATATGCTTTGATCATGTTTAGGACTTTGCTCATGAGAGGCAAGTTTTTCGCAAAATTGCCAAAATCCATCTTAGCTTCGTCCAGTGGTTGTGAAACTTGGTGATCATGTAGTTGAGATCGATACGAAGCCGTAGAGTACCTAACTTGCTCATTTGGACATGTGTAGCATTCTTTGTTGAATTTTGTATATTTGAGAAGCTCTAGGTTGAAAGTTTTGCATTTTTGGCTTGATTCATGCATTGCCAACAAGGGGGAGAAGTTTGAGCTTGAAATGGCTTTTTGGACGCGTTTAGAAGGTTTTCGAGTGGTTTCGAGCCATTTCGGGTTTCGTTGTACACCGGTCTGACCGGTGATGAGCACCGGTCTGACCGGTGTGAGTGCTGGTCTTGTACATATGTTAGGCACCGGTCTGACCGGTGGTGATGACCGGTCTGACCGGTGTGAGCTGAAAGTGCTGCAGCTGTCCTGTTTTATGTAGTTTCTTGCATGCATTCGTCCAAGGGAAGTTGCATTGGTTCAGGGGGAGCTTGCATATGTGCAGGGGGAGCTCTTTGGGAGTTTTCGAGCTTTGTTTCGGTGGTTTGTGCTCTTTGCTTGAGTTTTGCTTTGTCTCGGATGTGTCGAGCCGTTGCCCTTGCCTAAGGGGTCCGAGACTTGTCTTCTTCAAGTGATCTTTCTCTTTGCCTTTGTTTGGCTTTCGATCGCTTGTTGGAGTTTCTTTTTGTTCGTTTCTTTTCTTTTTCTTTTCTCTCTTGTTACTTTCGTGTGGGTGTTGTCAATGCACTCATCAAGGGGGAGATTGAGGACCATGTGTGGTTCGAGGACCGGTGGATGGTCGCTTCCTTGTGTGATGAGTGATTGACAACGTTGTGTGGACTGATTCTTGGCTAAGTATTGCAGGTGCAGGTTGCGGCTTGACTGGTGTTGGTGCAGGTGAAGAACAAGCGCGAAAGGTCGTCGCCGGTGAGGCCTCCAGGGGTGGAGAAGACAAGTAGGCTTTGTTCGAGGGACCCGGTGGCCAGCGGGGTCAAGTGCGGGCCGCATGGTGGCATGAACAGCAAGATGAAGTCGTGGACGGTTTCTTGGTTGAGCCTCAAAACCAAGGTCGAGCCGGGACTTCGTGGGAGCCAAGTCATGAGTGGAGATTGGCGGAGGCTACACCGAGTTCGCGGGGTTTCCGGTGGTTCACCAGAAAACCACTGGGTTCCTTGGTTGATCCACAAAGCCAAGACCGGAGAACCGAAGACGGAGCCGCAAAGCAGCCGCGCACGGACCGGTCCGGCCGGTGGGTCCGACCGGCTCGACCGGTGGGGACCGGTCCCCGGCCAAGGAGGAGCACCGGTCTGACCGGTGTGCGACGACGCAGTCCGGAATCTTCGAAGCGGAGGACACGCGTCGGGATCGCATGGCTTGCGTCGAGGCTACGCAGGGTGCGGTCGCCGGGCATCCGTCCGATGGTAAAGACATCAAGAATTCCAAATTCGCCCTTGAGGGGCTTGTATCCCTAGTTAGTAGAGAAGGGCATTTTAGACATTCGGTTGCCTCCATATAACCCAAGAGGTGAGAGGATGGCAGCCAACTCTTGGAACCCTAGCTCATTAGTTTTCCTATTTTCCACCTATTTTCCTTAGGTTTTCTCTAGGACTAGCAAGAGAGCTTCACGGAGAGATCTTGTAGAGAGGGATGGATGATCGGGCGGCTTGCTAGACCTTGTACGAATCTTTGTTTCATGTATAGATGATTCGGCGTGATTCCTCAAGGTTTGGATATGTTTTCCCCGGTTGTTCTTGGTGGTGATTTTCAGAGCCCTTTCTTCGTGATTTCTTTAGGGTGTTTTCGGGGCTTTTCTCTTGGAGATTTGATGGGGGAAATTTGTGGGAACCCTTCGTGGTTCTTTGGGCTGTGATTCCCCTCCCAAATCCATGAGAAAAAGTGCTCGATTTCGGGGTTTCTTGAGTTCTTGGGTTGGAAGTGCTTTCGGCGGGATTTCTTCGATTCCTCCTTTTTGGACGAGATTTGGTGGGATTAAACTTGGCTATGGACCCCTCATGAGGTGTTCCTGATATCCCCAAAGTCTTGTTCAAGTCCGTGGAGCGATTCGGGAGATCGAGATTTGGATTTGGGGGAGTTGACCCGCGGGTCGTTGTTCATCCCGAGCCGCCCGGTGCTACACGGCTCGACCGTGCTCTTGACCGGTCCGACCGGTGCAAGCCCCCGTGGGTTTTCGCTCGGGTGAGTGTCTTGGTGTGTTCTTTGTTGTCCCGTGGTGCCGCTGCGTTTCGAGTTTGGGTCCGTTTGGTGGTCGGTTGGCTCGTTTGGTGCCTTGGGGGCTTTCGGCTACCATCGGTCCGACCGGTGTGTCTCACCGGTCGACCGGTGTAGAGCCACTTAGTGGAAGTTGCTCGGGTTCACCGGCGGGGACCGGTCCGACCGGTGGTGCTCACCGGCTCGACCGGTGTGGGTCTGTAGACTCGGGGTTTGTTGTTCCGCTGCGTTCTCGAGTCGGAAGGCTGTGTGTGTTGGTTCCTAGGTCCAGTGGCACTCCAGTGGCTACGTGGTTTTGGCCAACTTGGGTAGTGAGTCGGAGACGTGTGTTGGAAGCCGCGTTCGTCTTGTTGGAGTTCTCATCTCCATCGAGAAGAATTTTTATCGGCTCCCATTCACTCCCCCCCTCTCTGGTTCGCCGTATCGGTCCTTCATAATCCCACCAAAACTCGTCCAAAAAGGAGGAATCGAAGAAATCCCGCCGAAAGCACTTCCAACCCAAGAACTCAAGAAACCCCCAAAATCGAGCACCTTTACCCACGGATTTGGGAGGGGAATCACAGCCCAAAGAACCACGAAGGGTTCCCACAAATTTCCCCCATCAAATCCCCAAGAGAAAGGTCTCGAAAACAACCCAAAGAAATCACCGAGAGAGGGCACCGAAAATCACCACCAAGAACAACCGGGGAAAACACATCCAAACCTTGAGGAACCACGCCGAATCATCTATACATGAAACAAAGGTTCGTACAAGGTCTAGCAAGCCGCCCGATCATCCATCCCTCTCAACAAGATCTCTCCGTGAAGCTCTCTTGCTAGTCCTAAGGAAAACCTAAAGGAAATAGTTGAAAAATAGGAAAACTAATGAGCTAGGGTTCCAAGAGTTGGCTGCCATCCTCTCACCTCTTGGGTTATATGGAGGCAACCCAATGTCTAAAATGCCCTTCTCTACTAACTAGGGATACAAGCCCCTCAAGGGCGGATTTGGAATTCTTGATGTCTTCACCATCGGACGGATGCCCGGCGACCGCACCCCGCGTAGCCTCGACGCAAGCCATGCGATCCCGACACGTGTCCTCCGCTTCAAAGATTCCGGACCGCGTCGTCGTACACCGGTCGACCGGTGCTCCTCACCGGTCGACCGGTCCCCACCGGCCGACGGCCGTGCAGCGCTTCTTTGCGGCTCCATGTTCGGTTCTCCGGTCTTGGCTTTGTGGATCAACCAAGGAACCCAGTGATTTTCTGGTGAACCACCGGAAACCCCGCGAACTCGGTGTAGCCTCCGCCATTCTCCACTCATGACTTGGCTCCCACGTAGTCCCGGCTCGACCTTGGTTTTGAGGCTCAACCAAAAAACCGTCCACGACTTCATCTTGCTGTTCATGCCACCATGCGGTCCGCACATGACACCGCTGTCCACCGGGTCCCTCGAACGAAGCCTACTTGTCTTCTCCACACCTGGAGGCCTCACCGGCGACGACCTTTCGCGCTTGTTCTTCACCTGTACCAACACCAGTCAAGCCGCAACCTGCACCTGCAATACTTAGCCAAGAATCAGTCCACACAACGTTGTCAATCACTCATCACACAAGGAAGCGACCATCCACCGGTCCTCGAACCACACATGGTCCTCACTGGGCCGGTCGGCCTGGGCCCATTTCGGCCCATCTCGCAGCCTCCTTTGCTGGTGATGCTTCCCTAGTTTTCTAGAGTATTCTCCCTTCTACATGTGGGCCCTTGATGTCAGTTTCTTTTTGGTTTAGATGAAGCTCCTTGTCCCACAAGATTCAACATTTTCTGTTCATGTCCTCGGAGTTTTCCATCGTCACGGGTTGGTCCTTAGGCTTCTTGGTGTCATGTTCACTTCATTGCTTAACTTGTACCGGGCTTCAATGTGAGGACCATGTGTGGTTCGAGGACCGGTGGATGGTCGCTTCCTGTGTGATGAGTGATTGACAACGTTGTGTGGACTGATTCTTGGCTAAGTATTGCAGGTGCAGGTTGCGGCTTGACTCGTGTTGGTGCAGGTGAAGAACAAGCGCGAAATGTCGTTGCCGGTGAGGCCTCCAGGTGTGGAGAAGACAAGTAGGCTTCGCTCGAGGGACTCGGTGGCCAGTGGGGTCAAGTGCGGGCCGCATGGTGGCATGAACAACAAGATGAAGTCGTGCACGGTTTCTTGGTAGGGCCTCAAAACCAAGGGCGAGCCGGGACTACGTGGGAGCCAAGTCATGAGTGGAGATTGGCGGAGGCTACACCGAGTTCGCGGGGTTTGCAGTGGTTCACCAGAAAACCACTGGGTTACTCGGTTGAGCCACAAAATCGAGGCCGAAGACACGACGGGGAGGTGCTGCCACCCAGGCCGGTTCAACCACCCAGGAGGGGCGGTCAGACCGCCTGGGGCCGGTCAGATCCCCCGGGCCGGTCCTAACCGCCCGGGGGGGGGGGTCTGACCGCCCTGGCCGCCGGCGCCGAGAAGCTTCGAAGCGGAGGACACGCGTCGGGATCGCAAGGTTTGCGTCGAGGCTAAGCACGTTGCGGTTGCCGGGCATCCGTCCGATGGTGAAGACATGAAGACTTCCGAATCCGCCCTCGAGGGGCATGTATCCCTAGTTATTAGTGAAGGGTAGTTTAGTCTTTTGGGTGCCTCCATATATACACATTGAATGGGTGGATGGCAGCCACCTCTTGGAACCCTAGCTCATTTGTTTTTCCATTTTCATTCTCCATTTTCCCTAGGATTTTAGAGGACTAGCTTGAGAGCTTCATGTGAGATCTAGAGAGAGGGATGGATGTTTGGGTGGCAAGCTAGACCTTGTACGAACCTTTCATGGTTGTATAGATGGTTCGGCGTTGTTCATCATGGTGGTTTTCCCATCTCTCTTGTGTTGATTTTCGGAGCTCTTTGTTGGCGGTGTTTTGAGGACGATTTCTTGGGGTTTTTGGTGGGTGTCACATATGAGGTTCTTGTGCCTCTTTGGCTGGTGACTTTGCCCCCAAATCTCCTTTGAATCGGACTCGATTTGGTGGTTTCTCGAGTTGGGCGAGTTCTTGACCTAAAGATGCGATTTCTCGATTCCTCTTGATTGTGAGCATTTCGGGTCGATTCCTTTAAGGTAGAGGTTGCCCAGGAGGTAACCCAGCTATTCCCGAAGTTTTGCTGCAATCCGTGGAGTGATTCAGGAGATCGGGCGCGAGGAAGTTGAGGTTTGACCCGCGGGTTCGTTTTCTGGAAGGGACGGTCTAACCGCCTGCAGGGGGGCGGTCTAACCGCCCGGGTGTTTCCGGTGTCGAAGTTTTGTTTCGCCGGATTTTCCTCTCGTGAGTTTGTTCGCCTTGATCGGAGGAGTGTCCGGGTGAAATTTGGGGTCGTTCTCGTGCCGTTTGCTAGGTGTTCTTGGCCGGAGTTCCTTGTCGGGTACGGGAGGTTAGACCGCCCTTGATAGCCGGTCTAACCGCCCCTAGGCCCCCGGGTGAAGTTTTGGTTTTCGCCAAGATTTTACGGGTAGCTAGCATGGCCTTGACCGAGAGATCTTTGTTGGTGAAACCGGGGTTAGTTTTGGTGCTCGGAAGAGGCGTTTCGGAGGATTTCTTGGTTACCGAGTGGAGGCGGTCTAACCGCCCCCCCCGGTTAGCCGGCTTTCGAGTTGTTTCCGCCGTCGGCTCGCCGCGTGTGTGTTGTGGTTGCTTGGTAGAGTTTGTTCCTAGGACCAGTAGCACTCCAGTGGCTACGTGGTTTTGGCAAACGGAAGGTAGAAGTGCGGAGCGTGTGATTTCGGGGGTTCGACCGAGCTAGTTCGTCTTGTCGGAGTTTCAATCTCCCTCGAGAATAATTTTTATCGGCTCCCATTCACTCCCCCCTCTCTGGTCGCGTAATCGGTCATTCACGTGGTATCAAAGCTGGTTCGGGTCTTCATTGACTCTAACCAGTCTAAGATCGAAGGATGGCGTACCAGGAACAGGGTTCAGGTCCTCCACACTTCGATGGCAAGAACTACCAGATGTGGAGCAAGAGGATGGGTGCGTTCCTCCGCGGAAAGGGTCAGATCCTTTGGGATGTCACGGTGGACACAGGCTATGTCCAGCCGATGGCCTTCCTCGCTCCAGGATCGAGGGACAGATTCGACGCCAACAAGAAGGCGGTCCACTACTTGTTTCGTGCTTTGTGTCAGCCTGAGTTCGATCGGGTGCACACCGAGCACTTGGCTTGTAGGATTTGGGCGGTGATGAAGGAGGCTCATGTTGGGAACGCCCAGGTTCAGGCACGGATGTATGCGACCTACCGGAGAGAGTACGAGAACTTCACTCATCTCCCCGGTGAGTCCATCGATGCCTTGTTTCAGAGGTTCACGGTGGTTGTGAACAACATGAGGGCCATTGTGGACGTGCTCCCGTACGATGATCATGATAGAGCGGTCAAGCTCTTACACTCTTTGGATCGTACGATATGGGGTGGAAAGTTCGAGGCCATTGTGGAGTCGGAGAAGTATGACACTCTGACCGTGAACGAGCTGTTCCCCAAAGCTCATGTCGGCTGAGGTGGATAGGGGCATGACTGCCAAGCTCGAGGGTCCGACTAACTCCCATAGTCTCGCCCTCGTTGGTGGTTCCAAAGGAAAGGCTAACTCTAACCCATCCACCAGGATGTTCTCTTTCTCCTCCTTGATGTCTATGCCAGATGATGAGTTCGACGAGCTTGGAGAGGACGAGCTGGTGCTCCTGACGAGGCGGTTCGAGAGGCTGCACGAGAACCGCGTGAACATGAGGAGGAACACGAGAACATGCTTCCAGTGCGGCAAGCCAGGATACTTCGTCGCCGACTGCCCGGAGAAGGCCGAGAACAAGGACAGCTACAAGCACAAGCCGAGGATGGACGGCAAGTACCGTTCGAGGCGCGACCACAAGAGCAAGCACAAGAACATGTACAAGGACGAGCGACGATCGAGGAAGAAGGGGAGCCGAGGCAAGGCCCGAGCGATGGTGGGAGCGAGCGACATCAATTCCAGCTCCGCGTACTCCACCTCGAGCTCGAGTAGCAGTGAAGACGAAGGTGATCTTCACAAGAACAAGAAGTCATCCAAGAACCTAAGCGGGCTGAGCTGCTTCGCGAGAGACGGCTACTGCACCATGGCGCTGAGCTCCGGCAGCAAGAAGAGCACACAGAGCGACTCGGACTCTAAATCCGACGACGAGGTGCGTGATGAACTTCCCTTCTTGCGCCAGGAGAATGAGAGGCTTGGATCTTTGCTTGATAACCGTGATGACATGCTTAGAGAGGCCAAGAAAATGAGAAAAGAGCTTAGGGCTTCACTCGAGGATGCTAGGACTAGAGTGGCTGAGCTAGAGACACAGGTGCTTGATAGCAAGCTTGAGATTGATTCCCTTAAGGCTAGCCCTGTTGTTTCGGATGAGGTTGATTGTGCTGATTGCTCCATATTCCTTGCTGATCTTGCTTTGTTTAAGGAGAAGCATGCCTATTAGTGTGAGGAACTAGATGTGCTTAGGGTTGAGGTGGCTGAGTTTAAGTCTAGACCTGCTTTGCTAGGTGCTTGCACTTCTTGCCCTGTTTTGCATGCTAAGATTGATGAGATGCATGCTTACACTAGTTCTCTTGATGCTAAATTGAAGGAACCCATGCCTACATCATGCTCTACCTGTGAAATGCATGCTTTGAAAAATTTGGAACTTGCACATTATGTTGATCGTTTGCAAGATGAGAATGATGACTTGAGAAAGTTGATGGGTTGGTTGTCTGGTCATGAGCCTCAGTTGAGGATGATGATCGAGGCGTTTAAGAGGCAGGATGGTGAGGGTCTTGGGGCAAACAAGGTTGGTGAGGGAAGTGGAGAGAATATCCCAGAGCCACCAAAAACCCACCACAAAAATGATTTCCCTCCAAAACCCAACCATCTTAGGAACCGACTAGACACAACCCCAGCTCCACCTATATTTCCTACACCCACAAATGATCTCCGAAGGCCTATCAAGTTTGTGAGCACTTCCGGGAAAGTGTTCTTTGGGAAAGTGAGTGAAAAGTCTAGCGAGGAGAAATCGGTGGAGGAGTTGAGTGGAGAGAAACCAAGCGAGCAGCCCCAATCCAAGCCTAAACCTAAGCTTGTGAGGTTCCGTTGTGGCCATTGTGGGAAAGAGGGTCACAAGGATGAGTTTTGCTTCAAGAGGAAGCGGGAAGAGAGGATGGCAGAGGAGTGGGCGAACAAGGATAGGTACAACCCTTCCCATGGTGTACCTAAGCCTCGGATGCCACTGCCCAGGGGTAAGGCTGTGGTGAGAAGTGTTCCGGCATGGGGAGATGCGAGTTCCCGCAGCCGAGGAGCGATTCGGAGGGGGCGGTCGGACCGGCCCGGCTAGGCGGTCGGGCCGGCCCCGGCCCGCAGGGGGCGGTTAGACCGGCCTGGCTAGGCGGTTTAACCCCCCCCGCACTCCGGGCGGAGTGGTTTTCGAGGTGGTGAGTTGAGAGGTTTCAGGTCTGGAGGTGGAGTTGCTGGTGGTTGGTCTAGAGAGACAGCAGGTGGTCAGTTTGCTAGGCATTCTCCCCCTCGAGTTCACTACGGGGATGGGAGGAGTCATAGCTTTGAGAAGGAGAGGAGGGACGGTCCACGGGTTGTCTTCCGTGGTTTTGGCCCTCCTCCAGGCAGTGAGGGGTGGTTTCCTCGGAGTGGTTACCGAGGTGGTGTTCGTGGTGGTAGTTATGGTAGGAAAGATGGCTTGATGTGTGCTAACCCCACTTTCGAGCAAATGTCTCGGCATTGGTTTCACTCTTTTGGTACTAACCCCAGTGCTGAGTCATTTGTTCGCTCACGTGCTTATTTTTGAATTTCAGGTGGGAGACTTGAAGAACATTTGGTTGATTGACTCCGGTTGCTCGAGACATATGACCGGAGATAGGGGGTGGTTCTCAAGTCTCGTCCCGGTGGTGACGAAGAGGTACATCACTTTTGGGGACAATGGGCGTGGGCGTGTGCTTTCAGAAGGTGAGATAAAAGTGAGTGACAAGATCACTCTGAGGCGTGTTGCTCTTGTTCAATCGCTGGGGTACAATTTGCTTTCTGTGTCCCAGTTGTTGGATGAGGTATTTGAGGTGTTGTTTCGGCCAGGTGGTTCTCGGATTTTGGACTCTCGAGGGGACCTTCCAGAGGGTCAGGTGTTCCGTGCTGATTTTTCTCAGTCTTCGGGTGTGGAGCGTTGTTTCTTGGCTGGTTCTTCGAGTGAGTTGTGGAAGTGGCATAGGAAGTTGGGTCACTTGAGCTTTGACCTTTTGTCACGCTTGAGTAAACTCAATTTGGTCCGAGGATTGCCACGGTTGAGGCTTGAGAAAGAGTTGGTTTGTGCTCCGTGTAGGCATGCCAAGATGGTGGCCTCTTCTCACCCGCCTCTCACCGATGTGATGACTGAGCGTCCATGCGAGCTGCTCCATATGGACCTTGTTGGCCTAGCACGTGTGCGATCTGCGGGTGGAAAGTGGTATGTCCTTGTTGTGGTGGACGACTATTCTCGGTATGCGTGGGTGTTCTTTCTTGAGGATAAGGGGGAGACGTTTGGTTTTGTTCGAGATCTAGTCTTGAGGTTGAGGAACGAGAGGCACGGAGATGCCATACGAGCTATCCGCAGTGATAATGGCTCGGAATTCAGAAACTCTCGTTTTGAAACCTTTTGCCATGACTTGGGTCTTGAGCACCAGTTTTCGAGTCCGTATACGCCTCCCGGAATGGTGTTGTGGAAAGGAAGAACGGGACCTTGTGCGAGATGGCTCGGACGATGCTTGATGAGCATAGGACTTCGAGGAGGTATTGGGTGAGGCGGTGAATACCGCGTGCTATGTGTCGAACGGGATATACCTCGAGTGCACAAGAAGAAGACCTGCTATGAGTTGATGCATGGTCGCACACCCAAGGTCAGTCACTTCCATGTCTTTGGTTGCAAGTGTTTCATTCTGAAGAAAGGCAGGAAGTTGGATAAGTTTGAGGCTAGGTCTATCGATGGCATTTTCTTTGGTTATGCATCTCATTCTAGAGCATATCGTGTGCTCAATCTTGAAACTAACCAAATTGTGGAGACTTGCGAGGTAACCTTCGACGAGACAGAGCCACGTAGTCATCTTGTCTTTGAGTGTGCAGGTGATGATGAGCTTGGCGAGGAGATCTATCAGGAGGAGGAGCATGAACTTGGAGATGATTAAGATGGTGGTGCGGTGCTCCCGACTGAACATGTACCCACTACTTCGACTACGATGATGGATGGACCCTCTGCTACACCTACAACGACAAATCAAGAACGAGGTGAAGCTGATGTTGAGGGGGAGGTAGCATCGAGGCGAGAACCTCCCCGGCGAGTACAAGTGGATCACCCAGCTTCGAGGATCATCGGCGACATGAATGAACGCACTACACGGTCGAGGGTTCGAAACAACTCCCATTTCGCTCATGCTGCATTTGTCGCTACTTTTGAGCCCAAAGACATTGGACACGCACTATCTGATCAAAATTGGGTTAATTCGATGCATGAGGAGTTGGAGAACTTTGAGAGGAATCAGGTGTGGGAGTTGGTTGACCCTCCCCCGGGGTGTAAGCCAATTGGTACAAAGTGGGTGTGGAAAAACAAAGAGGGAGAGAAAGGAGAAGTTGTGAGGAACAAGTCGAGGCTAGTTGCTCAGGGGTTCAGTCAGAAGGAGGGGATCGACTACGAGGAGACCTTTGCTCCCGTAGCCTGTTTGGAGGCGATTAGGATCCTTCTAGCCTTTTCCATGGCTAAAGGGTTCAAGTTGCACCAAATGGATGTGAAGAGTGCTTTCCGAATGGTGTCTTTGGAGGAAGAGGTGTATGTGAGGCGACCTCGGGGGTTTGAGAGTGAGAAGTACCCCCACCGGGTGTACAAGTTGAGGAAGGCGGCCGTATGGGTTGAAGCGGGCGCCTAGAGTTTGGTATGGCGAGGTTGAGGGGGGTTCTTGTTTGAGAGAGGTTTTGAGATAGGGAAGGTCAATCGGACCTTGTTTTTGCCGAGCGGGGTAAAGATATCCGATTGTGCGGGGTGTACGTGGATGATATTGTCTTTGGTGGCTCGTCTAACTCTCTTGTTGCAAGGTTTGCGAGATGATATGAGCGGGGAGTTTGAGATGAGCATGATGGGTGAGTTGCGGTTCTTCCTCGGGCTACAAATCAAGCAATCAAAGGAAGGAACATTTGTGCACCGGGCTAAGTACACCAAGGACATTGTGAGGAAGTTCAAGATGGAGGACTCCAAGGCTATGACGACGCCGATGAGTACGACTACGGCTCTTGATGCGGACGAGGAAGGTGAACACATGGACCAGAAGGAGTACCGGAGCATGATCGGGTCACTCCTCTACTTGACGGCGACGAGGCCGGACATACAGTTTTCGGTGTGTCTGTGCGCTCGTTTTCAAGCGTCTCCGAGGACTTCGCATCGGCAAGCAGTGAAGCGAATTTTCAGGTACTTGCGTCACACTCCCGACTTCGGCCTTTGGTACTCCGCGTCCTCTTCTCTGGCGCTTCATGGTTTTTCAGACGCGGATTTTGGCGGGTGTCAGTTGGATAGGAAGTCCACTTCTGGGACTTGCCAGTTTTTGGGTTCCTCTTTGGTCTCTTGGTCTTCCCGCAAGCAGTCTAGTGTTGCTCAATCCACAACCGAGGCCGAGTATGTTGCCGCTGCTAGTTGTTGCTCTCAGCTCCTTTGGATCACCTACACCATGAGTGACTTTGGTGAGGAGTATACCCATGTCCCACTTCAATTTGATAGCACCAGTGCCATAAGCGTTGCAAAGAACCCAGTGCTCCATTCCAAAACCAAGCACATAGAAGTGAGGTACCACTTTCTGAGAGACAACGTAGAGAAAGGAAAGATAGCTTTGATCCATGTACCCACACATGACCAACTAGCTGATATTTTCAACAAACCCCTAGATCAAGCAACTTTCACTCGTTTGCAGGGGGAACTTGGTGTGTGTTTGATTTCTTGAGTTGGGTGTGTGGGAGCTCTCTTTGTAGCATATGTATAGCTTTCGTTTGTGCATTTCTTGCATTTGGCATGGCATATGTAACATGATGTATAGGCATCCTTGTATCTTAGATTGCATGCATTTTGTATCATATGCATTGGATAGGAAAAGATTCTCCTATATACATTGTTCACCATGGGATGTTATATATGTATTTGTGAGCTTGTTTGGTATGCTTTGGTTAGTTTGGCTTAAGCTCTTGATGATCTTGTTGAATGATCCATGGTTGATGGCTATATTTTTGAAAAATGTCACATATGTGCTCTCTCAGGTGTAAATGCCTTTATATGATCTTGATATGTTTTAGTGGCTTTGCTATGCTTAATTTGTGGTTGGATAGCTAGTTTATTGATCATATGGGGCCAAAGGCTCATTTGCCATCATGAATGTTTAGCCCTCTTGCTTGATCTTATGGAGGGGCATAAGTTCCTTTTTGTCGCAAAGACATTTCATGTACCATCTATAAATCTGAAAATGAAATGAGAAATTCTTGCAAAATATGTTCCCATGTCATATGTGCTGAATTTAATTTGCTTTGGGTGCTAAACCGTTGCATGATGCCTACCAATGAGAAGTCTCATACATAGAAGTAGGCACATGGCTCGGTGGCTTTGACATGACATGAGGTGCTTGTGGGTGTTTATGATGGTCTTATGATTAGAATGGCTGTCCTAGCATGAAGTTTGTGTGGCTTTGCCATTTTGACATATTTTGCTCATGTTTAGGTTTTTGCTTGTGAGAGAGTAACTTTTCGCAAATTTACTCAAATCCTTTTTAGCCTTGTCCAATGGTTGTGAAACTTGGTGATCACGTAGTTAAGGTCATTACGAACCTGTAGAGTATCTAACTTGCTCATTGGGACTTGTGTAGCTCCTTATGATGAATTTTGTATATTCGAGAAGCTATATGTTGAAAGTTTTCGCATTTTGCCTTGATTCATGCATTGTCAACAAGGGGTGTTTGGAAGGTGTTCCAATTGGTTCGGGCAATTTTTGAGCAGTTTGGTGCAGGGCCGGTCTCTTGGGCGGTCTAACCGCCCCCAGGAGGTCAGATGAGGCACAGGCGGTCTAACCGCCCCGGGCAGAGTGAGTAGGTTTTTGCTCTTTGTTGCATTCCCGTTCTGCATTGCTGCATTTGTTCAGGGGGAGCATGCATATGTGCAGGGGGAGTTCTTTGTGTTGTTCGAGCTTTGCTTTGGTGGTTTTGCGCTCTTTGCTTGAGCTTTGGTTTATCTCAGATGTGTCGAGCCGTTGCCCTTGCCTAAGGGGTCCAAGACTTGTCTTCTTCAAGTGATCTTGCTCTTTGCTTTTCTTTGGCTTTCGATCGCTTGTTGAGGTTTTTTTATTTGGTTCTTTTTTTTCCTTTTCTACTGTGTTACTTCATGTGAGTGTGTTGTCAATGCACTCATCAAGGGGGAGATTGAGGACCATGTGTGGTTCGAGGACCGGTGGATGGTCGCTTCCTGTGTGATGAGTGATTGACAACGTTGTGTGGACTGATTCTTGTCTAAGTATTGCAGGTGCAGGTTGCGGCTTGACTCGTGTTGGTGCAGGTGAAGAACAAGCGCAAAATGTCGTTGCCGGTGAGGCCTCCAGGTGTGGAGAAGACAAGTAGGCTTCGTTCGAGGGACCTGGTGGCCAGTGGGGTCAAGTGCGGGCCGCATGGTGGCATGAACAGCAAGATGAAGTCGTGGACGATTTCTTGGTAGAGCCTCAAAACCAAGGGCGAGCCGGGACTATGTGGGAGCCAAGTCATTAGTGGAGATTGGCGGAGGCTACACCGAGTTCGCGGGGTTTGCAGTGGTTCACCAGAAAACCACTGGATTACTCGGTTGAGCCACAAAACTAAGGCCGAAGACTCGACGGGGAGGTGCTGCCACCCAGGCCGGTTCAACCGCCCAGGAGGGGCGGTCAGACCGCCTGGGGCCGGTCAGATCCCCCGGGCCGGTCTAACCGCCCAGGGGGGCGGTCTGACCGCCCTGGCCGCCGGCGCCGAGAAGCTTCGAAGCGGAGGACACGCGTAGGGATCGCAAGGTTTGCGTCAAGGCTAAGCAGGTTGCGGTCGCCGGGCATCCGTCCGATGGTGAAGACCTGAAGACTTCTGAATCCGCCCTCGAGGGGCATGTATCCCTAGTTATTTGTGAAGGGTAGTTTAGTCTTTTGGGTGCCTCCATATATACTCATTGAATGGGTGGATGGCAGCCAACTCTTGGAACCCTAGCTCATTTGTTTTTCCATTTCCGTTCTCCATTTTCCTTAGGATTTTAGAGGACTAGCTTGAGAGCTTCATGTGAGATCTAGAGAGAGGGATGGATGTTTGGGTGGCAAGCTAGACCTTGTACGAACCTTTCATGGCTGTATAGATGGTTCGACATGTTCATCATGGTGGTTTTCCCGTCTCTCTTGTGTTGATTTTCGGAGCTCCTTGTTGGCGGTGTTTTGAGGATGATTTCTTGGGGTTTTTGGTGGGTGTCACGTATGAGGTTCTTGTGCCTCTTTGGCTGGTGACTTTGCCCCCAAATCTCCTTTGAATCGGACTCGATTTGGTGGTTTCTCGAGTTGGGCGAGTTCTTGACCTAGAGAAGAGATTTCTTTGATTCCTCTTGATTGTGAGCGTTTCGGGTCGATTCCTTTAAGGTAGAGGTTGCCCAGGAGGTAACCCAGCTATTCCCGAAGTTTTGCTGCAATCCGTGGAGTGATTCAGGAGATCGGGCGCGAGGAAGTTGACGTTTGACCCGCGGGTTCGTTTTACGGGAAGGGGCGGTCTAACCGCCGCAGGGGGCGGTCTAACCGCCCTAGGTGTTTCCGGGTCGAAGTTTTGTTTCGCCGGATTTTCCTCTATGAGTTTGTTCGCCTTGATCGGAGGAGTGTCCGGGGTGAAATTTGGGGTCGTTCTCGTCTTGTTTGCTAGGTGTTCTTGGCCGGAGTTCGTTCTTTGGGTACGGGAGGTTAGACCGCCCTTGGTAGCCGGTCTAACCGCCCCTAGGCCCCCGGGTGGAGTTTTGGTTTTCGCCAAGATTTTGCGGTAGCTAGCATGGCCTTGACCAGAGATCTTTGTTGGTGAAACCGGGGTGAGTTTTGGTGCTCGGAAGAGGCGTTTCGGAGGATTTCTTGGTTACCGAGGTGGAGGCGGTCTAACCGCCCCCTATACCCGGCCTAACCGCCCATCCTCCGGTTAGCCGGCTTTCGAGTTGTTTTCGCTCGTCGTTGCTGCGTGTGTGTTGTGGTTCTTTGGTAGAGTTTGTTCCTAGGACCAGTAGCACTCCAGTGGCTACGTGGTTTTGGCAAACGGAAAGTAGAAGTGCGGAGCGTGTGATTTCGGGGGTTCGACCGAGCTAGTTCGTCTTGTCGGAGTTTCAATCTCCCTCGAGAAGAATTTTTATCGGCTCCCATTCACTCCCCCCCTCTCTGGTCGCCTAATCGGTCCTTCACAATGTCTTGTCATGAGGTGCTTGATGAACTTTGCCCAGAAGTCTTGCTTTCAACGCTAAATTCCTGCGTAAATATTAAACTCCAAAACCAACATGCACGAACGAACTTGTTATACCAATGTGTTTAGTACCAATGGATAAGATATAAAAATCATGCCAACACCAAAGGTAACTCATGGCTAGGTTGACGGAAATTCACCGTCAACATCTCGCCCATGCTTAAACCTTGCTCGTCCTCGAGTAAGCCTTCGATGGATATCATCATTGCCCTTCATTACTTAAACCCTGCACTTGATCATACACGAGAAAACATAATGCTCTCAAAAGTTTAGTTCGTTAAAGTTTCACAATGTACTAGCCTTCATCCCTACGAAGGGTAGATATTAATTAAGCTCATCCCACAAGTATTAAACATGCTCCTAATTTCAAAATGGATCGCAGAAATTTTTGAAATAAAGAATGAGATGAAAAAGAGCTAAACCAAGTTCAAACATTTAAACCACCTTGCATCTTGCTCATGAACTCTCATCTCATCTTGTCTCTCACGCCCATTTATTCTACTCCTTTCCCTCTCATAACATGCATATATATGGTAGGCTTTATATGGAGCTTTTTGGGAAAGTTTAGTCCTACCAAGATATTATAAATGAGATGTTGTCAAAACAAGACAAGCTTCTCATGGTCTTACCAAGACTCTGTTGACGGTGAAATTCCGTCAACCTAGCCTTGAGTTTACTTTCAGTGTTGACATAAGTTTTATACTTTATCCATTGGTACTAACCCCCTTGGTATAATAAGTTCATTCGTGCATGTCGGTTTTGGAGTTTAGTGTTTATGCAGGGTTTTGACGTAGAAAGCAAGACTTCCGGGATAAGTTCATCAAGCACCTTGTGACAAGACCTTGAAGCCCCGTACAAGTCATGCAAAGAAGCAAACTTGACTCCAAGAAGCCCAGGGACAAACCCGAGAAGATGATAAACTTCGAGGACCTATCCAGAAAAGTGCCGAATCTTGCGGGACAAGGAGCTACGTCCAACTCGGAGAGAAACTGACGACAAGGGCCCACATGCAGAAGGGGGAAGGATCTAGAAGACTCGGGAACTGACGCCACGCGAAGGAGGCGAGCAAGCGGGGCCGGGGTGGGCCCAGGCCTGTCGGCCCGGCCCATTCCAGGGCCCAGTCGCCTCCCCCTTTGACCTAGCCGTGCTATTTATAGCCCCGGGGTCAAGAGCCACTCATCGATCAATTCGTCATCGGCTGCCGAGGAGCAGACAAGAGAGGGACACCATCTCGGAGAGGAGAGGGTCGAGCTAGTTGACTAGGGTCTCCCTAGCCGACGTGGGAACCTTGCAAGGAAGACCACGTCGGAGTTCCCGGAGCTAGAAGCAAGATCAAGGTAGGACCCTGGCGGTGATCTTGTTCATATATCATTGTACTAGTTGATGTATCAAGTAGAATCCGATTCTTAGCGACTAAGTGTTTCTCCGAAGTCTTCGTTTTGATCGGCTTTGCTTATTTTAGATCTATTCTCGAGATATATCACATAGGGTGTTCTTGTAGCCGCGGTGGCTAGAGGTGCACGCCTGATCTTCCAAAAGAACTCGACTTGTCCTCGGACTCGCCCTAGACAACCCGCATGAATAGGAGTACATTGTGACAGAACGGGGGCTCTGAAAGGCGGGCGTTTTCGGAGTCAGACGGGAAACCACAGTTTAAAGAGGCTTCTAGTGAGATTTGATTTTCTACTTCTTCTTTCTCTTGAAACTTCAAAAGGCTCAACCCTATCTCTCTAGATTGGTTTATCTACCCGCTCTATCTTTGTTACCTCCTGTCTTTAGTAGATTAGATTCGTTCTTCTGTTGATTGTTATGATTAGATGCATTAAAGTTTTTCTCTCAAAGATTGGAGTTACTTGGCATTACTAGATCATCTTTTGCGTCACATATTTGTTCCTCGGATTCGATACCTTGGGTTCACCACTCGAGGGAAGATGGGTCCATTGACTACGACGGAAGACTTGTCCGCTTACAAGTCTAAATGAACTTTGATACAACTATTAACCGTCAATAGACTCATCAAAAAAGTTATTGGAAAATAATGTTATATCAAGGAGTGGGAGAGAAAAATACACACACTTATAGGTGGACATGTGCAAATGACAAAGAGTGATCCTGAGGCACAAAGGAAGTCCTCGTTATCGGATTTGCACATGGTTGGAAAGATGACTTTAGATCTTTTAATCTTGAATCTTGAAATTCCTAATGCACTTCAGACAACCGGGGAGTCACTTTATTGTTATATCAGATGTTGAGATCTGGACAGCCCATGGGGGTGTTAATCCCTGTGGATTAGTTGTTCGGCGGAAAGGAGTCTAAGGCTAACAACTCGAAGGTCGCTGTGACAACCCGCCCAGGAAAATACCGTACTATCGCCTAAAACCGATCCACTTTGGTCATTAAGCAATAATAAAGTATCATCCTGTTGTTAGTTGCCGGGTTAACGCCCGATAAATCACTTGAAAAGCAAAAAGGATCGAATATATGCATCAAAACTCACTCGAAGGCGAGTCCAGAGATACAACAACATTAATATCCAAATTCGTACCCCGAGGGATTTATTTATTACAAACCATAGTTTTTGCCATGATGAGATAGTTCAGAGTTTTCGAAAAGCAGCGGAAATAAACAAGCGGAAGCGAAGACACCACGGGAGGCCATCCATGATGCTTTCAGTAGTCGTCCTCCACCCACTCCAACTCCCAGCCGGGCGGGATCTCTCCGGGCCACACATCACTGAAGGCATTACCTGGATCAACACATTATAGCAAGGCTGAGTATACCAATACTCAGCAAGACTTACCCGTCGGTGATATCTACTTCACCAAATCTAGACCATGAAAGGCTTTTTGGCTACTGGGTTGCTTTTGCTAGAAAGTAACAAAGAGTAGGTCCTTACTTTCAAGATTTTAGCACAAGTTGTAGTAGGTTTAATCTTTACTACATTAGACAACTAGTACAAACAAAGTTGTACAACCAATTAACCAAACATAGAGTTCATCAACTTCCATCATTAGGGATCTTGGAGTAAGTAGTCTCAGATAACGGTGAGAGGCCGACAATCGATTGATTTAAACCTTGCAAGGTAGACCCAAACACACGGTAGGCTGCCCACCAAGGTACAGCTGTCCCAGGCCGTCCCCAAAAATCCCCGGGTCAGGATGAAAGGCCACAGTCTTTGGTGCAGGCTATCTGGCATGCCCCACCCAGTGCACCCAGAATCACCATACACCACCGGTAGCATGCCGTGAGAGCGAATCCCAAGAGTAGTGACAGTTCCATCCCTAGCCGTCTCATTAAGGTACTAGGCTTACCGGTCCCATACCCGACATGTGCTTAGTACATTCAAAAACTTAACCCACATAACCACTGGACCGGAGCCCAGATCCCATGCTCTTACCATGTGATCAATCCATTTAGGATATATTGTGATTCCTATCTAGGAACCTATTCTCGCGAGTGAGGTCATCACTCGACTTGTAACGGTCCTATAGCTTAGCAGCTATCGACCTATCATACTAGTAAGGACAAGGTACCTATGGATCATGCATCTAGGGTTTCATTCAACTCCTGAACGTAAATGCACAAATCATTCATAGATAATTGAATAAAGAATTTTAAAACTAGGTCAGATGCACTGGAGCTTGCCTTCGTCAGCTAGGTTAGCTTGGGCACCCTCGCTGTCGAGTACTTCCACGTACTGCAGCGACGCTTCCGCTCCTTCTTCCTCGGTTTCCGGGACAAGGGAGTAATCTCCGTCCGGAAGATCTACACGGAATGCAATGCACTTTAGGTGATGTGATAGTTTGTTGTCTTATCTAACTCTGGTTGGTCATATTCACCTTAACAAGCATTCATCTAATGTTTCTCGTTTAGGAATGTTATTGGTTGTACATGGGTTACTCTTTTATTCCAATTTGAATAAAGGTTTTTATTAAGCTTATTATTTCATGTGAAGGCTTCATTTCCTTTTTATCTTCACCAACAAAGGTGTAATTAATATTTTTATTACGAATTAATTTCTTGTCAGTGATGATAATTAATTATCTTTTAATTATATTAAATAATATTCTTCAAAAAGGAAAAAGAATTAATTAGGGATTTTTCTTTATTTAATTTCCCTTTAATATTAAAAGGGCATTTAAGTTTGTTATTAATCAATTAAATTACCAAAAATTAAATGAGTGTTTCTTAAGCCTACTAGCACCTATCCTGGTCCATTGGACCCACATGTAAGTGTTGGATGCTAGGAAATTAAGTATTATGGAAAATAACAAAGGCTAGCTAGTGATTCAAAGTAAATGCATACAAAAATAAATAAGCATCAATTTGATCCAAACTTTCTCGTGCAATCTCTCTGGTCTTAAACAAGTCTAAAGAACCAGCATGTTCACATGGAACCTCTACTGAACTTGGTTTATTAATTTACAAAGGAACACATGCATAAATCAAGAATAATTATTTCTGTTAATCCAAAATTCATGATTAATTCACAAGATGTGTATTTTGGAATTACAAGACAGTGTGCACAAGTTGAGCTCAAGAACATAAATATATTTAACAGAAAAAAATCATCTAAGCAGTTATTGCAGGAATGGAAAAGAATTTATCTAGCAAGATCTACTGCATAACTTTCTGCAATTTTTGGCACAACATCTAGTCATATCCTAACACACAACATATTCAAAATTGGGCTACAGAGAAGTTATGGATTTCAAGTTATGACAGATCTAGGGTTAACACATTTGTATTTTTCCTGCTAAAACTATTCAGAATCCAGCCATGCGTATATAACAAAAGAGGTGGGATTCATCATCCTGAACCCTACAAAATTGGTTTGGGATTTTTCTGATTTTTCTGTGAATTTCTAGGAATTTTCTAAGGCTCTGGACTGAATTGTAAGAAAACCTAGATAGGATTCAAAGCAACCAGGTCCTAAATCTTACACAGAACACCCTAAACTATTCCCGACGCTTGCAATTGGGTCCCTAGCTGGGGAGGCGGCGCGGCTCCGGCCAATTCCCGGCGGCGGCGGCGCTCTCGGCGGGCAAGTGGCCGGGCTTGACCACGGGGGCTCACCAGGGCTAGGGGAGGCGGCGTTGGGGCGGAGGGACGGCCGGCGAGGGGGCGCGCCGGCGGCCGGGGCACGGTGGCCGCGGCGGCTCGGGGAAAAGCGGCGAGGAGGCGGAGGCTCGGGCAACAAGCGGCTCGAGGAGGTGCTATATGGTCCGGTGGACCTAGGGGAGTGACCCGGGGGTGGCGAGCACGAGCGGGGGGAGTGACTTCACCGGCGGCGGCGGCGGCGATAGCGCGGTGGCGGCTCGGGTGGCGCGCGGCGGGGAACGGGGGGGGAGCTTTTATAGGCCGGCGCGGGGCGTCCGTGGATGACGGTGGTTGACGTCGAAGATGCCCTCGCCGTGCTACGGGCTCGGGCGGCGCGCGTACGGCGGCGACACCGGCCGACGGACCGCCGGTCCGTGGCGCATGCGCACGTACGGCGTCGTGGCGGCGTGGACTCGAGGCCCTCGGGCGGGGGGGGTGCGTTGGGGCTCGGGCGGCTCGGGCGGAGCGGGCCTTGGGCGGGCGCGGCCTCGGGAGGCGTGGGCGCGGACGCCGGCGCCGGCGGCGCGCCGCCGGCGACGGGCGGCGCACGGGCGCGCGCGACGTCGCGGTGCGGCGCGCTCTGCCCTCGATGTTTTGCTGGTGCCCAGTTCAAATTGATTTTTCTCAAAGTTTTTAAACAGAACTGGACCAAGTGATGAATACCAAATTTGTAGATCTAGCTACCCTTAACAATTTCTACAAAGGCTATATGGGGTTTTTCTGCCTGGATTTGAAGATATTTGAATGCCAACTTTGAATGTCAGCCTGTTTTGGCAAAGAGTGAAAACTGCCTTGCAATGGATTTTTCAAGTTTTTCCCTTTAAAATTTGAAATGCCAATCTACATGAAAGTTGTGTCTCTCAACAAGATCTACAACTTTCCTAAAGGTAGAATTTTAGGTGTTTAGGTGAATTTTGGAGAACGCGGCAAAAGTTCCGGCAGACACATGTGGACACTGGGGTGGCAAGGGGTTTGACCCAAGTTTTGACCATGGGTTGGCCCCACAAGTGTGTTTACTATTCAATTAGGGTCACTAGGGTGGGTTAGTGAGTTTTTCGGGGTGAGGGCCCAGGTTGACCTAGGTTTGACCACGGTTGACCATTTGACCGGCTATTAAGGGTTAATTAAAAACTTGGGGCGTCACAGTCGCACACGAGTACGCGTAACACCGAGAACACGACGAGTTTATACTGGTTCGGGCCTCTGGAGAGTAATACCCTACATCCAGTTGTCGGTGTAGATTGCTTGAGGATTGGATTGATTGTATAAGGGGTCGCCTCGTCCACCTTATATTGGCTAGCGGATGAGCTCGGTTCCAAGACTCCCGGTCGGTTACGACCAGGAGATCTAAGCCTACGTTACACATCTTGCCATATCCCGTCGATCTGCTTTGGTCGTAATCCACGAGGTCTTGTTCCGTGCGCCATGTCTTGAGGTCGTGATAGATTAGGTCGTCTGGGGAATCTTCTGGAAGGTCTTCAAGAGGTCGTGTGGGCTTGGTGCTAGGTCGGCAAGGCCCATTGATAGGCGGCAGGTCTTCTAGTAGGCCGGATCCACTTGTCGGGAACGGCCGTGAGCCTGGTCGGTGGGGACCCAGGGGTACCCATGTCTCACAAGCCCCCGAGCGAGGTTTAAGCGCAGCGACCTTAGAAAGGTCATGACGAAGTCATAGAGCTATCGACAGGTCGAATAGCATGGAAGTCAGTCTAAAGAGAAAAGAATAAATCAACTTAGCAACCGACCTGTTTATAGTCTTGCCGAACGAAGGGAGGTCGAGTGACGACCTATAGGAAACAGACTTCCAATAGATCGAAACGACAATGAAAAAATTCAGAGGGCATCGAAGATGCACTCATAGAGTAGTATCTGAGCATCGTGGTGGGCAGGATGGCCGGTATGATGGTCCAAAAAAGAAGAGAATAAAAGGTAGGTCAAGTAATGATGTGATGAGAAACGGGTTTCCCAACAGGTCGATACGACGAGAAAAACAAGAGGGAGTGGAAGACGCACTCGTAGAGTAGTCCCCGAGCATTGAAGCAGGCAGCATGGCTGGTTTGATGCTCCAAAAGAGAAGAAAACTGAGTCATGGTCTTGATCGAACAAAGTGTAGAGACACCCAGATCTCCCAGCATGGCTACAAGGAGTCTGGCAGGGCCGACCTCAGGGAGGTCTTGTAGGCATGCCAATCTCTAAGAGGCCTCAAATCAACAATGCCTAGTATCCGAGGATACCCAGCAAGGTCTTGAAAGGTACGTCAAATGAAGAAGTCTTAAAGTGATGTTAATCTCAAACGTATGGAGTGTAGAGATATCTAGATATGTTGCATAGTTGCAAGAGTCTGGCAGGGCCACTCGAGGCATGCCGACCTTAGAAACATCTCAAATCAAAAGCGCCCAAGCACCCGGAGATACATAGCAGGGCCATCAGGCGCGCACCCCACAGGGAGGCCTTCATTCCGACGTAAAATCCTAGGTGTCCAAAGCAGGCTGGTAGGAATACGAAAGCACACCGACCTCGGAAGGTCACGCATCCGGGGTGCCCAACTAGGTTGGCAGAGCCGTAGACATACCGAGGTATTACAATAACTAGGTATTAAGGCACGCCGACCTCCAGGAGGTCGTTTTGGTGTCCAGACAACTAGCATAGCTACTAACTATCTAGCAGAGCCATTGTACCAAGGTATTGGTGACCTCAGTAATACGCACACCGACCACGGGGGCCCGACGAAAATTGTAGATCTCCATGATGCTTCTAATCTCTATGGTACTTTTAGATCTCCAGGCGCCTAGAAGGATCTGGCGGAGCAGCGAGGCACGCCTACCCCGGAAGGTCTTCAATTGAACCTACGACCATTCTGCTCAGGAAACAAAAATATAGGCTGATTGGAATAGGTCCGTTTACATGCAGAGCCATAGCGGGCGCACCAGGACGCAGTGCCTAGCAGGTGAAAATAAGGATCGTCAGGTCGTAGAGGAAGGTCGTGGAGTTATCGTCGAAAAGGGGGCTAAATTAGGCGCGGAGCCATCTAACGCAGGGTCAGGTTTTGTCGTGTAGTGTAGACTACAGGGTCACGGGTCTACAGTGGTCGGAGATTCCCTTGCCACCTAGAAAACGACAAACTGCCCACTGATCAAGGGGGTTACTGTATCCATGTGACCTCTACGGCGGGGGCTCAGGCATCATTGATGCACAAACGACAAAAAACATCGTGTGTCAGAAGGAGTAATGGCATCGCCTTTAATTATGCACAGGCTACAGGTCCCGAATTCACGTGGTGATAGTGTTATTACCTCGCCAGCTGCCCGGGGCGCGACTTTGGCTATAAATAGCATGCTTGTGATTGAAGGAGGCAAGCTCCGAGCGCCGTTGAGCTATGAAGCCATAGTTTAGTATTCCCACCATGCCATGGGCATGTGTTTGTCCACCAGATTGTAGAGCTTTGTTCTTGTAAATGCTTGGAGCTAGGAGAATTCTCGCGAAAAGGAGGCAACACCTTCACTCTACCCACCCTGCCTTAACGGGGTACCGGGTAGAGTTTGGAGGTGTATGCTGTTCGAGCTAGAGCTATAGCAGGACGTCTATGGTGAGCACCAGGAGCTCACTAGGGCTTGGTTTTCAACGTCAAAAAGCAAGCTCGTGTCTCCATTCCAATAGTTGGAGCCGAGCGTGCCTTAGATTGTGTGTCGTCCTGCAATTGTCTCCCGCAAGGCCGCCATCAAGGTCCTGGTGCTAGGAGAAGTCTCGCGATGTACTCTGCTTTGGCAAAGTAGGTCGTGGTGACTGCTCTGGGTGGCCCAGGCCTTGTAGTATGTTTACTTTGAGTGTCAGGTTTTGTATCCAGTGAGGTCACAGGCGACTTGTGTACCTTCAGATTCTGGATCCAATGAGGTCGTAGGCGGTTTGTATACCTTCAAGTGGTCATGTAATGTTTGCTCTCTTTTGTCATGTATTTGGTCGTTTTGGCAAAATGATTTGTCAAAGACCTAAATTAACGTGATGTGGGGCTTGCAAAATGATTTGCCATCAGGACGACCTGATGTTGTTTTTTTGCTAACGACCTAAACTCAGATTTAGGTTGTAGCTGTAGCCTGTAAGCGAAAAATCCACCTTAATCTTCTCGCGAACTTCTCGGGATAGAGCCGTTGTGGCGCATTGTACGGTGGAAGGAACCGCAACGGATAGATACAGTGGACCCCCTATAAATAGGATGGCCCGATGCGGGTTTGACCCCATTCCCTTTCGTCTTCCTCAGTCCTTGTCGCTTCTACTTCTGTCGCTTTCTCTCTCCCGCGCATGCCGTAGCGATCTTGCGACCGCCTTGCTCCCGCGCCCACCTGTCCAGCTTCCGGCTACAGCCAGGATCGTGCTAGCGTCGCCGCCTTGCGCCGTGCTGCTCTTGTGCATGCGCATCAAAACTTTGTGCCACATTAGATCCAGCACCAACCCTAGCGGCGAGATGGCGGCGGAGGGAGCTTCCATCCCGGACCCGCAGGAGGCGTGGGTCCGGTCGACGATGACCGAGGCCAAGATCCAGGCGCTGGCGGACCGTGGGCTGCTCCAGTCTAAGGCAGAGGTGGAGTGGAGGGCTGCCGCCGGGGAGCAGTTTCCGAGTGAGGACGTCAAGGAGCAGGTCGTCTTCACCTCCTTCTTCGAGCGCGACTTCAACCTCCCGGTGAGAGACTTCTTCCAAGGGTTGCTATACTACTACCAGCTAGAGCTGGTACACCTCGTCCCCAACTCCATAACTGTAGTTTCTACTTTTATTCATTTCTGTGAGGCGTATCTGGGATATCGCCTCACTTTTTGTTATGGAGGTATTTTTTCTGTGTCAAAAGCACTGGCAAGAGGTCTGGGCCAGTGGGGGTTGTGATGTTCAACTTGAGGCCACGCCTCAAAGCGGAGTGGATAGATACTGACCTCCCCGACAACACTGCAGGATGGAGGTCGGAGTGGTTCTACATAGCAGATCAACTTCCTGGTCTTCCACGTCGCACTGGCCATAAGCCAGCAAAGATGAATGAGTGGGACTTGGGGTTGTCGTCCCGCGATCTTGCGGAGCTCAAGCCGGTCCTGGAGCTTGTCAGTGAGCTGAAGAAGCAGGGAGTGACAGGAGTGGCAGTAGCTAGGTCGTTCTGCCGGCAGATGATCCAGCCAATCAAGGATCAGGTCCACCCGGCTTATGAGTATCGGGAGAAATCGGACCCCGCTTGCGTGGTCAACTGCAAGGTCTCCAAGGAGGAGATGGCAGCTACAGTTCCCAGATATATTCTGGGCAGGTGAAGGTGAAGAAGTGCCCTAAGGCACACTCGTTGAAGAGGTCGGCTGATCCGGTAAGATCCTGAGATCCACCTTAAGGTTGTTTTTCTTCGATTGTTAGTTGTTTAGGTCATATGACGTCTTGATCGTCTGTTTGTAGGAGTGCTAGCTTCAGATGTGGTGCCCGGCACCTCTCTCTGAGGGTGAGCAACACCGCAGGAAGCTTAGGTCGGACAAGTATAAGCCACCAGCAGGTCATCTGCTGCAGGCTTACGAGTCTGACTCGTCGGTGGAGGACGACGAAGATACTGATGCATAGGCTGGGATAGACCCAAACGCTGGTGGCGTCATGAAGTCCCGACGCAGAACTAGGTCGACGATTGGAAAGAAGTCGGCTTCGGCTGTTGTTGCAGCTATCTCTGCGGTGAAGGCCGCAGAGCAGAAGAAGAAGAAGAGGAAGAGGAGGACCGCATCCCCTCCGGTGGTTGTTACTCCATCAATGCCGATGCCCCACTCGCAGGAGGTCGAGTCGGAAGAGGAGGAGGAGGAGTCGAAGAAGGAAAAAGATGAGGCGATCGAGGAGTTGCCGGTCCCTGAGGAGCGGCCGGCAAGGAGGTCGAAGAGTCCTGCTGCCAAGAGGCAGCGGGAGCTAGTACAGAAGACATTGGAGGAAGCCTTTCGACGTGGATTGGAGGCGCAACGCACTGCTGCAGCGGAAGAGGAGGCAAGCATGCCTGCGACGATTAAGCCTCGGGTGTTTTGGCCGAAGACTCGGCTCCCAGCCATGACGAGGTAAAGTCGTGATGTCTGATTGTGTCTTTTACTTGATATGTTTGCAAATTCTTTTCTTTATGAGGTTTTTAGCCATGCAGGCCGGTGACGAGGCCACAAGGTGGTCTAGGTGCCCCACCTTTTCGCTCCCGCACGAGGTCGCCTGAGCCACGGGTCGTGGGGGAGGCGCTTGCAGATGACGCGTGCACTGCTACTCCACCGCGAGGGGCAGTTGAAAGCAGGGCGACTTCGCCGCCTGTGGCGGCCGCGACGCTGGAGACTCCCCCGCGCACTGCTGATGCTGGAGGTTCTTGCTCTGGGGATGTTGGGGCAACGACCTCCCCAACGATCATCGATGTCGACCCCATCAGTGCAGTCCCTGGTGGGGCGGAGGACCTGGTCAGGGACCAGCCTCAAATTGACCTGGCGCCGGGAGGTCCAGAAACATCTGGCTCGCAGGTACCTCCATCTTCGTCCTTGAGCCCAAGGTTGCCACAATGATCGATTAACTGGAATCACACCCCTTGGCAGGAAGACTGGTTCGAAGACAACGAGGACATGCAAGCCTTACGGACGAGCATTGTCGCCATCAATAATGCGCTGGCGGTGAGTTGTTCATGACATGTTGCTGTTACTTGATTGTAAGTAATTGAAATGATGCTGACGACCTGGTTATTTTGTAACAGTCGCTAGCAGAGTGGGCCAAAGGCCGGGCCGACCTGCTGAAGAATGCAACGGAGAAGGTGCAGCGATTGTCAACCTTGAGCGAGAGCTCAAGGAGGTCCACGAGGCGGCAGCCGCCGAGAAGAAGAAGCTTGAGGATGAGCTCTCCGAGGAGAAGTGCAAGGCCGTGGAGGCTACAATGCAGTTCAATACCATGGCTACTGGTAGGTCGAATCCTTATGTTGACGATCCCTTTTGAGAAGTAGGTCATCAGCTGTGTGCTAACTGTTGTATCCTGCAGATTTTCGTAATCGCGAGGAGGAGCTGAAGAACGCTCTGGCGACCTCCAGGAGAAAGGTTCGAGATTTGGAGATAAAGGTCCAGGAGATCGAGGCTGGAGGCCTGGAACTCAAATGGGCGATGAAACAAGCTACTGACAGTGAGTACACCATATCTCAAAAGCTGGTTTATGAGACAGGAGCTCATCGGGGCCTTGAAGCCGAATTCGAGGCTGTTTTGAAGTCATTGCTGAGTGACCAAATCACCATTGTAGGGTATGAGGTGGAGTTTATCAACTTCAAGGGTGCTGCCAACTATGCAATGGCTTGCGTAGCTGTTCCCACGGAGAGGGAGGAGCATCAATCCGTTGATCGCCTGGTAGATACTCCTAACAGGCTGTTGACTTTGCTAAGGGAGACGGGCTTGGCGGCGGTGACCGATGCGTTGGTGAGAGTTAAGTCTCATTATTTTGAAGTATACATGACCAAGATCAAGGAAGGTGCTGACACCACAAAGGACCTCCAGGCCCTGAAGCTTGAAGTTGACGAGGCCGCCATGGAGGTAATGGAGAACATTGACTTTGAAGGCGATGGTGGCAATGGTGGCGACTAGTAGTCTTTGGTTAGGAGTTGTACCTCCTCCACCTCTCATAACTTGTAAATAATGCTTCAGAGATATGTTGGAAAAATTTTAACGAAGTACTTGCCTTTTGCCTGCACGAGCTTGGTTGATCTTGTAGATGTCGATGTCTTGTGTTCTTGACTCGCTAACCACTACTCACGGAGAGGCTGGCTTACCGACCTCCACAGCTCAGCGTGGAGGCTTACACGAGGTCGACGCGCGAGGGAGGAGCATAGGGCTTAGGTCTGGCGACCTTTGCGACCAAGCATGCTCGTAGCGGCAAGAGGCTTCGTGCTCGTTAGGGATGGTGTCCTTAGGTCGGATGACCCTTAGGTTGGCTTTGAGCCAAGCCCCCAAGCATGTCGAGGGGAAGGAGTAAGAGAGACTCGGAACCCCCGGGTTTTGCAACCCATGTGTTGGCATTAGCCAAGCCCCCGAGCATGTCGAGGGGGAGGGTTTATTGTACAAGGGGGGAGGAGGTAGTGCTCGACTCACTGCTTGAAATATTTATTTGTTTAATCTGAAAAAGGGTACAAGAAAAGGAAATACATATCTTAAATTTAAAACTATTCTACGGATAGAATCGACGTAGATGCTCCACGTTCCAGGGGTTGGGTACTCATTGCCCGTCACCCCACTAGAGTCGATATGTTGACGGGCTGATAACTTTGGTGACGATGAAGGGTCCCTCCGAAGGGGCAGAGATCTTGTGCATGCCGTCGGTCTTCTGGATGCGTCTAAGAACGAGGTCGCCAACGTTGAAGGAAGTTTCCTTAATGTTGCGATCATGGTAACGACGTAGCTGTTGGTCATGACGAGCTTGTCTAATGACGGCAGTGAGTCTTTGTTCTTCGAGGCTGTCGAGGTCAATGCGTCATGTTTGCTCGGCCTCTCCTTCCTCGTAGAACTGGATCCGTGGAGCTCCGAAAGCGACGTCGGTAGGAAGTATAGCTTATGATCCGTAGACCAGAAAGAAGGGCGAAAAGCCCGTAGCAGAGCTAACTTGAGTCCTGAGACCCCAAATTATGTGTGGTAGCTAGGCTAACCACCGGGTAGCATAGTTGGAGGCGTCGTTGTAGATACAGTCCTTAAGAGCTTGGAGCACCATGATGTTGGATGTTTCAACCTGGCCGTTGCACTGTGGGTGGGCAACTGAGGAGTAGTAGACGTTGATAAGGTTATCTTGGCAAAAGTCCCAGAAGACCGAGCCAGTGAAAGCTGCACCTAGGTCGATAATGATCCTGTTAGGCACAACGAAGCGACGCTTGATGTCTCCGATGAATTTGACTACTTCTTCTGGTGTTACTTTCGCAACAGGTCGAACTTCAATCCACTTGGTGAATTTATTGACGGCAACTAGGATATGTTTGTATCCACCGAGGGTGGTACGAAATGGTCCTACAGCATCGAGGCCCCGCATAGCGCAGGACCTGAGCTGGCAGGTGCTACTGTTTGGCAAAGAATTGGCATCCTTTGCACCTCTTTACGAGGTCTTTAGCATCAGTTACGGCCGTGGGCCAATAGAATGTAGATCGGTATGCTTTACCGACCAAGTTGGTGGATGCCGCGTGGCAACCACACTCGCCACTGTGAATCTCAGCTAAGAGCTGGAGACCCTCTGATCGTAGGATGCACTTCATCAAGATGCCAGTAGAGGCAGCTTTCCTGTATAGGTCGGAACCAATTATGACGTAGTAAGCACTTCACCACGTGATGCGTTCTCGCTCTGCTTTATCCTCGGAGATGAGCTGATCGAGTATGAAGTCTATGAAGGGCTTGCGCCAATCATCCTCTTTTTCTGACATTAGCACGTCGCGGGGAGGTGCTGAGTTTTGGTCGTTTGGAGATGGTTCTGAAGTATCGAGATCCTAAAGCTTGATTCAAGGCTTGTGTAGGTCTTGGACGAACACGCCTGCTGGGACTAGAGCTCGTCGAGAGCCTAGTTTAGAGAGTACGTCAGCGGCGACGTTGTTATTCCGTGGGACGTGCTGGAGTTCGATCCCCTCGAAGTGGCCTTCGAGTTTACGAATCTCAGCGCAGTAAGCATCCATCGTGTCCTTGACGCAGTCCCACTCCTTGCTGACTTGCTCGATGACGACCTTGGAATCGCCAAAAGCCAGTAGTCACTTGATGCCAAGGGACACTGCTATTCGGAGCCCGTGGATCAGAGCTTCATACTCTTGTTGGGGACAGCCCTAGGGGTCCCCTTAAGCAACGGGGGAATCCTCACTTAAATCCCGGCATCAAAACACGCAAAGCCTAACCATGCAGGTAACTAACCGTGCAGGACATGGCCTGCGCGGCGGGACTCCGGCGGCCCACCAAGACGGCCCGCTTAGAAGACCCCTCGAGCAGGCTCCGCCTCGCTCGAGGGCGCGCTCCTCCTCGAGCGGGCTCCGCCCCCGTTCGAGGGGCAACCCTTCCCTCGAGCGGTCACGCCCGCTCGAGGGCTCGCTCCCCCTCGAGCGGGTCTCGTCTCGCTCGAGGGTTTGCTCCGCCCTCGGCGGGGGCCCGCCACGCTCACGGGCACCCCGCACGCGTGCGCCGGCCCCGTACTTGGGCATTTAACGCCCTGACGCCGCAGGACGGCACCATCATGCGCCCGGGGCTCGCACCCCGGTGCCGCCGCACCAACTCCCCGGGGAGGAGCCCATCCCCGCCACTGTGGAGATGGAATGTGCGGTACGGCCGGTGTCAGCCCCGTGACACCGCGCGCCCACTACAAAGACGGCTAACGCGCCCGACCCTCGAAGGGGGGGCCGGCGCACCCCTCGATTTCACTTTCCCGTGGCTCTGGCGGAGTTAGGGTGGGGGGCGCTAGGCCGGTGGATGGCCATCCCGGTCACTGTAACGGTGCGGCCGCCGTACCCACGCGTGCAGGCGCACGCCCGACACCGCAGGCGCACGCCCGGGCGCTGTAGCAACCACTCCGCCACCGCGGAGCGCGTTGGGAAGGAACGCCGTTCTGCCTGCTCCTGTACCCCGTACCAGCCATCATCAGCACCTCCCTCGAAGCCTATCAGAGGACGCCACCACCATCTGCCGCCCTCCTACCCTCGAACCGCCACTGTTCGGGTACGGGGTAGGCCATCATGGCCGGATCGCAGCGAAGATCGTCCGGACGGCCGCCCACTCTACAGCGTAGCACGACGTGCACCCCCACGTAGCTGGATAGCGCGGCGTGCATGTAACCCGCCGCCCCCTTGGCCTATAAAAGGGGAGGCGAGCCCCCAGCCGCGGGGGGAGGAACGAGTTCAGTTCAACACAACACACCGTGCACTCACTCTCTTATTCTCCCACAACATCTTCAGCCACTCTTCCAGGGACTTGGAAGCCACGCTTCCTCTCCCGCCTTGCTTGTACTTGCCCCACTACAAGCACCCCCGGTGCTGAGCAATATAGTGCCACGAGCACATCTCTGCTGGACGTACGGCCCCCTCGGCCGGAACCAGGATAAAACCTTGTGTCATTTGTTGCTTGGCATCGACCATTGAGGGATAGACCTAGGCGCTATCTACTGGTTAGTGTCGGGACCATATTCCGCACCGACAGTTGGCGCCCACCGTGGGGCAAACGAGCGCCTAAGGTCATTTCGCCAACTCCCTCCATGGTGATCCGCACTGAGTACCGTGCTACGCGTTACAACATGGGTAGCTCGGACCCTCTCCCGGCCGGGTTCGAGATCCGCTTCGGGGACCTGAACTTCCATGCCACGGGGGAACGGCTATCTCATGCGCCTCACTAATCGTGAGGAGCTTCGCGCGCGCGCGCGAGGCCGGAGTCCACTCCGCGGTCTCCGCCGCACGCACGACACCGGCACAGACGCCCGCAAGCACGGATGCCGCGGGTCCGCCGCCGCCGCGACGCCGTCGTCGCTCCGGGCTACGCTCACGCCGGGCGCGGTCCGAGCGGCGGCGGGGCGGAGCGCGCCGCCGTCCAACGCGGTGCGCCCACCGTCACGACGGTCGCCACCGCCCGGCGGGACCGCGTGCGGTCTCCGACCACGCGTCCCCATCGGGCCGCGTGGCGCCACGACGGCCTACAACGCCAACGTCAACACGACGATGCGCAGGGTTCCGCCTGGCCGCCATGTCTTCGTCGCCGGGCACCCCGGACACCTCGGCGGCGGATGAGTCATCCCCGGGCTCCGTCGACACGATGCCACCCGCCAACCGCCATGGGTACGCGGAGTGGGACTTCTCCGCGTGCCGGACCCGGCCGCGTTCGGGCGCTTCCTCGACGCCACGGACTACCGGTTTGGCCGCTCCGACGACTCCAAAGACCGGGAGCTACGACCCCACGCGGGAGTGTTGCGCCGTCATCACCAACGACCCCGCTAACGCCGCCGCGCGGCAGCGCCGGGAGACGGAGAAGTCACGCCCGCCCGGGGGATCGCCGCGCGCCCGGCCGCGGGGCCAAGCGCTCCCGCCGGGGCCGACGTCGACGCACAACCGGCCCAAGCCCGCGAGCTCGAGGCCAAGCCGGCGGAGGAATACGGACGTGCGGCTACTCCGTGCCTCGATGGCGGGGGGAGGCCCCCGCGCGCGGCGAACGCGCGCGGGAGCTGGGCCGACAAGTCCGTGACCGCCTCAACACCGCCCCCAACGCGGACAACGCGGACGTTCCGCCGCGAGTAAGCCAGAAGCTCGTCGCCGCCACGACGCTGCTACGGGCCATGCCGGCACCCTCGACCCCCGAGGCTCGAGACATGCACCGCGAGGTGCAAACTCTCATCGAGCAAGCGGCCGTCCAATAGGCCGAGAACTCGGCCTCACGCATTCGTCAATAGGGGGATGCGCGGGGCGATGAAGCCGCACCAGGAGGCGAACCCTCGGTGCACGCAGGCCAACCTGCTAACCAGGGACGCACGCCGGCCAAGGAGCGGCTCCTTGACGCGCGCAGGGCGCTGGATGGCGATGCCCGCAACGTCATCAACGCCAGGCGCACCAGCAAGGCGGACGCACGAGCGGCCAGGGGGCTACCACCCTCGAAGGGGTGGACGCTACGACAGCGGTGAGGATCGCTCCCCAACGCCGGAGCCCCCGGGCACCCGTGTGTTCGGCCGGGGAGATCCACACGGCGGCGTTCCCCCAGCGCTTCCGTCAGCCCTTCGACGATCGTCAAATACAACGGGGAGACGGACCCTCGCGTCTGGCTCAACGACTACCGCCTAGCCTCGGCCACCGGGCGGGGCCACTAACGACGAAGTGATCATCCGCAACTTGCCCCCGCATCCGGGCGACGCGGCCCGACATGGCTCGAGCACTTGCCCGCCACCGCATCCATAACTCGGGACGATCTAGTCCACACGTTCGTGGGCAACTTCCGGGCACGTACGTGCGCCTTGGGAACTCCCCGGGACCTCGCGCTCCCGCACGCGAGGCCGGCGAGTCGTTGCGGGACTTCATACGGCGCTTCTCCAAGCGCCGCACGGAGCTCCCCGCCGTGGCACGGTCCGAGATCGTGCACGCGTTCCTCGAGGGCACCACGTGCCGGGACCTTGTGCGCGAGCCGGGACGCAGCCCCGCCTACGGACTCAAACGAGCCGTTCGACATCGCCACCGCCTTTCTTCGACGGCAAGAAGGGCAAGCGCTCCGAGGACATGCCCGCGGAGGGCGAGAGGGTCCAAAGAGCCGCGCCGCAACGACAAGCGGGGCAAGAAGGGGAAGAAGCCGTGCCGCGAGGCGCGCGAGCGAGGGCGCAACGGCGGCAACGCCGAGGCCCTCGCCGTTGACCCGCCCGACGGGGCCCTCGACCGGCTCCTCGAGGCCCGGGGGTGTTTGACGACATGATGAAGAAGCCATGCCCCTACCACAAGACTCCCGTGAACCACACTCTCGAGCAGTGCGACATGCTCAAGAAGTTCTATGGCCGTGTCGCCGCGAAGGAGGCAGAGGCCAAGAAAGATGGGGGCGATGGCGACGCGGGTGGCTTCCCCGCTGTCGAAAATGTGTTCCTCATCTTTGGGGGACCTACTGTCGACATGTCGACCCGCTAGCCGCAAGAAGGAGCGGCATGAAGTCCTCGCCGCGAGAGGGCGCCTCCGCCTTCCTCAACTGGTCGAAGGATGCCATCACCTTTAGCCGGGACGACCACCCAAACCGAATCCCGAACCCGGCCAAGATTGCCGCCGGTGGTCGATCCCATCATTGGGAACGCCCCGGTTTTCGAAGGTCCTTATGGACGGAGGCGTAGCCTCAATATCCTCTTCGCGCATACTTTGCGCCCGATGGGGAACGGGGCCGGGACCGGCTGCGGCCCGGAAGACGAAGCCATTTCACGGCATCGCGCCGGCAAGTAGGTTCAACCACTCGGGCAGATCGATCTGCCGGTCTGGTTTGGGACCCCCAAGAATTTCCGCAAGGAAACCCTCACCTTCGAGGTGGTGGGGTTCAAAGGGGCCTACCATGCCATACTTGGGCGACCTTGCTATGCCAAATTCATGGCGGTCCCCAACTACACGTACCTGAAGATGAAGATGCCGGGTCCAAACGGCGTCATCACCGTCGGGTCGTCAATCGAGCACGCATTCGACTGCGACATCGAGTGCGTGGAACATGTAGAGGCACTAGCGCTGGATGAAGCGCTGGTGAACACGCTGGAGAAGATGGTCAATGACGACCTCAGCTCCGCCGCCAAGCACGTCGGCACCTTCGAGGCCGCCGAGCAAACCAAAGGGGTCCCCCTCGACCCGTCGGCCCCCGAGGGCAAGGCGTTGAGGGTCAGCTCGACCCTCGACCCTAAATAGGAAGCAGTGCTCGTCGACTTCCTCCGCGCCAACACCGACGTCTTCGCGTGGAGCCCCTCGGACATGCCAGGCATCCCGAGGGAGGTCGCCGAGCACTCCCTTGATATCCTGCCAAACGCCCACGCTGTGCAGCAGCGGCTGCGCCGCTTCGACGAGGAGCGGCGACGGGCAATCGGAGCGGAGCTACGGAAGCTCCTCGAGGCCGGATTCATCAAGGAAGTGTTTCACCCTACGTGGCTAGCTAATCTTGTGCTTGTAAAAAAGAAAAATGGGAAGTGGAGGATGTGTATAGACTACACTAGTCTCAATAAAGTATGTCCAAAAGTTCCTTTTCCTTTGCCACGTATAGATCAAATCGTTGATTCAACAGCCGGGTGTGAACTACTCTGTTTCCTTGATGCCTATTCGGGATATCACCAAATAAAAATGAAGGACTCCGACCAGCTCGCGACTTCGTTCATCACACCGTTCGGGACGTTCGTTACGTCACGATGCCTTTTGGCCTCAGGAACGCGGGCGCGACATATCAGCGCTGCATGCAGCACGTTTTTGGGGATCACATCGGGCGGACGGTCGAAGCCTACGTGGACGACATCGTCGTCAAGACCAGGAAGGCGGACGACCTGGTTAGCGACCTTGGCGTCGCGTTCAGCTGCCTACGGGCCAACGGGGTCAAGCTAAACCCCGAAAAATGTGTCTTTGGAGTGCCGCGGGGCATGCTCCTAGGATACATCGTCTCCCAGCGGGGAATCGAGGCCAACCCTGAAAAGGTCGCGGCCCTCGAGCGAATGGGTCCAATTCGAGACCTCAAAGGGGTGCAGAAGGTGTTGGGGTGCCTCGCCGCCTTAAGCCGCTTTATTTCGAGGCTCGGTGAGAAGGGCCTGCCCCTCTACCGGCTGCTCAAGAAGCACGAGCGCTTCTCTTGGACCACCGAGGCCCAGGACGCGCTCGACAAGCTGAAGGCGTCTCTGAAGCACGCCCCAATCCTCACGCCGCCGCGAGATGGCGAACCCCTGCAGCTCTACGTGGCCGCAACCACCCAGGTGGTCAGCGCCGTGATCGTCGTGGAGCGCACAGAAGAAGGGCACGCCTTGCCCGTGCAGAGGCCGGTCTACTACATCAGTGAAGTCCTGTCGGACACGAAGACGCGCTACCCCCAGGTCCAGAAGCTGCTGTACGCGGTAGTCCTTGCGCGGCGCAAGCTCCGTCACTACTTCGAGGCCCACCCGGTCACGGTGGTCTCCTCCTTCCCGCTAGGAGAGATCATTCGCAACCCAGACACGGCGGGCAGGATTGCCAAGTGGTCCGTAGAGTTGATGGGCGAGACGCTCGCCTACGCCCCGCGTAAGGCCATCAAATCGCAAATCTTAGCCGAGTTCGTCGCTGAGTGGATAGACACACAGCTGCCGCCCCCACAAATCCAAGCAGAGTGCTGGACTCTGTTCTTCGACGGCTCGGTGATGAAAACAGGAGCGGGCGCGGGCCTGCTCTTCGTGTCACCCCTCGGAGAGCACATGCGCTACGCAAGGCGCCCTCCACTTCCCCCGCATCCAACAATATGGCAGAATACGAGGCCCTCCTCTGCGGCCTCAAAATCGCCATTGAGTTGGGCGTCAAGCGCCTCGACGTGCGAGGGGACTCGCAGCTCGTGATCGATCAAGTCATGAAGAACGCGAGCTGCCACGACGACAAGATGGAGGCCTACTGCAAAGCCGTGCGGGCCCTCGAAGACAAGTTCTACGGCATCGAGCTTAATCACGTACCCCGCCGGTACAATGAGGAAGCAGACGAGCTGGCGAAGATCGCGTCCGGCGGATCACCGTTCCCCCCGAACGTTTTCGCGCGCGACATCGCGCGGCCCTCGGCCGCCCTCGAGCCCTACCCCTCGAGCGACGGGGTGGACCCTCGTGGGATCCCTCGAATCCGGCCGGGTGCGGAACCCATGGATGAGGACCCCTCGAACGAGGCGTACGTGCTCTCCCTTCTCGAGGGGTACGGCTCCATCGAGGTCGATGCGATGGACATAGAGCCGGCCCCCGTCCAAGCGGATTGGCGGGAAAAATACATCGCCCGGATCGATCGAGGGGAACTCCCCGTGGACCGGCCGCGCCCAGCGCATCGCCAGGATGGCCAAATCTTTCACCCTCGTCGACGGCGAGCTGTACAAGCGCGCCGCGTCAGGCATCCTCCAGCGGTGTATACCCATTCCCGAGGGGCGCGAGCTCCTACGGGACATCCACGCAGGGATCTGTGGCCACCACGCTGCGCCGCGCGCCCTCGTTGGCAACGCGTTCCGCCAAGGCTTCTATTGGCCTACCGCGGTCGCGGATGCCAACGAAATCGTACGCACCTGCGAAGGGTGCCAGTTCTACGCCCGCAAGTCCAACTTGCCCGCTCATGCCCTGCAAACGATCCCCGTGACATGGCCGTTCGCCGTGTGGGGGTTGGACATCGTCGGGCCCCTGCGGAAGGCGCCCGTGGGCTTCACCCATCTGCTTGTCGCGATCGACAAATTCTCCAAATGGGTGGAGGTGCGTCCCATCACGAATTTAAGGGCGGAGCAAAGCGGTCACGTTCTTCACCGACATCGTATACCGCTTTGGAGTGCCAAACTCCATCATCACGTACAATGGGTCCCAATTCACGGCCGGAAGTTCTTGGAGTTCCGCGACAAGTTCCACATCCGCGTGGATTGGGCACCGTGGCACACCCACAGACCAACGGCCAAGTGGAGCGTGCCAACGGCATGATTCTACAGGGCCTCAAGCCCAGAATTTTCGACCAGCTCAACAAATCTGGCCGAAAATGGCTCCAAGGACCACCCCAAGCAGAGCCACCGGGTTCACCCCGTTTTTCCTAGTCCATGGCGCGGAGGCCGTCCTCCCCACGGACCTGGAATATGGTCGCCCAGGGTTCGAGGCTACGACGAGGATGCTAACCAGCAAGCCCGCGAGGATTCGCTGGACCAGCTAGACGAAGTACGCCTCGTGGCGTTGATGCACTCCGCAAGGTATCAACAGTCCCTACGACGTTACCAAGCACGCAAGATACGTCGGAGGGATTTCAGCGAAGGGGATCTGGTCCTAAGGCTATGCCAAGACAACCGAGGGCGCCACAAGCTATCGCCCCCATGGGAGGGACCCTACGTCGTGGTGAAGGTGCTCAAGCCGGGCACGTACAAGCTGGCCAACGAGGACGGCGAAGAACTCACCAACGCTTGGAACATCCAACAGCTACGTCGCTTCTACCCTTAGCTAGGATTTCCAAAGTACTTTCTGTTGTAAAATCACATGACCAACACCCCAGTTGGTGTCAACTATGTAAATACTCCAATTCTAATAAAAGGGCAACTCGGCTTTCCCCTGAAACCCAAGTTACCCTCGGGGGCCTAGCGGGGGGGGGGGGGGCACCCCCCCAAATGGTCCCATTTTTTCGCGCAAAAAACATAACGACACGCGCTAAGTTTGTTTCCTACTTCAACCTCGAGCCACGATTCGAACAGGGCGCAGGCGGCACAGCGGAAGGAGCGTGCGAGCCAGAGATAGCCTACGCCGCGTGGCTATGGCCCTTCTCTCTCGCCTCCAACCCAGCGGGCCCCCTGCGAAAATCGAACTCCCCTAACTAGAATCTACTCAGGAAGAAGGAGAAACAAAAAGCGTAACAAACAAACAACTTCATTTACAGCAACTACTCATGTTCACAAGACAACTTGTTGAGGACCATGTGTGGTTCGAGGACCGGTGGATGGTCGCTTCCTTGTGTGATGAGTGATTGACAACGTTGTGTGGACTGATTCTTGGCTAAGTATTGCAGGTGCAGGTTGCGGCTTGACTCGTGTTGGTGCAGGTGAAGAACAAGCGCGAAAGGTCGTTGCCGGTGAGGCCTCCAGGTGTGGAGAAGACAAGTAGGCTTCGTTCGAGGGACCCGGTGGCCGGCGGGGTCAAGTGCGGGCCGCATGGTGGCATGAACAAGCAAGATGAAGTCGTGGACGGTTTCTTGGTAGAGCCTCAAAACCAAGGTCGAGCCGGGACTACGTGGGAGCCGAGTCATGAGTGGAGATTGGCGGAGGCTACACCGAGTTCGCGGGGTTTGCGAGGGTTCACCGTAAAACCACCGGGTTACTCGGCTGAGCCACAAAACCGAGGCCGAAGACTCGACGAGGAAGTGCGGCCACCCTGTGCCGGTTCAACCGCCCAGAGGGGCGGTCGACCGCCCGGGGCCGGTCGGGGATCCACCGGGCCGGCCTAACCGCCTGGGGGGGGCGGTCCGACCGCCCGGCCGCCGGCGCCGAGAAGTTTCGAAGCGGAGGACACGCGTCGGGATCGCAAGGCGTGCGTCGAGGCTACGCAGGGGTGCGGTCGCCGGCATCCGTCCGATGGTGAAGACATCAAGAATTCCAAATTCGCCCTTGAGGGGCTTGTATCCCTAGTTAGTAGAGAGGGGCATTTTAGACATTCGGTTGCCGCCTATATAACCCAAGAGGTGAGAGGTTGGCAGACCAACTCTTGGAACCCTAGCTCATTTCGTTTTTCCATTTTCGTTCTTTTTTTTCCTAGTTTTTTTTAGAAGGCTAGTTTGAGAGCTTCATGTGAGATCTAGAGAGAGGGATGGATGTTTGGGTGGCAAACTAGACCTTGTACGAACCATTCATGGCATGTATAGAAGGTTCGGCGTGGTTCTTGATGGTGGTTTTCCCGTCTCTTTGATGTTGATTTTCGGAGCTCTTTTTGGCGGTGTTTTGAGAACGATTTCTTGGGGTTTTTGGTGGGTGTCACGTATGAGGTTCTTGTGCCTCTTTGGCTGGTGACTTTGCCCCCAAATCCCCTTTGAATCGGACTCGATTTGGTGGTTTTTCGAGTTGGGCGAGTTCTTGACCTAGAGAAGCGATTTCTTCGATTCCTCTTGATTGTGAGCGTTTCGGGTCGATTCCTTTGAGGTAGAGGTTGCCCGGGAGGTAACCCGGCTATCCCCGAAGTTTGGCCGGAATCCGTGGAGTGATTCGGGAGATTGAGCGCAAGGAAGTTGAGGTTTGACCCGCGGGTTCCTCGTTCGGGAAGGGGCGGTCTAACCGCTGCGGCAGGGGGCGGTCTAACCGCCCGGGGTGTTTCCGGTCAAAGTTTTGTTTCGTCGGATTTTCCTCTCGTGAGTTCGTTCGCATTGATCGAGGAGTGTCCGGGTGAAATTTGGAGCCGTTCTCGCGCAGCTTGCTAGGTGTTCTTGGTTGGAGTTCTTTGCCGGGTACGGGAGGTTAGACCGCCCTGTGTAGCCGGCCTAACCGCCCCTAGGCCCCCGGGTGAAGGTTTGGTTTTCGCCAAGATTTTCCGGTAGCTAGCATGGCCTTGGACAGAGATCTCTCGTTGGTGAAACCGTGGTGTGTTTTGGTTCTCGGAAGAGGCGTTTCGGAGGATTTCTTGGTTGCCGAGTGGAGGCGGTCTAACCGCCCCCTATACCTCGGCCTAACCGCCCCTCTCGGTTAGCCGGCTTTCGAGTTGTTTCCGCCGGTCTTGCCGTGTGTGTGTTGTGGTTGCCGGTAGAGTTTGTTCCTAGGACCGCAGCACTCCGGTGGCTACGTGGTTTTGGCAAACGGGAGGTAGAAGTGCGGAGCGTGTGATTTCGGGGGTTCGACCGAGCTAGTTCGTCTTGTCGGAGTTTCAATCTCCCTCGAGAAGAATTTTTATCGGCTCCCATTCACTCCCCCCTCTCTCGGTCGCCTTATCGGTCCTTCAAGTGGTATCGAGCCGGTTTGGGTCTTTGTTGACTCTAACCGGCCTAAGATCCAAGGATGGCGTACCGAGAACGGGGTTCGGGTCCTCCACACTTCGATGGAAAGAACTACCGGATGTGGAGCAAGCGGATGGGTGCGTTCCTCCGCGGAAAGGGTCGACTCGTGGGATGTCACGGTGGACACAGGATATGTCCACTCGATGGATTTCCTAGCTCCGGGTCGAGGGGACGATTCGACGCCAACAATAAGGCGGTCGACTACTTGTTTCGTGCTTTGTGTCGCACCGAGTTCGATCGGGTGCACACCGAGCACTTGGCTTGTAGGATTTGGGCGGTGTTGAAGGAGGCTCATGTTGGGAACGCCCAAGTTCGTGCACGGTTGTATGCGACCTACCGGGAGAGAGTACGAGAACTTCACTCATCTCCCGGTGAGTCCATCGATGCCTTGTTCCAGAGGTTCACGGTGGTGGTGAACAACATGAGGGCCAATGTGGACGTGCTCCCGTACGATGATCATGATAGAGCGGTCAAGCTCTTACACTCTTTGGATCGTACGATATGGGGCGGAAAGTTCGAGGCCATAGTCGAGTCGGAGAGGTACGACACTCCGACGAAGGAACGAGCTGTTCTCGAAGCTCAAGTCGGCTGAGGTGGATAGGGGCATGACTGCCAAGCTCGAGGGACCGACTGACTCCCATAGTCTTGCCCTCGTTGGTGGTTCCAAAGGAAAGATTAACTCTAACCCATCCACCAGGATGTTCTCGTTTTCCTCTTTGATGTCTATGCCAGATGAGGAGTTTGATGACCTTGGAGAGGACGAGCTGGCGCTGTTGACGAGGCGGTTCGAGAGGCTGCACGAGAACCGCGTGAACATGAGGAGGAACACGAGGACCTGTTTCCAGTGCGGCAAGCCGGGACACTTCGTCGCCGACCGCCCGGGAGAAGGCCGAGAGCAAGGACAGCCTACAAGCACAAGCCGAGGAAGAACGACGACAAGTACCGTTCGAGGCGCGACCACAAGAGCAAGCACAAGAACAAGTACAAGGACGAGCGACGATCGAGGAAGAAGGAGGGCCGAGGCAAGGCCCGAGCGATGGTTGGAGCGAGCGACGTCGACTCCGGGCTTCCGCGTACTCTACCTCGAGCTCGAGCAGCAAGCCGACGACGAGGGGAGATCGCCGCAAGAACAAGAGGTCGTCCAAGAACCCGAGCGGCCGAGGCTGCTTCGCGAGAGACGGCTTCTGTACCATGGCGCTGAGCTCCGACAGCAAGAAGAGTACACAGAGCGACTCGGACTCTGAGTCCGACGACGAGGTGCGTGATGAACTTCCCTTCTTGCGCCAGGAGAATGAGAGGCTTGGCTCTTTGCTTGATAACCGTGATGACATGCTTAGAGAGGCCAAGAAAATGAGGAAAGAGCTTAGGGCTTCACTCGAGGATGCTAGGACTAGAGTGGCTGAGCTAGAGACACGGGTGCTTGATAGCAAGCTTGAGATTGATTCGCTTAAGGCTAGCCCCGTTGTTGCCGATGAAAATGATTGTGCCGATTGCTCCGTATTCCTTGCCGATCTTGCTTTGTTTAAGGAGAAGCATGCCTCCAAGTGTGAGGAACTAGATGTGCTTAGGGTTGAAGTGGCCGAGCTTAAGTCTAGACCCGCTTTGCTAGGTGCTTGCACTTCTTGCCCCGTTTTGCATGCTAAGATTGATGAGTTGCATGCTTACACTAGTTCGCTCGAGGCTAAATTAAAGGAACCCATGCCTACATCCTGCTCTACTTGTGAAATGCATGCATTGAAAAATTTGGAGCTTGCACATTATGTTGATCGCTTGCAGGATGAGAATGATGACTTGAGGAAGTTGATGGGTTGGTTGTCCGGTCATGAGCCTCGCTGAGGATGATGATCGAGGCCTTTAAGAGGCAAGATGGTGAGGGGCTTGGGGCAAACAAGGTTGGTGAAGGAAGTGGAGAGAACATCCCGAGCCACCAAAAACCCACCACAAAAATGATTTCCCTCCAAAACCCAACCATCTTAGGAACCGACTAGACACAACCCCCGCCTCCACCTATATTTCCTACACCCACAAATGATCTCCAAAAGCCTATCAAGTTTGTGAGCACTTCAGGGAAAGTGTTCTTTGGGAAAGTGAAAGAGAAGGCAAGTGAGGAGAAATCGGTGGAGGAGTTGAGTGGAGAGAAACCTAGCGAGCAGCCCCAATCCAAGCCAAAACCTAAGCTTGTGAGGTTCCGTTGTGGCCATTGTGGGAAGGAGGGTCACAAGGATGAGTTTTGCTTCAAGAGGAAGCGGGAAGAGAGGATGGCAAAGGAGTGGGCGAACAAGGATAGGTACAACCCTTCCCATGGGGTACCTAAGCCTCGTATGCCACTGCCCAGGGGTAAGGCTGTGGTGAGAAGTGTTCCGGCATGGGGAGACGCGAGTTCCCGCAGCCGAGGAGCCGTTCGGGGAGGGGGCGGTCGACCGGCCCGGCTAGGCGGTCGACCGGCCCGGCCTCGCAGGGGGCGGTTAGACCGGCCCGGCTAGGCGGCGACCGGCCCCCCACCCGGCACTCGGGCGGAGTGGTTTTCGAGGTGGTGAGTCGAGAGGTTTCGGTGTCCGGAGGTGGAGTTACCGGTGGTTGGTCCGGAAAGACAAGCGAGTGGTCGGTTGCTAGGCATTCTCCCCCTCGAGGTCACTACGGGGATGGGAGGAGTCGTAGCTTTGAGAAGGAGAGGAGGGACGCTCCACGTGTTGTCTTCCGTGGTTTTGGTCCTCCTCCGTGCAAAGTGAGGGGTGGTTCCCTCGGAGTGGTTACCGAGGTGGTGGTCGTGGAGGTAGTTTTGGTAGGAGAGATGCTTTGGTTGGAGCTAACCCCACTTTCGAGCAAATGGCTCGGCACCGGTTTTCCTCTTTTGGTACTAACCCCGATCTTAGCCGAGTCGTTTGTTCGCTCACGTGCTTGTTTTTGAATTTCGGGTGGGAGACTTGAAGAACATTTGGTTGATTGACTCCGGTTGTTCGAGGCATATGACCGGAGACAGGGGGTGGTTCTCAAGTCTCGTCCCGTGGTGACGAAGAGGTACATCACCTTTGGGGACAATGGGCGTGGGCGTGTGCTTTCGTAAGGTGAGATAAAAGTGAGTGACAAGATCACTCGAGGCGTGTTGCTCTTGTTCAATCGCCGGGGTACAATTTGCTTTCGTGTCTCGCTTGTTGGATGAGGGTTTTGAGGTGTTGTTTCGGCCTGGTGGTTCTCGGATTGTGGACTCTCGAGGGGACCTTGTTTGTATGGTCGTTCCCGAGGGTCGTGTTTCGTGCTGATTTTTCTCGCCTTCGGGTGTTGAGCGTTGTTTCTTGGCCGGTTCTTCGAGTGAGTTGTGGAAGTGGCATAGGAAGTTGGGTCACTTGAGCTTTGACCTTCTGTCTCGCTTGAGTAAACTCAATTTGGTCCGAGGATTGCCACGCTTGAGGCTTGAGAAAGAGTTGGTTTGTGCTCCGTGTAGGCATGCCAAGATGGTGGCCTCTTCTCACCCGCCTCTCACCGATGTGATGACCGAGCGTCCATGCGAGCCGCTCCATATGGACCTTGTTGGCCCGGCTCGTGTGCGATCTCGCGGGTGGGAAGTGGTATGTCCTTGTTGTGGTGGATGACTATTCTCGGTATGCGTGGGTGTTCTTTCCGGAGGATAAGGGGGAGACGTTTGGTTTTGTTCGAGATCTAGTCTTGAGGTTGAGGAACGAGAGGCACGGAGATGCCATACGAGCTATCCGCAAAGGATAATGGCTCGGAATTCAGAACTCTCGTTTTGAAACCTTTTGTCATGACTTGGGTCTTGAGCACCGCTTTTCGAGTCCGTATACGCCTCCCCGAATGGTGTTGTGGAAAGGAAGAACAGACCTTGTGCGAGATGGCTCGGACGATGCTTGATGAGCATAGGACTCCGAGGAGGTATTGGGCTGAGGCGGTGAATACCGCATGCTATGTGTCGAACAGAATATACCTCAGAGTGCACAAGAAAAAGACATGCTATGAGTTGATGCATGGTCGCACACCCAAGGTGAGTCACTTCCATGTCTTTGGTTGCAAGTGTTTTATTCTGAAGAAGGGCAGGAAGTTGGATAAGTTTGAGGCTAGGTCTGTCGATGGTATTTTCTTTGGTTATGCATCTCATTCTAGAGCATATCGTGTGCTCAATCTTGAAACTAACCAAATCGTGGAGACTTGCGAGGTAACCTTCGACGAGACAGAGCCACGTAGTCAGCTTGTCTTTGAGTGTGCAGGTGATGATGAGCTTGGCGAGGAGATCTTTCAGGAGGAGGAGCATGAACATGGTGATGAAGATGGCGGTGCGGAGCCCTCAGCTGAACATGTACCCACTACTTCGACTACGATGATGGATGGACCCTCTGCTACACCTACGACGACAAATCAAGAACGAGGAGAAGCTGATGTTGAGGGGGAGGTAGCTTCGAGGCGAGAACCTCCCCGGCGAGTTCAAGTGGATCACCCGGCCTTCGAGGATCATCGGCGACATGAATGAACGCACTACACCTGGCCGAGGGTTCGAAACAATTCCCATTTTGCTCATGCTGCATTTGTTGCTTCTTTCGAGCCCAAAGACATTGGACACGCACTATCTGATCACAATTGGGTTAACTCGATGCATGAGGAGTTGGAGAATTTTGAGAGGAATCAGGTGTGGGAGTTGGTTGACCCTCCCCCAGGGTGTAAGCCGATTGGTACAAAGTGGGTGTGGAAAAACAAAGAGGGAGAGAAGGGTGAGGTTGTGAGGAACAAGTCGAGACTTGTTGCTCAGGGGTTCAGTCAGAAGGAGGGGATCGACTACGAGGAGACCTTTGCTCCCGTAGCCCGTTTGGAGGCGATTAGGATCCTTCTAGCCTTTTCCGTGGCTAAAGGGTTCAAGTTGCACCAAATGGATGTGAAGAGTGCTTTTCTGAATGGTGTGTTGGAGGAAGAAGTGTATGTGAGACAAACCTCCGGGTTTGAGAGTGAGAAGTACCCCCACCGGGTGTACAAGTTGAGGAAGGCGCCGTATGGGTTGAAGCAGCGCCTAGAGCTTGGTATGGCAAAGTTGAGGGGGTTCTTGTTTGAGAGAGGCTTTGAGATGGGGAAGGTCGATCGACCTTGTTTTTGCGAGAGGCAGTAAGGTAGATATCCCGATTGTGGGTGTACGTGGATGATATTGTCTTTGGTGGCTCGTCTAACTCTCTTGTTGCGAGGTTTGCGGATGATATGAGCAGGGAGTTCGAGATGAGCATGATGGGTGAGTTGCGTTCTTCCTGCTACAAATCAAGCAATCAAAGGAAGGTACATTTGTGCACCAGGCTAAGTACACCAAGGACATTGTGAGAAAATTCAAGATGGAGGACTCCAAGGCTATGACGACGCCGATGAGTACGACTACAGCTCTTGATGCGGACGAGGAAGGTGAACATGTGGACCAGAAGGAGTACCGAAGCATGATCGGGTCACTCCTCTACTTGACGGCGACGAGGCCGACATACGTTCTCGGTGTGTCCGTGCGCTCGTTTTCAAGCGTCTCCGAGGACTTCGCATCGGCAAGAGGGGAAGCGAATTTTCGGGTACTTGCGTCACACTCCCGACTTCGGCCTTTGGTACTCCGCGTCCTCTTCTTTAGCGCTTCATGGCTTTTCGGACGCGGATTTTGCCGGTGTCGGTTGGATAGGAAGTCCACTTCGGGACTTGCCGCTTTTGGGTTCTTCGTTGGTGTCTTGGTCTTCTCGTAAGCGGCCGAGTGTTGCTCAATCCACGACCGAAGCCGAGTATGTTGCCGTCGCTAGTTGTTGCTCTCGCCTCCTTTGGATCACCTACACCATGAGTGACTTTGGTGAGGAGTATACCCATGTCCCACTTCAATGTGATAGCACCGGTGCCATAAGCGTTGCAAAGAACCCGTTGCTCCATTCCAAAACCAAACACATAGAAGTGAGGTATCATTTCCCGAGAGACAACGTAGAGAAAGGGAAGATAACTTTGATCCATGTACCCACACATGACCAACTAGCCGATATTTTCACCAAACCCCTAGATCAAGCAACTTTCACTCGTTTGCGGGGAGAACTTGGTGTGTGTTTGATTTCTTGAGTTGGGTGTGTGTGGGGGCTTTCTTTTGCGGTGGTGTCGAGCCCGTTTTGCCTCCCCTCGAGGAGCCGGTTTGTAGCATATGTATAGCTTTCCTTTGTGCATTTCTTGCATTTGGCATGGCATATGTAACATGATGTATAGGCATCCTTGTATCTTAGATTGCATGCATTTTGTATCATATGCATTTTTAGGGAAAGCTTCTCCTATATACAATGTTTACCATGGGTTGTTATATATGTTCTTGTGAGCTTGTTTGATATGGTACGGTTAGTTTGGCTTAGCTCTTGATGATCTTGATGAATGATCCATGGTTGATGGCTAATTTTTGAAAAATATCACATACATGCTCTCTCATGCGTAAATGCCTATATATGATCTTGACATGTTTTAGTGACTTTGCTATGCTTACTTTGTGGTTGGATAGCTAGTTTATTGATCATATGGAGCCAAAGGCTCGCTTGCCATCATGAATGTTTAGCCCTCTTGCTTAATCTTGTGGAGGGGCATAAGTTCCTTTTTGTCGCAAAGACATTTCATGTACCATTTACAAATCTAAAAATGAAATGAAAAATGCTTGGAAAATATGTTCCCATGTCATATGTGCTGAAATTAATTTGCTTTGGGTGCTAAACCGTTGCATGATGCCTACCAATGAGAAGTCTCATACATAGAAGTAGGCACATGGCTCGGTGGCTTTGACATGACATGAGGTGCTTTTGGGTGTTTATGATGGTCTCTTGATTAGAATGGTTGTCCTAGCATGAAGTTTGAGTGGCTTTGCCATTTTGATATGTTTTGATCATGTTTAGGTATTTGCTTGTGAGAGAGTAACTTTTCGCAAAATTACTCAAATCCTTTTTAGCATTGTCCAATGGTTGTGAAACTTGGTGATCATGTAGTTAAGGTCATTACGAACCTGTCGAGTATCTAACTTGCTCATTTGGACTTGTGTAGATCCTTGTGATGAATTTTGTATATTCGAGAAGCTATATGTTGCAAGTTTTTGCATTTTGCCTTGATTCATGCATTGTCAACAAGGGGGAGAAGTTTGTGCATGTTTTGGGCACCTGGGAGTGTTTGGAAGGTGTTCCAATTGTTTCGGGCAATTTTTGAGCAAAGTGTGGTGTGGCCGGTTTCTTTGGGCGGTCTAACCGCCCCCGGTGCGGTCGTTCGGCAGAGGCGGTCTAACCGCCCGGGCGGCGGTCTAACCGCCCTAGGCAGGTGTGAGCTTGGTTTGCTCGTTGTCATGCATTTCCAAGTGACCTTCTTGCATGCATTGGTTCAGGGGGAGTTTGCATATGTGCAGGGGGAGCTCTTGTGTGAGTTTTTGGCTCGTGGCCTTGTGTGCTTTTGGTGGTTTTTGCTCTTTGCTTGAGCATGGTTTTGTCTCGGATGTGTCGAGCCGTTGCCCTTGCCTAAGGGGTCCGAAACTTGTTCTTCTTCAAGTGATCTTGCTCTTTGCCTTCTTTGGCTTTCGATCACTTGTTGGAGCTTTTCTTTTAGTAGTTTATTTTCTTTTCTTTTTCTCTTTGGTTACAAATCATGTGTGTTGTCAATGCACTCATCAAGGGGGAGATTGAGGACCATGTGTGGTTCGAGGACCGGTGGATGGTCGCTTCCTTGTGTGATGAGTGATTGACAACGTTGTGTGGACTGATTCTTGGCTAAGTATTGCAGTGTGCTGCGGCTTGACTCGTGTTGGTGCGGGTGAAGAACAAGCGCGAAAGGTCGTTGCTGGGGGTGAGGCCTCCGTGTGTGGAGAAGACAAGTAGGCTTCGTTCGAGGGACCCGGTGGCCGTGGGGGTCAAGTGCGGGCCGCATGGTGGCATGAACAAGAAGATGAAGTCGTGGACGGTTTCTTGGTAGAGCCTCAAAACCAAGGTCGAGCCGGGACTACGTGGGAGCCGAGTCATGAGTGGAGATTGGCGGAGGCTACACCGAGTTCGCGGGGTTTGCGTGGTTCACCGTAAAACCACCGGGTTACTCGGCTGAGCCACAAACCCGAGGCCGAAGACTCGACGAGGAAGTGCGGCCACCCTGGGCCGGTTCAACCGCCCGGAGGGGCGGCCGACCGCCCGGGGCCGGTCGATCCACCGGGCCGGTCTAACCGCCTAGGGGGGGCGGTCCGACCGCCCGGCCGCCGCACCGAGAAGTTTCGAAGCGGAGGACACGCGTCGGGATCGCAAGGCGTGCGTCGAGGCTACGCAGGTGCGGTCGCCGGCATCCGTCCGATGGTGAAGACATCAAGAATTCCAAATTCGCCCTTGAGGGGCTTGTATCCCTAGTTAGTAGAGAGGGGCATTTTAGACATTCGGTTGCCGCCTATATAACCCAAGAGGTGAGAGGTTGGCAGCCAACTCTTGGAACCCTAGCTCATTTCGTTTTTCCATTTTCGTTCTTTTTTTTCCTAGTTTTTTTTAGAAGGCTAGTTTGAGAGCTTCATGTGAGATCTAGAGAGAGGGATGGATGTTTGGGTGGCAAACTAGACCTTGTACGAACCATTCATGGCATGTATAGAAGGTTCGGCGTGGTTCTTGATAGTGGTTTTCCCGTCTCTTTGATGTTGATTTTCGAGCTCTTTTTGGCGGTGTTTTGAGAACGATTTCTTGGGGTTTTTGGTGGGTGTCACGTATGAGGTTCTTGTGCCTCTTTGGTCTGGTGACTTTGCCCCCAAATCCCCTTTGAATCGGACTCGATTTGGTGGTTTTTCGAGTTGGGCGAGTTCTTGACCTAGAGAAGCGATTTCTTCGATTCCTCTTGATTGTGAGCGTTTCGGGTCGATTCCTTTGAGGTAGAGGTTGCCCGGAGGTAACCCGGCCTATCCCCGAAGTTTGGCTACAATCCGTGGAGTGATTCGGGAGATTGAGCGCAAGGAAGTTGAGGTTTGACCCGCGGGTTCCCGTTCCGGAAGGGGCGGTCTAATCGCCCTGCAGGGGGCGGTCTAACCGCCCGGGTGTTTCCGGTCAAAGTTTTGTTTCGCCGGATTTTCCTCTCGTGAGTTCGTTCGCATTGATCGAGGAGTGTCCGGGTGAAATTTGGAGCCGTTCTCGCGCGCTTGCTAGGTGTTCTTGGTTGGAGTTCTTTGCCGGGTACAGAGGTTAGACCGCCCGGTAGCCGGCCTAACCGCCCCTAGGCCCTTGGGTGAAGGTTTGGTTTTCGCCAAGATTTTCTCGGTAGCTAGCATGGCCTTGGCCGAGATCTCTCGTTGGTGAAACCGTGGTGTGTTTTGGTTCTCGGAAGAGGCGTTTCGGAGGATTTCTTGGTTGCCGTGTGGAGGCGGTCTAACCGCCCCCTATACCCGGTCTAACCGCCCCCTCGGTTAGCCGGCTTTCGAGTTGTTTCCGCCGGTCTTGCCTGTGTGTGTGTTGTGGTTGCTGGTAGAGTTTGTTCCTAGGACCAGTAGCATTCCAGTGGCTACGTGGTTTTGGCAAACGGGAGGTAGAAGTGCGGAGCGTGTGATTTCGGGGGTTCGACCGAGCTAGTTCGTCTTGTCGGAGTTTCAATCTCCCTCGAGAAGAATTTTTATCGGCTCCCATTCACTCCCCCCTCTCTGGTCGCCTTATCGGTCCTTCACTTGTTTATTTACGAAAGGCCACAAGGCCAGAATTCTGATACACGTAAACAAAAAACGGGCCTAGCGCCCAGACCACTTTCAGGCGGGAGAAGCAGCAGCGTCCGCGACGTCGGGGAAGAGGAACTCCTCGAAGGCCTCGGCGAGCGATCCGGCGGCGTCAGCAGCGAGCGCATCCATACGCTCCATGGCCACCTCGTCCTCGACGCCCTCGGGAACGATGTAGCCTTCAGCCAGCGCCTCGAAGTTGACCTCGTAGTGGGATCGCACCACTCCGAGGGCCTTCTGGACGCCTAGGTGCAACGCCCGGCGCATCCGCTCCGTGACGTGGCCGCCAAGGGCGCGCAAGCGGCCGGCCGCCGAGCCGCCGGCTTGGGCCTCGCCCTCCTCGACGACGCGGCAGGTCTCGAGGGCCGTGTCGCGCAGCTCCCGCAGCTCCTGCTCAGAGGAGTTGTAGGAGGCCTGCAGAGCCTCGGCCCGCCCAGCAGCGTGCCCCAGCGCGGTGCGCAAGCCTGGAATCGACGAGATGAAAAGAAATCAGAAAGGGGGAAGCAAACCCTCTAAAGCAAAAACCAACAAGCAAAGTCAAGCAGTGGCTCACCCTCGACTTGCTTCCTCTCCAAATCGAAGTCGCGGCGCGCGGACTCGATCGCCAACTCGAGGTGCTGGACGGTCTCGCCTTGCTCGCGGAGGGCCAGCTCCTGATTGGCGTGGCTGATGCTGAGCGCGAGCGCCTCGTCCTCAACCTCGGAGAATGCGGCGTTCCGCTCCTCCAGCGACTTCTCCGCCGCCTCGCGCGCGACGCGCTCCCGCTCCCGGCGCCGTTCGGGCGTCGCCGAGGGCAGCCTCGCTCCCCGTTGGAGCCGCCCCTCGCCCCCCGGCGGGCGATGCGCTCCTCGCCGCAGCCCGCTCCTCGGCAGCCGACGAGGGCCGCGGCCTTGGCGTCGAGGGCGGCCCTCGCATCATCGGCCTCCTTGGCGCGCCGGCTCCAACCCACGCGCCCGCTCCTCGGCCCGGCGCCGTTGCGCCCGCGCCCCCTCGAGCGACGTGCGGAGCTCCCGGGCTTCGGCCGCGAGCGGTGGCCACCCCCCGCCTCCCGCCTGGCGGCCGGCGTCCGCGTCTTCTCCGTGTCCGTGCGCGTGTTCCACCGCGCCTCGTCGCGATCGAAGAGGGCCGCGCGAACCCGCTCGAGGCTCGAGCGACGCGCCGCGTCCTGCCTCGAGCTCTCGGGGAGCTCGTCGGGCCAGAGCCGGGGCCCGCACGCCAACCACCGTCCGGCGTCCCTAAGAGCGTCTGCAAGCGCGTCGAAAGCGCTGCATTGCTCCCGGAGCCGCTGGGCTTCGGCGTTCACCCGGTCGAACGCGTCGTATTTGTCGTGGGCGCGGCGCTCGAGCTCCTGGCATCCACACGTCAAATCCCGTAAGCGCCAAGGCTTGAATGCAACATACGAAAACGAAAAGGGAAGAGGGACGAGCAACCATGGCTCACCTGGAAGACGAGCCAGGCCGGGCCGCCGTGGACTTGCAGCGCCTCGTTCAACGCGCGGTTGAGCGTGGCGCCGTGGTTCCGAGCTCGCCCCGCAGCCCCCGCTCCCCCCCGGCGTCGGCGAACGCAGGGGGATCATCGACGGCCCCCTCCCACCGGGCGGGGCGGCCGGCGTGGGAGGACGAGGCCTCGACACCATGTCCTCGGCCCCCCACCACCATGTGACCCTCGTGCCGCCTCACGAGGGCCCCCTCCCCGGGGCCGGGGGGGAGTTCGTGGGCCAGCTGGCCCACTGATTCCACCCAGGCAGCGGGGAGTCATCCGAGAGCTCCACCACCTCCGCCTGCAAATCGCCGGCGGACACAGCCGCTTGCGCCGCCTCCGCCGCACCACCACTTGCGCCTCCGCGCCCACGGGCGCCCGTCGTGGCGCCGTGGCCGTCACCTCCGGCCGTACCACCGCATCCGCGGGCGCTCCCGCGGGTTGCGCCCGCTCCGCCTCCTCCGCAGGGGGGCGGCCACCGCGGGCCGCACCCTCCACCGTGGCCGCCGCCGCGACCCGTGTCTCCGTGACGACCGGCGCCGGCCGTCCCCCCGCGGCCCCCGGCCGCGCCGCGGCGAGCCGATCCGCCGGCCGGGGCCTCGAGGCCCCGGCCCGGGTCTTGCAAGCTCGTGCCCGCCGCCGTGCTTGTCCCCGGGCGCGACCCCCTCGACGAGCGCCGCCGGGTGGGGATCGATGCGTCCGTCCTCAACACCTTGGCCGGTGCAAGAGGAGGAACGGTTGGCACCGCCCTGCGCAGGCACGAACGGAGGGTTAGAACACTTAGTCATCAACGAGCCAAACCAAACGAAGAAGGACAGGCCCCTTACCTCGCAGAGGAAAAGGCCCGCTTCCTTTTCCTCGAGGCCTCTGCGGACGAGGCCGGCGGTGCCGCCGCGCCCGCCGTAGCGCCTCCCGACGGCGCCACCGCGCGCGCAGCACGCCCGCCCCCATGCGCGGGCGCGCCCGATGTCGCACCTCCCGAAGGCGCCGCCGCGCGCGGGGGGCATGCTCGCCCCGCGCGCGCGCACGCCCCGCCGTCGCGCCCCTTGACGACAACGCCGCGCGCGCGCGCACGCTCCCCCCGCGCGCGAGCACACTTGACGCGCGCCCGGGCGCGTTTGCCGCGCGTGCCTCCGCGGCGCGCGCCGGCACCCCCGCGCGCGCGTGCCGCCCCCGACGACGATTGCACGGCGGCGGGCGCCGGGTGCGCCCGCCCCGGACGAAGCCACCCCCGACGCCGCGCGGGTTCCGGCGACGGGGCGCGGCCGCCACCGTCCGAGGGGCCCTCCCCCTCGGCCCTCTTCCTCCTCGTCCTCGTCCGAAGACGAGGGCTCCTCGATATCCGGGGAGGAGAGCCCCGCCTCCTCGCGCCGCCGGTACTCCGCGGCCCGCCGGTCGCGGCGCGCTTGGCGACGCCCGGCGTGCTCCCTCTTGCGCGCCGCCCGCTCCCGCCGCTCCCGCCGCGCCGCCCGCCGAGCACACGGGAGTCGGGGGGTGGGTGGAACGGACTTGGCGATGTTGAACTCCACCACCGCGCACAAGAGCGACAATGGCGAATCGAAGAAACAAAAGCCGGACCAAGAACTAAAACAAAATCAGGAACCCAACTCACCCGCGGGCCCGTGGGGAGCATCTCAAGGTCCCACGGGGTCCGACCCGCGGTGGCGGCGTCCGGGTGTCGACGGCGTTCCGCGCCCGGGTGAGCGCATATGGCCGCTCCAGCAGCGTCGGGAGCATCCGTGACCTCACCAGGTCGACGGGGTTGGCCGCCTCTGTCATCTCGAAGATGCAGAGTGGCCTCTGCATCAGAGGCACGAACCGCCGGTGGTGGAGGAAGGCGAGGACGCCCATCGCGTTGAGCCCGTGCTTCACCGGCCCGCCGCAGGCGGCAAGGACCGGACTCTTGCCGCGCCGATGCTGGGCCGTAGACACCCCGTAGCCCCAGGAGTCCGGCCTCTTCTTGAACACCCGGCCGGTGTAGGGAGGAAGGCCGGGCTCGGCGTTGCGCGGGTAGAACCATCCCCGCTCCCGGCCCGGCGTTGTTCGTCGTCATGGTGCGGGGGATGTAGAAATCCTCGAGCCGCCCCCGCGCAGGCCGGGCCGACATCCCGCCGCGCGCGCACCGCGCGGCGGGTCCCTCGGCTCCGACGTGGGCCGCGTGATGAGCTCCCCGCGGAAAAGGTGAACCCGAGAGATCCCGCTGACCGGGATCCCCGGTACCCTTCGCGGACGCCCACGAACGTGGCCGCCTGCGAGATCGCGTTGGGGGCGAAGTTGTGCAGCTCCACCCCGTAGTAGTGGCACATCGCCCGCATGAAGGTGCTCCCCGGCGCGTTGAAGCCACGCTCGTGGTAGCGGAGGAAGCTCACCACATAGCCCTCCGGCGGGTTGGGCTCATGGTGCGCCGCCGGTGGCACGATCCACTCCGCCGGCGCCCGTCTTCGTTGGCCGACGGCCGGCCGGCGGTGACCGGCTCGCCAAGGGCGAGCCGGGTCACCGTCGACCTCTCCCAGGCGTACGGCTCCAGGATCCTAACGGGAAGCTGAGGTGGCGCCATGAAGAGGACGAAAGCAAGCAGAGGCGGAGGACAAGGAGCGGAGGAAAAAAGCTTTAACAGCGAGCCCGCGCGGTGGCGAGAGCAAGACGAAGGCGAAGGGGCGGGGGACTGAAAACGGTGAGAAGCTAAGGTAAAAGACCGCCGTCCCTTCCTCCCCGCAGTTTTATAGGCCGACGGGCGAGCTCTCCGGAGCGGACGCCCCGACTAGCATTAACTCGCGAGGGAATCTTCCCCATCGCGTCGACGGATGGGCCCCACCACGACCGCGGCGGCTATAACACCGCAGGCGGGTCATCATTGCAGCAAAGACCGGGCGCAACCGAGGCAAAACCGTCACGTCCGCCCGCCGCGCCGCCCACTACGCGCGCGCGCGCCGCGCAGCGCCTAAAAAGACGCGCCCGCGCTGCGAAACCGCGGCCACGACCGCAAGGCAATTAAATGCCCGGGTCCCTTGCCAAGCAAGGAGAGCCCTCGAGCGAGGCGAACCCTCGGCTCGAAACAAAGGCGACCCTCGACGGGATATCAGCGTGAGAAGGTCGCCCGGACCTCGCTCGACGTAGAGCAGGCAACCGCGGGCACCCATGCCACGTAGAACCCTCGAGCGGCATGACCCTCGACTCGAAACAAAGGCGACCCTCGATGGGATACCAGTGTGAGAAGGTCGCCCGGGATCTGCTCGATGTAGAGCAGGCAACCGCGGGCACCCATGCCACGTAAAACCCTCGAGCGGCATGACCCTCAGCTCGAGACAATGTCAACCCTCTAAAACAAAGCACATACGCTGTGCTACCAACCAGCACCTCGAGGGTCGGCACGCCCAGACCCCTCGACGGCCGCAAACGTGAAAAGACGGGGCCGCCCAGGCGCCACTCCGCACGGCCTTACTGATCAGAGGTTCGAAGCCTGACCCTCGACGGGTTCGAACAGGCGCCTCAGATCACAGAGTTAGGGACGACGAGGGCACGCGCATTCGAGCCGTTCCTCGAGCCCGTTGGCTCGAGGGTGCCCCACATGTCGTGTTCGATAGCCAGCGAGGGCAGCTAGCCGGGGGGATCCCACCGAGGGAGAGCTTCCGCGCCCTCGGTCCCTAGCGAACGGGACCGAGCCCCACCTAGCAAACCCACGCAAGCGCTTCCATGGACGCGTCTCCGGACCGCGCAGCCTACCCTTATCGAACGGGGCATGGGCGTCCACTTGAACCACCCGCTAGCAGCTCAACGAGGAATCTGCGATTCGCGACCCGCTCGATGGGAGTCACGGAAACCTCACCCTCCGCCCCGCGGAGGGGCGGCGAGGGCGCGTTAAAAAACAAGTCGTCAGGCTCGACCCGATCGCCTCGAACGGGCCAAGGCTCGGGGGCTTGACGCACGGCTACACCTCCTTGAAATTGCACCCGCCGGGAGACAAGGACAGGGGAGCGTGCACCCCCGAAGCCGGCCGAAACACCGCCGATGCCGGTTGGCATATGTGCCACGCCTTTCGACCAAAGTTCTCGCGGTTAACCCCCGCGCAGAGAACCCACACTCTGCGCAGGCTTCGGGGGCTAGACCCGCGGGTCCGCCGACGCGGCCCCACGGAAAGCGTTCGCAAACAAGGAGGGAAGAACGTCCTATCGGTAGGTTCCGGCATCCGCGGGAGCCTCAATGGCAAACCCGCATGCTCGGGGGCTACCGTCGGGGGACAGCCCCTAGGGGTCCCCTTAAGCAACGGGGGGAATCCTCACTTAAATCCCGCATCAAAACACGCTAAGCCTAACCATGCGGGTAACTAACCGTGCGGGACATGGCCGCGCGGCGGGACTCCGGCGGCCCACCAAGACGGCCCGCTTAGAAGACCCCCCGAGCGGAGCTCCGCCTCGCTCGAGGGCGCGCTCCTCCTCGAGCGGGCTCCGCCCCGTTCGAGGGGCAACCCTTCCCTCGAGCGGTCACGCCCCGCCGAGGGCTCGCTCCCCTCGAGCGGGTCTCGTCTCGCTCGAGGGTTTGCTCCGCTCTCGGCCGGGGCCCGCCACGCTCACGGGCACCCCGCACGCGTGCGTCGGCCCCGTACTTGGGCATTTAACGCCCCGACGCCGCAGACGGCACCATCATGCGCCGGGGCTCGCACCCCGTGCCGCCGCACCAACTCCCCGGGGAGGAGCCCATCCCCGCCACCGTGGAGATGAAGCGTGCGGTACGGCCGGTGTCGGTCCCGTGACACCGCGCGCCCACTACAAGACGGCTAACGCGCCCGAGCCCTCGAAGGGGGGCCGGCGCACCCTCGATTTCACTTTCCCGTGACTCTACGGGTTGGGTGGGGGGCGCTAGGCCGGTGGATGGCCATCCCGGTCCACGCGTAACGGCGCGGCCGCCGTACCCACGCGTGCGGGCGCACGCCCGACACCGCGAGCGCACGCCGGGCGCTCGTAGCAACCACTCCGCCGCCGCGGAGCGCGTTGGGAAGGAACGCCGTTCTGCCTGCTCCTGTACCCCGTACCAGCCATCATCGCACCTCCCTCGAAGCCTATCAGAGGACGCCACCACCATCTGACGCCCTCCTACCCTCGAACCGCCACTATTCGGGTACGGGGTAGGCCATCATGGCCGGATCGCAGCAAAGATCGTCCGGGCGGCCGCCCACTCTACAGCGTAGCACGACGTGCACCCCCACGTAGCTGGATAGCGCGGCGTGCATGTAACCCGCCGCCCCCTTGGCCTATAAAAGGGGAGGCGAGCCCCCAGCCGCGGGGGACAAAGGAGGAACGGATTCAGTTCAACACAACACACCGTGCACTCACTCTCTTATTCTCCCACAACATCTTCAGCCACTCTTCCAGGGACTTGGAAGCCACGCTTCCTCTCCCGCCTTGCTTGTACTTGCCCCACTACAAGCACCCCCGGTGCTGAGCAATAGAGTGCCACGAGCACACCTCTGCTGGACGTACGGCCCCCTCGGCCGGAACCAGGATAAAACCTTGTGTCATTTGTTGCTTGGCATCGACCATTGAGGGATAGACCTAGGCGCTATCTACTGGTTAGTGTCGGGACCATATTCCGCACCGACAACTCTGCACCATTGTTGGAGGCATTGTAGTAAATTTGCTGGACGTACTTGAGTTGTTCACCCTGAGGAGAGATGAGCAATACACCTACCCCCGCACCTTCGAGGTTGAGGGCGCCATCGAAGTACATTATCCAGTGTTCAGGCCGCTCCTTGGGAGGGGGCATCTGGATCTCTGTCCACTCAGACACAAAGTCTGCGAGGATCTGTGACTTGATCACTTGCCTGGGGCAAAACTCGATTTCGAACTCTCCAAGCTCGACTGGCCACTTGACAATGCGGCCGTTGATGTCGCGGTTGCGAATAATCTCTCCTAGGGGGAATGAAGATGTAACCATGATCTTGTGAGCTTGGAAGTAATGGCGAAGCTTTCTCGACGTGATCAGGAGCGCATAGAGCAGCTTCTGAGGTTGTGTGTAACGTGTCTTAGCGTCAGCCAGGACCTCGCTCACGTAATACACAGGTCATTGAATAGGATAGGCCTGCCCTTCTTGTTCTCGCTCGGCGACGAGAACCGTGTTGACCACATTAGTGGTGGTAGAGATGTAGAGTAGGAGCGTTTCCTCTGGGATTGGAGGTGTCATGACCGGCGGCATCGTCAAGGACTCTTTGAGAGCCTCGAAGCATTCTGGGCTTCGTCGTCCCATACGAACTTGTGGGCCTTCTTCAATAGCTTGAAGAAGGGTAAACCTTTTTCACCGAGCTTGCTGATGAAACGACCTAGGGCTACCATGATACCGGCGAGCTTTATGACGTCTTTCTTGTTGGATGGCTTGGCCATCTTGTGTATAGCATCGACCTTCGCTAGGTTGGCTTCAATGCCTCGGTGTCCGACCATGAAGCCCGGGAGCAACCCGAAAGGCACACCGAAGACACACTTGGTTGGGTTGAGCTTCCACTAGAACGCCCGTAGATTGGCGAAGGTCTCAGTGAGGTCGGCGATGAGCTTGTCTTCTTCTATGGTTTTGACGACCACATCGTCTACGTAGGCTTCGATGTTTTCCCTGATTTGGGACTTGAGACACTTCTAAATTTCCTTCTGGTCTGTTGCTCCGGCGTTTTTGAGGCCAAAGGTCATGACCTTGTAGCAGTAGATGCCGTGAGGCGTTATGAACGTTTTTTTTGTCTTCATCGTCGGGATGCAGGGCTATCTGGTGATACCCTGAGTAGCAGTCGAGGAAGCAAAGTAGAACGCTACCAGCCGTGGAGTCCACGACCTAGTCGATGCGAGGAAGAGGGAAGGGATCCTTGGGGCAGTGCTTGTTAAGGTTGGTGTAATCGATACACATTCTTAATCCACCAATTTTTTGGTACAAGAACTGGGTTTGCGAGCCAAACCGGGTGTTGGCATTCTCTAATAAAACATGCAGCTAAGAGCTTACAGACTTCTATGTCTATAGCTTGTTTTCTATCTTTTGCAAATCGCCGGAGCTTTTGCTTGATAGGTCATGCGGTCTTGTTGACTTCAAGTTTGTGCTCAGCTAGCTCCCTGGAGACACCGGGCATGTCAGATGGACTCCATGCGAAGATGTCAGCGTTGTCCCTAAGGAAGCTGGTGAGCGCGAGTTCCTATTTGGTGTCGAGGTCAGCCCCGATGACAACTTCCTTTGATGCATCAAGCAGGCCGAGGCAAACCTTCTTGACAGCTGGACTTGGGTCCAAAGCTATGGTTGTACGCTTCTGCTCTGGTACCTGCAAGGTAGTTTGATCGATCTTGGCTTCCTGGGCGACTATGACCGTTGCTGCGGCTTTGATCGTTGAATCCTTGGAGAGCTCGACAGTGGCACTTTCACAGTCGTAGGAGACCATGATGTTCCCGCGGACGGAAAGGATTCCGTTTGGTGTTGGCATCTTCATGATGAGATAAGTGTGGTGGGGTATGGCCATGAACTTGGCGAGCATAGGTCGTTCGAAGATAGTGTGGTACGAAGAGCGGAAGTCCGCTTGAACGTCAGGTATTCTGTGCGGAAATTCTCCTCTGTGCCAAAGGTGACCGGTACGCATACATGACCTATGGGGTACGCAGCCTTGCCGGGCACAACCCCGTAGAAGGGTTCATCACAAGCGGTCATCTTGCTGAAGTCGAACTCCATCTTGCTCAGCGTCTCTATAAAGATGATGTTTAGGCTGCTGCCCCCATTGATGAGGGTCTTAGGCAACCAGGACCTATTGACTATGGGGTTGACGACCAGCGGGTAGGTCCCGGGGTCAGGGATGTGGACCCAATAATCTTTCCTGGAGAAAGTGATTGGGAATTTAGACCACCGCATAGGTCGCGAATTTTCAGTGTTGACGTGCCCGATCTCCCTGGCGTTTGATCGAGTCTGTCGGTTGCTTTTGATCGCTTGGCGACCACCAACAATGAAGTTGATCTCGCGGTTAGCCTTCTGGAACACACCATTGGGGTTGCCCCCTTTTGGCGGTTGCGGTGGAGTCCGCTCCTTCCGGTTGTTGTCACGGGGACTGTGGTCGTCCTGGCGACGTCGATCATCATGTCGGTCGTCTCGCCGGTCGTTGTGACGATCATCATGGTGATCATAACGACGATCACTTCTATGGTTGTCGCGCCTGTCGTTGCAGTCATCGCGACGGTAGTCATCACGCCTATCATGACGGTGATAGTCGTGGCGGTAATCACGTCGATCCCTATCATCGTTGTGAGGATAGGGCCTGCGATCACGGTAATCTGGTCGATCAGGTCGACGGTTACGATTGTCGAAGTGTTGACCACTGTTCCGGTCATCGTTGTTGTTGTTGTTTCTGGTCTTCTTGGAGGTAGATGGGACTCTGAGGGCGCACTTTAGCTGCTCGCACTCCCTCATGGTGTGTTTAGCATCGCGGTGGAACTGGCACTGGTCGTCCAAGACCATATTGAAGTCACCTTCGAGGAAGGTGGAAGGTCTTGGTGGATCTGTCACATAGGCTTCGCCAGAATGCTTGTGCGACCTGGTGCCTCCATTGTTGTGATCTTCACCATTGAAGTCGTGCATCACCGCGTCTTGAGTGTCAACCAGTTTGTCGACATAGGCCATGAGGTCCCTAATGGTGTGTGCGTCAGCTTCGTGGATCTTCTCGAATAGCTTGATGTTGGTGATCCCCTTCTTGTAATAAACGATGACGTCTTCATCTTTGACACCTGCGAGGGTGTTGTGGTTCTCGAAGTAGTGGTTAGTGTACTCACGGAGAGTTTCATCACATCCCATCCGTACTCTGGCGATGTGGTGAGTATTACCAGGACGATTGTAGGTCGCCTGGTAATTGGTCGTGAAAAGTCGAGACAATGTTGCCCAGGAGGTGATACACTCTGCTGGGAGATTGTCAGCCACAAGAGTGGCGCCTTGCCCATAATAAGGGGGAAGTATCCTGCCATGTGGTCTTCATTGCCCCTAGAGGCGCATCCCGCGATGCTGTACATCTTGAGCCATATGCTTGGGTTGGAGCAACCGTCGGACTTCTCAATTGCTGGTTTAAAGTCCTTGGGGTATCTGATCGTGCCGAGATGTCGTGAGGACGCTGGGAAATTGTTGACCGCTCCCGGGCTTGTTGATGGAGTGTGAGCAGTAGGGATGGCGTAGATGTCGTCGGGAGGGCCATTGTCTTGGTTGTATTGGGCATGGCACAAGAGTTCCTGGTCGTGCATGATCCGGAGATTCGTAGCTTGAATGGGGTTGTTGGCGTCGAGGGCGTCAGGAACCCCGTGTTCGCGGTCGTAGTTAGCACGTCGAGCTATCTCCACTTCATCTCTTATGCGGTGACACTAGCTTCCTTCAGCATGATTGTCCTGGACCAGAGGAGGCTGAGCTCTTGCATTGTGTCTTGGATGTGGGGCGGCATTCCCCTGGATGTTGGCAGCGTTGGCTGCATTGTTGGCGGCATTACCAGCAACATTGGCCGGAGCGTTTGCTGGAGCATTAGCCACAGGGTTGGCTGGAGCTTTAGCTGCAGCATTGGCAGCGGGGTTGACCGGCTGCGCTACTCCGTTTTCGCCTCGTCCCTCTTCAACTACCGAGTTGAGGGGACCCTGGCTACGACGTCGCTGGCAAGGTCGCTCTGACCTACTTCTGGAGTAGGAACTTGCTGCGGATCTGCTGTATCCAGGACCCCTTTCTTTGATCTGAGCAGCGGCGACCCGTACGTTGGCTTGAAGACCTCAGACCATTGGAGAATCTTCGAGGTGATTTAGAGCGGCAAGAGTAGCTCCCAAGTTGGTTTGCGGCGAGTTGTAGGCTTCGAGTCCATTGCACTCAAAGTCCCTGAGGAGGTCTCGTGCACGTAGTCTGTTGGAACAAGGTGGATCATCATGGCGTCACTACTACGGAGCAGCTGGTGCCGCAGGTGCTTGTTGCACGACGTTAGCGTTGACTTGTCCGGCGTTAGCCAGCTGGTGGCCGACACCTGGGGCAGCGACAACGAGCTCTTGTTGTCGTCGGACGGCTCTGGCAGCATTGGCGTTTTCACGCTCTTGATGTTGCTCATTTGTTTCTCTATCTTGTGGCGGTACATCCGTAGAGACGACCAAGATCTAGTGATCTAGAGTCTCGAACTCCTCTCCTGGATAATTCGTAGAGATTGTTGTGTGGGCGACCTGGAACGCAAGGCAGTCCGGAGATGACTCTTGGTTCATCCAACGGTGGTGGGCCGTGGTGAGAGGTCGGCAAAGCTTCATGAGGACACGACACTGGCGTGCAGTGTGTTTGGACTTTTCATGGATAGGACAGGGTTCGTCGAGGTGATTCCTGCAGCTTCCATGATCTTGGGTCTTGGGTCCAGATTCAATCTGGATCTTGCACTTCATGAAGTGTGATGCTACACGAGCTACATTGTGCAAGCCAAGAGGCATGCTGGAGGGTGACGAGGTGGTGCGAGGGCGTTTGACGCGCTCATAGACTTTGATCGTATCAGAGACCATGCCCTCAACACGATTAATCCTGGTGATCAGATCGCTAGGAGTGGGTGGGTGGGTCTTTGACGACAGATCGGTTTCGACCCGTTGGTTGGTGGTGACCGCGTTTCCTTCGATGACGAGGCAGGCGGCTAGAGCGGTGGATGTCGCTGGCATCGAGCCAAAGCAAATGTCGACGGGGTTGGCAAGGATGTCCACCATGCTCTCCGGGAAGATGACGCTGTTGGTCGAAGCCATCGAGTTGCACGAAGAACCTTGACTCAGCCCCTACCTGGCACGCCAACTGTCAGAAGGTGAGCTCTGGACAGCCCACGGGGGTGTTAATCCCTGTAGTTTAGTTGTTTGGCGGGGAGGAGTCTAAGGCTAAGAACTTGAAGGTCGCACACGAGTACGCGGAACAGAGAGAACACAGTGAGTTTATACTGGTTCGGGCCTCCGGAGAGTAATACCCTATGTCCAGTTGTCGGTATAGATTGCTTGAGGATTGGATTGATTGTACAAGGGCTCTCCTCGTTCACCTTATATTGGCCAGCGGATGAGGTCGGTTCCCAGACTCCCGGTCGGTTACGACCAGGAGACCTAAGCCTACGTTACACATCTTGCCATATCCCGTCGATCTGCTTTGGTCGTAATCCACGAGGTCTCGTTCCGTGCGCCAAGTCTTGAGGTTGTGATGGATTAGGTCGTCTGGGGAATCTTCTGGAATGTCTTCAGGAGGTCGTGTGGGCCGCCAACTAGGTCGGCAGGGCCCATTGACAGGTCGGCGAGTCTTCTAGTAGGCCGGACCCACTAGTCGGGGACGGCCGTGAGCCTGGTCGGTGGGGACCCAGGGGTACCCATGTCTCAAATACATACTCATATATTTTTTCTTTTCTCATACATATATATTTTTTCTTTGTACTCATTTTTTTCTTTTTCTTTCTCTCTTCTTTTTTTATTTGTTCCCCTTGAACTCTAAATTGCATTGTACCTACCTCCTCCCCCATGCTTAGACGTTTTCTTGTCCTCGGGCAAAGAGGTGATAGAGATAAGGTAGGTACTCGAAATATTTTTCCTTTGAGAGATACTTGAAATCTTTAATCTTGGTACCATCTTGTGATCTTTCTTGAATTGATGATCCATACTCAATGATAGGTTGTGGTCAAGGAGGTTAATAGAAAAGATGATATTTTTGGTTTTAAGGGTGGATATCCGACGAGGTTTGTGAAATCTCCGATGTGGGGATACACAATGCACAGATAAAAGGGCTAGCAAAAAGATAGATACGCAAAGACGGAATGACTAGCTTCTTAGTCTTGGACCAGAGAAATCATGGCCTGAAATAACTCACCCAAAAATTATCCTTGTATACTAAGTTTTTGCACTCATATATATATGTGGCTCTGGATAGGTAGAGCAACATGCAAGTGGTATTTATGACAAGGTTATCATTACTTTTAAGAACACAAATAAATCATCTTTAATCCATCTACAACTTGAGAGCACATAAAACACTATGGGTCTTTTATTTTATCATAACTTCTGCTAAAAATTAATCTAGTATTTAGATAATTTCAGATTTATAATTTAAGAGGGCATTAGCTTAATCATGCATAAAACAAGTACAAAGATAAATAAAGCGGCAACTATCATCATATATCATCATGGCACAAACTTTGTATCTTTGCCAAAGGTAAAAACAAGATGGTGACTTTATTCATGATGAAAATAAACACTAACACACATGCTAAAAATTAAATAAAAACTGAAAACACTATGCATACATAGCCACATACAAGCTAAAAATTAAAGAAAAGGGAAAAGGAAAGATAAACTAAAGCTCCTCCTCTCTCTCTAATATTCTACCGATGGTTGATATTGATAATCTTGATTTTTGTACGCTTGCTCATAATAGGATTGAACTGCTCCTCCTATGAATTGTCCCGGCGGTGCTAAGTAAAGGCGTCCAAGCTCATAAGCGATGTTTGCATTTCCTTCACCCATTTGGTTTGCATTGGTTTGGATGGCTGCGATATTTTGCATGTTTTTTGCTGTGTATCCTACAATGATGGCCACACTTTGTTGTGGTTGAGGAAGATGTGCATATGGCTCCACAAAGACTATGTTGGGTACCGCAAAATTTGGTGGGGACAAGACTGCACCACTCCCCCATGCTTGCATTGGTACACCACCGTAGTAACTTGGCGGCGCTAGGATTCCTCCAAATGGTGGCACATAATTTTGTTGTGCACCTCCTTCTTGGGTCATGGAAGAACCTTCTTCTATAATTCTGCCTCTCTTATTTTTCTTCACCGGCACAAGAAGTCCTTCCTCTAACCAATCCTCTTTCCCTTCAAGAAAAAGCCTTAATCTTGCATCCGGTAGGGGCAAATTTACTTTGACCACTTTAAAGCCTCCTCTCTCATCTCCACTTATGTATTTGCCTTGCTTCATATAATCAATCCCAAGGGAAGTCCAACCTGGAGATGCTCCGGGTTCCTTGTAATTCTCGGTCTCAAAGAGATAGCCAACATGGAGAGATAACACCTCGAGCTAATATTTCTCGAACCTTATGTTGTTTCACAACACCACCGATTGGTCATAAGTGGGGTCCATCGGCTGTCTAGCAATCAAAGCCGAGTAAAGCCAATTCATCTCCATGTCGGTTATCTTGGTCTCTCTCATTCTCCCCCAAATCCTCTTACCCATCCATGAGTGAACCACTTGGATGATGGGGTTCTGGATACTATTTGTTTGCTAGTGAGCTTCTCCCGCGATCATACTCCAAGAACCTTCCAATGTGCCTCCATGCACATCTACTTGCTCTGGGGCTCCCTTTTGAAAACCAAGTAACTCCCTAATATACTTATAGGGAACCACTTGTCCAACTCCCACCAAATGGAATGAGAGTCTTGGTACTCCTTCAACAAGTATAGGCACCATGGTCATGAGAATTTCCAAGGAGAATTCCTTGTGGGTGTTTACCAACACTCCGTTGGAGAATTGCACCAAACCTAGGTGTCCTAACATGTAGTAAATATCCGTATGAAAACCCACCACTTGGAGAGCTTGATCGTCGAAGTCGACGTTTGACACAAGCCTCTTCTCAAGGAGAGTGAGCTTCTTCTCCTTCTCCTTCGTCATGACCATAACCCCATACTTGGAGTACCGTGGAGCGTATGTTGGTGGAGCGGATGATCGCGTTGAGCGACGAGGTTGGACGGGCAGCTCCTACGTACGTCCTTGAGGTTCGGTGAACCTCATAGATGAGATTCGTGTGGCCCTCATGCCACTGAGGAGAAGAGTGTCGTTCCTCCACAGCGGTGCCGTGTCCTCCTCCATACTCCGAGGAGACTCGGAAACTGAGTGCCTCCTCAAAGAGGTTGTTGATGATGGCTTGGACAACGATGATCCTTTCTTCTTGGTGAAAAGACTTGTAGTTTTCTTCCACATGGTTGCGGCACTCTCCTCATAACTATATATCTGGGGTTTTCAACTGGTAACAAGGCACACAAATATTATTCGGAGTATGGACTTTGAGTGGATTTAAGATGGATTTTGTTGGACGAAACAAACTCGGAGTGGAAGGCTAAGTCTAAGGTGGTTCTGGGTTATGAACTCAAGCCGACGAACAAGGAACTAGATGAGCGACTTACCAGCCGAAGTGGAGCACAAGGGTGCTTAAGAAGGGGGGAGGTCGGCTGGCTTGGGCCGACCGGCCTGGGGTCCTCTGTTCCCCTTTCGGCTTCAATTTTCTTTAGTGCACTCCATGCTCCTTTGTTGCTTTGTGGCCACGTGCTCCACGGGTTTGCACAGCCCAAACGCTCTTGTCCTGTCCACTCTTTTGCTTGCATTATTGATCCCTCCACTTGATGGTTTTGCTTTGAGTCACTTCCATGCTCCCTTGCCTCACATGCCTCCACGATATTCCTTTGTTGCTTTGTGACCATGTGCTCCACGGGTTTCCACCGCCCAAATGCTCTTGTCCACTCTTTTGCTTGCATTATTGATTCCTCCACTTGATGGTTTTGCTTTGAGTCACTTCCATGCTCCCTTGCCTCACACGCCTCCACGATTTTCCTGCAAAACAAGGCCTTGCCTGCCCCCCATGCTTGTCCTTTGCATGTGGTTTGATGAAAGATGTTGGAAGGGCATCCCGTGATGCATCATGGTGCATGCATGGTTAAGTTAATCAAATTGCCTCCCTCTAAGCATGTTTTAATGCTAACCACTCCTCTAATTTCAAAAAATTAAAATAAACTCAGAGCTTGCAATGAGTTCAAATATAAAAGAGGAGTTTTTAAAGCATTAAAAACAAATGTAAGTCGAAAATATTTTCCGACTACTTTTATTTTTGTCCCACCGGTATTGTTTGCTTCCATTAGTGAAGAGCAAGCTTTTCCCGGCTTGATCATGGGGCATAGGTTTAGGTTGTAATTTTGGTTAAATGAGAGAGATTTTGAATGAAGTAAAATTAAATGAGGCTTAGACAAATTCTAACTCTAAAGAAACCAAGGATATGGATTTTTAAACCAACTAAAAGTCAAGTTTCTAGGTTCTCGCGAGTCCTACCATGCACTGAAATTTAAATAACATCTAGGTACAAGGTGTTGCTCTACTCGTGTATTTTTAGCATGTAAAACAAGTCAACCATAACATCATGAAGAGGATGAAATGCTGAGATAGGTTCTGAAATTTTTTTGGTTTTGGTTTCTTGAAAAGAAGCAGACAACACATAGGATGGCTCATATAAAGGGTTTATGATCCAATTAAAATATTCAACCAAGAATTATGTCTCTAACATTATTCAACCACTCTAAGTCTAATGTCTTGCATAGCAAATTTCAAAACTTACTTACTTGAAAAGACTCGAAAAATCTTGAATCGGGTTGTCCTCCCGGTAGCTTCTTCTTGACTCGATGAAATGGGTTGCCTCCCGCCTACCGCTTGATTTATAGTCCATGGCTAGACTTCTTCACTTTATTACTTCGGATCAACGCTCTTTGCGAGCATTGCAATCTTGGGTACGCACTTTCGCACCATCTTGGGCGCGGGCTTATTCTTTGGCTTAGTCATTTTTTGGTCTTCACAGGCTGACTTTCTTCTTTGGTCTTGACAGATGCAACAACTTCCTTGGTCTTCATGTATTGGCTCAGCATCTCAAACTCTGGTTGTTCAGTCGTGATCTTTGTGGTCTCCTTAGTATGATCCTCCATCTCTTCCGAATGAGTTTGAGTAGCATTTTCCATCTCGAGACCTTGGGGTTGTGTCACACTTGATTTTCCAAAGAAAACCAAATGCACCTGATATGTGCGCCAAGATCAAGTTTACACACATATGATAGACGTCACGAGTGAAATATTAGAAAACAGCAATAAAACGTACAAGAGTTAAACCATTACATTATCTCTTTATTACACTCAGATGTTAGACTCGAAGGTCTTTAAAACGAACAAACGGTAACTAGACGAAGCATCTTCGTCTTCAGCTTCCACAGGCACATGACTGGGGGCACGCAAGCCTCATAACTCATCGAAGTCACTGAAGTACTCTTCTCCAATGTTCTCCTCTGAACAGCGGGTAAGCAAGGGTGAGCACACTTATGGTTGGAGCTCAGCAAGTGGGGGAAGATGCAAAGCTATCAAGGATAGGTTAAGGTTGTGCAGCGGTCAGCATTTTAATGTTGATCAAGTTTTATTAGCAAGCACCTTGTTACTAGATGTAAGTTCATACCAACCCACTTAAGCATTTAGGAAAACATCTCATCTCAAAAACATATGAAAACTACGATTTAATTCCTGTGGGTCTTTTAGACCGGCAACCTACCAAGGGGAGTACCCGAGGTAGATGAATGTGGCCTTGCCGAGATCGGTAGCTCGAAGGAAGAGACATGTGGCACACAATTTAGACAGGTTCGGGCCGCGAGGTGCATAATACCCTACGTCTTCTATGTTGCGTAGCTCTGGATTAATTGGGTGTGTTTACAAGATTATGCGTATATATGAGAGAGGGGTCCCTGCCTCGGCTTATATAGCCTGGGAGGTAGGGTTACAAGTCGGTTTGAGGAGAGAGTACTAGTCGGGTACGGCTAGGAGTTCTCTACATAGTACAGGACATGTATAGATTCCTATCTGAGTACTTCTCCGCATAGTCCTTGCGCCCCACGCCATCAGGTGCCGTGTGGCACAAGCCGAGTAGTCCCAGGGGCCCACCGAGTAGTTGGTCCTGGTACCCACCGAGGTAGTGGGCCCAGGGAGGTCCATACGATAAGACCCCAAGTACTTTGTAGTCGAGTAGGATAGTTTCGTGTAGTCTTTGATGACCTTGACGAGTAGTCCTAAGGCGTCCTCGAGTACTACAAGCCAAAAGTCCTCAAGAGCACTCGAAGCATCCCGAGGTTGGAAGGTACTCCAGCTGATCCTTGAGTAGTCTTGAAGTCTTCTCGAGTAGTTCCCAAGCGTCCTCGAGTTCTTCCCTTGATGGTCTTCAATAATACTCGCCTTGTCTTGAAGAAGAAATATATGGAAAATGCGATTCGAAGAATCGCATTCCATGTGGAATGTAGCCCCCGAGCCTTAGGTCGAATCGTAGATTCAAGCTGAGGGTCAATCTGAAGTTATGCCAAGATTATCCCGCAAAATCCGGAGAAAAAACCGAAGGACACGTGGCACGGAGCCCCCGAGCCTTGAGTCGAGTACTTCCACTCGAATTGAAGGGTCATCTTGATTGTAGAATGTGTCCTGAGTTTCTCCTGAATCTTGTTTCCTCCCAAGAAAGTGAGTAGACGTAGCCGAGCCCCCCGAGATGGAGCGCATCGACTACTGGAAGTTGAAGGGTCAGGCGGCCGCCGCTGAGTCAGCTGCCGATACTTATCCATCTGGCCGTTGCAGCGGTGCCGGTTGGGTTATAAATAAAGGCCGAAACCCTTAGGGTTTTCCACCCCCACATTCGCAGCCATTTGAAACAGATCTAGCCAAGAGCCGGCCGCTACTGCCTCTGCACTGCAGTCTGTAGATCCATGCACGCAGCTGCTACTTGCCACTAAAGAAGCCCCCGAGCGGATGCGAGTGAAGACCCAGTGTTCTTGGAGGATGAAGTCTTCCCCGTCGAAGAGCATGAAGATCGGCGCCGGGTAGAAGAGATCCCGTGATGAGGCGGGTGGATCTACTCAGGGGTCAACACCAACAACATCTCCCCCACGCCCGAATCCGAACAAGGAATGGAAGAAATCCAAGGCCAAGACCGAAGATTTGCTGGCGCTGGTAAACAGCGGGTTCCTGCGACAGAAGGAGATGGATATGTGGCGCACCGCCGCGGGCGACCCGTACCAGATGGAGAAGAACCCCGACGAGATCCCGATGTTTGCCCAGTTCGTGGAGCGCGGACTGGCACTCCCAGCGAGCGATTTCTTCAAGGGTCTCCTAAAGTACTACAGTATCGAGTACTTGAACTTGAACCCTAACGGGATCTTTCACGTATCCGTCTTTGTCCATTTCAATGAGGCCTTCGTGGGGATCAAGCCCCACTGGGTCTTGTTCCGGAAATTCTTCCGCTTGAAGCCGCAGCCGAGCGCCAACGACCCAAGAGTAGTCGGAGGAGTCGGCATCCAGATGCGCGAGGACACCGCCGAGCAGTACTTGTCATACAAGCTTATCGACTCCAACCAAGACTGGAGGGCGAAGTGGTTCTACATCACTAGCCACCACCCGGAGCTGCCGAAGCCGAGCGGGCAGCAGCCGAAGCATCGGCCTTGGTGGAACACGGAGTCGATGATGCAGGAGGGTATTCAACTACCTGAACTGCTGCAGAAGATCAAGGCTTTGAGAGAAGCCGGGCAGAGGGCCGAACACGTGGCCTTTAGCTTCATAAGAGGAGAGTACAGCTGCTGATGGCGAGCGATACCCTCGGGTACCAATATACGGGCGACGACGACATGTCGAGGATGCCCAGTAATGAAGTCGACGATGAAGACATCGTCGAGAGACTGGGTTGGATCTTTAAACATATGCCACCATACACACCCTGCCCAGTCCCCGAGTACTCCGCGGCTCGTCCGCCCAAACAAGGTTGGTAATCGAACTTTGTCTTCGAGTACTGATTGTATTGTAGTAGGCTCACCCAAACTATTTGCTGCAGGATGACCTGACAAAGTTTGTCTCCGACCCAGCACCCCCTCCTCGACATGTGGATATTCCAGAGGAGGGCAAGGGCAAGGCCAGGGAGCGCCGTGAAGTCGGTGAGGGTGACGACACCATCACCATTGAAGATACGTCCGACGAGGAGGACAGGGAGACGCTGCAGGAGTGTTTTCAGCTGCGGTCCAGGTTCAGCCGTCCTGGACTGCCCAACGTTCCCCTTGTCGATGATCCACTGACTAGCCTAGAGGCTAGTCTTCCTGCGCCGTCGAGGAGGCCGTGCAATGTGGCGCGGAAGCGCGTCGCCAAGAAATTGAAGGTCACCGAGACTACGTCTCAAGAGGTAAGCTCCTTAAGTAGAGTAGCCAAGTACTTGTCTTACAATAATGTGTATGCTGACGCTTGAATTCTGAGTTCTCGCAGGAGATTCCACCCTCTGACCCCGTTGATCAAGGGGAAGGAGATGACTGGGAGACGGTGGGTGAGCCGGCTGAGAGAAGCCGCAGCCCAGCCCCCACCGTAGAAGAACTCGTGTCGCAGATGACACAGCGGTCGACTAGAGTTGTCGAGCCGCAGGCGCTGGCCATGGAGAGCAGGCCGGAACCGAGTGCGACTACTAATGCTGAAGAACCAGTAGCGGCTCAAGCTGAAGAAGAGGCGCCCGTCGAAGCCGGGCTTGTAGACATCGCCAGCATACTTGGCGCTTCGACCGTGACTGTCGTCCGGTCTAGCTTGTAAGTGAAAACCTTTCCCCGAGTAGTACTTGTAACTTGGTAGTCTTACTCGGTTGACCACCAATTTTGTACTGTGTAGGAAGTCGATTGATTTGTCCTGGGAAGGAGATGAACCCAGCACGGCAGCGGCTGAAGAAGTTTCTACGCCTGCTGCCGAGGAGTCTGCTCCCCTCCCTCACACCGAGACCGTGGCGCCGGTCGCAGAGGCTACGCTGCCTAAAGGCAGTGTAATAGAAGGTGAGTAGACTGCGGTAATGCAGCCTTCCTCAAGTAGTAGTCAGAGCCCCCAGAGAACTGATACCGTGTGTCTTGTGTTGACAGGGGCAGAAATCAAGGGAAGCACCATCCCTGAAGCCGTGCCAGTTGAAGGCATCGTGCCGGAAGTCGAGGTGGTCACAGGAGCAGCGACCGAGCCGGCGGAGACAGCAACCCCCGAGATGACAGAAGAGGTGTGTGGCGATGTGCTGCCGGAGACGAGCTTGGACGTAGTCGTCCGCTCGCCGGAAATCCAGGACGCGGAGCCGATTGGTTCGGCGCTGATGTCCGAGGCCGCGGCGACTAGTCGCGATGGGCTTGAACTTCTTGCAGATGACCTTATCAACCCGGCGACGGTAGCCCGCAAATTGGAGTCGATGCGGTAGGTCGAGCAATGGATGAAGGTACGTAAGAGTACCCTTGAGTAGTCGAAATCCGCCGGACTTGAGTACCAGAATAAGAATTATTGCCTTCTGCAGGATGTCGTGCAGAGATCCCGACAGAAGTCTGATATGCTATAGCTAAAGGTATGGTTATATGGTGCTCCGGGTAGAGACGTTGGAGAAAGAACTCAATAAAGCCAGGAAGCACTCTGCCATGCTCCAGTCCAAGCTTGATGGTGCCTTCGCCCAGCACCACAACGAGGTACAAGACATGTAGGCGAAGAGCGATGAGTTGGTCCGCAAGAACAAGTCGCTGCGCCAGAAAAACAGAGGTATGTCGATGTCATCCTGTCGAGTACTTATTGTGGGTACCCTATAGTAGTCTGACATCTCCCTTTGAGTTATTTGCAGATCTTGAGGCCCGAGTGGAACAGCTGAAGGCATCATAAGTCGATATAAAGAATTTCTTCTACAGAGAGAAGGATGCCTGCGAGGTACTTGAGTACGATTATAAGCAGCTGGCCCATGAGTGTAATATGCACATGGAGCCTCGAATCGCCTCGGATCGTGACCTTGTCAACTGCTATAAATCCCTACAGAAGCTGAATGAAGACTGCGAGAGGTTACGGGGGTAGCTCAAGGAGCTCCCCATCGCGAGGCTACTGGTGCCACACCCGGGCGGGCCAAAGATAGCTCTTCTAGTTGACCGGCTGAGGGAAGCTCCCAGACGCCTCGCTACTTATGTCAAGCATTTGGCGAAGTATATCCCGAACCAAGTCTTGGCGTTCATGAAGTCATACTTCCCCAAGGCCCCGGTGGATGTGGTTGCGGGTGGACTAGCCGCCCATTGCACAGATGAGCAGTACGCAGAACTACTGGAGCAGATGGCGCTGATCGCAGAGCAAGTCGCGGAGAAGTTGAACCTCCAGTAGTTATCTTGTAGGGTTAGCTTGTAGCAGCAATTGTATATAAACAAAGTTGTAATGAACTTGTTTAAGTATTAATGAAAAAACTTCCATCGAATGAGTACTCATTATCACGATGTTGTATGCGGAGTGCCCATCTGTGGAGTTGTCGTGAGTAGTAGTACTCTGTAGTAGACCCGTTGAGGGAGGCACAGTAAATGAGTTGATCAAAAGTCGATCTTTATTACTGAGAGAGTACATTTGGATGGCCAGGGCCGTTTACAAGTGAAGTCGCTAGGACCCGGAGGCCGCCTACGGCTAGAGTAATGCTAGGGCGTGTGGCCGCTTACAATAGTAGATCCGTTAATAGCCGTAGAGGCTGGATCTTAGGAGTACATGTTCTCTTGATAGACCGCTGCTAAAGTCCTTGACGCTCTAAGCAGCCCGAGTTCCGTTAGTAGCCGTTAGCGCTGGATCTCGGAGTGGAGTAGTCCGGAGACTAGTGCCTGGACCCGAAGGCCACTTACAGCGAAGGGCTCAAGAGTAGCCGTGTAGACTTGAGCCCACAGAGTAGTCGAGAGACTACGCGTAGAACAGACAGAGCTGGTCGACGTTCCATGAGTTGCTGATGTCTTCGCCTTCAAGTGTCTGGAGGCGATACGAGCCTGGTCCGATCACCTTTGCGACTGTGAAGGGACCTTCCCATGGCAAGCTGAGCTTGTGTAGTCCTTCCGTGTTCTGGATGCGGCGGAGGACTAGATCGCCAACGTTGAAGGAGCGTTCCTTGACATTGCGATCGTGGTAGCGTCGGATACCCTCTAGGTACCTTGCTGATTGGACGAGGGCAGCGCAGCGAGCTTCTTCGAGTCCATCGGTATCAACTCATCTGCTATCTTCAGATATGCCTTCATCGTATTGCTCTACTGCTGGCGACTCCCACATGACGTCAGCAGGTAGAATAGCTTCGGATCCGTAGACCAGAAAGTAGGGTGATTGTCTCGTCGGCTTGGTGGGTTGAGTACGCAGCCCCCAGAGAGCATTGGGCAGTTCCTTGATCCACTTTCCTCCTTTTGTGTTAGCAGCGTCGTGCAGTCGCTTCTTGAGAGCGTCGAGTACCATCCCGTTGGCGCGCTCGACTTGTCCATTGGCCCATGGATGGGCGACTGAGACATACCGGACGACGATCCCACTGTTCCCGTAGTACTCCCAGAACTGGTGATTGTTGAAGTTGGAGCCCAGGTCTGTGATGATGCGATGGGGTAGTCCGTAGAGATGCACGAGTTCATCCAAGAAGTCGAGTACCCTGTCGGCCTTGGTACACGTGACCGGCTTGACTTCGATCCACTTGGTGAACTTGTCGATGGCCACCAAAACTCTGTTGAATCCTCCTGGTGCAGTTAGAAGAGGCCCAATCATGTCGAGCCCCCAGCAGGCGAAAGGCCAGGTTGGTGGTATGGTGACTAGCTTGTAGGTCGGGACGTGTTGTTGCTTGGCGAAGTACTGGCATCCTTGGTACCTTCTGACGAGTTCTTCAGCATCGCCCAGAGCTGTGGGCCAGTAGAAAGCTCGTCGGAAGGCCTTGTTGACCAGCGCACGTGAAGATGCGTGGTTGTTGCAGATGCCTTTATGGATCTCCTCCAAGATGTCCTTGCCTTCTTCTCGGGAACGCACTTCATGAGTACTCCAGAAGTGGCGCCCTGCCTGTATAGCTTGTCTCCGACTAGGACGTAGGACTTGGCCCGGCGGATGAGTTGCTCGACCAAGTTTTTGTCCGTGGGAACCTTCTGCTCGCGGATGTAGTCGATGAAGGGTTGTCGCCATTCCACGTCGATCATGATGACCTCCTGGCAAGCTGGCAGATGCGCTGGGTCAGTGGTCATAGGCGCCGGCTCCGGGATGGATGGCGTGTGAAGCTCGTGGACGAAGACACCTGCTGGTACTTGAGCGCGAGTAGAACCGAGCTTCGACAGGACGTCCGCTGCAACGTTGTTGTCGCGAACGACGTGACGGAACTCGAGACTGTAGAACTTGTTCTCGAGCTTGCGGACTTCTAGGCAGTAGGCGTCCATGTTCTCCTTGTTGCGGTTCCAAGACTTGTTGACTTGGTTGATGACCACTACAGAGTCGTCGTAGACTAGTAGTCGCTTGATGCCTAGAGAAGCTGCAAGCCGAAGCCCTCGTAGTAGAGCTTCGTACTTGGCTTCGTTGTTTGAGACCTTCTAGAAGATCTGCAGGATGTACTTGTGTTGTTCGCCCGTTGGAGAAATCAGGAGTGCCCCTGCACCTGCACCTTCGAGCTTGATTGGAGTTGGTAGCGAGCCGTCGAATCACGTCACCCAATGCTCTGGTCGCTCGGTTGGAGTTGGTAGCCGATTCTCCCGCCATTCTGCCATGAAGTCGACTAGTGCTTGCGATTTGATGGATGTTCGTGGCTTGAAGTCGATGTTAGGGGCGCTGAGTTCAAATGCCCATTTAGAGATTCTTCCAGTAGCATCTTGGTTCCATAGGATGTCACCGAGCGGGTATTCAGTGATGACGGAGATCGAGTACTCCTGGAAGTAGTGTCGTAGCTTCCGCGAGGTGATGAGCACTGCATACAGTAGCTTCTGTACTGGTTGGTAGCGTGCTTTAGATTCCTACAGGACCTCGCTGACGAAGTAGACTGGTCGCTGAACTGGGTAGGTGTGGCCGTCTTCTTGCCGCTCGACAACGATGGAACAACTGACCACGTGAGTAGTCGCAGCGAGATAGAGCAGTAGCTGCTCCTTTTTGCGAGGAGCCGTGAGGACTGGCTTCTTGGATAGGAAATCCTTGAGCTGAGCGAGAGCTTGATCTGCCTCTGGAGTCCACACGAACTTCTCTTGATGGTTGAGAAGTTTGAAGAAGGGTAGCTCCCGTTCTCCAAGCTTCGAGATGAATCTGTTCAAGGCCGCCATGCACCCGGTAAGCTTCTACACGTCTTTGATGCAGGTGGGAGCTTTCATATTGGTGATGGCGGAGATCTTCTCGAGGTTGGCTTTGATGCCACGATGGCTGATGATGAAGCCGAGTAGTTTTCCCGACGGTACGCCAAAGATGCATTTGTTCAGATTGAGTTTCCAGCGGTTCTCTCGAAAGGATGCGAAAGTATCTTCAAGATCGGTGATGAGCATGTCGGAGTTTCTAGTCTTGACGACCACGTCATCCGCGTAAGCCTCGACATTCTTGTTGAGTTGTCTCTTGAAGCAAGCCTAGATAGCTCGCTGGTAGGTAGCACCGGTGTTCTTCAGCCTCAACGACATGGTCGTGTAGCAGTAGGCGCCGAACGGGGTGATGAACGCGGTCTTCTCCTGGTCTTCTTCCTTGATAGCAATCTGGTGGTACCCGGAGTTGCAGTCGAGGAAGCAAAGCAGGTCGCAGCCTGCCGTGGAGTCGATGACTTGATCTATCCGCGGCAACACGAAGGGGTCCTTGGGGCAGTGTTTGTTGAGGTCGGTGTAGTCGACGCACATCCTCAACTCGTTGGAGTTCTTCTTGCAGACAAGGACGGGGTTTGCAAGCCACTCAGGATGGAAGACTTCTCTGATGAAGCCAACCGCGAGTAGTATGGCGAGTTTTTTCTTGATGGCATCCCATCGGTCGTCGGCGAAACGGCGGAGGTGTTGTCATTTCAGGGTAGCTTTAGGGTCGACGTTGAGTGAGTGCTCGATCAGATTCCTGGGCACCCCTGGCATGTCCGCTGGTTTCCAAGCGAAGATGTCTCGGTCAGCCTGGAGGAAGCTGACGAGCGCGTCTTCTTATTTCGGATCAAGACCCGCCCTGACCATGGTGGTCTTTCTACTGTTGCCTGTCCCAAGATCGATTGCCTTGACTTGCACTTCCTCGGATGGCTGAGGCTTGTTGGCTTTGTCTGACTTCTCTGGGATGTCGAGTTCACTTGGGGCAAGCTTCTTTGATGCAACATAGATCTCCATCATGTCATTGGGTACTTGGTTGGTGGCTGCGAGTTCCACAGCTTCTGTGTCGCAGTCGAAGGATATCTTCAAGTCCCCTTGTAGAGAGAGTACACTGGCCGGACTTGGCATCTTGAGTACCAAGTACGTGTAGTGGGGTACCGCCATGAACTTGGTGTTAGCTGGTCTGCCGAGGATGACATGGTAGGAAGTCTCGAAGTCCGCGACTTCGAACTTGATGTACTCGGTGTGGTAGTTTTCTCTGGTTTCCCCGAAGGTAACTGGCAGGACCACTGAGCCCAGTGGGATAGCCGCGCTCCCGGGGACGATGCTATAGAAAGGCGATGTGCTCTTGGTGAGCATGTGAGTGATGTCGAGCTTCATCTTCTTCAAGGTCTTGGTGAAAAGGACGTTGAGCCTGCTCCCACCGTCGATGAGTACCTTGTTGAGTCTGGAGCCCGCGACTACCGGCTTCAGGACGAGAGGAAACCACCCTAGTTCAGAGAAGCTTGTCCATTGATCCGCGCGGGAGAAGGTGATAGGTACCTCCGACCATCTGAGAGGGGTCGGAACCGTTGGTTCAATGTTTAAGACTTCCCGTCGAGTGGCCTTCTGAGACCACTTGGTGGGTAGTCCGCCGAAGAGGACGTTCATCATCTTGTCGGGTTCTTGGGAGTCGCTGTTGCCTTCGTCGACTTTTTCTTCCCTTTCTTGTCGTGAGGAGGCCGTGGGTCTGGAGAGTCCTTGAGTGCTCGCCGGAGTTGGTAGCACTGCTCGGTAGTGTGATTGCCCTCCCGGTGCCACGGGCATTTCTCTTTCATCAAGTCCTTGAAGCCGCCGGCGGTCTTCTTCGAGTTGTCTTTCGCAGGGCGCTTGATAGCCGCGACGGTGTTGTCTGGCTTGCGCTTGCGATGAGGACCCGAGTAATTGTTATTGCGACCACCTTGCGCTTGCCGTGTTTTGCTTGCTCTTGCTACGAATAGCATCGTACTTAGCGTTCTCCTTGTCTTCTTCGTCGGCCCATGAAGTGATCATGTCTTTGAGCTTGGTGATAGTGCTCAGGCGGCAGCGACCGAAGTCTTCGAAGGTGCGATGGTGGTAGAGACCGTCTTGGAAAAGGTCGATGACTTCCTTGTTAGTGACATCGACTATAGTGGCACGCTTGTCGAAAAACCACCGCATGTACTTAAGGTCTCGCGCTGTTCCTGCTTCACCATAGCCAGGTCCATGCGAGTACCCGAGTGTCCCATGGCGCCCGCAAAGTTGTTGGTGAACTGCTACTTGAGCTGGTCCCACTTGTCGATCGAGCACTTCTCGAGAGACTCGAGCCATGTAAGTGGAGCTTGGTCCAGACAGAAGGGGAAGTAGAGGCACTTCGTATTGTTGTTGCCACCAGCATTCTCGATGGAGAGGGCATAGCATCTGAGCCACTGTACTGGATCTTGCTTCGCATCGTACTTAGTGATCCCCAGAGGCTTGAATTTCTCTAGGAGAAGCAGATTGCGAAGTCGAGCTGTTGAACGTAAAATCAGCACCTCACGCCAAGCACAAAGCAAGCCGAACAAAGTTGGCTTAACACACGTGCCGAATCTGAAGCGTGCCAGTCAATTTTCCTGAAACTGACAAAGTATGAAAAAGCAGTTAGATAAAACCTGGAACTTGTCGGGTGGTACCAGATAGTTCCATATTTACGGCCACAAAGCAAATTAAAATGACATATAGCTACAACAAGCTATCTGTCAGCAGTTTGAATATCATTCGGGAGTTCTAAAATATGAAACCAGGATATAGCCGAATGCATGACGTAAGCATGACAAAAGATCGGTCTTTGTTTAAACAACATTGCTCGCGCGTGGCCATGACCGATTTTTGAGGATAAATTACAATAAAATAAATAAGGTGAAAGCATGATTATAAATTTGAAGTAAACAAGCATGCATAGGCCAAAAGCACTAGTCTACCGCATGTCTAGGTACTTTCAAACCTGTCGAGCATGACACCAAACAAGTTAATCCACCGCATGATACGACTTGTTTGAAACCACACCACCAACCAAGAATAGATCAATCCACCGCATGATACAATCTAAATGTGGAAGGCTAAAAGCATACATTATTTAAAACAAACTTATGAACACGTTTCACTTGTGGTAGAATTGCCGAATACGGCAGTACAGCCGATACGGGTTCCGTGGAGAAGGAACAAGTATTGAAAAGTCAACAAACTTGAACCCGCAACACGTGACAATCTAGACTGATCTAAATTCGGCTATTGAGAGCACTTGATCCTTTTACAATAAACCAAAGATTTGAAAGTATAATACATGGATCTCAAAGAGATAGAGCCGAAAATAATCGATCTAGATTGGTCAAAAGAGTGTTATATGAATTAAACGTAAATCAAAATCCAAAGCAACACGTGGTAACTTAATGAATCTATTAGATCTTGCCAAATCTAATAGAGCCGATAACTAGCTCCAAGCTAGATCTTAGCCTACCGCATGGCTCATGATCTAACAAGAAACCCTCTTGAACCAAGCTTAAATCCACCGCATGATACTAAGCATGGTAACAAGACTACTTGCATCACGGTCTAAATCCACCGCATGATACTAGACATGATACAACGTTGCCGGTACTTACGGAGGTCGACGGATCGATGGCTCTTGTCGAAGAACTCAACGACTCGACTAAAGGACTCGAAGGTTGGCACGGGGCCGGTTTGTTGTGAAAATGTTCGATCCCTATTACAAACACCAAGGGTTTATATTTATACCCTTGTCCTAACACGACTCCTGGTCGACTACGAGTACAACATTCCTTTTCCGGCGCCAATGTCCATCTCGCACCCATCATCAATTCGTCCCTTCCTTATATCCAGGCCACGTCGTCATATATTCCTGAATGTTTCCTTTTTCAAGCGCAAACAGCCCTTCTGCCGAATGATGGCGCATTACCGACTGCAAGTATCTTTGCCAAATCCTTTGAGGAGAATTTCCTGCCGAATGGTGCTCCTTTACCAAACTCGGCCCACAGGTCAGTCCCTTTCCTGTACCAATTTTTGGTGTTAACATATGCCCCTTCAGTTACGGGATAAAAAATGATTTTATTCCGGAACTGACTACAAATGCTGAACGTCCCCGAGCTAAATCTGTTCAACACCCGTTCTTTCCTCTTGCAACCGTTGGAGTCTTCGCTCAGATCCAAACCCTAATTCATGAATCCTCGAAGCTCAAATCTTCAAATGGTGGACCAAGACCAAGTCATTCAGGTAAATCTCATCTCCTTAAGGCTCATTCGGTATTACCTTTTCAAATTCCATCGTAGCTTTTTTTTTGCCTCTTCTTGTTCTTGATAGGCTCTAGCCGCCGAGATTTTGATTCCCATCGAAGACCAATCACCATCCTATTTTCTCGGGCCTGTGGGAACCTCCGACCCTCTCGAGTTTATTGAAGCCGAATCTCAGAGAATCCCTTTCAAAGTAGCTTTGTCGAAACCCCATGAATGGTAAGTTGCCTTCAAAGACTGGCCTCTGCCCCAATTGCAGGTTGGAGGAACTGGTATAAGAGGATGCTTGATGATGACAGCGCTAAAACAAGCAATTGGGGCAGCCTTCGCATTGCCCATTGTTTGGAATTATCTTTGGCTGAAACACCCAAAAATGAGGATCTTCTGATTGCGGCCTGTCATTTTTGGTCGAATGGTGTCAATGCTTTTCTTTTTGGTCATGGACCAATGTCTCCCACTCTGGCCGATGTATATATGATAACCGGCCTTGATATCACAGGATCCGTGTAACCTCAAAAATACAAAGTCTCCTCCAGGCAAACAAGAGTAAAAATAGGAGTTGGATATAAGAAGTATATCCAAAAACATATATCTAATGACCCTTTGACTGAAGTTGAGTACAGGGCCTTTCTTAACATGTGGCTATGCAGATTCATCTTCTACGGCAAAGCCAATGAGCCAACCCTGAACCACATTGTAATGGCTGAGGACTTGGCTGTTGGTAATCTTATTCCCCTTGGAAAATACCTCCTAGGAAGTGTATACCACATGCTCCATCAGACCACTCACTTGATGCACACCAGCCAGAAGATCTCTTGTGTCAATGGCCCTTGGTGGTTTGTTCAAATGTGGCTGCAGCTATACATGCACCAGATCGTTGGCATTGACCTTAACAACTGGTACTTTCCTTCAGCCAACTACAAGGAAGGAGAAACCCAGATCATCAAAGGTTGCCAGACTTATGGGGAAACTGCCTCAACCATATCCATCGACCAAAACATCAGCCAGCTTTTTGAGCTCTTCTTCAAAGGTTTTGCCAATCCCCTTTGGCTTCCATATCTGAACAATGACAACCTGACTCTCCCTTGCGAATTCAGCTTTGAAACTGGATGCAATGATGTAAAATCCATAGCAATTTTCAACATCTTCATCCATCCATGCATCCTGCCTGCAGAATTCAGTGGAGGAAGGCAAAATCAGATCACCTTTGAATACTACCAACCAAATATGATGGCCAGACAGCTAGGATGTGGCCAAGTGCCCCCAAAGCTATTCCTTCATGAATTCCTCAAACCCAAAGAGGATATCAAGGAACTCCTGCAAGCAAAATGGGTCTTTGAGTATCGGTGCAGTTCAACTATTTATGCACCTAGGCCCTTTGTGCCAACAACAATAGCTCATCCCTCCTTTACTTCCTGGTGGCAAGACTTCCATGATCACACCTTCAATGAGCCAGTACATTCATTTTGTCTTGAGCTAATGCCTGATTTCCAGCCAATTTTAGAGGTAATATACTTATTTTTCCCTCTTTCTCAATCATGCCCTTCTTTACTGATCATGATCCTTTGCCATTTTTTGCAGGATACAGTGCCTGCCCCTCGTGCTAGGACAATCTCTTACAACATTGCAGGCCCAATCTCTGCCTTGGGATTTAATTCCACCACCTTGGCTCAACTGATGTCCAGATATGCCACATCAGATCCAACTCTCATCAGTTTAGCCTCTGATAAAAGGAAAGCCCCACCCTGGTTGCTCCTCCAGCTGCCAAGAAGAAAAGAACATCTAAAAGAGTTCTTATTGAGGTTAACATCTTTTCTTTCCTGAGCATAAAACCACTCTTCATCCTGATAATTTTATCTTGTGCAATTTCAGACTAGAGCTCAGCAACCAACAATCACTATAGAATCTGCCAATGCCCCATCTACTGGTAAGGTCTTCACCATATCTTCTCCTTTTTTAAACCATTTTCTTCATTGGCATTTACTCTCTACTTATTATTTGCAGAGGAGACATTGGTGAACAAAACTGTGGGGAGTTCTCCTCATCAACATGTTTCAAACCCAGCTTCGCCAAGGATCCAACCATCCTCTCCTCAAGCAGAAGCTCCACCTTCACCAAGAATTCAACCATCTTCTTCTCAAGTAGAAGTTCCAGCTTCACCAAGAATTCAACCATCCTCTTCTTAAGTAGAAATTCCAGCTTCACTAGGGATGGATCCATCTTCTCCTCAGCCAGAAACTTCAAACTTACCAAGCACTCCACCAGCTTCTCCTTAGTTAGAAGCTTCATCTTTACCAGGGATCCCTCAAGCTTCTCCTCGACTGACCATCCAGGAACCCCTTCTTGAGCCTGAAGAACTCCCTTCTCCAACTCAGGAGGCCAGGACTGAGGTAAGCGTAAATATTCACCTCTTTTATTTCCATTTAATAAATCATCCTTAATTCGACAACCCTTTCTTTTCAGGATCAGGCTGCGTACCACCAAGCTTTTCTTTTACTGTGGATGACTTAACTGCCGAAAAAGGAGATGAGGCATCTTCATGCCAAGCTCTATCAGAGGAAAACCAAGCAAAGCTAAAAGAAATCCTCTCTTTGCTGCAAAGGGATATCCAGGATCAAGTTAGGGATCTTGATCTTCTAGAAGAAGTGCTTGAATCCGTAAACCAAGAGCTTCCTGATGATATCAAAGCCTCCTTAGAACCTATCTCACAACTGGACAATCACTTTGCAGCAGTGTGGCGAGCTTTGAAGAATCAATCCTCCCGACCAGCCCTGGAACAAAAGAGAGCCAAAGCCAAGCAATTCGTAAAAGACTCACAGGCTCAGATCCAAAACAATAAGGAATTGCCGGGCCGTCGACCGCAGCTCGCACTTGAGTTGAAGATCATCAGAAAAGCTGCACTAGAAGCCGAATTGAAGAACTTGACAGCTGAAATCGAGGCTGACAAGAAAAAGATAGCCGAACTTCCTGGATTAACAGAGAAAATCCAAAAGCAATCTACAACAGCCTTGATTGAATCAAATCAGCTCAAGACAAAGCTCTCCGCTCTGTCTAACACCCAGGAAGCTGGTCAGAAATTGCTGGAGAACATCAGCAACATGATATCAGATGCTTCCAGTGTAATCTCAAAATACTTGAGTATATGATTGTACCAAACATATTGTATCTGAATGGTTCATCATCCTTGTAATTTTGCTCACCATAAACTTTACTTTTCAACATTTGTCTTGCCTTACTTTAGCGAGCAATTTTTAGATGATTCATTTGGCAACTCCGGCCAAACAGTGTTAGACCCGAATAGCGACCCGACCGCAACTCAGCCGAATTTCAAGCAGTCAAACCGAACATGACTCAGCTTGAATTCCAAATGACCCAACGACGATTCAGTTAAGGAATTCTTTCCACCTCCCAAATTTCTCGGGATATGCACCACGATCTCTGGCCACGATCTCTTTGCCAGTCCCATAAATAAGAACCTCGGCTGCCCCTAGCCTTTCACCAAGTCTTCTGCTTTCAAGACTTTGCCAATCTAAACTTCTTTTCTCTAGCACTAGTACTCCCAAAAGCCCAATGGCAGGCAGCAGCACCAAGCGCCGGGCCAGCGACGAGGCCGAAGGGAGCCGCGCTGGCGCTCGTCGGAGGTGGTGATCGTCAATTTCTTCACAGCTTTTTCTAGATTTCCTTTTGTTTCTGACGACCCTCTTCGTGTTCCCAGGCTCATCCAATGGAACCCCGATCCTGCGCCGGCCACGACTCCGGCCACAGTGGGCGACTCCTCGGGATCGTCCGGCTATTCCCACTCCCCCAGCTCGCGCTACAGCGATAGCGATGCCCGCAGTTTCAAGGCAGAGCATGATGAAACCCGGCGCGAGTTGGGAGACGTCTCCAAGAAGGCCAGAATCGCCGAGCTCGAATGGGAGCACCAGCGCAAGCAGCTGCTGGAGGCCATCGACGGTGAATCTTGTGATTTGTTTTAATTCAACTCAACTTTGAACTAACCGCCATTGCTCCGTAATTGCTGCAGACCGCAACGCTGAGCTCAACTAGCTGAAGACGCTGGTGAAGAAGCTGGCGAACAAGGTGAACGCTCTCGGAGACACGCCGGAAGCTCTCCTTGGCGCGGTGGAAGACCGCATCGACGAGGTGGCCCTCCATGGCGTCCATCTGGGCACCACCCTAGGCCTGGCTACCATGGCGACACACACCAGCGTCGACTACTCCACGCGGGTGCGTGGCTTCCATGGTGGCGCGCCGAAGGACATCGATGACATCGAGGTCATCCTGAAGTGCCTCGACGGCCACGGCGACGCCATTGCTGACTCCATTCATCCCCGGTATGTGCTGAACAGACTTTTTGATTAGTTTGCACTAGGGATGTTGGAATTTCGGCAATAAATAATGAAATTTTATCTCTTGCATTTGTGTTGTGATGATTTCCTTCGATTTGTCATGCGAACCTTACTGTTTTGAACGCATTCGGGAACTTTTATCCTAGCCGAATACGCACAAACTCTTGTCCCTTGGCGTAGAATCCGCAGAAAATCCTCATTCGGGAACCATGAACACTATTCAATGAAAAACCTTTCGCATTCAGGGAGAAAACCCTGTCGTTTGGTATTCCCATTAATGTACGCCAGCCAGTCATCACTCCCAATGCGCTCTCACAGCTAATAAAATAGCCCCTTGGTGCTCTGCAAATCCACTCGCATACACTTCCATCACCTCACTTCTTCTCTCCCTGCTTCTCCAGCGGAAAAAACCCTCAAGGCCATGGCGGACAAGGGGAAACAACCAATCAAGGAGAGCAGCGCTCCACCAAAGAAGCGAACCATTCGAGAGTAAGCTTTCCTTCTCAATCCTTTCTCTTGCTTTCGACTGCAATCTCATGATTCACCTTCTCTTATTTTCAGCCTTGACTTGCTTCCAAAGGAGATCTTTGGAACTGAAGAGGTTCTCGAGTACATTCTCTCTGATTCCTCTGCTGAAGAAGAAGATGCCACGCTGGAACAGAAAACCAACCACCAACTGCGCCGTCGCATTCGGCATCTAGAACACAACCTGAGGGACATCACCGCCCGCTGTAGTGCCGAACGCGAACGCCGCATGAACTTGGAAGTGTTGGTAGGGGGTAAGATCTTCATCCTCATTTGATTCTCATGTTTAAGTTTCAGATCTCACTTTCAACAAGACCCTGTTCCCTTTCTTCAGATGTTTCTGACAGGTATAACAACTTGGGACAGCCTGATGGAAGCTGCAAGTCACGGCCATCCCCGAAGCTTCTACGTTGCCGTCACGGTGGTCCTGAAACAGCTGAAGAGGGAAGAGCCGAAAAGGAAAAACACAGAATCAAAGAAATAAAGCATACTTTCGCTTCTTACTCTAGGCCTTCTGCTTCCCACAGGCTTCCTTTTGTAATCTTAGGTAGTTGGGTTGCCAAATAAAGAACCTGCAAGAAACGTTTGTAATGTAGAACATTTTTTGTGCTAAGGGCAATACACTTCAGTATTGGCCATCTCCTTTGTTAGGACTTTTGTTCTGAAGGTGGCTTCTTTCCCAAACGCCGTCTGTTTCTATATTTCTGATGCTGGTAATCCTGTTGCTTGTAATCAACGATCAACTTCAATACTAGGATAATATTTCTTCAAGTATCTCCTGTTTATAGCAGCAGTAATCTCTTCTCCTAGTAAAGTTTTCAAGATATACGCATTTCCAGGCGTACATCTAACTACCCGAAAAGGACCTTCCCAATTCGGGGACCATTTGCCGAACGTACTGTACTTAGTCCCAATCGGCAGTAATGCTTTCCAAACCAAATCCCCTTCTGCAAATTGCTTGACCTTCACTTTCTTGTTGTAATACTTAGCAACTCGCATCTTGTTTCTCTTAATATTTTCCAAGGCCCTAAGACGACTCATATGCAAATCCTCTAACTCATCCATCATTAAGACACTGTAATCTTTGGAACTTAAGTCCTTTTGCAAAACCACTCTCCTTGAATCTGATTGCATTTCCCATGGCAAAACAGCATGATGCCCGTAAACCAACTCGTAAGGAGATGTTTTTGTAGCTCCATGAGGGGCCATTCGGTAAGCCCACAAGGCTTCATTGAGTACCGAATGCCACCTTTTTGGCTTCTGATCAATCTTCTTTTGAATAATCTTAATCATGATCTTGTTAGAAGCCTCTGCCTGACCATTAGCTTGGGCATAATAAGGAGAAGAATTTAGCAATTTAATCCCCATGCTCTCAGCAAATTACCTGAACTCTGAAGATGTAAATTGAGTTCCTTGATCAGTTGTAATTGTTTGAGGAATTCCAAATCTGTAGATGATGTGATCTTTGACAAACTCGACCATGTTCTCTGATGTTACTTTCTTCAATGGAATTGCCTCAACCCATTTAGTGAAATAATCTGTTGCCAAAAGCACAAACTTATGGCCCTTGCTAGATGTAGGATTTATTTGGCCAATCAAATCTATACCCCATCCTCTGAATGGCTATGACTTGATAATAGGATTCAAAGCTGATGCTGGAACCCTTTGGATATTCCCAAACTTCTGAAAATCTTGACAGCCTTTGTAATACTCAAAGCAATCTTCCAGCATCGTCGGCCAATAACACCCAGTGTGCCTGATAACCCATTTCATTCGGTAAGCCGATTGATGTGCTCCACATAATCCATCATGCACTTCACTCATCATTCTCTTTACTTCTTCTTGACCCAGGCATTGTAGCCACACCCCATCTAATGATTTGTAAAACAAACGCCCATCGAAAAGAACAAACTTTATAGCTTTATACTTGAGCTTCCTAGAGACCTTTCGGGATGGATTTTCTAGATAATCAACAATTTCTTTTCTCCAATCATCTTCTGCTAGATCACTCCCAAAAGCACACACATCGTTGGCAAACACTTCTTGGTTTTCTCTATAACCCGAAGCACTTTGAGCCAACCTGTTTGCCTCTTCATTGTGTTCCCTAGGAATATGTTGTAGAATCACTAACTGAAAACTTTTCAAGATTTCCTTGCACTCCTCGTAGTAATTCCTCAGGATATCATTCTACATTCATATTGGCCATTCAATTGTTTTATAACTAGCTCTGAATCTTCATAAATTTCAACTGAAATAGCCTTTGCTTCTTTCAAATATTGAAGCCCTCTAGGCAATGCTTCATATTCAGCTTGATTATTTGTGATAGTAGGTTGAATAGGGATAGCAAATTCAAACATCTCAACTCTGGGTGAAATTAATAAAATTCCTACTCCACCACCTTTGCCACATGAGGATCCATCAAAGAACAAATCCCAAGGAGTATTCAAGCAAATCAATTGATGGATCGTGATGTTCAGTAATGAAATCAGTAATAATCTGACCTTTAATAGCTTTTGCCGATTCAAACTCAGACAAAGCCAAAATCCACTTGCCAATCCTTCCATTCAAAATTGGCATAGATAACATGTGTTTAATTACATCAAACTTTGAATATACAACGCATTCGACATTCAACAAATAGTGCTGAAACTTTGTACATGAGTAATAAACATACAGGAAAAGCTTCTCCGCAGCCGAATATCTTGTTTCAGGATCAAGCAATTTTCGGCTAAGGTACGCAACTACTCATTCCTTTCCCACAAATTCTTGTATGAGGGCCAATCCAATGGTTTGGGTATCGGCTGCCACATACAACTTGAAAGGCTTGTTCAATTGTGGAGGCACCAACACCGGCGGTTCCTTCATGTACTCCTTGATCTCATCGAAAGCCTTTTGTTGTTCATCACCCCATACAAACTTTTGATCCTTCTTGATCCTCAACAGTGGAGAGAAAGGCAACACCTTTTGCAACAAATTTGAAATAAATCTTCTCACAAAATTGATCTTGCCGAGCAGTGATTGCAATTCCTTGAGATTGGTTGGATGAACAACTTCATCAATAGCTTTCATGCTTTTCTTGCCAACTTCTATTCCTCCCTCAGGCACCAAAAATCCCAAGAACTCTCCAGCTGAAACCCCAAAGGCACACTTGTTCGGGTTCATCTTAAGACCATGCTTTCGGGTGCACTCTAGAGTTTTCCTCGCATCATTCAAGTGTGATTCATGATCAAAAGACTTGATCACGACATCATCAATGTATATCTCAACAATTTTGCCGATCAACTCATGAAAAATATAATTCATGGCTCTTTGATAAGTTGCACCGGCATTTTTGAACCCAAATGTCATAACAATCCACTCAAAAAGGCCTATATGCCCAGGACATCTGAAGGCTGTCTTTGATATATCTTCTATTGCCATAAAAATTTGATTGTACCCTACATTGCCATCCATGAAGCTAATAACTTTATGTTGAGCAGAGGCATCAACCAACAAATCAGCAACAGGCATTGGATATCCATCCATGGGCGTAGCTCTGTTTAGATCTCTAAAGTCTATGCAAACCCTCATTTTCCTGTTTTTCTTGTAAACAGGGACAATATTAGAGATCCATTCTACATATCTACATGGCCGAATGAAATTTTCTTCGATCAATCTTTCAACTTCTTTTTTCACATCGGCCAATACTTCATCCTTGTAGATCTTTCGGGGAGGTTGCTTGTAAGGCTTAAAACTAGGCTTGATTGGCAACCAATGCTCAACAATGGAACGATCCAACCAAGGCATCTCCGAATAATCCCAAGCGAAGCAATCTTTGTATTCTTTCAGCAGCTTGATCAACTTTTTTCTGAAACTTGAATCTAAGTTAGCACTGATAAATGTCGGCCTTGGCTTATCACCATCTCTAATATCAATTTCTTGCAATTTGTCAGCCGACATGAATCCACGTCCTAACTTTCCATCAGTTCCATCAATTGGATTATCCATTAAAAATTGCTATAAGAGCCGACTGCTTGAATCGGTTGTTGATCACTGCTGACTGGTTCAATAGGACCTTCACCCCAGTCCTTGCCTGAGAAGCAATCTATACCTTGATACTCCCAGAAGACTGGTTCCACATTAGCCACGCTTACTGAATCATCTGCTTGGACCACTTCTATATCATCATCCACCCATTGAACAAGTTGTTGATGCATGGTAGATGGGATGCAGCAATTTGCATGGATCCAATCCCATCCAAGCAGCAAGCTATATGCCCCTTTGCCCTCAATGACAAAGAAGGTCGTGAGCAAGGTCTTAGACCCGATCATTAGATCCACATGTACACAGCCCTTGGTGTCTGAAGGATTCCTAGCAAAATCATTCAGAACTATACTTGTTGGCGTCAAATCCCCAGGGCCCATGCCAAGCTTCTTGAATGTAGTATACGGCATCACATTGATCGCAGCTCTACCATCAACGAACATCTTGGTCAATGGCTTCCCATTGACATATCCCCTCAAGTACAGCGGTCTCATATGCCGATTCTTGGCTGGCTTGTCAAGGTTGCTTGCTTGGCCAACACCAGCTGTGCCATCAGCCCAAGTTGCTCAGCCTCATCGATGTCTGGCGATGTTTCTTCCTGCACAACCTGATTAGCTGGAGCCATGAATTCATTCGGCAAGAAGCATACCATGCATGTAGGAGCCGAACGACCAGACCCATCAGGCTTATCTTCTGGATGCCACACCTATTTCCTCTTGATCCCTGCTTGCTTCAACTCCTAATTTCTCAAGCGTTGAACTCTTCTCTTTTGGCTTCTTCTCAAGCCAGGTGGGCACCACTGTCCTTTCTGCCAGACATATTCATGTTTTTGTTCTTCATGATCAACCCACCTATGATCAGCATATCTTTTCTTGGGTGATCATCAACCTCATTTATTTTTATGCGCCGACCGTCGCTAGGATGTATCCTTCCAATTCTTTCATCGACGGATCGGTGATTGAAAGTATCCTGCATGTACTCAATATATTTGTCACTGCATTCAGGACAATTGTTCAACGTGGGAAGCTTCAATCCTTCATTCCAGCAGTGCCTGCAGAACGCACACCCCCAATGCGCACGCTCTTGCTCTCACGCATGCCCCTCTTGTTCTCTCCTGTGCACTTCTTCTTCAAACCTTCGTTTCTCCTCCTCGTACTTTTGTTTCTGGTAGCGTTTTTTCTCTTGCTGACGCTTCCACTTGTTAAGGAGAATACGCGAAGTCACCCTGGGTTTGGATTTGGAGGATTCCCCTACTTCAATCTGACTTTTTGGGATGCAAGGCACTTCCTTGTGGACTTGTTCGACTGTCACTTGTTGAGCAGGGTCAACTGATCCATCCTGCTTTGCCCTTGCTGAAGTCAAAACCTTCACTTTTCCTTTTTCCTCAGCAGTCACCATGTTGACTGAAAACCCAATCATGTTTTGAGGAAAAGGATTGCCATCCAACTTCATCTTGTTGTCAAACTTCAAACGACCCTCTTGGATATCCTTTTGAATTTTCATCCTGAAAACCCTGCACTCATTGATGGAGTGAGAATTCCTGTCGTGAAACCTGGAGTATCTCTTTTCTTTGACTCCATCAGGCTGAAGCTTAGAATGCCCCTCTGGCAACTTGATTCGGCCTTCCTTTACAATGAACTCAAAGAGCTTATCAGCCTTGGTCACATCAAAATCATAGGTGCCCTTGGCTTGCTTGACCCATCTCTGGTTCACTGTTAACGGCTCTTTGCCCCACACTATTTCAGCTGCAGCTATTTCCTCTTCATCATCAAATTCCTCTCCTTGATCAGCTCTTTTAAGGAATTGGTTGTAGATGTCAGCTATATCACTGTGTTTGGCAAACCTGGAGTTTTTCTTGAAGCCATAAGCTTGGTTGCTCATTAATGACAGTCTGTGTGACAATTGGCTAAGATTATCGAACTCCATGCCGAATAGCTTTTCCCGAATAGCTGGCCACATACCTGCTACAGCCATATCAGCCAATTGATCATCTGGTAGATTCAAAGAGAAGGACATGCTTTTAGTCTCTCTGAACCTCCTGAGGAACTCCATGTGTGTATCATTATTCCTCTGTCTCAGGGTGGTTAGATCAATTAGCTTTTTCTCATTACCACCAATGAAGTAATGAGCATGAAACTTTTGTTCCAAATCCTTCCAGGAACAGATTGATTGAGCAGGCAAAGAAGCGAACCATGTAAAGGCTGGGCCTGTCAGTGATAAGGGAAAATATCTGATCCTGAATGCTTCATCAGCTGAAGCTTCCCCAAGCTGCATCAAGTACCGGGCTATATGCTCCACAGTGCTAGTATCATCTTTCCCAGAAAACTTCATGAAATCTGCAGGAGCTTTCACCCTGTGTGGCAGAGCCACCCTGTTATACCATTCTAGGAAAGGAGGTGTATACACATGCCCTTGATTCTTGGGTTTCAGGCCAAATTGATTTTGTAACACATCGGCCATGTTTTGCACCATAAGATCAACGTTAGCGTCTTGATCCCCTGGCCTTCCAGCAGGCCCAGTAGGCATTCCTGTGGCCGTACCATATTCAGGATTTGGGAAAGCATCAATGGTAGCGTAGTCCATGAATTCCGAATATCCACTCCCATACATGTTCTTCTGTAGCCTATTATTTGCTGGGGCTATCCTATAAGTAGAGCAAGGTGGAACTCCAGAAGAGCCGAATGCCAATTCTCCATAAGTAGGCCTATCGGGCATTGCCTGATAAGGATTTTGTTGCTGAATTGGCTGACCTCCCGTGCTTTGCAGGGGCGGATGGATTGGCTGACCTCCCGTACTTTGCAGAGGTGGCTGAGCACTTGCATCTTGAGCTGGTTGGCTATTGACAGCAACACTTGATTCTCCTATCTCCACACTAGGCCCTTGGGGTGATACTCGACCAAGCACCTTTTCCATACCTGGGCCAAAGACACCAACCATCATTTGTCGGAACATATTCAAGAAAGCAGTATTGTGTTTGGCCATTATGCTTTCCATAGTTTGTTGGACCGCATTCATAACCTCCTGTTTCTCTTCAGCAGATGTGGTGTTAGGTTCTCCTGGTAGTAGAATTCTTGGCATGTCAGACTTAAGATATGGCACACCACTTCTATTTTTAGCAAATGACATGAGACACTTCTGCTGAAATTGATCAATAGCATCCTTCAATTGAAACTGCTGTTCTGGAGACAGCTCCTCTATGGTGACATCCATGACATCATTAATATCAGACATCTTGATCAGCTAGATTGTCCCACCGGGCGTGCCAAAAAGTGTGTTGACGTAAAATCAGCACCTCACGCCAAGCACACAGCAAGCCGAACAAAGCTGGCTTAACAAACATGCTAAATCCGAAGCGTGCTAGTCAATTTTCCTGAAACTGACAAAGTATGAAAAAGCAGTTAGATAAAACCTGGAACTTGTCGGGTGGTACCAGATAGTTCCATATTTACGGCCACAAAGCCAATTAAAATGACATATAGCTACAACAAGCTATCTGTCAGCAGTTTGAATATCATTCGGGAGTTCTAAAATATGAAACCAGGATATAGCCAAATGCATGACGTAAGCATGACAAAAGATCAGTTTTTGTTTAAACAACATTTCTCGCGCGTGGCCATGACCGATTTTTGAGGATAAATTACAATAAAATAAATAAGGTGAAAGCATGATTATAAATTTGAAGTAAACAAGCATGTATAGGCCAAAAGCACTAGTCTACCGCATGTCTAGGTACTTTCAAACCTGTCGAGCATGACACCAAACAAGTTAATCCACCGCATGATACGACTTGTTTGAAACCACACCACCAACCAAGAATAGATCAATCCACCGCATGATACAATCTAAATGTGGAAGGCTAAAAGCATACATTATTTAAAACAAACTTATGAACACGTTTCACTTGTGGTAGAATTGCCGAATACGGCAGTACAGCCGATACGGGTTCCGTGGAGAAGGAACAAGTATTGAAAAGTCAACAAACTTGAACCCGCAACACGTGACAATCTAGACTGATCTAAATTCGGCTATTGAGAGCACTTGATCCTTTTACAATAAACCAAAGATTTGAAAGTATAATACATGGATCTCAAAGAGATAGAGCCGAAAATAATCGATCTAGATTGGGAAAAAGAGTGTTACATGAATTAAACGTAAAGAAAAATCCAAAGCAACAGGTGGTAACTTAATGAATCTATTAGATCTTACCAAATCTAATAGAGCCGATAACTAGCTCCAAGCTAGATCTTAGCCTACCACATGGCTCATGATCTAACAAGAAACCCTCTTGAACCAAGCTTAAATCCACCGCATGATACTAAGCATGGTAACAAGACTACTTGCATCACGGTCTAAATCCACCGCATGATACTAGACATGATACAAGGTTGCCGGTACTTACGGAGGTCGACGGATCGATGGCTCCTCTCGAAGAACTCGGCGACTCGACTAAAGGACTCGAAGGTTGGCACGGGGCCGGTTTGTTATGAAATTGTTCGATCCCTATTACAAACACCAAGGGGTTTATATTTATACCCTTGTTCTAACATGACTCCTGGTCGACTATGAGTACAACATTCATTTTCCGGCGCCAATGACCATCTAGAACCCGTCATCAATTCGTCCCTTCCTTATATCCAGGCCACGTCATCATGTATTCCCGAATGTTCCCTTTTTCAAGCGCAAACAGCCCTTCTGCCGAATGATGGCGCATTACCGACCGCAAGTATCTTTGTCGAATCCTTTGAGGACAATTTCTTGCCGAATGGTGCTCCTTTACCAAACTCAGCCCACAGGTTAGTCCCTTTCCTGTACCAATTTTTGGTGTTAACACGAGCAGAGAAGGCGGGGAAGCCGTCGTTCTCGCCTGCTGTGGAGGATTTCTTGCGTCGAATTTCTTCAATTTTGCGGCGGGCATTGTAGCCTCCGCGTGAGACACTGGTGACGTAGACATCTACGTGGCCTCGGCCTCCACAGTCGCCTCCGCCACCAGCTCTCCTTCCAGCCCCATGTGAGGAGCTCCAGCCTCCGCTGCCTCCTCCGCCGGCGATGCCATGAGCCACCATGACGTGACTGCCGCCAGCACCACTGGCGCTGTGGCCGCCCTGAGTGGGTGCACCAGCTGAAGCCCTAGTGCGGTTGGGGTTCTGTGGTAGTTCTCCTCGAGTACGGTTGCGTCCGTTGTCAGCTGGACTGCTGTAACATCCTAAGAATTGTTGTGAATTCAAAATGTGGAATTTCAAAAACTTGAATTGTAATTGAGTGCTCATGAAACAATTAAGAGTGTCTTCCTGTTTCTTTCCCCGATTCCTAGATTTAATTTTGGCACCAACAATAATTTTAGGACTTATAATCTGCTAGTGTGAGAAGTTGGATCTTCCTTTGGACTTTATTTGGGTTCTATTTGAGTGGATTCAAATTTGAATTTGGATTCAAATTTGAATCAAGTAAATAGCCTAAAATAAAAGGGAAAGCACCCCTATGCTTAGCAGGCCTCCAACCACCCATTCCACCCGGCGCCACATTGAGCCCAACCGCGGCCCAGCTACTAACCCCGCGGCCTCCACCTACCGCGCGCGGCCGCTCTGTCGATGACAAGCGGGCCCCGCACCGCGTCACCCCGGGGCCACGCTGACGCAACCGCGTCATCCCCTACCTCGCCGCTTTGGCTGACGCCCAAAGCAAAAGCGGCGCACCAACCGCGGGCCTCGCCGCCGTGGCGTGCCCCGCGCCCCCCCGGCGCATCCTGGCCATCGGCGTGTCCCATGCCGCGCCGCCCTATTTAAAGCCACCGCCGAGCCCCCGGGGAGCTCCCAACCCTAGCCGCCCCAGGGGAGTTGCCCCTGACCGCCCACACCGTTCCGCTGGAGGAGAAGGGGGTAAAGGAGGGAAGGAGGAGGAGAGGAGCCGTCCGCGGGAGAGCTGTCCGTCGCGAAGACCGGAGCCGCCCGTGGGAGGAGCGGACCCGCCGTGAACACCTACTTCCCCTACTTCCTCTTCTTCCCCGACGACGCGCTGCCGTCTGCTTCCTCTTCCTCCTCGCCGGCAAGCCGCACCGACTCCCTTCACCGACGCGCTTCACTTTGGCCAGTGGCCACAAAGGTGAGAACGCCTGTTTTCCCCTCTTATGGACGCCACGGCCATCGAGCCGAGGGAGAACGCCGTTGCTCCGCGCCGCCGCTGGTGATGCCGGCCATCGAGCCAGGCTGGGATGCGTTTTCTTGCAGGTGCCGCCGCCTTCACCAATGCGCGCGCACCATTTGCCTAGCCTAGCCCCTCTAGCCGTAGGGAGCCACCCCGTCTTGGCCGCCGTCGTGGCCCGTTGCGTTCGCGTTCGCGCGCGCGTCCGTGCGAGCCGCGACGCCCTCGCGCAGGCGTGCACCCCAACACGCGCGCGACGTAGCCCTAAAGGCGAGGCTGGGCCTTAGGCCCCTTCTCTTGCGCTGGACCTCCAGTTCGCACCCCTGTCGTCCGCGCCGCCATGGCCTCGCCATGGCGGGTTGCCTCGCGCACGCACACGCAGAGGAGGGAGCGCCGCCCTCTTGACCGGTGAGTGCGCGTTTCGCCACCGACCGCCGTTCACTCGCGTTGGAGCCCACCGCGGCCGTCATGTCCGCCGCCACCCATGGCGCCGGCCTAAGCGCCACCGCGCCGCCTTTTTCTAACCCGTGCCGTGCCAAAGCCCGTGTCGATCACCCCTACGCGCGTGCGCACCCCGCCGCTCGCCCTTGCGCGCACGTCGCGCGCCCCCGACCGTAAAAGGGGTATCCGCGCCGACGCCACCGCCGCGTTGCCGCCGCCGCGCCGCCGCCGCGCCGGACGCACCGCGACGTCCACCAGCTGCCGACCTCGCGCCCTCCGAGACCAGCAACCCAAGGGAGTCCAAGCAGTGGCCCCGTGCTGGCCAGACGCCAAGGCACCGTTGGACTCGTCGCCGGCGAGGTCTATCCGCGCCGCCGTTGTCCTTGTAGGCATTAGATCGAGCAGTTAGGGTCGCAGCTGCTTGCACCGGTTCGGGAGGCGCACGGGTGGCCACATGCCGCCGTGGCCACAGCCAGTCCGCCCGGATCCGCCGCAACCGCCCAATCCCGCCCAAGGCCACACGCGTGCCTGCACAGCACCAAGCCGCACCGGCCGCCATAGGATCCCATGCGGCCGGCCGCAGGCGGCCGGCCCACCGCGCGGGCCGTAGGGATCCCGACCACACCCGCGATCCGCGGATCCCGTGCGGCTGGAACTGATTAAGGGTGGGTTTTGATTTATTTTAATTCCAGAAAGTGTATATTTCCTTTGAAAAATCCTAGAAAAGCCATTTTAACTCCAAAAATTGTAAAACCTTTTCCAGAAAATTTCTAAAATCTTAAACTCTGGGTTGGAATGGTGTTTGCTCTCTTTTGGCTCTTAATTGCTATTCTTTGGATTTAAATTGCAATAGGATCGCTATTTATTTTTCCTTTCGCGCTATTAGGAGCAGCTGGAGCCGGGGAGCTGATCCCGGAGTACGACTACGCCGACGACTTCACCGCGGAGGACTACCCGACCCCAGGTTCACGCCCGACTGATTCTGAAATACCTATTAGGCATTGCTAAGTAGAATTGCTAGCGCTTTACTTTATATATGCATGATGATGAACCTTGCACTGCCTCTTTGTTTACCCTGTCCTTGATTGCCCTACTACTACTGTATATATATGTTTATGTGAGCGTGTATATACGCCGAGCTTCGCGATGCATGTGTTGGGATGGGAATAGTGGTTCTTGGCGTGTGTGGGGTAAAACCGGCAGGAGAAGGCGTTTTGGGTACTTTGGCGGGGGTGAGCTCGAAACAACCGATCTGGGATCGGGGATAGGGGTGCACTCCTCAGTGTACCTCTCCTGTTACGGTTTTCGGAGCCTAGGTGTTGGGATTTTACTTGCGCTTGGAGGATATGAGCTCGCCCCGGTCTGAAACAGAGTGGATCAACTTGTCTATATGACATCGTGCACACCACCCCGCCGAGAGTGGGGATAGGGCCGTGTTGAGCTCGGCAAGTGCGCAACCACACCTGCTTAGGATGGATAGCGGGGTATCAGTGGGGGAGCGGTGGAGGTGAGACCACCCTCTCAGAGCGACTCCCGTGTGGCCACACGGGAGCATTTCACAGTTCCGGTGCCGTCCCTTCCGAGGGGGGACCGCTTTGAGGGCCGGATGCAGGGTGGGACCGTAACTACCGAGAGTTCGCCGGTAGGATAGGCTCGGTCGGCCGTACACCGGCCGGGTACCATTCCGGGATGGGTACAGGTGTACACACTCTGCAAAGTTGTTCGATCTATAGCTATAGCCGCGTCCTCGGTCATGGACACTGCCTAGACGACATGTTAGTTCCTCATGTTTTGGGATTTCTACCTTCCCCCTATAGGAGAGTGTGTGGTGAGCCGTGGTTGCAGCCGGCTAGAGGAGAGAGGCTCCATCTACCTCGTCGATCCGGTTGTAATCATTGAGGTGAGAGGAGAGGAAGTTCTCGCATCGACCCTAGACAGGAGTAGGAGGTGGAGACGAGTCTCCTGGGTGACCAGGTGATTCCGAGCTGTGTTGAGAGAATTGGGATTTGGGATATTGATGGAGATACCTTGTTTAATCTGCTGCTGCTGCTCAAAAAACCAAAGCAGCTTCCTTGTCTACTTTTCTTTTCCCTTTAGATGTTAGGCCACTTAAAGCTGCATACAGTCGGTGACGTGGACCTATCCCACTCCTTGGGGATAGACTTTGGGTGTGCAGGGTTCGAGTTCGAGTTCCACTGCAACGCCGACGGATGGTACGACTGAGGGATACGTCGCTTCGCTCAAGTTTGCCTGTGGTGGGAAGAATAAAGGTGGAGACCCTTCTGAGAAGATAGCTACCGTTGCGTAGAATTTTCACTCTGATTCAGCCAAGAGGCTTGTAATGATGTACTCCATAATGGACTTGTAATAAAACTTGTGTACTATTATCTTTATGTGATGCAATGTATGACTTTGTGTATTATTCTGTGAGACGTCCTGTACGCGATAGCCACTGATCCAGGGACTATCGCGATGGTACAGGGATTCGGATTTTCTATGAAAATCCGGGGTTTTACAACTGCGACTTGTGGCTTCATGGTCAGCTTCGTTAGTACTGAGGGGAGGTACTTGAGTGACTCTATTGTCGACTCTCATGAAGTAGGCATCCTCCACGAGCTTGGCGATGACTTCTCTCGCACGCATTCCGTGAGCCTGACGTGCTATCTTGGTGATTGACATGAGGCACTGTTCAGGGGTAGTATGCACCCGGCTTTCAACTTGGTTAAGCGCCTCTGTGAGGTTCTGTATGGGGAGGCTCTCACGGAGACGTCAACGCCGTTCGTTACGCTTCCTGTTGAGCTCACGTCGGGCGTTCTTGTCGTCGCTAGTTTTGTCTGCGGGTGCATTGGCAGACAACTCGTCTGCTGAGATATCTTCGAGGTAATGGTCAAGCCGTGTCCCTAAAGGTCCCGGCGTCTCGTTGGTAGTCATGAAGACTTGACGATCAGGAGAACCGAGACTGGAGTCAGTAGTCGCCACCCCTGTTGGAGTGTGCTCCTCTGCTGGAGCTAGTGGTGTTCCCTCCTGGAAGGGAAGCGAGTCGAGGTAGGTGACGCAACATGAGTTCCCATCTGTCAGGTCTGCAGGATTGCGGTTTGGCCAGTAGACGAATCTCCCGGTGGGTGTAGATGTTATAACCAGGCCGGTAGCTGGTCCTGATAGCGATTGCTCGGTCGTGGAGATCTCGGACTCGGGTTCGTCTGGGTCCGATCTGAAGTCGAACTCGTAGGAGGAGTCCGAGTAGTAGCCGGAGACAGGGTTGGAGTCCGAGGTGTAGTCGGAGACGATCTCCTTGCCGGCACATCGCGCAGCGAGAGCCTTTGCATGTGCCTTGCCAGAATTGCAAAGGCCATATTGGAAGTGCTCATGGAGTAGGGAGTCCGCACACGATGGCTCGACAGCCGGCTCGCATGTGATGGCCCACGGGGACCTCGAGTTCGAGTTGGAGGCGGATCCAAGCTCGAAATCGTCATGTTGGTTGAAGAGCGAGATTTCACCGAATTTTCTGGCGAGTTCGCCCGTGACTACTTCGGGAAGCGTCACGAGCCCAATGCTCGGGTTGGGAGTCATGGTGAGGTGGCGTTGGAAAGATCCGGCGCCATCAGCGGTGCACACCCTGGACCCGAAGACGAAGGTGTCGCCGCGGTTGAAACCGATGATTGGCTTGGTGAAGACTGAAGCCGTCGAGTTCGCCATGAGATCTTCGACGAGAGCCCCTACCTGGCGCGCCAGCTGTCGGTGTTTGAGACCGGCAACCTACCAAGGGGAGTACCCAAGGTAGATGAATGTGGCCTCGCCGAGATCGGTAACTCGAAGGAATATACACATGGCACACAATTTAGACAGGTTTGGGCCGCGAGGTGCGTAATACCCTACGTCCTGTATGCTGCGTAGCTCTGGATTAATTGGGTGTGTTTACAAGATGATGCGTATATATGAGAGGGGGGTCCTTGCCTCGCCTTATATAGCCCGGGAGGCAGGGTTACAAGTCGGTTTGAGGAGAGAGTACTAGTCGGGTATGGCTAGGAGTTCTCTACATAGTAAAGGACATGTATAGCTTCCTATCCAAGTACTTCTCCACCATAGTCCTTGCGCCCCACGCCATCAGGTGCCGTGTGGCACAAGCCGAGTAGTCCCAGGGGCCCACCGAGTAATCGGTCCTGGTACCCACCGAAGTAGTGGGCCTAGGGAGGTCCATATGACAATTCCATCATTATGTTTGATTATCATGTGAGAGTCCAGGCCGCTCTTGACTGTGAGCACGGCTGATCGATTAGCTTTAACTCTATAGAGGTTGTACACTTTCAATACAGCTCGCGTAAGAGTTCCAAAGAACTTTGAACCCAACCATGTGATGCTGGCCAAACATCATACCACACTTCCGAGGTGTGATTGCATAGGGATGCTACGCAACCTTTACAAAGATATGCAGAAGAGCAACAACTTGCGTAGTTACAGTAGCAGAGTGGACCATAACCCCCCCTAGTGGACGGCACCTTAGCAAAGGCTGCGTCCAAGAGGACCAGGCTATACCCCTTAAACTCTAACCCCCTCTGCTCCTTTCGGATAAGGCTATCAGAAAGTTCCACACACCTAATTAATTGGCTAAGCCAGATCCATATGGACTGTGGTTGCACTGTTTTCCTGGGTGGTCCTCCATGTTCCAATTAAATCATATTATCTTGTAATTAATCACACACATATAAATATATCACCAAAGTTATCATGATCAACATTTTATAAAATTCATTTAAACCATCCCAAGTTAAGAAACTAAGCAATCTATCCCAAAACATTTCATTAAAACCGGGTTATTCAATGTAGAGTGGTAAAATCTAGTCATGTCCTTAAAAAGGTAATTTCCCATCAAGTTATGCAAAACAACACTTAAAAGTAAATTTAGTTATCATGCAAGTTGTGTGCGACACATAGAATATGCAGGGGGGGGGAGTCCACTTGCCTTCATTGCTGAAACACTGGGGTTCTTCTTCAAAAACTTCCTCTTGATCTGCTCCAATTGGCTGCTCACTTGAAACTGGCACGATGTCTATGGGCACACATAAAGACATTCAATAAACAAAACAATACACCAAACATGAAAAGCTTAAGGAGAGAACAATATTTGGCTCTAGGAACGCGAACACAAGAGCACTAGGAACTATCGGGAGATTTGGATGATCACATACAAGATCTAGCTATGTGCTTGGTATATTTTAATTAAGTAAAATCATGTGCATAGGTTATTTCAAAGAAATACCCTATTCATAATTAGGCAAGTTATACTTGTATTTAAAAGATGATGTAAACATAGTCCAGTTTTATTTATAAATATTCAAGTATGATTTATGCAAATTAAACATTTAATTTAAAAGAAGCATGTAAATGCATCTAGGCATTCATCTTTATATATTTCGAGTTGAACTAATCAAATTATAATTCAAAAACACATTTATGTTCAAATTAGCCAAATTAACATTTAATTAAGAAAACTTGGGATAGACCTATATTGCTTTATTCAGAAAGCAAATTGCATAAAATTAATCAATTTTAGTTTGATTATGAAAACTGAGGTATACATCTAATTAGCTTGTAATTATAAGAAATATTTAATTAGGATTAATCATATTAACTTTCTTATGAAAACACGTGTTAAACTCTAATTAGATTTAATTAGAAAAACATGTGTATAAGGATTTAATCATATTTAATATTTAAATAAATTATAAAAACAAAGAACATATTCAACATTGGTCCTATCACGTAGTTTGAGTTGATATGAACGTTACGCAATTTGAAACGATGGAAAATGGGCTAAAACGCATAAGATACTGGCAAAACAAGGTTCGGGGGCTTTTCTGTGAAGAAAAAGGCTTCCAAGGGCTTAACTACAAGAAACCAGGAGCCTAAACCTAATTACACTTAAAAACCGAAGGGTTACCGTGTAAAACAACCTATCTAGGACTGCTGATAGGAAAATTAAGAACCTCAGGGGCTAAAACGATTAAAATAGGACTTAACCGCAAGGATTTCTATCGGTGGAAGGACGTGTTTGTGAAACTAAGAAAACTGGGGGCTCTTTAAAGAAAAAGCCAGCGGGTGGCTCTTTTGACCGGTACCTGGCTGGTTGGCTCAGAGCCGAAAAGATCTGGGTCGTTGATCTGTGCACAGACGGTTGTGGAAAAACTAAAAGCTCAAGGGTCTAAACGTAAAGAAAAAGGACCTGAACATAAGGATTTTGACTGGTGGAAGGGCATGGTTGTGATTATAGAAACAATAGGGATGGTTTTTGTAAAAAGGCAGGCGCGGCTCGGTGTTGACCGTTACGGGTCAAGATTGACTCGCGCGGGGCCGATCCAGGCCATCTGCGCCGGATCGGACGGCAGACATGGCGTGCAGGCGGCGAGCGGCGGTGGACACGCGGGGGGGGGGGGGGGAGGCTGTGTACGGCGAAGCGTGGTGGAAAACTCACTGGTGACCACGAAAAAAGGCGCGTCCGGCCATGATTTGCAACGCGGAAAGGTGCTACGGCTATGAACACCGCGAACCTAACTAGGGGTTCTAGAGGGGCGGCTAGGCATCTACGGCAGCGCTACGTTCGGCGAGGCAGACAGCGGAGCTCCAGCGAGTGGGCTTAGGAGCTACGGCTTTAGGCGCAAAGGAAAAACAGGGCGGGCCCGGCCTATTGGCCACAGGAGGAGAGAGGGAGGGGAAGTGGGCTGGTGCGGGAAGATGGGCCGGAAGGAGGGATGGGCCGGCGGGGAAAGGTGGGCCACGAGCGGAACAGGGCTGAAAGAAGAAAGGGGAGGGAGAGAGAGAGAGAGAGAATTGGAGAGTTTTTTTCAAACTCTTTTCAAACTTTGCAAACTTCACTCAAACAAACATAAATCCACTATGCAACCAAAAGATGACGCACAAGCTCTTGTTGATTTTAAAATTGTTCAAAATGATATTTAAATAATTAAAAGGCCAAATTTACTTGATAAATTATTTATTTCCTTAGAAAACAAAAACTAAAACACCATGTTGCTACATTATTTTGGTGATGGAAAAATTAGGGTGTTACAAATCTATCAACCTTAAAAAGAATCTCGTACCGAGATTCAAATAGATTGAGAAAACTGAGGGTACTCTTCTATAAGCTCATCTTGCACATTGAGTTCTTCCGGCAGTCATAGCTCCTTCACTTGCTTTCGTTCATCTTGATTCTCTTTTCCTTTCTCCTTGGATGGGACAATAGAGACAACTTCAATCCTATCTCCTTGTGGGCTGGTTAAGAGCACTGACTTCTTGACATAGATAATTATTCCATCACATTCGCCTAACCAATCCATTCCAAGAATAACATCTATTCCACTTGATGTAAGAACTACTAGATCAGCTTGAAAATCTATTCCCCTGATTTTAAGGTTGACTCGTGGACATACATATGTAGATTTCATTTCACCATTCGGGGAACTAACCAACAAATGTGTCTTCATAGAACTCATAGGTATACCATGCTTTGCCACGAATTGTTTAGTAATGAATGAATGCGATGCTCCGGAATCAAATAAAACTGTTGCTGGTACAAAGTTGACATAGAACGTACCCAACAGAACACCTGGAGCGTCTTTGTAACACCCATAATGCGTAAAAGGAAAATACTCTTTGTATGATGGAATACATAAAGTGGACAGCTAAAACATGACTTTTTGTTACATCGCTCGGATGGACGAACGGAGGTCATGATTGCGTGGAGCTCGTCGAATCCTTTTCGTTTGACTACTCACATGCATAATTTGCAATTTGGATCAAAAAGTTATGCAAGTCCCAAGATTTAACCATATCCGCTACAGTAACTGTAGCTACATTAATCCAAGTCGGATCCGCATGGGGTGTCGTGGTGACTGAGTCTGTGTCGAAGCAACGCTGGCCGAGTCGAGCAGTTCCTTTTCTTCTTTTCCTCCCACATCGGTATCCCCTATTCTCTTCTTTCAACCCTAGATCCCTCTTTCTCAACCGTGATAGTTCCTTGCCAAGCCTCACTGATCTCTTCGATCTGTGGGTGAGGGAAAAAAGAAAAGGGATCACGACAGGGAAATCATCTGCTTGTGAGTCTCCCCATATTTCTTCTTCTAGCTTTTGGATCTCCTCGCTGATCTGTTCCCTTTGGTCCGTATGACGCGAAGGAAAAGGAGGGGGCCTGCATGATGGCAAAACAGGATCTTTGACTGTGATAGCTTTTCCTCCTGCTATCCTCAAGGGAGATTAGTAATGGTATACACCATTAATTAAATATATATGAGTTTTCATCTGCTGTTAGTGGAATTAAATGCCGACAAGTTTGGGGTTAGGGATTCAATCTCGCGGATGTACTTAGCATACCATCAATCTGTGCAGTTTTCTGTAATGGCTGTTTTGCACCTTTTTACTGGTCTCAAACAAATATTAAACCTATATATGAGTTGTAGGAAATCTTGATAGCTTTTCATAGCCGTAAAGAACACCTCAATTGGATTTAAGATCTGAGAGATATCAATGTTTCTTTTTGTCAGTTTTCCAGAATCGTAATTCTGGGCAGAAACTGTTCACTTAAATTTTAGGCAACCCAAACGATAGAACTGGATCTTTGGATGACTAATGAACTTTTACAGAATTTCATAGCCTTTCCATATTGACTAAGTTCATCTTGATAGGAATTTCGGAGCTCCAGATACAACTATTTTGCTAGGACTGTTCTGCAGAGATTGCCAGATTTTCAGTATGAGATTCATCTCAAGATTAGCCTATGTTCATGATTTTTCTTCTCTTTGTGGATCACTAGCAAGTTGTGACTTCTGAAGTTTTCTTTCAGTTGACACAAGATTGAAATTTTTCTCCATCAGAATTAAAAGATACAAAAAAGAGAAGCCTTATCGCTGTTGTCATGTCTAGACTTGTGTGTCTTTTTGTGAGAATGTCGGGTTCGGACATAGGAGCGTTGTGATTTAAATTCTTTATGCTTGTGTGTATGTGTTGGTGTTGAGATATGTTTGTGGACAGGTGGTGTGCCTTTGCATCGTGCTTAGCTCACGTTCTTGATCTTCGGCGAAGGCAAGTAAATGTAGCGATGGTCTACATACTTTAACTTTGTTGTTTGAATTGCCTCCATTTAATTTTAATACCTCACACCAGCTAGATAAATCTGAATTTACCTCTATATCGTAGTATTTTGATCCACATGTGTCCTTACCTCTGAAGTTATGAATTATGAAGTATATGAAGATCATGCATTGCAATCTTGCATTTGCATTCTCATGTTTTTATGCATATGAAGAAAATCGTAGCCGTATTGGTGCGGTAAGTACCAGTACAGCAACACACGTTGAGATTTATCAATGTAGTTGTAGCCCTCATATCCTTCCCTCCGGATGTGTGGGTAGAAGTGAAGGGATGCATTGCATTGCACCATTTGCAATTCATCATGAATCATTGTTGTGGAGTATTTATTTTAACTTACTACTTGAAGTTATGTGGTGCATCTTTTATTATAGTGACTCTTAAATAGTTGCTTAATTTATTGTGATTTAAATGACATGGTTGAAGCGGTTTTCTTGTTGAGGTTTCCATAAACCTCATACATTGTTTTCTCCCCGCGGGTCCTTGAGTTTGGAGTGCAATGGTGGATGGGAGTAGCAGCACGTGTGCACACACCTTCTTTATATATATATTTTGGACACATGTGTTGTAATAAAAAATTTTAGTGGAGAAGACCTTGCTTAGCTTATAATCTCTTTGGACCAGATTTGGCATGGTTATCTAGATTGTTTAATTGGCTTCCGCGTGCTCTATTAATTTCTGTCGTGTTTGTTGTTTTTTCCTTACATGTGTGCCTATAATACCTTGGTGTAGTGTGGTAATGCTCCATAATGTTGCTGCTATTCTGGGGTTTTACAGTCTTTAGCTTGTTCAGTCGTCACATGATTCACTCTTCCACGTGTGTAGTTCTGTTGACCTCTGTTACCCTGAGGAGTAGAATTTTCGATGCAAGATTATGATAGCAGTTGTCCAACAGCCTGTTCGTTTGGCTGGTGGCTGATGGCTGGTGCTGATTTGTTCTGAGAGAAAAGTACTATTCGCTGATTGTTGGTAGCTGATTTGTTCTAAGAGAAAAGTAGTGTTGGCTGGTGGCTGATAAGCCAAATGAACAGGGCGCAAACCTTTGACCACTACCTTTCGGAGGAGTCTGCATGTTGCGCTTCGGGCAGATATTGGCATAATGTCCAAATTCTCCACAATTGAAACAACCATTAGGACGAACCGGGGAGTTGCTTCTCACTGGTGCTCCTGAGCGATCTTGATGATTTGGAGCATGTGGTGTTTGCTGGCATGAGTGCGGAGATGGTTGAGTGCTGCAACTACAAATTTTGAGTATAATTTCCACTTGATCCACCAGAGTGAAACTGAGAACTCTGAGATGAGTTGAAATGGGGGTGTGTGTTGCTAGATTGTCCATGAGACTTAAACTTTCGCTTCTGTTCACCAAGTTCCATACGTTTGTTCTCCAAACCTATAGCCTTGTTCAGCAATGTCTGAAAGTTGGGAAATGTATGGCTCTGCAGCTGATAATTAAGTGGTCTGATCAATCCATCCAAGAATCTTTCTTGCCTCTTGTTATCAGTGTTGACTTCGTTAGGAGCATAACGAGACAAATGAGTGAACTTGTCAAGATACTCAGCAACAGACATGTTTCCCTGCTTCAGTGCAAGAAATTCCTTCTGCTTTAGCTTTATCACTCCTGAAGGAATGTGATATGTACAGAAGTTATCTCTGAATTCCTGCAAGTAATATTGTTTCTATTAGGATGTGCAGTCGAATATGCATGCTACCAATCATCAGCATGCCCTGTCAATCTGCCTGCAGCATAAAGGACCATCTATCGGTCGGTGCACTGAACGATCTCAAGTTTCTTGGTAACTATCTTCAACCAGTCATCGGCATCCAACGGATCGGAAGAATGGGAATAGGTAGGATGGTGGTGGCTCATAAATTCCTTATGCTTGTCCCTTTGTTGTGGTGGAGGTGGAGGAGGGGGTGCTGGTTGGTTATGTTGAGCTTGTAGGTTCTGGACAGTGGCAGTGAGGTTTTGTAGCAGCTGGGTTTGAGTGGCATGGAATTGCTGAAATGCGGGATCCATTTGGTTAATCAGTGGGGTGATGCTTGACTCTGTCGATTGGTAATGTGAGCACAGACTACATGTGGAACGTCTTGACCTCCTCCTGACCTGGTTTGTACCATCTGATTGTTAGAGGAATTATTTCGGACAAGAACATTGAACTAATGCATGTAGCAGCATGAATTTCAAAACTAAGACAGACTCTGGTAGCTCGAGAAATGATTAAAATGGTGATGTTGTGTCAAAGAGTTGTGCAAAGAGATTTTACTTCAACCAACTTGTAGAATAGATAAAGAAAAGATAACCCAGATTTGAACCCAAACTACCCTTACTAACCTAACAATTTATTTCTTGTTGCATTTGTAGCCATCACTCCATAATACAACTCACACAAGCAAAGATCCAAATCAATCATGTGTTCAAACAACAAACATTAGCACAATGATCGTCCTCACAGAAACATTTCTATTGAAGTTTGATAAGGGGTAGGCACTCTAATAATTTATATTAGACAACACCTGTGGTGGAGATTTAGCTGATAGATCAAGAACCAAACTTAGTATAGATCAAAACAAAAAGATGTGTTTTAACAAGAAAACAGAGAATAAAATAGATTTTATACGTGAAGAAGTCAATTTTGAAGGATGATAGGCTTCTAGAACATGAATCCTTACTTTTCGGTTCAGAGGCATCACTTTGATACTCCTTCTACTTTGCTTAAATAGATGACTTGTCCTCCTTTTGGGCTATTTCAGGTTCTTTAGGCCAACAACCTCCAAAGCATTGCATTATGGTGGTCTTTCCTATGAAGGGTAGCACTTAGGTTACCTATTCTAGGAGTCTGGTACAAGCATGAAAATATTCGCTAATATATAATCCTACACTCAATAGTAAGAACCATAAGATCCATAAAGATCCATAAAGAACCAAGCACTCAAGCATTCAAAACAGTATGGATAGTGCTATCTCAAGGCTGACTCGTAACCGTTGGGATCTCGCACACTAATCGATCTAATTACTTCGTGGCATGTCCAACAAGATAGACTCTATTCTTAGTGGTTCAAGGTATTCCTATACCATCCAAACTATCTTCGGTCTCCTCCTAACTAGTCCACGTAAGAAGTTGCTTTGACGCAAGTAAGATAAAAGATTTTCAAAGTAGGAAAGGCAGATTCAAAATAGTTCAAGGGGGTATATATAAAGTAGACCATTTAGAATGTTCCTAAGCTATCGACCAACCTAGGGTTACGTGCTACGGTCAAGTACGGCTCTGACACCACCTGAAACGACCCGGGTTTTCGGTGAGGAAAACCTGACTCCCTGTACCATTTGTGATAGTCCCTGGATCCGTAGCTATCACGTACATAACTCATTACAAAATAATATAATTTCCATACAACGAAATTAGAGTACAAAACATAATATTTACATCCGAATCAACTCGGTATACGAATTTAGTACAAGCCCCTTGGGCTAAGCGACAAGTAGGAATCCTGCGTAGCGATAGCTAGGGCTTTAAGTTTTTGTCTTCAATCTTCACCACAGGCATCCTTGAGCGAAGCAACGCAACCCTTTCTTCATAAATTCCTCGAACTCGGACTCTCACTCCAAGACCAATCCTGCACACTCACAAAACTATCCCCAAGGAATGGGATAGGTTCACGTCACCGACTGTATGCAGCTTTAAGTGGCCTATCTCTAAAGGGTAAGAAAAGTGGCAAGGTAAAAGCCCAGTTGTCCTATGCAGCAGCAGCGAAGCATAAAAAGAAATCATCTCCATATAAATCCCAAACCATACTCTTGACGTCACGGTATAGCTCGCGGACGGCGTTGATCTTCGACTAGGCTTCCTCAAGCACGTGGTCGTCGATGTCGTCGTGGTACTAACGGCGGTGACGTTCGACGGCGCTCTAGAGCTCCACGGCCTCCTGGTCCTTGGCATTGTCGGCGCTCCTAGTCGGCGACAGCATCCACGGCGTGGTGTCGGCGTACTCGGCGTCCTCTCGGTTGGAGCGGTGCTCCCACGGATGACTTCGCCTTCACATGCTCGCAGCACCCCGGAACGACGACTGCTTCCTCGACGAGGTGTCATGGTGTCACTCCTCGGTCGGCACCCACGGGCGGACTCCAGGCTTCACGGCGGCTACCTCGCGTAGGCATCCACGACATGGGCGGCTCCGTCTTCTCCCCGCCTCCTGCGCCTCCCTTCCCTTCTTCTTCCTCTCCTCCTCTCCTTTCTTTGGTGGCAGACGTTGTTGGATTCGGATGGGGAAAAATCCCAAGTGGCGGCGGAACAGGGAGCTGCGGCTGGGGAGAGAGGCGGCTAGGGCTCGGTGGCCTCTTATAGGGTGGTGGAGGACATGGCGCAAGTTCAATTCTACCTCGCAGCCATCCATGGTGCCTGAGCCATGGCGGCGACGTGGCTGCAATCCTGCGGCCTGACCCTAGGGTTCGAGGGCGCGGTACAGGGGGCAAAGGGTCAATTTCCCCCTGGAGGAGCATCCGAGGCTGGGGACTAGGCGTGCGCACTGCTCAGTGTGCGTGCCAGCTCGGCACCGGCCGTCACATCGCAGGAGCACATGCGCGGCACGGGCGGCAGTACGGACGCGAGGTAGGAGAAAGGGGCACAGGGGCGTCTGGCTGACTGGTGGGTCCCGCTTGCTATACAAAGAAAGAAAGGAGAGAGGCTGGTGGGCTGTGTTGGGCTGTGCATGGAGGGGGTGAGGATGGATCGGCCTGGTCAAGGGTTAGAGCCCAAGTCAGATAGGTTAGCTTTTCGAATTAGCTTTATAAATAGATTTAGTTTTAGTTTGAATTTGAATGACTTTCAAATTCAAACAACACACATTTGAACTCCAAATAAAATCCAAGAAACTCCAACCCACAATTAAACTATAATTTGGAAATAATTTTTATATGATTTTGCATTACAAGGAAATTGAGATGAGAGGCTAGCAAATTGGGATCAAATTTGGTAGCACACAAGTTCAAACAAAAAATTTTAAAATTTTGTGAAATTTTCACACAAGGGAAAAACAATCAAATTTCTGGTATGTTACAGACTCCCCCCTCACAAGAATCTCGTCCTCGAGATTAGGCTCGTACCGGGTGTGATGGGGTCTTCTCTCCAATATGTCTTCTCCTTTAGCTTCTAGATGTTGATGCTATTAATTACGTAAGTCTTTATCTTATCCTAGCTTGATACCACGTGAATGCTTCCGAAGTTAAGTGCCAAGGTGTGTCCACTTCTGTTAGCATCCTTAAGCAATCTCCTAATAATCCATATATCTCACGGCTAAACTCTGGTCAAGCACGTGAGCAATTCCAACTACGGGCTAGATTTCCATTAACACAATCCATCTTATCTAGCCGTGTTACGTAAGCTTGGTAAGCTTAGGATTAACATCTCCTGTGGTAGAATATGGTATTCTTATGTTATTCTAATACTCGTGTTGGAGGTCACATCCCTCTTATTAATTCAGCTCATTCCAACATTATCGCATATGAACTTGGTCACATTCTCCTGGCATCCATTCTGTACTTCTAATCCAAATAGGCATGATTCTCCTGCTTCTCTCCGTATGAGGGCGTCGGTGCAGAAAGTAGTCCCGACACTAACTAGTAAGAGCGCTGAGATCTATCTCCCGATGGTCGGTGCTAAGCAACTAGTGACACCGGGTTTATCCTGGTTCCGACTGGGGTCGTACGTCCAGCAGTGGTGTGCTCGGGGCACTATATTGTGTTGCACTGTAGTGCTTGCAGAGGGGGCTACAAGCGAGGCGGAGAGGAGGCCGGGCCTCCAGGTCCCAAAAGGTTTTGATTGAGGCAAGTGCCAATACCGTGGTGAAAGCTGGAAGTGCGTGTGTGTGTGCGCGCTATATATCTCCTTCCCCTGTGACTAGGGGACTGCCCCCCATTTTATAGGCCAAAGAGGAAGCAATTTACAGGCGTGCCGCACTGTTCTAGCTACGTGTAATGGCATGGCGAATAGTACGATGGAGTGGACGACTGTCCTGGCGAATCTGGCTTCCGGCGGAGCGTCATGGCGTGCCCTGTGTCCGTCCAGGAGCGGCATTGAGGGTGGTGGTGTTGAAATCTTCCGTTGAGTCATCGTCCCTATGCTGACTCGAGGGTGCGTCCGACGGGGGCCGTAGGACGCACAGCAGCCGACGTGGCGGTGTCTTGTCGCCCCGTACCCCCACAACGTCGGGGATGGCGCTGCAGTGCTCAGGATGGTGTTGTGGTAGCGGGGATGGTGATGGAGGTGACGCGTCCCGCTGGGTTGACATCACGGCATAGTCTTGGGCAGGTGTGGAATAGGCGCCCGTCCCCCCTTCGAGGGTTCTGGCATCCTCTTTTGAGGGTGCGGCGCGTCGGCCGTACGAGAGTGGGCGGCACAGTGTCACGGAGATGACACCGGCCTTGCCGCACAGCATCGCATAGTAGCAGGGATGGCCTCACCGGGGGTGTTGGCGTAACAGCGCCGGGGCGTGATTCCCAGGCGTGTCAGAGGCGCGGCGTGGATACGTCTTTGACCCGAGCGCCTGCAAATGTTAGAGCATTAACGCCCCTGTCGGGGGGAGCAGGTATGGGGGGGCGAGCCCGTGAGGCCCTCGAGCGAGGCGGAACCTCACACCGGGGCGGGGGGCGACCGGCCCTCGAGCAAGGCGGAACCTCACCAGAGGGGGCGACCAGCCCTTGAGCGAGGCGGAAGTTTGCTAGTGCATTGACGTGGCCCTCGAACGAAGCGGAGTTCCGCCCGAGGGTGGCGGGGCCGACCGTCTGGTGGGCCGTTGGGGCCACCAGGCCGTGGGCCCGACCGTCGGGCCGTGAGTTATCTTAAGCATGTTTTAGGTTCATTTGTGTTTTGTTTTTTGTGAAAGAAAGCGGGTTTTCCTTGGTTGTTTAGGGGACCCTTTTGCTGTCCCTGACAGTAGCCCCCGAGCATCTGCGGGTGTATTAATTAGGATCCCGCAGATGCTGATGTCTGCTGATGGGACTTCCTTCCCTCCTGGTTGCTGTGCTATTCCGTGGGGTCGCGCTAGCAAACCCGTGGGTCTAGCCCCCGAAGCCTTGCAGGAGCGTGGGTGCTCCTGCAAGGTTTTTTTGCAGAGTCTACCGGCGTGCGAGGTGTTAGTTTCAGCCGGCATCGGTAGTATTGCAGCCCGCCTCGGCAGTGCCATGCGCACGTATTTGGCATTCGTCTGTGTTCGGTGCATCTCCAGGAAGTGTAGCCGTGCGTCGAGCCCCTAAGCCTGGGCCCGTTCGAGGCGATCGGGGTGAGCTCTCTGACTTGTTTTGTAAGTTCCCTCGCCGTCTCTCCGCGGAACAGAGGGTGAGGTTTCCGTAACTCCCATCGAGCGGGTCGCGAATTACGGATTCCTCATTCAGCTATTATCAGGTGACTCAAGTGGATGCCCATGCCCCGTTTGATAAGGGTTGACTCGTGGTCCGGAGACTTCTCCATAAAAAGCGCTCAAGTGGGTTTGCTAGGCAGGGCTCGGTCCCGTTCACTAGGGACCTAGGGCGCGGAAGCTCTCCCTTGATGGGATCCCTTGACTAGCTGCCCTCGTTGGCTCTTGAATACAACATGCAGGGCTCCCTCGAGCTGGTGAGCTCGAGGATAGGCTCGAATGCGCGTGCCCTTGTCGTCCCTGACTCTGTTGATCTGGGGCGCCTGTTTGAACCCTTCGAGGGTCATGCTTCGAACCCCTGATCAGTAGGGCCGTTGCGGGGTGGCAGCTAGGTGCTCCCGTCTTGATTGCATCTGCAGCACTCGTGGGCTCGTGGTCGTGCCAGGCCCTTGAGTTGCTGATCAGTAATCCCCTAGAATCGAGGGCACCTGTGGTGCCCGCTTTCGTCGAGCGCGTCTCGAGACCACTGGTCAGTAATCGCACCCTTCGAGGTTCTGATTTTTCGAGCCCTGGGCTCGGGCCGCGCAAGGGTCACGCTTACTTGGTAAGGGACCGGTCCATTAAATGCCCACAGTCGTGGCTGCAGTTGTGTGCCGCGGGTGCGCCTTTTCAGGCGATGCAACTGCACGCATAGTGGGCGACGTGGGGGCGGACGTGACGGGCCGCCGCGGCCCTTCGGTTGCCGCGCTGTAATGATCGCGCGTGCACGTGCGCCTGGCCGTTTTCGCGACATGGGGCCCGCTCGTCAGTGGTAGACGCGGCTACCTGCAGTTAATGCGTGCAGCATGCACGCGCGGTTCGGGGAGCGCGGCTCCCCTGGATCTATAAATCAAGGGAGAGGGAGGGCGAACCCCTAAGCTCAACACTTGGCGTCTGTCGCCTTTCACCCCTTGCCTTCTCTTCAGAGCGCTGCGTTCCCTTTCGTTTTCGCCCAGTGCTCGCTTCATCTCCGTGCGCCGCCGCCGACCGCAATGGCTCGCCCGCAACCAATCACGGTGTTGGATCCGCTGCCATGGAGTTGCTCAACGGTGACGAGGTTCGCCCTGAGCGAGCTTGTGAACGGTGGCCAGCTGGCGCCGAACATGGACAGGCAGCCCCCAGCGTGGATTGTTCCGCTAGCGATGGATCGGGAGCCCAACCCGCCGTACGGCTACATCGTCAGCTTCATCCGACACCACGAGCGCGGCTTCGCCGCGCCGGCGAGCCGCTTCCTGCGTGCATTATGCTACCACTACGGGGTGGAACTACACAACTTCACCCCCAACACGATTTTTGCAGGCTGCCACCTTCGTCGGCGTCTATGAGGGATTCTTGGGGATCGCGGTAAACTGGGATCTCTGGGTCCATCTCTTCCGCGCAGAGCTACACACGCTCACCACGCCCGAGCCGCGGGTGCGCCGTGTAGTGCGCGTCGGCGGCCTGTCGATCTTGCTGTGGGACTCGCGCAAGGAATTCTACATCCCCTTCACGATGACCTCCAACAACACAGAATGGGAGTGGGGGTGGTTCTACCTCCGCAACGACGGTGCCGGCCTTCCCCCTACACCAGCAAGGTGCTGAAGAAGAAGGCCGACTCCAGGCACCACGGCGTGTCCCCCTCCTCGCACCAGGTGCGGCTGGATTCGCTCCTGACCGCATTGAAGAACCTGGCGGACACAGGGTTGGGGGCAGCTTCGGTCCTCGTGAACCTTCACCACCGGAGGATCATCCCCCTCATGGAGAGGGAGCTCCGCATCCATGAGATGAGCGAGGCAGCCAACCCAATGTTGACGGTGAAAATCCATCAACCTAGTCATGAGTTTACCTTCGGTGTTGGCATAAGTTTTATACTTTATCCATTGGTACTAACCCCCGTGGTATAACAAGTTCACGTGTGCATGTCGGTTTTGAAGTTTAGTGTTTATGCAAGATTTTAGCGTTGAATGCAAGACTTTCGGGACGAGTTCATCAAGCACCTCATGACAAGACATTGAAGCCCCGTAAAAGTCATGCAATGAAGCAAACTTGATCCGAGAAGACAACAAACTCTGAGGACCTAACCTGAAAAGTGCTGAATCTTGCAAGACAAGGAGTTATGCCCAATTCGGAGACAAACTGATGACATGGACCTACATGCAGAAGGGGGAAACATCCAGGAAGCAAGGGAACCGACGTAGAGCAAAGGAGGCCACGGGCTAGGCCTAGATGGGCCCAGGCCGGCCGGCCCAGGTCGGTCGGCCCAGCCCAGTCCAGGGCCCGTTCGTCCCCTCCTTTGCCCTAGCCGCCATTCGGGCTATTTATAGCCCCCTGACCGAGAGCCTTGGGGAATCCAATTCGTCATCGGCCGCCGAGGAGCAGAGAAGAGATGGACACCATCTCGGAGAGGAGAGGGTCGAGCTAGTTGACTAGGGTTTCCCTAGCCCGAGGTCGGAACCTTGCACGGAAGACCACGTCGGAGTTCCCGGAGCTAGAAGCAAGATCAAGGAAGGATCCCGGTGGTGATCTTGTGTATGTATCATTGTCATAGTTGAATTATCAAGTTGAATCTATTCTTAGCGATCAAGTGTTTCCTCGAAGATTTCGTTTTTCGATCGGTTTGCTTATTCTAGATGTATTCGCGCGATAGATCACATAGGGTGTTCTTGTAGCCGCGGCGGCTAGAGGTACACGCCGGATCTTCCGAAAGAATCTCGACTTGTCTTTTGACTCGCCCTAGACTCCCCGCATGAGTAGGGATATGTTGTGACAGAACGGGGGTTCCGAAAGGCGGATGTTTTCGAATTTGGACGGGAAACCACGGTTTAAAGAGGCTTCTTATAAGATTCGATTTGCTACTTCTTCTCTTGCTTGGAACTTCAACAAAAGGCTTACCCCGATCTCTCTAGATTGGTTTATCTACCCAATCTTACTTTTTTATCTCCGGTCTTTAGTAGATTAGATTAGTTTCGTGTCTTTTACCTAGATGCATTAGGGTTTCTTTTACCGAAGATTGGAGTTACTTGGCTTTACTAGATCAACTTTTGCGTCACACATTTGTTCTACGGATTCGATACCTTGGGTTCACCACTCGAGGGAAGAAGGGTCCCTTGACTACGACGGGAGACTTGTCAACTTGCAAGTCATAAACAAACTTTGATACAACTATTAACCGTCAACAAGCCCCTTTTTCTGGCGCCGTTGCCGGGGAACACGTGATCAAGATTTGATTTTCTATTGCCTTTTCTTGTAATTTTCAGTTTTCTTTTAGTTTTTCTTTTTGCATCTACTAAACTTTGATCATCCTCCAAATACATATAATCTAGTTTGTCTAACCCTAGTTTCCATAGATTTGTTTTTACTTTCTAGTTTTTGCATACTTTGTTTATCGGTAACCCTAACAGGAGATGGACGGCTACCTCTCCAACAAACCCGATAATTTTGCGTATGATCCAGAAAAACTTTGCAGTCTAAGGAGACGCGAAGCACATCAAGCTAAAAAGCTAGATTTTGTAGATTCGGAGTCGGAAGACAAAGGATCGAAGGAATCTCCGAAAAATTCACCACCTCAAAGTCCTTGGGAGAATCGACTTCCACCAATGGGTGACCAACCACCGCAAGAACGCAAGATTGGGAGGTATGCACCCCAGACATCGTTGACTTACCAATCTTGAACCTTGAGGAGATCGGAAGACCGTTCGAGATCAAGACCTCAACAATCCGCATGGTGCAACATTCACACTTCACCGGTAAAGAGGATCTGAACCTTCACCTCCAAGCATTCATTAAACTATGTCAGACTTCCAACATGGATGGGGTGACTCAAGATCAAATGAGGGCAAGGCTTTTTCTGTTCTCACTTCTCAGGAAGGCTTTTCAATGGTTCCACTCTCAACCGGTGGAGACGGTGCAAAATTGGAACACGTTGATGAAGGCTTTCATGAAGGAATACTACTCGCCGGGTCAAACTCAAAGCTTGCGTAATAAGATTGCCACCTTTGTTCAATATCCTACGGAAACTATCTCGGAGGCATTTGAGCGCTTCAACAAGTACACCCGGGCGGTTCCACATCACTAGTTCCCGAAGGAAGACCTCGTGCAAAAGTTCTATCAAGGACTCACCATGGCGTCAAGGATGATCATCGATGCATCGGCAGGAGGATCCATCATCGAACTTACACCGACGGAAGCTTTCACTCTATTCAAGAAGGTCGCGGATAATGAAACATGGGCGTCATCCGGGCGCCTACATCCGGTTCAACCCACGGGGAACATCAAAGGAGTATTGCAAGTGGAGAAGGAGGACATACTTGAAGGAAAGATCGACTCGCTCATGAGGAGGTTGGAGAAGATGGAAATAGAAAAGAAAGAGGCTCAAGACTTGAGGGCCGCTGAAGCAAGATCCACATGCGAAGAATGTGGAGAGTATGGCCATGTCCGCAAAGATTGTCCGGAGAATTGCCGAACTTCCGCTACGGGCAAGGTAGTCCTCAATTTAATGCAAGCTCATCTATTCCTAACGCGGTTCCGCTTTGTATACAATTGAAGGAGTTCATGGACGAGCAAGCTAAGATCAACAAGGACATCGTCACCAAGTTCAAGACCATAGACAAGGTGTTGGAGAACATCGATAGCAAAGTGACGGAGGTCGGAAGTTCCAATCATCAAGTGCTCAACATGATGAAGATGCTCGAGACGCAAGTTGGACAACTTGCAGGGCGCCTCACTAATGATGAAGGGAAGCTTCCGGGACAACCCAAAAGACCCGAATCGGCGAAGGCCATTCAAACACGTTCGGGAAAGGAGACCGAAGACCTGGAACGTTCCGTGGGAGCAAGGAAGTCTAAATCATTCATCGAGGTGGAAGGAGCTGCTAAAGAGAAGGTTACGGGGATCGTCACCGAAGAGCCCAAATTTGAGATGCCGGAGGAATACACGAGGATACCGCAACTCAAGCCACGCTACTTCCGAGGTAAACTTGACAACCACTTTGAGAAGTTTGTGGAGGTTGTGCGTAGACTTAGCATCAACATGCCATTACTAGATGCCCTACAAGTACCTACATATTCTCGTTACTTTAAGGACATACTTGCAAATAAATATGAGATAGCAACACTCGGGGTAGATCATGTCAAGATGTCCGAGGAGTGTAGTGCCGCTATTGCTAATGGGCTAAAGAAGCAAAAGGACCCCGGGTGCCCTACAATACCTTGTTCCATTGGTTCTTTCAACTTTGAGAAGGCGTTATGCGGCCTTGGAGCAAGTGTGAGCGTCATGCCGAGGGACGTGTTCGAGAAGCTACGCCTACCAATGGAGCCTACGGGTATATGTTTGGAGTTGGGAGATAACTCCATTCGCTATCCCTTGGGCATTGCCGAAGATGTACCCGTGAAGGTCGGACACCACTTCATCCCCGTCGACTTCGTTGTGCTCAAGATGGGAGAGAGGGAGAAGCCGCCACTCATCCTTGGGAGGCCTTTCCTCGAGACAGTGGGAGCTACTATTGATGTTAGCAATGGGGAGATCATGTTCGATATCAACGGAGAAAGGAGTTCCTTCAAGTTCCGTCCAAGAATCGAGGCATGCAACATGATTGGAGTGAAGGGAGAACCAAAGAAAAAGGAGGGGCTGAAAAAGAAGATAGAGCCGAAAAAACGAACGTAAAGGCAATCAAAGAAGGTGTTGCATCCGTCAAGACAAAGGAAGAGAAGCCGCCTGTGAAGACCAAAAAAATGACTAAGCCGGAAGACAAACCCGTGCCCAAGATGGTGCGGAAGTGGGTACCCAAGATTGCAATGCCCGCAAAGAGCGTTGATCCGAAGTTATCAAGTAAAGATGTCTAGCTATGGAATATAAACGAAGCGCTAGGCGGGAGGCAACCCGTTTCGTCGAGTCAAGAATAAGCTACCGGGAGGACAACCCGATTCCAGGTTTTTCGAGTCTTTTTAATAATTTAGTTTTGAATTTTATTACGCAAAGACATTAGACTTAGAAGTGGTTGAACAATATTAGAGACATAATTCTTGATTGAATATTTTGCTTTATCATAAAACCTTTGCATGAACCCTCCTATGTGCTTGTTTGTTCTTTTCTTTTCGAGAAACCTCAACCAAATAATTTCAGAACCTAAATCAACCTTTCACCCTCATTATGGTGCTGAGGTTGACTTATTTTTCATGCTAAAAACACACGAGTAGAGCCACGACTTATATCTAGGAGTTAATTAAATTTCAGCACGTGGTAGGACTCGCGTGAACCTAGAAACTGAACTTTTGGTTGGTTTTAAAAATCTATATCCTTGGTTTCTCTAAGATTAGAATTTTTCTAAGCCTTATTTAATTTTGTTTTATTCAAAATGTGAACCTAGAAACTGAACTTTTGGTTGGTTTTAAAAATCTATATCCTTGGTTTCTCTAAGATTAGAATTTTTCTAAGCCTTATTTAATTTTGTTTTATTCAAAATCTTTCTCATTTAGCCAAAATTAGAGCCTAAACCTATGCCCCCATGATCAAGCCGGGAAAGGTTTGCTCTCAACCGATGAAGGCAAACTATACCGGTGAGACCGATATCAACGTAGTCGGAAAATATTTTCGACTTACATTTGTTTTTAATGGTTTAAAAACTTCTCTAAATTTATGCTTGAACTCTTGCATGGCTCTGAAAAATATTTTTAATTTCGAATTAGAGGAGTGCTTAACCTTAAACACACCTAAAGGGGGGCAATCATGCATGCACCATTGGATACCCTTTCATCTACTTTCATCAAGACCACATGCAAAGGACAAGCATGGTGGGCAGCAAGCATCAACTTTGCAGGAATTTCATGGTGGCATGTGAAGCAAGTGGACCAAGGGAGCATGGACATGACCCAAAGCATGAAGCATCAAGTGGAAGGACCAATAATGCAAGAAAAAGAGTGGATGAGAGCGTTTGGGCGGTGCAACTCATGGAGCACGCGGGCAGGAAAGTTGTAGAGGCGAAATGATCGTGCTAGAAGAAAGCCGAGGTGGGGAGGAGCCAGAGGCCACCCAGGCCGGTCGGCCCAGGCCGGCCGGCCCCCCTACTTAAGGAGCCCCCCGGCTCCGTTTTCTGCGTGAGCAAGCTTCCCTCTCCTTCCTTAGTTTGTGTGTTCAAGTTTGTGTGCCCAGAACCTCCGTAGACATAGCCAACCTTCCCAAGCTTGATAGATCAAACAAATCCACAACCTTAATCCACTCAAAGTCCACATCCCGAAGTAAGATTTTAAGTACCTAGTTACCGGTTGCAACCCGGAGTTTTAGTGGAGAGAAGAGTGCAGCAACCATGTGGCAGAAAACCACAAGTCTCTTCTCCAAGAAGAAGGGTTCGTCGTCAACCAACCCATCGTCGACGATGTCTTCGAGGAGGCACTTGGTTTCCGAGTCTCCACAGAGCATGGAAACGGATACGACACCACGAAGGAGGAACGATGCTCTCCTCCTTGGTGGTATGAGGGCAGCAAGGAGCACGTCCATGAGGTTTACCGAACCTCAAGGGCACACGGAGGAGCCGCCCCGTGCCACCACGACGATCAACCCGTTCGACCGCGCCACCTCCATACACTCCGATATATTCCTCGTACGGCTTCATCATTTTGTCGGAGGAGGAGGAGGAGAGGCTCTCTCGTCTTGAGAAGAGGCTTGTGCCCAACGTCGAGTTCGACGACCAAGCACTCTACAACTTGGGTTTCGGCACCGACATATACTACATGTTGGGGCACCTTGGATGGGTGCAATTCTCCAATGGAGTGTCGGCGGACACCCACAAGGAGTTCGCCTTGGAAATCTTGATGACCATTGCACCTATCCTTGATGATGGGGTGCAAAGTTTATCATTCCGTTTGGAGGGAGTCCAACAAGTGGTTCCCTATGAGCATGTTAGGGTGCTACTTGGATTCCATAAGGGAGCTCCAGAGAAAGTTGACGTGCCACCCGACATGTTAGATGGATTTTGGAATTTGATCTCCGGAGAAGCCCACCAACAACGCAATTGCATCCGCAACCCCATTATCCGAATATTCCACTCTTGGATGTGCAAGAGGGTATTGGAGAGGATGAGGGAGACGAAGGTGACCGACACGGAGTTGAATTGGCTCTACTCGGCTTTAATTGCCAAGCAGCCAATAGACCCCTCTTACCTTATGATCAACCGTTGGTGTTGCGAGGCAACATCGGGAGCGGGACATATTGGTTCGGGGTGCTACCTCTCTATGTTGGCCTTCTCCCTACGGCCGGGGATCACAAGAAACCCCGAACATCTTTTGCGTGGTACCTCTCTCAGCATTGAGTATTTGTGACAAGGCAAATACATTAGTGGAGATGAGAGAGGAGGTTTTCATTTGGCCACGGTGAACCTACCCCTTCCGGGTGCAAGGCTTAGGCTTTTCATCGAAGGGAGGGAGGATTGGTTGGAAGAGGGACTCCTTGTCCCGGCAAGGAAAAACAGAAGAGGAAGAATCGTAGAGGAGGGAACATCCTCCGCACAAGCGAGTGGTGCACAACCCAATGTGCCACCATTCGGCGGGATCCCTCCTCCGCCAAGTTATTACGGAGGGCCATGAGAGCAAGCATGGGGGGGTGGTGCACCGGTACCCCCACCAAATTATGTGGTGCCCAACGCAAACTTCGCGGAGCCCTACGCACAATATCCCCAACCACAACAAAGCATGGCCATAATTGGAGGGTATGTTGCGAGAAACGCCCAAAACGTCGCAGCCATCCAAGCCAACGCGGCTCAACTTGGTGAGGGCAATGCAAATATTGCCTATGAGCTTGGACGCCTTCACCTAGTGGAGCCGAATCAATTCGTCGGAGGGAATGTCCAACCCTACTACGAGCAAGGGTACTACTATCAAGATCATCAACACCAACCACCGGCGGAGGACCAGGAAGATTAAGGAACTTTAGTTTTCTTTTCTTTTCCCTTTCTCTGTAATTTTCAGCTTTTGTTTGTGTGTGTTTGCGTAATATTTTCTGTTTTTATTTAAATTTCAGCAAATGTGTTTGTTCATTTTCATTTTGTATTTCAGCTTGATTTTATCATTAATAAAGATACCACCTTGTTTATCATTGGAAAAGTTACAAAAATTTGTGCCATGATAATATATGATTATAATTGCTGCTTTGTTTATCTTTGTAATTGATTCATGCATGTTAAAGCTAGTGCTCTCTTAAAATACGAATCTGAATTTATTTAAATGCTAGCTTAATCTTTAGCGGAGGTTATGATTAAAATAAAGACCCATAGTGTTTTATGTGCTCTCAAGTTATGAATAGATTAAAGATGGTTTTTATGCTCAAAAATATTGCTAACCTTGTCATAAATATCACTTGTGTGTTGCTCAACCTATCCAAAGCCTAATATATATTTGAGTGCGTAAACCTTAGTGTACAAGATTTATTTTTGAGTGAGTTTTTGCAGGCCATGATTTCTCTAGCCTGAGACTAAGAAGCTGGTCATTCCGTTTTTGCGTATCTATCTTTTTGCTAGCCTTTTGTCCGTACATTGTGTATCCCCGCATCGGAGATCTCACAAACCTCACTGGATATCCACCCTTAAAAACAAATATCATCTTTTGTGTTTACCTCCTTGACCACAACATATCGTTGAGAATGGATCATCAATTCAAGGAAGATCGCAAGACGGTGCCAACATTGAAGAATTCAAGTATCTCTCCAAGGGAAAATATTTCCGGTACCTACCTTATTTGTCGCCTCTTTGCTCGAGGACGAGCAACATCTAAGCATGGGGGAGGAGGTAGGTACGATGCAATTTTTAGAGTTCAAAGGGGAGTAATTCAAAAGGGGTGCAAATAAAAAAATCAAAACTCTGATGTGAAAGTCTCATGACCGAATGTGACAAGAAAAAAAATGAATGAATGAGAAAAAAGAAAGAAAGAAAGAAAAGAAGGAGAAATATGAGAAAGAAAAAAAATATGAGTATGCGTAAGGTGAACTCCCCGGTTCTATAAAGTGCAATAGGAAATTCAAGGCTTCAAGTTTAAAAGATCCATTCTCATTTTCCAACCATGTGCAATCCGATATCGAGGACTTCCTTTGTGCCTCGGGATCACCCTTTGCCCTTTGCACATGTCCACTCATCTAAAGTGTGCGTATTTTTCTCTTTCCCCTCCTTGATTTAACATTATTTTCCAATGACCTTTTTGACGAATCTCGGTAAGACCATGAGAAGCTTGTCTTGTTTTGACAACACCTTTATAAAATCTTGTTAGGACTAAACTTTTTCAAAAAGCTCCATATAAAGCCTACCACACATATATGTTATGAGAGGGAAAGGAGTAGAATTATAGACTTGAGAGACAAGTGAGTTGAGAGTTCATGAGCAATATACAAGATGATTTAAATTTGTGAACTTGGTTTAGTTTTTCTTTATCTCGTTCTTTATTTCAAAAATTCTGAGATCTATTTAAACTTTGTGAACATATGAATACTTGTGGGATAAGCTTAATTAAGAATCTACCCTCCGTAGAGATGAAGGCTAGTACATTATGGAACATTAATGAATTAAAATTTTGAGAGCATTATGCTTTCTCATGTGTGATCAAGTGCGAAGTTTAAACATTGTTTGGCAACGATGATATCCATTGAAGGCTTACTCGAGGACAAGCAAGGTTTAAGCATTGGGGAGATGTTGACGGTGAAAATCTGTCAACCTAGCCATGAGTTTACCTTCGGTGTTGGCATAAGTTTTATACCTTATCCATTGGTACTAACCCCCGTGTTATAACAAGTTCACGTGTCATGTCGGTTTTGGAGTTTAGTGTTTATGCAAGGTTTTAGCGTTGAAAGCAAGACTTTCGGGATAAGTTCATCAAGCACCTTATGACAAGATATTGAAGCCCCGTACAAGTCATGCAATGAAGCAAACTTAACTCCAAGAAGTCAGGGACTTGATCCGAGAAGACGACAAACTCCGAGGACCTAACCTGAAAAGTGCTGAATCTTGCAAGACAAGGAGTTATGCCCAATTCGGAGAGAAACTGACGACATGGACCTACATGTAGAAGGGGGAAACATCTAAGAAGCAAGGGAACCGACATAGAGCAAAGGAGGCCGCGGGGCCGGGCTCGGATGGGCCCGAGCCGGCCGGCCTGTGCCGGGCCGGCCCGGCCCGATCCGTGGCCCGTTCCTCCCCTCCTTTGCCCTAGCTGCCATTTGGGCTATTTATAGCCCCCTGACCGAGAGCCACGGGGCATCTAATTTGTCATCGGCCGCCGAGGAGCAGAGAAGAGAGGGACACCATCTCGGAGAGGAGAGGGTCGAGCTAGTTGACTAGGGTTTCCCTAGCCGACGTGGGAACCTTGCACGGAAGACCACGTCGGAATTCCCCGAGCTAGAAGCAAGATCAAGGAAGGATCCCAGTGGTGATCTTGTGTATGTATCATTGTCATAGTTGAATTATCAAGTTGAATCTATTCTTAGCGATCAAGTGTTTCCTCGAAGATTTCGTTTTTCGATCGGTTTGCTTATTCTAGATCTATTCGCGCGATAGATCACATAGGGTGTTCTTCCGAAAGAATCTCGACTTGTCTTTTGACTCGCCCTAGACTCCCCGCATGAGTAGGGATACGTTGTGACAGAACGGGGGTTCCGAAAGGTGGATGTTTCCGGATTTGGACGGGAAACCACGGTTTAAAGATGCTTCTTATAAGATTCGATTTGCTACTTCTTCTCTTGCTTGGAACTTCAACAAAAGCCTTACCCCGATCTCTCTAGATCGGTTTATCTACCCAATCTTACTTTGTTATCTCCGGTCTTTAGTAGATTAGATTAGTTTCGTGTCTTTTACCTAGATGCATTAGGGTTTCTTTTACGGAAGATTGGAGTTACTTGGCTTTACTAGATCAACTTTTGCTTCACACATTTGTTCCACGGATTCGATACCTTGGGTTCACCACTCGAGGGAAGAAGGGTCCCTTGACTACGACGGGAGAATTGTCCGCTTGCAAGTCATAAACGAACTTTGATACAACAATTAACCGTCAAGACCCGATGTCGTTGGCGCGCTCGCAGTTCCTCCCTGAGCGCCTCCCTCAGGAATATGCGGCCACGAGGGTGAGGCGCGCCATCAGCCTCAAGGTCATCAGGCACGGCAACGACGACCTCTTATCGTTTGTTATGCTCCCCAATGCCCCAGCGGTGAGTGGGTCTTACTTCCCTTCTCATTCCCTTGCAACGTACCGACGCGGTTTTGACAATCGTTTTTAGCAGAGGGTGGTCGTGGACGCTACGCGATCTGACCCGCCCAGGCCCCGAGCCCGAGCGGCCACGCGCGCGGCCAGCAACGAGTGCAGGAGCGGGCGGCGTGCAAGAAGGAGAAGAGGATCCGGCAGCGGGAGCGTCGGGAGCAGCGGGACGAGGAGCAGGGACTCTCTCCCCCGGCGACTCTGGAGAACTCGTCGTCGGGAGAGGAAGAAGAAGAAGAAAGCGACGGGGGGCAGGCCCCCTGAGAGGTTGAATCCCTCGCCCCCTCACCAAGAGCCGCAGAGGCGGCACAAGAGCAGGCACCCGTGGCGGGCGCTGGAGCGCCCGCAATCGGGCGGTCCATGGAAGAGGCGGCGCGCACCCGGAGGGCGCCGGCGCGCGCGCGCGGAAGCGTTTGGGAGCGCTGCAGTGGTGACAGCGGCCGCCACCGCAGCACCTGTCGAGCCCTCGAGGAAGAGGAAGCGGGGCTTCTCCACTTTGAGGTAAGTAGTCGCTCCTTAGCCGTTCTGGTTTCGGGGGGCCGGAGCTCAATTCTTGTCTCCGTGTTGGCAGGGTCGCGCCGACCGTCCCGCCCTCGCACCCGCTAAGGCGCTAAGGTCGGATGCGTCCGTGCCCACGAGGCGGCGTTCGTCAAGGGCACCGCGGCGACAGAGAGCGCAACGGCAGTGAGTGAGCAACTGCAAAGCGCGACCGTGGCCACGGGGTCACGGAAGGACGTGGCGGCTGTGGTGGAGGCCACAGTAGCGGCGACCGCCGTGTCGGCGCTTCCCCCAGTGCCCGTCCCCACCGCAGTCGACCAGGCGGCCGTGGTGGAGATCCCTGACGACGACGCCCTCGCCGCCGAGGATGGGGCCGGTGGGAGAAGCGGCTCGCGCCGCCCCCCCGAGCCCGCGGCGGGGGTACTGGTAACGCGAGAAGACGGTTGCATGATGCCGCGGCGGTCGATGCACGGCGCCGAGGCCTTGTCGTCACGCGCCGGTCTCACCGCCCCAGATGCCACCATGGTGCGCTTGGAGCAGGAGCTGGAGCCCGCCAGCGCGCCTCTGGCCCACTTCAATGAGGCCCAGGCTGAGCAGGCGTTGTGGCAGGAGTTTCGAGACCACAGGGCCTCACTCAACAATGCGTTGAACGAGGCCCTGCAGATCCACGCCGGTCCCGCGTGGCAGATCTTCAAGGTACGTGTTCTCATTGTCGAGTTTGAGGTTTTCCCCTGTCGCCTTTGCGCCCGCGCGTTACCTGACTTCGCCTTCTCACATGCCTTGTTTGCCATTGACAGGAGCTGGAGGGCCGGGCTCGAGAGAGGTACAACTGCCTCGATTAGCTAAGTCCTGAGCGCAACTGGTACCGGGACCAGTACGACGCCCTGGACGCTCTCGTCGAAGCTCTGCAGACCGACTATGTCGTCTACGTAAGCCTCAACGGTTCGCCCGATGTGGTCTCCGAAAACGTGCTGCATACACCGCTGGTATGTAGCGCCCGCGTTCTGGAGGCCAAATGACATTGTTACGTATCAGAACATTCCGAACGGCGCGATGAATGAAGTCGCGAGCTGGTCGGACTCCTTCATCTTTATTTGGTGGTACTCGGAATATGCATCAAGGAAACATAAGAGTTTGCACCTTGCGGTCGAGTCAACGATTTGATCGATTCGTGGCAAAGGAAAAGGAACTTTAGGACATGCTTTATTCAAACTAGTGTAATCTACACACATCCGCCACTTCCCATTCTTTTTCTTAACTAGTACAGGATTAGCTAGCCACGTAGGGTGAAAAACTTCCTTGATGAACCCGGCCTCGAGGAGCTTCCGCAGCTCCACTCCGATCGCACGGCGTCGCTCTTCATCAAAGCGGTGCAACCATTGTTGCACGGCACGGGAGTGAGGTAGGATATCAAGGGAGTGCTCGGCGACCTCCCTCGGGATGCCTGGCATATCCGAGGGGCTCCAGGCAAAGATGTCGGTGTTGGCGCGGAGAAAGTCGACGAGCATCACTTCCTATTTTAGGTCGAGGATAGAACTAACCCTAAACACCTTGCCCTCAGGGGCAGCAGGGGCAGCAGGGTCGAGGGCACCTCCTTGGTCTACTCTACAGCATCGAAGCTGTCGGCATGCTTGGCGGTGGAGTCAAGGTCCTCGTTGACCAACTTCTCCATGCTCGCCATGAGCGCTTCATCTAGCGCTAGTGCCTCATCGTGCTCTACGCACTCGACGTAGCAGTCAAATGCGTGCTCGATCGACGAGCCCACGGTGATGACGCCGTTCGGCCCTGGCATATTCATCTTGAGGTAGGTGTAGTTCGGAACCGCCATGAACTTGGCGTAGCATGACCGCCCAAGGATGGTGTGGTACACGCCCCTGAACCCCACCACCTCGAATTTGAGTGTTTCCTTGCGGAAGTTGGCCGGCATGACGAACCAGACCGGCAGATTGATCTGCCCGAGGAGCTGGACGCACTTACCTGGCGCGACGCCATGGAACAGCGTCGTGCTGGGTCGCAGCGTTGTGTGCGCGCAGAGGATGTTGAGGCTGCTGCCTCCGTCCATAAGAACCTTGGAGAACCGCCTGTTACCGATGACTGGGTCGACGACCAGTGGGTACTGGCCCGGATTGGGGATGCAGTTCGGGTGATCCTCGCGGCTGAAGGTGATGGCGTCCCCCGACCAGTTGAGGAAAGAGGGGCGAGCCTTATCAGTGGCGAGAACCTTGTGTCGCTCCCGCTTGCACTGGCTATTGGACATGTCGACGGTCAGTCCCCCGAAGATGAGGAAGACATTCTCCACTGCTGGGAAGCCACCGGCACCACCGTCACCCCCGTCCTTCTTGGCCTCGCCATCCTTCGCGGCGGTGCGGCTGTAGTATTTTTTGAGCATGTCGCACTGCTCCAGGGTGTGGTTCACTGGTGTCTTGTGGTACGGGCAGTGCTTCTTCAGCATGTCGTCGAATACGCCGGGGCCTCGAGGGGCCGCTCGAGGACCCCTTCGAGCTGGGTCAACTGCGAGGGCCTCGTCCCAGTCGTCGTCGCGTCCTTGCACGTTGAAGGATCGATTAGGTGACCAGAGAGGGGGGGAGTGAATGGGAGCCGATAAAAATTCTTCTCGAAGGAGATTGAAACTCCGACAAGATGAACTCGCTCGGTCGAACCCCCAAAATCACATGCTCCGCACTTCTACCTTCCGTTTGCCAAGACCACGTGGCCACTGGAGTGCTACTCGTCCTAGGAACAAACACTACCAGCAACCTCAACACACACGCACCCACTACAGCGGAAACACCTCGAAAGCCGACTGTCCGCAGGGGGGGCGGTTAGGATCGGGTATAGGGGCGGTTAGACCGCCTCCACCTGGTAACCAAGAAATCCTCCGAAACACCTCTTCCGAGCACCAAAACGCACCACGGTTTCACCAACAAAGATCTCTGGTCAAGGCCATTCTAGCTACCAGAAAATCTTGGCGAAAACCAAAACTCCACCCAGGGGCCTAGGGGCAGTTAGACCGGCTACCACGGGCGGTCTAACCTCCTGTACCCAGCAACAAACTCCAACCAAGAACACCTAGCAAACAGCACGAGAACAACCCGAATTTTCACCCAGATGCTCCTTTGATCAAGGCGAAGAAACTCACAGAGGAAAATCCGGCGAAACAAAACTTCTACCTGGAAACACTAGGGGCGGTTAGACCGGCCCCTCCAGGCGGTTAGACCGCCTCTCCCAGAAAAACAGCCCGCGGGTCAAACCCTAACTTCCTCGCGCCCGATCTCCCGAATCACTCCACGGATTGCAGCGAAACTTTGGGATTAGCTGGGTTACCTCCTGGGCAACCTCTACCTCAAAGGAATCGACCCGAAACGCTCACAATCAAGAGGAATCGACGAAATTGCCTCTCTAGGTCAAGAACTCGCCCAACTCGAAGAACCACCAAATCGAGTCCGATTCAAGAGGGATTTGGGGGCAAAGTCACCAGCCAAAAAGGCACAAGAACCTCATATGTGACACCCACCAAAAACCCCAAGAAATCATTCTCAAAACACCGCCAACAAAGAGCTCCGAAAATCAACACAAAGAAGGACGGGAAAACCACCTTGAGGAACAACGCCGAACCATCTATACATACCATGAAAGGTTCGTACAAGGTCTAGCTTGCCACCCAAACATCCATCCCACTCTCTAGATCTCACATGAAGCTCTCAAGCTAGTCCTAGGAAAAACTAGGGAAAATGGAGAACAAAAATGGAAAAACAAATGAGCTAGGGTTACAAGCGTTGGCTGCCATCCATCCATTCAAGAGTATATATGGAGGCACCCAAAAGACCAAACTACCCTCACCTAATAACTAGGGATACAAGCCCCTCGAGGGCGGATTTGGAAGTCTTCGGAATTTCTTCATCGGACGGATGCCCGGCGACCGCAACCTTCTTAGCCCCGACGCAAGCCTTGCGATCCCGACACGTGTCCTCCGCTTCGAAGCATCTCGGCGCCGGCGGCCAGGGCGGTCGGACCCCCCCCCCCCCGGGGGTGGTTAGACCGGCCCCGGCGGTCCGACCGCCCCTCCGGGCGGTTGAACCGCCCGAGTGGCCGCACCTCCTCGTCGAGTCTTCAGCCTCGGTTTTGTGGCTCAACCGAGTAACCCAGTGGTTTTCTGGTGAACCACTGCAAACCCCGCGAACTCGGTGTAGCCTCCGCCAATCTCCGCTCATGACTCGGCTCCCACAAAGTCCCGGCTCGACCTTGGTTTTGAGGCTCTACCAAGAAACCGTCCACGACTTCATCTTGCTGTTCATGCACCATGGGGTCCACACTTGACCCCACTGGCCACCAGGTCCCTCGAACGAAGCCTACTTGTCTTTTCCACGCCTGGAGGCTTCACAGGCAACGACCTTTCGCGCTTGTCCTTCACCTGCACCAACACGAGTCAAACCGCAACCTACACCTTGAGGACCAGGAGTGTCCCGGTGGTCGATGGATGACCGCTCCTCAGTGATGAGTGATTGACAACGGGTATTGGACTGACTCTTGGCTCAGTGCGCAGGGGTAGGCTGCAGCCTAGTTCGTGTTGTTGCAGGTGAAGAACAGGCGTGAAACGTCTTCAGCCTTGAGGGGCCTCCGGGAGATGGAGAGACAAGTAGGCTCGGTTCGAGGGACCCGGTGGACGGCTGGACTAGGTGCGGGCCACATGGTGGCGAGACGAGCAAGACGAAGTCGTGGACGATCGAGCCGGTGCACGGTGGCGGTCGAGTCAAGAGGCTAGGCGGGAGGCCGGGCCGAGCACGAGGGGTTTGGTGGTTTTCCCACAAAACCATCGGAGGACGATTTCTTGGTTTGGGCCTCAGAACCAAGTCCGAAGGCCCGGCATGATGGAGACGGGATCCGGGCGTGTCAGGAAGCTTCGAAGCGGAGGACACGCGGCGGGATCGCATGGCTTGCGTCGGGAGGACGCGGGGTGCGGCGAAGGCGTGGCCGTCCGATGGCAAGACCCACAAACATTACATAAATGCCCCTACGTGGGTTGTATCGCCAGTAGTTGAGTTAGGGGTAGTCGAGTCATTTCCCACACCGGCGGGTCCCGATATATAAGCCATGAGTGTGTGTGGATGTCTCTCTCTCTCCGCGACTTAGGGTTTCATTTCCCCCATCCTCTTTCTCTTTTTCCTAGACTATTTTCTTCTCCATTTTCTCTAGGCTAGCATGAGAGCTTCATGATAGTCGGAAGTACCGACCCAGTGCCGGTAGTACCAATAACCTGGTTTTTAGGTGCTAGTAAGCCCATATCGGTAGTACGGACCTGGGGCCGGTAGTACCGACAATTTCTGCTGCAGTTTGCCTCGCGCTAGCTTTTTCTCTCGGCTCATTTGACGCTTGCTTCCGCTTTGTTTTTAGGCTTGATCTAACTTGTTCCTAGGGTCAGTACGTCCGTTGTGACTACGTGATCTTGGCAAGTGTGTGCGAGATTCTTCGTTAGTGATTTGGAGGCATAGGCAAAGTTCTTGAGAAGATTTTTTTTGGCTCCCATTCACTCCCCCCTCTCTGGTCGCCTAATCAGTCCTTCAATTGGTATCAGGGCTTGGTGCCGGATTCTTTGTGACTTTGACAAGTCTTGAATCCTAAGATGGCGTACGTTGAGCGGGGCAGTCCGCCGCACTTCGATGGGAAGGGTTACCACAAGCGGGCGGCTCGTATGATGATCTTTCTTCGTGGCAAGTTGTTGGATTTCATTGTACTTGACAAGACCTATGCTATTCCGGCCAACATCCATACTCTTATGGTGACCGATGTCGGTGCTAAGGCCAAGTATGAGGCAAATGCAAAAGTCGTCGATCACTTGGTCCGAAGCTTGTGTGATCCTGAGTTTGAGCGTGTTCGCCATTTGAATCTTGCTTGGCAAATTTGGGAGAAGTTGTTGGTTGCTCACGGTGGTGATAACCATGTGAAGGCTCGCCTTTTTGTTTCTTATCGGATGCAATGAGAACTCTACTCAACTTCCCGGTGAGGACGTTGATGCGATGTTTCAGAGGTTCACCGCCATCGTGAACAACATGAAGGCCAATATTGAGGATTTTCCGTACACCAAGCATGATCAAGCTTTGAAGCTCTTTCATATCTTGGACCCAAATGTTTGGGGTGCTAAGGTTGAGGCCATCAAGGAGTCCAGGCAATACTTGACCATTGAGTTGGATGACCTCTTTTCTAAGCTCAAGTCGGCTGAGGTTGACAGGAAGTTGCAATCCAAGCATGAGGGCTCGACTGATCATAGTCTTGCTCTTGTGGGTGGATCAAAGGGCAAAGCTAACCTTGAGACTAACAAAATCATGGAGACTTGCGAGTTAACCTTCGACGAGACAATGCCATGTACCTCTCTTGGCTTTGAATGTGCAGGTGAGGAAGAGATGGCTGAGGACCTCTTTGAAGAGGAGAAGGATGAAGCTGGAGATAATGATGGAGAGAACCATGCGCCTGAAGCTGAGTGTGTACCCACTACTTCCCCTACGACCACTACGGAGGGTGGACCGCCTACTTCATGGACAACGACGGTGCGACAAGAGGACCAGGAGAGAGAAGCTGAAGTTGAGGGGGAGGTAGTCTCGAGGCGTGAGGCTCCCCGGCGGATTCAAGAAGTGCATCCCCTATCGAAGATCATTGGGGACATCGACGAACGTACTACACGGTCAAGGTCCAGAAATTCCTCTCATTTCTCTCATGCTGCATTTGTTGCCTCCTTTGAGCCCAAGGACATTGGACACGCTTTATCTGATGCAAACTGGGTCAATTCTATGCATGAGGAGTTGGAAAACTTTCAGAGGAACAGGTGTGGGAGTTAGTTGAACCACCTCCAAATTTCCATCCTATAGGAACCAAATGGGTTTGGAAGAACAAAGAGGGTGAGAATGGGATGGTTGTGAGGAACAAGTCCAGACTTGTTGCTCAGGGATATAGTCAGAAGGAGGGGATCGACTATGAGGAGACCTTTGCTCCTGTGGCCCGTCTTGAGGCAATTCGAATCCTTCTAGCCTTTGCCGTGGCAAAAGGGTTCAAGTTGTTTCAAATGGATGTGAAGAGTGCTTTTCTGAATGGGGTCATAGAGGAGGTGGTGTATGTGAAGCAGCCACCGGGGTTCGAGTTTGAGAAGTATCCACACAGGGTGTACAGGTTGAAAAGGGCTCTATATGGGTTGAAACAGGCGCCCCGGGCCTGGTATGGGAGATTGAGAGGTTTTCTGTTGAGCAGAGGGTTCATGATGAGTACCGTGGATAGGACCTTGTTTCTCCTCAAGCATGGGAATGACTTGTTGATTGTGCAGATATACGTGGATGATATTGTCTTTGGTGGCTCGTCACATAACCTTGTTGCCAAGTTTGCAGATGAGATGAGCAGGGAATTTAAGATGAGCATGATGGGCGAGTTGCAGTCTTTCTCGGGTTGCAGATCAAGCAAGTGAAGGATGGGACATTTGTACATCAGACCAAGTACACGAAAGACATGCTGAGGAAGTTCCAGATGCAAGATGTAAAGCCTATGTCGACACCCATGGGGAGTACGGCTGCTTTGGACGCGGACGAGGACGGAGAACCAGTGGACCAGCGGGAGTACCGGAGCATGATCGGCTCCCTCCTCTACCTGACGGCGACGAGGCCAGACATACAGTTTAGTGTGTGTCTGTGCGCTCGTTTTCAGGCTTCGCCGAGGACATCACATCGACAGGCCGTCAAGAGGATCTTCAGGTACCTACAGTCTGCCCCTGGTCTTGGCCTTTGGTATTCTTCCTCCTCAACTCTTTCACTTCATGGTTTTTCTGATGCGGATTTTGCTGGTTGTCGAGTCGAGAGGAAGTCTAGTTCTGGTACTTGCCAGTTTATTGGGTCCTCGTTGGTTTCGTGGTCTTCCCGCAAGCAGTCTAGTGTAGCTCAATCTACCACCAAGGCGGAGTATGTTGCAGCCGTGAGTTGTTGTTCCCAGTTGTTGTGGATCTCATACACTTTGAGAGACTTTGGTGAGGAATGCACCCAGATCCCACTTCTTTGTGATAGCACCAGTGCCATAAGCGTAGCGAAAAACCCAGTGCTTCATTCCAGAACCAAACACATAGAAGTGAGGTACCATTTCTTGAGAGACAATGTGGAGAAAGGGACCATTGTGTTGAGTCATGTCCCTACCCAAGATCAGCTTGCAGACATCTTTACAAAGCCTCTCTACCAAGCTACATTTGTGCACTTGCGGGGGGGGGGGACTTGGGGTTTGTTGCCCTTTCTAGTTGATTCTTGGGGATTTACTTTTGTACCATATGTATCATACCATGTTTCTTTTGATGTATATACTTGCTTTGCTTGATGTATAAACCATGGTAGGATAGCCATCTTGTTATATATCATGTTGCATTTGTATCATATTGCATTTTAGGATGATGAGCTTCTTCCATATGCCTTATTTGAGTTTCTTTGGCAACTTGTGAGATATTGGTCATGTGCGTGGAGAAATGGCTATGTGAGGCTATGCTCTTGGAATATTTGAGAAATATGTGTTGTGAGATAGCCTTTTTTAATCAAATGCTAATCTTGACTAAATTTTATGAAATGTGCTCCACTCATGTGTGGTAGTGTATCCATGTCAAGTTTTGGTCTAAATGTGCCTTTCATGCTTAGATTGTGCTTGGATGTTTCTTTCTTGCATTTGGGCGAAGGCCGATATCATTGTGAATGTTTAGCCTATGTTGCATTAATGGAGGAGCATAAGCTTCTTTTTGCCGCAAAGGCACTTCATGTACCATGAAATGAATTAATCTTGAAAAGAAGTGCGTCTGCTTGAAAAATGCTCCATCCATCATGTTTATGCTTAAAATGTTTTATCTTTCACACATGGGTGCGAAACATGTTGCATGATGTTCACCAGTGGAGAAGTCTCCCCGAAGTGGACACATGGCTCATGAGCTTTAACATGACATGCTTTGCTTTATGGGTGTTTGCAATGATCTTTTGTTGAGAATTTGATATCCTTGTATGATCTCTGGATGATATGCATGTTTTTGGCTAGAATATGACATGGATAGGCTTTTAAATTTGAAGTGAGCCATCTTTTGATAAAACTCCTCAAATCTGAAAATTTGCTTTGTCACATGCCTATATTTCCATATATTACTTGTGGCAATGCTTTGACTATGTTATGATTCATATGTGTGCTCTTTGTCTCATTTCTAGCCTTTGACACTAGATTTGGCCTATTTGAGAAGCTCATGTAGATGTTTATATGCTTTGTCTTACATTTCTGCATTTTCACCTTGATTCATACATTGTCAACAAGGGGGAGAAGAGGTGAGCTCAATGAAAAATTCAGAAAAATGCATCTAAAATTTGGAAGTTTGCATCCACATGTTCAGGGGGAGCTTGCATTTGTTCAAGGGGAGGTTTCTTGCTGTTTTTAGTGTGGAGTTTGTGCTTTGCTCGGCTTGTGACCTTTCTTTGCCTTTCTTTGGTTTTGTTCATGAGTTGAGCTTCTTTGTCTTTTCTTTCTTCGTACTTTCTTTCTCTGAATTTCATTTCGCGTTGTGTGTTGTCAATGCACTCATCAAGGGGGAGATTGAGGACCAGGAGCATCCCAGTGGTCGATGGATGACCGCTCCTCAGTGATGAGTGATTGACAACGGGTGTTGGACTGACTCTTGGCTCAGTGCGCAGGTGTAGGCTGCGGCCTAGTTCGTGTTGTTGCAGGTGAAGAACGGGCTCGAAAGGTCTTCAGCCTTGAGGGGCCTCCGGGAGATGTAGAGACAAGTAGGCTCGGTTCGAGGGACCCCGTGGACGGCAGGACTAGGTGCGGGCCACATGGTGGCGAGACAAGCAAGACGAAGTCGTGGACGATCGAGCCAGTGCACGGTGGCGGTCGAGTCAAGAGGCTTGGCGGGAGGCCGGGCCGAGCACGCGGGGTTTGATGGTTTGCCCACAAAACCATCGGAGGACGGTTTCTTGGTTTGGGCCTCAAAACCAAGTCCGAAGACCTAACACGACGGAGACGGGATCTGGGCGTATCGGTAAGCTTTGAAGCGGAGGACACGCGGCGGGATCGCATGGCTTGCGTCAGGAGGACGCGGGGTGCGGCGAAGGCGTGGCCGTCCGATGGCAAGACCCACAAACATTACATAAATGCCCCTGCGTGGGTTGTATCGCTTAGGGGTAGTCGAGTCATTTCCCACACCGGCGGGACCCGATATATAAGCCATGAGTGTGTGTGGATGGCTCTCTCTCTCTCCGCGACTTAGGGTTTCATTTCCCCCTTCCTCTTTCTCTTTTTCCTAGACTATTTTCTTCTCCATTTTCTCTAGGCTAGCATGAGAGCTTCATGAGAGATTTGTGGAGAGGGATGGATGCTAGGGCGGCATGCTAGACCTTTTGAATCTTTCCTGGTTTGTATAGAAGATTTGGCGTTGTGGTTCCCGTGATGATTTTCGGAGTCATTTTTGTGCTATTTTCGTGCTCGTCTTGATTCTCGTTTTCTAGACGGTTTTGGCTCGGATTTGTTTGGGGGATTCATCCATGAGTGCCTTGTGCCTCTTTTCCCAGTGATCTCTTGCCCCCAAACTCCTCAAATCGTCCTAGATTCGTGATTCTTTGGATGAACTCGTGTGTAGAACTTGAGCTCGTGTGATCCGCGATTCCCGGTGTTTTTGTGGGTTTGGAGATGAAATTTTTGGGGTATAATCTCACCTAGGGGTGCTTAACATCTCCTCCAAATTTTGTCTCAAGACTCCAAGTGGTTTGGGAGATTCGACGATCGAAAGTTTGGGGATGTTTCGCGGGCTGATTTTTAGGGGGGCGGTACTACCGACACTGTGCAGGTAGTACCGATGACCAGATTTTCAGCTGCCAGAGAGTCCTTATCGGTAGTACCGACACAAGGTCGGTAGTACCGATAGTCGGAAGTACCGACCCAGTACCGGTAGTACCAATAACCTGGTTTTTAGGTGCCAGTATGCCCATATCGGTAGTACCGACTTGGGGCCGGTAGTACCGACAATTTCTGCTGCAGTTTGGCTCGCGCTAGCTTTTTCTCTCGGTTCGTTTGACGCTTGCTTCCGCATTGTTCTTAGGCTTGATCTAACTTGTTCCTAGGGTCAGTAGATCCGTTGTGACTACGTGATCTTGGCAAGTGTGTGCGAGATTCTTTGAAAGTGATTTGGGGGCATAGGCCAAGTTCTTGAGAAGATGTTTTTTGGCTCCCATTCACTCCCCCCCCCCTCTCTGGTCGCCTAATCGGTCCTTCACACCTGTAATACTTAGCCAAGAATCAGTCCACACAACGTTGTCAATCACTCATCACACAAGGAAGCGACCATCCACCGGTCCTCGAACCACACATGGTCCTCAATCTCCCCCTTGATGAGTGCATTGACAACACCCACATGAAGTAACACAAGAGAAAAGGAAAAGAAAAGAAACAAATAAAAAGAAACCTCAACAAGCGATCGAAAGACAAACAAAGGCAACGAGCAAGATCACTTGAAGAAGACAAGTCTCGGACCCCTTAGGCAAGGGCAACGGCTCGACACATCCGAGACAAAATCATGCTCAAACAAAGAGCGCAAATCACCGAACCAAAGCTCGAACACCACAAAGAGCTCCCCCTGCACATATGCAAACTCCCCCTGAGCCAAAGCACACTCCCCCTGAACAAATGCAGTAATGCAACACGGGAATGCAACAAAGAGCAAAAACCTGCTCACTCTGCCAAGGGCGGTTAGACCGCCTACCACTCATCTGACCGCCTAGGGGCGGTTAGACCGCCCCATGTGACCGGCCCTGCACCAAACTGCTCAAAATTTGCCCGACCCAATTGGAACACCTTCCAAACACTCCCAGGTGTCCAAAGCATGCACAAACTTCTCCCCCTTGTTGACAATGCATGAATCAAGGCAAAATGCGAAAACTTTCAACATATAGCTTCTCAAATATACAAAATTCATCACAAGGAGCTACATAAGTCCAAATGAGCAAGTTAGATACTCGACAGGTTCGTAATGACCTCAACTACATGATCACCAAGTTTCACAACCAATGGGAAAGGCTAAAAAGGATTTGAGTAATTTTGCAAAAAGTTACTCTCTCAGAAGCAAATGCCTAAACATGAGCAAAACATGTCAAAATGGCAAAGCCACACAAACTTCATGCTAGGACAGCTATTCTAACCATAAGACCATCACAAACACCCACAAGCACCTCATGTCATGTCAAAGCCACCAAGCCATGTGCCTACTTCTATGTATGAGACTTCTCATTGGTAGGCATCATGCAACGGTTTAGCACCCAAAGCAAATTAATTTCAGCACATATGACATGTGAGCATATTTCCAAGCATTTTTCATTTCATTTTCAGGTTTATAAATAGTACATGAAATGTCTTTGCGACAAAAAGGAACTTATGCCCCTCCACTAGATGAAGCAAGAGGGCTAAACATTCATGATGGCAAATGAGCCTTTGGCCCCATATGATCAATAAACTAGCTATCCAACCACAAATTAAGTATAGCAAAGCCACTAAAACATGTCAAGATCATATGAAGGCGTTTACACATGAGAGAGCATATATGTGACATTTTTCAAAAATATAGCCATCAACCATGGATCATTCATCAAGATCATCAAGAGCTAAGCCAAACTAACCATAGCATACCAAACAAGCTCACAAAAACATATATAGCATCCCATGGTGAACAATGTATATAGGAGAAGCTTTTCCTATCCAATGCATATGATACAAAATGCATGCAATCTAAGATACAAGGATGCATATACATCATGTTACATATGCAATGCCAAATGCAAGAAATGCACAAAAGAAAGCTATACATATGCTACAAAGGAGCTCCCACACACCCAACTCAACAAATCAAACACACACCAAGTTCCCCCCGCAAACGAGTGAAAGTTGCTTGATCTAGGGGTTTGGTGAAAATATCAGCTAGTTGGTCATGTGTGGGTACATGGATCAAAGCTATCTTTCCTTTCTCTACGTTGTCTCTCAGAATATGATACCTCACTTCTATGTGCTTGGTTTTGGAATGGAGTACTGGGTTCTTTGCAACGCTTATGGCACTGGTGCTATCACATTGAAGTGGGACATGGGTATACTCCTCACCAAAGTCACTCATGGTGTATGAAATCCAAAGGAGCTGAGAGCAACAACTAGCAGCGGTAACATACTCTTTCTCGGTAGTGGATGGAGCAACACTCGACTGTTTGTGGGAAGACCAAGACACCAAAGAAGAACCCAAAAACTGGCAAGTCCCAGAAGTGGACTTCCTATCCAACCGACACCCGGCAAAATCCGCGTCTGAAAAACCATGAAGCGCCAAAGAAGAGGACGCGGAATACCAAAGGCCGAAGTCAGGAGTGTGATGCTGAAAATTCGCTTCACCGCTTGCCGATGCGAAGTCCTCGGAGACGCTTGAAAACGAGCGCACAGACACACCGAGAACTGTATGTCTGGCCTCGTCGCCGTCAAGTAGAGGAGTAACCCGATCATGCTCCGGTACTCCTTCTGCTCCACGTGTTCACCTTCCTCGTCCGCATCAAGAGCCGTAGTCGTACTCATCGGCATCGTCATAGCCTTGGAGTCCTCCATCTTGAACTTCCGCACAATGTCCTTGGTGTACTTAGCCTGGTGCACAAATGTTCCTTCCTTTGATTGTTTGATTTGTAGCCCGAGGAAGAACTGCAACTCACCCATCATGCTCATCTCAAATTCCCTGCTCATGTCCTCTGCAAACCTTGCAACAAGAGAGTTAGATGAGACACCAAAGACAATATCATCCACGTGCACCTGCACAATCAGGATATCTCTGCCCTGCCTCAGCAAAAACAAGGTCTGATCGACCTTCCCCATCTCAAAACCTCTCTCAAACAAGAACCCCCTCAACCTACCATACCAAGCTCTAGGCGCCTGCTTCAACCCATACAGCGCCTTCCTCAACTTGTACACCCGGTGGGGGTACTTCTCACTCTCAAACCCCGGAGGTTGCCTCACATACACTTCTTCCTCCAACACACCATTCAGAAAAGCACTCTTCACATCCATTTGGTGCAACTTGAACCCTTTAGCCACGGAAAAGGCTAGAAGGATCCTTATTGCCTCCAAACGGGCTACGGGAGCAAAGGTCTCCTCGTAGTCAATCCTCTCCTTCTGACTGAACCCTTGAGCAACAAGCCTCGACTTGTTCCTCACAACCTCACCTTTCTCTCCCTCTTTGTTTTTCCACACCAACTTTGTACCAATCGGCTTGCACCCTGGGGGAGGGTCAACCAACTCCCACACCTGATTCCTCTCAAAGTTCTCCAACTCCTCATGCATGGAATTAACCCAATTGTGATCAGATAGTGCGTGTCCAATGTCTTTGGGCTCAAAAGTAGCAACAAATGCAGCATGAGCGAAATGGGAGTTGTTTCGAACCCTTGACCGTGTAGTGCGTTCATTCACGTCGCCGATGATCCTCGAAGCAGGGTGATCCACTTGTACTCACCGAGGAGGTTCTCGCCTCGATGCTACCTCCCCCTCGACATTAGCTTCTCCTCGTTCTTGATTTGTCGTCGTAGGTGTAGTAGAGGGTCCGTCCACCACCATAGTCGAAGTAGTAGGTACATGTTCAGCCGGGGGCACGGCACCGCCATCTTCATCGTCTCCATGTTCATGCTCCTCCTCCTGAAAGATCTCCTCGCCAAGCTCATCATCACCTGCACACTCAAAGACAAGCTGACTACGTGGCTCTGTCTCGTCCAAGGTTACCTCGCAAGTCTCCACGATTTGGTTAGTTTCAAGATTGAGCACACGATATGCTCTAGAATGAGATGCATAACCAAAGAAAATGCCATCGACAGACCTAGCCTCAAACTTATCCAACTTCCTGCCTTTCTTCAGAATGAAACACTTACAACCAAAGACATGGAAGTGACTCACCTTGGGTGTGCGACCATGCATCAACTCATAGCATGTTTTCTTCTTGTGCACTCTGAGGTAGATCCTGTTCGACGCCTAGCACGCGGTATTCACCGCCACAACCCAATACCTCCTCGGAGTCCTATGCTCATCAAGCATCCTCCGAGCCATCTCGCACAAGGTCCTGTTCTTCCTTTCCACAACACCATTCTGGGGAGGTGTATACGGACTCGAAAACTGGTGCTCAAGACCCAAGTCATGGTAAAAGGTTTCAAAACGAGAGTTTCTGAATTCCGAGCCATTATCACTGCGGATAGCTCGTATGGCATCTCCGTGCCTCTCGTTCCTGAACCTCAAGACTAGATCTCGAACAAAACCAAACGTCTCCCCCTTATCCTCGAGAAAGAACACCCACGCATACCGAGAATAGTCGTCCACCACAACAAGGACATACCACTTTCCACCCGCAGATCGCACACGAGCTGGGCCAAGAAGGTCCATATGGAGCAGTTCGCATGGACGCTCAGTCATCACATCGGTGAGAGGCGGGTGAGAAGAGGCTATCATCTAGGCATGCCTACACGGAGCACAAACCAACTCTTTCTCAAGCCTCAACCGTGGCAATCCTCGGACCAAATTGAGTTTACTCAAGCGAGACAAAAGGTCAAATCTCAAGTGACCCAACTTCCTATGCCACTTCCACAACTCACTCGAAGAACCAGCCAAGAAACAACGCTCCACACCCGAAGACTGAGAAAAATCAGCATGAAACACCTGACTTTCGGGAACGACCATACAGACAAGGTCCCCTCGAGAGTCCAAAATCCGAGAACCACCAGGCTGAAACAACACCTCAAAGCCCTCATCCAACAACTGGGACACAGAAAGCAAATTGTACCCCAGTGATTGAACAAGAGCAACACGCCTCAGAGTGATCTTGTCACTCACTTTTATCTCACCTTCTGAAAGCACACACCCACGCCCATTCTCCCCAAAAGTGATGTACCTCTTCGTCACTACCGGGACGAGACTTGAGAACCACCCCTGTCTCCGGTCATATGCCTCGAGCAACCGAAGTCAATCAACCAAATGTTCTTCAAGTCTCCCACTTGAAATTAAAAAATGAGCACGTGAGCGAACAAACGACTCAGCACTGGGGTTAGTACCAAAAGAGTAAAACCAGTGCCGAGCCATTTGCTCGAAAGTGAGGTTAGCACACATCAAGCCTTCTTTCCTACCATAACTACCACCACGAACACCACCTCGGTAACCACTCTGAGGAAACCACCCCTCGCTGCCTGGAAGAGGACCAAAGCCACAAAACATGACTCGTGGACCGTCCCTCCTCTCCTTCTCAAAGCTATGACTCCTCCCATCCCCGTAGTGAACTCGAGGGGGAGAATGCCTAGCAAACTGACCACCTGCTGACTCTCCAGACCAACCACCAGCAACACCACCTCCAGAACTGAAACCTCTTGATTCACCACCTCGAAAACCACTCTGCCCAGAATTCTAGGGGGCCGATTGAACCGCCTAGCCAGGCCGGTCTAACCGCCCCCCTCTGGGCAGGGCCGGTCTGACCGCCTAGCCAGGCCAGTCTGACCACCCCCTCCAGAACTGCTCCTCGGCTGCGGGGACTCGCATCTCCCCATGCCGGAACACTTCTCACCACAGCTTTACCCCTGGGCAGTGGCATACGAGGCTTAGGTACACCATGGGAAGGGTTGTACCTATCCTTGTTCGCCCACTCCTTTGCCATCCTCTCTTCCCGCTTCCTCTTGAAGCACTCATCCTTGTGACCCTCTTTCCCACAATAGCCACAACGGAACCTCACAAGCTTAGGCTTAGACTTGGATTGGGGCTACTCACTTGGTTTCTCTCCACTCAACTCCTCCACCAATTTCTCCTCACTAGCCTTCTCACTCACTTTCCCAAAGAACACTTTCCCGGAAGTGCTCACAAACTTGATAGGCTTTTGGAGATCATTTGTGGGTGTAGGAAATATGGGTGGAGCTGGGGTTGTGTCTAGTCGGTTCCCAAGATGGTTAGGTTTTGGGGAAAAATCATTCTTGTGATGGGTTTTTGGTGGCCCTGGGATATTCTCTCCACTTCCCTCACCAACCTTGTTTGCCCCCAAGTCCCTCACCATCCTGCCTCTTAAATGCCTCGATCATCATCCTCAACTGAGGCTCATGACCAGACAACCAACCCATCAACTTTCTCAGCTCATCATTCTCATCCTGCAAATGATCAACATAATGTGCAAGTTCCAAATTTTTCAAAGCATGCATTTCACAGGTAGAGCATGATGTAGGCATGGGTTCATTCAATTTAGCCTCAAGAGAACTAGTGTAAGCATGCATCTCATCAATCTTAGCATGCAAAATAGGGAAAGAAGTGCAAGCACCTAGCAAAGCAGGTCTAGATTTAAGCTCAGCCACTTCAACCCTAAGCACATCTAGTTCCTCACACTTGGAGGCATGCTTTTCCTTGAACAAAGCAAGATCAGCAAGAAAGTGAGGACCAGGAGCGTCCCAGTGGTCGATGGATGACCGCTCCTCAGTGATGAGTGATTGACAACGGGTGTTGGACTGACTCTTGGCTTAGTGCGCAGGTGTAGGCTGCGGCCTAGTTCGTGTTGTTGCAGGTGAAGAACGGGCGCGAAAGGTCTTCAGCCTTGAGGGGCCTCCGGGAGATGGAGAGACAAGTAGGCTCGGCTCGAGGGACCGGTGGACAGCGGGACTGGGTGCGGGCCACATGGTGGCGACACAAGCAAGATGAAGTCATGGACAAGTGAGCCGGTGCACGGTGGCGGTCAAGTCAAGTGGTTTGGCGGGAGGCCGGACCGGGCACGCGGGGGTTTGGTGGTTTGCCCACAAAACCATCGGCGGACGGTTTCTTGGTTTGGGCCTCAAAACCAAGTCCGAGGGCCCAACACGACGGAGACGGGATCCGGGCGTGTCGGGAAGCTTCGAGGCGGAGGACACGCGGCGGGATCGCATGGCTTGCGTCGGGAGGACGCGGGGTGCGGCAAAGGCGTGGCCGTCCGATGGCAAGACCCACAAACATTACCAAAATGCCCCTACGTGGGTTGTATCGCCAGTAGTTTAGTTAGGGGTAGTCGAGTCATTTACCACTCCGGCGGGACCTGATATATAAGCCATGAGTGTGTGTTGATGGCTCCCTCTCTCCGCGACTTAGGGTTTCATTTCCCCCTTTCTCTTTCTCATTTTCGTAGCTATTTTTCTTCCTATTTTCTCTAGGCTAGCATGAGAGCTTCATGAGAGATTTGTTGAGAGGGGTGGATGCTAGGGCGGCATGCTAGACCTTGTGAATCTTTCCTGGTTTGTATAGAAGATTCGGGGTTGTTTTTCGTGGCCTTTTGCGCTTGTTTTCGTGCCTTTGTTCCCGGTGTGATTCCGTGGATTTGAGTGGGTTTCTCTCCGGATTTCTTTGAGGGAAACATGGATAGATGTCTTGTGCATCTTTGTGCTTGATCTTGTGCCCTCAAACGCCGGGAAACCACTTCGATTCGTGACTTTTCGTTCGGTGCTCTAGCTTTTGGTGGTGCTCAAAGGATTCGCGATTCCCGGTGATTTAGGGAGTTAGGAGGCAAGATTTTTGGGCTATAGCATCCTTGTGTGACGCTTTTCAAGTCCCCAAACCCTTGTCTCCATAGCTTCAACTGTTTGGGAAATCCGATGATGATTTGGGGGAGTTGACTTTCGGGATCGGGGCTCGTTTCTGTCCGCACACGGCGGACGGTCCGCGGGGGGGGGGGGGTCGCGGACAGTCCGCGTGGGTCGTGTTCGTCCCGTGTTCTTCGCGTTCTTGCTCGTCCTTCGTTTCGATCCGTCGCGATTTTGGTTTTTGGTTGGACAGAGTTTCGGACGGTCCGCGGTGTCGGGCGGACGGTCCGTGGTTCGTGACTGACTTTGGTTCGTTCTGTGTGATTTAACGGACGGTCCGCGAGAAGGGCCGGACGGTCCGCGACGTCGGCACGGACGGTCCGCGAGAGCAGGTCGGACAGTCCGCGCGGTCCATCGCGGACGGTCCGCACTGCCAGGCCGGACAGTCCGCCAGAGCCGTGTGCGGTCTTTGTTTGTTTCGATTCCTTCCTTCCCTTTCTAGTGCTTCCGCATGTGCTTCTAGGAATCGTTCCTAAGGCTAGAGGTTGATCCTTAACCTCGTGGTCTTGGCGATTGGTGCGTGATTCGATCCATCGCTTGTGTGTGACCGGGATTTGAGTAGGACATAGGCCGGGTTCTTTGGGAAGAATTTTTACCGGCTCCTATTCACCCCCCCCCCTCTCTAGCCGCCATCGATCCTTCAATTGGTATCAGAGCTTGGTGCCGGATTCTTTGCGACTTTGACAAGTCCCGAATCCTAAGATGGCGTACGTTGAGCGGGGCGGTCCGCCGCACTTCGATGGCAAGGGTTACCACAAGTGGGCGGCTCGTATGATGATTTTTCTTCGAGGAAAGCTGTTGGATTTTATTGTGCTTGACAAGACCTATGCTATTCCGGTCAACATCCATACTCTTATGGTGACCGATGCCGATGCCAAGGCCAAGTATGAGGCTAATGCAAAAGCCGTTGATCACTTGTGCCGGAGCTTGTGTGATCCAGAGTTTGAGCGTGTTCGCCATTTGAATCTTGCTTGGCAAATTTGGGAAAAGTTGTTGGTTGCTCACGGTGGTGATAACCATGTGAAGGCTCACCTCTTTGTCTCTTACCGGATGCAATATGAGAATTTCACTCCACTTCCAGGTGAGGACATTGATGCGATGTTTCATAGGTTCACCGCCATCGTGAACAACATGAAGGCTAATGTTGAGGATTTTCCGTACTCCGAGCATGATCAGGCTTTGAAGCTCTTGCATGTCTTGGACCCAAATGTTTGGGGTGCTAAGGTTGAGGCCATCAAGGAGTCTGGGCATTACTTGACTATTGAGTTGGATGACCTCTTTTCTAAGCTCAAGTCGGCCGAGGTTGACGGGAAGTTGCTATCCAAGCATGAGGGCTCGACTGACCATAGTCTTGCTCTTGTGGGAGGATCAAAGGGCAAATCTAACCCTTCCTGTCGACAGTTTTCTTTGTCCTCTCTTATGTCCATTCCAGATGAGGAGTTTGATGTCCTGGGCGAGGAGGAGCTGGCCTTGCTCTCAAGAAGGTTTGAACGACTACACGAGAGTCGGAGGAATGCAAGGCGGAGCTCAGGGACGTGCTACAAGTGTGGCAAGCGTGGCCACTTCATCGCCGAGTGTCCGGAAGCGGAGGAGAAAAAGTACAAGGTGAACGAGTACAAGGCGCACCCGAGGCGTGAAGACAAGTACTCCTCCAAGGGCAAGCACTTCAACAAGTCCAAGAGCAAGGACAAGGACAAGCGGCGACCGAGCAAGAGCAGCTACAAGAAGAACAAGGCAAGAGCGATGGTGGCCGGTGCGAGCGATGTCGACTCAAGCTCAAGCGAGGAGCAGTCAAGCTCAAGCAGCGAAGATGAAGACACCGGGAGGCGCAATGGCAAGAAGAGTGCAAGCCGGAACCTCAGCGGGCTGAGCTGTGTGGCGCTTGAGGGCTTTTGTGGCATGGCCCATAGCTCGAGCAGCAAGAAGAGTGTGAAGGAAGACAGCGACTCCGACTCGGAGGATGAGGTAAACCGTGATCCCGACTCTTTGCTTGCTGAGATTGCTAGGTTGAACGGTTTGCTTGATAACCGTGATAGTGTGCTGAGAGATGCCAAAAAGATGAGGAAAGATCTTAGGGCTCAGCTTGAGAATGCTAGTGAGAAAGTAGGAGAGTTAGAGTCAAAATTGCTTGAATTGAAACTTGAGAATGACTCTTTGAAACTTGCTCCTACTCCTCCTGATGATGTTGAATGTGTTGAATGTGATGCTTGGTTGAATGAGATCAAACTGCTTAATGAGAAGAATGCTTCTATTTTGGCTCAACTAGATGCTCTTAGGACTGAACATGATGAGCTTAAGGCTAGACCCACTTTGCTTGGTGCTTGCAAATCATGTCCTATTATGCATGCTAAGCTTGTTGATGCTCGCTCTACTATTAGTTCTTTGGAAGCATCTTTGAAATCTCCTGTTGCAAATGCATGTTCTAGCTGTGATGAAGTCACTTTGCGTAATCTTGAACTTACTTCCCGTTTGGATGTCATCTATGAGGAGAATGACTATTTGAGGAAGGTGTTGGGTTGGTTGTCTGGGCAGGAACCTCAATTAAAAATCATGATTGAGGAGTTCAAGAGAGCTGATGGTCGTGGTTTGGGTTTTGAGAAGGTGGGTGAGAAAGTGGGAGAGAACAGTGGGGAGAGTGTGTATGAGAAGTCTGTTGAGTCTAACCCCGAGTTCGAGGTGATCGGAGAGATCCAAGTCCCAATCCCAAAAGCACCCAAGAACTCTTTCACACCAAAGTCCAACCACCTTTGCAACAAACTTGACACAACCCAAGATCCACCCAAATTCCCACCTAAGACAAATGATTTCCAGAAACCAGTGAAGTTTTTGGGTGAGAAGGGTGAGAAGCCTAGAGAGAAGCCAGAGCCAAAACCAAAACCGATCCCCTTCAGGTGTGAGTATTGTAGCAAGGAGAGACATCTTGCAGAGTTTTGCTACAAGAGGAAGAGGGATGAGAGGCTTGCTAGGGAGCTAGCAAACCAGGACAGGTATCGCCAGCCTCATGGTATTCCTGAGCCTAGAGTGCCACTTCCACGGGGTGTGGGAAGTGTGAGGAGTGTTGGCAGGTTCCCACAGAGAGGTGGTGGTGAGAGGTTTGTCAGGAGAGATGATGGTATGCGGGCTGGTGAGAGGTTTGGTCGGGCTCGTGGTGGTTTTGCTGGACGTCCTCCTACTCGTCCTTAGTACGATTTCCCCCTCGTGGTGCTCGTACTCCTCCCATGGGACATGGGAAGTTTGGTGGCAAGGGAGTGATGTTTGCTAACCCCTCTTTTGAGCAGATGGCTCGACACTGGTTTAACTTTCTCTGTGCTAACCCCAGTGTCGAGTCGCTAGCTCACTCTCGTTCTTGTTTCCCATTTGCGAGCGGGAGGCTTGGAGAACATTTGGTTGATCGACTCCGGGTGTTCTCGACACATGACCGGAGATAAGAAGTGGTTCTCCAGCCTCACCCTAGTGAAGGAAAAGATGTACATCACATTTGGGGACAATGGACGAGGTAGGGTCTTTGTCTCGAGGGTGTTGTGCATGTGAGTGACAAGGTAACGTTGAAGAGAGTGGCTCTTGTGAAGTCTTTGGGTTTTAATTTGCTTTCGGTTTCTCAGTTGCTTGATGAGGGTTTTGAGGTGCGTTTCAAGTCCGGCGAGTCTCGTTTGCTTGATTCTCGAGGTGATCTTGTCCGTATGATCATCCCCGAGGGTCGATTTTCGGGGCTGATTTCTCTCGTTCTTTGGGTCCTGCTTTCATTTGTTTGATGGCTGGTCCTTCTTCTGATTTGTGGAAATGGCATAGGCGGTTGGGACACTTGAGCTTTGATTTGGTTTCCCGCTTGAGTGGTCTTGACCTTGTCCGAGGATTGCCGAAGTTGAAGTTTGAGAAGGATTTGGTTTGTGCTCCTTGTAGGCATGGTAAGATTGTAGCCACTCCCCATCCACCCCTGACCGATGTCATGACCGAGCGTCCGACAGAGCTGTTGCATATGGACCTTGTTGGGCCAGCTCGAGTTCGCTCGGTGGGTGGGAAGTGGTATGTCCTTGTTGTGGTGGACGATTACTCCCGCTATGCCTGGGTGTTCTTCTTGGAGGATAAGAGTGAGACTTTTGGTTTTGTTCGAGATTTGATCGTGAGGTTGAAAAACGAGAGGCATGGGAATGCTATTCGAGCTATCCGCAGTGATAATGGCTCTGAGTTCAAGAACTCTCGTTTTGATGCCTTTTGTCGTGATCTAGGTCTTGAACATCAGTATTCGACCCCTTATGTGCCCCCTCAAAATGGAGTTGTGGAAAGGAAAAATCGGACTCTTTGTGAGATGGCTAGGACAATGCTTGATGAGCACAGGACTCCTAGGAGGTATTGGGCTGAGGCGGTCAATACAGCTTGTCATGTTTCCAACCGGATTTTATTGAGAGCTTTCAAGAAGAAGACCTGTTATGAGCTTATGCATGGTCGGGCACCCAAAGTGAGTCATTTCCGAGTTTTTGGCTGCAAGTGCTTTATTTTGAAAAGGGGAAAACTCGACAAGTTTGAGGCTAGGTCTAGTGATGGTATTTTCTTTGGATATGCTAACCATTCTAGAGCCTATAGGGTGCTTAACCTTGAGACTAACAAAGTCATGGAGACTTGCGAGGTGACCTTCGACGAGACAATGCCATGTACCTCTCTTGGTTTTGAATGTGCAGGTGATGAAGAGATGGCCGAGGACCTCTTTGAAGAGGAGAAAGATGAAGCCGGAGATGATGATGGGGAGAACCATGCGCCCGAAGCCGAGCATGTACCCACTACTTCCCCTACGACCACTTTGGAGCATGGACCGTCTACTTCATGGACAACGACGGTGCAACAAGAGGACCAAGCGAGAGAAGGCGAAGTTGAGGGGGAGGTAGTCTCGAGGCGTGAGGCTCCCCGGCGGATTCAAGAAGTGCATCCCCCGTCGAAGATCATTGGGAACATCGATGAACGCACTACACGGTCGAGGTCCGGGAATTCCTCTCATTTTGATCATGCTTGCTTTTGTTGCTACTTTTGAGCCCAAGGACATTGGACATGCTTTATCCGATGCAAACCGGGTCAATTCTATGCATGAGGAGTTGGAAAATTTTGAGAGGAACCAGGTGTGGGAGTTAGTTGAACCACCTCCAAATTGCCATCCCATAGGAACCAAGTGGGTTTGGAAGAACAAAGAGGGAGAGAATGGGATGGTGGTGAGGAACAAGTCCAGACTTGTTGCTCAGGGGTTTAGTCAGAAGGAGGGGATCGATTATGAGGAGACCTTTGCTCCTGTGGCCCGTCTTGAGGCAATATGGATCCTTCTAGCCTTTGCCGTGGCTAAAGAGTTCAAGTTGTTTCAGATGGACGTGAAGAGTGCTTTTCTGAATGGGGTCATAGAGGAGGAGGTGTATGTGAAGCGAGCCACCGGGTTTGAGAGCGAGTTGTACCCACACGGGGTATACGGGTTGAAAAGGGCTCGTATGGGTTGAAACAGGGCCCCGTGCTTGGTATGGGAGATTGAGAGGTTGTCTTTTGAGCAGAGGGTTTGTGATGGGTACCGTGGATAGAACCCTGTTTCTCCTCAAGCATGGAAATGATTTGCTGATTGTTCAGATATACGTGGATGATATTGTCTTTGGTGGCTCGTCACATAACCTTGTTGCCAAGTTTGCAGATGAGATGAGCAGGGAGTTCGAGATGAGCATGATGGGCGAGTTGCAGTATTTTCTCGGGCTGCAGATCAAGCAAGTGAAGGACGGTACATTTGTGCACCAAACCAAGTACATGAAAGACATGCTGAGGAAGTTCCAGATGCAAGATGTGAAGCCGATGTCGACTCCCATGGGGAGTACGGCCACTTTGAATGCGGATAAGGACGGAGAACCAGTGGACCAGTGGGAGTACAGGAGCATGATCGGCTCCCTCCTCTACTTTACGGCGACGAGGCCAGACATACAGTTCAGCGTGTGTCTGTGCGCTCGTTTTCAGGCTTCGCCGAGGACATCACATCGACAGGCCGTCAAGAGGATTTTCAGGTACCTACAGTCTGCCCCTGGTCTTGGCCTTTGGTATTCTTCCTCCTCGACTCTTTCTCTTCATGGTTTTTCCGATGCGGATTTTGCTGGTTGTCGAGTCGAGAGGAAGTCTACTTCTGGTACTTGTCAGTTTCTTGGTTCTTCGTTGGTCTCATGGTCTTCCCGCAAGCAGTCTAGTGTAGCCCAGTCTACCACAGAGGCGGAGTATGTTGCTGCCGCGAGTTGTTGCTCCCCGTTGTTGTGGATTTCATACACTTTGAGAGACTTTGGTGAGGAGTGCACCCAGATCCCACTTCTTTGTGACAGCACTAGTGCCATAAGCGTAGCCAAAAACCCAGGGCTTCACTCCAGAACCAAACATATAGAAGTGAGGTATCATTTCCTGAGGGACAATGTGGAGAAAGGAACCATTGTTTTGAGCCATGTCCCTACCCAAGATCAGCTAGCCGACATCTTTACAAAGCCTCTCGACCAAGCTACATTTGTGCGCTTGCGGGGGGAACTTGGGGTTTGTTGCCCTTTCTAGTTGATTCTTGGGGGATTTCCTTTTTGTATCATATGTATTATACCATGTTTACTTTGATGTATATACATGCTTTGCTTGATGTATAAACCATGGTAGGATAGCCATCTTGTCATATATCATGTTGCATTTGTATCATATTGCATTTTAGGATGATGAGCTTCTTTCATATGCCATATTTGAGTCTCTTTGGCTATTTGTGAGATTTTGGTTATATGTGTGGAGAAATGGTGCTGTGAGGCTATGCTCTTGGAATATTTGAGATATATGTGTGGTGAGATAGCCCCTTTTGAAATAAATGCTAAACTTGACTAATTTTTGATGAAATTTTGCTCCACTCGTGTGTAGATGTGTATCCATGTCACAGTTTGGTCTAAATGTGCTTTTCATGCTTAGATTGTGCTTGGATGCCTTGTTCTTGCATTTGGGCCAAAGGCCGAATATCATTGTGAATGTTTAGCCTATGTTGCATTCATGGGGGAGCTTAGGCTTCTTTTTGCCGCAAAGGCACTTCATTTACCATGAAATGAATTAATCTTGAAAAGAAGTGCATAATGCTTGAAAAATGCTCCATCCATCATGTCTATGCTTAAAATGTCTTATCTTTCACATATGGGTGCAAAACATGTTGCATGATGTTCACCAGTGGAGAAGTCTCCCCGAAGTGGACACATGGCTCATGAGCTTTGACATGACATGCTTTGCTTTATGGGTGTTTGCCATGATCTTTTGCTGAGAATTTGATATCCTTGTATGATCTTTGAGTAATATGCATGTTTGTGGCTCAAGTGTGACATGGATAGGCTTTTACATATGAAGCGAGTTTTCTTTTGATAAAACTGCTTAAATCTGAAAATTTTGCTTTGTCACATGCTTGTATTTTCATCTATTACTTGTGGCAAGGCTTTGACTATGCTATGATTCATATGTGTGATCTTTGTCTCATTTTTAGCCTTTGACACTCGATTTGGCCTATTTGAGAAGCTGATGTAGATGTTTATATGCTTTGCTTTTGCATTTCTGCATTTTCACCTTGATTCATACATTGTCAACAAGGGGGAGAAAAGGTGAGCTTAATGAAAATTCAGAAGAGGTGAGCTGAAATTTGGGAGTTTGCATGAGTTTGCATCCACATGTTCAGGGGGAGCTTTCTTGCTGTTTTCGGTGTGGATTTTGTGCTTTGCTTGGCTTGTGACCTTTCTTCGCCTTTCTTCGGTTTTGGTCATGAGTTGAGCTTCTTTGGTTTTCTTTCTTCTTCTTTTCTCTTTTACTCTGAATTTCATTTCGCGTTGTGTGTTGTCAATGCACCGATCAAGGGGGAGATTGAGGACCGGGAGCGTCCCGGTGGTCGATGGATGACCGCTCCTCGGTGATGAGTGATTGACAACGGGTGTTGGACCGACTCTTGGCTTAGTGCGCGGGTGTAGGCCGCGGCCTAGTTCGTGTTGTTGCGGGTGAAGAACGGGTGCGAAAGGTCTTCGGCCTTGAGGGGCCTCCGGGAGATGGAGAGACAAGTAGGCTCGGCTCGAGGGACCCGGTGGACGGCGGGGGACCGGGTGTGGGCCACATGGTGGCGACACAAGCAAGATGAAGTCATGGACAAGTGAGCCGGTGCACGGTGGCGGTCAAGTCAAGTGGTTTGGCGGGAGGCCGGACCGGGCACGCGGGGTTTGGTGGTTTGCCCATAAAACCATTGGCGGACGGTTTCTTGGTTTGGGCCTCAAAACCAAGTCCGAGGGCCCAACACGACGGAGACGAGATCCGGGTGTGTCGGGAAGCTTCGAGGCGGAGGACACGCAGCGGGATCGCATGGCTTGCGTCGGGAGGACGCGGGGTGCGGCAAAGGCGTGGCCGTCCGATGGCAAGACCCACAAACATTACCAAAATGCCCCTACGTGGGTTGTATCGCCAGTAGTTTAGTTAGGGGTAGTCGAGTCATTTACCACTCCGGCGGGACCTGATATATAAGCCATGAGTGTGTGTTGATGGCTCCCTCTCTCCGCGACTTAGGGTTTCATTTCCCCCTTTCTCTTTCTCATTTTCGTAGCTATTTTTCTTCCTATTTTCTCTAGGCTAGCATGAGAGCTTCATGAGAGATTTGTTGAGAGGGATGGATGCTAGGGCGGCATGCTAGACCTTGTGAATCTTTCCTGGTTTGTATAGAAGATTCGGGGTTGTTTTTCGTGGCCTTTTGTGCTTGTTTTCGTGCCTTTGTTCCCGGTGTGATTCCGCGGATTTGAGTGGGTTTCTCTCCGGATTTCTTTGAGGGAAACATGGATAGATGTCTTGTGCATCTTTGTGCTTGATCTTGTGCCCTCAAACGCCGGGAAACCACTTCGATTCGTGAGTTTTCGTTCGGTGCTCTAGCTTTTGGTGGTGCTCAAAGGATTCGCGATTCCCGGTGATTTAGGGAGTTAGGAGGCAAGATTTTTGGGCTATAGCATCCTTGTGTGACGCTTTTCAAGTCCCCAAACCCTTGTCTCCATAGCTTCAACTGTTTGGGAAATCCGATGATGATTTGGGGGGAGTTGACTTTCGGGGTCGGGCTTTTCGCTCTGTCCGCACCGGCGGACGATCCGCGGGGGGTCGCGGACGGTCCGCGTGGGTCGTGTTCGTCCCGTGTTCTTCGCGTTCTTGCTCGTCCTTCGTTTCGATCCGTCGCGATTTTGGTTTTTGGTTGGACGGAGTTTCGGACGGTCCGCGGTGTCGGGCGGACGGTCCGCGGGTGCTTGGCGGACGGTCCGCGTGCTCCCCGCGGACGGTCCGTGGTTCGTGAGTGGCTTTGGTTCGTTCTGTGTGATTTAACGGACGGTCCGCGAGAAGGGCTGGACGGTCCGCGACGTCGGCACGGACGGTCCGCGAGAGCAGGTCGGACAGTCCGCGCGGTCCATCGCGGACGGTCCGCACCGCCGAGCCGGACGCCCGCCAGAGCCGTGTGCGGTCTTTGTTTGTTTCGATTCCTTCCTTCCCTTTCTAGTGCTTCCGCATGTGCTTCTAGGAATCGTTCCTAAGGCTAGAGGTTGATCCATAACCTCGTGGTCTTGGCGATTGGTGCGTGATTCGATCCATCGCTTGTGTGTGACCGGGATTTGAGTAGGACATAGGCCGGGTTCTTTGGGAAGAATTTTTACCGGCTCCTATTCACTCCCCCCCTCTCTAGTCGCCATCTGATCCTTCAGAAAGATGGACCAATCAGCACAATCAACATCATCTGAAACTACAGGGCTAGCCTTAAGGGAATCAATCTCAAGCTTGCTATCAAGCACCTGTGTTTCTAGCTCAGCCACTCTAGTCCTAGTATCCTCGAGTGAATCCCTAAGCTCTTTTCTCATTTTCTTTGCCTCTCTAAGCATGTCATCACGATTATCAAGCAAAGTAACGAGCCGTTCATTCTCCTGGCGCAAGAAGGGAAGCTCATCACGCACCTCGTCGTCGGACTCAGAGTCCGAGTCACTCTTTGTGCTCTTTTTGCAGCCGGAGCTCAGCGCCATGGTGCAGAAGCCGTCTCTAGCGAAGCAGCTCAGCCCGCTAAGGTTCTTGGACGCCTTCTTTCCCTTGCGACGATCACCTTCGTCTTCACTGCTACTCGAGCTTGAGGTGGAGTACACGGAACTGGAGTCGACGTTGCTCGCACCAACCATTGCTCGGACCTTGCCTCGGCTTTCCTTCTTCCTCGATCGTCGCTCATCCTTGTGCTTGTTCTTGTACCTGCTCTTGTGGTCGTGCCTCGACCGGTACTTGCCATCGTTCCTCGGCTTGTGCTTGTAGCCGTCCTTGTTCTCGACCTTCTCCGGGCAGTCAGCGACGAAGTGTCCTGGCTTTCCGCACTGGAAGCATGTCCTCGTGTTCCTCCTCATGTTCAGTCGGTTCTCGTGCAGCCTCTCGAACCGTCTCGTCAGGAGTGCCAGCTCATCCTCTCCAAGCACATCGAACTCCTCATCTAGCATAGACATCAAAGAGGAAAAAGAGAACATCCTGGTGGATGGGTTAGTATTAGCCTTTCCCTTCGAACCACCAACGAGGGCAAGACTATGGGAATCAGTCGGACCCTCGAGCTTGGCAGTCATGCCCTTATCCACCTCAGCCAACTTGAGCTTCGAGAACAGCTCGTTCACCGTCAGGGTGTCATACTTCTTCGACTCCACAATGGCCTCGAACTTTCCGCCCCATATTGTACGATCCAAAGAGTGTAAGAGCTTGACCGCTCTATCATGATCATCGTACGGGAGCACGTCCACATTGGCCCTCATGTTGTTCACAACCACTGTGAACCTCTGAAACAAGGCATCGATGGACTCACCGGGGAGATGAGTGAAGTTCTCGTACTCTCTCTGGTAGGTCGCATACATCCGTGCTTGAAACTGGGCATTCCCAACATGAGCCTCCTTCAACACCGTCCAAATTCTACAAGCCAAGTGCTCAGTGTGCACCCGATCGAACTCAGGCTGACACAGAGCACGAAACAAGTAGTCGACCGCCTTATTGTTGGCGTCGAATCTGTCCCTCAATCCTGGAGCGAGAAAGTCCATTGGCTGGACATAGCCTGTGTCCACCGTGACATCCCAAAGGATCTGACCCTTTCAGCGGAGGAACGCACCCATCCGCTTACTCCACATCTGGTAGTTCTTGCCATCGAAGTGTGGAGGACCCGAACCCCGTTCTTGGTACGCCATCCTTGGATCTTAGACTGGTTAGAGTCAACAAAGACCCGAACCGGCTTTGATACCACTTGAAGGATCGATTAGGCGACCAGAGAGGGGGGAGTGAATGGGAGCCGATAAAATTTCTTCTCGAAGGAGATTGAAACTCCGACAAGATGAACTCGCTCGGTCGGACCCCCAAAATCACACGCTCCGCACTTCTACCTTCCGTTTGCCAAGACCACGTAGCCACTGGAGTGCTACTGGTCCTAGGAACAAACACTACCAGCAACCTCAACACACACGCACCCACGACAGCGGAAACACCTCGGAAGCCAGCTGTCCAGAGGGGGGCGGTTAGACTGGGTATAGGGGGCGGTTAGACCGCCTCCACCTGGTAACCAAGAAATCCTTCGAAACACCTCTTCCGAGCACCAAAACGCACCATGGTTTCTCCAACAAAGATCTCTGGTCAAGGCCATGCTAGCTACCAGAAAATCTTGGTGAAAACCAAAACTCCACCCAGGGGCCTAGTGGCGGTTAGACCGGCTACCACGGGAGGTCTAACCTCCTGTACCCAGCAACGTACTCCAACCAAGAACACCTAGCAAACAGCACGAGAACGACCGGAATTTTCACCCAGACGCTCCTCTGATCAAGGCGAACAAACTCACAGAGGAAAATCCGGCGAAACAAAACTTCGACCTGGAAACACCCTGGGCGGTTAGACCGCCCCCCTAGCGGTTAGACCGCCTCTTCCAGAAAAACAACCCGCAGGTCAAACCCTAACTTCCTCGAGCCTGATCGCCCGAATCACTCCACGAATTGTAGCGAAACTTCGGGATTAGCTGGGTTACCTTCTGGGCAACCTCTACCTCAAAGGAATCGACCCGAAACGCTCACAATCAAGAGGAATTGACGAAATCGCCTCTCTAGGTCAAGAACTCGCCCAAAGAACCACCAAATCGAGTCCGATTCAAGAGGGATTTGGGGGCAAAGTCACCAGCCAAAGAGGCACAAGAACATCATATGTGACACCCACCAAAATCCCCAAGAAATCATTCTCAAAACACCTCCAACAAAGAGCTCCGAAAATCAACACAAAGAAGGACGGGAAAACCACCTTGAGGAACAACGCCGAACCATCTATACATACCATGAAAGGTTCGTACAAGGTCTAGCTTGCCACCCAAACATCCATCCCACTCTCTAGATCTCACATGAAGCTCTCAAGCTAGTCCTAGGAAAAACTAGGGAAAATGGAGAACGAAAATGGAAAAACAAATGAGCTAGGGTTACAAGTGTTGGCTGCCATCCATCCATTCAAGAGTATATATGGAGGCACCCAGAAGACCAAACTACCCTCACCTAATAACTAGGGATACAAGCCCCTCGAGGGCAGATTTGGAAGTCTTCGGAATTTCTTCATCGGACGGATGCCCGACGACCGCAACCTTCTTAGCCTCGACGCAAGCCTTGCGATCCCGACGCGTGTCCTCCGCTTCGAAGCATCTCGGCACTGGCGGCCAGGGCGGTCAGACACCCCCCCCCGGGCGGTTAGACCGGCCCTGGAGATCTGACCGGCCCCGGGTGGTCTGACCGCCCCTCCTGGGCGGTTGAACCGGCCTGGGTGGCCGCACCTCCTCGTCGAGTCTTCGGCCTCGGTTTTGTGGCTCAACCGAGTAACCCAGTGGTTTTCTGGTGAACCACTGCAAACCCCGCGAACTCAGTGTAGCCTCCGCCAATCTCCGCTCATGACTCGGCTCCCACGAAGTCCCGGCTCGACCTTGGTTTTGAGGCTCTACCAATAAACCGTCGACGACTTCATCTTGCTGTTCATGCCACCATGCGGCCCGCACTTGACCCCACTGGCCACCGGGTCCCTCGAACGAAGCCTACTTGTCTTCTCCACACCTGGAGGCTTCACAGGCAACGACCTTTCACGCTTGTCCTTCACCTGCACCAACACGAGTCAAGTCGCACCCTGCACCTGCAATACTTAGCCAAGAATCAGTCCACACAACGTTGTCAATCACTCATCACACAAGGAAGCGACCATCCACTGGTCCTCGAACCACACATGGTCCTCACACGTGTGCCTCGTGGCGCGGCTTCTTGCCCTTCTTGCCCCGCTTGTGCTTCTGCTGGGGCTCATTGGACTTGCTGCCCTCTGCAGGCGTGTCGTCCACACGCTTGCCTTTCTTGCCGTCGGAAATGGCCCCCACGCCTCCTCGCCGGAAGCAAAGCTGGTGACGATGTCAAACAGCTTGTTGGAGTCGACCGGCGGGCTGCACCCGAGCTCGCGCATGAGGTCCCGGCTAGTCATGCCCTCGAGGAAGGCGTGCACGATCTCGGACTGGGCGACGCTCGGGAGCTCCGTACAGCGCTTGGAGAAGCATCGTATGAAGTCCCGGAGCGACTCGTCGGGCTTCTGGGTACACGTGCGCAGGTCTCAGGAGTTCCCAGGGCGCACTTACGTGCTCTGAAAGTTCCCCACAAAGGTGCAGACTAAGTCATCCCAATTGTGGATTTGACTGGCCGGTAGGTGCTTAAGCCACGTCTGTGACGAGTCTGCGAGGTGCAGCGGCAAGTTGCGGATGATGACCTCGTCGATGGTGTCTCTGCCCAGCTGGCATGCCAGGCGATAGTCATTGAGCCACACACAGGGGTCCGTCTCCCCCATGTACTTGTCGATCGACATGGGCTGGCGGAAGCGCCGAGGGAAGCTCGCCGTGCGGATCTCCCGACTGAACACGCGGGTCCCCAGGGTCTCCGGCGTCGGTGAGCGATCCTCGCGGTTTTCGTAGTGCCCGCCCCGCCGTGGGTGGTAGCCTAGCACTGCCCGTGTCTCCGTGTTGCCCGTTCGACGGGCGTTGATGATGTTATGGGCGTCGCCGTCCTGAGCATGTCCGCGTGTGTCAAGGATTCGCTCCAAGACCGACGTTCGGCCCTGGTTGGCGGGTTGTCCCGCTGCACAGCCCGTGTGCACTGACGCCTCGGGGCCCTACGCGCCTCCGTCATCCCGCGTGCTGCCCTGCTTGCAAATGCGGGACACCGAGCTCTCGGTCTGTTGCACGGCCGCATGCTCGATGAGCGCCTGCGCCTCGCGGTGTAGGTTCTGCGCCTCGGGCGTCGAGGGAGCGGGCATGGCTCACAGCAGCATCGCGGACCGGATGAGCTTCTGCCTCTCTCGCGGGGGCGTGTTCGGATTGTTGACGTCGAAGTCGGCATTGATGCGATCGCGGGCCTGCCTGCCCAGCTCACCCGCGCGTTCACCGCACGGGAAGCTTCTCCGACAATGGAGGCACAAAGTAGTCGCACCGTGCGGTATTCCTCTGCAAGCTTAGCCTCGAGCTCGCGCGCTTGGGCCAGCTGTGCATTGATGTCAGCGCCCCTCGCTAGTGAGGTGGGGGGCGCGCTCGGCCCTGGGCCCTGGAGTAATCTAGTTCCCGGGTTCTGGGGGGCTTCTCCGTCGCCAGCCCCCGCCGCGTTTGCACCATTCGCCTGGTCGTCGATGACCACCACAAAGCACTCACGCGAGGGGTCGTATCTCCCGGCATCGAAGTCGCGGAGTAGCCGAACCAGTAGTCCGCGGCGTCGAGGAACTGCTGGAACATCACCGGGTTCGGCACGCAGGAGAAGTCCCACTCCGCGTATCCATGCGAAGTGGCAGGCGGCAGCTCGCTGGCGGAGCCATGGTAGAACTCGTTGTTGGTGGTGGCGATGAGGTTCCTAGCCGCCAGGAGGTGGTGGTCGGGAAGGTTCTCATACGCCGCCACGTCGGTGCTGGTGGACGAGGCGTACACCATTGCAGCGTTACGCAGGCCGTGGGGGAACCGCGGCTCGGAGACCGCTCGCTCCCCCACGGGTGCGGTTGCCGTATCGATGACGGGCGTGTCGCGTTGCGAGGCGACATGTGCGGCCCGGCGTCATTCCATCCGCGCCTGTCGAGAGCGCTGGCCGGAGCGTCGTCAGCGTCGTGGTGTTGAGGGGCCCGCAGCGTCCGCTTGGGCGGGCGCCGGGGCGTCCACAACGGGTGTGACGGGGACCGGTCCTGGCCTGGTTGATCACCACAGGTGAAGCTCGTCATGGTTGGTGATGCGCATGAGGTAGCCGTTCCCCGTGGCCTGAAAGTTCAGACTCCCGAACCGGATTTCGAATCCGGCTATGAGGGGGTCCGAGCTGCCCATGGAGTACCTCTGGCCCCTGTACTCGGTGTGGATCACCATCGAGATGGCTGCTAGGAAGCTTGATCTTCAGTGCCTAATCCCCTACCTAGCGCGCCAACTATAGATGCGGAAAGTAGTCCCGACACTATCTAGTAAGAGCGCTGAGATCTATCTCTTGATGGCCGGTGCTAAGCAACTAGTGATACTAGGTTTATCCTGGTTCCGGCCGGGGCCGTACGTCCAGCAGTGGTGTGCTCGGGGCACTATATTGCGTTGCACCGTAGTGCTTGCATGTCACACCTGTTTTTCCAAAGAAAACCAAGTGCAAACCTATATGCATGCCACGATCAAGTTTCATGAATATAGTGACATAAGTGAATAACAGAAACAATATCACGTAAGAAAAAGGGAGATTATCAGAGATTTACGCTTAATCCTGGAAACGGAGGCACCAAACTTCACAAGCGATCGGATCGGGGGTTGCGTACACCTAGAACCAAGCAACATCTTCACAACGACTTCATAGTAGCTCCCTCTTTACGAGCAACATTGTTTATAGCAAGGGTGAGCACTAGTTGTACTCAGCAAGTGTGGGGAAAGTATGAATGCAAAGGCTTTATAGTGGATTTGGGCTATAAGCATTTAGCATTTTAGTTGGTCAAGTTTTATTAGCACCTGATTACTAATAAAGTATAAGTTTATACCAACCCACAATTAAGCATAAAGATAAGAGATACGCCATAAGCATATGGCTAACATAACCATAGCACATATCACAATTTAAGTCCGTCTTCAAGTTCAATTAATCATGTGAGGGTCCAGGCCGCTCTTGACCGTGAGCACGGCTAATCGATTAGTTTTACACTCTGCAGAGGTTGTACATCTTTACCCACAAGCAGCGTAAAAGCTCCGAAGAACTTTGAACCCAACCATGCGATGTTGATCAGGCACCATACCACACTGCCGAGGTGTGGCTGCATAGGGACACTACAAGGCCTTTACAAAGGTCCTCCAACAAGTTGTGACCCACAAGGTCCGGATCAGTTAGCAAGGTATAAAGTCCCCTAGCGGTCGATACCCCACCATAAAAAGAATAACTCACCCAACCCCCGCTAGAGCGAGTCCATACCCCGTAGTACCGCCGATCCCTTGTCCTTATCAGGTAAGATCACCCCAAGCCAAAGTTCCTAATTATTCAGCCAAGACCATTGCCCATTAGTTCTTGTGGTTGTACTGTTTTCCTGGGTGGTTCTCCATGTTCCGGTTAAACATATGGTCTTGTATATTGAACATCACATAAAGGAACATAGAGCATAAAATGATAACCATGTTGATTATTACCAACCCAGTTGAGCACACTAAGCAATATCTAACAACAATATTAATTAAAACCAGGTTCAAGATAATGGTCAAAAGAGGCTAGTCATCCTTAACAGGAACCCAACAAAATTAATGCAAGGCACATGCGATAGTGATTAATAAAGTTATTGGGACAAAAGATCAAGGACACACTTGCCTTCAACCAAAGAGTAGTTGCTCAGAATCTTCACCTTCACACTCTTCCAAGCTCTCGAACCACGTTCGTTCTACTCGCACCAATCATCGGGCACAAGCATACAAAGCAAACAAACAAGCATAACTAAGAACAATGCACCAATCAAAAAGGAAACTTTAAAAGAACGCACTAAAGGACAGGCTCGATCAGATGGATCACTAAAGAACACAAAGTGTGCTTGAAAGGGAAAGGCTTGGTTAACTTTGAAGAGAGGGCCGCAGAAGATTGAGCAAGGACCGGAAAGATCGCCCTAAGATAGAGCTCAATTCTATTGGTTACGCAAGCGCAAGAAACGCTAAAACAGAACTAAGCTCGAAACTATCGTGAGATCATTAACCAAACAACAAGAAACTACGCTTGGCATATTTTAATTAAGAAATCATGTGAAAGAATATTTCAGAGAAATACTCTATGTTACCATTAAACAAGTTACATTTAATTAAAGAAGTCACGATAAACCTAATCATATTTTATTTATAACATTTGAGTGGAAGTTATGTCAAGTTAACAATTACTTTAGAAAGATAAAGCAAGTAGGAGATATCTAAACGAATAACTTTAGGTCGCGTGATTAACTAAACATATTTATTATTGAAAAGGCATTTATGATGTCATTAGGCATATTAACTTTATTATGAAAACCGGCGTTTAACTCTAACATCTTTTATTTAAAGAAAGCTAATTATAAATAGGGATTAGCCAAATTAGATCTTAGCTTATGAAAACCGGGATAGAACCTAATCACTTTTTATTTATAAAAGCATTGGAATAAGATTTAGTCAAGATTAACATGCATCTTTAGTGTTAAAACAAGTAACAGGTGATACACATGCTAACGTACAAGTTACTGTGAAACGAACTAGAACGGCACAAACGAACTATCCACGCACAAGAAAACCTTAAGGTGGGTTTAGGAAAACTAATCTACAAAGAGAGCTCGGATGAAGAGCTGACACACCAACCAAGGGTGAACTGATCTGACAGGTGAAGTAGATAACAGGGTAAACTTTAAAGAAAGATAGCTACAATAGATTAGGTACAAGAACACAGCTGATTCAAAGAGAGACAACCAAACTGATAAGGAATAGACATCAACTAGCTAGATGCCGATAAATAAGATTCTAAGATAAACATGAAACAAGAGTGATAAGATTACTTGATACGCAAATGAGCAGTGCAAACTACTCACACAGATAAAGCTATTAAGCTGAGCAGAAACTCCATGGCTTGATTGAATACACATGGTTTAGCTTGGGCTAACACTAGAAAGGTTTAGAGCTTCTGATAAACTTGATCAAGAGAGATACGAAGGTAAAGCTGGCACCGAACGTCTAACGAATCATTTGCATAAATAAGAGAACAAGGCTATGAGCTGGATTTATTTTAATTAACAAAATATAGGTAAGGATATTTCATAAATAAAATACCCCAAACCGGTGTAAAGAACTAGTCAAGTTTTATTTATAAAGATTCATATATGAATTATTCCAATTAAACATTGAATTTAGAAAAACTAAACTATATGAATAACCTAAACGAAACTTTGTAATTCAAGTAGATCATATTATTATTATTAAAAAGAGCATTTACATTGGTATTAATCAAAATTAACATTTACTTATAAAGTCGGAGTAAAAGCCTAATCAACTTTTAAATATAAAAGTTAATTAATCATTAAACAAATTAATATTTGACTTTTGGAAAACCGAGTAAAAGATCTAATTAGATTTTATTTGAAAGAAACATGTAAATGAATCTTTAATCAAATTAAATTTGATTATGAAAAACGGGTATAGATCTATATTGCTTTTATTTATAAAAGGCGTGTATCACTAGGTATTAATCAAAATTAATATTAATTTTATTTTCAGAAAACAAAACATAGTGAAAACACTCCGCTAACTCGTGCTTTACATCATTATGGACCTGACGCAATTTGAACGGATGAAATCGGAGCTAAAACAGGAAAGATATGGACTTTTAAAGATCATGGACCTAGATGCAGAGATCAGGAACTTCCAGAGAGTTTACTGTGAAATGGCAGGGGCATATACATAATTATGTATATAAACTCAGGGATTTACTTGCAAGATCTTCAATGTGGATTTATGTGTGAGGGGGGAATCTTTTCAGGGGGTTTAATGGAAAATTGCCAAGACTCAGATCTAGATGTAGGGGTCACCAAAAAGGATAAGGGTCTACGTGCAATATCTCCAATTCATCCCCTCCCTCTCTGCACGATACCAGGCAGGGGCGGCGGCGGTCCAGGAGGGCCAAATCGCCGGCGGCTCAAGCGTTCTCCGGCTCGGCCGTGGTGGGGAAAAGGAAGAGGGTGTCGTGGGGACCAAGCTTGGGTGCTCACCAAGGTGGAAGACGGACGACGATGGCCGGAATCGATCGGGGACCCTCGGCGGCGGCCGGCTCGAATCCGCCTCTGGAGGTGGCGCTCCGGTGGTCAACCCGCGATGGGAAGCGGCGCTACGACTTCGGCTCGTCGTCCTGGAGCTGTTGGCGGCGTTGTTTAGCTCTGGTTGCGATCCAAGGCGACGACCCGGCGGCGAACAGGGCGGCGGCCGAACCGCGGGGGCGGCGGCGGCGACGCCGTGCGGCTACGCGGCTAGGGCGAGGCGCGCGGGTTAAAATAGGGCGCGAGCTTGCGCGTGCTCGGCACGGACGTCCGGGCGTACAAGCGCCGGGACTCCGGCGGAGTCCGCGCGGCGGCCGGCGCCGGATGGGCCTCGATGGGCTCGCGGGGGGGCCGCGGCGGGCGGGGGCTCGCGATGCGGGCTGGAGTGGGTTGAAAGGAAGTCAAGAGGTGGGCTGGTGAGGGAGTCAAGGGAGGCCGAGCAGACTTAGGTAGCTGGGCCGTGGATAAGAGTAGATGGGCTGCGGTTTGGGCCCGCTGGGCTGCGGCCTGTAAAGCGGCAGCGGACCAGCGGAAAAGGTGAGGGGGCGTCGGCGGACTTCAGAAACTTGGGCCGCAAGCATTTGTGGGCCGAAAAAGGAAAGAGGAAAGGAAATTCCTTTTTATTTTCAGAAAGCATTTTCGTGGACAACAAAATAATCTAGAAATATCTAGATAATTCCTTAGAGCCACGAAAAATATTCTGAAAATCCCAAAAATTTCAGGAAGATTCCCAAAGCTAGATTAAGACATGAACAATCCAATTAAAGTATTTGGAGCTCATGAAAAAAAGATTTTAGAGCCTTCTAATAAATAGAAATAGCTCAAGAAAAATGAGAATAAGTTCCGGAAAAATCCGAGAAAATTCTCGGAAGGATTTGGACGGCCCCTAAATGCCTTTTTGAAACCTTAAGCACTCAGGAAGACCAAGATGCATCGGCATGAATGCAACACTCACAACTTTTTATTTGCTTAAGAAAATCAAACAAGGATTTTTCCTATACTATATTTCCTGTAAATAAAAATAAATGTTGGAAAAATTTTAAAATTATGAGAAAATTGTTATTTAATTATTCTTTCTATTCACATCCTGAAATTGGGAAGTTCAGGGTGTCACAACTCTACCCCCCTTAAAAGGAATCTCATCCCGAGATTCGAGAAAGGTTAGCAAGAAACAACGACTCATGTGGGTGTTATCCAAATCTTATCAACTTTCTTTATGTCGACCTTCCTTACACCAGCATACCGAACATGCTCTTCATAGGAATATATAGTCTGGTCCCACTTATAACTTATCCATTCTTCTATCACTGTGATTTCTCCATTCTTCGCGTTGCTCCATCATAGTCCTTGGTGGATCAACTTGTGCATCAGGATTCTTCTGGATAGGAGTGACATATATAGGTCGAACAATCTTAGGCTGGGGTTTGTCAGAACCAGGTTTAGTACCATTATCTGCCCCTAGATGTGATAACTTCTTCTCTCATCTCGTTCTACGATTTTGTTCATTAGATCGCCTGCGTCTACCAGGTTTGTATTCCTTGCAAATGATAATCCAATCATCAAGGTTTAGGGTTTGAGTATAACCTTCAGCTTGAGAACCTTCTTCTTGAGTTGGGTCTTGGGTGGATAACATCCTCTGCTCATTGATTTCTATAGGGTTATGTCGGCGAACCTGCTGTCATAAGACTAGCTTCCATACGGGGCATGAAAAACTATGGTGCTCACCACACGGACACCTATCTTGAGCCCTTGTTAAACTCATGATGTTTGTTTCAGTGTTTCATTCCTCTTTTTCTTTCCTTGATTATTCCATGCTTCAACAACTTGCCTCTTCACTGGCCTAGTGGGAATTCTGTCTTCTGCCATCATATTACGAAAGCAGGTTGTGCTAGGTTGCATCCTTGTTAGGCTTGAGTTTGCATAGCTGATAGCTTCTCTTTATCAAATGGTGGAGGAGTCATGTTTGGATGGTTATCATTGGTGACCGTATTGTGGTCTTTAGGGAGTGAAGCTTGCTCGTAATGGACTAATGAATCTTAACCATGGTTTGAGCCATTGCTTGCGTAACCCGAGTTTGTGCGGCGATATACTCGAACATCTTGCGCTCCAATAATGAGGTTGCAAGAGGAATGTTGATGTTTCCTTCATTATCTTTATCTTCATGATTTAAGTTGGAGCTCTCCATCTGACTGAGTATTTGTGATAGACCGAAGAGTAGAGAGAAAGAATGGGAAGAGCAAGGAGGTGGAAGATACAAAAGAAGAACCCAACTAAGCAACTAATGTCATTGCAGATGTAAGATCCACAATACACCAACACTCACTTCAAAGACCCATCACAAGCAATGTCATAAAACCAAGCATCATCATGCAAGCACTCAACTTCACCAAACAAGACATGGTTAAGGGAACGAACTACACGTTGTTAATAAAGTCAGGGGTATCCTCCTAATAGATCAATTGTAGCTCCCAGCAAGGATATCCATAAATAATGGATTTTCCCAGATCAAGGAGTACGAAATTATGAGTTCATTCCAACTGAATCACCTCAACCGGAGGTTTAGAACTCGAGATATGATTCAAACAAGATGGCTATGTCGGCGGTGTTGGCAGATTTAAGAATCTCCAAAGTTTCAAGCATAACTCTCTGTTTGTACAACCAAAATTAATGAATTTTGGTCAGAATGGAACTTATGAAATTCCTGAACTCTCCAATTGGATTTATCTCAATCGGAGGTCCATAGCCCGAGGTATAAAATAATGAAGGTAAGCTGGGTCAGCGGGGTTTACAGATTCGGAAAGCTCCATTGTTTCGAGCATAGCTCCTGGAACATGTACTGGATAGGGCTGAATTTTTTTTGATAGAAATTCACTTATGAAATTTGTGAGCTAACCCAACTGGTTTCATGTCAATCGGAGTTCGTAGCTCGAGATAAAATTAAAACAGCGCTGATGTGTTAGAGAGTCGCGCGAACGGATAGAATGTTAAGGATAACAGTTCTACCAAGAAATCAAGGGGGTGTTATTGCTTGGGGGGATGAATAGGCGAGGTCGAAAAGGTATTAAAGGAGAGTGAAGATAAATATAAAAGAATTCATGATATGGAGGAAAGAAGATGGTTAAGATGTGAGATCCTTTATCAGAGAGGTCAAGGATAAGGTAAGAGTGGATTGTAGATCAATGGGCATTAAGAAACGACCAGTGCTAACTAGGCTTACGTCCTACAGTCGATACAGCTCTGATACCACTCTGTCACACCTGTTTTTCCAAAGAAAACCAAGTGCAAACCTATATGCATGCCAGGATCAAGTTTCATGCATATAGTGACATAAGTGAATAACAGAAACAATATCACGTAAGAAAAAGGGAGATTATCAGAGATTTACGCTTAATCCTGGAAACGGAGGCACCAAACTTCACAAGCAGTCGACTGGGGGTTGCGTACGCCTAGAACCAGCAACATCTTCACAACGACTTCATAGTAGCTCCCTCTTTCTGAGCAACATTGTTTCTAGCAAGGGTGAGCACTAGTCGTACTCAGCAAGTGTGGGGAAAGTATGAATGCAAAGGCTTTATAGTGGACTGGGCTATAAGCATTTAGCATTTTAGTTGGTCAAGTTTTATTAGCACCTGATTACTAATAAAGTATAAGTTTATACCAACCCACAATTAAGCATAAAGATAAGAGATACGCCATAAGCATATGGCTAACATAACCATAGCACATATCACAATTTAAGTCCGTCTTCAAGTTCAATTAATCATGTGAGGGTCCAGGCCGCTCTTGACCGTGAGCATGGCTAATCGATTAGTTTTACACTCTGCAGAGGTTGTACATCTTTACCCACAAGCAGTGTAAAAGCTCCGAAGAACTTTGAACCCAACCATGCGATGCTGATCAGGCACCATACCACACTGTCGAGGTGTGGCTGCATAGGGACGCTACAAGGCCTTTACAAAGGTTCTCCAACAAGTTGTGACCCACAAGGTCCGGATCAGTTAGCAAGGTATAAAGTCCCCTAGCAGGTCGATACCCCACCATAAAAAGAATAACTCACCCAACCCCCTGCTAGAGCGAGTCCATACCCCGCAGTACCGCCGATCCCTTGTCCTTATCAGGTAAGATCACCCCAAGCCAAAGTTCCTAATTATTCAGCCAAGACCATTGCCCATTAGTTCTTGTGGTTGTACTGTTTTCCTGGGTGGTTCTCCATGTTCCGGTTAAACATATGGTGTTGTATATTAAACATCACATAAAGGAACATAGAGCATAAAATGATAACCATGTTGATTATTACCAACCCAGTTGAGCACACTAAGCAATATCAAACATCAATATTAATTAAAACCAGGTTCAAGATAATCGTCAAAAGAGGCTAGTCATCCTTAACAGGAACCCATCAAAATTAATGCAAGGCACATGTGATAGTGATTAATAAAGTTATTGGGACAAAAGATCAAGGACACACTTGCCTTCAACCAAAGAGTAGTTGCTCAGAATCTTCACCTTCACACTCTTCCAAGCTCTCGAACCACGTTCGTTCTACTCGCACCAATCATCGGGCACAAGCATACAAAGCAAACAAACAAGCATAACTAAGAACAATGCACCAATCAAAAAGGAAACTTTAAAAGAACGCACTAAAGGACAGGCTCGATCAGATGGATCACTAAAGAACACAAAGTGTGCTTGAAAGGGAAAGGCTTGGTTAACTTTGAAGAGAGGGCCGCAGAAGATTGAGCAAGGACCGGAAAGATCGCCCTAAGATAGAGCTCAATTCTATTGGTTATGCAAGCGCAAGAAACGCTAAAACAGAACTAAGCTCGAAACTATCGTGAGATCATTAACCAAACAACAAGAAACTACGCTTGGCATATTTTAATTAAGAAATCATGTGAAAGAATATTTCAGAGAAATACTCTATGTTACCATTAAACAAGTTACATTTAATTAAAGAAGTCACGATAAACCTAATCATATTTTATTTATAACATTTGAGTGGAAGTTATGTCAAGTTAACAATTACTTTAGAAAGATAAAGCAAGTAGGAGATATCTAAACGAATAACTTTAGGTCGCGTGATTAACTAAACATATTTATTATTGAAAAGGCATTTATGATGTCATTAGGCATATTAACTTTATTATGAAAACCGGCGTTTAACTCTAACATCTTTTATTTAAAGAAAGCTAATTATAAATAGGGATTAACCAAATTAGATCTTAGCTTATGAAAACCGGGATAGAACCTAATCACTTTTTATTTATAAAAGCATTGGAATAAGATTTAGTCAAGATTAACATGCATCTTTAGTGTTAAAACAAGTAACAGGTGATACACATGCTAACGTACAAGTTACTGTGAAACGAACTAGAACGGCACAAACGAACTATCCACGCACAAGAAAACCTTAAGGTGGGTTTAGGAAAACTAATCTACAAAGAGAGCTCGGATGAAGAGCTGACACACCAACCAAGGGTGAACTGATCTGACAGGTGAAGTAGATAACAGGGTAAACTTTAAAGAAAGATAGCTACAATAGATTAGGTACAAGAACACAGCTGATTCAAAGAGAGACAACCAAACTGATAAGGAATAGACATCAACTAGCTAGATGCCGATAAATAAGATTCTAAGATAAACATGAAACAAGAGTGATAAGATTACTTGATACGCAAATGAGCAGTGCAAACTACTCACACAGATAAAGCTATTAAGCTGAGCAGAAACTCCATGGCTTGATTGAATACACATGGTTTAGCTTGGGCTAACACTAGAAAGGTTTAGAGCTTCTGATAAACTTGATCAAGAGAGATACGAAGGTAAAGCTGGCACCGAACATCTAACGAATCATTTGCATAAATAAGAGAACAAGGCTATGAGCTGGATTTATTTTAATTAACAAAATATAGGTAAGGATATTTCATAAATAAAATACCCCAAACCGGTGTAAAGAACTAGTCAAGTTTTATTTATAAAGATTCATATATGAATTATTCCAATTAAACATTTAATTTAGAAAAACTAAACTATATGAATAACCTAAACGAAACTTTGTAATTCAAGTAGATCATATTATTATTATTAAAAAGAGCATTTACATTGGTATTAATCAAAATTAACATTTACTTATAAAGTCGGAGTAAAAGCCTAATCAACTTTTAATTATAAAAGTTAATTAATCATTAAACAAATTAATATTTGACTTTTGGAAAACCGAGTAAAAGATCTAATTAGATTTTATTTGAAAGAAACATGTAAATGAATCTTTAATCAAATTAAATTTGATTATGAAAAACGGGTATAGATCTATATTGCTTTTATTTATAAAAGGCGTGTATCACTAGGTATTAATCAAAATTAATATTAATTTTATTTTCAGAAAACAAAACATAGTGAAAACACTCCGCTAACTCGTGCTTTACATCATTATGGACCTGACGCAATTTGAACGGATGAAATCGGAGCTAAAACAGGAAAGATATGGACTTTTAAAGATCATGGACCTAGATGCAGAGATCAGGAACTTCCAGAGAGTTTACTGTGAAATGGCAGGGGCATATACATAATTATGTATATAAACTCAGGGATTTACTTGCAAGATCTTCAATGTGGATTTATGTGTGAGGGGGGAATCTTTTCAGGGGGTTTAATGGAAAATTGCCAAGACTCAGATCTAGATGTAGGGGTCACCAAAAAGGATAAGGGTCTACGTGCAAAATCTCCAATTCATCCCCTCCCTCTCTACACGATACCAGGCAGGGGCGGCGGCGGTCCAGGAGGGCCAAATCGCCGGCGGCTCAAGCGTTCTCCGGCTCGGCCGTGGTGGGGAAAAGGAAGAGGGTGTCGTGGGGACCAAGCTTGGGTGCTCACCAAGGTGGAAGACGGACGACGATGGCCGGAATCGATCGGGGACCCTCGGCGGCGGCCGGCTCGAATCCGCCTCTGGAGGTGGCGCTCCGGTGGTCAACCCGCGATGGGAAGCGGCGCTACGACTTCGGCTCGTCGTCCCGGAGCCGTTGGCGGCGTTGTTTAGCTCGGTTGCGATCCAAGGCGACGACCCGGCGGCGAACGGGGGCGGCGGCGGAGCGCGGGCGGCGGCGGCGACGGCCGTGCGCCCTACGCGGCTAGGGCGAGGCGCGCGGGTTAAAATAGGGCGCGGGCTTGCGCGTGCTCGGCACGGACGTCCGGGCGTACAAGCGCCGGACTCGGCGGAGTCCTCGGCGGCGGCCGGCGCGGATGGGCCTCGATGGGCTCGCGGGGGCCGCGGCGGGCGGGGGCTCGCGATGCGGGGCCGGAGTGGGTTGAAAGGAAGTCAAGAGGTGGGGCGGTGAGGGGGGAGTCAAGGGAGGCCGAGCGGACTTAGGTAGGCGGGCCGTGGATAAGAGTAGATGGGGGCCGCGGTTTGGGCCCGCCGGGGCCGCGGCCGTAAAGCGGCGGCGGACCGGCGGAAAAGGTGAGGGGGCGTCGGCGGACTTCGAAACTTGGGCCGCAAGCATTTGTGGGCCGAAAAAGGAAAGAGGAAAGGAAATTCCTTTTTATTTTCGGAAAGAATTTCGTGGACAACAAAATAATCTAGAAATATCTAGATAATTCCTTAGAGCCACGAAAAATATTCTGAAAATCCCAAAAATTTCAGGAAGATTCCCAAAGCTAGATTAAGACATGAACAATCCAATTAAAGTATTTGGAGCTCATGAAAAAAAGATTTTAGAGCCTTCTAATAAATAGAAATAGCTCAAGAAAAATGAGAATAAGTTCCAGAAAAATCCAGAAAATTCTCGGAAGGATTTGGACAGCCCCTAAATGCCTTTTTGAAACCTTAAGCACTCAGGAAGACCAAGATGCATCGGCATGAATGCAACACTCACAACTTTTTATTTGCTTAAGAAAATCAAACAAGGATTTTTCCTATACTATATTTCCTGTAAATAAAAATAAATGTTGGAAAAATTTTAAAATTATGAGAAAATTGTTATTTAATTATTCTTTCTATTCACATCCTGAAATTGGGAAGTTCAGGGTGTCACAACTCTACCCCCCTTAAAAGGAATCTCGTCCCGAGATTCGAGAAAGGTTAGCAAGAAACAACGACTCATGTGGGTGTTATCCAAATCTTATCAACTTTCTTTATGTTGACCTTCCTTACACCAGCATACCGAACATGCTCTTCATAGGAATATATAGTCTGGTCCCACTTATAACTTATCCATTCTTCTATCACTGTGATTTCTCCATTCTTCGCGTTGCTCCATCATAGTCCTTGGTGGATCAACTTGTGCATCGGGATTCTTCGGATAGGAGTGACATATATAGGTCGAACAATCTTAGGGTCGGGGTTTGTCGAACCAGGTTTAGTACCATTATCTGCCCCTAGATGTGATAACTTCTTCTCTCATCTCGTTCTACGATTTTGTTCATTAGATCGCCTGCGTCTACCAGGTTTGTATTCCTTGCAAATGATAATCCAATCATCAAGGTTTAGGGTTTGAGTATAACCTTCAGCTTGAGAACCTTCTTCTTGAGTTGGGTCTTGGGTGGATAACATCCTCTGCTCATTGATTTCTATAGGGTTATGTCGGCGAACTTCTGCTGTCATAAGACTAGCTTCCATCTGGGGCATGAAAAACTATGGTGCTCACCACACGGACACCTATCTTGAGCCCTTGTTAAACTCATGATGTTTGTTTCAGTGTTTCATTCCTCTTTTTCTTTCCTTGATTATTCCATGCTTCAACAACTTGCCTCTTCACTGGCCTAGTGGGAATTCTGTCTTCTGCCATCTTATTACGAAAGCAGGTTGTGCTAGGTTGCATCCTTGTTAGGCTTGAGTTTGCATAGCTGATAGCTTCTCTTTATCAAATGGTGGAGGAGTCATGTTTGGATGGTTATCATTGGTGACCGTATTGTGGTCTTTAGGGAGTGAAGCTTGCTCTGTAATGGACTAATGAATCTTAACCATGGTTTGAGCCATTGCTTGCAGAACCTGAGTTTGTGCAGCGATATACTCGAACATCTTGCGCTCCAATGATGAGGTTGCAAGAGGAATGTTGATGTTTCCTTCATTATCTTTATCTTCATGATTTAAGTTGGAGCTCTCCATCTGACTGAGTATTTGTGATAGACCGAAGAGTAGAGAGAAAGAATGGGAAGAGCAAGGAGGTGGAAGATACAAAAGAAGAACCCAACTAAGCAACTAATGTCATTGCAGATGTAAGATCCACAATACACCAACACTCACTTCAAAGACCCATCACAAGCAATGTCATAAAACCAAGCATCATCATGCAAGCACTCAACTTCACCAAACAAGACATGGTTAAGGGAACGAACTACACGTTGTTAATAAAGTCAGGGGTATCCTCCTAATAGATCAATTGTAGCTCCCAGCAAGGATATCCATAAATAATGGATTTTCCCAGATCAAGGAGTACGAAATTATGAGTTCATTCCAACTGAATCACCTCAACCGGAGGTTTAGAACTCGAGATATGATTCAAACAAGATGGCTATGTCAGCAGTGTTGACAGATTTAAGAATCTCCAAAGTTTCAAGCATAACTCTCTGTTTATACAACCAAAATTAATGAATTTTGGTCAGAGTGGAACTTATGAAATTCCTGAACTACTCCAATTGGATTTATCTCAATCGGAGGTCCATAGCCCGAGGTATAAAATAATGAAGGTAACTGGGTCAGCAGGGTTTACAGATTCGGAAAGCTCCATTGTTTCGAGCATAGCTCCTGGAACATGTACTGGATAGGGCTGAATTTTTTTTGATAGAAATTCACTTATGAAATTTGTGAGCTAACCCAACTGGTTTCATGTCAATCGGAGTTCTGTAGCTCGAGATAAAATTAAAACAGCGCTGATGTGTTAGAGAGCTGCGCGAACAGATAGAATGTTAAGGATAACAGTTCTACCAAGAAATCAAGGGGGTGTTATTGCTTGGGGGGATGAATAGGCGAGGTCGAAAAGGTATTAAAGGAGAGTGAAGATAAATATAAAAGAATTCATGATATGGAGGAAAGAAGATGGTTAAGATGTGAGATCCTTTATCAGAGAGGTCAAGGATAAGGTAAGAGTGGATTGTAGATCAATGGGCATTAAGAAACGACCAGTGCTAACTAGGCTTACGTCCTACAGTCGATACAGCTCTGATACCACTCTGTCACACCTGTTTTTCCAAAGAAAACCAAGTGCAAACCTATATGCATGCCAGGATCAAGTTTCATGCATATAGTGACATAAGTGAATAACAGAAACAATATCACGTAAGAAAAAGGGAGATTATCAGAGATTTACGCTTAATCCTGGAAACGGAGGCACCAAACTTCACAAGCGATCGGCGGGGGTTGCGTACGCCTAGAACCAGCAACATCTTCACAACGACTTCATAGTAGCTCCCTCTTTCGAGCAACATTGTTTCTAGCAAGGGTGAGCACTAGTCGTACTCGGCAAGTGTGGGGAAAGTATGAATGCAAAGGCTTTATAGTGGACCTGGGCTATAAGCATTTAGCATTTTAGTTGGTCAAGTTTTATTAGCACCCGATTACTAATAAAGTATAAGTTTATACCAACCCACAATTAAGCATAAAGATAAGAGATACGCCATAAGCATATGGCTAACATAACCATAGCACATATCACAATTTAAGTCCGTCTTCAAGTTCAATTAATCATTTGAGGGTCCAGGCCGCTCTTGACCGTGAGCATGGCTAATCGATTAGTTTTACACTCTGCAGAGGTTGTACATCTTTACCCACAAGCAGTGTAAAAGCTCCGAAGAACTTTGAACCCAACCATGCGATGCCGATCGGGCACCATACCACCTTTCGTCGAGGTGTGGCCGCATAGGGACGCTACAAGGCCTTTACAAAGGTTCTCCAACAAGTTGTGACCCACAAGGTCCGGATCAGTTAGCAAGGTATAAAGTCCCCTAGCAGGTCGATACCCCACCATAAAAAGAATAACTCACCCAACCCCCTGCTAGAGCGAGTCCATACCCCGCAGTACCGCCGATCCCTTGTCCTTATCAGGTAAGATCACCCCAAGCCAAAGTTCCTAATTATTCAGCCAAGACCATTGCCCATTAGTTCTTGTGGTTGTATTGTTTTCCTGGGTGGTTCTCCATTTTCCGGTTAAACATATGGTCTTGTATATTAAACATCACATAAAGGAACATAGAGCATAAAATTATAACCATGTTGATTATTACCAACCCAGTTGAGCACACTAAGCAATATCAAACATCAATATTAATTAAAACCAGGTTCAAGATAATCGTCAAAAGAGGCTAGTCATCCTTAACAGGAACCCATCAAAATTAATGCAAGGCACATGCGATAGTGATTAATAAAGTTATTGGGACAAAAGATCAAGGACACACTTGCCTTCAACCAAAGAGTAGTTGCTCAGAATCTTCACCTTCACACTCTTCCAAGCTCTCGAACCACGTTCGTTCTACTCGCACCAATCATCGGGCACAAGCATACAAAGCAAACAAACAAGCATAACTAAGAACAATGCACCAATCAAAAAGGAAACTTTAAAAGAACGCACTAAAGGACAGGCTCGATCAGATGGATCACTAAAGAACACAAAGTGTGCTTGAAAGGGAAAGGCTTGGTTAACTTTGAAGAGAGGGCCGCAGAAGATTGAGCAAGGACCGGAAAGATCGCCCTAAGATAGAGCTCAATTCTATTGGTTACGCAAGCGCAAGAAACGCTGAAACAGAACTAAGCTCGAAACTATCGTGAGATCATTATCCAAACAACAAGAAACTACGCTTGGCATATTTTAATTAAGAAATCATGTGAAAGAATATTTCGAGAGAAATACTCTATGTTACCATTAAACAAGTTACATTTAATTAAAGAAGTCACGATAAACCTAATCATATTTTATTTATAACATTTGAGTGGAAGTTATGTCAAGTTAACAATTACTTTAGAAAGATAAAGCAAGTAGGAGATATCTAAACGAATAACTTTAGGTCGCGTGATTAACTAAACATATTTATTATTGAAAAGGCATTTATGATGTCATTAGGCATATTAACTTTATTATGAAAACCGGCGTTTAACTCTAACATCTTTTATTTAAAGAAAGCTAATTATAAATAGGGATTAACCAAATTAGATCTTAGCTTATGAAAACCGGGATAGAACCTAATCACTTTTTATTTATAAAAGCATTGGAATAAGATTTAGTCAAGATTAACATGCATCTTTAGTGTTAAAACAAGTAACGGAGTGATACACATGCTAACGTACAAGTTACCGTGAAACGAACTAGAACGGCACAAATGAACTATCCACGCACAAGAAAACCTTAAGGTGGGTTTAGGAAAACTAATCTACAAAGAGAGCTCGGATGAAGAGCCGACACACCAACCAAGGGTGAACCGATCCGACGGGTGAAGTAGATAACGGGGTAAACTTTAAAGAAAGATAGCTACAATAGATTAGGTACAAGAACACAGCTGATTCAAAGAGAGACAACCAAACTGATAAGGAATAGACATCAACTAGCTAGATGCCGATAAATAAGATTCTAAGATAAACATGAAACAAGAGTGATAAGATTACTTGATACGCAAATGAGCAGTGCAAACTACTCACACAAATAAAGCTATTAAGCTGAGCAGAAACTCCATGGCTTGATTGAATACACACGGTTTAGCTTGGGCTAACACTAGAAAGGTTTAGAGCTTCAGATAAACTTGATCAAGAGAGATACGAAGGTAAAGCTGGCACCGAACGTCTAACGAATCATTTGCATAAATAAGAGAACAAGGCTATGAGCTGGATTTATTTTAATTAACAAAATATAGGTAAGGATATTTCATAAATAAAATACACCATGTTGGAATTGAAGTAAATTAAACTTTATTTGCGAAACCGGTGTAAAGAACTAGTCAAGTTTTTTTATAAATATTCATATATGAATTATTCCAATTAAACATTTAATTTAGAAAAACTAAACTATATGAATAACCTAAACGAAACTTTGTAATTCGAGTAGATCATATTATTATTATTATTAAAAAGAGCATTTACATTGGTATTAATCAAAATTAACATTTACTTATAAAGTCGGAGTAAAAGCCTAATCAACTTTTAATTATAAAAGTTAATTAATCATTAAACAAATTAATATTTGACTTTTGGAAAACCGAGTAAAAGATCTAATTAGATTTTATTTGAAAGAAACATGTAAAGGAATCTTTAATCAAATTAAATTTGATTATGAAAAACGGGTATAGATCTATATTGCTTTTATTTATAAAAGGCGTGTATCACTAGGTATTAATCAAAATTAATATTAATTTTATTTTCAGAAAACAAAACATAGTGAAAACACTCCGCTAACGCGTGCTTTACATCATTATGGACCTGACGCAATTTGAACGGATGAAATCGGAGCTAAAACAGGAAAGATATGGACTTTTAAAGATCAGGGACCTAGATGTAGAGATCAGGAACTTCCAGGGAGTTTACTGTGAAATGGCAGGGGCATATACATAATTATGTATATAAACTCAGGGATTTACTTGCAAGATCTTTAGGGTGGATTTATGTGTGAGGGGGGAATCTTTTCAGGGGGTTTTATGGAAAATTGCCAAGACTCAGATCTAGATGTAGGGGTCACCAAAAAGGATAAGGGTCTAAGTGCAAAATCTCCACTTCATCCCCTACCTCTCTGCACGATACCAGGCAGGGGCGGCGGCGGTCCAGGAGGGCCAAATCGCCGGCGGCTCAAGCGTTCTCCGACCCGGCCGTGGTGGGGAAAAGGAAGAGGGTGTCGTGGGGACCAAGCTTGGGTGCTCACCAAGGTGGAAGACGGACGACGATGGCCGGAATCGACCGGGGACCCTCGGCGGCGGCCGGCTCGAATCTGCCTCTGGAGGCGGCGCTCCGGTGGTCAACCCGTGATGGGAAGTGGCGCTACGACTTCGGCTCGTCGTCCTGGAGCTGTTGGCGGCGTTGTTTAGCTCTGGTTGCGATCCAAGGCGACGACCCGGCGGCGAACAGGGCAGCGGCCGGAACTGCAGGGCGGCGGCGGCCGCGGCCGTGCGGCTACGCGGCTAGGGCGAGGGCGCGCGGGTTAAAATAGGGCGCGGGGCTTGCGGGTGCTCGGCACGGACATCCGGGCGTACAAGCGCCGGGACTCGGCGGAGTCACGGCGGCGGCCGGCGCGCCGGATGGGCCTCGATGGGCTCGCAGGGGCTGCGGCAGGGCCGGGCTCGCGATGCGGGCTGGAGTGGGTTGAAAGGAAGTCAAGAGGTGGGCTGGTGAGGGAGTCAAGGGTGGCCGAGCAGACTTAGGTAGCTGGGCCGTGGATAAGAGTAGATGGGCTGTGGTTTGGGCCCGCTGGGCTGCGGCCTGTAAAGCGGCAGCGGACCAGCGGAAAAGGTGAGGGGGCGTCGGCGGACTTCAGAAACTTGGGCCGCAAGCATCTGTGGGCCGAAAAAGGAAAGAGGAAAGGAAATTCCTTTTTATTTTCAGAAAGCATTTTCGTGGACACTAAAATAATCTAGAAATAGCTAGATAATACCTTAAAGCCACGAAAAATATTCTGAAAATCCCAAAAATTTCAGGAAGATTCCCAAATCTAGATTAAGACATGAACAATCCAATTAAAGTATTTGGAGCTCATGAAAAAAAGATTTTAGAGCCTTCTAATAAATAGAAATAGCTCAAGAAAAATGAGAATAAGTTCCAGAAAAATCCAGAAAATTCTCGGAAGGATTTGGACAGCTCCTAAACGCCTTTTTGAAACCTTAAGCACTCAGGAAGCACCAAGATGCATCAGCATGAATGCCACACTCACAAATTTTTCTTTGCTTAAGAAAATCAAATAAGGATTTTTCCTATACTATATTTCCTGTAAATAAAAATAAATATTGGAAAAATTTTAAAACTATGAGAAAATTGTTATTTAATTATTATTTCTATTCACATCCTCAAATTGGGAATTTAAGGGTGTGACATTGCAGAGGGGGGCTACAAGCGAGGCGGGAGAGGAGGCCGGGCCTCCAGGTCCCAGAGGTTTTTTATTGAGGCAAGTGCCAATACCGTGGTGAAAGCAGGAGCGAGCGAGTGTGTGTGTGCTATATCCCTCCTCCCCCTACAGACAGGGGACTGCCCCCCCCCCTTTTATAGGCCAAGGAGGAAGCAGTTTACAGGTGTGCCACACTGTTCTAGCTACGTGTAATGGCATGGCGAATAGTACGACGGAGTGGACGACCGTCCTGGTGAATCTGGCTTCTGGCGGAGCGTCATGGCGTGCCCTGTTCGGACAACCCGCCCAGGAAAATACCGTACTATCGCCTAAACCAATCCACTTTGGTCATTAAGCAATAATAAAGTATCATCCTGTTGTTAGTTGCCGGGTTTAACGCCCGGTAAATCACTTATATAGCAACAAGGATCGACATATATGCATTAAAACTCACGCGAAGGCGAGTCCATAGATACAACATGATTAACAACAGAAATTCACCCCGAAGGGTTTCATTATTAGAAAACGAAGTCTTTGACAAGACATCGTGGTTCAAAGTTTTTAAAACAGCGGAATTAAAATAACTAGCGCCGGTAACATCACAAGAGGTCATCCGTGATGCCATCAATTGTCGTCATCCACCCGGTCAACAACACCTGCAACAATAGTTTTATAGCACGGCTGAGTATACTAATACTCAGCAAGACTTAACCGTCGGGTGATAACTACACCACCAAACTCTAGACATGAGAGGCTTTATGGCCGGTGGAGTTTCTTTTGCAGAGAGGCAATAAAGAGTATGTTCTTACTTTCAACATTTTAGCACATGTTCTAGTTAATTACCATTTCTAAGTGTGCCAACTGATTCAATCGAGAATTGGACAAGCAATTAATTCATATAACAATATTCACCAAGTTCCAACATTACGGGATATCATGGCCAGTTGATTAAGTAGTCTCAGTTGACGGTGAGAGGCCGACAATTGATTGGTTTAAACCTTGCAAGGTGGACATAAACACACGGTAGGGTGCCCCTCGAGGACAACCACCAGGCGGTTTCCAAAACTCTTTGGATCGTGATCGAATCTTACAGTCTTTGGTACAGGCTATCCGGTATACCCCGCAAGGCACCCGGACTCACCATGCACCACCGGTAGCTAGCCGTGAGACGCATCCCAAGATTAGTAATAGTAAGATCCCTCACCGCGTCATTAAGGTACTACGCCTACCGTACCCATTTCTGTCAAGTGTTTAGTACATCCAAAAGCTTAGCCCACGAAGCCACAGGACCGGAGCCCAAATCCCATGCTCTTACCACATAAGCAATCCATTTATGAAGATCTTATGATTCCAACATAAGCAACTATTCTCGCGAGTGACGAACATCACTCGACTTCTACCGGTCCTATAGCATAGCAACTATCGACCTACCATACTAGTGATAGAGCATAGGTATCTAGGGATCATGCAACTAGGGTTTAAATTGAACTCCTGAAACGTAAATGCACAATCATAGCAAAAGATAATTGCATAATTTTAAAAGATGGAGTTAATGATCCGGGGCTTGCCTTCGCTGGCAAGGTTGGCCTTGGGCCCTACTGGACGTTGGTCCAGGTCTTAAACCACAAACACGTATTGCAGCTCTTCGTCAGCACCTCCGTCTCCTCCTTCCGGCACGAGCGTATATCTATCGTCAGGAAGATCTACACGAGGATGCAAATGCAAGATTTACTTAATGATTTTTCATTTAATTAATTACAATCAACAAATGACAACCATGGGGTGCATAGTTGACCACAATCACCTAGATATGAAATACATTCAGCATACTCTTCCGAAAAGGAACAATATGCGGTTCATTATTAATTATTCGTTTTGATAGTGACTGTGTACATATTTCTTTGAATCAATTAATTTAAATTATACAAACAGAACAGGGTTGGTCTATACCCTTTGTAGAATGATTTTCAACATAAACCTAAAGTAACTAGGTGTGTAGGTTGTGATTTTCCAATTTACTTTAATACAAGCTTAAATGACTTCTGTTACTTTTATTCATAAAACTAATTAATGAAATTCAGTGGGGTGTGTTATGAATCACTATGAATCAAAACAAAGCCACTGCACACACATGCATTCTTAGGATAGCTAGGAATTTAATTATACCGAAAATAACAAAAGCTAACTACTAGAGCAAGATAAATGCATACAAAAAATAAATACACATCAAAATGATTCCAACTTTCTCACACATTAACTCTGGTCCAAAACTAATCTAGTAATGGAACATATACACCAAGAACTATTATAGATCTCGAGTTATGCATTAACAAAGAAAAACAAAAATATTTCAAGAATAAATATTTTTGACAATTATAAAATTGTGAATAATTCACAAAGGGTGCATTTTGGCATAAAAAGACAACATGCAGAAGTGGGGCACACAAATCTAATTATTTTTATCTACAAAAATCATTTGGATAGATTCTGCATAAAAAGATAACAATTTATATAAAACGATTTAGAACATAACTTTGTGCAATTTTTGGTACAGGAGCTAGTCATAACATCACACACAACATATCCAAAAATTAGATACAGAGGACTTAAGGGTTTTGAGAGATCACAGTTGGTCTCATCAAAATTTGGCTGTGACGCCCCAGGTTTTTAATTAACCTTAATCGTCGGTCAACTCTGCTGACAATGGTCAAATCACGGTTAACCTGGGTCCTCACCTCGAAAACCTCACCAACCAACCCTAATGATAAGTGGACACACATGTGTGGTCAACCCTTGGTCAAAGTCTTGGTCAAACCCCACCTAAACCCTAGTGACCCTGGATGTCTTTCGGAACTTTTGCCGCGTTCTCCAAAATTCACCCAAACACTTAAAAATCTACCTAGATGAAAGTTGTCCAATTTGTTGAGGGACACAACTTTCATGTAGATTGGCATTTGAAATTTTGAGTGGATAAAGGTGAAAAACTTGCCCAAATGACAGTACAACCTGTTCACTGACACAGATTGACATTCAAAGTTGGCAAGCTTGTTTTGCAAAATCTGTTGAGAAAACCCCATATGGCCTTTGTGAAAGTTGTAGGGGGTAGTGAGATCTACAACTTCCGTATTCAAAGTTTTGTGCACTTCTATACAAAATATTGGAGTTATTTAATTTCAAACAGACGCTCAGCAAAATAAAAATTGGCCGGTCGTGCGCTGCGCCGCAACGTTGTGCCCGCGCGCCGCGCCCCTCGGCATTTGCGCCCGTGTGCCGCCCGAGGTGACCTTCGCCCGAGGCCGACCGCCATCACAAGCCGCGCGGCTCCCTAGGCCTCCTGCGCCCCGCGACGCGCGAGGAGAGCGCGCCCGCGCCACGCGCCGGTGTGCCACCGCGCCGCGCCGGCCGGACGCGCACCCCTCGGCCGGCGGTCCGTCCGCGACCCCCCCCCCCCCCGCCCTCATGCGCCGGTACTACGGCCGGGACATCACGCCGTCGTCACCGTTGGTCGGGCCACCTCAATTTAAGCGCCGCCTTTCCTCCTCGTGTTGCCTGACCCCGCTCCCGCCGCTTCACCGCGCCCGTCGTGGCCGCTGACGGGCAAGCCGCCACCTTGCTCGTCTCTTGGCCACCACGCGCGTGAGTAGCTCCCCTAGGACCCGTAGCACCTCCTCGGGTCGCATATTGCCATCCGGTCCCCCCCCCCTCGCCGGAACCCCAAGCCGCCACTGGTGGTGTCGTTTGCCACCGCCGTGCTCCGTCACTAGGGCAGCCGTCACCCCAACTCTAGGCACGGACCGACCCTAGGTGAGCCACTGGACCTCTCCCACCTATCCCCTGGTCGAGAGCGCCGCCGGCCTCGCCGGATTCCGGCCGGCCGCACCGCCCCCACGGCCAAGGTTGGCATTGCAAGCCCCCAAGTCTTTCTAGGGTGTTTTTCCATAAACCAGGGGCATAGTTGTGAGGTTTCAGTTCTTTGTAGGGTCCTCAGTGCAAAAGGGTAACTTCAATAGTATAACACATTTGCCGATTTTCGTAAAATCTCTAGAAAATCGTAGACAATACGGAAAATTGCAGAAGAGGAGCACTACAACTTTTGTTATACTCACCTAGGCTGTTTCTTGATATTTTTAGCATGAAAAATAGAAATGTGAAAAACCTAGAAATAAAATATCTCAAAACCCTTAAGTCCTCTGTATCTAATTTTAGGATATGTTGTCTGTGATGTTATGGCTAGCTCCTGTACCAAAAATTGCACAAAGTTATGTTGTAAATCGTTTTATGTAAATTGTTATCTTTTTATGCAGAATATGTCCAAATGATTTTTGTAGATAAAAATAATTAGATTTGTGTGCCCCACTTCTGCATGTTATTTTTATGTCAAAATGCACCCCTGGTGAATTATTCACAGTTTTATAATTGTCAGAAACATTTATTCTTGAAATATTCTTGTTATTCTTTGTAAATGCATAACTCAAGATCTATAATAGTTCTAGGTGTATATGTTCCATTACTAGATTAGTTTTGGACCAGAATTAATTTGTGAGAAAGTTGGAATCATTTTGATATGTATTTATTTTTGTATGCATTTATCTTGCTCTAGTAGTTAGCTTTTGTTTTCTCGGTATAATTAAATTCCTAGCTATCCTAAGCATGCATGTGTGTGCAGTGGCTTTGTTTTGATTCATAGTGATTCATAGCACACCCCACTGAATTTTATTAATTAGTTTTATGAATAAAAGTAACGGAAGTCATTTAAGCTTGTATTAAAGTAAATTGGAAAATCACCACCTACACACCTAGTTACTTTAGGTTTATGTTGAAAATCATTCTAAAAAGGGTATAGACCAACCCCGTCCTGTTTGTGTAATTTAAGTTAATTGATTCAAATAAATATGTACATAGTCACTATCAAAACGAATAATTAATAATGAACCGCATATTGTTCCGTTTTGGAAGAGTATGCTGAATGTATTTCTTATCTAGGTGATTGTGATCAACCATGCACCCCCATGGTTGTTATTTGTTGATTGTAATTAATTAAATGAAAAATTGTTAAGTAAATCTTGCATTTGCATCCTCGTGTAGATCTTCCTGATGGTAGATATACGCTCGTGCCGGAAGGAGGAGACGGAGGTGCTGACGAAGAGCTGCAGTACGTGTTTGTGGTTCAAGATCTGGACCAAAGTCCGGTAGGGCCCAAGGCCAACCTTGCCAGCGAAGGCAAGCCCCGGATCATTAACCCCGTCGTTTAAAATTATGCAATTATCTTTTGCTATGATTGTGCATTTACGTTTCAGGAGTTCAATTGAAACCCTAGTTGCATGATCCCTAGATACCTATGCTCTATCACTAGTATGGTAGGTCGATAGCTGCTATGCTATAGGACCGGTAGAAGTCGAGTGATGTTCGTCACTCGCGAGAATAGGTGCTTATGTTGGAATCATAAGATCTTCATAAATGGATTGCTCATGTGATAAGAGCATGGGATGTGGACTCCGGTCCAATGGCTATCGTGGGTTAATTGTTTGAATGTACTAAGCACTTGTCGGGAATAGGACCGGTAAGCCTCGTACCTTAATGAGGCGGCAAGGGATCTTACTATTACTCATCTTGGGATGCATCTCACGGCTAGCTACCGGTGGTGTATGGTGAGTCCGGGTGCCTCGCGGGGTATTCCGGATAGCCTGCACAAAAGACTGTAAGATTCGATCCCGACCCGAAGAGTTTTGGGAACCGCTTGGTGGTTGTCCTCGCGGGGGCATCCCACCGTGTGTTTAGGTCTACCTTGCAAGGTTTGGAATCAATCGATTGTCAGCCTCTCACCGTTATCTGAGACTACTTACTCCACTGGCCATGAGATCCCTAATGATGGAAATTAATGAACATTATGCTTGAATAATTGTATTGCTCAACTTATGCTTGTATTAGATGGCTAATTTAGAAAGGGATAAACCCACTAGAACTTGTGCTAAAATCTTGAAAGTAAGGACATACTCTTTGTTACTTTTCAGCAAAAGAAACCCAGTGGCCCATAAAGCCTTTCATGTCTAGAGTTGGTGAAGTAGTTATCACCGACGGGTAAGTCTTGCTGAGTATTAGTATACTCAGCCTTGCTATAATTTGTTGCTCTAGGTAATGCCTTTGGTGATGTGTGGCCCGGAGAGATCCCGCCCGGCTAGGAGCTGGAGTGGGTGGAGGACAACGAATGAAGGCATCATGGCTGGCCTCCCGTGGTGTTATCGCTTTCCGCTTAGTTTAATTCCGCTGTTTTAAAAACTCTGAACTACGTTGTTATGTCAAAAACTTCGGTTTGTAATAATTAGACCCATCGGGGTAAAATTTCCGTTGTTAATTAGGATGTATCTCTGGACTCGCCTTCGCGTGAGTTTTAATGCATATATGTCAATCCTTGTTGCTATATAAGTGATTTATCGGGCGTTAACCCGGCGACTAACGATAGGATGATACTTTATTATTGCCTAATGACCAAAGTGGATTGGTTTAGGCGATAGTACGGTATTTTCCTGGGCGGGTTGTCACACTTGTGTCCGTCCAGGAGTGGCTTCGAGGGTGGTGGTGTTGAAATCTTCTGTTGAGTCGTGGTCCGTACGCTGACTTGAGGTTGCGTTCGACGGGGGGCCGTAGGATGCACAGCAGCCGACATGGCAGTTTCTTGTCGCCCCGTACCCCCACAGCGTCGGGGATGGCGTTGCGGTAGCGGGGATTCCCGCATAGGACCGATGGTGACAGAGGTGACGCGTCTCGCTGGCCTGACGTCACGACATAGTCCTGGGCAGGTGTAGAATAGGCGTCCGTCCCCCCTACGAGGGTTCCGCCGTCCTCTTTCGAGGGTGCAGCTCGTCGGTCGTACGAGAGTGGGCGGCACAGTGTCACGGAGCTGACACCGGCCTTGCCGCACAGTGTCGGATAGTAGCGGGGATGGCCTCACCGGGGGAGTTGGCGTAACAGTGCCGGGGCGTGATTCCCAGGCGTGTCATAGGCGCGGCGTGGATTCGTCTTTGACCCGGGTGCCTGCAAATGTCAGAGCATTAAATGCCCCTGTCGGGGGAGCAGGTATCGAGGGCAGCGAGCCCGTGAGGCCCTCGAGCGAGGCAGAACCTCACTCGGGGGGGCGACCAGCCCTCGAGTGAGGCAGAACCTCACCCGAGGGCGCGACCGGCCCTCGAGCAAGGCGGAAGTTTGTTAGTGCGATGACGTGCCCCTCGAGCGAAGCGGAGTTCCGCCCGAGGGTGGCCGGGCCGACCATCTGGTGGGCCGTTGGGGCCACCAAGGCCGTGGGCCCGGCCGTCGGGCCGTGATTATCTTAAGCACATTTTAGGTTCGTTTGCGTTTTGTTTTTTACGAAAGAAAGCAGGTTTTCCCTGGTTATTTAGGGGACCCTTATGGCTGTCCCCAACAGAGGGAGTTGTGTACATTTTCCCTAACAAAGTTCTACAAGTCCGGTATATCTCGACCTATCTCGTGGCAAGTATATAGTTGGACTGCATATGGCAAGCTCTAATCCAAAATTGTTGCCATATACCAAGGCTTGCATTCTAAGCGTACCCATAGGGTTAACTTTGTCCAATATTGTCCACTTGTCCATATCCGGCACACTAAGCATGAATCGAATCTTGTCCCAAAAGCTCCGTTGGTCATCAATTCTTCGTTCAAGTCTTCATACAGTCTCTAGGTTTCCCTAGTTTATCCCAAGAAATCTTCTTGAAACCATATCCATCTGGGATAGGTTGAAGATATCATACAAAACTATATAAGAGCTCCCCACTAAGGAGTTCTCTCAACCCTCAGCACGCCACGTCACCATCCACTATGTCTTCTCTCAACATGCAAGGTGTCCACATCACTATCGACTATATCAATTTTTATGGCTAATAGCACCCATGTATGCAATGTGTTATTTGCAGTATAATGTTGCGAAACAATCACTTTAGTTTCTACTTTCAAATTTTATCTTTAAAATTTGTTGAAATGCCCGCAGTAACGCGTGGGGTATCACCTAGTATAATATTATCTCTCAACCCATAGGTCGATATCCTAGTTTTCCAAATTATTAGTGCAATTGCACCCCTTATGGTATGCACTCTCAGCAACTAGCTGGACCTGGGTGAACATAACTTCTTCCAACTTTCTTGCTCTCATGATCCAATAATTTGTTGGCTTAGCACGACTCCAAAGATTCCTGTCAACGTGTCTGCAACACCCGACATGATCGATTAACTTCTGGTCAGGAACACCATGAATGGTTACTTCCCATTCATGATAGTTCAGGTTAAGAGGGGTCGTCTGCACACCCTTGACTAGGTGAGTGACTCTATCCATCCGAAATCTCACACTAGTCCTTTTGATTCCAACTTCTTCAAATGGACCTTCTCGACGAAGTCACATTTATTTTATTCGTCCACATTTAGCAAACTCAGGATACATAGCTGATGTCAATCCTGAGGAATACCATCAAGACTTTAATCAATTCCTCGGAACGTCCTTAGTTGTCATATCCACGAGGAAGGATCAATTCTCTTATCCAACCATGGTGTAGGTCATGATCCTTTGCAATTTCTTTGTCTTATTCCCCTGGATGGTATTCTCACATTCTAGTATCCTGGAAATATTATGGGCGTTAAGGCCTTGCCATGCTATTCAACAATTCCATATAATGTCACTTGTTTAAGTGAGCAATATTCCGCACTTGTGCTCACAAATTCTTCTTACATATTCTCCAATGGTGTGGTAGGTGCCAGATGCGAGGTCGTACAGATAACTTGTGTCCAGTAGTTGTCGAGTTAGTTATCTTTCCCACTAGTTCATTACATGATGTCCAGTAGGGCTTCTTTAACATCTGCTCATTGCAAAAGTGGGATCGACTGAGCTTCGTATCTCATTCCAAACGTCGACCTCACAACTTCTTTAGATGTCCTTCATGCATCATATTGCAAAAGCACAACTTGTGGTGCATAGTTGTTTCACGCTCAAACGGTAACTCCAAAAGAACTACTTAGGGGTGTAAGAGGTGATAAACCAATAAAAATGAATCTAGGATGACTACTCGTGTCGTGCAAACCTTGTATCCTTTGAGTTTTAGTCATCCAGATCAAATCTGAAACCTCAACAATACCTCCCAGGTTGAGGTTTTGTCTACTTAGGGGTAATCCCTTGTGCATGGATTTGTTACTTTTGAATACATGGTCGGGGCGCAATTCCATAAAACTCGCGCATTTGTCCATCTGTGGAGGGTTTGATGTGCTTACATCCACTCACTCATTATCTTAGGTTGTCTTCTGATATGTTAGTCGCTCTCATCGATGAATCCATTTCCAAGATATGAGGTTTCCATGTTCCTTCGAATCTCCACAATGGTCACTTCGCGTTTAGGTGAAGAACCCTTTCGGCAACCTCTGTATTCCATTAGTAAATTTCAAAGGTGGACATTCATAAGGTGCCTTACTGAAGGTAAAGTACTCGAATAAATTTTTTTGTAATTGATTGTTGCTCCATATGGAGTACTTCATCTTTATCCGATAATTGAGTTTCGACTGAAATTGTCCAAAATGCATCACTGACACCTTAGGGTACTCAATTGATCTTAACCAATATACGCTTCCATAGAGGTACCTGCACTTCTGATCTTCGTGCATCTTCAGCTTCATTGTAGTTGCTTTCTGGTCATTATCATGCACACAACAAAAGTCTCGGGAATTAGAAATTGTTCTGAGGTAAGGTTGATCTCGACCTCAATCTCTTGATCCATAGCAGAGTGTTTCTTCATGTCTCCGGTTGAGTATACTTGAGGGGCTCTGGTTGTAGCTCCTTTACTCCTTGTATGATTCTTCAAATACTAACACCTTCGACGTAGTGGGTGGTTCCAAATCGAGTACTCTCTAATCCAAATTAGTAACTTGATTCCAAAATGCATGAGGTGGCTTATCCAAAACCGAGACCTCGTATGTCAGTGTTGTGCTTCCATCTTCGGTTGAGGAGGCATCACTCTGATACTCCTTATTCTTTGCTTAAATAGATGACTTGTCCTCCTTTTAGGCTACTTCAGGTTCCTTAGGCCAACAACCTCTAAAGCATTGCATTATGGTGGTCTTTTCTATGAAGGGTAGCACTCAGGTTACTTATTCTAGGAGTCTGGTACAAACATGAAAATATTCGCTAATATATAATCCTACACTCAATAGTTAGAACCATAAGATCCATAAAGATCCATAAATAACCAAGCACTCAAGTATTCAAAACATTATAGATAGTGCTATCTCAAGGCTGGCTCATAACCGTTGAGATCTCGCACACTAATCGATCTAATTACTTCGTGGCATGTCAAACAAGATAGACTCTATTCTTAGTGGTTCAAGGTATTCCCATACCGTCCAAACTATCTTCGGTCTCCTCCTAACTAGTCCACGTAGGAAGTTGCTTTGACGCAAGTAAGATAGAATTTTTCAAAGCAGGAAAGCAGTTTCAAAATAGTTCAAGGCTTGGGCTTGTTGGTGTCATGATCACTTCATTTCTTGACTTGTACCGGGCTTCAAGGTCTTGTCACGAGGTGCTTGATGAACTTTACCCGGAAGTCTTGCTTTCAACGCTAAATTCCTGCATAAACATTAAACTCCAAAACCTACATGCACGAACAAACTTGTTATACCAAGGGGGTTAGTACCAATGGATAAGATATAAAATTCATGCCAACACCATAGGTAAACTCATGGCTAGTTTGAAGGAAATTCACCGTGAACAGTGATCTTGTCAAGTTCGTGTGGGAATCATTGGTTGTGATTTTGGAAGCCGATTTTTCTTCAAAGAAATTTTTATCGGCTCCCATTCAACCCCCCTGGTTGCCTAATCGGTCCTTCAGTTGGTGGTTGCCGTGGTAGGATTTCAGTTCTACTGTGCTTGTTGCGTGAAGGAAATCCGACTAGGCAGAGCTATCTTGCGGAGATGAGTTGTTAGGTATACAACGATGTCCCAATCTGATTGGCTTGAGTTCTTTGTTTGATCAGTGGACTTTGGCGTGTATTGATGATCCAATCTGATTGATCAGAGTTGTTTGTGGAGAGGAGTTGTATGCGGCATATGTCGATGCTTCAATTCGACTTGGTCATCTTGTTGTCGTTTCTTCTTTAGTTGTTCTATTGGTAATGCTCTTCCTCATATGTCCGGTTGGTCATCTTATTGTCGTTTCTTCTTTAGTTGTTTTATTGGTGATGCTCTCCCTCGTATGTCCGGAGCGAAGGAAAAAAATCAGACGACGGGCTCCATCTTTGACCTTATCCCTCCGACCTCTCCTGCATGGACACCCCCCCACCACCACTAGTTCCTTTCCTCGTCAACCCGCCATTCCTGACTCTACTCTCTCTCTCTCTTTCTCTCTCTCTCTCACTCACCTGTCGTGCTCCCTCTGCCCCCTATTCGGTTGCTCCACCGTACCTACCGCTAGTGTCCGCATAAGTGCCCGCGCGCGGCCCTTGTGCGAGGAGCTCACAGCAGCACACACAGAGGAGCTTGCGGCGGCGCCCGCGCGCGGAGGTCCTCACAGAGGCGCCCGCGCAGGAGGTCGTGGCGGCTCGCGCCACCCCAGAGTCCACGGGGGCCGACCGCGGTCACTCGTGTCACATCCGAGACCGAGGTGTTGGGGCACAAACGGGAGCAACGACAGATTTCGATGGTTGTTGCAAGGGTCTGTTTTGGGTATTTCAGAGATTTTGAGGGAATGTTGCAAGTGTTTCATATTGATGTTGCAAAAGTAGATCTCGATGTTGCAGATGTTGTTTTCGAATGTTGTGGATGTTGTTTTTAAATGTTGCGGATGTTGTTTTTGAATGTTATATATATATATATATATATATATATATATATATATATATATATATATATATATATATATATATATATATGCACACACACAGACACAGACCTGTGGTTGCAACCAATTGCCACATCTGAACTAGACCAATTGCAACTGTGTCATCATACTAATTGCAACTCGACGGAAAATCATTTTGTACGGCAAATTTACAGACTCTCGCAGTTACAAATGTGTGACTTGCACCGATTGCAACTAGATGGACTTGCAATTGGATGCGGACCGATAGCAATCGGACCCAACTAGTTGTAACTAGGTGTTGAATCTTCGTGTAAACCAATTGCAACCACGAGACTAGACCAATTGCAACTGTGATACTGTACTAATTGCAATTTGACGGAACTAATTGCAACAGTCTTGTTGTAACTTCCTACTAGATTCGAAACAATTACCACTGGACTAGACCTGGTTGCAACTCGATGCGAACCAATTGCAACTAGAGTCGGTCTAGTTCCAACTAAGCAAAAATCAATTGAAATTGGGGTGCTGAATCTGCGTGTAAACCAATTGCAACCGTGAGACTAGACCAATTGCAACTATGATATTATACTAATTGAAACTTGACGGAATTAATTGCAACAGTTTTGACCAGGATTCGAAACAATTGCTACTCGACAAGACCTAGTTGCAACCCGATGCGAACCAATTGCAACTAGAGTCGGTCTAGTTGCAACTGAGCAAAAATCCACCCGGGTGTTTTGCTATAATGCACATGGGTGCATTTTGTATAGAAAATGCACCCACCCTGATTTCAATTCATTTCTACTCAGTTGCAACTAGACCGACTCTAGTTGCAATTGGTTCGTATCGGGTTGCAACCAGGTCTGGACGAGTAGCAATTGTTTCGAATCCAATAGGAGTTGCAACGGGTCAAAACTGTTGCAATTAGTTACATCAAGTTGCAATTAGTACAATATCGTAGTTGCAATTGATCTAGTCTCGCGGTTGCAATTTGTTTACATGTAGATTCAACATCCCGATTTCAATTGATTTTTTCTTAGTTGCAACTAGACCGACTCTAGTTGCAATTGGTTGGCATCGGGTTGCGACCAGGTCTGGTCCAGTGGCAATTGTTTTGAATCCAGTAAGAAGTTACAACGGGTCAAAACTGTTGCAATTAGTTCTGTGAAGTTGCAATTAGTTCCATGAAGTTGTAATTAGTATAGTATCATAGTTGCAACCGGTCTAGTCTCGCGGTTGTAATTGGTTTACACGCAGATTCAGCACCTAATTACAACTAGTTGGGTCCAATTGCTATCGGTCCGCATCCAATTGCAAATCCATGTAGTTGCAATCAGTGCAAGTCACACATTTGTAACTGCGAGTCTGTACATTTGTTGTAGAAAATGATTTCCATCCAGTTGCAATTAGTATGGTGATAAGGTTGCAATTGGTCTAGTCCAGATGTGGTAATTGGTTGCAATCACAGGATATGTGCATTTCACGGGGTATGTGCATTTGTTGTATAGAATGCACCGAACCGAGGCAACCAAATACTATGGCACTCACGTACTAGTGTTTAAATCAAAAGCCAGCTAAATGCACGATTTTAAAGCAACTCCAACAGCTTATGTAAAATATTAGCTAAATATAGAGTTTTAGCGCCTTTGTACAATATAGAAAATCTCTTAAAACCTTGAGAAATCGAACAACCTCTTCAAATAGTGATTCCATAATTCAAATGATGTCCACGTCAACGCTAATAAAACTGCCATCGATAAGCAGACCCCATAACGACCCCACGAACAGAGACCTGCTAGTCGTCCCACGGCTCAGGCGCCCAACGACGCCCGTGCATGGCTCCACTGCGTTGCCGTCAATGCCCACGCCCGGCTCCTGTGCGCGGCCGTAGCCAGGCGGCGCGCTCACCGCCACGCTCCCGGCTCCCGCGCCACGCAGTGGCAGCCGGTGCTGCTCATCGCTCACGCCCTTCGAGGCCCGCGCCAGGCTCTTGTGACCGGTCAAAATCAGTCGGCCACCAGTTTGTCCAGTCGATTTCCTCGTCGGCGGCGAGGTTCCGGCGAGTGAGTAGAGGTCGGGAAGCATCCTCAAGATGAAGTGAACCCATTTCAAACCTAGATTCGGTGTATGGGCCACAGGAGGCGCTTGGCAGTGTGCGTCCGCGGGGCATGGTCGGGTGGTGCCGGTGGCGCGACAGGAAGCGACGAGGGCGAAGACTCGGCAGTTGGGGGGGAAGGGAGAGTGGAGGAGGTAGTGCAGGCGCAGTAAATCGTGTGGAAATGAGCACCTCCCGCGCGACGACGAACTCCCCGCAGTGCGCCGCCGAGCTCTTCCTCGCGCGTCCTCCGAGCTCCCTTTGGTCTCAGTCGCTGAGCACCCCACTTCCTCCGCTCCTGGCTGGCCTGCGCGGACGCGCAGTCAGAGGAGGGGAGGCGGAGGTTGGTCGTTGTAAAACCCCGGATTTTCATGAAAAATTTGAATGCCTGTACCATCGCGATAGTCCCTGGATCAGTGGCTATAACGTACAGAATGTCTCACAGATGAATACACAAAGTCATTCATCGCATCACACATAAGGATAGAAGTACACAATCTATTACATGTCCATTATGGAGTACATCAATACAAGCCTCTTGGCTGAATCAGAGTGAAAATTCTACGCAACGGTAGCTATCTTCTCAGAAGGGTCTCCATCTTATATTCTTCCCGCCACAGGCATCCTTGAGCGAAGCGACGCATCCCTCAGTCGTACCATCCGTCAGCGTTGATATCGAACTCGGTGTCGTACCCTGCACACCCAAAGTCTATCCCCAAGGAGTGGGATAGGTTCACGTCACCAACTGTATGCAGCTTTAAGTGGCCTATCATCTAAAGGGAGGAAAAGAGACAAGGAATCGGCTTTGTTTTTCCTATGCAGTAGCAGCAGAGTATAAACAAGGTATCTCCAAAAATATCCCCAAATCCCAAGTCTCTCAACACAGCTCGGAACCACCTGGTCAGCCAGGGGACACATCTCCACAACCTACTCCTGTCTAGGGTCGGTGCGAGAACTTCCTCTCCTCGCACCTCAATGATTGCAACCGGATCAACGAGGTAGATGGAGCCTCTCTCCTCTAGCTTGCTACAACCACGGCTCACCACACACTCTCCTATAGGGGGAAGGTAGAAATCCCAAAACATGAGGAACGAACATGTCGTCTAGGCTGTGTCCTTGACCGAGGACGCGGCTATAGTTATAGATCGAACAACTCTGCAAAGTGTGTACACCTGTACCCATCCCGGAATGGCACCCGGCCGGTGTACGGCCGACCGAGCCCATCCTACCTGGCGAACTCTCGGTAGTTACGGTCCCATCCTACATCCGACCCTCAAAATGACCCCCCCCCCCCGCAGCAGGGACAGCACCGGAAATGTGAAATGCTCCCGTGTGGCCACATGGGAGACACTCTGAGAGGGTGGTCACGCCTCCACCGCTCCCCCACTGATACCCTCTATCCTTCCTAAGCAGGTATGGTTCCGCACTTGCCGAGCTCAACTCGGCCCTAACCCCACGCTCGGCGGGGTGGTGTGTACGAAAGTCCTATGGACAAGTTAATCCACTCGGTTTCAGACCGGGGCGAGCTCATATCCTCCAAGCGCAAGTAAAACCCCAACACCTAGGCTCCGAAAACCATAACAGTAGGGGTACACTCTGTCCCCGATCCTAGATTGGTTGTTTCGAGCTCAGCCCTGCCAAGGTACCCAAAATGCCTTCTCCTGCCGGTTTTAACCCCACACACGCCAAGAACCAATATTCCCATCCCAACACATGCATCGCGAAGCTCAGCGTATATACACGCTCATATAAACATATATACAGTAGTAGTAGGGCAATCAAGGACAGGATAATCAAAGAGACAGTGCAAGGTTCAGCAATATGCATATAAAGTAAAGCGCTAGCAATTCTATTCAGCAATGCCTAATAGGAATTTCAGAATCAGTCGGGCGTGAACCTGGGGTCGGGTAGTCCTCCGCGGTGAAGTCGTCGGCATAGTCGTACTCCGGGATCAGCTCCCCGGCTCCAGCTGCTTCTAATAGCGCGAAAGGAAAATAAATAGCAGTCCTATTGCAATTAACTCCAAAGAAACGCAAATAAGAACCAAAAGAGAGCAAACACCACCCGAGCCCGGAGTTTAAGATTTTAGGAATTTTCTGGAAAAGGTTTCACAATTTTCGGAGTTAAAATGGATTTACTAGGGTTTTTCAAAGAGACAATAGGATTTCCGGAAAAAGAAAATACGTTAACCCCTTTAAACAGCCTTAGCCACACCGGATCCCCCCGGATCGGGTGCGGCCTGGCTTTCCGCGGCCCGCGTGTGGCTGGGCCGCCACTGGCTGCCGTAGGCGATCCCGCGAGGGAGCCGTGCGGCCGGCGCGGTGTGGGCCGGCATGTGGCCGCGACGGGGGTGGCCTAGCCGCAGCGGATCCCTGCGGGTCGGCTGTGTCTACGCCCGCATGCGGTCACCGGTAGACAACACAACCCGTGCTTCCCACCACGAACCTAGGTGCTTGACAAAATGCCCAGGAGAGAGAGACGGCGGCGCGGGAAGACCTCGCCGGCGGCGAGCTCCACGGCGCTTGGGCGACCGGACAAAACGGGGCAACCGCAAGGAACCTCCTAGGCTGCTGGGCTCGAAGGGGCGCAAGACCGGGGTGGTGACTGTCGTGTGAGGCCGTCGCCGGCGTGGGCACGGTGACGTCGGTGCGGCGGTGGTGTTGGTGACTCTACCAGTGTGGGGGCGTGTGAGCATGTGTGCGACGACGTGCGTGAGGCAGCGCACACACGCAAGGTGACTACCACGGCTAGTGTAGGGTTTGGCCGCGACAGCGGCGTCACGGCGGGGAACGCGGCGGAGCCGGGTCGACGCCATGGGTGGCGGCGAGCTCGGCGCCCGCGGTCGGTTCACGAGTGTGTGTGCGGGGTTCCGCCGGTGGCAAGGTGCGTTCGTGGCGGCCAAGGATACGGTGCCTCCCCCCTTCTCCTCTGCGACCGTGTGCATGAGGCACCCGGCCACGGCGAGGCCGCGGCGGTGCGGTCGTCCTAAACGCGGCGGCAAGTCCTACGCGAGCGAAAAGGGGCCAAGGTCCAACCTTGCCCCTGGGATCGACGCGCGCGCGTCTTTGGGGTGCACGATGGCGCGGGGGCGTCGGGTCCGCGTGAGAACGCGCGCGAACACGAATGTGAACGCGAGCGCGAACGGCTCGGCGCGGTACCGCAGACGCGAGCGGCATGGCACAGCGATCAACAGCGGCAAGGAGAGGCTAGGCCAAGAGAGCGAGCACGCGTCGACGAAGGCAGCGGCACCTGCACACGAGTTGTCCCAGCCTGGCACGAAGGCCGGCATCTCCAACGGCGGCGCGGCTGCGCGGAGCGACTGCGCGTTCCACCTCGGCTCGAAGGTCGGGGCATCCACATGGGCACGGAAGCGGTCGTCCTCACCTTGCTGGCCACAGGCCGTAGTACAGGCGTCGGTGTAGTGTGGTGGTGCGGCTCGTCGGCGGGGAGGAAGACGAAGGCGACGGCGCGACGTCGAGGAAGTAGAGGAGGCAGGGGAAGTAGGCGTTCTCGGGGACGGTGGGTCCGGCTCCTCCCACGGGCGGCTCCGGTCTTCGCGGCGGACAGCTCCTCCCACGGACGGCTCCTCTCCTCTTTCTCCCCCCTTGCTCTCCCTCCTTCCCCGACGGGTCGGTGTGTGGACAAGGGAGCAACTCCCCAAGGCGGCTAGGGTTGGGAGTTGCCCCGGGGTCTCGGCGGCGGCTTAAATAGCGGCGTGCGGCGCGGGACACGCGGACGGCTGGGATGCGCGGGGGGAGCGCGCGGCACGCTGCGACGGCGAGGCCCGCGGCCGGTGCGCCGCTTTCGCTTTGGGCGTCGGCCAAAGCGGGAGGTTGGGGATGACGGCCGTTGCGTCGGCGCGGCCCCCGGGGTGACGTGGTGCACGGGGCCCGTTTGACGACGACCGGGCGGCGTGCGCGGTAGGTAGCGACGGCGGGGTTGGGCTGTTGGGCCGCAGCTGGGCCGGAAGCGGGGTTAGGCTGGTTAGGAGGTTGGCGGCCTGCTATGGGTGGAAATGCTTTCCCTTTTTAGTTTTAGTTTGTTTCAATTTTGAATTTCCAATTCAAATTTGAATCCACTCAAGAAAATCCAAATAAATTCCAAATAAAGATCCAGCTTATCACGCTAGCAAATTATAAGCCTAAAATTATTGATGGTGCCAAATTATATCTAGGAATTTTGGGAAAGAAACAGGAAGGCACCCTTATGTGTTTCATGAGCACTTAAGTACAAGTCAAGTTTTTAGAAATTCCACATTTTGAAATCAAGCAAAATCTAAGGATGTTACAGAACTCCCCCCTCACAAGAATCTCGTCCCCGAGATTAAGAAGTTACCTCCGTTTCGAAGAGATGAGGGTATTTCTCCCTCAAAGCGAACTCCTTCTCCCACGTTGCTTCGCGCTCGGAGTGATTACTCCATAGCACCTTGCAGAAGCGCGTGGTGGTGTTCCTGCTTGACTTCTCCGCCCATTCTAGGATCCGAACTGGGTACTCCAAGTACTCCAGGGTCTCCTGAACGTCGAGTGCCTGAGCGGGCACTCTCTTCTCGACGACCACACACTTCCAAAGCTGAGACACGTGGAACACCGGATGCACTCTGGTAAGTTCCAGAGGTAGTTCGAGCTTGTAAGCCACCTTCCCGACCCTTTTTACAATCGAGTACGGGCCAACATACCTAGGGGATAGTTTCCCTCTGACGTGGAACCTCTTTGTACCCCGGAGGGGTGACACCTTCAAGTAGACGTGCTCTCCCACTTCAAACGAGACATCCCTCCGTTTATGATCCGCATAGCTCTTCTGCCTACTCTGAGCTATCTTCAGATTCTCTCTAACCTTGGCGACATTTTCTTCGGCCTCAACGATGGCAGCGTGACCGAAAAAGGCTCGCACCCCCACTCGGACCACATCAACGGTGTCTGACACTTTCTGCCGTAAAGGGCTTCGAAGGGAGCCATCTTCAAGCTGGCCTGGTAGCTGTTGTTGTACGAGAACTCGGCATAGGACAGACTCTTTTCCCAATCGGACCCGTAGGTCAACACACAAGCCCTCAGTAAGTCTTCTAGGACTTGATTCACTCTCTCTGTCTCGCCATCAGTCTGGGGATGGAAAGCTGTGCTATAGTTCAGCTCGGTGCCCATGGAAGCATGTAGACTCTTCCAGAACTGGGTGGTGAACTGAGGCCCTCTGTCTAACACAATGCTCCTCAGAGCCCCATGAAGCTTTAGAATATGGTCCACATAAAGTTCCACAAGTCGGCTCACGCTGTAGTTTGTTTTCACGGGCAAGAAGTGTGCTACCTTGGTCAACCGATCGACAATCACCCAAATGGAGTCGTTTCCTTTCTGTGTGCGTGGTAAACCCACAATGAAGTCCATACTGATATCATTCCACTTCCACGTGGGTATCTCGAGCGGTTGCAGCAGACCGGCAGGTCTCTGGTGTTCTGCCTTCACTCTCTGACATGTGTCGCATCGAGCGATGTACTCAGCAATGTCTTCCCTCATCTTTTCCCACCAGAACCGTACCTTCAAATCCTTGTACATCTTGGTGCAACCAGGGTGGATCGAGTATTGAGAGTCGTGAGCCTCTCTAAGAATCGAGTCCCGAATCTCCCTGTTCTGGGGTACGCATATGCGGTCCTTCAACCATAGCGTGCCCTGGTCATCAAGGCGATAGTCGGCTGCTTTGTCTCCCTCCATCTGGCGCTTTACCTCTTGAATCTCCGGACACCCTTCCTGAGCTTGACGGATCTGGTCTTCGAGTGTGTATTTCACCCTCAACTCATTCAACTGCCCCTCCTCTACTATCTCCAAACTCAGCCTCTCCAGCTCCTCATACAACGTCGGCTGTTCTTCACGCACCATCAAGTTGTTGTAGTAATGCTTGCGACTCATAGCGTCGGCTACGATGTTTGCCTTGCCGGGGTGGTAGTGGATGTTCAGGTCGTACTCCTTGATTAGCTCCAGCCACCTTCTTTGTCTCGGGTTCAATTCAGACTGGGTGAAGATATACTTCAGGCTCTTGTGATCAGTATAAATGTCGCACTTGTTACCCATCAGATAGTGCCTCCAGATCTTCAAGGCGTGAATGACAGCAGCTAGCTCGAGGTCGTGTGTAGGGTAGTTCTCCTCATGCTTTCTAAGCTGCCGCGAGGCATAGGCTACCACCTTGCCTCCCTGCATCAACACGCAACCGAGTCCCTGCCTTGACGCGTCACAGTACACCACGAAGTCCTTGCTCGCATCGGGCAAGGTCAAGACCGGCGTAGTGGTGAGGCGAGTCTTGAGCTCCTGGAAGCTGGCTTCACACTTGTCCGACCACACATACGGCGTGTTGCTCTTCAACAGTTCTGTCATGGGCTTCACGATCTTGGAAAAGTTCTCGATGAACCGGCGATAGTATCCGGCTAAACCGAAAAAACTGCGGATCTCTGTCACAGACTTCGGAGACTGCCACTTGGACACGTGCTTCTATCTTGCTCGGGTCCACGGCCACTCCTTTGGCCGACAACACGTGACCAAGAAAGGCGACTTCCTCCATCCAGAACTCACACTTGCTGAACTTGGCGTACAACTGATGTTGCCTGAGCTTTCCCAACATGATCCTCAGGTTCTTCTCGTGCTCCTCTGCGGTCTGGGAGTAAACCAGTATATCGTCAATGAAGACGATGACACACTTGTCCAACTCATCCATGAAGACCTTGTTCATCATGTTCATGTGAAGGATCAGATGGCGACTAGAGAGGGGGTGAGTGAATAGGAGCCGGTGAAAATTCTTCTCAAAGAACCCGGCCTATACCCTAGTCAAATCCCGGTCACACACAAGCGATGGATCGAATCACACACCAATCGCCAAGACAACAAGGTTATGGATCAACCTCAAGTCCTAGGAACGATTCCTTGAAGCACACGCGGAAGCACGAAAGAAGAAGGGAGGAATCGAACCAAGAAACAAAGCTGCCAGCCTCTGGCGGACTGTCCGGCCAGGCAGGGCGGACGGTCCGCAAGGGCCGCGCGGACTGTCCGGCAGGGTATCGCGGACTGTCCGCACCCTTGCCGTGGACCGTCCGGCTTGAGCCCCGGACTGTCCGAAAAAGACACCATAATCACCAGAGATGCACCGTGAATAACAGACCGTCCGCGGGGAGCACACGGACTGTCCGCCAGGCACCCGCGGACCGTCCGCCCAGCACACACGGACCGTCCGAAACTTCGTCCAACCAAAACTCAAAACCACGACGGATCAAAACGAAAGGAGAGCAAGAACACGAAGAACACCCGACGAACATGTGCGGCGCGGACCGTCCGCCAGGACGACGCGGACCGTCCGCGAGGCACGGACAGAGCAGAAAAACAGCCCGACCTCGAAGGTCAACTCCCCCAAATCATCATCGGATTTCCCAAACGGTTGAAGCTGTGGAGACAAGGGTTTGGGGACTTGAAAAGCGTCACACAAGGATGCTATAGCCCAAAAATCTTGCCTCCTAACTCCCTAAATCACCGGGAATCGCGAATCCTTTGAGCACCACCAAAAGCTAGAGCACCGAACGAAAAACCTTGAATCGAAGTGGTTTCCCGGCGTTTGAGGGCACAAGATCAATCACAAAGATGCACGAGACATCTATCCATGTTTCCCTCAAAGAAATCCGGGGAGAAACCCACTCAAATCCGCGGAATCACACCGAGAACAAAGGCACAAAAACAAGCACAAAAAGACCACGAAAAACACAACTCCGAATCTTCTGTACAAACCAGGAAAGATTCACAAGGTCTAGCATGCCGCCCTAGCATCCATCCCTCTCAAAAAATCTCTCATGAAGCTCTCATGCTAGCCTAGAGAAAATGGAGAAGAAAATAGCTACGAAAATGAGAAATGGGAGGGGGGAAATGAAACCCTAAGTCGCGGAGAGAGAGAGCCATCCACACACACTCATGGCTTATATATCAGGTCCCGCTGGAGTGGTAAATGACTCGACTACCCCTAATTAACTACTAGCGATACAACCCACGTAGGGGCATTTAGGTAATGTTTGTGGGTCTTGCCATCGGACGGCCATGCCTTTGCCGCACCCCGCGTCCTCCCGACGCAAGCCATGCGATCCCGCTGCGTGTTCTCCGCTTCGAAGCTTCCCGACACGCCCAGATCCCATCTCCGTCGTGTTGGGCCCTCGGACTTGGTTTTGAGGCCCAAACCAAGAAACCTTCCTCCGATGGTTTTGTGGGCAAACCACCAAACCCCGCGTGCTCGGTCCGGCCTCCCGACAAACCACTTGACTCGACCGCCACCGTGCACCGGCTCGATTGTCCATGACTTCGTCTTGCTCGTATCACCACCATGTGGCCCGCACCTAGTCCCGTGAGGACCATGTGTGGTTCGAGGACCGGTGGATGGTCGCTTCCTTGTGTGATGAGTGATTGACAACGTTGTGTGGACTGATTCTTGGCTAAGTATTGCGAGGTGCGAGTTGCGGCTTGACTCGTGTTGGTGCGGGTGAAGAACAAGCGCGAAAGGTCGTCGCCGGTGAGGCCTCCGGGTGTGGAGAAGACAAGTAGGCTTCGTTCGAGGGACCCGGTGGCCGGCGGGGTCAAGTGCGGGCCGCATGGTGGCATGAACAAGCAAGATGAAGTCGTGGACGGTTTCTTGGTTGAGCCTCAAAACCAAGGTCGAGCCGGGACTACGTGGGAGCCAAGTCATGAGTGGAGATTGGCGGAGGCTACACCGAGTTCGCGGGGTTTCCGGTGGTTCACCAAAAACCACTGGGTTCCTTGGTTGATCCACAAAGCCAAGACCGGAGAACCGAAGACGGAGGTGCGGCGGCACGCACCGGTCCCCGACCGGTGGGTCGGCCGGTCGGCCGGTGGGGACCGGTCTGACCGGTGAGGAGCACCGGTCTGACCGTGTGCGACGACGCAGTCCGGAATCTTCGAAGCGGAGGACACGCGTCGGGATCGCATGGCTTGCGTCGAGGCTACGAAGGGTGCGGTCGCCGGGCATCCGTCCGATGGTGAAGACATCAAGAATTCCAAATCCGCCCTTGAGGGGCTTGTATCCCTAGTTGTTAGAGAAGGGCATTTCAGACATTCGGTTGCCTCCATATAACCCAAGAGGTGAGAGGATGGCAGCCAACTCTTGGAACCCTGGCTCATTAGTTTTCCTATTTTCCACCTATTTTCCTTAGGTTTTCCTTAGGACTAGCAAGAGAGCTTCACGGAGAGATCTTGTAGAGAGGGATGGATGATCGGGCGGCTTGCTAGACCTTGTACGAACCTTTGTTTCATGTATAGATGATTCGGCGTGGTTCCTCAAGGTTTGGATGTGTTTTCCCGTTGTTCTTGGTGGTGATTTTCGGAGCCCTCTCTTCGTGATTTCTTTGGGGTGTTTTCGGGGCTTTTCTCTTGGGGATTTGATGGGCGAAATTTGTGGGAACCCTTCGTGGTTCTTTGGGCTGTGATTCCCCTCCCAAATCCGTGAGTAAAAGTGCTCGATTTTGGGGTTTCTTGAGTTCTTGGGTTGGAAGTGCTCTCGGCGGGATTTCTTCGATTCCTCCTTTTTGGACGAGTTTTGGTGGGATTAAACTTGGCTATGAACTCCTCATGAGGTGTTCATGATATCCCCAAAGTCTTGTTCAAGTCCGTGGAGCGATTCGGGAGATCGAGATTTGGATTTGGGGGAGTTGACCCGCGGGTCTTTGTTCATCCCGAGTCGCCTGAGCTACACCGGTCGACCGGTGCTCTTGACCGGTCTGACCGGTGCAAGCCCTTGTGGGATTTTGCTCGGGTGAACGTCTTGGTGTGTTCGTTGTTGTCCCGTGTTGTCTTCTTGTTTCGAGTTTGGGTCCGTTTGGTGGTTGGTTGGCTGTTTGGTGCCTTGAGGGCTTTCGGCCGCCATCGGTCCGACCGGTGTGTCTCACCGGTCCGACCGGTGTAGAGCCACTTAGTGGAAGTTGCTCAGTTTCACCAGCAGGGACCGGTCTGACCGGTGGTGCTCACCGGTCCGACCGGTGTGGGTCCGTAGACTCGAGGCTTGGTTTTTCCGCCGCGTTTCTCGGGTCGAAGGTGGTGTGTTGGTTCCTAGGTCCGGTGGCACTCCAGTGGCTACGTGGGCTTGACCAACCTTGGTAGTGAGTCGGAGACGTGTGTTGGAAGCCGTGTTCATCTTGTTGGAGTTTCGATCTCCTTCGAGAAGAATTTTTATCGGCTCCCATTCACTCCCCCCCCCTCTCGGTTCGCCGTATCGGTCCTTCAAGTGGTATCAGAGCCGGTTCGGGTCTTTGTTGACTCTAACCAGTCTAAGATCCAAGGATGGCGTACCAGGAACGGGGTTCGGGTCCTCCACACTTCGATGGCAAGAACTACCCGGCGTGGAGCAAGCGGATGGGTGCGTTCCTCCGCGGAAAGGGTCGCTGATTTGGGATGTCACGGTGGACACCGGCTATGTCCGGCCGGTTGATTTCCTCGCTCCGAGATCGAGGGACGGCTTCGACGCCAACAATAAGGCGGTCGACTACTTGTTTCGTGCTTTGTGTCGACCGAGTTCGATCGGGTGCACACCGAGCACTTGGCTTGTAGGATTTGGGCGGTGTTGAAGGAGGCTCATGTTGGGAACGCCCGTGTTCGAGGCACGGATGTATGCGACCTACCGGAGAGAGTACGAGAACTTCACTCATCTCCCCGGTGAGTCCATCGATGCCTTGTTTCGAGGTTCACGGTGGTTGTGAACAACATGAGGGCCAATGTAGACGTGCTCCCGTACGATGATCATGATAGAGCGGTCAAGCTCTTACACTCTTTGGATCGTACGATTTGGGGCGGAAAGTTCGAGGCCATTGTGGAGTCAGAGAAGTATGACACTCGACCGTGAACGAGCTGTTCTCGAAGCTCAAGTCGGCTGAGGTGGATAGGGGCTTGACTGCCAAGCTCAAGGGTCCGACTGACTCCCATAGTCTCGCCCTCGTTGGTGGTTCCAAAGGAAAGGCTAACTCTAACCCATCCACCAGGATGTTCTCTTTTTCCTCTTTGATGTCTATGCTAGATGAGGAGTTCGACGACCTTGGAGAGGACGAGCTGGCGCTCCTGACGAGGCGGTTCGAAAGGCTGCACGAGAACCGAGTGAACATGAGGAGGAACACGAGGACATGCTTCAAGTGCGGCAAGACTGGACACTACTTCGCCGAGTGTCCAAAAGTGAACAGCCATGAGAAGCACAAGTTCAAGGACAAGAAGAAGTCCAGGAAGAAGGATCATGGACATGAGAAGAAGACGCGGTCTCGAGAGAAGATGAAGAGATCGAGCGACATCGAGTCTGATTCCGAGGACACGTCTTCAAGCTCGAGTGATGAAGACGAAGAGGATGACAAGAAGAGGAAGAAGAAGAAGAACATCGGCAAGTATCTCAACGGCCTTTGTGTGACGGGCCTAAGCCTCAAGGACGACTTCGCGGCATGGCTCGCGGTTCGAGCAAGCAAGAGAAGCCGAAGGACGCCTTGGACTTGGATTCCGAGGATGAGGTATGTGATGAGCTCTCCTTTTTGCGCAAGGAGAATGAGGAGTTGGTTGACTTGCTTGATAATCGCGATCACATGCTTAGAGAGGCTAAGAAGCTTAGGAAGGAGCTTAGATCTTCACTCGAGGATGCTAGGACTAGAGTGGCCGAGCTAGAGACACGGGTGCTTGATAGCAAGCTTGAGATTGATTCCCTTAAGGCTAGCCCCGTTGTTTCGGATGAGAACGATTGTCTTGATTGCTCTGTTTTCTGGCCGACTTGATCGATCTTAGGGAGAAGTATGCCTCCAAGTGTGAGGAACTAGATGTGCTTAGGGTTGAGTTGGGCTGAGCTACAATCTAGACCCACTTTGCTTGGTGCTTGCACTTCTTGCCCTAGTTTGCATGAGAAAATTGCTGAGCTCCGTTCTCGCATTGTTTCGCTTGAGGCTGATTTGAAAGTGCCTATTCCTACTTCTTGCTCTACATGTGTGTTGCATGCTATGAAGAATTTGGATCTTGCAAAATGTGTTGGTCGCTTGCAAGATGAGAATGATAAGTTGCGTGAAGCACCGAGTTGGTTGTCGAGTCAAGAACCTCGGCTTGGTATGATGATTGCTAGCCGTAAGCGCTTTGACGGTTGGGCTTTGGGATTGGATAAGGTTGGTGAGGGCGGTGGTGAGAGAGAAAGGAAATTTGGGAATGTTTCGGTTCCACCACAACCCACACCCAAAGACAAGTTTGCATCCAAGCCAAACCAACCAAGAGAAAAACCGAGTGAGAAGGCAAGTGAAAAGCCTAGTGAGAAACCAAGTGAGAAGTGTTGTGAAGAATCTCATCCCAAGCCTAAGCCCAGATCGATCCGTTTCCATTGTGAGTTTTGTGGAAAGGATGGTCACAAGAGAGCGTTTTGCTTCAAGAGGAAGCGTGAGGAGAGAATGGCGAAGGAGTGGGCTAACAAGGACAAGTACCACCCTTCCGATGGTGTACTTGAGCCTCGTGTGCAGTTGCCCAGGGCCAAGGTGAGTGTGAGGTCAGTTCGGGCTTGGGGAGAGCGGAAGGCTGTTGGAGGTGCTGCTGCGCCCGTGCTACACCGGTCGGGCCGTGAGGGGCACCGGTCAGACCGGTGCAGGCCTGGACAGGCAGCAGTTTGGGTTTCGTGCTCGTACAGGTGCGAGGGTTGTTTCTGGAGGTCGTGGTTCTGGTGGTTGGTCTGGAAAGTTTGCGAGGAGGCCGTTTACTAGGCATTGTCCCCCTCGAGCTCACTACGGGGATTGGAGGAGTCATGGCTTTGAGAAGGATAGGAGGGATGGTCCACGGGCTTTCTTTCGTGGTTTTGGTCCTCCTCCAGGCAGAGAGGGTTGGTTCCCTCATGGTGGTTACCGTGGTGGTGTTCGTGGAGGTAACTTTGGTAGGAAAGATGGTTTGGTTTTTGCTAACCCCACTTTCGAGCAAATGGCTAGGCACCGGTTTTACACATTTGGAACTAACCCCGGTGTTGAGTCGGTTGCTCGCTCTCGCTCTTGGTTTTGAGTTGCGGGTGGATGGTCCGGAGAACATTTGGTTGATATCGGGGGGTGGTTCTTGACCTCATATCCGGTGGTGACATAGAGGTACATCACTTTCGGGGATGGTGGACAAGGATGAGTGACTTGTGAAGAAATGATAAAGGTAAGTGAATTTGTGACCTTCAAGTGTGTGGCCTTGGTCAAGCCACTTGGGTCTTTTTTGCTCTTTGCCCTATCTCATGTGTGTAAGGTGAGCTTTGTATGCTCTTTGGCCTTAATGCATGAGGTTAGGGGGAGCTTGTGAAGTTTGTGCTCCCTTGCTTTTTGCCGGTGGTGTCGAGCCCTTTTTGCCTCCCCTCGAGGAGCCGGTCGTTTGAGAGTTTGGTGTGTGGGAGCTCCTTTGTAGCATATGTATAGCTTTCCTTTGTGCATTTCTTGCATTTGGCATGGCATATGTAACATGATGTATAGGCATCCTTGTCTCTTAGATTGCATGCATTTTGTATCATATGCATTGGTTAGGAAAAGCTTCTCTCATATACATTGTTCACCATGGAATGAGATATATGTCTTTGTGAGCTTGTTTGGTATGCTACGATTAGTTTGGCTTAGCTCTTGATGATCTTGATGAATAATCCATGGTTGATAGCTATGCTTTTGAAAAATGTCACATGTATGCTCTCTCATGTGTAAATGCCTTTACATGCTCTTGACATGTTTGTGTGGCCTTGCTATGCTTAATTTGTGGTTGGATAGCTAGCTTATTGATCATATGGGGCCAAAGGCTCTTTTGCCATCATGAATGTTTAGCCCTCTAGATTTATCTTGTGGAGGAGCATAAGTTCCTTTTTGTCGCAAAGACATTTCATGTACCATTTACAAATCTGAAAATGAAATGAAAAATGCTTGGAAATATGCTCCCATGTCATATGTGCTGAATTTAATTTGCTTTGGGTGCTAAACCGTTGCATGATGCCTACCAATGAGAAGTCTCATACATAGAAGTAGGCACATGGCTCGGTGGCTTTGACATGACATGAGGTGCTTGTGGGTGTTTGTGATGGTCTTATGATTAGAATGGTTGTCCTAGCATGAAGTTTGTGTGGCTTTGCCATTTTAATATGCTTTGATCATGTTTAGGACTTTGCTCATGAGAGGCAAGCTTTCGCAAAATTGCCAAAATCCATCTTAGCTTTGTCCAATGGTTGTGAAACTTGGTGATCATGTAGTTGAGATCGATACGAAGCCGTAGAGTATCTAACTTGCTCATTTGGACATGTGTAGCACTCTTTGTTGAATTTTGTCTATTTGAGAAGCTCTAGGTTGAAAGTTTTGCATTTTTGGCTTGATTCATGCATTGCCAACAAGGGGGAGAAGTTTGAGCTTGAAATGGCTTGCTTGGACGTGTTTAGAAGGTTTTCGAGTTGTTTCGAGCCATTTCGGGCTCTCGTTGTGCACCGGTCGACCGGTCGGGGTCACCGGTCCGACCGGTGTGAGTGCTGGTTCGTACACTTGTTGCACACCGGTCGACCGGTGGTGTCGACCGGTCCGACCGGTCGTGGCTGGTTTGTTGCGGCTGCCCGTTTCAAGTGGTGTCTTGCATGCATTCGTCCGGGGGGAGTTGCATTGGTTCGGGGGGGAGCTTGCATGTGTGCGGGGGGAGCTCTTTGAGAGTTTTCGAGCTTTGTTTCGGTGGTTTGTGCTCTTTGCTTGAGCTTTGCTTTGTCTCGGATGTGTCGAGCCGTTGCCCTTGCCTAAGGGGTCCGAGACTTGTCTTCTTCAAGTGATCTTGCTCTTTGCCTTTGTTTGGCTTTCGATCGCTTGTTGGAGTTTCTTTTTGTTCGTTTCTTTTCTTTTTCTTTTCTCTCTTGTTACTTTCGTGTGGGTGTTGTCAATGCACTCATCAAGGGGGAGATTGAGGACCATGTGTGGTTCGAGGACCGGTGGATGGTCGCTTCCTTGTGTGATGAGTGATTGACAACGTTGTGTGGACTGATTCTTGGCTAAGTATTGCGGGTGCGGGTTGCGGCTTGACTCGTGTTGGTGCGGGTGAAGAACAAGCGCGAAAGGTCGTCGCGGTGAGGCCTCCAGGTGTGGAGAAGACAAGTAGGCTTCGTTCGAGGGACCCGGTGGCCAGCGGGGTCAAGTGCGGGCCGCATGGTGGCATGAACAGCAAGATGAAGTCGTGGACGGTTTCTTGGTTGAGCCTCAAAACCAAGGTCGAGCCGGGACTACGTGGGAGCCAAGTCATGAGTGGAGATTGGCGGAGGCTACACCGAGTTCGCGGGGTTTCCGGTGGTTCACCAGAAAACCACTGGGTTCCTTGGTTGATCCACAAAGCCAAGACCGGAGAACCGAAGACGGAGGTGCGGCGGCACCGCACCGGTCCGACCGGTGGGTCCGACCGGTCGGCCGGTGGGGACCGGTCGACCGGTGAGGAGCACCGGTCGACCGGTGTGCGACGACGCAGTCCGGAATCTTCGAAGCGGAGGACACGCGTCGGGATCGCATGGCTTGCGTCGAGGCTACGAAGGGTGCGGTCGCCGGGCATCCGTCCGATGGTGAAGACATCAAGAATTCCAAATCCGCCCTTGAGGGGCTTGTATCCCTAGTTGTTAGAGAAGGGCATTTCAGACATTCGGTTGCCTCCATATAACCCAAGAGGTGAGAGGATGGCAGCCAACTCTTGGAACCCTAGCTCATTAGTTTTCCTATTTTCCACCTATTTTCCTTAGGTTTTCCTTAGGACTAGCAAGAGAGCTTCACGAAGAGATCTTGTAGAGAGAGATGGATGATCGGGCGACTTGCTAGACCTTGTACGAACCTTTGTTTCATGTATAGATGATTCGGCGTGGTTCCTCAAGGTTTGGATGTGTTTTCCCCGGTAGTTCTTGGTGGTGATTTTCGGAGTCCTCTCTTCGTGATTTCTTTGGGGTGTTTTCGGGGCTTTTCTCTTGGGGATTTGATGGGGGAAATTTGTGGGAACCCTTCGTGGTTCTTTGGGCTGTGATTCCCCTCCCAAATCCGTGAGTAAAAGTGCTCGATTTTGGGGTTTCTTGAGTTCTTGGGTTGGAAGTGCTCTCGGCGGGATTTCTTCGATTCCTCCTTTTTGGACGAGTTTTGGTGGGATTAAACTTGGCTATGAACTCCTCATGAGGTGTTCATGATATCCCCAAAGTCTTGTTCAAGTCCGTGGAGCGATTCGGGAGATCGAGATTTGGATTTGGGGGAGTTGACCCGCGGGTGTTGTTCATCCCGAGCTGCCTAGGCTACACCGGTCTGACCGGTGCTCTTGACCGGTCTGACCGGTGCAAGCCCTTGTGGGATTTTGCTCGGGTGAACGTCTTGGTGTGTTCGTTGTTGTCCCGTGTTGCTGCTGTTTCGAGTTTGGGTCCGTTTGGTGGTTGGTTGGCCTGTTTGGTGCCTTGGGGGCTTTCAGGCTGCCATCGGTCTGACCGGTGTGTCTCACCGGTCTGACCGGTGTAGAGCCACTTAGTGGAAGTTGCTCAGTTTCACCAGCAGGGACCGGTCTGACCGGTGGTGCTCACCGGTCTGACCGGTGTGGGTCTGTAGACTCGAGGCTTGGTTTTTCCGCTGCGTTTCTCGGGTCGGAAGGTGGTGTGTTGGTTCCTAGGTCCAGTGGCACTCCAGTGGCTACGTGGGCTTGACCAACCTTGGTAGTGAGTCGGAGACGTGTGTTGGAAGCCGTGTTCATCTTGTTGGAGTTTCGATCTCCTTCGAGAAGAATTTTTATCGGCTCCCATTCACTCCCCCCTCTCTGGTTCGCCGTATCGGTCCTTCATCCCGCTGTCCACCGGGTCCCTCGAACCGAGCCTACTTGTCTCTCCATCTCCCGGAGGCCCCTCAAGGCTGAAGACCTTTCGCGCCCATTCTTCACCTGCAACAACACGAACTAGGCCGCAGCCTACACCTACGCACTGAGCCAAGAGTCAGTCCAACACCCGTTGTCAATCACTCATCACTGAGGAGCGGTCATCCATCGACCACCGGGACGCTCCTGGTCCTCAATCTCCCCCTTGATGAGTGCATTGACAACACACAACGCGAAATGAAATTCAGAGAAAGAAAGGAAGAAAGAAGAAAGAAAAACAAAGAAGCTCAACTCATGACCAAGACCAAAGAAAGGCAAAGAAAGGTCACAAGCCAAGCAAAGCACAAACTCCACACGGAAAACAACAAGAAATCTCCCCCTGAACAAATGCAAGCTCCCCCTGAACATGTGGATCCAAACTTCCGAATTTTAGCTCACCTCTTCTGAATTTTCATTAAGCTCACCTCTTCTCCCCCTTGTTGACAATGTATGAATCAAGGTGAAAATGCACAAATGCAAAACAAAGCATATAAACATCTACATGAGCTTCTCAAATAGGCCAAATCTAGTGTCAAAGGCTAAAAATGAGACAAAGATCACACATATGAATCATAGCATAGTCAAAGCATTGCCACAAGTAGTATATGAAAAGACAAGCAAGTGACAAAGCAAAATTTTCAGATTTAAGCAGTTTTACAAAAAGAAGGCTCGCTTTACATGTAAAAGCCTATCCATGTCACACCCGAGCCACAAACATGCATACCACTCAGAGATCATACAAGGATATCAAATTCTCAGCAAAAGATCATGGCAAACACCCATAAAGCAAAGCATGTCATGTCAAAGCGCATGAGCCATGTGTCCACTTCGGGGAGACTTCTCCACTGGTGAACATCATGCAACATGTTTTGCACCCATATGTGAAAGATAAGACATTTTAAGTATAGACATGATGGATGGAGCATTTTTCAAGCATACACAATTCTTTTCAAGATTAATTCATTTCATGGTACATGAAGTGCCTTTGCGGCAAAAAGAAGCTTATGCTCCCCCATGAATGCAACATAGGCTAAACATTCACAATGATATTCGACCTTTGGCCCAAATGCAAGAAAAAGACATCCAAGCACAATCTAAGCATGAAAAGCACATTTAGACCAAACTGTGACATGGATACACTAGTACACACGAGTGGAGCACATTTCACCAAAAATTAGTCAAAATTACCATTTATTTCAAAAAGGGCTATCTCACCACACATATATCTCAAATATTCCAAGAGCATAGCCTCACATCACCATTTCTCCACACATATGACCAATATCTCACAAATAGCCAAAGAGACTCAAATAAGGCATATGAAAGAAGCTCATCATCCTAAAATGCAATATGATACAAATGCAACATGATATATGACAAGATGGCTATCCTACCATGGTTTGTACATCAAGCAAAACATGTATATACATCAAAGTAAAACATGGTATGATACATATGGTACACAAAAGGAAACCCCCAAGAATCAACTAGAAAGGGCAACAAACCCCAAGTTCCCCCCGCAAGCGCACAAATGTAGCTTGGTTGAGAGGCTTTGTAAAGATGTCGGCTAGTTGATCTTGGGTAGGGACATGACTCAACACAATGGTTCCTTTTTCCACATTGTCCCTCGAGAAATGATACCTCACTTCTATGTGTTTGGTTCTGGAGTGAAGCACTGGGTTTTTAGCTACGCTTATTGCACTGGTGCTATCACAAAGAAGTGGGATCTGGGTGCACTCCTCACTAAAGTTTCTCAAAGTGTATGAAATCCACAACAGCTGGGAACAACAACTCACGGCTGCAACATACTCCGCCTCGGTGGTAGACTGAGCTACACTAGACTGCTTGCGGGAAGACCATGAAACCAATGAAGACCCAAGAAACTGGCAAGTACCAGAAGTAGAATTCCTCTCGACTCGACAACCAGCAAAATCCGCATCGGAAAAACCATGAGGAGAGAGAGTCGAGGAGAACGAATACCAAAGGCCGAGACCAGGGGCAGACTATAGGTACCTGAAGATCCTCTTGACGGCCTGCCGATGTGATGTCCTCGGCGAAGCCTGAAAACGAGCGCACAGACACACACTGAACTGTATGTCTGGCCTCGTCGTCGTCAGGTAGAGGAGGGAGCCGATCATGCTGTTGTACTCCCACTGGTCCATTGGTTCTCCGTCCTCGTCCGCATCCAAAGTGGCCGTACTCCCCATGGGAGTCGACATCGGCTTCACATCTTGCATCTGGAACTTCCTCAGCATGTCTTTCGTGTACTTGTTCTGGTGCATGAATGTTCCATCCTTCACTTGCTTGATCTGCAGCCCGAGAAAGTACTGCAACTCGCCCATCATGCTCATCTCGAACTCCCTGCCCATCTCATCTGCAAACTTGGCAACAAGGTTATGTGACGAGCCACCAAAGACAATATCATCCACGTATATCTGAACAATCAACAAGTCATTTCCATGCTTGAGGAGAAACAAGGTCCTATCCACGGTACCCATCACAAACCCTCTCGCTCAACGAAAACCTCTCAATCTCCCATACCAAGCACGGGGCGCCTGTTTCAACCCATACAGAACCCTTTTCAACCTGTACACCCTATGTGGGTACAACTCACTCTCAAACCCGGTGTGGTCGCTTCACATACACCTCCTCCTCTATGACCCCATTCAGAAAGGCACTCTTCACATCCATCTGAAACAACTTGAACCCTTTAGCCACGGCAAAGGCTAGAAGGATCCGAATTGCCTCAAGACGGGCCACGGGAGCAAAGGTCTCCTCATAGTCGATCCCCTCCTTCGACTAAACCCCCGAGCAACAAGTCCGGACTTGTTCCTCACAACCATCCCATTCTCTCCCTCTTTGTTCTTCCAAACCCACTTGGTTCCTATGGGATGGCAATTTGGAGGTGGTTCAACTAACTCCCACACCTGGTTCCTCTCAAAGTTTTCCAACTCCTCATGCATAGAATTGACCCAGTTTGCATCAGATAAAGCGTGTCCAATGTCCTTGGGCTCAAAGGTGGCAACAAAAGCAGCATGAGCAAAATGAGAGGAATTCCTGGACCTTGACCGGGTAGTACGTTCGTTGATGTCCCCAATGATCTTCGACACGGGATGCACTTCTTGAATCCGCCGAGGAGCCTCATGCCTCGAGACTACCTCCCCCTCAACTTCAGCTTCTCTCGCCTGGTCCTCTTGTCGCACCGTCGTTGTCCATGAAGTAGACGGTCCACGCTCCGTAGTGGTCGTAGGGGAAGTAGTGGGTACACACTCAGCTTCAGGCGCATGGTTCTCCCCATCATCATCTCTAGCTTCATCCTTCTCCTCCTCAAAGAGGTCCTCGGCCATCTCCTCATCACCTGCACATTCAAAGCCAAGAGAGGAACATGGCATTGTCTCGTCGAAGGTTACCTCGCAAGTCTCCATGATTTTGTTAGTCTCAAGGTTAAGCACCCTATAGGCTCTAGAATGGTTAGCATATCCAAAGAAAATACCATCACTAGACCTAGCCTCAAACTTGTCGAGTTTTCCCTTCTTAAGAATAAAGCACTTGCAGCCAAAAACTCGGAAATGACTCACCTTGGGTGCCCGACCATGCATAAGCTCATAACAGGTCTTCTTCTTGAAGGTTCGCAATAAAATCCTGTTGGAAATATGACAAGCCGTATTGACCGCCTCAGCCCAATACCTCCTAGGAGTCCTGTGCTCATCGAGCATCATCCTAGCCATCTCACAAAGAGTCCGATTTTTCCTTTCCACGACTCCATTTTGAGGGGGCACATAAGGGGTCGAATACTGATGTTCAAGACCTAGATCACGACAAAAGGCATCAAAATGAGAGTTCTTGAACTCTGAGCCATTATCACTGCGGATAGCTCGAATAGCATTCCCATGCCTCTCGTTTTTCAACCTCACGATCAGATCTCAAACAAAACCAAATGTCTCACTCTTATCTTCCAAGAAAAACACCGAGGCATAGCGAGAGTAATCGTCCACCACAACAAGGACATACCACTTCCCACCCACCGAGCGAACTCGAGCTGGCCCAACAAGGTCCATATGCAACAGCTCTGTCGGACGCTCGGTCATGACATCGGTCAGGGGTGGATGGGGAGTGGCTACCATCTTGCCATGCCTACACGGAGCACAAACCAAATCCTTCTCAAGCTTCAACCTCGGCAATCCTTGGACAAGGTCAAGACCACTCAAGCGGGAAACCAAATCAAAGCTCAAGTGTCCCAACCGCCTATGCCATTTCCACAAAACAGAAGAAGGACCGGCCATCAAACGGCGAAGCGAGGACCCAAAGAACGAGAGAAATCGCCACGAAAATCGACCCTCGGGGATGATCATACAGACAAGATCACCTCGAGAATCCAGCAAACGAGACTCACCAGACTTGAAACGCACCTCAAAACCCTCATCAAGCAACTGAGAAACCGAAAGCAAATTGAAACCCAAAGACTTCACAAGAGCAACCCTCTTCAACGTTACCTTGTCACTCACATGCACAACGCACTCAGAAATCACCCTTCCTCGTCCATTGTCCCCAAATGTGATATACATCTTTTCCTTCACTGGGGTGAGGCTGGAGAACCACTTCTTATCTCCGGTCATGTGTCGAGAACATCCGGAGTCAATCAACCAAATGTTTTCCAAGCCTCCTGCCTATAGTCAGAAACAAGAACAAGAGTGAGCTAGCGACTCGACACTAGGGTTAGCACAAAGAAAGTTAAACCAGTGTCGATCCATCTGCTCAAAGGAGGGGTTAGCAAACATCATTCCCTTGCCACCAAACTTCCCATGTCCCATGGAAGGAGTACGAGCACCACGAGGGGGAAAATGTGGTCCGTAGTTTCTCTGGAACCCAAAGCTGCGATCATCTCCCCTAAACCCGTATTGAGGACGAGTAGGGGGACGTCCAGCAAAACCACCACGAGCCCAACCAAACCTCTCATCACCACCTCTCTGTGGGAACCTACCACCCTGAGCTCCAACTCTACCAACACTCTTCACACTTCCCACACCCGGTGGAAGTGGCACTCTAGGCTCAGGAATACCATGAGACTGGTGATACCCGTCCGGTTTGCTTGCTCCCTAGCAAACCTCTCATCCCTCTTCCTCTTGTAGCAAAACTCGCTAGATGTCTCTCCTTGCCACAATACTCACACCGAAGGGGATGGGTTTTGGTTTTGGCTACGGCTTCTCTCCGGGCTTCTCACCCTTCTCACTCACAAACTTCACTAGGTTTCTGGAAGTCATTTGTCTTAGGTGGGAATTTGGGTGGATCTTGGGTTGTGTCAAGCTTGTTGCAAAGGTGGTTGGGCTTTGGCATGAAAGAGTTCTTGGGTGCTTTTGGAAGTGGGACTTGGATGTCTCCGATCACCTCAAATTCGGGGTTAGACTCAACACACTTCTCATACACACTCTCCCCACTGTTCTCTCCCACTTTCTCACCCAACTTCTCAAAACCCAAACCACGACCATCAGCTCTCTCGAACTCCTCAATCATGATTTTCAATTGAGGTTCCTGCCCAGACAACCAACCCAACACCTTCCTCAAATAGTCATTCTCCTCATAGATGACATCCAAACGGGAAGTAAGTTCAAGATTGCGCAAAGAAACTTTATCACAGCTAGAGCATGCATTGACAACAGGAGATTTCAAAGAAGCTTCCAAAGTGATAATGGTAGAACGAGCATCAACAAGCTTAGCATGCATAGTAGGACATGATTTACAAGCACCAAGCAAAGTGGGTCTAGCCTTAAGCTCATCATACTCAGTCCTAAGAGCATCTAGTTTAGCCAAAGTGGAAGCATTCTTCTCATTAAGCAACTTGATCTCATTCAACCATGCATCACACTCAAGACATTCAACATCATCAGGAGTAGTAGGAGCAAGTTTAAAAGAGTCAGTCTCAAGTTTCAATTCAAGAAATTTGGACTCTAACTCTCCTACTTTCTCACTAGCATTCTCAAGTTGAGCCCTAAGGTCTTTCCTCATCTTCTTAGCATCTCTCAACACACTATCACGGTTGTCAATCAAGCCATTCAACCTAGTGATCTCAGCAAGCAAAGAGTTGGGGTCACGATTTACCTCATCCTCTGAGTCGGAGTCGTTGTCTTCCTTGTCGCTCTTCTTGCTGCTCGAGCTATGGGCCATGCCACAAAAGCCTTCAAGCGCCACACAGCTCAATCCACTGAGGTTCCGGCTTGCACTCTTCTTTCCCTTGTGCCTCCGGCGTCTTCATCTTCACTGCTTGAGCTTGACTGGGCGTCGCTTGAGCTTGAGTCGACGTCGCTTGCACCGGCCACCATGGCTCCTGCCTTGTCCTTCTTGTAGCCACCCTTGCTCGGTCGCCGCTTGTCCTTGTCCTTGCTCTTGGACTTGCTGAAGTGCTTGACCTTGGAGGAGTACTTGTCTTCACGCCTCGGGTGCGCCTTGTACTCGTTCATCTTGTACTTGTTATGCTCCGCTTCCGGGCACTCGGCGATGAAGTGGCCACGCTTGCCACACTTGTAGCACGTCCCTGAGCTCCGCCTTGCATTCCTCCGACTCTCGTGTAGTCGATCAAACCTTCTTGAGAGCAGGGCCAGCTCCTCCTCGCCCAGCACATCAAACTCCTCCTCTAGAATAGACATAAGAGAAGACAAGGAAAACTGTCGACAGGAAGGGTTAGATTTGCCCTTTGATCCGCCCACAAGAGCAAGACTATGGTCGGTTGAGCCCTCATGCTTGGATTGCAACTTCCGTCAACCTCGGCCCGACTTGAGCTTAGAAGAGAGGTCATCCAACTCAATAGTCAAATACTGCCCAGACTCCTTGATGGCCTCAAGCTTAGCACCCCAAACATTTGGGTCCAAGACATGCAAGAGCTTCAAAGCCTGATCATGCTCGGTGTAAGGAAAATCCTCAACATTAGCCTTCATGTTGTTCACGATGGCGGTGAACCTCTGAAACATCGCATCAATGTCCTCACCGGGAAGTTGAGTGAAGTTCTCATATTGCATTCGGTAAGAGACAAAGAGGCAAGCCTTCACATGGTTATCACCACCGTGAGCAACCAACAACTTCTCCCAAATTTGCCAAGCAAGATTCAAATGGCGAACACGCTCGAACTCAGGATCGCACAAGCTCCGGACCAAGTGATCAACGGCTTTTGCATTAGCCTCATACTTGGCCTTAGCACCGGCATCGGTCACCATAAGAGTATGGATGTTGGCCGGAATAGCATAGGTCTTGTCAAGCACAATGAAATCCAACAGCTTCCCACGAAGAAAGATCATCATACGAGCCGCCCACTTGTGGTAACCCTTGCCATCGAAGTGCGGCGGACCGCCCCGCTCAACGTACGCCATCTTAGGATTCAAGACTTGTCAAAGTCGCAAAGAATCCGGCACGAAGCTCTGATACCAGTTGAAGGATCAGATGGCGACTAGACAGGGGGGGAGTGAATAGGAGCCGGTAAAAATTCTTCTCAAAGAACCCGGCCTATACCCTAGTCAAATCCCGGTCACACACAAGCGATGGATCGAATCACACACCAATCGCCAAGACAACAAGGTTTTGGACCAACCTCAAGTCCTAGGAACGATTCCTTGAAGCACACGCGGAAGCACGAAAGAAGAAGGGAGGAATCGAACCAAGAAACAAAGCTGCCAGCCTCTGGCGGACTGTCCGGCTAGGCAGGGCGGACGGTCCGCAAGGGCCGCGCGGACTATCCGGCAGGGTATCGCAGACTGTCCGCGCCCTTGCCGCGGACCGTCCGGCCTGAGCCCCGGACTGTCCGAAAAAGACACCAGAACCACCAGAGATGCACCGCGAATAACGGACCGTCCGCGGGGAGCACACGGACTGTCCACCAGGCACCCACGGACCGTCCGCCCAGCACACACGGACCGTCCGAAACTTCATCCAACCAAAACTCAAAACCACGACGGATCAAAACGAAAGGCGATCAAGAACATGAATAACATCCGTCGAACATGTGCGGCGCGGACCGTCCGCGAGGCACGGACATAGCAGAAAAACAGCCCAACCTCGAAGGTCAACTCCCCCAAATCATCATCGGATTTCCCAAACGGTTGAAGCTGTGGAGACAAGGGTTTGGGGACTTGAAAAGCGTCACACAAGGATGCTATAGCCCAAAAATCTTGCCTCCTAACTACCTAAATCACCGGGAATCGCGAATCCTTTGAGCACCACCAAAAGCTAGAGCACCGAACGAAAAACCTTGAATCGAAGTGGTTTCCCGGCGTTTGAGGGCACAAGATCAATCACAAAGATGCACGAGACATCTATCCATGTTTCCCTCAAAGAAATCCTGGGAGAAACCCACTCAAATCCGCGGAATCACACCGAGAACAAAGGCACAAAAACAAGCACAAAAAGACCACGAAAAACACAACTCCGAATCTTCTATACAAACCAGGAAAGATTCACAAGGTCTAGCATGCCGCCCTAGCATCCATCCCTCTCAACAAATCTCTCATGAAGCTCTCATGCTAGCCTAGAGAAAATGGAGAAGAAAATAGCTATGAAAATGAGAAATGGGAGGGGGGAAATGAAACCCTAAGTCGCGGAGAGAGAGAGCCATCCACACACACTCATGGCTTATATATCAGGTCCCGCCGGAGTGGTAAATGACTCGACTACCCCTAACTTAACTACTGGCGATACAACCCACGTAGGGGCATTTAGGTAATGTTTGTGTGTCTTGCCATCGGACGGCCACGCCTTTGCCGCACCCCGCGTCCTCCCGACGCAAGCCATGCGATCCCGCCGCGTGTCCTCCGCTTCGAAGCTTCCCGACATGCCCGGATCCCATCTCCGTCGTGTTGGGCCCTCGGACTTGGTTTTGAGGCCCAAACCAAGAAACCGTCCTCCAATGGTTTTGTGGGCAAACCACCAAACCCCGCGTTCTCGGTCCGGCCTCCCACCAAACCACTTGACTCGACCGCCACCATGCACCGGCTCGATTGTCCATGACTTCATCTTGCTTGTATCGCCACCATGTGGCCAGCACCTAGTCCCACTGTCCACCGGGTCCCTCGAACCAAGCCTACTTGTCTCTCCATCTCCCGGAGGCCCCTCAAGGCTGAAGACCTTTCGCGCCCGTTCTTCACCTGCACAACACGAACTAGGCCGCAGCCTACACCTGCGCACTAAGCCAAGAGTGAGTCCAACACCCGTTGTCAATCACTCATCACTGAGGAGCGGTCATCCATCGACCACCGGGACGCTCCTGGTCCTCATCATGAAGTACGCCGGGGCATTTGTTGGGCCAAACGACATGACTGTGTACTCGTATTGCCCATACCGGGTCACAAACGCTGTCTTGTGGATGTCCTCCGGGCGAATCTTCATCTGATGATATCCCGACCGGAGGTCAATCTTGCTGAAGTATTTGGCTTGCCTTAGCTAATCCATCAGGTCATCGATCCTGGTGTCGGTGTTTTAGACCGGCAACCTACTAAGGGGAGTACCCGAAGTAGATGAATGTGGCCTCGCCGAGATCGGTAACTCGAAGGAAGAGACACGTGGCACACAATTTAGACAGGTTCGGGCCGTGAGGTGCGTAATACCCTACGTCATGTATGCTGCGTAGCTCTGGATTGATTAGTTACGATTACAAGATGGTGCAATTGTACGCCGTGAGATGAGATGATCAGAGACGGGTTCCTGCCTCGCCTTATATAGTCCGGGAGGTAGGGTTACAAGTCGGAGTAGGGAGAGAGTACTAGTCGAGTACGTCTAGGAGTCTTCCATACAGTGCGGGACATGTACAACTTCCTAACCGAGTACTTCTCCTCCGTAGTCCTTGTGCTTCACGCCATCAGGTGTCGTGCAGCGCAAGCCGGGTAGTCCTGTGGGCCCACCGAGAGTAGTCGGTCCTGGTACCCACCGAGGTAGTGGGCCCAGGGAGGTCCATACGACAAGCCCCCGAGTACTTTGTAGTCGAGAAGGATAGCTTCAAGTAGTCTTGATGGCCTTAACGAGTAGTCCTCAAGCGCCCCTGAGTACTACAAGTCAAAAGTCCTCAAGAGTAGTCGAAGCATCCCGAGGCTGCAATGTACTCCAGCTGATGTTTGAGCAATCCTGAAGTCTTCTCGAGTAGTCCCAAGCGTCCTCGAAAGCTGCCCTCAAAGGTCTTCAAAAATGCCCGAGTTGTCTTGAAGATGAAGTTGATATGGAAGTGCGATTGCAAAATCGCACTCCATATGGAGTAGCCCCCGAGCCTTAGGTTGAGTCGTAGGCTCTGGCTGAGGGTCCATCTGAAGTTTTGGCAAGAATATCCCGAAAAATCCGGAGAAAAAACTGAAGGACATGTGGCACGGAGCCCCCGAGCCTTCAGTCGAGTACTTCCTCTCGAATTGAAGGGTCATCTTGTAGAATGTGTCCTGAGATGCTCCTGAGTCTTGTCGCTTCCCAGGTAGTCGAGTAGAGGTAGCCGAGCCCCCGAGGTGAGGCGCGTCGACTAGTTGAAGTTGAAGAGTCACGCGCGGCCGCTGAGTCAGCCGAGCGCAAGACTTATCCATCCGGCCGTTGGAGGGTCGCGTTGACTTATAAATAGAAGCCAAATCCCTTAGGGTTTTTCACCCTACGCGGCTGTGGCCATTTCGAATAGATCTTGGCCAGAATCGCCGCTAGCGCACACCACCGTCGCCGTTGAAGGATCGGATGGCGACTAGAGAGGGGGGGGAGTGAATAGGAGCCGGTAAAAATTCTTCCCAAAGAACCCGGCCTATGTCCTACTCAAATCCCGGTCACACACGAGCGATGGATCGAATCACGCATCAATCGCCAAGACCACGAGGTTATGGATCAATCTCTAGCCTTAGGAACGATTCCTCAAAGCACACGCGGAAGCACTAGAAAGGGAGGAAGAACTCGAACCAAGAAGCAAAGCACACGGGCTGCGGCGGACCGTCCGCGCAAGGGGGGCGGACCGTCCGCAAGAGCCGCGCGGACCGTCCGGCCGGGTATCGCGGACCGTCCGCACCCGGCCGCGGACCGTCCGGCCTTAGCCACGGACCGTCCGTTAATTTACACGAACGACCCAAAGACACCCGCGTGCCACGGACCGTCCGCGGGGAGCACGCGGACCGTCCGCCTAGCACCCGCGGACCGTCCGCCCGACACCGCGGACCGTCCGAAACTTCGTCCAACCAAAAACCAAAATCACAACGGATCGAAACAAAGGACGAGCGAGAACACGAAGAACACGGGATGAAGCGGACCCGCGCGGACCGTCCGCCAGAGGCCGCGGACCGTCCGCGAGGCTCGGACGCAACGAAAAATGCCCGACCTCGAAAGTCAACTCCCCCAAATCATCATCGGATTTCCCAAACGGTTGAAGCTGTAGAGACAAGGGTTTGGGGACTTGAAAAGCGTCACACAAGGATGCTATAGCCCAAAAATCTTGCCTCCTAACTCCCTAAATCACCGGGAATTGCGAATCCTTTGAGCACCACCAAAACCTAGAGCACCGAACGAAAACTCACGAATCGAGGTAGTTTCCGGCGTTTGAGGGCACAAGATCAAGCACAAAGATGCACAAGACATCTATCCATGTTTCCCTCAAAGAAATCCGGGAAGAAACTCACTCAAATCCGCGGAATCACACCGAGAACAAAGGCATGAAAAAAGGCACAAAAAATAGCACGAAAAACAACCCCGAATCTTCTATACAAACCAGAAAGATTCACAAGGTCTAGCATGCCGCCCTAGCATCCATCCCTCTCAACAAATCTCTCATGAAGCTCTCATGCTAGCCTAGAGAAAATAGGAAGGAAAATAGCTACGAAAATAAGAAAGGGAAGGGGGGGAAATGAAACCCTAAATCGCGGAGAGAGAGGGCCATCAACACACACTCCAGGCTTATATATCGAGTCCCGCCGGAGTGGTAAATGACTCGACTACCCCTAACTACACTACCGGCGATACAACCCACGTAGGGGCATTTTGGTAATGTTTGTGGGTCTTGCCATCGGACGGCCACGCCTTTGCCGCACCCCGCGTCCTCCCGACGCAAGCCATGCGATCCCGCCGCGTGTCCTCCGCTTCGAAGCTTCCCGACACGCCCGGATCCCGTCTCCGTCGTGTTGGGCCCTCGGACTTGGTTTTGAGGCCCAAACCAAGAAACCGTCCGCCGGTGGTTTTGTGGGCAAACCACCAAACCCCGCGTGCCGGTCCGGCCCTCCCGCCAAACCACTTGACTTGACCGCCACCGTGCACCGCTCACTTGTCCATGACTTCGTCTTGCTTGTGTCGCCACCATGTGGCCCGCACCCGGTCCCGCCGTCCACCGGTCCCTCGAACCGAGCCTACTTGTCTCTCCATCTCCCGAGGCCCCTCAAGGTCGAAGACCTTTCGCGCCCGTTCTTCACCTCGCAACAACACGAACTAGGCCGCGGCCTACACCGCGCACTAAGCCAAGAGTCGTCCAACACCCGTTGTCAATCACTCATCACTAAGGAGCGGTCATCCACCGACCACCGGGACGCTCCCGGTCCTCAATCTCCCCCTTGATGAGTGCATTGACAACACACAACGCGAAATGAAATTCGGAGAAAAAGAGAAAAGAAGAAGAAAGAAAAACGAAGAAGCTCAACTCATGACCAAAACCGAAGAAAGGCAAAGAAAGGTCACAAGCCAAGCAAAGCACAAAATCCACACCGAAAACAAGAAGAAAGCTCCCCCGAACAAATGCCTCCCCCCGAACATGTGGATGCACACTTCCAAATTTCAGCTCACCTTTTTCTGAATTTTCATTAAGCTCACCTTTTCTCCCCCTTGTTGACAATGTATGAATCAAGGTGAAAATGCGGAAATGCAAAGCAAAGCATATAAACATCTACATGAGCTTCTCAAATAGGCCAAATCTAGTGTCAAAGACTAAAAATGAGACAAAGATCACACCCATGAATCATAGCATAGTCAAAGCATTGCCACAAGTAATATATGAAAATACAAGCATGTGACAAAGCAAAATTTTCGGATTTAAGCGGTTTTACCAAAAGAAGGCTCGCTTCACATGTAAAAGCCTATCCATGTCACACTTGAGCCACAAACATGCATATTACTCAAAGATCATACAAGGATATCCAATTCTCAGCAAAAGATCATGGCAAACACCCATAAAGCAAAGCATGTCATGTCAAAGCTCATGAGCCATGCGTCCACTTCGGGAGACTTCTCCATTGGTGAACAACATGCAACATGTTTTGCACCCATATGAAAGATAAAACATTTTAAGCATAGACATGATGGATGGAGCATTTTTCGGGCATTTTACACTTCTTTTCAAGATTAAGTCATTTCATGGTACATGAAGTGCCTTTGCGGCAAAAAGAAGCTTATGCTCCCCCATGAATGCAACATAGGCTAAACATTCACAATGATATTCGGCCTTTGGCCCAAATGCTAGAACAGGCATCCAAGCACAATCTAAGCATGAAAAGCACATTTAGACCAAACTGTGACATGGATACACAACTACACACGAGTGGAGCAAATTTCATCAAAAATTAGTCAAGTTAAGCATTTATTTCAAAAGGGGCTATCTCACCACACATATATCTCAAATATTCCAAGAGCATAGTCTCACATCACCATTTCTCCACACATATAACCAATATCTCACAAATAGCCAAAGAGACTCAAATATGGCATATGAAAGAAGCTCATCATCCTAAAATGCAATATGACACAAATGCAACATGATATATGACAAGATGGCTATCCTACCATGGTTTATACATCAAGCAAAGCATGTATATACATCAAAATAAACATGGTATGATACATATGATACAAAAAGGAAATCCCCCAAGAATCAACTAGAAAGGGCAACAAACCCCAAGTTCCCCCGCAAGCGCACAAAGGTAGCTTGGTCGAGAGGCTTTGTAAAGATGTCGGCTAGCCGATCTTGGGTAGGGACATGGCTCAAAACGATGGTTCCTTTCTCCACATTGTCCCTCGGGAAATGATACCTCACCTCTATGTGTTTGGTTACGGAGTGAAGCACCGGGTTTTTGGCTACGCTTATGGCACCGGTGCTATCACAAAGAAGTGGGATCCGGGTGCACTCCTCACCAAAGTCTCTCAAAGTGTAGGAAATCCACAACGGTCGGGAACGACAACTCGCGGCAGCAACATACTCCGCCTCGGTGGTAGACCGAGCTACACTAGAGCGCTTGCGGGAAGACCATGAGACCAACGAAGAACCAAGAAACCGACAAGAGCCGAAGTAGACTTCCTCTCGACTCGACAACCAACAAAATCCGCATCGGAAAAACCATGAAGAGACGAGTCGAGGAGGACGCATACCAAAGGCCAAGACCAGGGCGGACCGTAGGTACCCGAAAATCCTCTTGACCGCCTGTCGATGTGATGTCCTCGGTGAAGCCCCGAAAACGAGCGCACGGACACACGCCGAACCGTATGTCCGGCCTCGTCGCCGTCAAGTAGAGGAGGGAGCCGATCATGCTCCCTGTACTCCCGCCGGTCCACCGGTTCTCCGTCCTCATCCGCATCCAAAGTTGCCGTACTCCCCATGGGAGTCGACATCGGCTTCACATCTTGCATCCGGAACTTCCTCGCATGTCTTTCGTGTACTTGGTCCGGTGCACAAATGTACCGTCCTTCACTTGCTTGATCGCGCCCCCCGAGAAAATACCGCAACTCGCCCATCATGCTCATCTCGAACTCCCCGATCATCTCATCTCGCAAACTTGGCAACAAGGTTATGTGACGAGCCACCAAAGACAATATCATCCACGTATATCCGCACAATCGCAAGTCATTCCTATGCTTGAGGAGAAACAAGGTTCTATCCACGGTACCCATCACAAACCCTCTGCTCAAAAGAAAACCTCTCAATCTCCCATACCAAGCACGGGGCGCCTGTTTCAACCCATACAGAGCCCTTTTCAACCTGTATACCCTATGTGGGTACAACTCGCTCTCAAACCCAGGTGGCTGCTTCACATACACCTCCTCCTCTATGACCCCATTCAGAAAAGCACTCTTCACGTCCATCTGAAACAACTTGAACCCTTTAGCCACGGCAAAGGCTAGAAGGATCCGAATTGCCTCAAGACGGGCCACAGGAGCAAAGGTCTCCTCATAGTCGATCCCCTCCTTCGACTAAACCCCCGAGCAACAAGTCCGGACTTGTTCCTCACAACCATCCCATTCTCTCCCTCTTTGTTCTTCCAAACCCACTTGGTTCCTATGGGATGGCAATTTGGAGGTGGTTCAACTAACTCCCACACCCGGTTCCTCTCAAAATTTTCCAACTCCTCATGCATAGAATTGACCCGGTTTGCATCGGATAAAGCATGTCCAATGTCCTTGGGCTCAAAAGTAGCAACAAAAGCGACATGAGCAAAATGAGAGGAATTCCCGGACCTCGACCGTGTAGTGCGTTCATTGATGTCTCCAATGATCTTCGAAAGGGGATGCACTTCTTGAATCCGCCGGGAGCCTCACGCCTCGAGACTACCTCCCCCTCAACTTCGCCTTCTCTCGCCTGGTCCTCTTGTTGCACCGTCGTTGTCCATGAAGTAGACGGTCCATGCTCCAAAGTGGTCGTAGGGGAAGTAGTGGGTACATGCTCGGCTTCGGGTGCATGGTTCTCCCCATCATCATCTCCGGCTTCATCTTTCTCCTCTTCAAAGAGGTCCTCGGCCATCTCTTCATCACCCGCACATTCAAAGCCAAGAGAAGTACATGGCATTGTCTCGTCGAAGGTCACCTCGCAAGTCTCCATGATTTTGTTAGTCTCAAGGTTAAGCACCCTATAGGCTCTAGAATGGTTAGCATATCCAAAGAAAATACCATCACTAGACCTAGCCTCAAACTTGTCGAGTTTTCCCTTCTTCAAAATAAAGCACTTGCGGCCAAAAACTCGGAAGTGACTCACCTTGGGTGCCCGACCATGCATAAGCTCATAACGGGTCTTCTTCTTGAAAGCTCTCAATAAAATCCGATTGGAAACATGACAAGGCTGTATTGACCGCCTCGGCCCAAAACCTCCTAGGAGTCCTGTGCTCATCGAGCATCGTCCTAGCCATCTCACAAAGAGTCCGATTTTTCCTTTCCACGACTCCATTTTGAGGGGGCACATAAGGGGTCGAATACTGATGTTCAAGACCTAGATCACGACAAAAGGCATCAAAACGAGAGTTCTTAAACTCGAGCCATTATCACCGCGGATAGCTCGAATAGCATTCCCATGCCTCTCGTTTTTCAACCTCACGATCGGATCTCGAACAAAACCAAAAGTCTCACTCTTATCCTCCAAGAAGAACACCCGGGCATAGCGAGAGTAATCGTCCACCACAACAAGGACATACCACTTCCCACCCACCGAGCGAACTCGAGCCGGCCCAACAAGGTCCATATGCAACGGCTCCGTCGGACGCTCGGTCATGACATCGGTCGGGGGTGGATGGGGAGTGGCTACCATCTTACCATGCCTACAAGGAGCACAAACCAAATCCTTCTCAAACTTCAATTTCGGCAATCCTCGGACAAGGTCAAGACCACTCAAGCGGGAAACCAAATCAAAGCTCAAGTGTCCCAACCGCCTATGCCATTTCCACAAATCGGAAGACGGACCGGCCATCAAACGGCGAGCGGGACCCAAGGAACGAGAGAAATCAGCCACGAAAATGCGACCCTCGGGGATGATCATACGGACAAGATCACCTCGAGAATCAAGCAAACGAGACTCGCCGGACTTGAAACGCACCTCAAAACCCTCATCAAGCAACCGAGAAACCGAAAGCAAATTAAAACCCAAAGACTTCACAAGAGCCACTCTCTTCAACGTTACCTTGTCACTCACATGCACAACACCCTCTCGAAAGCACCCTACCTCGTCCATTGTCCCCAAATGTGATGTCTCGCTTTTCCTTCACCGGGGTGAGGCCGGAGAACCACTTCTTATCTCCGGTCATGTGTCGAGAACACCGGAGTCGATCAACCAAATGTTCTCCAAGCCTCCCGCCTGCGATCGGGGAAACAAGAACGAGAATGAGCTAGCGACTCGACACGGGGTTAGCACAGAGAAAGTTAAACCGAGTGTCGAGCCATCTCCGCTCAAAAGAGGGGTTAGCAAACATCACTCCCTTGCCACCAAACTTTCCATGTCCCATGGGAGGAGTACGAGCACCACGAGGGGGAAAACGTGGTCCGTAGTTCCTCTCCGGAACCCAAAGCTGCGATCATCTCCCCTAAACCCGTACCGAGGACGAGTAGGAGGACGTCCAAAGCAAAACCACCACGAGCCCGACCAAACCTCTCACCAAGACGCACACCATCATCTCTCCCGACAAACCTCTCACCACCACCACCTCTCCGTGGGAACCTCGCCAACACTCCTCACACTTCCCACACCCCGTGGAAGTGGCACTCTAGGCTCGGGAATACCGCGAGGGCCGGCGATACCGTCCCGGTTTGCTTGCTCCCTAGCAAGCCTCTCATCCCTCTTCCTCTTGTAGCAAAACTCGCAAGATGCCTCTCCTTGCCACAATACTCACACCGAAGGGGATGGGTTTTGGTTTTGGCTCGGCTTCTCTCTAGGCTTCTCACCCTTCTCACCCACAAACTTCACCGGTTTCGGAAATCATTTGTCTTAGGTGGGAATTTGGGTGGATCTTGGGTTGTGTCAAGCTTGTTGCAAAGGTGGTTGGGCTTTGGTGTGAAAGAGTTCTTGGGTGCTTTTGGGATTGGGACTTGGATCTCTCCGATCACCTCAAACCCGGGGTTAGACTCAACACACTTCTCGTACACACTCTCCCCACTGTTTTCTCCCACTTTCTCACCCAACTTCTCAAAACCCAAACCACGACCATCAGCTCTCTTGAACTCCTCAATCATGATTTTCAATTGAGGTTCCTGCCCAGACAACCAACCCAACACCTTCCTCAAATAGTCATTCTCCTCATAGATGACATCCAAACGGGAAGTAAGTTCAAGATTACGCAAAGTGACTTCATCACAGCTAGAACATGCATTTGCAACAGGAGATTTCAAAGATGCTTCCAAAGAACTAATGGTAGAACGAGCATCGACAAGCTTAGCATGCATAGTAGGACATGATTTGCAAGCACCAAGCAAAGTAGGTCTAGCCTTAAGCTCATCATGTTCGATCCTAAGAGCATCTAGTTGAGCCAAAATAGAAACATTCTTCTCATTAAGCGAGTTTGATCTCATTCAACCAAGCATCACATTCAACACGATCAACATCATCGGGAGAAGTAGGAGCAAGTTTCAAAGAGTCATTCTCAAGTTTTAATTCAAGCAATTTTGACTCTAAATCTCCTACTTTCTCACTAGCATTCTCAAGCTGAGCCCTAAGATCTTTCCTCATCTTTTTGGCATCTCTCAGCACACTATCACGGTTATCAAGCAAACCATTCAACCTAGCAATCTCAGCAAGCAAAGAGTCGGGATCACGGTTTACCTCATCCTCCGAGTCGGAGTCGCTGTCCTCCTTCACACTCTTCTTGCTGCTCGAGCTATGGGCCATGCCACAAAAGCCCTCGAGCGCCACACAGCTCAGCCCGCTGAGGTTCCGGCTTGCACTCTTCTTGCCATTGCGCCTCCCGGCGTCTTCATCTTCGCTGCTTGAGCTTGATCGCTCCTCGCTTGAGCTTGAGTCGACGTCGCTCGCACCGGCCACCATCGCTCTTGCCTTGTTCTTCTTGTAGGTGCTCTTGCTCGGTCGCCGCTTGTCCTTGTCCTTGCTCTTGGACTTGTTGAAGTGCTTGCCCTTGGAGGAGTACTTGTCTTCACGCTTCGGGTGCGCCTTGTACTCGTTCACCTTGTACTTGTTCTCCTCTCGCATCCGGCACTCGGCGATGAAGTGGCCACGCTTGCCACACTTGTAGCACGTCCCCGAGCTCCGCCTTGCGTTCCTCCGACTCTCGTGTAGTCGTTCAAATCTTCTTGAGAGCAAGGCCGGCTCCTCCTCGCCCAGGCACATCAAACTCCTCATCCGGAATGGACATAAGAGAGGACAAAGAAAAGCGTCGACGGGAAGGGTTAGATTTGCCCTTTGATCCTCCCACAAGAGCAAGACTATGGTCGGGTCGAGCCCTCATGCTTGGATAGCATCTTCCGTCAACCTCCACGACTTGAGCTTAGAAAAGAGGTCATCCAACTCAATAGTCAAATAATTCCCGGGACTCCTTGATGGCCTCAACCTTAGCACCCCAAACATTTGGATCCAAGACATGCAAGAGCTTCAAAGCCCGATCATGCTCGGAGTACGGAAAATCCTCAACATTAGCCTTCATGTTGTTCACGATGGCGATGAACCTGCGAAACATCGCATCAATGTCCTCACCGGGAAGTGGAGAAAAATTCTCATATTGCATCCGGTAAGAGACAAAGAGGCGAGCCTTCACATGGTTATCACCACCGTGAGCAACCAACAACTTATCCCAAATTTGCCAAGCAAGATCCAAATGGCGAACACGATCAAACTCGGATCACACAAGCTCCGCACAAGTGATCAACGGCTTTTGCATTAGCCTCATACTTGGCCTTGGCATCGGCATCGGTCACCATAAGAGTATGGATGTTGACCGGAATAGCATATGTCTTGTCAAGCACAATAAACTCCAACGGCTTTCCTCGAAGAAAAATCCTCATACGAGCCGCCCACTTGTGGTAACCCTTGCCATCGAAGTGCGGCGGACCGCCCCGCTCAACGTACGCCATCTTAGGATTCGAGACTTGTCAAAGTCGCAAAGAATCCGGCACCAAGCTCTGATACCAATTGAAGGATCAGATGGCGACTAGAGAGGGGGGGGGAGTGAATAGGAGCCGGTAAAAATTCTTCCCAAAGAACCCGGCCTATGTCCTACTCAAATCCCGGTCACACACGAGCGATGGATCGAATCACGCATCAATCGCCAAGACCACGAGGTTATGGATCAATCTCTAGCCTTAGGAACGATTCCTCAAAGCACACGCGGAAGCACTAGAAAGGGAGGAAGAACTCGAACCAAGAAGCAAAGCACACGGGCTGCGGCGGACCGTCCGCGCAAGGGGGGGGCGGACCGTCCGCAAGAGCCGCGCGGACCGTCCGGCCGGGTATCGCGGACCGTCCGCACCCGGCCGCGGACCGTCCGGCCTTAGCCACGGACCGTCCGTTAATTTACACGAACGACCCAAAGACACCCGCGTGCCACGGACCGTCCGCGGGGAGCACGCGGACCGTCCGCCTAGCACCCGCGGACCGTCCGCCCGACACCGCGGACCGTCCGAAACTTCGTCCAACCAAAAACCAAAATCACAACGGATCGAAACAAAGGACGAGCGAGAACACGAAGAACACGGGATGAACCGGACCCGCGCGGACCGTCCGCCGGGAGGCCGCGGACCGTCCGCGAGGCTCGGACGAACGAGAAAAATGCCCGACCTCGAAAGTCAACTCCCCCAAATCATCATCGGATTTCCCAAACGGTTGAAGTTGTAGAGACAAGGGTTTGGGGACTTGAAAAGCGTCACACAAGGATGCTATAGCCCAAAAATCTTGCCTCCTAACTCCCTAAATCACCGGGAATTGCGAATCCTTTGAGCACCACCAAAACCTAGAGCACCGAACGAAAACTCACGAATCGAGGTAGTTTCCGGCGTTTGAGGGCACAAGATCAAGCACAAAGATGCACAAGACATCTATCCATGTTTCCCTCAAAGAAATCCGGGAAGAAACTCACTCAAATCCGCGGAATCACACCGAGAACAAAGGCATGAAAATAGGCACAAAAAATAGCACGAAAAACAACCCCGAATCTTCTATACAAACCAGGAAAGATTCACAAGGTCTAGCATGCCGCCCTAGCATCCATCCCTCTCAACAAATCTCTCATGAAGCTCTCATGCTAGCCTAGAGAAAATAGGAAGGAAAATAGCTACGAAAATAAGAAGGGGAAGGGGGGAAAATGAAACCCTAAATCGCGGAGCCACAGAGCCATCAACACACACTCCAGGCTTATATATCAGGTCCCGCCGGAGTGGTAAATGACTCGACTACCCCTAACTACACTACTGGCGATACAACCCACGTAGGGGTATTTTGGTAATGTATGTGGGTCTTGCCATCGGACGGCCACGCCTTTGCCGCACCCCGCGTCCTCCCGACGCAAGCCATGCGATCCCGCCGCGTGTCCTCCGCTTCGAAGCTTCCCGACACGCCCGGATCCCGTCTCCGTCGTGTTGGGCCCTCGGACTTGGTTTTGAGGCCCAAACCAAGAAACCGTCCGCCGGTGGTTTTGTGGGCAAACCACCAAACCCCGCGTGCCGGTCCGGCCTCCCGCCAAACCACTTGACTTGACCGCCACCGTGCACCGGCTCACTTGTCCATGACTTCGTCTTGCTTGTGTCGCCACCATGTGGCCCGCACCCGGTCCCGCCGTCCACCGGGTCCCTCGAACCGAGCCTACTTGTCTCTCCATCTCCGGAGGCCCCTCAAGGCCGAAGACCTTTCGCGCCCGTTCTTCACCCGCAACAACACGAACTAGGCCGCGGCCTACACTCGCGCACTAAGCCAAGAGTCGGTCCAACACCCGTTGTCAATCACTCATCACTAAGGAGCGGTCATCCACCGACCACCGGGACGCTCCCGGTCCTCACTGTAGATCTGAGCGCGCCGTCACCTAGAACCACTGGAGTAGCCCCCGAGCGAATGCGCGTGAAGACGCCGTGCACTTGGAGGATGAAGCCGTCACCGTCCAAGAACACGAAGGACACCGGCGGGAAGAAGAGGGGCCGCGACGAGGCCACCGGATTTGCCGCAGGGGCAGCACCGCCGATGTCTCCACCGCGGCCAGATCCGAACCGCGAGTGGAAGAAGTCGAAGGTGAAGACCAAAGACTTGCTGGCCCTCCTCAACAGCGGATTCATCCGTGAGAAGGAGATGGACATGAGGAGCGCCGCCGCTGGGGATCCGTACTCGATGGAGAAGAGCGAAGACGAGATCCCGATGTTCGCGCGCTTCGCGGAGCGCCGACTTGCGCTCCCAGTGAGCGAATTCTTCAAGGGGCTCATGGAGTACTACGGCATCGAGTACCTCAACCTCAACCCCAACGGTATTTTCCACACCGCCGTCTTCGTCCACTTCTGTGAAGCGTTTCTGGGGATCAAGCCCCACTGGATCTTGTTCCCGAAGTTCTTCTGGGTGAAGCCGCAACCGAGCGCCAGCAACCCGCGGGTAGTCGGAGGAGCGGGGATCCAGATGCGGGAGGACGCCACCGAGCAGTACCTCTCGTACAAGCTCATCGACTCCAACCAAGACTAGAAGGCGAAGTGGTTCTACATCACGAACCACCACCCAGGGTTGCCGAAGCCGAGCGGGAAGCAGCCCAAGCATCGCTCGTGGTGGAACACGGAGCCGACGATGCAGGAGGGCATCCAGCTCCCCGAGTTGTTGGCGCGGATCAAGGCGCTAAGGGAAGCCAGGCTGAGGGCCGAGCACGTGGCCTTCAGCTTCATGAAGCGCAGGGTGCAGCCACTGATGGCGCGGACACCCTTGGGTTCGAGTACACCAGTGACGACGACACGTCGTGGATGCCTGGAGACGAAGTCGACGACGACGACATTGTTGACAGGCTGGCGCGGATCTTCAAGGACATGCCACCGTACACGGCGTGCCCCGTCCCGGAGTACTCCGCCGCACGCCCGCCAAAGGAGGTAAGTAGTTGTACCCTGTGTCGAGTACCCATTCCGCGTGAGCAGTCGTGCTGATGATTTGAATCTTGCAGGACGACTTGAAGAAGTTCGTCTCCGAGCCACCGCCGCCCCCTCAGGAAGTCGAGATCCCGGAGGAGGGGAAGACCAAGGCCAAGGAGCGGTGGGAGGTCGGCGAAGGAGACGACACCGTTGTCGTGGAGGACACGTCCGACGACGACGATGACGAGGAGACGCTGCAGGACCATTTCCAGCTACAGTCGAGGTTCAGCCGTCCTGGCCTACCCACGTCCCCCTCGTGCAGGATCCACCGACTAGCCTAGAGTCTAGTCTGGCCGCGCCGCCGCGGAAGCCGCGCAATGCGTCCCGCAAGCGCGTGTCGAAGAAGTTGAAGGTCACCGAGACCACGTCCCCAGAAGTGATCCATCTTGAGTAGTGTAGTCGAGTACCCGTGGCTCGAGTTCGTTTACTGACGATGGACTTTCCTTGCTTGCAGGAGGTGCCGCCCATGGAGCCCACTGATCAGGGCGACGAAGGCGAGTGGGACACGGTGGGGGAGGCCGCTGGGAGTCGTAGCCCAGCCCCCACTGTCGAAGAGCTACTGGCGCAGACGGAGCGCCAGCCCTCTGCTCGTCAAGAGAGCACGGAGCCCGTGGCTGCTGCTGCGTAAGAAGTGGTGGCCGCGGAGGCGCAGGAGAGCGCTGCACCCGCTGCTGTTGCTGCGGAGGAGGCAGCGGCCACAGAGGCGCAAGAAGAGGCGCCCGCCGAGGCTGGACTGGTGGACATCGCCAGCATCCTCGGCGCCCCGACCGTGACGATAGTCTGGTCAAGCTTGTAAGTGTTGTATCTTCCCAAGTAGTACTTGATGTAGTAGTCAAACTTGATTGACAACCAACTTGTGTACACTGCAGAAAATCAACGGATCTGTCCTGGGAGGGGGATGAACCCTCTACAGCGGTGGCGGAAGAAGAAGTCGCGCCGCCCGCCGAGGAGTCCGCTCCCGCCCCTCAGGCGGAGCCCGAAGCGCCGGCTGCTGAGGCTATGTTGCCCGAGGCCAGCGTGGTCGAAGGTGAGTACTCTGCTGAGGCTGTAGTACCCCTCAAAGAGTAGTCGTAGTCGTCGAATGACGCTGATGCACTTGTCTTCTTTGTTGATAGGCGCTGAGGCCGAAGGGAGCGACATCCCCGTGGCGGTGCCCACGCAGAATTTGACACCACAAGAGCAGGAGGCTGCTGGAGGAGCCCCGAGCTGATGGAGGTGTCCATCGGAGAGGCCGCCACAGCGACCGGAGGAGAGGAGGCCACCGTGCAACCAGAACCCGCTCTGGATGTGGTCGTCTGCTCCCCGGAGATCCAAGACGCGGAGCCCATCCGCTCTACACCGATAACCGAAGCCGCCACGAGTAGTCGCGGCGGAGTAGAGCTGCTGGCGGATGACTTGGTCGAGGTACTGGGCCCAGGGAGGTCCATACGACACCTGGGTAGTGGGTACTTGTTCTTGATGGTTACCGCATTTAGGGCGCGGTAGTCGACGCACAGACGCTGAGTCCCATCTTTCTTCGGAACGAACAGTGCCGGCGAGCCCCATGGTGAAGCACTTGGTCGGATGAACCCCTTCTCGAGCAGTGAGTCTAGCTCTGCCTTCAACAGTTTCAGCTCAACCTCTGCCATACGGTACGGGCTCTGGGCTATCGGCGCCATTCCCGGCACCAAGTTAATCACAAACTCCACATCACGATCGGGAGGTAGCTCGGGCAGGTCCTCCGGGAACACATCTTCATACTCGCAGACTACCGGTACATCTGATATGGCCTTCGTGTGAAGGTTGTACACAGCCGGTATGTCCCGAGACTTCATCGGCTCGAAGGTAACTCTGATCCCGTCAGGATGCACTAGAGTCACAAGTCTCGGCGAAGTGGAGATGACACCTTTGTGGTCAGTGATCCAATCCATCCCCAGTATCACATCAATGCCATGGGAAGGCAAAATGGTCAGATCCCTATAGAACTTGTGGCCTTGGATGTCCACATCACTCCCTTGCACAACAAGGTGCAGCGGATATCCCCGAGCGGAGAGCTCGTGATAATGGGAATTGATCGGGTGGTTGTAGGGAGGGAGAGTTTGTTCACGAACCGTGAGGTAACATACGACCCGGTTGCACAGGTGTCGAAGAGAACCAAAGAAGAAGCACCACAAACTAAAAACTTACCGATCACGACGTCAGGGGCGTCGGTAGCCTCCTCCTCAGTAAGGTGATTCAGCCTCCCACGGCTGGCAGCCGACGGCGGCGCAGCCTGAGGAGGTCGGCCTCCTGGAGCAGGTGCCCTCGCGGGGGTGGCAGCGGCCTTCTTGTCGGGGCACTCGAAGGACTTGTGGCCGGGCTTGCCACATGCGAAGCAGGTGTCAATGAAGCCTCCCGCGGCGGGTCTCACGGTGCTCGGTGGAGCACGAGTGTAGCCTCTAGTCTGCTGGGAATAGCCGGGGTTCCTCCCTCCAGGGAACGAGCTACGTCCACCTCCTCCGAAGCCACGCCCAGGATTGTTGTGCCCCGGGCGGTAGCTCCCCCTCAGCATGTTGCTCTGTCCGCTCCTCGGCTTCTGGAAGGATCGGTCGGGCTAGTCCCGATCTCCCATCCTCTTCTTGCCCCTCATGCGCTCCTCGTGGCCCCTCCTCTCGTCCTCGACCGCGATGGCGCGGTTGACGAGGTGGCGAAGGGACTTGTGCTCGCTCGCCTTCAGCACCTGGCGAAGGCCATGGTGAAGGCCTCACAGGAACCAGAACTGCTTCTTCTGGTTGGTGTTGGTGTCGTTGGGGGCGTACCGCATCATCTTCATGAAGTGACGCTCGTACTCCTCGACTCTCATCACACCCTGGGTCATGGTGCGGAACTCCTGCGCCTTCTAGACCAACAGCTCACCGGGAAGGTACTGCTCGCGGAACGCCTCGCAGAACTCCAGCCAAGTGATGAATCCTGGGTTCGGGTGGGTGGTAGTGTAGTTGTCCCACCATGCCTTGGCAGGACCCTCCAGCTGGTGCGCGGTGATGGCGACGCACTCCTCATCGGAGCAGACGGTGAGGACGAGCTTGGTCTCGATCACCCTCAGCCAGTCATCGACCTCGAGTGGGTCATTCGAGTAGCTGAAGGTGGGGGCCTTCAGACGGATAAACCTCTCGATCTTCCTCGTGAGATCCTCGTCCTGTGGAGCGACGTGGTTTCCGCCGTTGCCACGGTGCTCCATGGCTTCCGCCATCCTCTACATCAGCTGAGTCTGGAGTGCCATCACCTCCACCAAGTTAGGTGTGGTGGTGGGGGCTGGTCCGGCTCAGGCTGGCCGTGCTCGGGTCCTCCTTGTCCAGCTTCAGCCTCAGGGCCCTCGGGCGGTGGTGGCGGCGCTCCGTCACCCCGGGCCCTAGCACCCAAAGCTCCTCCGCGCAGGGGTGGGCGTCCACGGCCACATCCACGTCCACAGCCCTGCGGGGCTTCTTCCTCAGCAGCTGCCTCCTCGAGGCGAACCATCAGCCGGTTGGATCAGCGGATCGACATCCTTCTGAAAACATAAGTGAGGGGTAAAGGTTTACACACGTCACTCACCAACACACATATGAGTCTAAGGCAAACATGAAAATAATTCTAATTACAACCTACACACAAGGGGAAAAGGCATTAAGACACGAATAACACCATTAAGATCCAAAGCATACATCAAGCATGAATAATACACTTGCTCCCCCGAGGCTGACTCAGACCTTAGGGGTAGCAGCAACAAGTCAACGCTCTAATACATCGGTACAATCTCAAAAGGGTAGTGTCTACAAGGTGTGGCATGACTTTCTTCATGCACCGAAACATGCTCGCGGCTGCATGGAACAACTCATGGGAACTACTAGCACACTACTCTCCTCTAGGTCATGCCCTTGCTCAGCTCTCTACTCAGTGCGCGCCATCTTGTACGAGACGGGGTAGTGGTCCTCAGTGGGGTAGTCCGGCAGAAAGATTCGGGACACCAAAGCGTGAGCCTCTCGAACCTCCTCGGTCTCGACGGGGGTCGGCAGTCAGGCCATCGGGCACAGGTGAAGCTTGAGGTGGGACTGGTGTAGCTCGAAGGTCTCGGTGCGGTCTCACGCTGAGACTCGGTGGGTAGCTCTCCGTTGAGCTCGAAGAGCTCGTCCACGCGAAGTGAGTCAGCGTCCTCCCAAGTCCTCCTCAGTCTCTCGGCCTTGTCCCTCAGGTAGACGGCCGTGCGTGTGAGCCACGCGAGTTTGGCGACGTTGTCCGCCCGGCTCTTCTCCAGCTTCTCCACCTTGAGCCGCTCACAACCGAGCAGGTGAGCGCATACTGTGAGTAGGTCATCCTTGCGCTCGAGCTTGACCTTCAGCCTGTTCTGACTCGCTGTCAGCCTGCGGAGGTCCTCCTTGATGTGCAGCATCTCCTCACGGGTGTCCACCCTCTCCCTCTCGGACTGCAGCAGGACAGTGGTCGCACGGTCGAGGCTCTGCTCGAGCTGGCGAACACGATAGCGTAGGGCGCTGTTCTCTCTCTCCAGCTGGACACAGCGTGGCTGGTACTAGTGGGCGTCGACGGTGGCGTCTCTGATCTGGCCGAAGAGGGTACGTGACTCGTCCTCCAGGCGGTGTGCGTACTTGTCGAGGTCGACCAAGTAGCTAGCCGTCTCCACCAGGTTCTCGTCGAACTCGCGGAAGGGAGCGGTGTCGACGTCGTCCTGGATCCCCTCAAACGAAGGAACACCGTCCACGAGCGGTGCGAGGCGCCAGTAATCCCGGGGTAGCAGCCGAAGCGTCCCGGACTCGAAAGAGGCGCAGTACTACGCGAGAAGGCAGCCTAGTGCTTGGCGGCAGGCGACATCCAGCGCAGTCGCGACGGTGAGTGCAGCGCTGTAGCAGAACTCTCCCTTGAACCCCGAGAGACTCGGGTGAGGGAGCACGGCGACCGTGTAGAGCACCATCCGCCCAGTCACGGCGGGTATGTACTCGGTGCGGTACGTGACGTAGGTCGGGGGGACTCCAAGCCTGAGAAGTGCCCTCTCCATCCAGTGGCAGATCGCCCCACACGTCTCGGGGGTGATCTTAGTGTCCTGGCGCTCCATCTCCTGTGAAACGCAAGAAAGTTATATTAGCGCAGGTGAGTAAGAAGTTTTCAAAAAGGGAACGAGTTTTTATAACATAGCTCAAGGGTATGACTATAAAAGTAGAGCGTATTGAGTCCTATCTCTATCGGCCTTTTCTAGGGATATGTGCTACGGTCAAGTATGGCTCTGATACCACGTGTAAAACCCCGGATTTCATGAAAAATCCGAATCCCTGTACCATCACGATAGTCTCTGGATCAGTGGCTATCGTGTACAGAACGTCTCACAGATGAATACACAAAGTCATTCATCGCATCACACATAAGGATAGAAGTACACAATTTATTACATGTCCATTATGGAGTACATCAACACAAGCCTCTTGGCTGAATCAGAGTGAAAATTCTACGCAACGGTAGCTATCTTCTCACACGGGTCTCCATCTTATATTCTTCCCACCACAGGCATCCTTGAGCGAAGCGACGCATCCCTCAGTCGTACCATCCATTGGCGTTGATGTCGAACTCGGTGTCGTACCCAGCACACCCAAAGTCTATCCCCAAGGAGTGGGATAGGTTCACATCACCAACTGTATGCAGCTTTAAGTGGCCTATCATCTAAAGGGAGGAAAAGAGACAAGGAATCGGCTTTGTTTTTCCTATGCAGCAGCATCAGCAGAGTATAAACAAGGTATCTCCAACAATATCCCCAAATCCCAAGTTTCTCAACACAGCTCAGAACTACCTGGTCACCCAGGGGACCCGTCTCCACAACCTACTCCTATCTAGGGTCGGTGCGAGAACTTCCTCTCCTCGCACCTTAATGATTGCAACCGGATCGACGAGGTAGATGGAGCCTCTCTCCTCTAGCCGGCTACAACCACGGCTCACCACACACTCTCCTATAGGGGGAAGGTAGAAATCCCAAAACATGAGGAACGAACATGTCGTCTAGGCTGTGTCCATGACCGAGGACGCGACTATAGCTATAGATCGAACAACTCTACAGAGTGTGTACACCTGTACCCATCCCAAAATGGCACCCGGCCGGTGTATGGCCGACCGAGCCCATCCTACCGGGCGAACTCTCGGTAGTTACAGTCCCATCCTGCATCCGGCCCTCAAAACGGTCCCCCCCCCCGCAGCAGGGACAACACCGGAACTGTGAAATGCTCCCGTGTGGCCACACGGGAGACGCTCTGAGAGGGTGGTCTCACCTCCACCGCTCCCCCACTGATACCCTCTATCCTTCCTAAGCAGGTATGGTTCCGCACTTGCCGAGCTCAACTCGGCCCTAACCCCACGCTTGGCGGGGTGGTGTGTACGGAAGTCCTATAGACAAGTTGATCCACTCGGTTTCAGACCGGGATGAGCTCATATCCTCCAAGCGTAAGTAAAACCCCAACACCTAGGCTCCGAAAGCCGTAACAGTAGGGGTACATTGAGGAGTACACTGTCCCCGATCCCAGATCGGTTGTTTCGAGCTCACACCCGCAAAGGTACCCAAAACGCCTTCTCCTGCCGGTTTTTACCCCACACACGCCAAGAACCACTATTCCCATCCCAACACATGCATCGCGAAGCTCGGCGTATATACACGCTCATATAAACATATATACAGTAGTAGTAGGGCAATCAAGGACAGGATAATTAAAGAGGCAGTGCAAGGTTCATCAATATGCATATAAAGTAAAGCGCTAGCAATTCTACTCAGCAATGCCTAACAGGAATTTCAGAATCAGTCAGGCGTGAACCTGGGGTCGGGTAGTCCTCTGCGGTGAAGTCGTCGGCGTAGTCGTACTCCGGGATCAGCTCCCCGGCTCCAGCTGCTCCTAATAGTGCGAAAGGAAAATAAATAGCGGTCCTATTGCAATTAACTCCAAAGAAACGCAAATAAGAACCAAAAGAGAGCAAACACCACCCGAGCCCGAAGTTTAAGATTTTAGGAATTTTCTGGAAAAGGTTTCACAATTTTCGGAGTTCAAATGGATTTACTAGGGTTTTTCAAAGAGAAAATAGGATTTTTGGAAAAAGAAAATACGTTAACCCCTTTAAACAGCCTCAGCCACACCGGATTCCCCCGGATCGGGTGCGGCTTGGCTTCCCGTGGCCCGCATGTGGCTGGGCCGCCATTGGCTGCCGCAGGCGATCCCGCGGAAGCGCGTGCGGCCGGCGCGGTGTGGGCCGCATGTGGCCGCGACGGGGGCGGCCTAGCCGCAGCGGATCCCGGCGGATCGGCTGTGGCTACGCCCGCATGCGGTCACCGGTGCACAACACAACCCATGCTTCCCACCACGAACCTAGGTGCTTGACAAAATGCCCAGGAGAGAAAGACGGCGGCGCGGGAAGACCTCGCCGGCGGCGAGCTCCACGGCGCCTGGGCGACCGGACAAAACAGGGCAACCGCAAGGAACCTCCTAGGCTGCTGGGCTCGAAGGGGTGCAAGACCGGGGTGGTGACTGTCGTGTGAGGCCGTCGCCGGCGTGGGTGCGGCGACGTCGGCGCAGCGGTGGTGTTGGTGACTCTACCAGTGCGGGGGCGCGTGTGCGACGGCGTGCGTGAGGCAGTGCGCACGCCCAAGGTGACTACCACGGCTAGTGTAGGGTTTGGTCGCGGCCGGCGCGTCGCGGTGGGGAACGCGGCGAGCCGGGTCGACGCCATGGGTGGCGGCGAGCTCGGCGCCCGCGGTCGGTTCACGAGTGTGCGTGCGGGGTTCGAGGCACCGGCCACGGCGAGGCCGCGGCGGTGCGGCCGTCCTAAACGCGGTGGCGAGTCCTACGCGAGCAAAAAGGGTGCATGATGGCGCGGGGGCGTCGGGTCCGCGTGACTACGCGCGCGAACGCGAACGCGAACGGCTCGGCGCGGTACCGCGGACGCGAGCGGCATGGCACGGCGATCAACAGCGACAAGGAGAGGCTAGGCCAAGAGAGCAAGCGCGCGTCAACGAAGGCAGCGGCACCTGCAAACGAGTTGTCCCAGCCTGGCACGAAGGCCGGCATTGAAGGACCGATAAGGCGACCAGAGAGGGGGGGAGTGAATGGGAGCCGATAAAAATTCTTCTCGAGGGAGATTGAAACTCCGACAAGACGAACTAGCTCGGTCGGACCCCCGAAATCACACGCTCCGCACTTCTACCTCTCGTTTGCCAAAACCACGTAGCCACCGGAGTGCTACCGGTCCTAGGAACAAACTCTACCAGCAACCACAACACACACACAAGACCGACGGCGGAAACAACTCGAAAGCGGCTAACCGAGGGGGGCGGTTAGACCGGGTATAGGGGGCGGTTAGACCGCCTCCACACGGTAACCAAGAAATCCTCCGAAACGCCTCTTCCGAGCACCAAAACACACCACGGTTTCACCAACAGAGATCTCTGGTCAAGGCCATGCTAGCTACCGAGAAAATCTTGGCGAAAACCAAAACTTCACCCAAGGGCCTAGGGGCGGTTAGACCGGCTACACGGGGCGGTCTAACCTCCTATACCCGGCAACGAACCCCGACCAAGAACACCTAGCAAACCGCACGAGAACGACCCCAAATTTCACCCGAGACACTCCTCGATCAAGGTGAACAAACTCACGAGAGGAAAATCCGGCGAAACAAAACTTTGACCCGGAAACACCCGGGGCGGTTAGACCGCCCCCACCGTAGGCGGTTAGACCGCCCCTTCCGAAACCGAACCCGCGGGTCAAACCTCAACTTCCTCGCGCCCGATCTCCCGAATCACTCCACGGATTGCAGCCAAACTTCGGGGATAGCCGGGTTACCTCTCGGGCAACCTCTTCCTCAAAGGAATCGACCCGAAACGCTCACAATCAAGAGGAATCGAAGAAATCGCTTCTCTAGGTCAAGAACTCGAGTTCCAACGAAAACCACCAAATCGAGTCCGATTCAAAGGAGATTTGGGGGCAAAGTCACCGCCAAAGAGGCACAAGAACCTCATACGTGACACCCACCAAAAACCCCAAGAAATCGTTCTCAAAACACCGCCAAAAGAGCTCCGAAAATCAACATCAAAGAGACGGGAAAACCACCATGAAGAACCACGCCGAACCTTCTATACATGCCATGAATGGTTCGTACAAGGTCTAGTTTGCCACCCAAACATCCATCCCTCTCTCTAGATCTCACATGAAGCTCTCAAACTAGCCTTCTAAAAAACCTAGAGAAAATAGAGAACGAAAATGGAAAAACCAAATGAGCTAGGGTTCCAAGAGTTGGCTGCCAACCTCTCACCTCTTGGGTTATATAGGCGGCAACCGAATGTCTAAAATGCCCCTCTCTACTAACTAGGGATACAAGCCCCTCAAGGGCGAATTTGGAATTCTTGATGTCTTCACCATCGGACGGATGCCCGGCGACCGCACCCTGCGTAGCCTCGACGCACGCCTTGTGATCCCGACGCGTGTCCTCCGCTTCGAAGCTTCTCGGCGCCGGCGGCCAGGGCGGTCGGACCGCACCCCACGGGCGGTTAGGACCGGCCCGGTGGATCCGACCGGCCCCGGGCGGTCCGACCGCCCCTCCCGGGCGGTTGAACCGGCCGGGTGGCCGCACCTCCTCGTCGAGTCTTCGGCCTCGGTTTTGTGGCTCAACCGAGTAACCCGGTGGTTTTACGGTGAACCACCGCAAACCCCGCGAACTCGGTGTAGCCTCCGCCAATCTCCACTCATGACTCGGCTCCCACGTAGTCCCGGCTCGACCTTGGTTTTGAGGCTCTACCAAGAAACCGTCCACGACTTCATCTTCTCGTTCATGCCACCATGCGGCCCGCACTTGACCCCGCCGGCCACCGGGTCCCTCGAACGAAGCCTACTTGTCTTCTCCACACCCGGAGGCCTCACCGCAACGACCTTTCGCGCTTGTTCTTCACCCGCACCAACACGAGTCAAGCCGCAACCTGCACCTGCAATACTTAGCCAAGAATCAGTCCACACAACGTTGTCAATCACTCATCACACAAGGAAGCGACCATCCACCGGTCCTCGAACCACACATGGTCCTCAATCTCCCCCTTGATGAGTGCATTGACAACACACTCACATGAAGTAACACAAGAGAAAAGGAAAAGAAAAGAAACAAAATAAAAAGAAACCCCAACAAGCGATCGAAAGCCAAAGAAAGGCAAAGAGCAAGATCACTTGAAGAAGACAAGTCTCGGACCCCTTAGGCAAGGGCAACGGCTCGACACATCCGAGACAAAACACAGCTCAAGCAAAGAGCGCAAACCACCAAAGCAAAACTCGAACACCACAAAGAGCTCCCCCGCACAAATGCAAGCTCCCCCCGAGCCACGAAGCACACTCCCCCCGAACACATGCATCAATGCAACTCGGGAATGCAACAAAGAGCAAAAACCTGCTCACACCGCCCGGGCGGTTAGACCGCCGCCGGGGCGGTTAGACCGCCTCCGCCCGAACCGACCGCCGGGGGGCGGTTAGACCGCCCAAAGAGACCGGCCCCGCACCAAACTCGCTCAAAAATTTCCCGAAACAATTGGAACACCTTCCAAACACTCCCGGTGTGCCCAAAACATGCACAAACTTCTCCCCCTTGTTGACAATGCATGAATCAAGGCAAAATGCGAAAACTTGCAACATATAGCTTCTCAAATATACAAAATTCATCACGAGGAGCTACACAAGTCCAAATGAGCAAGTTAGATACTCGACAGGTTCGTAATGACCTTAACTACGTGATCACCAAGTTTCACAACCATTGGACAATGCTAAAAAGGATTTGAGTAATTTTGCGAAAAGTTACTCTCTCACAAGCAAATACCTAAACATGAGCAAAACATATCAAAATGGCAAAGCCACTCAAACTTCATGCTAGGACAGCCATTCTAATCATAAGACCATCATAAACACCCAAAAGCACCTCATGTCATGTCAAAGCCACCGAGCCATGTGCCTACTTCTATGTATGAGACTTCTCATTGGTAGGCATCATGCAACGGTTTAGCACCCAAAGCAAATTAATTTCAGCACATATGACATGGGAACATATTTTCCAAGCATTTTTCATTTCATTTTCAGATTTGTAAATGGTACATGAAATGTCTTTGCGACAAAAAGGAACTTATGCCCCTCCACAAGATTAAACAAGAGGGCTAAACATTCATGATGGCAAGTGAGCCTTTGGCCCCATATGATCAATAAACTAGCTATCCAACCACAAAGTAAGCATAGCAAAGCCACTAAAACATGTCAAGATCATATATAGGCATTTACACATGAGAGAGCAAGTATATGACATTTTTCAAAAAAATTAGCCATCAACCATGGATCATTCATCAAGATCATCAAGAGCTAAGCCAAACTAACCGTAGCATATCAAATAAGCTCACAAGAACATATATAGCAACCCATGGTGAACAAAGTATATAGGAGAAGCTTTCCCTAAAAATGCATATGATACAAAATGCATGCAATCTAAGATACAAGGATGCCTATACATCATGTTACATATGCAATGCCAAAAGCAAGAAATGCACAAAGGAAAGCTATACATATGCTACAAACCGGCTCCTCGAGGGGAGGCAAAACGGGCTCGACACCACCGGCAAAAGAAAGCCCTCACACACCCAACTCAAGACATCAAACACACACCAAGTTCCCCCCGCAAACGAGTGAAAGTTGCTTGATCTAGGGGTTTGGTGAAAATATCGGCTAGTTGGTCATGTGTGGGTACATGGATCAAGGTTATCTTCCCTTTCTCTACATTGTCTCTCAGGAAATGATACCTCACTTCTATGTGTTTGGTTTTGGAATGGAGCACTGGGTTCTTTGCAACGCTTATGGCACTGGTGCTATCACATTGAAGTGGGACATGGGTATACTCCTCACCAAAGTCACTCATGGTGTAGGTGATCCAAAGGAGCTGAGAGCAAAAAACTAGCAGCGGCAACATACTCGGCTTCGGTCGTGGATTGAGCAACACTCGACTGCTTACGAGAAGACCAAGACACTAACGAAGAACCCAAAAAGCGGCAAGTCCCCGAAGTGGACTTCCTATCCAACCGACACCGGCAAAATCGCGTCCGAAAAACCATGAAGCGCCAAAGAAGAGGACGCGGAGTACCAAAGGCCGAAGTCGGGAGTGTGACGCAAGTACCCGAAAATTCGCTTCACCGCTTGCCGATGCGAAGTCCTCGGGAGACGCTTGAAAACGAGCGCACGGACACACCGAGAACCGTATGTCCGGCCTCGTCGCCGTCAAGTAGAGGAGTGACCCGATCATGCTCCGGTACTCCTTCCGGTCCACGTGTTCACCTTCCTCATCCGCATCAAGAGCCGTAGTCGTACTCATCGGCGTCGTCATAGCCTTGGAGTCCTCCATCTTGAACTTCCTCACAATGTCCTTGGTGTACTTAGCCCGGTGCACAAATGTTCCTTCCTTTGATTGCTTGATTTGTAGCCCGAGGAAGAACCGCAACTCACCCATCATGCTCATCTCAAACTCCCTGCTCATATCATCTGCAAACCTTGCAACAAGAGAGTTAGACGAGCCACCAAAGACAATATCATCCACGTACACCTGCACGATCAGGATATCTCTGCCCTGCCTCAGCAAAAACAAGGTCTGATCGACCTTCCCCATCTCAAAACCTCTCTCAAACAAGAACCCCCTCAACCTGCCATACCAAGCTCTAGGCGCCTGCTTCAACCCATACAGCGCCTTCCTCAACTTGTACACCCGGTGGGGGTACTTCTCGCTCTCAAACCCCGGAGGCTGCCTCACATACACTTCTTCCTCCAGCACACCATTCAGAAAAGCACTCTTCACATCCATTTGGTGCAACTTGAACCCTTTAGCCACGGAAAAGGCTAGAAGGATCCTAATCGCCTCCAAACGGGCTACGGGAGCAAAAGTCTCCTCGTAGTCGATCCCCTCCTTCGACCGAACCCCCGAGCAACAAGTCTCGACTTGTTCCTCACAACCTCACCCTTCTCTCCCTCTTTGTTTTTCCACACCCACTTTGTACCAATCGGCTTACACCACGGGGGGAGGGTCAACCAACTCCCACACCCGATTCCTCTCAAAGTTCTCCAACTCCTCATGCATCGAGTTAACCCAATTGTGATCGGATAGTGCGTGTCCAATGTCTTTGGGCTCGAAAGAAGCAACAAATGCAGCATGAGCAAAATGGGAATTGTTTCGAACCCTCGACCGTGTAGTGCGTTCATCCATGTCGCCGATGATCCTCGAAGGCCGGGTGATCCACCGAACTCGCCGGGGAGGTTCTCGCCTCGAAGCTACCTCCCCCTCAACATCAGCTTCTCCTCGTTCTTGATTTGTCGTCGTAGGTGTAGCGAGAGGGTCCATCCATCATCGTAGTTGAAGTAGTGGGTACATGTTCAGCCGGGGGCACCGCACCGCCATCCTCATCATCTCCATGTTCATGCTTCTCCTCCTGAAAGATCTCCTCGCCAAGCTCATCATCACCTGCACACTCAAAGACAAGCTGACTACGTGGCTCTGTCTCGTCGAAGGTTACCTCGCAAGTCTCAACGATTTGGTTAGTTTCAAGATTGAGCACACGATATGCTCTAGAATGAGATGCATAACCAAAGAAAATACCATCGACAGACCTAGCCTCAAACTTATCCAACTTCCTGCCCTTCTTCAGAACAAAACACTTGCAACCAAAGACATGGAAGTGACTCATTTTGGGTGTGCGACCATGCATCAACTCATAGCATGTCTTCTTCTTGTGCACTCTGAGGTATATTTCGTTCGACACATAGCATGCGGTATTCACCGCCTCGGCCCAATACCTCCTCGGAGTCCTATGCTCATCAAGCATCGTCCGAGCCATCTCGCACAAGGTCCCGTTCTTCCTTTCCACAACACCATTCGGGGAGGCGTATACGGACTCGAAAAGCGGGTGCTCAAGACCCAAGTCATGACAAAAGGTTTCAAAACGAGAGTTCCCGAATTCCGAGCCATTATCACCGCGGATAGCTCGTATGGCATCTCCGTGCCTCTCGTTCCTCAACCTCAAGACTAGATCTCGAACAAAACCAAACGTCTCCCCCTTATCCTCCGTAAAGAACACCCACGCATACCGAGAATAGTCATCCACCACAACAAGGACATACCACTTCCCACCCGCAGATCGCACACGAGCTGGGCCAACAAGGTCCATATGGAGCAGCTCGCATGGACGCTCAGTCATCACATCGGTGAGAGGCGGGTGAGAAGAAGCCACCATCTTGGCATGCCTACACGGAGCACAAACCAACTCTTTCTCAAGCTTCAAACGTGGCAATCCTCGGACCAAATTGAGTTTACTCAAGCGAGACAAAAGGTCAAAGCTCAAGTGACCCAACTTCCTATGCCACTTCCACAACTCACTCGAAGAACCGGCCAAGAAACAACGCTCAACACCCGAAGACCGAGAAAAATCAAGCACGAAACACCCGACCCTCGGGAACGACCATACAAACAAGGTCCCCTCGAGAGTCCACAATCCGAGAACCACCGGCCGAAACAACACCTCAAAACCCTCATCCAACAACCGAGACACGAAAGCAAATTGTACCCCGGCGATTGAACAAGAGCAACACGCCTCGCAGTGATCTTGTCACTCACTTTTATCTCACCTTCTCGAAAGCACACGCCCACGCCCATTGTCCCCAAAAGTGATGTACCTCTTCGTCACCACCGGGACGAGACTTGAGAACCACCCCCTGTCTCCGGTCATATGCCTCGAACAACCGGAGTCAATCAACCAAATGTTCTTCAAGTCTCCCACCTGAAACTCAAAAACAAGCACGTGAGCGAACAAACGACTCAAAGACGCGGGGTTAGTACCAAAAGAGGAAAACCAGTGCCGAGCCATTTGCTCGAAAGTGGGGTTAGCACCAACCAAAGCATCTCTCCTACCAAAGCTACCACCACGAACACCACCACGGTAACCACCCCGTGGGAACCACCCCTCACTGCCTGGAGGAGGACCAAAACCACGGAAGACAACCCGTGGAGTGTCCCTCCTCTCCTTCTCAAAGCTACGACTCCTCCCGTCCCCGTAGTGACCTCGAGGGGGAGAATGCCTAGCAAACTGACCACCTGCTGTCTTTCCAGACCAACCACCAGCAACTCCACCTCCGGACACCGAAACCTCTCGACTCACCACCTCGAAAACCACTCCACCCGGAGTTCGGGGGGGCGGTTAAACCGCCTAGCCGGGCCGGGTCTAACCGCCCCCCTGCGGGCCGGGCCGGTCCGACCGCCTAGCCGGGCCGGGTCTGACCGCCCCCTCCAGAATAGCTCCTCGGCTGCGGGAACTCGCATCTCCCCATGCCGGAACACTTCTCACCTCAGCCTTACCCCTGGGCAGTGGCATACGAGGCTTAGGTACACCATGGGAAGGGTTGTACCTATCCTTGTTCGCCCACTCCTTTGCCATCCTCTCTTCCCGCTTCCTCTTGAAGCAAAACTCATCCTTGTGACCCTCCTTCCCACAATGGCCACAACGGAACCTCACAAGCTTAGGTTTTGGCTTGGATTGGGGCTGTTCGCTCGGTTTCTCTCCACTCAACTCCTCCACCGATTTCTCCTCACTTGCCTTCTCTCTCACTTTCCCAAAGAACACTTTCCCCGAAGTGCTCACAAACTTGATGGGCTTTTGGAGATCATTTGTGGGTGTAGGAAATATGGGTGGAGCTGGGGTTGTGTCTAGTCGGTTCCTAAGATGGTTGGGTTTTGGAGGGAAATCATTTTTGTGGTGGGTTTTTGGTGGCTCCGGGATATTCTCTCCACTTCCTTCACCAACCTTGTTTGCCCCAAGCCCCTCACCATCTTGCCTCTTAAAGGCCTCGATCATCATCCTCAACTGAGGCTCATGACCGGGACAACCAACCCATCAACTTCCTCAAGTCATCATTCTCATCCCGCAAGCGATCAACATAATGTGCAAGCTCCAAATTTTTCAATGCATGCATTTCACAAGTAGAGCGGGATGTAGGCATGGGTTCCTTCAATTTAGCCTCGAGCGAACTAGTGTAAGCATGCAACTCATCAATCTTAGCATGCAAAACGGGGCAAGAAGTGCAAGCACCTAGCAAAGCGAGGTCTAGACTTAAGCTCGGCCACTTCAACCCTAAGCACATCTAGTTCCTCACACTTGGAGGCATGCTTCTCCTTAAACAAAGCAAGATCAGCAAGGAATATGGAGCAATCAGCACAATCATTTTCATCAGCAACAACAGGGCTAGCCTTAAGCGAATCAATCTCAAGCTTGCTATCAAGCACCTGTGTCTCTAGCTCAGCCACTCTAGTCCTAGCATCCTCGAGTGAAGCCCTAAGCTCTTTCCTCATTTTCTTGGCCTCTCTAAGCATATCATCACGATTATCAAGCAAAGAGCCAAGCCTCTCATTCTCCTGGCGCAAGAAGGGAAGCTCATCACGCACCTCGTCGTCGGACTCAGAGTCCGAGTCGCTCTGTGTGCTCTTCTTGCTGCCGGAGCTCAGCGCCATGGTACAGAAGCCGTCTCTCGCGAAGCAGCTCAGCCCGCTCAGGTTCTTGGACGACCTCTTGTTCTTGCGGCGATCTCCCTCGTCGTCGCTGCTCGCTCGAGCTCGAGGTGGAGTACGCGGAGCCCGGAGTCGACGTCGCTCGCTCCAACCATCGCTCGGGCCTTGCCTCGGCCCTCCTTCTTCCTCGATCGTCGCTCGTCCTTGTACTTGTTCTTGTGCTTGCTCTTGTGGTCGCGCCTCGAACGGTACTTGTCGTCGTTCTTCCTCGGCTTGTGCTTGTAGTCGTCCTTGCTCTCTGCCTTCTCGGGCGGTCGGCGACGAAGTGTCCCGGCTTGCCGCACCGGAAGCAGTCCTTGTGTTCCTCCTCATGTTCACGCGGTTCTCGTGCGGCCTCTCGAACCGCCTCGTCAACGGCGCCGGCTCGTCCTCTCCAAGGTCATCAAACTCCTCATCTGGCATAGACATCAAAGAGGAAAACGAGAACATCCTGGTGGATGGGTTAGAGTTAGTCTTTCCTTTGGAACCACCAACGAGGGCAAGACTATGGGAGTCAGTCGGTCCCTCGAGCTTGGCGATCATGCCCCTATCCACCTCGGCCGACTTGAGCTTCGAGAACAGCTCGTTCACCGTCAGAGTGTCGTACCTCTCCGACTCGACTATGGCCTCGAACTTCCCGCCCCATATCGTACGATCCAAAGAGTGTAAGAGCTTGACCGCTCTATCATGATCATCATACGGGAGCACGTCCACATTGGCCCTCATGTTGTTCACAACCACCGTGAACCTGCGGAACAAGGCATCGATGGACTCACCGGGGAGATGAGTGAAGTTCGCGTACTCTCTCGGTAGGTCGCATACAACCGTGCCTCGAACACGGGCGTTCCCAACATGAGCCTCCTTCAACACCGCCCAAATCCTACAAGCCAAGTGCTCGGTGTGCACCCGATCAAACTCAGGCTGACACAAAGCACGAAACAAGTAGTCGACCGCCTTATTGTTGGCGTCGAATCTGTCCCTCGACCCTGGAGCAAGAAAATCCATCGGCTGGACATATCCTGTGTCCACCGTGACATCCCACAGAGTCTGACCCTTTCCGCGGAGGAACGCACCCATCCGCTTGCTCCACATCTGGTAGTTCTTGCCATCGAAGTGTGGAGGACCCGAACCCCGTTCCTAGTACGCCATCCTTGGATCTTAGACTGGTTAGAGTCAACAAAGACCCGAACCGGCTCTGATACCACTTGAAGGACCGATTAGGCGACCAGAGAGGGGGGGGGGAGTGAATGGGAGCCGATAAAAATTCTTCTCGAGGGAGATTGAAACTCCGACAAGACGAACTAGCTCGGTCGAACCCCCGAAATCACACGCTCCGCACTTCTACCTCTCGTTTGCCAAAACCACGTAGCCACCGGAGTGCTACCGGGTCCTAGGAACAAACTCTACCAAAGCAACCACAACACACACACAAGACCGACGGCGGAAACAACTCGAAAGCCGGCTAACCGAGAGGGGCGGTTAGACCGGGTATAGGGGCGGTTAGACCGCCTCCACACGGTAACCAAGAAATCCTCCGAAACGCCTCTTCCGAGCACCAAAACACACCACGGTTTCACCAACGAGAGATCTCGGTCAAGGCCATGCTAGCTACCGAGAAAATCTTGGCGAAAACCAAAACTTCACCCAAGGGCCTAGGGGCGGTTAGACCGGCTACCGGGGCGGTCTAACCTCCCGTACCCAAGCAACGAACCCCGACCAAGAACACCTAGCAAACCGCACGAGAACGACCCCAAATTTCACCCGGACACTCCTCGATCAAGGTGAACAAACTCACGAGAGGAAAATCCGGCGAAACAAAACTTTGACCCGGAAACACCCGGGCGGTTAGACCGCCCCCCGTAGGCGGTTAGACCGCCCCTTCCGAAACCGAACCCGCGGGTCAAACCTCAACTTCCTCGCGCCCGATCTCCCGAATCACTCCACGGATTGCAGCCAAACTTCGGGGATAGCTGGGTTACCTCTCGGGCAACCTCTTCCTCAAAGGAATCGACCCGAAACGCTCACAATCAAGAGGAATCGAAGAAATCGCTTCTCTAGGTCAAGAACTCGAGTTCCAACGAAAACCACCAAATCGAGTCCGATTCAAAGGAGATTTGGGGGCAAAGTCACCAGCCAAAGAGGCACAAGAACCTCATACGTGACACCCACCAAAAACCCCAAGAAATCGTTCTCAAAACACCGCCAAAAGAGCTCCGAAAATCAACATCAAAGAGACGGGAAAACCACCATGAAGAACCACGCCGAACCTTCTATACATGCCATGAATGGTTCGTACAAGGTCTAGTTTGCCACCCAAACATCCATCCCTCTCTCTAGATCTCACATGAAGCTCTCAAACTAGCCTTCTAAAAAACCTAGAGAAAATAGAGAACGAAAATGGAAAAACCAAATGAGCTAGGGTTCCAAGAGTTGGCTGCCAACCTCTCACCTCTTGGGTTATATAGGCGGCAACCGAATGTCTAAAATGCCCCTCTCTACTAACTAGGGATACAAGCCCCTCAAGGGCGAATTTGGAATTCTTGATGTCTTCACCATCGGACGGATGCCCGGCGACCGCACCCTGCGTAGCCTCGACGCACGCCTTGCGATCCCGACGCGTGTCCTCCGCTTCGAAGCTTCTCGGCGCCGGCGGCCAGGGCGGTCAGACCGCACCCCCTGGGCGGTTAGACCGGCCCAGTGGATCTGACCGGCCCCGGGCGGTCCGACCGCCCCCTCTGGGCGGTTGAACCGGCCCGGGTGGCCGCACCTCCTGGTCGAGTCTTCGGCCTCGGTTTTGTGGCTCAACCGAGTAACCCGGTGGTTTTACGGTGAACCACCGCAAACCCCGCGAACTCGGTGTAGCCTCCGCCAATCTCCACTCATGACTCGGCTCCCACGTAGTCTCGGCTCGACCTTGGTTTTGAGGCTCTACCAAGAAACCGTCCACGACTTCATCTTGCCGTTCATGCCACCATGCGGCCCGCACTTGACCCCCGCCGGCCACCGGGTCCCTCGAACGAAGCCTACTTGTCTTCTCCACACCTGGAGGCCTCACCGGCAACGACCTTTCGCGCTTGTTCTTCACCTGCACCAACACGAGTCAAGCCGCAACCTGCACCTGCAATACTTAGCCAAGAATCAGTCCACACAACGTTGTCAATCACTCATCACACAAGGAAGCGACCATCCACCGGTCCTCGAACCACACATGGTCCTCAGGCATCACCAGCGGCGGCGCGGCGGCGCGGAGCAACTGCGCGTTCCACCTCGGCTCGAAGGCCGGGGCATCCACATGGGCAGGGAAGCGGTCGTCCTCACCTTGGTGGCCACGGGCCGTAGTGCAGGCGTCGGTGTAGTGTGGTGGTGCGGCTCGTCGGCGGGGAGGAAGACGAAGGCGGCGGCGCGACGTCGAGGAAGTAGAGGAAGCAGGGTCCGGTCTTCGCGGCGGACAGCTCCTCCCACGGACGGCTCCTCTCCTCCTTCTCCCCCCTTGCTCTCCCTCCTTCCCCGGCGGGTCGGTGTGTGGACAAGGGAGCAACTCCCCGAGGCGGCTAGGGTTGGGAGTTGCCCCGGGGTCTCGGCGGCGGCTTAAATAGCGGCGCGCGGTGCGGGACACGCGGACGACTGGGATGCGTCGGGGGAGCATGCGGCACGCCGCGACGGCGAGGCCCGCGGCGGTCGGTGCGCCGCTTTCGCTTTGGGCGTCAGCCAAAGCGGGAGGTTGGGGATGACGCTGTTGCGTCAGCGCGGCCCCAGGGTGACGTGGTGCACGGGGCCCGTTTGACAGCGACCGGGCGGCGTGCGCGGTAGGTAGCGACGGCGGGGTTGGCTGTTGGGCCGCAGCTGGGCCGGAAGCGGGGTTAGGCTGGTTAGGAGGTTGGCGGCCTGCTATGGGTGGAAATGCTTTCCCTTTTTAGTTTTAGTTTGTTTCAATTTTGAATTTCCAATTCAAATTTGAATCCACTCAAGAAAATCCAAATAAATTCCAAATAAAGATCCAGCTTATCACGCTAGCAAATTATAAGCCTAAAATTATTGATGGTGCCAAATTATATCTAGGAATTTTGGGAAAGAAACAGGAAGGCACCCTTATGTCTTGCATGAGCACTCAAGTACAAGTCAAGTTTTTAGGAATTCCACATTTTGAAATCAAGCAAAATCTAAGGATGTTACGGTCGTCGTTGGGGAAGCGCTGCCTCGCTCTCTATATCTCAGTTTCTGGATTCCGACCAAGGCGGAGGGAGAAGGGGGCAAGTCAAGCAAGGCGGAGGATGCTCAACGCCAGCTTTTCGCTGCTGCCCTCGATTGGTCCGGCCCAGCGCGGGAGCGTGCGAGCAGCGCGGGATGGCAGGAAGGTAGAGTTAGCGAGCAGGACGCTCTCGGTAAAGAAAGCGAGCGAATGGGATGGGATACCGAGTCAGATACAAAACAAATGGAGATAGAGAGACTGTTGGATGGTGTTTTCATCAATATTTTCTTTATTTTACAAAATTAAATTGATTTAGAGAGGTTGTTGGAGTTGCTATTACGTAGGCTTCTTTCATGTTCCGAACCTTCCCGCGCCACGCAAAGACGGCAAGAAAAAGGGCAAAAGCAACCTCCCACTTTGTTCCCCAAAAGCCTGGACCGGACGTCCGGACCCAGCTCGATGCGCTGCGCTTTCGTTCGCCGTCGCCGGTGATCCGGTGTTGGATGCCAGGCACGCTGGTGCGCCGCGCACTGCCGCAACCGAGGCCGGCCACCACTTGCGTTGGCCAATCACCGGCACCAAGTGTGCCCTACATTTTGTTACGCGCAGATCAGATTGGAGGCGCAGTGTGACCATCGATCACGCGCTATAAAAACATGGACACGGCAAGCGTCACTTTGTTGCGGCGAGCAACGTGCTCTGGTTTCGGCAGAAATGGGCACCTCGTTCGCTAGGAGCATCGCTCTCCTTGCTCTCCTCTACCTGCTTCTTCCGTGCCATGGCAAGGGGAAGCTCTCGACCATGTTCTACGCCAAGTCGTGCCCCGGCGTGGCCACCATCGTGCGGTCGGCAATGGCGCAGGCCGTCGCCAAGGAGCCCCGGATGGGCGCGTCCATCATCCGCCTCTTCTTCCACGACTGCTTCGTCAATGTCGGTCACATTTACCATCCTATTGTCATCGGGATTTAATGTACACTGAGCATCTGACATGTGGGTACATGTGTGTATGCGCACAGGGGTGTGACGCGTCCATCCTTCTGGATGACACGCCGACGTTCACCGGAGAGAAGAACGCCGGCGCCAATGCCAACTCCGTCCGCGGCTACGAGGTGATCGACGCCATCAAGACGCAGGTCGAAGCGGCCTGCACCGCCACCGTGTCGTGCGCCGACATCGTCGCCTTGGCATCTCGTGACGCCGTGAATTTGGTCAGTCCGTCTAGTGCTAACAGATCGAGAACACGTACACTTATCCAATTCCCAGCACCACAATTCTGATCTACATGCGCTGCAGCTCGGAGGCCCGACGTGGAACGTGCAGCTCGGCCGGAAGGACTCGCGCACGGCGAGCCAGAGCGCTGCCAACGCCAACCTCCCGGGCCCGGGCTCCAGCGCCGCGTCCCTCGTCTCAGCGTTCGCGTCGAAGGGCCTCTCGGCGCGCGAGATGACGGCGCTCTCCGGCGCGCACACGGTGGGACGGGCGCGGTGCCTCTTCTTCCGCGGCCGCATCTACGGCGAGCCCAACATCAACGCCACCTTCGCGGCGTCGCGGCAGCAGACGTGCCCGCAGAGCGGCGGCGACGGCAACCTCGCGCCGTTCGACGACCAGACGCCGGACGCCTTCGACAACGCCTACTACACGAACCTGGTGACGCAGCGCGGCCTGTTGCACTCCGACCAGGAGCTCTTCAACGGCGGACCGGCGGACGCGCTGGTGAGGAAGTACAGCAGCAATGCCGGCATGTTCGCCAACGACTTCGCCAAGGCGATGGTGAAGATGGGCGGCCTCATGCCAGCGGCCGGGACGCCGACGGAGGTCAGATTGAACTGCCGGAAAGTGAACTAGCTAATTGGCTGCCTTCTCGCCAAATATCTTTTGCCGTAGAGAGGCAAAATATCATGGAACCGAGAGAACTCTTCCACTTTGGTGTCCCACTGTGTATGTGCCAAATAGAGGGACATGAAGAGTTGCAGGCTGCTGAAGTATGGTGCATGCTCGGCACAATGTTACAGAGCAGGCCATAAGGATGCATCAACTTTGAAAGAATATAGTTCCTTAGTCATATGAGTAAATTTACCACACCCATAGCTGTTCGTCGGTGGCTTTCCGCCATACTTGGTGTTCGTCCAAGTATTGCAACCCACTATGTAAAACGCCTTCAAAAAAAATATTGCAATCCACTATGTAGAAAGCCTTAACAAAAGACACCAATCATAGGAGATCTGTTTCTGGACGTGTCTCCTATGACTTAGGGTGCGTTTGGTAGTGCTTCCAACAGCTCCGCCCCACGCGAGGAGCGAGGAGCCCTACCAAACACCCTTCCAAAACGGCTCCCGCGCAGAAGCGAGCAGAAATCCCGCTCTCTAGAGCGCTTCCTCGGAGACGGAGCGGAAAATACCCGCTCCCCCCGCTCCATCTGACGTACGCGGCCTCAGGTCACTGATTTGCCCCCAAGGCGAGCGAAGAAGGCGCGCAGAGGAGGGCGAAGCACCGGCCCGCCGTCGAGGTGGTAAAGATGCGGCCATTACTCCGCGCCTACCCGACGGGTCGCCAAGAGGAGAGGGAAGAGGGATGGGAGGTGTGCAGGAGGACGCCGGCGAGGGGATCTGGGCCGGCGGGCCAGGGCGCCGGCGGAGATACTGGTGGCGAGTGCCTCGCAACAGCATTGTGTCTGCCCGCGGCGGATGAGGCAGGTGACACAGAGAAGGTCGGCGACCGGAGCGCGGCGGGTGTTGGGGCGCATGGCTGTGAGGAGGTTGAGCCCGCCGCGCGTCGGGGGAGCCCGTCGGCGAGGAGCTGGCGACCGGCTGCAGGAGGGCAGCGCTGGGAGGTGGGTGGTTGGTGGATGAGTGGTGAACGAATAAGGTGGAGGAGGTGTGGTAAACTGGTGAAAGGATAATAAAAAGGAAAGAAGGAAAATATAAGAAGGAAAAAAAGAAAAGAGGAAAAATAGGAAAAAAAAGAAAAAATAAGAAAAGAAAAAAAATAAGGAAAGGAAAATGAAGATGGGCATTATGGGCAATTCACCCTCTTATACATGTGACACAGCCGGGAGAAGCTGTTTTGCCAAACGGTTTTTCAAAATGGTTTCAGCATCACCAGAAAATCCGCTCCACCTAAACAGCCACAGCTGCACCCAACCTGCGTGGAGCCTTCTTCTACATCACTGCCGACCGCCGCCTCCCCGACGGCTTGCGGGCCTCCCACTACGCTCAACGAGATCCTAAGCTCGACAGTGGGCTACCTCCTTCGCCCGCGTCCCCAGGACAGGCCTAGCCTAGGAGATCAACTAGGGCTCAGAATTTGGTTTTGTAACTACTAATTACTTAATTGGGGAGATGTTTTTGTAAGGACACATGTTACAGAAAAGGTAGGTGTCCTCTGTCACACCAATAGAGATAGACATAGACAATAGAAGTACTTTTTTAAACTTCATTAACCACTGCATCGAAGCCGTAGATGAAGCACACAATCGAGCACAAAGTCGCTGCTGCTTTGGAACATCCATTAGGACAACATAAAACTGCCAATCGAGGAGCACAAGAAAATAACTGCAAGTGATTTGGAAAGGAAAAGAAGTGTATAGAAATTATTTTGATATACAAGAGTTTGTTGGAATTTGGTCCATATGGCTCATTTAGTAAATTCTAAAGCATGCACGATAATAGTCCCGTATTGTCAAGACAAGGAGAGGTTGCCTTGTTTAAATATGGGAGTCTCCTATCATAGCAAAATAGATTCATGTGAGAGAAAAGTAGACTGTTGATACACGCACGCGCAGCCCGCGCATTTTCGCGTATATTATCGCGTGACTCATTTTAATTTTAGTGCTGTGTCAATGACGTTTCAGTTTCGACTGCTTAATTGTGACAGATTTACTGCAATCAAATAGGCAGTTTCAGCCTGCTTGATAAAGGTGGCAGTTTCTGCTTGAATCAATTGAGCAGTTACCAGTCTGATTGATAAGAGGAATATGAAACGTTGGCTCGAGCCTATAAACACGAGTAGACGTCTTGGTGGCTGTGACACAGAGTAGACATACACTTCATCTCCCACGCGTTCGCTGTTCTGACCGCTAGCTGCTGCGCTTCGTCGACCTTCGACCTCGGCGTGCACCGGGCTTGGAGGAAGCGGGATCTCCGAAACCACTACCGCAACAATCCTGCACGGGGCGGCAATCAGGTTTTTGGGCAGCGTCACACGCGACCGCTTGGTGGATCTGCAACTACTTCTTCGACGCGTTCGTCAACTCACTGCGCAAGAAGCGTGAGTAATTTCTTAATATGTGGCTTGTTCATTTGTGTTGTGTGATTGCATCATTTTTAGTCAATATGCTTTTCCTCAACATTAAATCTGGATTATTCATAATTAGGTTGTTTTTTCCAACAATCCAAAAACCTGATTATGCCTATTTTTATGGTCTAGCAATGGCAAAAGCATCTGATGCCATGAAACCTGATAGGTTTGGAGGTGAAAACTTCCGTAGATGGCAGACAAGGGCCAAGTTTTGGCTCATGTCGTTGGGATTATGGTGGGTGATACACCCGATGTTTCCTCTTCCAGAGGAACAGGAAGCCCAGTTTGAGAATGCGAATAACACGCATTGGGCTGTCTACTCACCATCATGGCAGATCAACTCTATGATGTGTATATGAATTACATGTCGGCCACTGCTGTGTGGGATGCATTGGAGCAAAAATATGAGGAAGACGAAGCTAGTCGCTGGTTGTATGTGTGTGAAAAGTTCTTTGATTTCAGCATGGATAATGCTAAATCAATTGTGACTCAAGCACACGACCTCCAGCTTCTGGTTGGCGATATTGCACATTTGGGATGTGCTTTGCCTCCAAAGTTTGTTGCGGCTGCGATAGTTGCAAAACTTCCTGCAGAGTGGCGTGATTTTGCTACTTCTATAAAGCATAAAAGAGAGGAGATTTCTATGGAGGATCTCATTGCAACTCTCGATGTCGAAGAGAAGGCAAGGGCAAAAGATGCGCAGACCAAGAACGTGCAGAGCAGTGCCAATGTTGTTCAAAAGAACAAACAATTTAACAAGAAAAAGGGTCTCAAGCAGAACGGAACTACTAGCTTCAAAAAGAAGAAAACGAGAGATGAAGGATATGAAGAACCTTACCGTTTCGTGTGCGGTAATCCTGGTCACTTTGCCAAGGATTGTAAAGACCGCAAGGACGGGACTGCGAACTTAGACAAAAGTTCACTCATGTGACCATAGGCGAGGCCTCTACTTCGAAGGGTATGGTAATCCTTTTGTTGTCTATTTCGCATTTCATTCTATTGACCGGTGGGTCGATACTCGGTGCAAATGTTCACGTGTGTTCCGATATTTCTTTGTTTTCTTCGTATCGGGCGGCGGGGGCTTCCCGGCGTCCCGATGGGGAACGGATCGCGTGCTTCTCGTTCTTGGTGTTGGTACGGTGGATCCGAAGTTAACTTCGGTGGAAAACCCTCCAATTGAAGAATGTCCGAAGACGCGCCGCCATAAACAAGAACCTGCGAGCGGGTCTCTCCGTGTAGGAGTGGTTATAAGCTAGTTTTCGAGTCAAATAAATTAGTTGTGTCCAGGTTTGGGACCTTTATAGGAAAAGGCTATGATAGCGGAGGCTTGTTCCGCCTAAGTACTGTTGATTCTTGTTATGAGATGAATATTAATACTGTTCTGAACAAAAATATTGCTGATGTGTGGCATTCGAGATTCTGTCATGTTGGTTTTGATACCATTGCTAGAATGTCCAGATCTGAGTTAATTCCTAAGTGCGACATAGTCAAAAATTCTAAGTGCCAAACTTGTGTGCAAGCAAAACAACCTCGAAAACCTTTCAAAGCATTAGAGTTTGAGAAGGTTTTGGCACCTCTAGATTTAATTCACACTGATTTATGTGAGATGAATGGTGTTTTGACTAAAGGAGGAAAAAGATATTGTCTTACTTTTATTGATGATGCAACACGTTACTGCCAAGTCTACTTGCTGAAAACTAAAGATGAAGAGCTCAACTATTTTAAAATTTATAAGGCAGAGGTTGAGAACCAATTAGAAAGAAATATTAAAAGGCTGAGAGATGATAGAGGAGGAGAGTATACCTCTACTGACTTTTCTAATTTCTGTTCTGAGCATGGGATCATCCATGAATTTACACCACCATATTCACCACAATCAAATGGTGTAGCTGAGAGGAAAAATCGGACACTTTTAGATTTGGTGAATGCCTTACTACAAAGTGCCGGTATGCCTAACATGTGGTGGGGGGGAAGCAATCCTAACGAAGAAATTTCGTGCTCAATAGAGTGATCACGAAAAGAAGTGACATAACTCCATACGAGGCGTGGAGGGGAAGAAAACCCAATGTCAACTTTCGAGAACATGGGGATGTCCGGTGAAAGTCAATATTCCGGAGCCAAAGAAAGAAAGCTTGGGCCAAAAACAGTCGATTGCATTTTTATAGGATATGCTCAGAATAGTCCTGCCTATAGATTTTTGACAGTTAAATCTGAAACTCCAGAGATGATAGTTGATACTATAATGGAGTCTAAGGATGCGACTTTCTTTGAAAATATCTTTCCTGTGAGACATACTAGCGGTAGTTTAGAAAATGTGGATGTAGTCGTTCCAGACTTTCCTCATTGTGAACAAGTAGAGAACATACCTCTGCGAGAGGATGATGATGAGGAAGACAACAATTTAGTCATCACTCCGCGCAGGAGTAAGAGACAAAGGGTCGAGAAATCCTTTGGAGATGACTTTATTGTATACCTTGTGGATGACGTGCCTAAGACTCTAGGCGATGCTTATGCATCTTCGGATGCGAGTATTGGAAAGAGGCGAGTTCGAAGTGAGATGGAATCCATCATGACAAATGAGACTTGGGAAGTCATTGAACGTCACTGGGTGTAAACCCATTGGATGTAAATGGATTTTCAAGAAAAAGATGAGACCGGATGGCACGATTGACAAATATAAAGCGAGGCTTGTGGCAAAAGGATTTACACGAAAGAAGGTGAAGATTATTTTGACACATATTCACTCGTGGCCGGTGTTAACCACTATCGGGCTCCTCATAGCATTAGTCTGCTTCCTATGGTCCGTACATTCATCAGATGGATGTAAAGACAGCTTTTCTTAATGGAGAGTTGGAGGAAGAAATCTATATGGAGCAACCTGATTGTTTTGTGGTTAAGGGTCAAGAGAGTAAAGTGTGTAGATTACTAAAATCTTTGTATGGTCTGAAACAAGCACCCAAACAATGGCACGAGAAATTTGATCAGACTTTAACATCTGTTGGTTTTGTTGCAAACGAAGTAGATAAGTGTGTTTATTATCGTCATGGTGGGGGTCAAATGGTGATCTTATGTCTGTATGTGGATGACATACTTATATTTGGGACTAATACTGCAGTAATTGACGAGGTCAAATCATTCTTGTCCTCATGCTTTGACATGAAGGATCTGGGAGAAGCAGACGTTATCCTAAATATTAAGTTGACAAGAAATGAGAATGGGATTATTTTAAATCAATCTCATTCTGTGGAAAAAATGTTGTGTCGCTTTGGTTTTGAGAATGCCAAAGTAGCCCCTACACCCTATGATGCGAGTGTAAAATTAAGAAAAAATCAGGGTGAAGGGTTGGACCAATTGAGATTTTCACAAATAATTGGTTCCCTCTTGTATCTTGCTGGAGCAACACGTCCCGACATCTCTTTTGCTGTGAGCAAATTAAGTCGATTTACTTCCAATCCAGGAAAGGATCACTAGGAAGCACTAGTGAGAGTGCTACGTTATCTAGTAGGAACAATCGCATATGGAATTCACTATACTGGTTATCCATCTGTACTAGAAGGATATAGTGATGCAAATTGGATCTCTGACGCAGATGAGATTAAAGCCACGAGTGTCTATGTGTTTACATTAGGAGGTGCTGCAATTTCATGGAGGTCATGTAAACAGACCATTTTGACGCGATCAACCTTGGAAGCTGAGCTTGTAGCACTTGACACGGCTACAGTTGAAGCCGAGTGGTTGAGAAAACTACTCATGGACTTGCCACTGGTAGAGAAACCAGTTCCTGCTATCCTTACATATTGTGATAATCAAACAGTCTTGGCCAAGATAATGAGTACTAAGGATAACATGAAGTCCTCGAGACATGTGAAGCGGAGGCTTAAATCGTTAGAAAGCCTGAAAAACTCCGGTGTAATTCTTTGTGAATTATATTCGCAGTGAGAAAAATCTAGCGAGATCCTTTTACAAAAGGGCTTGCACGGACGGCGATATCTGTTGCAAGTATGGACATGGGACTGAGACCCATTTAGTTGCAAAGTAATGGTAACTCACTTCCTCTGAAAGGAGATCCCTTATTTGGAAAATGAGAAAAACAAAGTTACTGTTGTAACAAGGAGTACAATTCATTTAAATTACCCATGTTCATAATATGTACCCTTTTCTGTATGTAAGGTTGGCTATAATACCTTAATGTGTTCTAGTTTCTACCGAGAGAAAAGGTATCGTCCTACAGGATACCTATAATGAACACACCTATGTGAGCTCAGCTGTTGGGTCGCAGTTTATGAGAGTGGGGTGCTTTCTAGCAAGCTCATGAGAAGATCGGGGAGCAAGACCTTTAAAGCTCCGTTTAGACTTGGCGTTCTGGTAGTCTAGTACTAGATAGATTTTCAAGAGAAATCTGATAGCAAAAAGCTATGAATTCAAGGCTTAGTCCATTCACAAGCTGCTGAAAGATGGATCTTGTTGATCTAGGTGTAAGTTCAACCCGTACGGGACTTGTACCGAAATTCTGGTATATAAAAGTGGTTTAGA